>OX371224.1:181941770-183292694 GCA_947310385.1 Nephrotoma appendiculata | reverse complement strand
TAAATTATTAGAAAAAAAGCAATGAAACTTGCAAAATTTTAGAATTGTACGATTAGGGTATTTATGGGCAATAATCCAATTGTGTCATCATTCCGAACGTAACTAAAAATAACTCCCATATACAGTACCAAAATAAATCAGTTTTAAGCGAATATGTCAACTGAACAAACATACCAAATTAGCAGTGGATTTTTTCAATTTTCATATCATATTTTCCATAACACTTTCAGTTTAGTTTTAAAGGTTTACACAAGTTATAACAATTTGAATTCGGTGCCTACATGTCGCTTAAACGTTTTATATTTTCTTGAATTGATTTGAAAACTGAACTTCTATTCCTACGCGTACTATGGAATGTTTACAAAAAAGGGTAGGTTGGCTGCTTGAAACACATCCATACTTCAATTACATATACATATGTTTATAGATACTCGTATATTAATTGTTACAACTGCAAAAAAAATTGTTACAAATTATTCATTTCTCGTTCTGTACGAATTACTGAAAAATTAAAAACCTAACATGAAAAAAATAAATAAAAAAGCGTTATGAACCAATCTCAAACAGCTAATAACATGAACCATTTTCGTGTGGAATCGCTGCATTATTGAACTTGAATTTACGAATAAAGTCGGCGATTTATCAATAATAATCATACACTAAAATTTGATTAAAATTTGGCTAATATCTTATCACTTTGGTTGGCTTTATCTGGGAATAGGAAATTGGGAAAAATATTTTCGTCTAAATTGGGGCCTAACTTTTGAATTCGACGGCTATCGTTTTCCCATAGCAAGCGTAGCAACACCAGAGAATAGAATACTAAAACTTTTATACATTTTTCTTTTTCCTTCTTTTGTCTACTATAATAAAACGATAGCCTTCGAAAATGAACGTCCAATTCAATAGTAAGGCATCTGTATTTTTTTGGCCTGCTCATAGAATTAGTTTGAGGTGTGTATTTTCGAAACAAGGTTATATGGGAAATTATATTTCTCATTAAACATTTTTTGGAACAAGTTTCCGAATTTTTTTCGAAAACATTTACACCAAATTAATTCCATCAGGCTTAAAACATACAATTTAGATAAAAAAAATTATGAAAATATTATTTTTTTCAATTTCCTATTTTAGGGAAAACCAAAATATTGAAACTGTAAACTAAGAGGGTTTGGTTTCGAACTAATGAAGTTTTTCTTTTATTTAATATAAGAAAGTCGATCATTTCTTCAAGGGGGCTTTATTTTAACTTGAGTCAAATTTTCTGAGAGTATCGAGAGTAAAACTAACCAATCAAAACATTTTATGTGATAAACAAACTTCCCCTTTGAATTAAAATATATTTCGAGTCAAATTTTGACGCAGGGATGGCCATTCACAAAACAAAAAATGTAAATGCTATGCGATTATTAGGATAGATCTCACCTAGCTTCATTTCAAACTGCGGTAAGTTTTTCCAGATAATTTTGACATATGTCACATAAATTCGACTTCAGACTACAGTAACCAAACTATAAAAATATTGAAAATACTTTAATGTATATTCAAAGTTTAATCGCAATGCCTTAGCGAATAATTATAATTTCATGTGCTAATCTCTTTGTCTGATGAAGTGTTTGATGGTTGTGTATTTATATAAATAATTCTAAGTTTCTTTAGTTCGAAAACAAACTTCAAAGCCTCTTGGACACTTCACTTGGATGTAAAATAAATATCTGCCTAATATCTTATCAGTAAACACTAAACATTAGAAACAACTAATTGGCGATACTGAAATCACGGCTTTTCTAAAATCACCCAATGAAAACCAAGAATTAGTAATGACCAATCCTTGCAGAAAACTCAATGCTAAGTGGTTTTGATAAGTTTATGATTTTACTATGCGAAATTTAAGCTCTAAAAGAAAGAAGTTTGAAACTTTATTGTCATCCTTGTGCAAGTAGCAATGCTAAGCTGAGCTGCGTTCAAAAGTTATTTTATTATTTGAATTAGACTCAAATGTGAAAAGTATTGTGATTCTCTCCATATTTTTGCGCAATGCGACTTGTTGCTAAGGCGGTTTGTTAAGTTCACTATTTCAGTTGAATGTATTATTATCAATATTTGAAAACAGGGGAATTTCGATGATATTAATTATTTGACAAATTTTACATTTGACTAGAAGCGTCAATATCAAGATATATGTATGTACATTAGGGTGGTCCACGTTTTTATGGGGAAAAAAAGTGTTCAGATATCTAACGGGACACCCCCTAGAAATGTGAGGTTATGCTAAAAACCTAAACAGAAAAAATATTGGATCGATTGAAGGTCGTTTAGAGGTCGCGACTTGAGCGCGAAGTTCGATAAAAACGGTATTTTTTCAATTTTTCACTTTCAAACGAACAGAAAAATTACTTAAAATTTTTTCTCTGATTAAATAAAAACTATAGTCAATAGAGGAGATTTACCTTTCCAAAACATCAAAGATAACGAAAATCGGTTAACAAATAGCGAGATTATTGCCAATTTTCGAAACTAAGAAAATCCCAAAAAAATACATGTTTTTTTAAAAACCTGGAATTTATATTCAAAATTACAGAAAAAATAAATAATTAAATAAAAATGAGGCGTAACGAATTAACAATGGAATGTTTTATGGTGTCATAACAAACCGTATGAGTCATTATCAGTTAACATACAGTGTCTCACAGCTTATTTGATCCAGTCGCATTTTATGAACAAAATCGTAAATATCTCGCGATCTCTTATTTTGATGTTTTTTTTTTTTTTTTTTGACAAGGAACTAATCAACAAATACTAATTTAGAAAATATAGGAACTTCGATTGCAGGGTGTTATCGCATTAGAGTGTAATCGCATTACTGTGTTACCTCGCAATATCTTTGTAGCATCAAATTCGCTTGTGTATGACTAGGAATATGATGGAGGTTCGCACAACAATTTCTATAAATTGGAAGCATCGACTACCTATATCACCATTAGTATATTAAGCGACGGATGCTCAGAAACTTTCCTTTCATACTGTATGCAATTTGTTTAACTGTATCGTGAAACCAAAATTTGTTACTTTTGTTGTACTCGTGTGGAAATATTTTTCTTGGTTTTTATTTTTGTTTTGTTTTACTACGTTTTTTTCCTTTGCATTATATCGATACCGACAACAATAATGCCATAAAAACAGAATAATAACAAAAGTAATTTGACGAAATTTGATGGTATTAGTATGTTTGTGGCAGTGGATCATTTAAGCTGTGAGTTGGTTTTGAGTTGAAATAATGAACTTTTTAATGTAATTTTGATATGCATTAGAATTTTTATTTTATTTTTTGTGTTTTGTAATAAAAATAAATATAGCTTTCATATTACATTTAGTTTTTTTCAAAAAAATAAGACATCGCGAGATATTTACAATTTTGTTCATAAAATGCGACTGGATCAAATAAGCTGTGAGTCACTGTAGTTGTGTTTTATGATGCCATTATCATAAAACACAACTATGTTAAGTCCTTATGATTCGTTCGTCATTAGTTATTGTAATTAACATTTAAATACGCCTACCGCATTATGACCTGCTATGGCCAATATATTTCATTGTATCATATAATATATAAACAAAATAAATGCAAATTAATTTCAGTTTAAATCCAAAACTCTTGAGGAAAGGACACAAATTTGTAATAATTAAATCTGGTCCGTTTAACAGTTTTATTAATTTTTAAGAAAGTGCTACTACAGTTGATAAAATGGCAGCTTGTTTATGGTCCACTACAGAAATGTATCTTCTTCGGCATAAGTATTGTCCAATTATTGGTGCTAAGTTACCACCAAAAAAGCAAGTGTTGTGTCTCTTTTTACATTCACCGTACTGTAATATTAACTATTCGTGAAAGTACAGCTTTGACAATCCAGGAAGTGCAAGAAGTGTATATGTTTTGGGCAAAAGCACGAATTCCAGTGAAAAAGGAACAACATTCCATTGAAAAATTGGAACAATTGCATGATGGATGAGTGGAAAAATCTTCCGAAAAGCGATTCCTCTTGTCACCGCGTGAGAAAGGGAGTTCCGGATATTTGGCTGGAGCCAGTCGATATGAAATTGATAAAGAAAAACGGAAGTCGGAACGTATGAAGGCAAATAAAAATCGTAAACGAAGATATCTTGAAGAAAAAGTAAATCAATGCCAATAGACTCACAAGCGTTATTTTCGTCATCGGAGTGTGACATCGAAACGATATATATATATAAGCCCACGACCTTACATACATTCTATTGATGAACTCGTTTTGAATCGAACAACAGCATCAGTTAAATCGACTTTCAAGTTTACAACAGGTGTAGTACATTGGGATGGAAAATTACTTCCGGAGTTATCTGGAACGGAGACCGTGGATCATTTACCGGTGATTGTTTCCCATATAGATGGATACCAGGTACTGGGCGTTCCCAAAATATCAAGATTAACTGGTTTGGAAATGGCGGAGGCTGTTTTCTAATGCTTATTCGATAGAGAGCTGCTGACGGTGTCGTGGCGGTTTGCTTCGATACAACATATACAAATACAGGAAGATAACATGGAGCAGCTATTATTTTAGAGCAGAAACTGGATTGAAGCTTATTATAATAATAATAATAATAAATAATAATAATAAATTATCCCGACGACCTATTACCCCTCCCAACCGCGCGCGGGGAGTCTCCATCTGTATTATTATTATTTTTTTGAGTATAATTCCTTGTCGACATCTCGACAGATTTTGTTACCGAACACCGGCGATTTTTAAAACGGTTCAAGATTTCCACAGATTTTCTTATACAAAATCCGGATATCTGGCCTCAAGATAAAAATTTCAAGAACGGAAGGAGGATTATCAGTCAAATAAAAGTCGCAAATGATATCGCAGAACGTGGTGTTAAGTTAATACAAGATTAAAATAAGAAATTAACAAGAAATGAAGATGACATGCAATATTTTAGAAAAAGTCGTAAATGACTACACACAGAAGTTTGCAACATATAACAAAACATCCTTAATGAGTAGAAAGTCATCCTAGATTGATTATTTTTATCATAAAAATTAATTCGTAATATCATTG
The DNA here is from genome assembly GCA_947310385.1 of Nephrotoma appendiculata. Taxonomy (NCBI): domain Eukaryota; kingdom Metazoa; phylum Arthropoda; class Insecta; order Diptera; family Tipulidae; genus Nephrotoma; species Nephrotoma appendiculata. The sequence continues at coordinate 183,287,598 of OX371224.1, read as the reverse complement.
TATAGAAGAAACATTATGCATTAATAATAAAAAAAATATAGTAAATAATTGGTCTTGTTTTGGTATTTTGGAAATTTAGCAATATTCTCGCTATTTTAACCGATTTTCGTTATCTTTGATGTTTTGGAAAGGTAATTATCTCCCCTATTGACCACAATTTTTATTACGTCTGAGAAAAAATTTTAAATAATTTTTCTGTTCGTTTGAAAGTGAAAAATTGAAAAAATACCGTTTTTATCGAACTTCGCGCTCAAGTCGCGACCTCTAAACGACCTTCGATCGACCCAATATTTTTTCTGTTTTAGTTTTTAGCATAACCTCACATTTCTAGGGGGTGTCCCGTTAGAAATTGGAACTTTCGAAAATTTGGTCCACCCTAATGTACATATGTACCAAAAACTATTTTAGATAAATTTTCACTTTTTAATTTGGGTGTCTTTTCATAATGATAATGACAGTGTATCTGAAGAAATAACACGATATGCCAAATCGCGAATTTGGAATAATTTGAGTTGATAATCCTACCTCGATCCACTATTGTTCTTCATGATACGACATAAGTGCCGATTACTACGCCCTCCCCTTTCTATGTATCCACCAAGAGCAAGAGGATTTCCGTAGTGATGTACGTTTTTAGGGAGTTACAAAATTGAATTTTAATCATACATTTATTTTCTTGGATTGAAATCAATCACTTCAAAACCAAAAATCAGTTTAGAAATGTTTTTAAAGCAAAAGCGTAAAATATTTACACTTAACATCGATTCCTGTACATTTTCAAAGTTCAAAAAAAGTCAAATTATAACAAAATAGAAATACGGTGGCACATCAGTATGATTCATAATAGGTGTAATAAGTAGATTTCACTTAATTTTTGGCGATATTATTAAGAATAGTGGGACTAGTGCAAAGTTAAATTTAAGCCTCTAGCACTGTCTATTTTGTTCAGTTTTAACAACCAGCAAGGTTCTTATAAAAAATTAGCTAAAAGGCGCCTCCATTTAGAAAATATTTTATTACCTGACTGTGATTTATTCAACCTTGAATTATAAAACCTTGTAATATGCTTAAAGAAAATTTTTAAATTGTTTGCGAATTTCTAGAAATGTTTAAAATCGTAATCCTAACTACAGCGGAATCGTAGAAAAAGACTAATTCGACCCATCACTAAAGATTAAACATTTTTAATTATAAAAATATGTAATTTTATTACATAGTACATTTACTAAACGTCATTTGTATGGATTTTAAATTTATTGTAATATAGAAAAACCCATTTGTTAACACCTTGAAACTGATGTCGAAATTATGGCTGGGTATTCCGTGCAATCACTGACTTCAGCCCTCCGGAACGGCTTCGACATATTTTGTGGTTATTAAACAATCGTAATTCTCTAGCTACAATGTAGATACATTTTATAAAATCATGTTCTAAAATATTTGGTTATATTTAAGGTGACCACAAATCTTGTTGTGTCTGTTTTGCACTACTTAAATTATATCAGCTCAGAAATAAGTTATTTTAATTTACTAAATTATAAAAAATAGATAGAAAAATGACGGCGAAAAGTAATAGCGGCTTAGACAATCTCGCGAAAATTACTAAGGTGAATAATACAAACAAAAAAAATCAATAACCGTATTAACTGACGACAACCGAAATGATGACATATTGGTTTCGAATTCGATTCTCTAAAATTATTTACGTCAATCATAGTGCACTTCTGTGATGCACCTCTATAAATGTTACTCTTTTGTGCTTAAAAGTTTTAAAAACAAATCATAACTATCAAGCAAATTTCCCATTGGATTATTTCCAACTGCATACAGCCAACAACTGCAAAATACAATATTAAAGCACAAAAACATTACAATACAAATGTACACAATAAATTACAATTTTGTGAAAAACTGTAAATAATTCGTCTAATTGAAATAACATTATTTGCGGTAAGTATTTTAAAGCAGACTGACATCAGATTTTGACTGCATCAAGAAAAATCGAAATTATGTATGTAGTGTTTTCGCTGTATGAAGTTTAAAATTTACATAAAATATCAATACTAAAACAAGGATGTTTTGAAAATTTCAAAGCTTTAATTATAACAAGCATAAGTATATAGGTAGTATGCATATAACATACACATAACACACGAATGACCATGACTTCTATACTACTATGTAGGTAGGCAGCAGTAGTAATTTGTATGTGAAACGACAATAAAATTAAAAATCTAATATATTGTAGATTATTAGTTTTATTTTGCATTGTGTAAACTCTAAATGTATTACATTTATAAATAATTGTCAAATACATAGTTTTAACAACGATGATTGTTTCGTATGTTTAGTGTCAATGCTAAAAAAAATGTTAATTTTAAATAAAAACTTACACGAAACTCAATCACAGAATGGAAGGTAGCTTTAACCTTTTTGTTACCATAGTTTAAAAAGAGCCTCGTTTTATGAAAATCTGTACTCCGAGTTAAATTTTGAATTTTGGAAATAATTGTCAGGAGGAAAGTTTTTTGACTATCCCAAAAATCATTTTCAGTTTCTTCGGTAAATTTAACTGCCCTTCTTTTCTCGGTGGCAATAATAAAACAGAGTCCTACTAAACAGCATACAACTCGGTTTTAATTTGCGTAGATGTATTGACAGGCGAGCGTAATTTGTGAACTCGCCTTGAAGGACCGAACGGTGTTTTCAATTTGTAAATACGTACCGATATTGTTTGACACAAATGAATGTAAACGAAGAGCTTCGAAATTGGCTGAAATTTCTAAAGGCATCTTTATGCTCTTTATTTTATTTGTGTAGAACATCATTCTAAAAAAATACCAAATTGATAGAAAAGCTATTTTATAGGCAAGAAATATTTATATGTACTTAATAATACCAATTTTTAATTAAAAAACATTTCATTAATTACTTGACCGCTATATTTTGTGTGGCACAAAAACAATTGCACGATTTTCATTTACTTTCTTTTACGTACTAAAATAAAGTACCTATATACATACATTTGTATGTACGTACATATATAGTAATCATGAAAATTGTTTACCTCGAGATTTTTGTAGATCTATACCATTCGCTATATCGCCGAAGCCCGAAAAAATGGGTTTCAAAAAGGTATCTGTGTGTGGTGGCGTACAGACTAAATAACTGTGTCCTCTCTACACCCAAACGGATTGACTGATCGAGATGAGATCGCAGGGGCTTTTAGCAGAAATCAGTCTACCGGAAGTGACACCTTCTGCGGGAGCTTTCTCGATTTTTGCCAATATTTTGAAAAGTATGTCATTTATGAAAAAATTTAACTAAAAGGTTCTAAAGTAATTTTTCAACAATATAGGTAAACCCTGTTTCAAAATTTAAGCGGAATGACAATTTTTGACAAAATCTGTTTTTCTGCCCCAGTAAGATTGATTGATCGGGATGAAACTTCATACTTAACCTTTTCCTTAAATTGATGTTCTTGTCGCAGAGATGTTTGGACGAATTCGGTCACCGGAAGTGACAGCGTTTCCGTTTTTTGAAACTATTTTGAAAAGTAGGTATATGAAACTTCATACTTAAAGCTTTTACCATAAATTGGGAGTACTTTGCGAAATGTGGTGAAAACTTGTGTACAGGAAATAGCGACTTCCGTAGGAGCTTTCTCGATTTTTGCTATGATGTTGAAAAGTATATAGCATTTAAAAAAACAACAAAGAATTAAATGAATCAAATAAATTTAAAGATTAAATTCTCATCTAGTCATGATCTTGTAAGTTATCTAAAATTTAAGCGGTAATAATGGTTTTTTTATTATACAAGGACAGTTCTTATCAAAATTCCGGTAATTTTATTTTTTCACTTTAGAAACCAATTGTGGTGTATTAGAGATCTGTATATACATTCGTGGTAAAAGAAAGTCGGATGTTGGCTAAGTTCCAAAAATATGGTGAGTACCACGGAAGAAGTAATCTGTCAATTATAAATATACTAAGATTCTCTTAAAGAAGGGACAAAGCCCAATCGACTAACTGAGAGGCAGTATTTAATATAATATAAACAAATCACATTTTAACATAAGGATTTTTTTAATTATCCGTCTTTATATTAAGGGTACTTTTTAATCTGAAACAATGAAAGTATCCTCAAATCATGTATTGATCCGTTAACGAAATATCTCTTTATTAGTGTGAAAAATGTAAAAATAATAATAACACACAATTTATATGGCAATTGGATGTACATAGTCTACTCAGAATTTCCGCTATGTGAAACCTAAATGCTATTTATCTGATCTTGTGGAGAATTAATTTTTTCAAATAGATCGTCTAGCAATTCGGCCGTGTGGCATTAATTATTCTGTAATAAAAATTCAAGTAGATGATGCCAGGGATACCACCTACGTCAAATTTTGACCACACAGTACCATCAGCAGCTGTTTTGATCTCCTGAGAGGTGTTTTCAGTTTCTTCAGAGACTGAAAAAATTCGCATCCTACATCTTTTTCTGGGCATATTGATGACACTTTCATCATCAGTAGTCGATTCTTCATCGCTATTTTCAGTTTCAGATGCTTCACTTTGATTGTGAACCGTTTCATCTTCCGATAATAGTTCAGAACTTATTTCATCTGATTCTATATTGGATCACTTTTCACTTATGTTCGTTAGCTTTTCCAATAAATCACTTCTATTCGACATTTCTTTCATGGATTTAGGGCGCAAATGATAATATTTAAATAAACAATTGTATCTTTTTAGAACAAGTATCACTGCATCTGATAAGAATAACAAGTACTACTTTTAACTTACTAAAAAGAGGGGTGGGGGGGGGGTGTTGAAAATACCACCATTAATAAATGCATTTATAGCATGTATAAAGTCTTAAAATCCTAAGAAATTGTATCATTATAAATATGTTTTTTTTACTAATTGAAAAAGCAGTCAAAATGACTTCTTTGGGCAATCTAGTGTTAAACATTTTTCAAGATTCAAATTTTAAATAATGTTTATTATTGATTTAATTGATAAGATAAGATAAGATGCTTACATCGTAAAGCAGCTGTTAGGCTGGTTATCTATACATACTTCATGGTAAGTATGCCCATGTCTCGATGTAGATAGATTTTTTCCGCAGCAACTGAATTTCTTGAACACATGCATACTACCGCTACTGCATTCGATTATCATCTAATTATTCGAAGAAATCTGCTACATAAGGCAAGATTCGGTGTCCGAGCTGCGAGGGTCTCTAATAAAGAGTGGACTATTTAAACGATTTTTTTAAACGCTATAGAATGAGTATACATTTTTATTTTGTCTAAACTTTTTTTTTGTTGTCTAGGTTTGAGTCTCCGATTTAAGAATGAAAAACAATTTCGTTCATGTGGCTCTCTCTGCTGGCCTTACAGTAAACCATCCTGTGAATCTAGTTCTTAAGAACTTTTCCGATGATTTCGGCGTCTATTTTCGCGTTTTAAAGCTGAAATTGTCTCTGGGTTATCCGCATAACATCTATCCTTAACGAAACCCCACAGACAAAAGTCCAACGGCGTCAAATCGCAGCTCCGCGGAGGCCAATTGATATCTTTAAAACGGCTGATTATTCGATTGTCAAATTTGGCGCGATTATCGGTCAATTTGTATGACATGTACCGCCATCTTGTTGAAACCAAAGGTTATTCACATTCATAGCGTCGCTTTGAGATCATACAAAATTGGTCAGCATGTCTTTGTAACGGTCGCCATTGATGGTAACGAGTTTCCAGCATCGTTTTCGAAGAAAAATGGGCCAATTATGTCACCATTCCAAAATCTACACTAAACAGTCACATTTGGTGGATGCATTGGCTTCTCTACGTGTGGCTGTTCCGAATCCCAAATCCGGCAGATCTGCTTGTTTACATAGCCCCAGAGATGGAAATGCGCTTCGTCTGAAAAGGTGATTTTTCGACAAAAATCGACGTCATTATGAAGCTAGTCTATCGATCGAGCTGGCCGATCTGCCCGTTTGTTTAATATAGAATTTACTGCATTCTGCGTTGCAAAACATTGATGCCACGGAAAATAAATACATTACAGTGGAATATTGTCAAGAAACTTACAATACATTGGAAAAGGACTTACACCGATTTGGATAACCATAGCATTTAAAACAGCTCATAGTATAAGGCACAAATTAAAAACGACCACTAACAAAGAGCCATGGAACGTGGGGTATATAAATTAACGTGCAATGAATGCAGTAAATTCTATATTGGACAAACGGGCAGATCATTTACGAAAAGATTTCAAGAACACACCGACGAACTCAAAAATACACGAAAAACATCCTATCATTCCAATTATGCTCAACATTTATCCAATGAGAAACATTCATACTCAAACATCGATAACAATTTAAGGTCGATTTATATTATCGGCGCGGCACAGCACATCTCATACCAAAAAAATATGTATTGTTACATGCATTTACTATGACAGTATTTATATTTTTAGTGCATCTCTGTACGGTACAGTACAGCGCATATCGTATAATCCAAAAAGAATATTTGAATACGAATAGATACGAAAGAAAACCAAAGTACAAATAAAATAAATAAATACAACTCAAACATTCGATCGTAGAATCATAGATACGAACGCACACCGGAATAAATACGAACCCAATATATGAGCTGAACCGAGCTGATAATATAAATTGTTGGTGCATGAGACGCGCCGATAATATAAATAAACCTTTACACGTCATACAGCACATAAAGAAGAGTGGCTACATGGATAGGGTAGAAGAATTTGAAATATATAAACAACGGAACAACCAGCTATTATTAAATGAAAAAATCAACACCAAGCCAAACAAGCTTTACGACTTGCTGTTAAAATTATAGTATACTCCACCACCATAAAAATAATAATTTTGGCGCAAAAAACTTGATTTTTTGACATTTACATTTTTTCAAAATTCAGTAATTAACCAGATTTGATAAAGGACGAATGTCCGAAACTAGGTCATCTGACTATTTATTTTAAAGTGGAGCACAATACAGAAATTGTTAATTTTAATGTTATTAATTTATGTTTAAATTTAAATAAAAGTTTTGAATAAACTTATAAAGGATGATGCAATAAGCATTTAATGTTTGAAAATAATTTCTTTTAAATGTTGTCCGTGACTGACTCTTAGATGATCCATTCTATGGGTTCAATTTTCAAGCACTCTTTCGAGCATTTCGGCCGATATCCCGTCATTACGCGTGTTATGTTCGCTTCTAATGCAGGAATCGATTGTGGTTTATCAATACAAACAAGTGATTTTAGATACCCCATAAAAATAATATAACGGCGTCAGATCACAAGATCTTGGAGGCCAATTCACGGGTCCGTTTCTTGATATAATGTTCTCATTAAAATTTTCTTTCAATAAATCTATGGTTTGGCCTGCTGTGTAACACATTGCATCATCCTGTTGAAACCACAAGTCGGCTACACCAATATCTTGAATTGTTGGCAATAAAAATGCATTGATCATTGCTCTGTAGTTTGTGCCATTGACGTTTGCACGCTGTCCTTTCGCATTTTTAAAGAAATACGGTCCGATGATGATGCCACCTGCCCATAAACCGCACCAAACAGTGCATTTTTCAGAATGCTTTGAAAGCTCTTAAATCTCTTCTGACTGTTCATCAGCCCAAGTACGACAATTTTGTTTGTTGACGTATCCATTCAGCTAAAAATGAGCTTCATCACGGAACACAATTTTTCTATAAAAAAAGGATCAATTTGGAGCTGTTCCAACGCCCATAAACCAAATCGATGACGCAAAGGAAGATCAACCGGCTTCAATTCTTGAACAAGGTGTATTTTGTATGCCTTCAAACCAAGATCCCTCTTCAAAATACGCCACAATGTGCCATACGAGAGACCCAGAGCTTGAAAACGGCGACGAATTGATTTATTGCGGTCTTCACGTACACTTTCAGCTACAGAAGCAATATTCACAAAAGATCGACTTGTACGTACTCTAGTCGGTTGAGGAATATCTAATAATGAAAAAGTGGCTCGAAATTTATTAATTGTTTCGCGTATAGTGCGTTCAGTTGGAGGATTATGAACACCATAAAATGGTCGAAGAGCACGAAAACAATTTTACAGATTTTTGAAATAAATTTCCACAATTTGTACACGTTGTTCTCGCGTAAGTCTATTCATGGTGAAATGACAATGAATACTGAACACAAATGTCATATGAAAATGAACATGACAGTTATGACGCGCATGAATCCCAATTATAAAAAGTACCTCCTATTGGATCACTCTTTAGTTTATTAAACTAACACTATTTTCTGTGGCACACAAATTTTGATCTATTTTTGATCTTTCTCTGATTCGAAATGGATTTGTTTACATTTTTTGTCTTTTTTCTGAAAATAGATCAAAAAAAATCAAAAAAATTTGTTGGATTTTTTTTTTTGATCCATTTTCAAAAGGAAAAAGACAAAAAATGTAAACAAATCCAATTTGAATAAAAAAAAAGATCAAAAATAAATCAAAATTTGTGTGCCACAGAAAATGAAATAAAATAATTAGGATTTGTTGCAAATTTGTTTAGTATCTTAAGAAAACACCAAAAACCACCGCGATTTTTGGACATCGAAAAACAAAATTGTAATTTTTTTAACTATGTTGCTTTAACGTTGTAAAATATGTATTATGTAAGTCTTAATATCGTAACACCTACATAAGTTTAAATAAAATAGCCATGCAATTTTGCGTTTAAAAAAAAGCAAATTTAAACAGTTTTAAATAAACACAAGTTCAGTCCAAAATATTTATTTGTATCTATCTGTTTTCTGCAGCTTATTATTGTTAAAATAGAGTAAATACATAAAATGTTTTACAGCTGAATTGCCGAGTATAGATAGAAAGGTGTTCATCAGTCACCATAAAATATACGAGTATACACCACGTCGTATTAGATTTCCCATTTGAACTAAACAATTTTCTGATAAATCCAATGTCGTTGTTCTATGTGTTTAATTTCATTTGCATGATTTTTCTGGGTGTTTAATTACATTTGCAGAGTTCGAATCCCACCATTCAATTGGCCAACATTATCATTTTATGTAAAAAAAAATCCGATTAAAATTGGTAAGAAAAATTATATCCTAATTTTATTTCTCAAAAAAGTATCTCCTAAATGTTTACCTAATTAAGAAGGTGATTTTGCTGAAAAATTACAGTTAGTCAATAAAGTCTAGATACACCTGCAAAATTTGAGATATATGTGAAATTATACATTTTAGAGATAATATTTACTTTATTCTATTTTTGTATTATTAAACATATAAATAATTTTATAAAAAAAATTCATAATTTATAAAAAAATTAACAAAAAAAAAAATGATGTCAATAAAGTGTACGTACACTTTAAAAAAATTTGTAATGACTAATAAGACATTTGCCCATCACATAATTTTTTTAATATTTTGTAGGTCCACCACTAGCATCGATTACCGCTTGAAGGCGGCGTGGCATACATAGAAAGCACTAAATTTTCCGTTATACCCCTTTCCTGACCCGCATACACAATTGTGTATGCAAATTTCGATTACAACAAACGAAAATGTCAAACATAGAATTAGGTGGTAATTGAAGACCAGTGTACACATTTGTGTAAACCACTTAATTTTGTTTTCGACCGAAAAATAATAGTAACTATAATAATGATAAAATAATTAATATGTTAACAAGAACAAATAAATTATATGTTATGTAATTAATTTGTTAACAAATTATTATGCTGTTTCCAAAAAGAATTCCGATTTAACTAAGATCCGTTAAAATACGGAAGACATTACAACCTATCATTATTTATATACACAATTGTGTATATTGAACTGAAATTGAACCAAAAAATTTTTTTTCTTGAACTCGAAAGGGATACTGGGAATTATTTCTGCCCAAGCCTTTTGAAGTGCTTCTTTTAGTAATTGACGGTTTTTCGAATTTCGGTTGTTATTTCTTTCCTGGCTGACATTTTTAACTAAACAATTATTTACACAGCTTATAACTCCAGTTTCTCGACTGAAACTAAAACATTATATTTTTGAATTTTTGACTTATAGATGGCTAATGTGTAAGAATCACAACAATCAGTTTCGAACAGATGAGACTGATTATTTGAAAAAATCAGTCTTCTCATCAAGTTGTGACGACTAACGTTGTTTATTACATTGAAATATTGTCTATATACATATATAGAACAATACCATGTAGTTGTACTACTAGCGAATTATTGCATAGTGTACGAAATTTTTATTCTTTCACATTTCCATCTATATTCTATTTTAACAATTAAACTTTTCGAATTCACGAATTTTTATATTTTTACTTTGGTTTTTTCAATTGTAATGGTGTATTGTGATTGTTCCGTATATTGGTCTATTTCAGCACTCTCGAATTAAATACACAATCGTAGGAAATTCTTCCATTTAGCGTCACAATCTGTGTGACAACAATTATGTTAATCGACAGCTACTTATACACAATCAACTTCCCAACCACCCCATACTTTTTCTTTTCTTTAACGCTGGATCGCGGATAAATTTGAATTTTTGACTTATAGATGGCTAATGTGTAAGAATCACAACCATCAGTTTCGAACAGATGAGACTAATGATTTGAAAAAATCAGTCTTCTTATCAGGTCGCGACGGAATATACGGAACAATCACAATACACCATTACAATTGATAAAACCAAAGTAAAAATATAAAAATTCGTGAATTCGAAAAGTTTCATTGTTAAAATAGAATATAGATGGAAATGTGAAAGAATCAAATTTCGTATGCTACGCAGTAATTCGCTAGTAGTACAACTACATGATATTGTTCTATATATGTATATAGACAATATTTCAATGTAATAAACAACATCAGTCGTCTCTACCTGATGAGAAGACTGATTTTTTCAAATCATTAGTCTCATCTGTTCGAAACTGATTGTTGTGATTCTTTCACATTAGCCAACTATAAGTCAAAAACGTTAAAAGAAAGAAAAAGTATGGGGTGGTTGGGAAGTTGATTGTGTATAAGTAGGTGCCGATTATCATAATTGTTGTCACACAGATTGTGACGCTAAATGGAAGAATTTCCTACGATTTTGTATTTAATTCGAGAGTGCTGAAATAGACCAATATACGGAACAATCACAATACACCATTACAATTGAAAAAACCAAAGTAAAACATTATAGTTTTATTTTATGTAATTTTTGAAAAAAATAACGGGATTCTAAAACAAAGGATTACACATTTATTGCAGATGTTTTATTTTTATAGTAGCATACATAAGTGTATATAGACTTTTTTGAAAAGCAGAATTATTTTGGTTTTACTATGATTAAGTTTAATTTTTTATTAAATTGAACCATCTGATAACAAAAGAAAATTTTTGACTTTTTTATTTTTCTAAATATGAGAATTTTAGTAGGTGTACGTAGACTTTATTGATTGACTGTAAGTTTTTAACTTAAGAGTTATTTTGAATGGACAGTGCGATATGCAGTTAATAATTTCTCAATTTTTCATTATAACAAAACATTTATGACAACTTGTACAACATAAAGACGAACCTCAAAGTAATAGTAATTATTTTATCCACGTTGGTAACAGAAATTCTATTTCACTGAAAACACGGTGTCTGTAAAATAATAGACTAGTAATGATACCACCTAAATAAAGAATAGACTAAATATAGAGGCGACATATTTTGTATTTACAAATAATTAAACAAATGTGAAATGAATCTAATAAAAATAAATTTATTCCCAATTCCCAAAATATTTACTCAGTTACTAAATGTGTTTTAAACAAATTAATATTTTTAAAACTTCAAATAGTTTAGAAACTGGATTACGTAAATTAAAACGGAAACCGTTCGTCACTTGGCAATAGTGGTTTATGATCTTTTAGAGCTGCCAGTGTTAATGATAATATTACAGCAGTTTAGGGTTTGTAAACGTGCTTTCACAACTAAAGTAATTACTTAATCTAATTAAAAAAAAATTATGCAATTTTCAAAAAAAAAATATTTATCGAAATTGATGTAAATATAAATAAATTAGAACAAAACATATCAGCGTTGTTTTGATGACCTGTGCCGTAGTTTTGTTTAAATGAAATTTCCAGGAACTCTAGACAGCACAGTTATAACTAGAACAGAGTGAGCAGAAATCAACAACAGGGAATTCAACATAAGGCCACTTCGGCTTTATACAAGGCAATTGTTGTTGTATTTTTTCGGATTTACAAAAGCAACACACGGCTGTAATTGTTTCGGAAACAAACTATTAAAAAAACACGCACACATCTCAAAATTAATTTGTGCAAAAGTTAACATAACATAATCCTATAATTTTAAGTTACACTTAATACATATCAATAATTGTAAAATTAATGAGGTTACAGTTTATTTTTCGTATCACTTCTCGATCCTATTAGGTATATATTGGATGTGCCCAACTTTAGTGTATAATGAGGACTTGTATTTTCCATTCAGTTTTTAAGGGAATTTTAAGCTCTTATTTCAATTATCACCTATTATTCTCTCATTTCAAAGTGAAATTAAATTTTAACGCGGTCCTCAATAAGTTATCTATTATCACGTGAAATACAAATATTTGAAGCATTTTAAACATACAGAGAAAAATTTGTTTTTAAATAGATTGTTAATAAATTTATAGATTTCTGATACTTAATTTTTTGTTTTATTATCAAAATCAAGGAAATGTTAAAATTCCATGTGAAAATAATGTGCCGACATTATTTTCACATGAAAATAATTTGGAGTTTGCTCATTATTTTAACATGAAAATAATTTGGAGAGTTTGATGCGCTCCATCTTTGATGTATTGAACACACTTGGATTTTTCGCTGGTGAACTGAGTACTACAAAATTAAAACAGAAGTGGAATTTTACATTTCTAATTTCACTTTGGTAAAATCTTATGAATTTTTCACGTCAAATTGAACTGAGTGCTTAACATTGAAATGTTGAAAAGTGCGCTAGAGTTCGTGCTTATGATGTTCAACATGTTTAAGGTCTGAGGCTAGGAGGGATTTTAAAATGTTAGAAATCATGTCTCTTTACCGTTCACAGTTGACTGTAACATTCAGCCCATCATCGTTTTTGAAAACATATAGACCAAATATTCCGCCGGCCCATAAAGTGCACCAAACAGTGAATTTCTCTGGATGTAATGGTGTTTCGGATAAGGTTTGCGGGTTAACTTCACCCCAAATCCGAAAATTCTTATTAACGTACCCATTCAACCAAAAGTAAGCTTTATCGCTGAACAAAATCGTGTTTAAATTTTGATAAAAAATTTCAACAATTTATAAGCGCTGGTCTGGTGTGAGTCTATTTATTATGAAATAATGGCAAATCAAACTAATGACAAAGCAAATGTCGGCTATCAAATCGATTGTCAAACAAAACAATAATGCCAACTTAAAGATGTGAACCTCTAAAAAACACCCTTTATTAGTAATTTAAAAGTCAATCATTACACTCCAGTTACATACACAAACACACACACCACCCACTCCCCTACTCAAAACAACTACAGTATATCACCTGCAGATTGTAAGTTCTATGTCAAAATGTAAACTCCCATGGGTCGGCGCTAAATCCTGCACTCCAAATAGAGGGTCTTAGTTATGTTTAATAACATCACCGATCGTAATCGATGACGAAAATTCGCTTTGGATCTAGCCGCCGGGGGGATTCGAATCCGATAATTCCCGGTCCAAGTGCACAAGCATTAACCACTGCACCACTTTTCCGGTGAAAATATAGAAAATGGACTAAACCAAATTTATTTTTGTACCCGACTGTATATCTACATCTACTTCTCTATATTGTTCGCAATAAAGCTATTATTTATTGATCACTACATCATAAAATGTAGTTTTGTAAGATAATCTTCTAGAAATCTAGTTTTCTTTATAGAGGAGTATCATTACGAACGACAATATAGCACGTTTATGAGAATTTGGTTCACTTCTAAAAGGTCGCTGCATATGGAATACTCCGACTACAGTTCTATCAATTTGACTGGTCTGCAGTTGATTGTTGACAATATTTTCTTACAAAAAATAAATTGAAATAATCTGTTCAAAAATACTAAATTTTGCAGTAACAAACGCCTCCCTGAATTAAAAAAGGCTGAAATTAAAAAGATGGACTTAAAAAAGGTGTTTTTAAATGAAAAAATGGGACCTTTCAAGTCATATTTTTAACAAATTTTTTGATTTAAAAAAGGTGTATACAAAAACAAATTTAATTTCAAAATGACACAAGAAAGGCACATTTTATGTCATTTTACATATAAGGAATAAAATATGGACAAACTAAAAAAATTAAAAAAAAAAAATGATTTATTAATCAAACAATTTTGATTTGGGTATAATTTATTTAAATCTTTAATTCTTATAGACAAAATTTATAGAAAAATTTGCGCCCCATATCGATTAGCTTTCCCGATTCATCTTGGCACTCTTTTCATTGCAGCCTGAGTACCTATGTATCGATCTTTTTAACCCTTTCGATCCTGTTGGGACACATATGTCCCGGTCGACATTTTATCAGCTCTAAAATCAAAATACTCATAAGACATGATTGAAATTTGTCCCAGTTGGTAGTTTATGATCAATTTATCAATTAAAAGAAAAAAGAGATGCAATATTTTTCTCTGTATCCTCTCTGTACCTGTTCAGTCTTGTTCAAGTCGTGAATGTGATTACATTGCGTGTATATTTTTGTCAAAAATAGTGGTGAAAACTAGGTATTTTTACTGCCAAAAGCTTCATAGAATATTGTCACGTGTGGACATAAGAAAGAGTAGGTGTTATTATTTTATTTTATTACACTTGAATTTAAAAAATTTAGCAGACGGGATACAGGTGTCTCACTCGGTATTTTTGGTATATGTCTCAGTATAGGTTTTATTTGATTTTTTTTATTTAGAAAATTACAGTAACTATACATAAAAATTATTTTTCTACCGAATATGAACTTCGAATCATTTTAGAAGAGTCAGATGACTCTGGGGATTTTTGTGGCAGTAAGGATAACTACTCGGGACTTAAATGTCCCGCTAAAAAAACCGGCGCCAAAGAAGCTAAAATCTGCTTTATTTAACAGTTCTTGATCAATAAAATTCAAAATCAACATCCTACTTACAGTATTTGTTTTCCGGATTGAAAGAGTTAAATCTCTTTTTATCTTTCTAATCAAACATACATTTTTTGCACGATATCCGTTGCTGTCTACGATTCTCTTCAAATTTGCCCAAAAAATTTCAATTGGCTTTAGTTGTGGAACATTTGGTGGGTTATAGTCTTTAGGGATAAATTCGATTCTGCGTTGACGTAAATCAGATAACGTTGCGTTGGCGTAGTGTAAGGATGCCAAATCAGGCCTAAATATCGCTTTATCATTTTTATGATACTTATCTATAAATTTTTGAAGCACAGGTAAACATTTGTTAGTGTATGTTTGCGAATTAACGGCCAAACCACTTTTGAAAAAAAAACTGGATCGCTACCTCGTTCGCCAATAGCCAACCACGTAACATAACTTTACCTGGAATCTTAGTTTTATGAATAAACTTCTCCTTTTCTGGTGCTTCGTGATCAGGAGACTCATAGGAGTATTTTGGCTGCCATTCATTACCTTTAACAGTGAAAGAAGTTTCATCATCCATCAAACATTTATAAGCTGAAGAAGCAGCGAAATATGTTTAGGAAAGCACTCTTAATTTAGACTTGATTGTAGCTATTGGTTTGGCTGTAGTTGCTGGTTCCGACTTTTTGGGTTTGCGATGTATATACCTTGTTAATCATTAGGGTCCCAGGGGGTATTGAAAAAATACTGTCGAGAATCCCAAACAGCGCAACCGCGCTTTCTCAAAATGAGTACGAAAAGACCCAAGCAGCGCGATAGCGCTTGTTTTATTTTATGTCTAAATACCAAGCGGCGCATAGCGCTTTGTTTATTTTATATCGATGAATCCCAAGCGAAGCAATATCGCTGTTTGAATAATATTTTATATACTAAAATTTTTGTTATTTGTTAAAAATAGTTTAATAAGTTCGTTATTGTGTGTACTTCATTTTATTGAATGTTAAAGAAAAAAGGGTTAACAGCAACCTAAGAAATATTTATATATGTATTACCTATATAAAAAATGTACGTTTGTTTTTTCTCTCATTATTATATAAAATTGTGTGCAAGAAGTTAGAATAGAAAAAATGTTAATTAATTTAAAAGAAAATAAAACATTAAAATTAGATTAATAATTTTAAATAGCAGTTTGTTTTCACGATATGAGTAGCATACACAATCGTTAATATTAATGCAAAACAACAAAGTTAATATTCGTAAAAATTCGGTTTTTTGCGTTTCTTTTTCTCTTTGTTTTTTTGGAGTTTTCTTTGCTTGGGACTCCGGTTAATATTTCTTAGCAGTTTTTGGGTCAACTTGATATTTTTTACCCAGCTGTTTGTACGATTTTACAGTTCGAAACACCGTTTCAACTTTCAATTTCATTTGAACTTTGCTATCTTGAAGTAGACATTTTTTACCAGAGCCGGGTTTTCTTTCCACAGGTTCTTTATTTAAAAACTGTTTAATTGTTTTGTAGACAAACGATTTTTTGAATACAAAATCCTTAAAGTAGTGAAAAATTTCAATCTTTTGTTTGTTCGGGTTTTCCTGACAAAATTTATAAATTAATTTGCGACGATCTACTTTTAACAACGACATTTTTATAACTACATAATTGTAAAATGACGCAGTTAAGTATATTTTATGAAATACATACAAACCCCTTTTATCCGGAAATTTATTATCCGGAATAAAATCTAATATCCGGAAAAAGTTTTTTTCGTATTCTTTCATTTACCTTATGTTCCAAAAATGAAATAATTTTTTTACTATGTAATTAACTAAAATAAATTTAAAACCTTAATAAATTACACTGCAATTTAAAAAATATTAAAATATGCGGTTTTACTATGAAATTATTTAAAAAAATCTTTTATCCGGAATTGTTTGCCCCAACGTTCCGGATAAAAGAGGTTGCACTGTATAAGAGAATCAAGTTATTTAAAAACAAGGAAAATTTTAGTTTTGGTTGTACAACATACATACAGATGTATTTTACATTTGTCCATATTTTATTCCTCATACGTTATTTTTTAATTCATTTTCAAAATGACTTAAAAAGGCATATTTTATTTCACATTGTAAACATAAAAATTACATTTGTCTTTAATACACATAGAAATGCACGCGTTTCATTAATGAAAATATAAAAAATATATAAGTGGGCATTTTATGCCATATATAAATACACATTTTATGCCATTTATAAACACACTTCTTAAATTATTTTCAAAATGACTTATGATATGCATTAATAAAGTCAGCTTTTTTTATTTCATTTTCATTACAGATTTTAAGTCAATTTTAAAATGAAATAAAAACGCTGGTTTTAAGTCAGAAAAAACACCATTTTTAAGTCTGCCTTTTTTAATTCAAGGAGCCACATAGTCGACACATTGTGTGGTTCTAGCTTACCAACTGTATTAGTTTTATTTGACGAAGGCTCCTTGGTCGGAAAACCGAGTCACGGCCGTAAAAGATACCCTTATGCCCAAAAATATTATTGCTTTATACAAAGAATCTAAGGTAAATACGCTGTAAATTACATTTACTTGACCAAAGAAATATAAATTAGGAGATATTGCTTGGTTTTTCGACAAATGAATTAAAACCATTTTTTTGAGTAGAGATCGTTAAAAGATAGGCCACAGTTCTGAATGCAAAGGAAATTGGCCCAATGTTTGCCAAAATAATTTTCAAATCATGGTTGTCCCATTCCTACTCTTCATTATCTTTTTGTGAATAAAGAAGCGAGCAGAGGATAATATCCCCGATCAAGATATTTCAAAAAAATATTTATTGTTACGGGTTTCCCGATGTTAAAAAAATTAAACTAATAATACAATTAGGTAGTTGCAGTAATAAATTGTGTGATTTCAAAATCTCACGTACGCAAGTTTAATATGATGTCTTATTTCAGCGAGCTTTTTGTTGCGGTATTTGTTTGGAACACAAGGTTTTCTCGCGGATTACTATGTTTGTAGATAAGGAAATTTTCAATTAGAAACGGAAAACAAGGGCGTGTGATCGAGTTTATAAGCGAGATGTTTTTTTCAAGAAAGCCTAGCATATAGAATAACGCTTAGATATTAAACTCAATCCGATTTATAGGTTGCTACCAAAGAGAGTGGGAATAATAAGACCACCAAAATTTTCACGTTTAGTTAAAACTACCAAATTTGTTTTAGATAGATTTACATGCCCGTTTCGACAAAACAATCTTTAACAATACGCCAACCTTTCTGCACCAATGCGGATAATACGGTTATGTGCTTACCTGAAAACGTAAGAACTAGATCATCAGCTTAAGCCTGGAAGATCAACCCCAGCAGAAGTTTAACTAAAAATTAGTCAAAATCAAGAGAACAACGGTGACTCTGAAATTATTAGACATAAAAATGTATGCTGTTTTTTATGACAGAGTACAAGTAGAGATCAAGTAGTAGTAGTAGTATCAATACAGAAACAGCACCATTAAGATAGTATTGCTCCTGAATTAGGCAAAAATCTGTTTGCTAATCTGTTAATCTAAAGTAAATAGATACGGAAAACCTAAGAGCTAATGTTCTGTTAAACCGGAAGACAATTTTTAACGGTCAATTTCTATCGTTTTGTCGATGTAATCGGGCTCATCAGTCCTATGTTAGCCCTACATAGAATATAGATGGCGAATGTGAAAGAAACGAATTTCGTACGCTACGCAGTAATTCGCTAGCAGTACAACTACATGGTATTGTTCTATATATATAGACAATAGAAAACTGATTTTTTCAAATCAATTATGTCATTCGTTCGAAACTGATTGTTGTGATTCTTACACATTTACCATCCAAAAGTCTAAAATTCAAAAAATGGCTTCATCCAGGAAAACCACATCCATGGGTTTGGCTTCATCCAGAATAACTTCCGGATTATTTTCACGTATTACAACCTTGTTTACCGTGGACAAGTTATATTTGAATTATACCTGTGACCATTCGCGTCTCGTGCTTATCCTAATTTCCTAATTAATCCATGAAACGCGCCTTTCTGCAGTGACAATAATTTTGATTATTCATTTTATTGTTGTACGTTTCAGGCGTCCAATACACCTTTAAAAGCACGACAAATTGTGATTTTTGACATATTAAACCGACGATTGCTTTTCGGACGTTAAATGCTCTTCAGTGCTGTATTTTTCATGACTACGTTTAATGTAACCACCGGATTTTAAAACGTACATATTTCTTAACTTGCTTTCCTATCTGTCTGGTTGTTCGGCCTACAATCAACTTTTACCCTACTTACCGATAAATTGCCCTTATATTTGGTGCACCGACGTAGCCCCAATAATAATGCAGTATTCTGCAAAATTTTAATCCAACTATTCACGTCTTCCCGTACCAATATGGTAAGGTTAGTAGTATTATAGTATTGAACTAAAAAAATGATGACTATTTAATTGTGGTAGATAAGAAGATTGATAAGCCGTCGAGCACGTGTGGCTCTAAGATCTTCTCAAGGTATAGTGGGATATTATGAGCGACTATCATTATTTCATCGACCATACCATAATATCGCGTCTCTTAATGATCAACAATTTTAACACGGCGTATTTTCAGATCGATCGTCGACGTTTTTTGTTCGTTGTTTATATTCAGCAATAGTAATTACTATTGCTGAATATAAACAACAAACAAAAAACGTCGACGATCGATTTCCATAGTAGGCCCCCTGGTTTGGCCAAAGATAATGGAGGTATGTAATTGTTCAGCAGCGATGAATACTCACGTGTTGCATTAAGAAATGAAAATGTTACACTTCTGCACTCAGACAAAAAAATATGATAAATACATGATTGCATTTACCATATTATGATAATACTAAATTATTGTGATATTCCCTATCATACAATGATTAGAAATACAATCAAACTTAGTTTATATGATTAATATCATCATTGTGTGTTAATGATTGCATTGATTGTATCATAATATGATATTCTTGATAATTCTTCTTCATTTTCTTCAGCATAACAATGATGATCACTTGTGAAAAATTTTTGTTTCACAAGTGAACATCATTTTTATGATGAAGAAGAATGATCAAGAATATCATATTATGATAAATCAATCATTTAAATAATTGTATTTAACACACAATGATGATATTAATCATATAAACTAAGTTTGATTGTATTTCTAATCATTGTATGATAGGGAATATCACAATAATTTAGTATTATCATGTGTTTGATAATCTCGCCTGAGCGAGAACAATGAAATACAAAGATATTTCGAAAAAAAAAATTCTAAAATTAATACCTATATTGGTGTTAATTTTTTAAAATTTACTAAAAGGATAATTTAAAAAAAATGGTGGTTATTTAGTTTGAACTACGCTGTACATAACTGCATTTCATTTATAAAATATCCGTAAATGTAATACTCATGGGCTAACCCCCAATTTCCATGCCAGTAGTGCAGGCTATCGTGAAGCTATGCTATAGAGTATACACAAATGGTCTTCGTAAGTAGGACTTATTCAAGTTATCTATGGCGTGAGATAAGACGTGAAAAGAGAACCTCGAAAGAAGTAGACGTGCTTAGGCCCCTTAACAGATTGCAAACATTATTCACAAACAAACAATATAAAATGTTCACAACTCTTGAAATACTTCATCGAATTGAATAAGATTTGCCTCACTCTACTGTTGGCGGTTTAGGAAGTAACAGTTAATATAAAGAAATAGATATGATTAATCTTCAATTTACACTGGTCATTACCAAAGATCAGATCATTACAAAGTGGATCTTGAAAATCTCTATGCATATTGTTCTCATATTTTCCAACTTTCTACATTATTTAAATTACAATAAATGTACTTCGACCACATCGAATTTTCCCCAGTCGAAGGAAGCAAAATAGAAGAAAGGATTATTTTAGTTTGTTCGTAAGATTCTGATTTTTAATAAATTTGAGATTTTTTAAGTCCTTAATCATATGGCGATGCAAAAACGTAATCAATCGTCCAATTTGATCCACATAATATGTTTCTTTAGACATAGTCTATATAAATTTATGTATTACCTCCTGGGTTTAATTTTTAATTCGAGAGTATACAATCTCTGAATGAACTTGTTTTATTACCTTAAAGCCTGTGATTACATTTTGAAAAAAGTAATGAATGATATGATTGAAGGGACTCGACTTGAAAGATATAATTATGACAAGATTCATAAACCTTATATGTAATTGCATAGGTCATCAGGTACCGTCAGTAATAATAATCTTTTAGTTCTTATCGTAAACTAATTATTTTTACTATCGCTATGATTCATAATTCATAACATGCTTCATCTACATCACTTATCTACCGGTGATAATAATGCCAAGTGTATGAAATTTCGTTTTTCAGAAAATTTGTTCTATCCGTACATCTACATACCCATATGAGTTTGCTTTAATCAAATACGTGTATCAGCTGGCCTTTTGTTTAAACTCCCAAAACTATATTTTTGCTGAGTGAAAATAAACGCCAGTGTCAATATATAAATATGTATGTATGTATGTATTGTGTAATACCTACTTAATTATTTTGTAATCGATAATAAAAAAAAAACTGAATTAATATTTAAGAAAAGAATGGTATCAAATCAAACAAAATATATTTTTAATTAAACTAATTTAAAATTAAAGATGTGAAAATAAAAAGCTTCATGGTCATAGAAGAAAAACTGTCATTTTATTTTGTAAAGGAATTTTTCACTGTTCATACAAAAATGAGAACTTCCAAAACAATTTACTTTTGCCATTTTTATAAATCATATCCTTGAATAGAGATAGTAGATGATGTATACATAAGTAACGTTGAATTCGGTAATGTTATGTGTGTTTACTAAACTATTGTGTATATCATTATATATAGATCAAAAAACTAAAATAAAAACATAAAAAATCGAAAAAATTACATTCGACCAAATCACTGACGCACGTTTAATGTTAAGTATTATAACTAAAAAAAATCATTTTATTCCTCTTACTAATGGATGTAATTTTTTGTTCAGTTTTTTTAATAGAAATAGAAAAAATTATTCATCACTAATAAATCAAACAAATTTTAAATAAAAGATTAATTTATAATTAAAGAGGATCATTGTAACCGAATCCATTATCTTACCGTAATTACACCATCTTTAATTATTTTTCTATTACGAATCACCATGCCGATAGGCTTTTTTAATAATTTCTTTGACATAACATGAATAAAAATTTAAAGAAAAATTTATTTAAAACTATTTCTGATTAAACTTAGATAATTTAAATTTCATGGTTATTATTTTATAATATTAATTTCTCTAAATTATAAAATGGAATCACTTATATTCTTTTGATTTAAGTCGAATTTTTATGAAAGAAATTTTTTTTGTTTTTGATTTTTTTACACAAAATGCTTTGAATAACGAAAATCTAATGTTCTTTCCACAAATGTCATATCGCGACTGTCAAATAAAAGCAAAATTGAATTCATTGGAAAATAAAATTTTGTGAAACTTCCAATCGAGTTCCAGTCTGTTTGTTTACACGAGGGTTTGATGTGAAATTAGATCTAATCAGAAAATTTTAGTAGTGCCATTGTACCCTAGATGACAGTGTTTGTTTTAAATTTATTTATTCCGCACATGTACGAGTACATATACCGAATGCCCATGGAAACCAAGAAATCCTTTGCAATTATCATAAAGGGAGTAATAAAATGATTCTAGTTATCAATTTGATTTGATCTCGCCACTTCACTTAGTGAAGTTGTTATGTCAGCACATCAGTCACACACAGTCGAGCTTGCAGTAATGGTAGATATTTCCGACAAAGCCTTTGAAGCAGTTATTCAACAATAAATGGACAATGCCTGGCAACAACTACAGTTCTATTCATCGAAGTTAACAGAAAATCATTGATCTACGTATTTTACCAGAACCTTGATAAGGCATCATAGGGTCTCATTCCGATACTTGGAATACATTGGTTAGCTTACAAACAACCGATAAACAACACATATGCGGGACTGAAAATGTCGTATATACACTGTCAAGAATCGATCCATTAACATTATCCGAGGTCATAAACTACGAAAATATAGCAGAAACACTACAACCAGATGAATTAAGAAATCTTGAGACCAACGTTACATTGAAATTCGTGGAAGTTTCATTCTTAGCTTTTCTATTCAACTTAGAGTGACTTCTGTGACGTCTCGACTGGGGAAAAATCAAAAAATCAACCACATATATGTACCACTGGATTTCCGCAGGTTGGTATTTAAATCTATACATAATCTATCTCATCCAGATATTTCAAACGACCGTTAAAGCCATGTCAGAAACATCAGTCCATCATCAGCCTAAAAACCACACGACAATTACTTTCGGTGGAAGCATTGATTTTTCTATTATTCCTCATGGATTTTCTTCACTCTCGATTCAAAAATTTTGTTTGTAAATATACAAATCCATTTAGTTCAAAAATGTTTTTCAAATTTTTGCTGAAGATCACTATTGAAAACATTCGCACTTTCAATTGTTTTTTGTATGGCCAAATTATTAGCAAATTGACGACATAACCCAAAGTATTCACGTTATTTGTTGAGTTATTTGAATCTTGAAGGCATAATGATCTTTTTGAAAAAAATCTGTATAAAGTGGTTGTTGGAATGTGTTATTGCTCTGACTAACAATAGTACTTAGCAGCAATATTTTCTTCTGAATCGCTACAATCATGGGCCATTTTGTTTTTTCCATGCTTTGCCGAACCAGTTTACTACTTCTGCATAAATTTCATCAAATTTAAACTAATATTTCACAATAAATACGCGTTTTTTAATTGTAGAATTATTTTATAAATGAAAAATCATGATTTACTATAAATGTGTATATAATTTTGTACTTAAAACTATGTATTTAACTTATATATGTTTATAATTTAATGCAGCACTCTGTCAAATTCACAAACCAAAGGTTTCTGTTACAATAAAATAGACAATTAGTAAACATTTATTTACATAACGATACAACGATTCTTTTTCGGCGGTGGTTCTGGTGTATTTGGCTGTAATGTAACTTTATGTTGTGGCGGTGTCCAATTTAAAGAAGTACGCTTCTCTGCCCCACCGTAAGGGATACTTTGTTTCGTTGATGAAGTTGGTGTGCTAAAAAATTGATCCGCAGGAACAAATTTTATTTGTGTCGGCCTTTCTTCTGGATAAACATGTGTAGATCGAAATACTGGTTTCATAATTGGTTTTTGTGATGAAGAGCTGGTTGTTGCACCAGTACTTTCAATTTGTACCTTTGGTTGAGTTACTGTAGAGATCGATGGCGTTTTATTGAACATGTTTGTTTCTTTTGTATTGTTAGCTGCATGTGCAGTATCGAAAAACTTAAGTTTATTCGTATTTTTATCGTTAGTTCTATTGATAATTTTTAGCAAATTGTCTATATTTTGGTCCAGTAGCATAGTTCGCGTAAAAAAACAACCGCAGTTGCGAATGAAACCATTCATTTCGTTACAATTTATATATTTTGCCGCTATTTTATTTCGCTCGTCGATTGTCTCCGTTTCATCATAAAGCGTACATCCAACAAAAGTCCCAGGCCCAATTTCGGGGACAGCACCGATGTACTTCACAACACAAATAAGATGACGGTCTCGTTTAAAAAGAAACTTATTTACTTTAACCACATCATTCAATTTCAAATTAACTAAGAATCGTTCATAGTCACTGTTATTACATATCAATAAACGTTTTTCACGATCACCTATAGTCATTAACATTGAACCCAAGTATTCATTCAGTATTTTAATTGTGTTCTGATCGCACGAATAAGTTAATTCGCTTAAGATTAAATTACGTTTATCAATAGAATATAATTTAATAAAAATAACTCCGAAATTGGCGAGCCGAAGAATTTTTATTATTTCTCCACCAGGCACGTCGATCTCATCTGGGTGACCGAGGATTTTCAATTTTGTTTTCGATTTTGTAATGCCTATACATTCATTAGCTTCTAATGCAAATTTATTCATATTTTATCACTCCCTAAAATATATAATAACGCAATTACAATCATACTGATTACTTTCAATTAATACAATACCTTGCAGTTTTCAATGAATCAATTTGATATTGCTATTTTTATGTTTTATCTAACAATAATAAAAAATAAAGCATAAAATAATTGTTGACATAAATTAAGAAGTGACACTATTGAAGTGATCCCCCTGTATATAATTTGATAACGTCAGCTGGCAATGACATTAGAAAAGGCTTATTTATATTTTGAGCAAATTGAGTAGGACTGAGTTAAGCGGCCTTACACTACATAAACATGTTGATGTGTGCAATGTGATTAGGGGAGACCCAAGTATACAAGACGAAACTCAAAATTGAGCCATCGTATTTGCCTTCGAAATATTAAAAAAAATTCGAAGAATCCATACTTTAGTTTTGGTGCGTATATGTATACTGTCCCAAATATAACAAGATGAAACAAAATAGAGCTACATATCGTATTTATTTTATGTTCACGAAATGAGTTTGGTAATTTTATAAAAGTGATTTTCTTAAAAAAATTTAAAGATGTGCGTTAATTTAAATAAAATTACACCAAAATATATTTTTATATCTATTCAAAATTATTTTGTGTAAATTAATTAATTTCTAGTTCAGTTTTAAATTATTAAGTAGAAAACAAATGCGAAATAATAAACTTAATATGAGCATATGGAAAATATTTAAACTTTTAATATTTCAATCAAGGAATAATATCATCAAATCATTGTTTAATAATAAAAAAAATTAATTATAATATAATTTAGATGTGTATATGTATATGTATATAATTTTTTTATACAATAAAATATTCATTGTTCTAAACCTAAATTTTTTTGTTTTGCTTTACATTTGAACGCCATCTTTTTCCTCTAAAAATTTTCAACTATAGCCTTTTACATATGCCGTTGCACAAGATCGTTCCCGCCATATTGTTTTTTGTTGTTATTGTTCACACATACATGTATACAATTCTATTTATTGAGTTTCGTCCAGTTTCGAACAATCGCGACACGCTTCATACGTTTTATTTTAATAAATTGCAAGTCAAACTTAGAAAAATACTAGACTAAGTTTAGTACTTAAGTACGAATATCGCCAGAAAAATTGAAAGTATAAATACTTGGGGAATACGTAAAGGCGATGCCACATACACATTTCTACGGACGACATCTAAAAACAGATTTCGCATTTACGAATTAATTAGAGCATATTTTTGAATCAAATCAATGAGATAATATGTAAAATATCTCAAGTTAGTAGCTAAAATAATAAATTTGGAATTATTTAATAATTTTAATTGAAAAATTATCAATTTTCTATTTACCCGTTCCTAGAAACGATTTTTTCTCTGAATGGTATAATTTTACACGTGAACGAACGCACAAAAATCTAAAACGTTTTCCGAACTCATCAAAAAATTTTAAACGATTTTTTTCTCTGTTGTCTATAAACTTCAACAAATGTCAAAAAATTCCGAAACAAAATATATATTTTTCATTAATTTAATATTTTTATAAGACTCATCATGAATATGGTATGGTAAACTTATTTAATTTTAAAATGAATAGAAATGGCGGTATAAACATTCAGCTCAAAACAAAATATAAAGAATTGTTGTTGTAAAAATCGTCTGTATTTTTTTTTGGTATGTGGCGAGGCAAAATAAATTTACGCACGAATTGTCTGTTATTAGAAGTGTATGTGGCAACGCTTTAAAGGCGATGCCACATACACATTTCTACGGACGACATCTAAAAACAGATTTCGCATTTAAGAATTAATTAGAGCATATTTTTGACTCAAATCAATGAGATAATATGTAAAATATCTCAAGTTAGTAGCTAAAATAATAAATTTGGAATTATTTAATAATTTTAATTTAAAAATTATCAATTTTCTATTTACCCGTTCCTAGAAACGATTTTTTCTCTGAATGGTATAATTTTACACGTGAACGAACGCACAAAAATCTAAAACGATTTCCGAACTCATCAAAAAATTTTAAACGATTTTTTTCTCTGTTGTCTGTGAACCACAACAAATGTCAAAAAATTCCAAAACAAAATATATATTAATATAAATATATACACTTATATAAATATATACACTTTGGATAGAAATGGCGGTATAAACATTCAGCTCAAAACAAAATATAAAAAATTGTTGTTGTAAAAATCGTCTCTATTTTTTTTTGGTATGTGGCGAGGCAAAATAAATTTACGCACGAATCGTCTGTTATTAGATGTGTATGTGGCAACGCTTTAATAACAGACGATTCGTGCGTAAATTTATTTTGCCTCGCCACATACCAAAAAAAAATACAGACGATTTTTACAACAACAATTCTTTATATTTTGTTTTGAGCTGAATGTTTATACCGCCATTTCTATTCATTTTAAAATTAAATAAGTTTACCATACCATATTCATGATGAGCCTTATAAAAATATTAAATTAATGAAAAATATATATTTTGTTTCGGAATTTTTTGACATTTGTTGAAGTTTATAGACAACAGAGAAAAAAATCGTTTAAAATTTTTTGATGAGTTCGGAAAACGTTTTAGATTTTTGTGCGTTCGTTCACGTGTAAAATTATACCATTCAGAGAAAAAATCGTTTCTAGGAACGGGTAAATAGAAAATTGATAATTTTTCAATTAAAATTATTAAATAATTCCAAATTTATTATTTTAGCTACTAACTTGAGATATTTTACATATTATCTCATTGATTTGATTCAAAAATATGCTCTAATTAATTCGTAAATGCGAAATCTGTTTTTAGATGTCGTCCGTAGAAATGTGTATGTGGCATCGCCTTTAGAAGTGTATGTGGCAACGCTTTAAAATTAAGTCCTGTTCATAACTATGGATAAAAATTCCAAAATCCCACATCCGAGATTTTTTCAACTTTTTTGTATGAAAAGAAGTGAGTTAATTGGTTAAATCATATTATGTGATGAAAAATCCGAGATTTTTAACCATAATTATGAACCTGGACTTGAACCCATAGTTGGTTGGACAAGAATAATAAATTTTACAAACTGAATGGGATACATACTATTTTTGGACGTTTCGGCCATAGATATCTTAAAATATTAAGGTTACTGAAATTTTTTTTTATTATATCCTTTTTTGTACCTGTCATCACAATTGTGTGGGTGTCGAAAAAGAATCATGTCAAAAATTTATTTTTGTATGTATTTTGGACCAACATATATACACATTTGTGCATTCCACGTAAATCGTTTTCGTCCGAAAAATAACACTATAACTAATATCAATAAAATAATTAATATGTTATCAAAAACAAATAATTAATGTTATTTAATTTATATGTTATTAATGTTATTTAATTTATATGGTTACCAACCGAGCCGGATAAGCCAGAGGAGATCATTGAGATAATCCGGGCCAGTAATCCCGATCTTCCAACGGAAGGATGGAGGATTGTGAAGCAGGTGGAGGCTAAGGGGGGCTTAAGATTGGCAATCATGCTGATCAATAAGGAATCCTTGGCTTCCCTTGCTAGATCTAAGGGAGTGATCAACTTCGGTTTCGGGTCGATCACCCTTAAAGTTTATAGGAAATATGAGGTCGATAAGGGCGCGGAAGAGCCTGGGGGCGAACGGACCCGGCAGGAAACGGTCAAGTGGGCTGAGGACGGCCAGGGTAGACGTTCCGATATTTCGGACGAAGAGAATTTGGTGATGGGAGGTAGTCTCCTCTCTCTTAAGTCCGATGGGGACATCCCGTCGAACACACGACGAGAGGGGGTTGGCAACCAAGCCAACGAGCCAGATGACACTATCCTGATACAGGGAGTGCATGAAGTGGTGAATAAGGTAGATTACAATGGTTAGAATTGCACAAATAAACCTACATCACACGAAGGCTGCCTCGGCAGCTCTCGTGCGTGCTCAGACTGACTGAGTCAGATGAGGACTTGGTGTTAATCCAAGAACCTTGGATTAACAATAACAGGATATGTGGCCTAAGAATGAAAGGGTATAAATTATTATACTCAAGCAACTCTGAAAAGATCAGATCGTGTATCTTAGCGAAAAACAATTTGAATATTTTTCTTCTTCCACAATTTAGTAGCGGGGACGTTACAGCGGTGAGCGCTGAGGTAGGCTGTGAAAAACTATGGCTAGCCTCAGCCTAAATGGATCGCGAGAAGGGGGTTCCACCGGATAACCTGGAGGAACTATCCGGGAAGCAGGTCAGAAAAAGGTAGGTGTGATACTTGGATGTGATGCAAACGCGCATCACACAATCTAGGGAAGCACAGACATTAACGAAAAGAGGTAAGTTATTTTTTGATTACTTATTAAATACTAACCTTGTAGTTTATATTGGGTGTGAACCAACATTCATTGTTAAAAATCGACAGGAACTTCTAGATGTGATCTTTGCGTCAGAAACAATTTTTGATATGATCAGTGGGTGGAGAGTGGCGAAGGAGCACTCATTCTCTGATCACCCGCGATATATTACATATAACCTCAACATCAAACCTGTTGCCCGGAAAGCCTTCAGGAATCCCAGAAGGACAAACTGGAACAAATATGGGGAGGTGTTGAAGGAACTATTGCCGCTGGAGGTTCCTGGACTTCCGACGACAGTAGAGGAATTAGATGGCATGGTTGATATTGTCACAAAGGCATGCAATCTGTCATTTAATGCTGCGTGTCCCCTGATAAAACCTAGGGGCAGGCAGAAACCGACATGGTGGACCACGGAGTTGGGAACCTATTGGAGAGCGTGTAGGACAGCCTTTAATAAGAGTAAATCGGGATTGGAATTCCTATAAGGAAGACCTGAGAAAATACAAAAAAGAGTTGAGGAGGGCACAAAGGGGGTCTTGGAGACTCTTCTGTTGTAGAATGGAGGAGGTCTCTGAGACTTCTCGCCTTAGGAAAATTCTATCTAATAACCAAACCAGTCCTAGTTACTTAATTAGGCCAGACGGGTTATGGACAGCTTCAAGTGCGGAATAATTGGAGTTTCTCATTGAGACCCATTTTCCGGGAAGCAATGATGACTCGATGGAGCCTGGATATAGCTCATCGATGAACACCTCTAACAGATGTGGATGGCATCGTGGACAGGAAGCGAATCCTGTGGGCGCTGAATGGTTTTAAGCCTTATAAATCGGCAGGCCCGGATCGGATTATACCAGCCATCCAAAGTAACTCTGCAGTTGTCCTCCCCTGGCTGGAGGTTATTTTCAGGGGATGTCTGCAACTGGTCTATATTCCCAGGAAATTGACGCAGGTCAGAGTGGTTTTTATCCCAAAATCGGGTAAGAGCTCACAGGCTTATCCAAAGGAGCTGAGGCCTATAACTCTATCATTCTTTCTGTTGAAAACCCTGGAAAGATTGATAGACGTACTTATTCGAACAAAAGTTGAGCCAAGGAATTGGCCAATGTCGCGGCATGCGTACTGTAAGGAAAAGTCGGTGGACACAGCTCTGCACGATCTAGTACGCATGATTGAGAAGTCACTTTACTCGCAAGAGTATTGTATGGCGAGCATTTCTTGACATTGAGGGTGCATTTAATAATGTAAAAACGGAGGCGATCATGGAAGGATTGTCATTTTTGAAGGTGGATTATCCTATAAGTAGGTTGATGGATGCTGGTAAGCAGGATTATTACTTCGGAACTGGGGGAGTCCACCATTAGAAGACGGGTGGTTAGAGGAACTCCGCAGGGAGGAGTAATGTCCCCTTTTCTTTGGAGTGCAGTGGTAAATGGATTTCTGTTGAAACTGGAGAAAGAGGAGATGGGGGTTGTAGCGTATGCAGATGATGTAGCGATAGCTGTCTCTGGCAAATATCTGGATGTGATTAGGGGTGTTATGCAGAATGCACTCCTAATTGTTACAAAATGGGCCGGCAAATGCGGACTAGGGATCAACCCATCCAAGACAGAGTTTGTACTATTTACTATGAAATATAAAATTCCGGTAGTTAGCCCTCCTACCGTGAACGGCTTTAGACTGGCTTTTGCTGACAGAGCGAGATTTTTGGACATAATCTTAGACAGTAAGCTGAGCTGGAAGCCTAACATTGTAGAAAGGGTGAATAAGGCTAATGTAGCCATTTACTCGTGTAGGAACGCCATAGGTAAGAAATGGGGTTTGAAACCAGAGCTGGTACACTGGCTCTATACCGCAGTGGTAAGGCTTGTGCTGATGTAAGGGGTGGGCGTGTGGTGGCCAGCTCTGGAAAAGGTAACCTACATAGGGATGTTGGAGAAGGTGCAAAGAACGGCCTGTATGCTTATAAGCGGGGTGCTTAGGACAACACCTATACGCGCTTTAGAGGTTATGCTCCACCTTATTCCAATCGAAATTTTTGGTAAGCGGATGGCAGCCAATTAGGCTACAAGGGCTGTCTCTTAGTGGAAGTGTCTTCATACGGGACACTCGACGATAGTTAGATCACTAAGGGAATAACTGGTGAATCTAGATATTAATATTAATCTAGATATTAAACCAACGTTGTGCTTCGATAAATGTTTCCGGATCATCTGTCCTTCGAAGGAATCCTGGATGAACGGATCAATACTGGAAAACGGTGCACTGAAATTTTTCACGGACGGCTTTAAGCTAGACGGCAAAGTAGGAGCCGGAGTCTTCTGTGAGAAGCTCTGTATTAATATTTCTGTTCGTCTCCCTGACTACTGCAGCGTGTACCAGGCTGAAGTGGTGGCGATAGGGGAAGTGTGACATGGTTGAAGCATAACGTGGTATCCGTTAGGGATATCGCGATTTATGTGGACTCGGCGCCCAGTAAAAAGACAATTGCCTTGACAGATGAGAGGTGAACCAACAATCTCACGTGCAGGGTAACAAAACAGGTTTGGCCAAAACTGGACCTGTAGCGCTCCAAGGCACTAGTATCCCTGGGAAAACGAGATTTAGGATTGGTCGTAGGGATACTGATAAGACACTGCCTTTTTGGGGAACATGCGAGAAGGCTAGGTCTACAGATGAACGACTTTTATAGAAGTTGTTTAGACGAAGAGGAGGAAGAGACGTTAGATCACTTCCTATGCTCGTGTCCGGCACTATCATACAAAAGACGTAAGTACTTGGGTGTGTAGAACATGGACAGTCTTTCTGAACTCGCGGACTGTGGGGTGCGAGATATTTTACGCTACATCAGTAGCTCTGGTTGGTTTCAGCGGGAGTAAGGGGAGATTGGATCCTGTGGTATCACTAACCTAACCTAACCTATATGTTATCAAATTATAATGTTTTTTTCAAAAAGAGTTCTGATTTAACTAAGATCCGTTAAAATCCGGAAGACATTACAATCTGTCAGTTTTTAGTTGTTTACATACACATTCGTGTGGGCTGGACTAAAATTGAAACAAAAAAAAATTATCTGGCAGAAAAAGGCATATTTCCTAAAATCTTGAAGAAACTACCGTAGTTTTGTGTAGAAACGTATTACATCACCGCAATTCGATACATTATTCTTTTAGCTTAATTAGGATGTAGTAAAATACTGTTACGGTGACACCTAGAATAGAATAGAATAAGTTAATTTCATTAATTGTTGTTCAAATCCATTTATAATTTATACTCAACATTTAGGCGTCATTTCTATACTAACATATTTGCTGCGCATTTAGGATTATTCTAGAAACAAATATTTTGGTATATAAAGGCGCGCGTTGACGTGGAATGCTGAGTATTATTTTAAACGTGATACAGTGAAGGTTAAATAGAAAGATTATTAAAGTGATTATTAAAGCGATTATTAAAGTGATAATTAAAAAGTGTGTTATAAGTGTAATAATTAATTGTGAATTTCGTGTTGTATAATAAATTGTGTTGTGTAAATAAATTGTGTGAGTTAAAATTTGAAGCAGTGTAT
Organism: Nephrotoma appendiculata; assembly: GCA_947310385.1. Classification (NCBI taxonomy): domain Eukaryota; kingdom Metazoa; phylum Arthropoda; class Insecta; order Diptera; family Tipulidae; genus Nephrotoma; species Nephrotoma appendiculata. The sequence continues at coordinate 183,254,385 of OX371224.1, read as the reverse complement.
TTATTCACAATCCAGTGATTCGAACCTTGATTGACAAGGCAAAATCGTAACAATTGGTGACAGCGGTGGGATTGTGAATAATAAGGAAAATGATTCTCTACGGACTAAAGCTTGCGCAATTAAAGGAGCAACTGACACGGCGAGGTTTGGCCAGTGAAGGCACAAAAGCTAGTTTGGTGGAGCGACTACGTGAGGCCATGGAGAAGGAAGGTTTAGATCCAGGCGTGTATGATTTCGAGGAGGAAAAAACGGATGAGATCAGTATGGATAAGAAACAAAAGGACGTACAAACGGTGGTCGAAACAACGCAAAACCCATCTGGAAGTTTCGATTTTTCGCAGTTGATGGCTGCTATGAATCAAATGATGGGACAACAGTTGGAGGGAATAAAACAATCGAACGAGGGAATGAAACAACAGATGTTACAAGTGGAGCAACAAGGAGCGGACATTAAACATCAAATGAAATTGTCGAACCAGGACATGAAACAGCAGGTGGAGCAACAAGGGGCGGACATTAAACAATTGAACCAGGAAATGAAACAGCAGGTGGAGCAACAAGGGGCGGACATTAAACAATTGAACCAGGAAATGAAACAGCAGATGGAGCAACAAGGGGCGGACATTAAACAATCGAACCAGGACATTAAAAACCAAATAGAAGATGGCCAAAAGAAAATGGACGAGAGGTTTCTGGAGTTATCTTCTACACTACACGGTAAAGTGGAAAAACTGCAAACAGAAGTACACGCAGAAATTCAAAATGTTAAAGGGACGGTTCAACAAAAATTTGAGTCGGTTGAACAAGATTTTAAACGTCTCGAGAAGGAGCTCAAAGATGTCAAGGCGAATGGAACGACACAGCAAGTGATTCAGACGGTTAATGCAGTTAAGATAAAACCACCAACATTTGATGGAACAACATCCTTCAGTATTTTTAAGTTCCAATTCGAAACGGCCATTAAGCAAAATCAGTGGACTGAAGAACAATGTGTTGCAGCGTTAATTGTGGCTCTTAAAGGCGAAGCGGCGGAAACACTACAAATCATTCCCGAGCAGGAACGGAACGTTTACATGGGAATTATTAAGGCGTTGGATCGAAAATACGGAAGTGACCACAAACGAGAAATCTATCGCATGGAATTGAAAGGTCGATACCAAAGAGCAGGAGAATCGCTACAGGAATTTTCATCGGCAATTGAGCGGCTCGCGCATTTAGTACATTCAAATATGTCGGCCGATTACATGGAGCGAATTAAAATGGATGCATTCATTGACGGTATTCGAGATCCTGAGACGCGCAGAGCGGTGATGTTGTCACCTAAGGCAACTTTTACGGAAACCATCGCTTGTGCGTTAACAAACGAAACTGCGCAAACCATCATCAAACCAGCAATGAAAATTCGTCGAGTGGAGATTGATTCCAGTTTAGACACCGCACGGGCTACGCCAAGGTTCAGAGATGGAAGTGGCAGGATTAAATGCTGGGTATGTGATAGAATGGGCCACATCTCACGGGACTGTTGGGAGATTAAGAAGAAACGAGCAAGGTCGCCATCTCCTATGAAGCGTAGACCAAACGAAGAGCAGATAGAATCCAGAAAGGAGCGTCAGACGACAGTGGAGTCGTTAAACTAAAAAGAGTCAGCTTGAAGGGGCAGAAGCTGACTCCCACAACCGATTGCCCCATAACCTCCATCCATGTTTCGAGAATAGCAAGGAGCGGTGATAGCTTAACAATTGAAGCCGATATTGATGGGAAGAAATGCATGATCACGCTGGATACGGGAGCAACTCATACGATTGTTCGTGAGGATATTATCTATGGAGTTATGGAACCAGCTAATGGAATGAAGTTACGAACGGCGACTGGAGAAAATTCAGCAATAAAAGGGAAAAAGGTCGTAAAAATAAGGATTGGGCGAAATTACTTTCAACACGAGGTGCTGGTTGCAGATATTGTAGACGAAGTCATCTTGGGGATGGACTTCATGAGAACGAATGGCTTCGTGGTGGATGTTGGACGGGGTGTATTAACCTACGATAATATCGAGTTGCCACTTCACGTTAGCGCCGCTATAGGAGAAACGAGCAGGCAAATTATAATGGATCATCGGGAGAAGTTGCCACCGAACTCGGAAACAGTAGTATGGGCAAGATTGGAAGGAGATTCTGGGTCACCCAGGTTGTGGGTTGTTGAAGCCAATGAAGCGGAGAGCGGAGCCAGAGAAATTATGATCGGGAAAGTCCTAGTGCAACCAGACAGCGATAATAGAGTACCAATTAGGACTCTAAATCTCTCGGATAAGACGAAAACCATCAAGAAAGGGACAATAATCGGAAAATGTGAAGAAATATCTGCGATAGTGAAGTGCGAGCAGAAAAATCCGATTAATACGAGTAACTCGCAAGGGCAGAAAGAAGTTGTAGAACAATTCATGGAGAAATGGACCGAAGATCTTACCAACGAACAGAAAAATATGGCAAAACAATTGCTCGAGCGGTACATGCCAATATTCTGCAGTACACCGGACAATAATGGGAGAACTACAATGGTAAAACATCGAATAGATACAGGAGCAGAAATGCCGATTCGCCAACCACCCAGGAGATTACCATTGGCAAAGCAAGGAGAAGTGGATCAAATGGTAAAAGATATGCAAGCAGCAGGGGTAATCGAAACATCAAGCAGTCCATGGAGTTCACCAGTGGTGTTAGTCGAGAAAAAGGATGGTAGCATGAGATTCTGCGTGGATTACCGAAAATTAAATGCTGTGACGAAAAAGGATAGTTACCCATTGCCAAGGATCGATGACACGTTAGACACATTATCGGGTGCTCGAATATTTTCGACATTAGATCTGCAAAGCGGCTATTGGCAAGTGGAAGTCCAGGAAGAAGATCGCGAGAAAACGGCATTCAGTGTGGGTAACGGATTATGGCAATTTAACGTTATGCCATTCGGATTATGTAATGCCCCAGCGACTTTTGAACGGCTAATGGAGCGCGTGCTAAAGGGATTACATTGGAGGACGTGCCTCGTATATTTGGACGACATCATCGTTATGGGCAAGGATTTCGACGAGCATTTAAGGAATTTGGCGGAGGTTTTGGATCGGATACAAGCGGCCGGATTGAAGCTAAGCCCAAAGAAATGCAAACTATTTAGAACGGAAGTAAAATATTTGGGTCATAAGGTGACAACCAATGGAATCCATACCGATGAAGACAAGATCGCAGCGGTGAAGGAATGGCCACGACCTAAAAACTTACATGAATTACGGAGCTTCCTTGGATTGTGCACCTATTATAGACGATTCGTGCCAGGATTCGCCAATATTGCAAAGAGTTTACACGAGTTAACCAGGAAGAACAAGGCATTCGAATGGAAGGATGAACAGGAAGAGGCATTTGTGGAACTAAGACGTCGATTATGCGAAGCACCAATCCTTGCATACCCTATACCCAACATTAAATTCATTTTGGACACCGATGCAAGTAATGACGGTATAGGAGGAGTATTATCACAGGCAACAAATGGTGAGGAGCGAATTATTGCATATTACTCCAAGATGTTATCAAAACCGGAACGGAATTATTGTGTTACACGGAAAGAGTTGTTGGCTATAGTGGAATGTGTTAAGCACTTCCATAAGTACCTCTATGGCCAAAAATTTCTTCTACGGACGGATCATGGAGCTTTGCGCTGGTTGTTACAATTCAAAAATCCAGAGGGACAAGTAGCACGTTGGATCGAACGTTTGCAAAGCTACGATTTCCAAATTGAACATCGGAAGGGAACCGCACATGGAAATGCCGACGCATTATCAAGAAGGCCATGTCCCGTGGAATGCAAGCATTGTGGTCGTGTGGAGGGTAAGGAAAACATCATCGATATTCGGCTTATGCAAGTGCTACCTGATGAAGAATGGACTGATGAAATGATCAAGAAGGAGCAATTACGGGATGCTGACCTGTCATTCATCATGAAATATAAGGAAAAGGAACACCGGCCCACATGGAGTGAGATAGCTGACAAAGCTCCCATTGTAAAAGCATATTGGGCTCAATGGGATAGCCTCCACATAGAAAATGGATGTTTAAAACGAAAGTGGGAAAGCACGGATGGTAAAGTAAAACAATTGTTGGTAGTGGTGCCAAAAGATCGGATAGCGGAAATCCTCAAGGAGTATCACGGAGGAGCAAGTGGAGGTCACCTAGGGATTAATAAAACATTAGCCAAAATTCGCCAACGTTTCTACTGGTCCGGATGTAGACAGTCAGTAGTAGAATGGTGTCGAAGATGTGACCAATGTGCGGCAGTGAAGGGACCAGCACGAAAAAGCCGTGGAACCATGAAACAATATAATGTCGGGGCACCATTTGAGAGAATTGCAATGGACGTGGCGGGGCCATTTCCGACCACTGAGAGCGGAAATAAATATGTGCTAGTAATAATGGATTATTTTAGCAAATGGCCGGAGGTGTACCCCATACCCAATCAGGAGACAACAACAATAGCTGATGCCGTGGTTAACAATTGGATTAGCAGATTTGGTGTACCTATGGAAATTCACACGGATCAAGGAAGAAATTTCGAATCGGTGGTATTTCAGGAGATATGTCAGATGCTTGGAATCAATAAAACAAGAACGACGCCTTTACACCCACAATCGGACGGTATGGTGGAAAGATTCAATGGCACATTGGAGGAATATCTAGCAAAGGTTGTGGAAAGGAACCAACGTAACTGGGATCGACATATACCGATGTTCCTGATGGCCTACCGATCAGCGGTACATGACACAACAGGAGTGACACCAGCTAAAACCATATTTGGGAACAATCTGCGATTACCGGGAGATTTAAAATTTGGGGCTGTTCCATCAGCAGCTCTATGCGGACAGGATTATGTCGACCGGATGAAAGAGGAACTCAATGAAATACATCAATTTGTACGGGAGAAAATTCGGATAACAAGTGATCGAATGAAAGCTCGATATGACATACGAGCAAATAATCAAGGCTTCGAGGAAGGGCAATTGGTATGGCTTCACAACCCGCAACGGCAGAAGGGATTATCACCGAAGTTGCAACCCACATGGGAAGGCCCTTACACTGTCATTAAAAGGTTGAACGACGTGGTTTATCGCATACAGAAAGGACGGAAAGGTAAACCAAAGGTGGTGCATTTGGAGCGTTTGGCGCTCTACAGAGGAGGTGATCTGGATCCTGTTCGGGACGAACAGGCTTAGGTGGGGGGTAGTGTTACGGTGACACCTAGAATAGAATAGAATAAGTTAATTTCATTAATTGTTGTTCAAATCCATTTATAATTTATACTCAACATTTAGGCGTCATTTCTATACTAACATATTTGCTGCGCATTTAGGATTATTCTAGAAACAAATATTTTGGTATATAAAGGCGCGCGTTGACGTGGAATGCTGAGTATTATTTTAAACGTGATACAGTGAAGGTTAAATAGAAAGATTATTAAAGTGATTATTAAAGCGATTATTAAAGTGATAATTAAAAAGTGTGTTATAAGTGTAATAATTAATTGTGAATTTCGTGTTGTATAATAAATTGTGTTGTGTAAATAAATTGTGTGAGTTAAAATTTGAAGCAGTGTATTTATTCACAATCCAGTGATTCGAACCTTGATTGACAAGGCAAAATCGTAACAATACGATTAACGCACATTATATTTTTGTGACTTTTAGAAAACATAAATGAATAAAATTCGTCTTAGTACCACATGTACGCTGATACATAAATATTTTATAAATAGAAAAGATAGAATACTCGAATAATTCAAAATTCTCTCATAAACATGCATATTTCAGTCAAAGCACTAACATTTGTTTGATTTTTGTTATTGTTTTCATGGGAACATACTTTTGGATGAAAAAGAGAGCAAAAGGTAGGACTTATGCCGCAGCCACACGAATGCAAATACACACCAACATTGGCGTATTTGTCCAAATAACAAATCGCGTAGCCACAAAACAAATGCCAAATTCAAGTCAAAGTTACATTTGTCCAACATTGGCGCACATTCGCTGAATAGGCGGTTTTTCAAAAAGATCAAAGGAAAAAACAAATACTAGAAATCGTGTAGAGAGTTGGTCATTTGTCATATTTTACTAATATTTGCCAAACATAAAATACACCAACGTTGGTCAATATTTGCATTCGCGTGGCTGCGGCTTTACATTATATTCGACCAGACTCAGAATAAGCAAAATAAAAAGAATACCTAATATTTTGTTCAATATCACGGGCGAGTGAATGGAATAAAAAAATAAGACGAGCAGAATCTCAAAAATGGGATGTAACCTGGTACACCAAGACCAACGCTTAGCTGTATCTTATCATTACGTGTTCTATATTCTATTTGTTCTATTCGCATTGAAGGTTTAATCTAGGTTGAACTTTCAATATAAAGAGTAAGAGTTAACTCGACCAAATCCAAAAAACTTCTTAAGTCGAGTTAACACTGTTTAAAAAAATTCCAATATAATCGGGGTCGAGTCGAAAAACAACCATAAAACTGATATTAAAAAATAACGATTAATTTTAATTTTTTTGTACGAGGTATCTAGGTTAGGTTAGGTTTCAGTGGTTGCTATCTCACACTTAGGCCAATTATGGTCCATTGTGATACCACAGGATCCGATATCATTAAACTCTTTCTAAACCTATTTAGTGCTATTAATATAGCGTAAAAGTTCTCGCACGTTACAGCTTTCGAAATCAGAGAGGCTCTCCATAGTGTATTTGCTCAAGTGATCATGTCTTCTGCCAGCTAGCGCAGGACATGAGCATAGGAAGTGAACAAGTCTTCTCCTCCTCCTTGTAGCTTCTGCAGAAGTCATTCACATTCAGACCCAGCCTTCTCACATGATCTCCGAAAAGGTGGTGTCCGGTAAGTATCCTTACAATTCTACCTAAATCACGCTTCTCTAGTATGATTAAGATCTTGGAGCGCTTCAAGTTCAGCTCAGGCCATCACTGCTTTGCAACCGTACCAGTCGTGCTGGCGAGCCACCTAACATTTGCCAGGGCAAACACTTTCCTATGGCTTGCTACTTTCAGCACAGACATAGGCCTTCCTATACATTCTCTTCCTGGTTCCAGTTGAAGAGTCGTACCGTACCTTGCTAATTCGTTTGCCCTGTAATTTCCCTCAATATCAAAATGGCCCGTAACACTCAGACCAACTGGATATGGAATAATTTACTCATCTCGTTAAGAAATGTTTGATAATCCAAAGTCAGCCTTGACGCCAGGGAAACTAAAGCCAGTGAAAGAATGGCCGCCCGACTGTCCACATAGATAGTGATATCAGTCAACGATACTACACTATGCTTCAACCACTTCATGACCTCTTCAATCGCTATAACTTCAGTCTGGTACACGCTGCAGTAATTAGGTAGACGAAAAGAGAAACTTACATTAGTTCCCCACAGAACATACCTCTCCCAGGAGTGCCATCGAGCTGGAAGCCACTGAAGAATTTAACTGTTCCGGTCTCCATAATGAGGCCACTCTTTGAATCCTCCCTATAGGAGAGAATATCACCTTAAAACGCTTGCCAAAGCACATCAGGAGTGTTATATACTTCAAATTCACCAGGTCATGCCTCACAAAATTGACTATAGTTGAGTGCCCTTTTTGCAAGCAAGCCCATCCCGATGCCGCTGATAGACGGGCGGCCGTATTGACCTCCATTTGCTTACCACTAATATCCAACAGGCGAAGGTACAGCAGGACCTCTAAGGCACTAGTAGGGGTTCATGTTCCTGTATGATAATTTCTCCAGAGCTGGCCACCATACACTCACAACATACAGCAGTACGAGCCTTACAATTTCCATGTAAAGCCAGTGCACCAGCACCTGTTTCAAGCGCCATTGCTTTCCGATGGAATTTTTACAAGAGTGGAGTGCCAAAGTGGCCTTCTTCACTCTTTCTATCGTGTTTGGTTTCTAACTGAGCTTACTGTCCAGAAGAATCCCTAGGAATTTAGCCTTATCAGTAAGAATGAGCATAGTACCATTCAGACTTGGTGGAACCATTGCCGGAATTTTATATTTCCTAGTAAAAAGGATCACATCTGTTTTAGATGGGTTAATCCCCAATCCACTTCTGCTCGCCCAACCCGCAGTAATTGACAACGCATTCTGCATCACATCCCTGATTGTACTCAGGTGTTTAGCCGAGACAGCTAACGCTACATCATCGGCATAAGTAACCACACCTATTCCTTCCCCCTTCAGTTCCAATAGTAGTCCATTTATTACTACATTCCAAAGAAGGGGAGGGAGGACACCTCTCTGGGGTGTTCCCCGAATAACCCGTCTCCTGACGGAAGCTTCCCCCATCCGCGTTATAACTCTTCTGCTACCTAGCAAGTGGTTAATTATCCTGGTTACTGGATCTTCAATCTCAAGTGGCAACAAATTCTTCCATAATTGCCTTCACATTCACGTTGTTGAAAGCGCCCTGAACCAGGGTATGTAATGCCGTATCCACGGATTCATGATGAGACTGTTTCTGGGTACAACTCTAGAACGAAAATGGACATCCAGCAGCGTTTCTATGATTTTCAGCAGAAAAGAAGACCGAGATATTGGTGTTAAATCCTTAGGGTTGCTATGCGAGCTCGTACCCGCTTTCAGGATGAAGATCACCCTAGCCTCCCTCCATTTCTTCGGGATGCACCCCAGTTTCAGACACCCTTTGAAGATAACTTCCAGCCAGACCTCCGAGATCATTCTGAATATCTGCTGATACAATCGCATCCGGGCCAGCTGACTTAAAAGGCTTACACCCTTTAATAGCCAGTTTTATCTTCCGTGTATACAGAATATCCTCTATACGCAACAGTTGGACCCCGCAGACATCTCTAGACCGGCAGTAATCCAAGGGCCCCGCAGTCGACACATGCTCACTTACGGTGAAGTGAGTTTCCACCAACAGATCAAAAGTTTTTTTTTACTCGAAACCGTCTATTCGCCATCCGGTTTTATCATATAGCCCTGAACAGCTGGACTGGTAAAGAGAATCTTTCTTAAGCACGAGGTTTCCGAAACCACTTCCATTCTGTCACAAAAGCGCCTCCACGAATTTCTTTGGGCCTTCCTCGTTTCCCTTTTTTATACTCTGAGGCATTCCTTATAGAAGTCCCAGTCTTGACTTTATCTCGATCTTTTCGCTCTATTGAAAGTAGACCCACAGACTTTTCAGCATTGCGCAAGTGCCGAGGTCCACCAAACAGGTTTTCGTTTCCCCTCAACTTTGTTAGTGGTCATAAGCTTCCCTCATAGAGGTATATCTGGCGGCACTGGCTTCTCTCGGGCCAAGTATGCGGCTGCAAGCCAGAATCTCCTCCCCTCCGTCTCTATCCTTTATTTATCCTCTATCCTTGTTTGGACTCGATCCAAATCTAACTCTCCAATATAAACGCCAAAAAAGTTACATACAAGTTGACTCGACCCGCAAAGTAAACCATATATGTACATAATTGATTACAATTTAATGAGTTGAAAAGAAAATTTTATTATAAATTATTCCAGTTTAGTATAAAAAAAGTAAAAAAAAAATAAATAAATAATTATAAAATAACACATTGTTTCTTTTTACCTCCTGAGTATTTGTGTGTCACTTTTTCTTCGAATATAATGCGTTTAGCTGATTTTTTTGGTCCTTCCCGAATGGAATGTCTTATCCTTACCGTTTCAGAAGCAGGGGTTAAACTACGATGCCTTTCCACAAAATAATTGGTAGAATTCAAATCACATCTAGGATTTTCTATAGTGTTATGATTTATTATTGAACTCGGACTAATTATATTTCTAGGAATTGTATCGGTTATATATTTTTGTTTTGGATAATTGGCAAGTGCCAAACTAGGAGTATTTCTAGGAATAGTATCACTTAAATATTGTTGCCTTGGATAATTTGGAATTTTGTTAATATTGTCCCAAGATGCTGGAGGACTTGGATAAAACCCCGTTGTTGGTGGTTGATGCACTATTGGTGGTGGCAGGTAAACAGGAATTGGTGGTGCTGATGGTTGAGGGTTAGTAGGTGATGCCCCAGTATTATAATGGCCATCCGAGTGAATATGCTTTACCGATTTTGTATTAGTAGCACTTGCATTTGGTGGAGAAGGGGCTTTTTTAGACTGCCTCTGGTTAGCAGACGACACAGTTGTATGTGGTTGCGACCTTTTGGCAAGCACCAGTAAATTATTTGTATCTTGATCCAATAAAAACTTTCGGGTAAAGAAGCAACCACAATTTCGAATAAATCCATTGTGATTGTTGCAATTAAAATATTGTTTGGCTAAGTTATTCTTATCATTAATAAAATCATTTTCATGGAATAGAACGAATCCAATATATGTACCAGGACCAATTTGTGGTACAGCCCCTATATACTTAACAATGCATACGGCATCCTCATCACAGTTCAAAACAGCTTTATTCACTTTTACGACGTCGTTTAGCTTTAGCTTCATAAGAAAATTTTCAGTTTCATTGCTCGAACAAATCATTAATCGCTTTGCTCTATCCGGAATGCTCATCAGCATCGAAGCAAATGTTTCATTTAACATTTTAAGAACACTGTAATCACAAGAATATGTTTCACTGCTAAGACACAGGTCTTTTTTCTCACATGAGTAAACTTGAACAAAACAGTCCCCAGACCTTGCAAGCTCTGTAATTTTAAGTATTTCACCACCGAGAGCCTCAATTGTTTTTGCGCTCACCAATTCTTTTAGTGTCGTGTTACATTTTGTTATGGCAAGGCATTCACTTTCGTTTAACGAGAAGCAACTCATCATACCTATTTGTGTTTTGGATGTATCTGAAATATTAAACAAAGACATGATTTCATCATGATTTGTGACGTTTTACTACAAAACGATTTTACAGTTTTATTTATATTTATGCATTAAAAGCCAATATATGATGGTATGATTGGTAAGTAACACATATAATAAATATTCAATAGTCACCTTTATTTGGGATACGCGTGTCCTCCTCCTATCTTTTGTTTTGCCTTATGTTTATGTTTGTGTTGTTTCTTTTTGTTTATGTTTGTTGTTGTGTTATAAATGAGCAAATGGACCATTAGGTGAAGAGGCTTTTTTGAAATTCGCTTGAAGTGGGAACTATAGATAGAATAAAAAAAATAAAAAAAATAACGTAAGAGAGCGAGAGATGGGATTCATATGTATTCGACCATACTCAGAATAAGAAAAATAAAAACTATAAGAAAAATTACGGGTTATTTTGCTGTCACGTAAAAAGAATAGCAGAGCGAAAATTTTCGTCCAAGAATAAAAAACTTAACAAATACAACAACAAAACTCAAACAAATTTTAGTGCGTTGAATGTAATATGCAAGTTTATTATTTTATATATGGGAATTTGGAAATGTTAGTGTATATTATCTTTTATATTAATAAAATATTCATGTACACATATACTATAATGAATATAAAATCACAAATAATTTTCACTACACTGTAGAATTGTATTTCTCTAAATCTAACCTTAAAAAATAATTTATCGAATTGCGATAATTTAAACCGCATATAAATATATTTTATAATTTTAAACACATATATTTGTTGATATGTAATACGTTTATACTCAAAACTATTGTAGTTTCACTCAAGATTTTATGAAATACATCAAAAAATTATTACATGAAAAATATGAATGAACTTAATATTTTAAGTAATCTATAGCCGAAAAGTCAAATTGGAAAAATAATTTTTTGTCTTCGTTTCTTACGTTATTTCTGTTATTTTTTTTATTCCACCTATAGTTGGCCCATGAGTCGAATTCAAATTTTCGATTCAATTTTTTCGATTTTATCGTTCAACTTCCAGTTTTTTGTAACGTAAACATAACCTAAATTTCAAAATGTTACAAAACTCCAAAATATTTTCTAATATTCTTAGAAACTTCAAATATTCTGCGGTATAATAGCAAGAATTTCAATATTTTATATAATAAATAAAATGTTCTTTTAATTTAATTTATTTTAGACAAATTATGCAACTGAAGTGGATGCTCGACAGGCTAAACTTATGGCCCGTGGATTACCAAAACGAAAACCATTAGACGGTGTTGATAATATTGTAGTGGTTGCCTCTGGCAAAGGCGGTGTTGGTAAATCAACAACGGCTGTTAATTTAGCAGTAACACTAGCAGGCTTAGGTAAAAAGGTCGGTTTACTGGATGGTGACATATTTGGCCCCTCCGTGCCATTAATGATGAATCTCCATGAAGAACCTTTAGTGAACAATTCTAACAAAATGATACCGCCAATAAATTATGGGGTTAAATGTATGTCAATGGGATTATTAATTTCTGAGAAGCCGGTTGTTTGGCGAGGACCATTAATTATGTCTGCACTAGAGCGGCTACTAAAGGGTACATTTTGGGATGAACTTGATATATTAATCGTAGATACACCACCTGGAACTGGTGATATACACCTTTCCTTAGCCCAAAATGTTCCTATAAGCGGAGTTGTGCTAGTCAGCACGCCACAAACAGCAGCATTACAGGTTACAAATCGAGGTGCGAAAATGTACCGAACATTGGGCATTCCTATAATCGGATTAGTCGAAAATATGAGTTACACGGTGTGTCCGAATTGTTTAACGGAAATAGATTTATTTCCTAATACGATCGAGAAATATTGTAGTGAAATGGAGACATCCATTTTAGGAAAACTTCCGATGGACTCTGAAATATCGCGTGCATGTGATTCAGGTGTACCAAGAGTCCTGCAACAATCAGCTTTAGAATATCAAACAACTTTTAAGAATATAGCCGCCTCGATAGTTAAATATTTAAACGAAATTAAACAACAAACTTGTTAATTCTTATTTTTTCTTTTTTAATTTTTTCATCTTTTGATTTGCCTTAAAGTAACCGGATTTCTTTTTTGATTCAATAATTTCTTTGTATTTTCTTTTATTAAATTTCTGAAACTCTGCATCAGCCATTAGCTCTTCGACCAAAGTCTTCTTTTTATTTTTCTTTACGCCGCGATTGGCAAAGTGATCGAGGGGAGTATCAATGTAGTTACCAACTTGGAAGTATTTAGGCAGCACTTTAAGATCATTTTTTTTGTAAAACCGTTTGGGATCGAGAGCTGACCGCATCTGTAATATTTCTAAATCATTTTTGATTTCTTCAGTCAACTCTGTAGCAGGCAGATTAAACCATTTCGCGCCCTTAGTTTTTTCACGTTCAATCTGAAATTAAAATAAAGTGTCTTGTATTATAAGCAGAATCATCAATTACATGATTGTAGTCGTTTGCTAATTATCAGATTACTAAAGAAACATCAATTGATTAAAATTCCTTTGCACTTTTGGGACCAAAATATTATGACCTCATTGGTTTCAGCTACATGTAGCGTATTCTAAATTGTATTCATCAAACACATCTTAAAGTTTAAAGTACATATTTTTAGAATAAGCAGTATATCCCGCTGGCCTTACAGCATATTAATTAGAGCTTACATTAAATGCTAAGATTACAACGAGTGAGATACGTATGAATATTTTGATTGAGTCTTGGAAAGATACAATCTTTGTGGAATTTTAAATTCAGGTGTCGAATCGTTCATCATATTTGACAAGATTATACGGGATTATGTTTAAATATTTACCCTGTTTAATTTTTTTATATTTTTATCGCTAAGTCCAAAATGTTCCAAAGTTCTTGCGCTCTCGATGACCGATAAGACACTGGACTTCATAGCCTCATTCACAACGGCTTCCTTTGCCATAATAGGTATTTTTAAATTACCCGTTTTAAGGTCTAAATCTTCCAGAAGCATTTCTGTATTTACTACAGTTTGATTTCCTCTATTCGGCTCAGTGGCTGTTTCTGTTTTATGTGTATCCCATCCCATTAATTTGGCGAAATCATCAATAGTGTTTTTTGATTTCTTCGATCTTCTAGTGTCGCCATATTCACTAAAAACTATTACGAGAATTTAAAGCAAATAAATTATGTACTGATAAAATATAAATATTACCTGTTCTATTATTTAAAAGAGTATCTTGATGCAGTAGTGATATATCAGCGTTGGTATCAATTATAAAATCCATTTTTAATATTTATACATTTATGCACAAAACAAACGTGTCGCACTGCTAAAGTTTTTACTCCAAATGACAGATGTTAATTTGACAGCTATAATCTTGTATTCAATTCAGCACAAATTCTATCGCGGGATTTTTGGCATCGGGTAATTTAATTTCCGCTTTCAGCGCATATCGTGTTCAGTCAAAATATTTGACAATTTCTTTTTCATTTTGTCCGACGTGTAGAAAGTACGTTCTTTCGCAGGGTCGACAATTTAATTTGTATTTAATTGAAAATGGTGAGTGAATTTTTATACAATAAGTGTTGCAATATATTGTAAATCGTCTATTGATTTGTTTTAATATATTTTTGTGTAATACTTTTGGCGGATGACCAAAAATAAAGTAGATTGAATATTATTTTGTGTTTTGGAACTTGTGATGAATTTATGGACACATGCGCGTCATCTGAGTGGAATGGAACTCTAATTTGGGGCTCATTAAAGTGATATTTTTTCATTTAAATGAAATGTTTTAAATTTTGTTGTATCCATTCCAGACAATTGATTATAAGACGTGTCTCTGATAGTTCCTTGTTGTATTTATCTAGTTTTATCAGTTCGCACCGGATGTTTTACTTACTATTTCGTTTGCATTTTAGGGTTTCGTGAAAGTCGTAAAGAATAAACAATACTTCAAAAGGTATCAAGTTAAGTTCAAGAGGCGTCGTGAAGGTAAAACTGATTACTATGCACGAAAACGTTTAATTTTCCAAGATAAGAATAAGTACAATACTCCGAAGTACCGCATTATTGTACGTCTAAGCAACAAGGACATTACATGCCAGATAGCATATTCGCGTATTGAAGGTGATAAAATTGTGTGTGCCGCATATTCCCATGAACTACCAAAATATGGTGTTAAAGTTGGTTTAACCAATTATGCAGCTGCATATTGTACTGGATTACTATTAGCACGAAGAATATTATTGAAATTGGGCTTGGACTCATTATACAGTGGTTGTACGGAAGTTACTGGCGAAGAATATAATGTGGAAACTGTCGAAGATGGACCAGGTGCATTCCGTTGTTTCCTTGATGTTGGACTTGCACGTACTACCACCGGTGCACGTGTTTTTGGTGCCATGAAAGGTGCTGTTGACGGTGGGTTGAATATTCCACATTCAATCAAAAGATTCCCTGGCTACAGCGCTGAAAATAAGAATTTCAATGCTGAAGTACATCGCGCTCATATTTTCGGACAACATGTTGCCGATTATATGCGAACTCTTGAAGAGGAAGAACCCGAAGCCTTCAAGAGACAATTCAGCCGGTACATTAATCTAGGAATCCGTGCAGATGATGTAAGTATTTTAAATTTGAGATTATAATTTGGTGGCGACGTCCATTCAAAATTATGGTACAGTTACTAAATGGCCGTACTGTGCCCGATATGGACTACATTAATTAAGATTTGAATTGTTCGAAATTTTAATAACTAAATTATTACAATTCTCTGAGAGAATCTAACATTTATATTCTATTAAATTTCACTATTTAGCACAATATTTATTTCGTTTTAGCTCGAGGAAATTTATAAGAAAGCCCATTCGGCAATTCGCGCTGATCCATCACACAAGAAGGTCGAGAAGTCCGGAGTTGTTAAAAAGAGATGGAACAAACGTAAATTAACACTTGAACAACGTAAACAAGTGGTTACTGATAAGAAGGAAGCATACTTGGCAAAATTACGTGCCGATACTGAAGCATAGAATTTTCCACGTTAAAAGGATACACATTCAAATTATCTTTTTTGATTTATAATGAGAATGTTTTCCCAATGAAAATAAAACTAAAATTAAAAAAATATAGGATTTGTAATTTTATTTAAGTTTATAATAAGAAAAATATATACATAAGATAATGAAACAGATGTTGTATCAATAATCAAAAGTATAGCAAATATTTTACGTTTGATTAAGCGTGACTAAAGTTAATTAAACGTAAAATCCTCGACGATACTCTCGAATTTCGATGATCGCATATTTTTAACATCTTTCGGGTCTATGCCACGTTCGTAAGCGATTTTTATGTGATTTGATTCATGAACGCTGCGATGTCCGTTTGTCCTAAATTTTATGTCACAGAATCTGCATTTAAATGGCTTTTCGCCGGTGTGAATTCGTTTATGCACTTTAAGGCTACCCTTTGTGGCGTATTTATTAGAACATACGTGACATGTGAACATTCGCTTGAATTCATCATGAATTCTTTGATGGAACTTCAAAGTGGACGCCAAGGAAAACGATTTATCGCATTTATCACAATTAAACGGTCGTTCGCCGGTATGTATCCTTTCGTGCCGCCGAAGGTCGATTGGTTTTTTGAAATAACGATTACAGTATCGACATGTCTTGAAGCTGGGTTGTACTTGGCTAATGCATTCATGTGCGTTCGGGCACACATCGAGCTCAACCGGAGGCGAGACCATTTCTTTTTGATGTATTCGAATATGTTTGCGGCAATCTGAATTTGATTTAAACGGTTTTTGACAATAAGGGCATATAAAATTGCGTACCTCGGAATGAATCAAGCTGTGTCGCTTCAAATTTGGCCTTGATACAAAATGTTCATCGCACGTCTCGCATTTGTATGGCTTTAGATTTGAATGGCCTCGGGTATGGATGGTCAAGGCATTCCGAGATTTAAATGTTTTTATACATTTATCACAACCGAACGGTCGGTCGCCCGTATGCGACAGCTGATGCTGCTTAAGGTGGCATAATTTTATGAAACTCTTTGAACAGTCGTAACATTTATATAACCGTCTTCGGGTATCTGCGTGTTTTATTTCCTGATTAATCACAATCGGATCCTGCATTTGGATACTTGTGTTGTAAGATTTGCGATTCATTGCAGCAAGTCGACGATTATGTTCCTTCGAATGGATCTCAAGTTGTTCCGCATTTGAGAAACTCAATTTGCATCGAAAACATTGCAAGTAGTCACAAGAATTTTGATGGTATTCAGTCCCGTGCGCTAACAGGGTGGTAATATCACGAAAATTTTTACTGCAGGCACTACAAGAAAATTTGCGCAAAGCGCTTTCATGTGTTTTGTAGTGAAGTGAGAGAGTCCTTTGAACGGAAAAACGACGTTTGCATAGATAGCATTCATACGGCTTCTCCTTGGTGTGCACACGAATGTGTCGTAGCAAGTCCGATGGTCGAGTAAAAAGTTTTCCACATTTTAGGCAACTTAACATATTTTTACCCCGGTCGGTGCCCAAATGTTGTACCTTACGATGAATTAAAATACCGTTTTCTAGTCGATCGGCTAACTGAATAATACCATCTCCTTGTTGTTCCGAAGTTTCAGGAGTAGGAGGTGCTTGTTTTAGATCATTGATTTGTGAAATAATCTCGTTGAAATTAATTTCTCTATTAGACGTCACCCCTTTTCGATTATTTGCGCTATGAACTTCCGTGATATGCCGATTGAGTGAGCCGATTTTACGAAATACGCATGAGCATTGATTGCAGGGATATTTCGTGTCCTCCGTATTCGAGCTGAATTTGTTATGGACTTTTTCCTTGTGGATCTTTAGATTTCCTTTCTGCGTGAATCGCATTGAACATAACGTACAAGCGAAAGGTTTTCTTCCTGTGTGTCGAAGCAAATGCGTTTTGAGGGAATTTTTTTGAGAAAATTGTCTACCGCATGTACTGCATTTAAATGGTTTCTCACCATTATGCACTCGCATATGGCGAACCAGCATACTGGGTTTTTTAAACGATTTGCCACATAATTTACAGTCTCGTTCAATGTTGGCAACGTTACCACCACTAGGTAATTTAACAATTTTACTTTCCTTGTCTTCCTTCTTATGGTAATTATCCAAATGATTTTCGTAAAATGTTTTTGCCAAAAATATTTCATTGCAAAGATCGCAATTAAAATAATCCGAGACCGAATGCCCTTTGAGGTGCCCGCGTAAGCTAGAAAAACGGCGAAATATTTTGTTGCAAACACAGCACTCATGTTTTGGTCTGCCGGAATTGACCGATGAATCTTGATGAAATGTATTGTGCACTTTTAAATTGACCGAAAAATTAAAACTCTCATGACATTGGTTGCATTTAAACGGTTTCTCGTAAATATGTGTTATCTTATGCCGATTCAACAGTTTTATTTGTGGAAATTTGATTCCACAGTGTTCACACGCATACGAGTTTCCAGTATTTGGGGGGTCAGATGTTGGATTTATATATAGTTCATTTGGAAGCCTAGTACTGTCAACCTCATTATATTCCATGAAGATCTCGTTAAACCCATCATCAATTGGTATTGATAAACTGGAAGTACAAAATTCTTCTTCGTTGATTGGTATTATTTGTTCATCATAATTGCAAATAAAGTCCTCGGAAGTTACTAAAGGTTCTTCAACAGGGTTTATAGAATTACTAGAATTAATAAAAGGGAATTATTAAAACTATAGGTTCCATGTGGCTTTACGACGTGGTCTTACATGTCATTGGATATTGGCACTAGCAGTCCGGACGCAATTACATAACATATATTCGATTGATCAATTGGTGTTAGCACGTTATTATTAAATAAAATGTATAATTGTGAATCCATTTAAACGGACAATGTAATTGTAAATTTAAAGTATCGGCACATACCACAGAACTATCGGATAGATTTATTTTTGTGTATTTATTTTGACAGCTGAGCTTTGTTTACATGATGTAGCGGAGTGTAGTGGCGAGCATTCATACTATTTAAAGTTGAGCTGACTACCTCATGTTTTTTTGTGATGGTTTCAGCTATTTAATAAGAGATGGTGTAACTGTTAGCGAAATGCAATTATATTCGATTTTTTATCTTTTATGTCACAACTATTCAACTTGCTATCGACATGACAAGACGCAAGACATTTATATGTATGACAAGAATAATTCCTTCCCAGCGGGAAAGTTATATGAAAAATTTCGAAGCCGCTCACTATGGCACATTTCAAAACAGGATGTAATAAAACAAGACATCACAAAACAGTACATGGTACGGAACAGGACCGATTAAAACAGTACATCACAAAACAGTACATGGTACACAAAAGTACATGGTACGAAACAGGACCGATAAAAACAGTACAACACAAAACAGTACATGGTACACTAAAGTACATGTTACTGAACGTTAAGCTAGAGGATTGTTTCAGCTTGATTTGTTAAATATTTTTTTTATTGAATACTGTTACGATTTTGCCTTGTCAATCAAGGTTCGAATCACTGGATTGTGAATAAATACACTGCTTCAATTTTAACTCACACAATTTTATTTACACAACACAATTTATTATACAACACAAAATTCACAATTAATTATTACAATTATAACACACTTTTTAATTATCACTTTAATAATCGCTTTAATAATCACTTTAATAATCTTTCTATTTAACCTTCACTGTATCACGTTTAAAATAATACTCAGCATTCCACGTCAACGCGCGCCTTTATATACCAAAATATTTGTTTCTAGAATAATCCTAAATGCGCAGCAAATATGTTAGTATAGAAATACGCCTAAATGTTGAGTATAAATTATAAATGTAATTGAACAATTAATGAAGTTAACTTATTCTATTCTATTCTAGGTGTCACCGTAACACTACCCCCCACCTAAGCCTGTTCGTCCTGAACAGGATCCAGATCACTTCCTCTGTAGAATGCCAAACGCTCCAAATGCACCACCTTTGGTTTACCTTTCCGTCCTTTCTGTATGCGATAAACCACATCGTTCAACCTTTTAATGACAGTGTAAGGTCCTTCCCATGTGGGTTGCAACTTCGGTGATAATCCCTTGTGCCGTTGCGGGTTGTGAAGCCATACCAATTGCCCTTCCTCGAAGCCTTGATTATTTGCTCGTATGTCATATCGAGCTTTCATTCGATCACTTGATATTCGAATTTTCTCCCGTACAAATTGATGTATTTCATTGAGTTCCTCTTTCATCCGGTCGACGTAATCCTGTCCGCATAGAGCTGCTGATGGAACAGCTCCAAACTTTAAATCTCCCGGTAATCGCAGATTGTTCCCAAATATGGTTTTAGCTGGTGTCACTCCTGTTGTGTCATGTACCGCTGATCGGTAGGCCATCAGGAACATCGGTATATGTCGATCCCAGTTGCGTTGGTTCCTTTCAACAACCTTTGCTAGATATTCCTCCAATGTGCCATTGAATCTTTCCACCATACCGTCCGACTGTGGGTGTAAAGGCGTCGTTCTTGTTTTATTGATTCCAAGCATCTGACATATCTCCTGAAATACCACCGATTCGAAATTCCTTCCTTGATCCGTGTGAATTTCCATAGGTACACCAAATCTGCTAATCCAATTGTTAACCACGGCATCAGCTATTGTTGTTGTCTCCTGATTGGGTATGGGGTACACTTCCGGCCATTTGCTGAAATAATCCATTATTACTAGCACATATTTATTTCCGCTCTCGGTGGTCGGAAATGGCCCCGCCACGTCCATTGCAATTCTCTCAAATGGTGCCCCGACATTATATTGTTTCATGGTTCCACGGCTTTTTCGTGCTGGTCCCTTCACTGCCGCACATTGGTCACATCTTCGATACCATTCTACTACTGACTGTCTACATCCGGACCAGTAGAAACGTTGGCGAATTTTGGCTAATGTTTTATTAATCCCTAGGTGACCTCCACTTGCTCCTCCATGATACTCCTTGAGGATTTCCGCTATCCGATCTTTTGGCACCACTACCAACAATTGTTTTACTTTACCATCCGTGCTTTCCCACTTTCGTTTTAAACATCCATTTTCTATGTGGAGGCTATCCCATTGAGCCCAATATGCTTTTACAATGGGAGCTTTGTCAGCTATCTCACTCCATGTGGGCCGGTGTGCCTTTTCCTTATGTTTGATGATGAATGATAGGCCAGCATCCCGTAATTGCTCCTTCCTGATCATTTCATCAGTCCATTGCTCCTCAGGTAGCGCTTGCATGAGCCGAATATCGACGATGTTTTCCTTGACCTCCACATGCCCACAATCCTTGCATTCCGCGGGACATGGTCTTCTTAATAACGCGTCGGCATTTTTATGTGCACTTCCCTTCCGATGTTCAATATCGGCTTCTTTTGTCAAGCTCTCACCGCTCCCTTTTAATCTCGAAACTTGGATGGATGTTATGGGGCAATCGATTGTGGGAGTCAGCTTTTGCTCCTTCAAGCTCTCTCTTTTTAACGACTCCAATGTCGTCCGACCCTCCTTTCTGGCCTCTCTCTGCTGTTCGTTTGGTCTACGCTTCATAGGAGATGGCAACCTTGCTCGTTTTTTCTTAATCTCCCAACAGTCCCGTGAGATGTGACCCATTCTATTACATACCCAGCATTCAATCCTGCTACTTCCATATCTGAACCTTGGTGTATCCCGTTTGGTGTCCATTCTGGAATTAATCTCCACTCGGCGAATTTCCATTGCTGGTTTGACGATGGCCTGAACAGTTTCATTTGTTAGCGCACAAGCGATGGTTCCGGTAAAAGTTGCCTTAGGTGACAACATCACTGCTCTGCGTGTCTCAGGATCTCGAATACCGTCAATGAATGCATCTATTTTAATTTGCTCCATGTAATCGGCCGACATATTTGAATGGGCTAAATGCGCGAGCCGCTCAATTGCCGATGAAAATTCCTGTAGCGATTCTCCTGCTCTTTGGTATCGACCCTTCAATTCCATGCGATAGATTTCTCGTTTGTGGTCACTTCCGTATTTTCGATCTAACGCCTTCATAATTCCCATGTAAACGTTCCGTTCCTGCTCGGGAATGATTTGTAGTGTTTCCGCCGCTTCGCCTTTAAGAGCCACAATTAACGCTACAACACATTGTTCTTCAGTCCACTGATTTTGCTTAATGGCCGTTTCGAATTGGAACTTAAAAATACTGAAGGATGTTGTTCCATCAAATGTTGGTGGTTTTATCTTAACTGCATTAACCGTCTGAATCACTTGCTGTGTCGTTCCATTCGCCTTGACATCTTGGAGCTCCTTCTCGAGACGTTTAAAATCTTGTTCAACCGATTCAAATTTTTGCTGAACCGTCCCTTTAACATTTTGAATTTCTGCGTGTACTTCTGTTTGCAGTTTTTCCACTTTACCATGTAGTGTAGAAGATAATTCCAAAAACTTCTCGTCTATTTTCTTTTGGCCATCTTCTATTTGGTTTTTAATGTCCGCTCCTTGTTGCTCCATCTGTTGTTTCATTTCCTGGTTTGATTGTTTAATGTCCGTCCCTTGTTGCTCCATTTGTACCATCTTCTGTTTCATTTCCTTGTTCGATTGTTTAATGTCCTCCCCTTGTTGCTCCACTTGTAACATCTGCTGTTTCATTTGATGTTTAATGTCCGCTCCTTGTTGCTCCATCTGTTGTTTCATTCCCTCGTTCGATTGTTTTATTCCCTCCAACTGTTGTCCCATCATTTGATTCATAGCAGCCATCAACTGCGAAAAATCGAAACTTCCAGATGGGTTTTGCGTTGTTTCGACCACCGTTTGTACGTCCTTTTGTTTCTTATCCATACTGATCTCATCCGTTTTTTCCTCCTCGAAATCATACACGTCTGGATCTAAACCTTCCTTCTCCATGGCCTCACGTAGTCGCTCCACCAAACTAGCTTTTGTGCCTTCACTGGCCAAACCTCGCCGTGTCAGTTGCTCCTTTAATTGCTCAAGCTTTAATCCGTAGAGAATCATTTTCCTTATTATTCACAATCCCACCGCTGTCACCAATTGTTACGATTTTGCCTTGTCAATCAAGGTTCGAATCACTGGATTGTGAATAAATACACTGCTTCAATTTTAACTCACACAATTTTATTTACACAACACAATTTATTATACAACACAAAATTCACAATTAATTATTACAATTATAACACACTTTTTAATTATCACTTTAATAATCGCTTTAATAATCACTTTAATAATCTTTCTATTTAACCTTCACTGTATCACGTTTAAAATAATACTCAGCATTCCACGTCAACGCGCGCCTTTATATACCAAAATATTTGTTTCTAGAATAATCCTAAATGCGCAGCAAATATGTTAGTATAGAAATACGCCTAAATGTTGAGTATAAATTATAAATGTAATTGAACAATTAATGAAGTTAACTTATTCTATTCTATTCTAGGTGTCACCGTAACAATACGTTTAGTAATTAGGATATTATCAAGTGGATATTTGCCTTCACCTAGAGTAATTAGACAGTATACTATATAGAATTATACTTGCTTTAAATTATAATAAAATATCCCTTCACCTAACAATATATAACATTATTTTAATTTAAATCGCTAATACTCGATCGTTGCAAAATAGATCAAAAATTTAAATAAATATATAAATAATAAATTTATTTTATTTATATATTTAATTAAATTTTTGATCTATTTTGCTACAATAAGTAAAACTTAAACAATTTTTTGGAATTAAAACCTGCAAAATTGACTATTAACTATTTTGTGGTGTTCTCTTTTAATACGTACTGTTTTGCGATGTACTCTTCCGTACCATGTACTTAAGTGTACCATGTACTGTTTTGTGTTGTACTGTTTTAATCGGTCCTGTTCCGTACCATGTACTTTAGTGTACCATGTACTGTTTTGTGTTGTACTGTTTTAATCGGTCCTGTTTCGTACCATGTACTGTAGCGTACCATGTACTGTTTTGTGATATCCTGTTTTGTGACATCCTGTTTTAGCACATCCTGTTGTGAAATGTGTCGTTTCGTATGAGACCCGAAAAATTTAAAACTACCAAGATCATTTTCATTAAATGTAATTTTATTTCTTTTCTTAAATTTAGCTCCACAATACACAAATGTGTATGTGAAAAATTACATGTTGTAATGTCTTCCGGATATTAACGGATTAACATTATATATAATTTGATTAAGGATTAAGCATTATAATTTGATAACATATAAATTATATAACATATTAAATATTTGGTTTTGATAATATATTAATTATTTTATTATTATTATAGTTATAGTGTTATTTTTGGGGTGAAAACAATTTAACTGTATGCACAAATGTGTATGTTGGTCGAAAATAAATCCAAAAATACATTTTTTGTCATGATCATTTTTCGTACACGATTTTTACCTACACAATTGTGATGGTAGGCCGGAAAAGGGATAGGGCGTATCCAGCACACTGAGATTCTCACTGTTTTTAGTGAGGCCTCACCAAATTTTATATGAAAAATTCTTTTATTTTTAGTGAGCACTCACTGTGCTGGATATGCCCATATTCTACCATTTTCATACAAATGAATGATAACCAAACTTCTGTTTGTATTCTGTGGTAGTGGTTCTAGTAGATTTTCGTACAAAAATGCTTGATAATAAATAGTGGTTAGGAACAATTTTGCCGTGAAATTGATTCAAGCCAACTTTTATCATTTTTCGAAATATTTTTTATTTGTTCATATAAATATTTTGAGAGAAATGATTTTCCGCGCGGGTTTCATGATTCTGGCCGTGTTTAATACCTGTGGTCTAATACCCGGTCTTTAGGTCCATTGCACACTTGAGCACTTTTGTGACTGGTGCGAGCTATGTTTTCCTTTCACAACTTTCCATTATTAGTTTCCAAAACTAGAATAAGACTGTGTGCCTGAGAGCGATTTTTTCGACTAAATTGCCGAATGCTGACTAAACTAAATTAATGACTGATTTATATCATTCTTTCAAAGGTGGCACTAGCATCTTTTGAATATGCTGTGCCTCCGATTGTAAACTAAACTAAATTATGACTTTTTATATGTCATATGGTTTTCAACAACACCGATTTGTTATTTTTTAAAATCAAGGAAATAGAAAAAAAAAACAAATATGGATATGGAAATAGTATTATTCATGAATGTGATTATAACGGTATTTAAGAATGAGATATTACCTTTTAGACATTTTTACTCGTATGCACACGATACAAAAATAATAAAAACAGAAAATCAAAATGACAACTAAATAGTCAAGCAACCTCAGCAGGAGTCTAAATGATAAATCCAGCTAATAGCATAACTACTCATTAATTTAGTTTAGTCGGCAATTTAGTCGAAAAAATCGCTCTTAGGCACACAGTCTAAGAATAACCTTATTGATAAATCTCAGGATCAACCCTATCTATGGTAAAATATAATAATTGGCTTACTTTCGGCTTGGAGATAGTTTATTAGCTCACTCGCTCAAATAAAACATTTACATAAAACAGTGGATATGAACGGATTGAGCTAAGCTGTACGAGTTCGTTTGAACTTACATGTTTTAGCTTTTCAACGTAAAATGTGAAGCGATGATCTTTAAACATTGACCACTTCGTTCCTTTATATTATCAATGATAAACTAAAAGTCAAGAATATATTTATTAATATATTCATGAATAACTTCTTTATTAATTTTAAATATTTCACAAGAATTTTTATTTGCGACCTTTACCCATGAATCCTCTACGATGTGTCATTGTGAGAGAGTTATTTTTGATGTGCATAAGTGTGATCGGAATGACCGGATGATGTTGAATAATGCTCATAGATACATATTTTTCCATAAACATACATAATATTCCGGCTTCCTTAATTAAAGGCGGATTCATTGTT
The DNA here is from genome assembly GCA_947310385.1 of Nephrotoma appendiculata. NCBI lineage: Eukaryota > Metazoa > Arthropoda > Insecta > Diptera > Tipulidae > Nephrotoma > Nephrotoma appendiculata. Next base: position 183,228,558 of record OX371224.1, on the reverse strand, counting down.
GTAGCTCGTTGTGTTCATTCCGTTCGTTATGTTTTTTTGTAAACCAATAGGATTTGTCGCAAATGACGTTTTATTTCTTCGGTATTTTTTTCATCAAGTTGATCTATCTTCAACTATTTTACCGAAGGAACATGGCAAGAAAGAGACGACATGATATATAGTATAATAGTAGAAACAAACAGACTCATTTTCGATATTTTTATTTTGTAGTCAAGTACGTTGTTCATTTTGTGTTTTGATGTTTTGTTTTTTCATCAACAATGAACTCATTAAAATAATACTCCAGTAAAAATACTGAACACAACGAACGGAACGAACACAACGAACTACAACAATGAATCCGCCTGACTGACTGCCTCTTTATCTGACTGCTCGTTCCAACGGTTGCTCTTGTTGGTCGCTTACTTATTCATTATGCTAATATTCCGACTTATTTTATATCTGATACTGCGTGTATTCTACGACGATTAATTAAGTTTTGATATCTTCCCGGAATTCGGTATCCTATCTTAACTTTGTTCATCACTTGACCGATTGTTTGTATAATTTTTCCAAGTCACCAACGTAGACCATTTTGGAGACTCCATGTTTTGGAGTACAGTTTACTTTTGGTCTTTCTTCAGCAGTTTGCTTTAATGACAGCAGGGTCTTCGGTTGACTTGACGCTCATGTAGCATCTCTGCTGGTGATTTATCTTTCTGTTCAGATGTACATCTGCTTGACGCTAAGTACCTCAAAAGTGGATTATCTGTTGAGTTCCCACCTAATAGGTACTTTTACATTGAACTCTTAAATGTTCTCCCGGACCTCGCCATTTGCTCATGGGTGTAACGAGACAGTTGTTTTGCGATCAATTGAAATTTTGTTGCAAAATTTCTGGAACTCCTCATCGACAAATGACGTTCCATTTACATCGGATAGTCCTTCAATTGCAAAATTGACTTGCACAGCTCGTACGGTATGTTGTGTTGACCTGGGTTAGACCATAGACAAATAAATGAATAAAGATCCCTAAACCAATGGAAAATTTATGTTTAAATCAAATTCTCGATGTCGTTACAAATGGAAAAAAATTTCTAGCGGCTGTTAGTATAAATATTAGTTAATACTCAAACCCTATTTTGGTCTACATTATGAGCGCAATACATATTTCTCGCTCAATATATTTTTTCAATACGCGCGCGACAAATAAAAAATTTTATATTTGTGTATACAGTAAAAAAAGAAACAAACGGAAAAATAACAAATTCAACTTATTTTTTATTTTCGTTTGAAAGTATCCTTTCTCTTATTCTAATATATATGTATGATTTATGTTTTAATAAAACAGAATGAAATGAAACTAAAACGCACGTATTATGTATATACATACTCGTATATACGTATGTACTATTTAAAATAATGTTTATGCACGATCGATAATTTCTTGTTTAGATATTTAGAATTTAAAACACGTGGTGACCATAAAAAGGAAGAGGATCTATTTTAGATGTAAGTATGTAGCTACGATGATTGTTTTGGTGTGCTGCATGAAGTATAATTTAAAAAACGAATATTTGGAGATGATAAGAAACATCAAAAATTTATGAACGAAAGTATATTTGACGAAAGGGAAAAATATTATAATTAAATGGTTTTTTAATGATCGCAGAAAACAATTACATATACATATTACATATTTGTGTTTGGTTACATTATGTATATTTTATATGCCTATCTATACTGGTTTGTCCAAATTAAATACATTCATGACTAAATTTTCTCTAAGTATACTTTTAAGGATGATGCATGATTTAAATTCGATAATTTTAAAATACCTAATAATTTTATAAATGATTTTATTTTTGAGAAAATGAATAAAATCAGCTTACACCGGAAAGATGTCTTTGGGAAAATGTACTATGTATTTGGATTTGTCTCCAAAAAATTGGTCAAGCATACAAATTTTTGTTAACGTTTTCCCCTTATTCCATATTATCTGAAGCATGGTAGGACTTGGTTTGTTTCAACTAGCTTTTGCAAATATTTTAAGACGTCGAAAATAAAAGCTAGTTTTTGATTTTAACTAAATTTGCAAAAACATTAATATTTCGATTGCGGTTGTGGTATACATATATAGAATTATGAGTATACACAATATCCGTGCAATTCTATTTTTAATCTGCTAACCCCAAATTAAAATCATCCTAAGGTTTTAAAATGACAATGTATAAATATGTATTTCGTTGTTCGTTGTTGTCAATTGATTTACAAGCCCACATTAAAAGTACACTGCAATTTTTCAGATACCAACCACCCCTTATCATGAAAACTACCCCAAATTTCTCTAGAATAAATGACCACTTCTTTGAAAATTTCAAAAATAGACTATTCAATATCGGATAATGGGTATCGCTTTATAATCTACATCAGAAATGCAATTCGATTGTTAAGTTTTAACTTTAAATCATGCACACAAATTTATTTAGCCACCCACTTTATTTATTAGGTGTATAACAATTTCTACAGATTTTTTCTTCGCGCCTAAAATTATATTTATAATAGAAATATTTTTACGGTATTTTGTGATTTTTACAGGATCGTGAGTTACATTACCTCTCAGAATAGCAGAGTTTACAATGGCAACTGATAAACAGCACATTCGGCACTGCATTCTATACGAATTCCAATAAGGAAAAAAGCTTCTAAAGCACGGGAATCAATTTGTAGTGTTCTTGGTGCCGACCTTGTGTCGTATGAAATTTGTAATTATTGGTACAAACATTTTAGAAGTGGTGATTTCGATAGGCTATAGCCGTCATTTGCGCGTACATAATAGGACGGCTATAGCCGTCATTTGTTTCTGTAGGCGGAAATATATCGAATTGCAAATCATGAAAAATCGCACAAAAAAAACTGTTATCTGGAATGTTACATCTTTTTTTCGTTGATGTATTACTGAATAATTAACAAAATAATGCATTAGTACACTTCGTAAGAATGATGTTCCTTTTTTTATTAATTAAAATATGCAGGACGGCTATAGTCGTCATTTGCATATACATATATCAACAAAAATTTGACGGCTATAGCATTTATCATTTGCGGGAATGGGTTAAAGAGTTCGTAGTATAAATATTTTTTGTATATAAAATCAATAAGGACTTCTTCCTGATGACCTAAATCAAGGACAGGATCACGAACGCCGCACGGAAGTCCCAGAAAATATTCGAACCCAATTCAAACAAAATTAATTATAAACGGAACACGCAATCTAAATTTAATAAAATAAAAAACATTTCGCGCTAACATAAAAGGTATTTTTTGAGAGGTTCACAATTTAGAATTAAAATAGAACAAAGAAAAATATTTTGAATATCAGTGAAACTAGCTTTATTGGATAGATAATTTTATGCCATTAATGCTTGAATATGATTTCGGCCATGTGGCCACAGCGTCTGGCGCGTAGATGGCGCAATCTGGATGTTCAATTTTTATACACTTTTCGCAGCAATTCACAATTTTTCTTTTCGCCGGATGTTGTGTTTCAAGAGTACAATCGTCTCTGGTTTACCAGCGTTGACAAGTGACTTAACATATCCCCAAAGAAAATAATCTAATGGAGTTAGATCACACGATCTCGGTGACCAATTAACAGGACCATTACGTGAAATTAGTCTTTTATCAAATATTCCGCACTGTGTGGCATGTGGCACCGTCTTGTTGGAGCCACATATCAGCAATATTTATGGCAGCCAATTGGGGTACAACAAAGTTAGAAATCATGTCCCTATACCGTTCACTGTAACATTCTGATCTTCATTGTTTTTGAAGACATGTAGACCAATGAATCCGACCGCCCATAAAGCGCACCAAATAGTGATTGTCTATGGATGTAATGATGTTTCGGCAAAGGCTTGTGGATTACAATTACAATTTTTACAGAAATTATAATGTAAACATTTGTTTTTAGCTTACCAAAATATGGAGAATTGAAAAAGCAATGGTTGAAACAATTGGCCTCGGTAAACAAGATGTACTAAGTGCATGATTATTCCATGCCACAGACAAAAAAGAACCAGAGGAGTTTTTTCAGAAAATCAGCCATTCTCATCTTGTTCATTTACGAATCAACGTGTGGATTTGACGTCAATGAAAATTATCTTAAAAATACATGCGCCCCCCAATATTAATCAAACCGTAATTTCATATCATACTGAAAAAACATGTTTGTTTGAAAATTTGTTTCCCAAGACGTTTATTCAACTTCTATAAATGATGCTAACGATATTATCGGGGCCAATTTAGAACTTTCTTCTCAAGTTGAGGTAGATCCAATCTATGCGTTGAACTTATTAAGTGAATTGGCATTCAAGTCGTTGCGTTTAAATAAAACTAATAAAGACCATGACCAGGATTATTTACCACCAAGTGACGAAGTACCTGAACTGATGGTATTCGGAACTAATATAGATTTTATCATCGTGGATTGATAAAAAAATTTAATGACGATAATATATCCGATTTAAACAAAGGTCCTTTGAAATTGCAAACCATTACAAAAATCTCAAATAATTCACCTCTTGGTGCTAGCAATCGTAGTGGTACTACTTCTTCTGATTTTGTTAATAAAAGTATAAAACCTTCTTACATATACAAACAATTTAATAAAATAACGTTAAAACGAGCAATGGCCTCATCACGTGCTGATCTTTCTACGATTTAAAGAAGGACTTCTTTAAGGACTAAATACAACAAACACAAAATAATAAGAATCTACGACAAACAAGTATGAGATAAAGAAGAAAAAAATATTATTTTGGGCCACCTGATAGACGAACTTGAAGAAAAAAATTTTATTAGTTCTTGCCAGAAGGATAATTTTTTAAACCATTCTGACTCAAATTCAATTTTTTGAGATAAAACTAAAAATCAAAAGTTAGGCAGAAAATATTCAGAAGAAATACGAAAGTTTGCTTTAAATTTAAACTTTTAAGGCGGTGATTCATGTATAAATTTTAACTGACAGACATAAATAATAATCACTCTGATTGGTTGAATGTCGGCCATATTGTTTTATCGTACGACAAAAATTAAAAATTGAACATTGCTCAATTCTGTATAAGATTTGACGGCAGGGAAGAATAGATAATAAAAAAAAATTCTAAACGAACAAAAATAAAAACACTTTTTTGGTTGCTTGCTTTATAAAATGTCAAAATATATCCATACGACAAAATTTTATACATGTATCGCTTACGTGTGAATTTCATTTTGATCGTATAAGACAAAAAAATATTAACCAATTCGAACCAGCGATTATTATTTATGTCTGTCAGACAAAATTTCTACATGAATCATCGCCCTTATTCTCCGAAAGCATAGGCCATATGTTCGAAACCAATTTAAAAACTGCTTGCCTCATTCTCATACACTTGCTTATTGGTATAAAGTAGTAAATGGGCATCCAGGTTTTACTTCAGAATCTTTTCATACTTTAAAGTTGCTGGTCCGATCAAAAAAGGAAACAGATGAGGTTGTTATTGAAAATGTATGCTTGGATGAGTTGTCCATTCATCCAAAATGCGAGTATGATTTCCACACCAATAGAATACAGGTAACCATCCAAGAACACGGCGTTCAAAGAACACGGTTTCGAAGAACACGGATACCCATTTCCTCAAATTCCACGGTTTCAAACAACTTGATTTTCGTAATTCTCTTTTATTTTGTGTTTTGTATATCATAACAAAAAAGAAAACGTAACGTTTTTTTTATTTTATTTTTTGTAGTATTGAACAACACGATTTCAAAGAACACGGAACGAATTAATGGTGTTCTTGGAAGGGTTCCAGTACCTGGATACGCCTAGTTTGAAGGTAGCGACCAAAATGATAATACTTTAGCTACCCAAGTAATTGTGTTTATGTTTGTCAGTTGTACTGCTCGTTGGAAAATTACTCTTGGATATTTCCTTATTAGTAGCTTAACATCTGTACAAAAGAAAAATATGATAGAGTTTCATTTGCCTTTATTACACAATATTGTGGTTGTAACAACTGAAACAAGCATAAAATTATCTATCCAATAAAGCTAGTTTCACTGATATTCAAAATATTTTTCTTTGTTCTATTTTAATTCTAAATTGTGAATCTCTAAAAAACACCTTTTATGTTAGTGCGAAATGTTTTTTATTTTATTAAATATAGATTGCGTGTTCCGTTTATAATAAATTTTGTTTGAATTGGGTTCGAATATTTTCTGGGACTTCCGTGCGGCGTTCGTGATCCTTGATTTAGGTCATCAGGCAGAAGTCCTTATTGATTTTATATACAAAAAATATTTATACTACGAAATCTTTAAACATGTCGAGCAAATTCAGCCCACTGAAGTCTTACCGAAAACAAAGACATGTTTCATATAAGGTTTAATGAGGCCTCACTAAAATCTGTGACAACTCATTGGACTATATACGATTAAAGTATGTATGACTAATGGTGATGGATTACTACACATTAATTAAATACATTTACATAACCAGTTTTAGAAAATTCACTTGGTACTGGGCATATTAATGCAATAAATTAATATTTAGTACAGGAGAAGATAATTACTGAAAAATAACTGTCCAGAAAATATTTTACTCTATTTAGTTAATTTTTATATCCTTCAAGTCCATAGTACATATTTCTTACAATTCATTTAAATTTTCAGAAGTTTAGGAGAATTTAAACTATCAAATGTTTATCATTTTTATAGGAATTGAAAACTAATGTGAATCCAATTATTACGCATTATTTTATTTAGGTATTAGGTTTTTCTGAGTTATGTCTGTTGCTGTTGTAGATTCCAGGTTAGCTCGCACATCTTCAAACTTTCGAGGCTGTCGCTAAGATTGAAATCACCACTTCTAAAATGTTTGTACCAATAATTACAAAATTCATAAGACACAAGGTCGACACCAAGAACACTACAAATTGATTCCCGTGCTTTAGAAGCTTTTTTCCTTATTGGAATTCGTATAGAATGCAGTGCCGAATGTGCTGTTTATCAGTTGCCATTGTAAACTCTGCTATTCTGAGAGGTAATGTAACTCACGATCCTGTAAAAATCACAAAATACCGTAAAAATATTTCTATTATAAATATAATTTTAGGCGCGAAGAAAAAATCTGTAGAAATTGTTATACACCTAATAAATAAAGTGGGTGGGTAAATAAATTTGTGTCCATGATTTAAAGTTACAACTTAACAATCGAATTGCATTTCTGATGTAGATTATAAAGCGATACCCATTATCCGATATTGAATAGTCTATTTTTGAAATTTTCAAAGAAGTGGTTATTTATTCTAGAGAAATTTGGGGTAGTTTTCATGATAAGGGGTGGTTGGTATCTGAAAAATTACAGTGTACTTTTAATGTGGGCTTGTAAATCAATTGACAACAACGAACAACGAAATACATATTTATACATTGTCATTTTAAAACCTTAGGATGATTTTAATTTGGGGTTAGCAGATTAAAAATAGAATTGCACGGATATTGTGTATACTCATAATTCTATATATGTATACCACAACCGCAATCGAAATATTAATGTTTTTGCAAATTTAGTTAAAATCAAAAACTAGCTTTTATTTTCGACGTCTTAAAATATTTGCAAAAGCTAGTTGAAACAAACCAAGTCCTACCATGCTTCAGATAATATGGAATAAGGGGAAAACGTTAACAAAAATGTGTATGCTTGACCAATTTTTTGGAGACAAATCCAAATACATAGTACATTTTCCCAAAGACATCTTTCCGGTGTAAGCTGATTTTATTCATTTTCTCAAAAATAAAATCATTTATAAAATTATTAGGTATTTTAAAATTATCGAATTTAAATCATGCATCATCCTTAAAAGTATACTTAGGGAAAATTTAGTCATGAATGTATTTAATTTGGACAAACCAGTATAGATAGGCATATAAAATATACATAATGTAACCAAACACAAATATGTAATATGTATATGTAATTGTTTTCTGCGATCATTAAAAAACCATTTAATTATAATATTTTTCCCTTTCGTCAAATATACTTTCGTTCATAAATTTTTGATGTTTCTTATCATCTCCAAATATTCGTTTTTTAAATTATATTTCATGCAGCACACCAAAACAATCATCGTAGCTACATACTTACATCTAAAATAGATCCTCTTCCTTTTCATGATCACCACGTGTTTAAATTCCATATATCTAAACAAAAATTATCGATCGTGCATAAACATTATTTTAAATAGTACATATGTATATACGAGTATGTATATACATAATACGTGCGTTTTAGTTTCATTTCATTCTGTTTTATTAAAACATAAATCATACATATATATTAGAATAAGAGAAAGGATACTTTCAAACGAAAATAAAAAATAAGTTGAATTTGTTATTTTCCCGTTTGTTTCTTTTTTACTGTATACACAAATATAAAATTTTTTATTTGTCGCGCGCGTATTGAAAAAATATATTGAGCGAGAAATATGTATTGCGCTCATAATGTAGACCAAAATAGGGTTTGAGTATTAACTAATATTTCTACTAACAGCCGCTAGAAATTTTTTTCCATTTGTAACGACATCGAGAATTTGATTTAAACATAAATTTACCATTGGTTTAGGGATCTTTATTCATTTATTTGTCTATGGTTAGACTTCAGTTTAGCAACATAGAGATATTTTGTAAATGCGTTAATGCACAACAGCCATATGCTGTTCTGGAATGGTCCAGCAAAGTCAAGTTTCGTGCCTTGTTAGCTGCAGGCCATCTCGAAAATTCTTGACATGGATATGGTTAATTTTTTTAGCATGTTGCACAATCACATACCATTTCTTCGATATCTTTCTCGATCGATGGGCCACCAGAAACAACTTCGAGTTAATTGCTTGGTGTGTACGATGCACCAGTGTCCTTCATGTAAAAGTTTCAAAATGGATTTTCGAAGGTTCGATGCAATGATTACTATTCAATGGTCAGTTTGTAATAACACGGTATTTTCTTGGCAAATCATTGATGTACTTTTTGTGTGGAATTTTGTGAATGACTGTTGCTCCTTTGGTAGATGTTCTGGCGCCATAAAGGGTTTTAGGTTCAAAATTGGATTTTTGATGTTCTTTTCCTGTACGTAGTTTTTGTAGGGAATCAGTATCTATAAGGAATTCGAAAATTTTACCGCTCAATCGATCGATCACGTCATGGTGTCTAAGAGACACTCCACCAGCATATCTGACATTAGATCTTACAGAGGTGTAGACATGGGCAGCGATCATGTGTCTGTTATATTTAAATATAGGTGCAAATTATCATCTACGTTCAAGAGACAAGCACAAAAAACCATTCGATGGAATGTTGATGCTCTAAAAGACTAAGCGTCACTGCAGCACCAATCAGCTGTCACGAACTATTTAGAGCGGCCCAATATCAACGAAGAAGCTCCTTCTAACATCCAGCAACAGTGACACGCTATACAGTCAGCCATAACCACCGCGGCGCAAAACAATGTCGGAAGAAGACCGCCGAGATCCCTCAATGATTGGTTCAATGATCAATCGTGAAAAATGGTTTGCTTGCAAATTAAAGTTTCAATCTAATTTGTACGATTTAAGAATTTGATAAAATTGCTTAGGCAGGTTACGATGCCGTTTAAATTCAAGGCCTTGGTGTCAAACTTTGTCGAAAGCTTGAGCTACATCTAAGAAAATACTGGAGAATATTTTCTTATTCTCAATTGCATTCTCAGTGACATCCGTTATTCTGTGAACTTGTTCAACTGTATCGTGATTTTCTCTGTCTAAACCCAGATTGGTATGGTGGAATTCAAAATGTCACTCTTCTATTATAGGTTTGAGCCTTTTTAGCAACAGTTTTTCAAATATTTTTGATATGACCGGAAGTAATGATATCGGTGTGTATGATTTTTTTTATAGTTGCTGGTTCACCTGATTTACGAATCATAATTACTTCAGCCACCTTCACGGAAGTTTGTTCACTCTTCCACTAATTTTTCGAAAAAATCCCAATTAGTTTTATTGTTTGTTATTTAAGCAAGTTTCCTTTTTTATTATCATTGTACTCAGAGTCATGATTACAGGTGACTAGGTGAGTGAGCAGATGATTGTCGTTCACTATTTTCAATGCACATGTAGTCCTCTAAAACTCCTTTTCGTTGCAAAGAAGCCAAGAAGTTGTGGTATATTATATGTATGTATGTCAGCAGTCCAATATGTTGGTTTATCGTCAAAGTGCAATTCTGTTTCAATACCTTCATAATGTTTAATATTATTTTTAATAATAACGGTAGACACACCTCTAGCGTTTTCTCCTGGATGAATAGTATGGTAGCTTTCATAGTCACGTATTTTAATAAATAAAGTTTCTGTTAAATGAGTTTCCGATACAAGACAGATAACTATTTTTTCTAAGTTTAGAAACCTTTCTAGCTCTGGAACATGCTGTGATAACCCATTCGCGTTCTTAATTACAATTCTAAGTGTTCCGTTCATTCCGTGTTCGTAGCTTCGTGTCTACCCGCAGTCGCTTCTTGTTTTGCTATAGGCGTGCATTTATGGTATCTTTACTTCGGAATATCCTTTCCAGTGCATTTTCTTTACAGTATTAGTTAACTGCTTCGTTATCTGCGAGTAGGATCTCCTCTCGGGACCTAATTAACAATCAACACTTGAGAATTTAAAATTTTGGGAAAAAAAAGAAATGTGTATTTAATATATGATTCGTCAGGCTTCCATTGTACGTATTGCACGTGCTTAGAACCAAATAATCTTTAAATAATTTCAATTAATCAATGTTGTGGATACCAACCAACTATTTTAATACGCACTAATAAAATTAATTTTAAACAAAATAATCACAGGTCTAAATTTTGACGATGATGCAATTATTTAATTTAACCGTATGTAAAACGACCCATTCAAAAAATACATTACAACGGCAATGTGCCTAAATAAAAAAAATATGAATTATTTTCTGACAATCGATAATAAATATTAGGTGTGTGTACGAGACAATAACACTTAACGGATCCCACACTCGTCTTTCGCTTTTCGCCATAGAATGAAAATTCCATCATTGTTAATGTACCGTAATTTCATTTTCATAATTAATTTATAAATAAAGCACCAATATTCATCTTTCACCAATTTTCATAAATTTCCATTAGAAGATGTTAAATTTTAACAGAACGTTACAATATTTCTTCCTCACATCCATAACCGTGAATGTATACAAAATACCACACAGCAGATATGATTCTATCGGTCAATAATCACAAATCATAATGCTAGTATGTCTATATACTTGCAACACCAATAACAATGAAGACACCCTTAAACATAAACGGTGGTAACGAAAACAAAAAAAAAATTGTTTTTGTTGTAATATAAATAAATTATAATTATTATAATAAAAATTATTATTATTATTAGCAGAATTAAAAAAATAAATAAAATAAAACTGAAAACAGAACCAGCGGTGTCGCAGGCATATTTTTCCCATATTCTCTACTCTATGTGCTCATGTTCCCGTGTATAGCGGCACTCACACACTCATCCTTATGAATTTTCCGCAACTTTTTCTTTTTAATTTTCGTATTTTCTTTTTTTTTACATCATTTTACATTAAAAAATACAAATAATAATAAAAACACGGAATATATTGTTTTTAATATAGGGTGATTATTATTACAACACTAAATATTAATTATAATTTAATTTTATGTACTTTTTCATATTTCTCAAGCGCGTTTCTTTTCGGTTTTCGTCAGTTTTTCTTATTTTTAATTATGTAGAAAATTATCACGAATGTGTAGAGCTACCTTTATAGCAATGGAGCAAACATTTGAAAATTGATATTGATGGCTGATGATAACGAATGTCGTATATGCTATCAAAAGTTTCTCGCAAAGCCAATTAAATAAGCATTTTACTTTACAATCACGATGTCAGTAAAGTATTAAAATCGACAGTAGTTGTTGCTTCCATTGTTCCGCTGCCAATAACATTATAATGAACCTTTAATTTGGTTAGAAATATCCATGCTTTGTGTCGGCGTGGGAACGTTACTAATCTGCTTGCATCACAGCTGCTTCTATTTGTATGATACGCATTCAGTGTCAGATGTGAGTGAATCACAAATGTATTTGTAATTGAAGAAACAAAATTTCTCGGCTAGTGGTTAATAATGGGTGAAGTGAATAAAAAAAAGTAAATACTTTTTTCAAGTAAACACTACCGAGTTAGTGAATAAAACTTACTAGAAAAGTTTAAGGCAAGTACTTACTAATTTAACCAAAAATTTCCCAGCATTTACTTAAAATTATGTGAATAAAGTCTACCTTCTACTTTTACATGACATTTCAACACTTGAAAAATACAAGTAAAGTAGATAGCAACTTTTTATGGTAAAAATCAGTAATTTATTAAGAGTTAGAATTAATTTAAGGAAAAAGGAAAAGCAAATTCTCATACTATGACATATGACGGCCAAAGCCTAATTGTTTCCACTTTCAAAACTAGAAATTAGCTGAGACATTGGTCAAGCCTTGTGCAGTCGATATAGCTAAATGTATATTCGATGAAAAGGCGGCAAAAGGAATCACTAATATGCCGCTATCCAATGACACTGTAGCTCGTCGAATTAAAGATTTAGCAGCTAACGTGAAGACTCAATTGATATTTCGCCTGAAAAATTATAATTTTTCTCTGCAAATGGACGAAAGCACAGCTGGACTTGCAATCTTGCTTGTTCTTGTCCGATATCAACATATAAATTTGCTCAAGAGGATCTGTTTTTGTGTGAACCATTACCAAATAATACAACTGGTGGCGACATATTTAATGTCGTGAATGATTTTTTAAGCCTAGTGGTTTAGATTGGAAAAACTGTGTTGATATCTCCACGGATGGTGCAAAGGCAATGGAAGAAACCACTAGCGCTGTTGTTAAAATCAAGAAATTAGCACCAAACTGCACCAGTAGCCATTGCATTCGACACCTCTAAGCACTTGCAGTATTTATAAAATAACAATGTCTTCGAAACATGTCCTTGATGAGTCTGTAAAGATCATAAATTTCATCAAATCGAGACTATTGCAAATACGGTTTTTTAAAATTCTTTGCGGAGATATGGGCAGAAGTACGATTGTTGTCACGAGGGAAAGTTCTTGTCACTTCACGGAAAACATGTAACAGTGTTCACAGCCAATGGTAAGATTCAAGCTTTTAACAATAAATTGGATTTGATTTTTTTTTTTTTTTGACTTATAGATGGCTAGTGTGTAAGAATCACAACAATCAGTTTCGAACAGACGAGATTAATGATTTGAAAAAATCAGTCTTCTCATCAGGTCGCGACGACTGATGTTGTTTATTACATTGAAATATTGCCTATATATATAGAGCAATACCATGTAGTTGTACTACTAGCGAATTACTGCGTAGCGGTAATCCTACGGTTGTGTAATTAATTCGAGAGTGCTGAAATAGACCAATATTCGGAACAATCACAATACACCATTACAATTGATAAAAACCAAAGTAAAATATAAAACAAATTCGTGAATTCGAAAAGTTAATTGTTAAAATAGAATATAGATGGAAATGTGAAAGAATCAAAATTTCGTACGCTACGCAGTAATTCGCTAGTAGTACAACTACATGGTATTGCTCTATATATATAGACAATATTTCAATGTAATAAACAACATCAGTCGTCGCGACCTGATGAGAAGACTGATTTTTTCAAATCATTAATCTCGTCTGTTCGAAACTGATTGTTGTGATTCTTACACATTAGCCATCTATAAGTCAAAAAAAAAAAAAAAATTCAAATTTATCCGCGATCCAGCGTTAAAGGAAAGAAAAAATGTATGGGGTGGTTGGGAAGTTGATTGTGTATAAGTAGGTGTCGATTATCATGGTCGTTGTCATACAGATTGACGCAAATGGAAGAATTTCCTACGGTTGTGTAATTAATTCGAGAGTGCTGAAATAGACCAATATACGGAACAATCACAATACACCATTACAATTGATAAAAACAAAAACCAAAGTAAAATATAATAAATTGGAGTTTTGGATCATTTGCATTCGCACTCGTGAGCTAGATAGCTTCCCAACACTTAAAGAATAGTTTGATGCAATTAATGGGGACATTGAAGAAAGTGACTATTTTATGTTGTGTGATAACACAACAATATTTGGATGATATTCTAAACAGTATTACAATTAAACAGTATTTTCCAGATGAGCAGAATGAAATGCTTGAAAATTACACAAGAATTCGAGCGTTTTCCTTGTAAATTATTATGCCTTTGGAGGGCTCTGCAGCTCACAAAATTTGGCAACCGCTGGTTTAGACAGAAAATAGGTATATTAGAAAATATGTATCGGTTTACCAAATGAACGCGAGGGAGTAAAATAAACAAAAAATAAAAATAGAAATATTTTTACGCTGCTTGAGTGATACGGGTTTTCAAGAAGGAGTAGGGGAAGAGGTGGGGTCCATAGCACTTTAGACTAAATATTTCCTCAAGTGCTAGATAACGTGATTGCAAAATCACATGAATTTGTACTATTTGCCAAAACTGATCGAGAAATGATTCCCGCAAAAATCTATGGTTGAAAATGTTTAAGATTCCGAACGTTATTGAGGCCCTGGCTACACACACTTTTAGATTTTGAATCAGCGATCATTTTCACCATTGCCTCTTCCTTTGCATTTTTTATGCTCAGAATTTGTGATTTACTTAGCAGAATTTGATAGTTTTTAAGCACGCATTTCTCTTTTACAAAATCCACTTCGAAACTATCCATTTTTATACACAAGCAATTATTTTTATATATGCAAATTATTACTGTATTTTTAATAATACAAAAATATGTTGTACTTGTATGTCACTTCAATCATAATATTTTTGAGATTAAATTTCTTCAAAGTAAATACTAAAACAATTTTAAGTATTAAAATGTCTTAAAAGTAAATGCTTTGAATATTTCCCAGTTGATACTTTAAAGTAAAAGTAAAAGATTATTCACACAAATCTAGTCATTTACTTTTACTTACAAGTAAAAACTTTGAAGTAAATACTTTTTTTATTCACTTGGCCCAATATTTTAATAACGAAAAATGAACACTAGATGTAATGCGATTAAATGGATAGGGAGATTATGATTATTCCCCATATTGATTAAAACTTCAAATAACAAAGCAAAATGCAGTGTCATTTTAAATTTACGCTTACTACAATTCAGTAAAAAATTCGGGCTACTTCGACATAGTTAATATTATTAAAGAGCAAGTGTTTCTCTTATCAAATTAATTTTCTTATCAACAAAAAACCTTAATGGTGTGCCTTCTACGACTAGTAGTGGAAAAAATAGTATATACGCCACGCTTGAGAAGTGCTGTTATAGCCCTCGCTTACTATAACCCTCGATGTTCCACGTCTCGGGCTAAAAACTCGCTCGGGCTATTGACGAATGGTAAAGTGATTTCAGTGCTATCTTTCATTAAATTTTCGAAGCCTCATTTTGATACAAAATATATGATAAGGTTAGAAATAGCACACACAATTGTTATAATATTATCTACATAAGGAAGTATAGATAATGCGACCTTGTTAGACAATAAAACTGTTTAATCCGAGATATGCGCCTTTCTACGGGAAAGCGAGCTGCTGCTATAAGTCGATCGCCTTCAACGTCAGATTTAGTTCTCTCGTTATGCAGAAATTGCGGATGAACCATCTCAATGCCAGCTTCCGCTAGCTCATTACCGATCATAAACTCCTTCTCTACAATCATGACATCTTCGGGTGTTACCTTATGTAACACTGTGCTTGTAAAATTAATAAGACCGGAGAGAGAAATTCCTATCAATAGTTTAATTGTATGGGTGCTTTTATAGTGGGAATACGTGCAGATTCTGCAGGTATCGGAATTGAATGGTCTTTATTTCCATACAATCTAAGACGATTATTGTTTTTGGAAATTTTTCAAAGCAAACTGGCAAACTTTTTAAATTTTCCTCTTTAGTTTGCCAATAAATGCAGCATTCTATTAAATAAATTAGCAGTTTGCACATTAGATAAATTGGTTTTAATTCTAAAGGTTCTAAGAACAATTCTGTGCCTTAAGGAAAAACCGATGATAGCACTTTCAAAAGGCCGTATCACAGTACAACAATCGACGATAGTGTTTAATAGTTCTAAGGTTGGTATTCCCGTCATTGAATTCAATTCTTGGTTTGTTTTAATTAATTTATACATACTATACATCTATACATACATACTACAGTTTGGCAATATTTCTTTATCTTACTCGATTATTTCTACCTCAAATTGTTTTGGTTCACTTTTTTGCTACTGTCTATGTTGACCGCGGATGATTCCTTTGTTGAAAAATCAAAGCTTAATAGTCTAGACTTGGCACGTTTTCTTTGCAAAATAGGTATAAATATTTCTTTTTTAAAGTGACGACTGCAAATTGAAAAATATTTGGGGAAAAGTTTGTCCATTTTTAGAACAACTTTCCACTTCAGCAGCTCCTTCCAGTTGTTTAGAACATTAGATGAAATTTTCTGCAACGAAAAAGATGGTTTTCTGTATGTTTGTCATTGTGAAACCCCGAAATATTGCCCCGAGATTACTATAAATGTGAATAGTAGTGGTCAACCCACCATAAAAACTATTTAAAACGGTTGAATATTCAAACAATTTTAATACAAATGAAAGTGTAAACTAACATTTTATTCTAGATTAAAATATTTTCACCAATTATTGTAATATAAATTCAACACATTATGTAAAATAGTTGTTTTAAAAATACTTATTATGAATTTTAATATGAGCTATCAAAGCTTTTGTATGAAGAATGCATCTAAATAAAGCTTTACGCAGAATCCGCTAGACGTCATGTTATACCCATCGTCAATAATAGCATACTTCATAACCTTGGTGTATAGTATACTATTATTAAATTCTTTAATTTAATTTATGTATTATTCCGCCATAAGTCCTATAAATATTTCTTAACAAATAGACTTAACACGCTGCCACCAAAGTGTTTTATTTTTTCTGAAAATAAGGGTAAGCAAACTGTTAGGATTGCAAAAGGAAATTCGGTACTTTAGCAAAGATTTTGTATACAAACAACAATCATTACATTACACAATTAAAATGGCAAATAAACGAAAGTTCTATACTTCACGTTTTTATAAGTACAAATAACTAAATTATGTTTCCTAGTTAAAATTTACACCTGTCTGTTTTATCCCTTTACCGGCCAGACAAAATTTTATTTCTTAAATTTAAGCCAGCCGTGCACAAATGTGTATGTCTATAACCATAGTTTATAATGGTTTTTGTTTTTTATGATTCTCTTACGTAACGTACACAATTGTGATCGCAAACCGGAAAAGGAAACATTCTTATTAATTGGCTGCAGACGTACGTAGCAGGCTTAGCGATTGGACGTGCTGTTTGTTTTTTCCTGATTCGTAAAATAATTAAATAATTTATTTTAATTGTACATATAGGTTTTGTTGTTTAATTTTTATTGTGTGAGATTTTTCAAATCTCTTTCCCTGGAGCTTTTTTTGAGATCTGCAAACAAGTAATAATTACTGAGGCCAAATCTGGCGAATACTGTGGATGCGGGAGCAATTCAATGTGCATTTCGTGCAATTTTGCCATTGTTCCGATCGACTTCTGACATGGTACATTGTCTTGGTGAAAGAGCAACTTATTCTTCTTCATTTGAAGTTGTTTTCAGCGGTTTCTTCCTTCAAACGACTCATATGAAGTTGGCCCAAAATTCTAGCCCAAAAAATGGCGGTTTTAAAAGCTGGCAACACTAATGCAAGTGTAGTGAAAAAATGAAACTATCGCGATAGAAAATATTAAAATACAAAAATTATAAATCTTTAAAAAGTTGTTGTGGTTCCTTATGTAAATGAAGTTGGGTCAAAAATGTTAACCCCAAAACTATTAAGGTTCTGTAAAATATACGAACATTTACTGCATCAAGTACCTGCCTAATATTTTTTTTTTTGATATGTTAAATATGTGATTGATTTTAATTCTGTATCGAATTAGTTTTAGTATGGCCCCTGAATAAGAATAGCTTTTAAGTCAAAGGATACATCAGAGCATTAAACGACATAAACACTTGTTGGGGAATTGGAGGCTTAAGGGCTCCCCATAGTCATTATTGCGATGAAAGTACCATTCAACGAAATATATAAAAATTTTGAATTGAAGCGATCATTAAGTAAAGTGGCAGCTAAATTCCAAACAAATTCAAAGGGTTTTTTAAAAAATGGTTCTTTGTCAAAACAATCAACCTACAAAAATACTTGTGCTTTTGATTCATTCATACAATGTCTCTGTCAAGCAAAGTTGGATCATGAGTCAATTTGTAATGATTTACAGGCAATTTATAATTTAATTTTGGCTATGAATGTAACCCATACCATAAATGAATTAGAGCAATTAAGACACGAAGCTTTATTTTCAATTAAAAAAACATTACGCCACGATTTAGGTCTAAAGGTGAACTGTGAGTGCAATATAACTCAAATATCGGATTTTTTTTTAAAGAGTCATCCAAGCCTCACGGCGGAATTTAAATGTTCAATTTGCTTCAAAACTTACAAAATTGTTTGATAACATTTCCCGAAAAGCCTTGCTGTAATGAAGCAATATGTGCTAATATGTGAACGTAACAAATTCCATTGTTATTCTAAATACGGAGTATTTAAATTGTCACAAGCAGCCGATGATACCGTTGAATGAAATTCCACCCACTCTTGTAATAAACGGAAAAAGATTTATTTTAAGTTCTCTTGTCAACTACATTGCTAATCAACAACATTATACGTCATATTGTTTAACAAACAACGGTTGGGAATTGTATGACGATCTAAAGACAAGCATAATTAAAATTCGTAATAACAATCATAACGTAAAACCACACTTATTATTTTACAATTTAAATAATTAAAATTCGTACAACTTATAGTATCGTACCACCTACTTTACTCCAAATGCTGTAATATTCTTACATCAATTTTTAGATATAACTAGTAATTATTAATTAGTAATTACTAATTACTAATTACAGATTACTAATTGCTAACTAATAATTACCAATTACCAATTACCAACTACTAATTACTAATTACTAATTACCAATTACCAATTACTAATTGCTAATTGATAATTGCTAATTACAAATTATTCATTATTAATTATTAATTATTAATTACTAATTAATAATTATCAATTACTAATTACTAATTACTAATAACTAATTACTAATAACTAATTACTAATTACAAATTACAAATTACAAATTACAAATTACAAACTACAAATTACTAATTACTAATTACTAATTACTAATTACTAATTACTAATTACTAATTACTAATTACCAATTACTAATTACTAAATACTAATTACTAATTACTAATTACTAATTACTAATTACTAATTACTAATTACTAATTACTAATTACTAATTACTAATTACTAATTACTAATTACTAATTACTAATTACTAATTACTAATTACTAATTACTAATTACTAATTACTAATTACTAATTACTAATTACTAATTACTAATTACTAATTACTAATTACTAATTACTAATTACTAATTACTAATTGCTAAATACTCATTACCAATTACCAATTACTAATTATTAATTACTAATTACTAATTACTAATTTACTAATGGGGGGCGAAGTCCGAGATTCATACTTCCTCGCCGGTGCTCCCTGGGTAACGCTAAATGAATCAGGCGGTGTAGTGGAGACGAGCAGACTAAATCCTGTTTATAGTCATGGACACTACATGTCAGGGCGGGTTATTGGCGCCTCAAAACCAATACCCAATCAGCGTCTGTTCTCCAGGTTAGGTGCGGCTGAAGCGGGCGTCTGTCTTGTATCAAGCGGCTCGCTATATAAATGTGTTCAAGGTAGGACTGGATGCCTTAAGATTCTCACCAGTACGTGACCCACACACGTAACAAGCGGGTTGAGCGGCAGGCCAACAACCTTCCCTCATAAAAACCATTTAAGTTATGAACCCTGAACAAAGGCCTCGGATTACCATATCGGATTCATTACAAACTCGACCTCGGAAATTGTACACGGACAACGCTTTAAAAATGGGAACATGGAACATGCTTAGCCTCTTAAGACCTGGAGATCTCCAGAACCTTTCGAACCAAGTAAAAAGTTACACTTTAGACGTACTTGCACTACAAGAGCTTAGATGGTCTGGGAGTGGGATCCATGACACACACCACCAATGGTTACACTCTTCATTACAGCGGCCATCAGAATGGAGGAGAATTTGGAGTTGGCTTCCTCATCCATCGGCGCGTGAAGCACCATATCATCGATTTCCGCCCGATCAACATGCGGATATGTACGGTCAGACATCGCACTAAGAAATTTAACATCACGATCGTTAATGTGCATGCACCCACCGAAGATAAATCTGATGACATCAAAGATCTCTTCTTTGTCGAGGAAGTCATCAACAACATACCGTACCACGACATTAAAATTATTGTGGGCGACTTTAATGCAAAAATCGGTAGAACTGCAGAAAATACTTCGCACATCGGTCCTAACAGCCTGCACCTAACTAGTAACAACAACGGCCAACGTGTCACCGACCTGGCAATAATGTACAACTTAGTTGCATCAAGTACGTTTTTCCCACAATCCACAAAGTAACGTGGAGATCGAATGATGGAAGAACGGAAAACCAAATTGATCACGTCATGGTGTCTAAGAGACACTCCACCAGCATATCTTACAGACGTTAGATCTTACAGAGGTGCAGATATGGACAGCGATCATGTGCTTGTCATATTTAAATATAAGTGCAAACTGTCATCAACCTTCAATAGACAAGCACAAAAAACCGTTCGATGGAATGTCGATGCTCTAAAAGACCAAACGTCACTGCAGAGCTACCAATCAGCTGTCACTAACTATTTAGAGCGGCCCAGCAACAACGAAGGAGCTCCTCCTAATATCCAGGAGCAGTGGCACGCTATACAGTCAGCCATAACCACCGCGGCGCAAAACACTATCGGTAGAAGACCGCCGAGATCCCGCAACGATTGGTTCGATGATCAATGCCGCCTGGTCGTCGAAAATAAACGAAAGCTTCGTGAAAAATGGTTGGCTCGCAACACGAGAAGCACTCAAGCAGAATACCTACGCGCAAGGAAAGCCACGATTAAATACCTTCGACAAAAGAAACGCTATCATATGAGGTCATGCATTGAAAACATCAGCTTCCAAGCGGAAGTAGGAAATTCAAGAGACTGTTTTGCTAATGCCAGGAATCTCACTAAAGACTTCCACCCAAGAAGTACAGCCATAAAAGACGGGAATGGAGAATTGAGAACAAACGTGGCTGATGTTCTCTCAGTATGGCAAACCTACTTTCAAAGTCTGCTAAACCGGAATGACGAAGTAACCCCCATTAGAGCAATAGCTCCACCAGGTGAAGAGGTCTTTGTCGAATATCCCACAGTAGAGGAAGTAGACGCAGCTATTAGTCGATTGAAGAACGGCAAGGCACCCGGTCTCGATGGAACCCCCGCAGAATTAATTAAACTCGGAGACGCTATTCTTGCAACAAGTTTATACGATCTCGTCGTTTGTATTTGGAACCAAGAAGAGTTGCCGGAGAATTGGAAGACCGCACTCATATGTCCGTTGCATAAAAAAGGCGACCGTCTTAAATGTGAAACTTTCGTGGCATAGCTCTATTGAACACTGCTTACAAAGTGTTGGCTAATGTTGTACTTGCCAGGCTTATCCCTTTCGCAGAAAACATCATTGGCGACTATCAGTGTGGCTTTCGTACCAACTGATCGACCACTGACCAGTGTTTTACCATGAGGATGATCTTGGAAAAATGTTGGGAGTACAACATAACCATACATCAACTATATATAGACTTCCGGCAGGCATATGACAGTATAAACCGCGACAACCTTTGGGCCGCGCTCATATGCCTAGGTATTCCAGAGAAACTCGTTTCTCTGTGTAAATTAACAACGTCGGGATCTGCATGTAGAATTGTAATTGAAGGAATTGTATCAGACTCTTTTCAAATAACATCTGGTGTTCGACAGGGAGATGCACTCGCGCCTGTGCTGTTCAATTTGGCGCTTGAGTACGTAGTGAGAAAAAGCAACATTGAAACTTCGCGCTGTATATTCAATAAATCAGACCAAATTCTTGGATATGCAGATGATATCGTGCTTCTTGGCCGAAGACCTAGCGACATCAAGGACAGTTTCATACCGCTCAATCGCTGCGCAAGAAGACTTGGTTTGGAGGTGAACAGTACCAAAACGAAATTCTTAACAACACCCAGGAACATCTCCATGGCAAATCTCGAAATTGGCGACCATAACTTTGATAGCGTCGAAAATTTTAAATACCTCGGGTCACTTATAACATCCTTGAATGATATGCAGGCAGAAATAAAAGCCCGAATCGCTGCAGGACAACGAGTTTTCTACGCCCAATCAAAATTATTGCGATCTAAACACCTATCGCAGTCGTGTAAGCTCGCACTTTATAAAGCACCTATAAGACCTGTGCTGACTTTCGGAAGCGAGAGCTGGACCATGACTTCTAACGACTGTAGATTATTATCTACCTTCGAAAGGATGGTCATCCGTTCAATTTTTGGTCCTATTAAAGTTGCGAACAATGAATATCGGATTCGCATGAACCACGAAATAAAGCAACTTCTCGGAGGTAGCGATATTATCGGCTTCATCAAATCTAATCGAGTGAGATGGCTCGGCCACGTTGCAAGGTCCCCACAACAACGAATGATTCACAAAGTGTTCC
Source organism: Nephrotoma appendiculata (assembly GCA_947310385.1). Taxonomy (NCBI): domain Eukaryota; kingdom Metazoa; phylum Arthropoda; class Insecta; order Diptera; family Tipulidae; genus Nephrotoma; species Nephrotoma appendiculata. The sequence goes on along the minus strand of OX371224.1, from coordinate 183,205,620 downwards.
ATCAACAACCAGCCGGAGTACGTCGTTGAGGAAGATCCCGACTGCGCTGGCGTGACGACGTCGAACAAGACCTTCTCGTATTAGGGTGTCAAAATTGGAGGACGAGAGCGATGGACCGAGACGGATGGAGGACCATAGTGCGGGCGGCAAAATCCCTTCATGGGATGTAAATGCTAGAGAGAGAAAATTACTAATTACAGATTAATAATTACTAATTACTAATTGCTAATTACTAATTATTAATTACTAATTACTAATTAATAATTATCAATTACTAATTACTAATTGCTAATTGCTAAATACTAACTACCAATTACCAATTACTAATTATTAATTACTAATTACTAATTACTAATTACTAATTACTAATTAATAATTACTAATTACTAATTACTAATTACTAATTACTAATTACTAATTACTACTTATTAATTACTAATTACTAATTATTAATGAACAATTACTAATTATTAATTACAAATTGCCACACCGGGTGCAACACAATATGTGTACTCTTCGCGTCACTTCTCGAAATGATCGAGAATCCCCATGAACGTGCTCTCCAGTGTGAATTGGATCTCTATAAACCAGCTCTCCGTTGAGTGAAATGGACCCCCTTGATACGGGCTCTCCATATGAATGAAAAGTGAGGTATAAATAAGTATCCCTATAAACGGGCTCTCCAGTGTGAATGGATCTAGTTCTTAATTGAATGACATGGAAGTCCTTTGAAACGGGCTCTCCATATGATAGACACGTATTGTGGGATAATTATGCAAGTGACGTGAAGGTGAGCTGGAACGGTGTGCGCGACTAACTAATTAATAATTACACTGTGCTAGTTCAAAAATGTGACAAGCTGGGCACCTGGGGGGTAAACCCAATTCGAGTATGCTGAATTCAACGGTGCTAGTCCCATTTCAAAGTTAGTCCCCATTTTTGAGATATCGCTTTCGACATGTTTTTGCTCTGATACCCTCATTTTCACGTTAATAGCTCCTAACCATTAAGATTTTCGTTATGCTTTCTTCAGCAAAGTTGTGGCGCAAGTCAAGACCACCAACTTTGCTGAACATATCAAGACCGAAAAACCACATCTAATTTTTTTTTGCTTTTCATTTCAACGAAAAACACTGTTTTTATCATTTTTAATCATTTTGTTGAATTTAAATCGAGTAGAATCGATCGAATAAACATCGCATCGACAAATATAGATACAATAGAAACTATTTAAAAGAAAGCTAAATCGATTCAGTTGATTTTATGGTGATTTTTCCTAAAAACAAAATGTCTAAAGAATTAACATTTTTCTTCTCTTTGACAAAACAATGGCGTGCCGTTGCGATAGTGGATAAAAATCCTGGATTTTTCCATCCCATCGTTTTAACCAATTACATCACTTAAATTATCACTTTGAGCGGCAGTCCAAACGAGTGACGTACTGACATAAGCACCTACTGTGGTGGAAGTCGAACTCGTATATATACAGTACTGGGAAAAAAAAATTGGGCAAACGTATTTTATCGCAAATTGGAGTCTTTTTTTTGCTAAAATTACAAAACTTTTGAACGCAATTGGCTTGTTATTTCATTTTAAATACATGTATGACGTAATTTGTTGAAAAAAAAAATGTACCTGTAATTTAGGGGACAAACCCCGAAAAATGCCAAAATATTCAAATACGGTGATTGGAGTTAAAGTAATGGAATAAATTAAACACTTTTTTTTTTTTTTTGTTTTTTATTGATTTATAGAAGTTCTATCTTTAATATTAATATTTTGTTGGACTGCCTTTTGTTTTTATTACACCGGTACAACTCCGCAACTGATGTGCAAAAAAAGCAGATCGTTCTTGGCCGACATTAGCGTGCAGATGTTTTATTGCCTGTAATTTATTTTTTAAGCATAAATAGTGCATATTTTGTAAGATTAAGTTATTCTGTAAGTGATCCTAGTCAAATAAAGAATAAAGTGCAATTTTATTTGAAAAAAAAAGGGAACAGTTAGTGAGCAGTGTAAAAGCAGTATGTTGGTTTTGGGCGCGTGAAAATTTAACCACGCGTAAAATAGCAAAAAGATTAAATATTCCTAAAAATACTGTGGCGTGAAATATTAAAAGATTTCGAGAGATGGGCAGTACACAAAGAAAGAAAGGAACCGTTTTAAAACTTCATCGGACATACGACGGGATGTTGAGCGAGCAACAGGAAAAGAAATTTCAGCCAGCTTAGTGAGAAAAAGACTTGTTAAAGCTGGTTCGAGAGCACTTAAACCAGTCCAGAAGTCTGAGTTCATATTACTAGTGAAAAAACAATATTTGCTATGGGCCCAGAAGCATGTTTGTTGAGCTTCAGAGATGTGGAATGATATAATTTTCCCCGATGAATCAAAATTCAAGCTGTATGTTGGAAATTGAAAAATTCTCGTACGAAAAAAACCGAGCGAGAGGCTTGGCAACGAATGCCTTTTAAGAGTTTCACCAAAAAATGAAGGAGTTATGGTCTAGAGATGCTTTTGTGGAAATGAAACCGGTCGATTGTGCTTCCTTAGTTCCAACATTACAGCAGCTGTTCATCTGCAGGTCCTACACAACGAATTTTAGCCTTCTGTGTTAAAGCTTTTTGGCGAGACTTGCAAATTTATTTTTCAACAGGACAACGATCCGTGCCATATCGCCAAAGTTTTGCGTTATTAAATTTGAACTGTAGATAGAAAAATTGGCTTTCAGATAAACATAAATAATTTGTTAAAAACTTGTTTTTTTCTTATCTTTTCATTTAAAGGTAAAAAAGTACTTCGAAGAAAGAAGTATCGATGTGTTGAGCTGGCCCCCGTATAGTCCAGAATTAAATCCCATTGAAAATATTTGGTCTATAATGAAGCTAGAAGTAGCAAGAATGCGCCCAGAATCGATTCAATCTTTAAAAAGTTTGTTGATGACGACTTGGGAATCCATACCTCCTATGACTTTGAAAAATTTATCAAACTCAATGAATCGGAGGTGTATCGCTGTAATAAGAGCAAATGGCGGTGCACCAAAATATTAATATTAAAGATAGAACTTCTATAAATCAATAAAAAACAAAAAAAAATTAAAAAATAAGTGTTTAATTTATTCCATTACTTTAACTCCAATCACCGTATTTTGAATATTTTGGCATTTTTCGGGGTTTTTCCCCTAAATTGCAGGTACATTTTTTTTTTCAACAAATTACGTCATACATGTATTTAAAATGAAATAATAAGCCAATTGCGTTCAAAAGTTTTGTAATTTTAGCAAAAAAAGACTCCAATTTGCAATAAAATACGTTTGCCCAATTTTTTTTTCCCAGTACTGTATATATACGAGTTCCACTTCCATCACAGTAGGTGCTTACGTCACTCGTTTGGACTGCCGCCCAAAGTAATATTTACGTGATGTAATTGGTTAAAACGATGGGATGGAAAAATCCAGGATTTTTATCCACTATCGCAACGGCACGCCATTGTTTTGTCAAAGAGAAGAAAAATGTTAATTTTTAGGAATTTTTTTTTTAGGAAAAATCACCATAAAATCAACTGAATCGATTTAGCTTTCTTTTAAATAGTTTCTATTGTATCTATATTTGTCGATGCGATGTTTATTCGATCGATTCTACTCGATTTAAATTCAACAAAATGATAAAAAATGATAAAAACAGTGTTTTTCGTCGAAATGAAAAACAAAAAAATATTAGATGTGGTTTTTCGGTTTTGATATGTTCGGCAATGTTGGTGGTCTTGACTTGCGCAACAACTTTGCTGAAGAAAGCATAACGAAAATCTTAATGGTTCAAGAGCTGTCAACGTGAAAATGATGGTATATTTTGACTCAGAGCCAAAACATGTCGAAAGCATATCTCAAAAATGGGGACTAACTTTGAAATGGGACTAGCACCGTTGAATTCAGCATACTCGAATTAGGTTTACCCCCGGGTGCCCCGCTTGTCACGAAAAAAAAGTTTGCAATTCAAGCACAGTGTTATTAATTACTAACCCGTGCGGGGAACTTGTTACCCCCATCGGGCGCGTCCCCAGGTGGCGGATAGGGGAAAGCTCATCGGCTACAACCGAAGGGTAGGAGAAAACTAAAATAACTCCTTCGGACCAACAAGTACACGTTTATTTCTGGAGTAATTGTTAATAGTTAAATGGTACAGAAACATACATTTTTCTTAAAAAAAAAGGAAAAAAAAGTTAAAAAATGAATCCAACGGTATCATTCGTGTCAGCAACTTTAGGGACCCCCTCTAGATGTGCATCGAATAACATACACTTTTTTTCCTTTTTTTAAGAAAAATTTATGTTTCTGTACCATTTAACTATTAACAATTACTCTACGTCACTGAACACTTTTTGATGGAAACATAGTTCAGATTCTTACACATTTCATATATACAACTGTGAGCAAGAAGAAGTAGTAGACTTTTTAATTTAAATTTCGCGCGGAAAACCATTCGTCGAAATATTCTATGTTGGTATGACTGTGAGTGACATCTGTGCCAAGTGTCACATCAAAATAAACATTAATGTTTAGTATACGCGTGTCTTTCTGAAGAGCTTGGCTGGGAAGTTATGATACACCCACAATATAGTCCTGATCTTGCACCATCGGACTACCATTTGTGCCGGTCCATGCAGAACTCTTCTTAATGGTTTTACATTAAATTCAAAAGAGGTCTGCGAAAATGACTTGTCTCGATTTTTCGCCTCTAAACCACAGAAGTGTAATGAAGAAGAATAATGACTATGCGAAGCCCTTAAACCTCCGATTCCCCAACAAGTGTTTACTACTATGTACTTTGACTTAAAATCTATTCGAGGTCGGCGATCGATCGTCGTACGAGAAAGACGCGTTTTTATCTTTCTCTGTATAGAAAAATTAAAACTTAAATTTTATGTGATTTAAATAAATAAATAAATAAATAATATGTTATATATAAAAGTTATTAATTAAATAAAATAAAATATATAATATAAAGTGTTATCAAATAAATATTAGTGAGTTAAAATTAAAATTAAATTAATGTGAAAATATGTCAATATACATATAAATAAAATAATTTGTGTGACGCAGTGACGCAGTGACGCAGCAATGATGAACATCATAAGCTAACTGTTTTTTGTTTTTCATATTTTTTATTTATATTTTGTTTAATTTATATTTTTTTTAAAAATCTATCTAAATTTTAATTTTATTAATATAAATATGTTTTACTATTTCCATTTGTAATATGTGTCGTAGTAATGTTGTGGTATGGTTTACTGTGTGTGTGTGTATGTGTGTGTGTGCACAGCAACATTAGTTTTTATATCCCTTTTCCTGCCTGCCCACACAACCCTGTCGGTAAGGCAGGAAAACCATGTCAAAAATTTATTTTTGTATGTGTTTTGGACCATCCTGCACATTTGTGCATTCCTTTCAAACTTATTTTCGTTCTGAAAGAACACTATGACTAAACACACAGTTGTGTTGGTTGTACTTCAAATCAAGCGAAATTTTTGATTATTGTAGTAGAAAAAGGGATGTATATGTACATACATTCACGCAGTCAAATATAACGCAGTCTAGTTTAAAGACAAATAAAACAAAAAGGCTGAAAATAAAAATACTCTTCAGTTGCTTATCATTCATTTTCCGTTCATTTTCATATGAATTTTTTTATGCTAATTTCTCTTCGCTCTTGAATAGTAAAATGAATTTTCAGAAATGTTATGCAGTAAAAAATGAAGTGTCTAGTGAGCGAATAATGAGAAACTAAAAAGGATGATCTTATTTTTTGTGTTAGCGTACGGGATCTACTGCTCTTTTGGTTTTACTTTTCTATTCTAATAAGAAAGCGAAAATTCATTGTAGTACTGATTGGATAAAATGTATTGTTGCCTGTATTGAACGATCGAATAGATGATACATATCATTTCTTTCTACTTTATTCTTAATAAGTGAATAGTAAAACAAAATATTTTTTGTTCCTTTACATGTTTCTTGTTGAGATCGTTTTACAAATAATGCATTAATTCCGTGGAAAGATTTGCTGACTGCAATTTTTTTACTGATAATACGCAAAAAAAAAAACTTTAAAATTTCATAAGAGTGATAAAGAACAGAAATATTTTTTATTTTCATTTTATAGTAAAATTTTATGGTTTTACATTTTCGCATAACCTACAAATTTCTTAAAATTTTTAATTTGTACATTATTTCGTACAATTCGATTTTTGTTTTTTATATATTTTAATTTTAATATCCTATACCACTAAAAACCTCTAACGTTAACAAATTTCAACACAAAAAAAACAAATCGACATCTGAGTATAAAAATGGCGGACGACTTATTTTGTATGAGTGTGACAAATTTTTTTTATCTCTACATACATTTTTTGTACATATGTATGTGAAAAATACTGCCATAAAAAAAGTCCAATTTACATTTTTATGGCAGTATTATGCTAGTAAACTACCACCATCACAACTATTCTCTCAGTAAAATTTTACTGACAACATGTTTTATTTCGTACACAACCATTAAAATCTATATTTTTTTGCTCGCTTTTATTTTTACTGACAGCAGATTTTTCCCATAGAATAGGAACATGACACTGTTCGATCGGTGTAGAGTGAACAATACATTTTAACGAGCGACTTTTTTAAACCCTGATATAGGCGTATGTGTGGATTTGTGTGCATATGCATGTATGTTTTTACCTTTTTATAATCATTTTAATATTTTAAAATATTAATATTTTAAATGTGTATGTATGTAAATGTATGTGTATATATGTATGTATGTGTGTATGTATGTATGTGTGTATATATGTATATGTATGTATATGTGTATATGTGTGTGTATGTGTGTATATATGTATGAATATGTGTATGTATATAAATATTCATGACTTTTTTGTAGATTGATTTAAAGGGATGAGACCTCATATGTGTTACGGCATGGCAAAGGGAAAATGGTTTTTAATTTTTTATTTCCATTTGTAATAACAATTAAATCTTTGATGTGATATCCTTCGACCTTTTAATGTTGACTGTTTTTTTTTAAATTGCTTACTGCTGGCACTATTTTATCTAAACGAATTTCTGGCTCAATAATATTTCTCGAAACAGGTTCGTCTTTGCATGGGAATGATATATACCAATATCGATTGATTTGAATTCTAAATCCTAATCAACGACCTGCTCATGCACCAATTGTGTAAAAAGCCTTCCGCGTGGTTCTATCTTCCGTTCGTGTCATCACCTCACATAAATCATGATCGTTTTTGTTTGATTGAGACAGTATACTGCGGAAGATGCATAAAATCATTTTTGGGCTTAATTGGAATTCCAGCAAATCGCAATTCTAGCAATTAGCATTAATTTGGGAGAGGCTTAGTTCGGCTGGGTCATCTGTCAACTGGTTGTTTTGACGTGTAAATGGAGGAATAGGAAAATTTCTTGGCCAATTATTTTCGGATTTGTTTGTTGAAAAATCCAGTACTTCACCCGGGATTTATGTAGAAATCCCGGTTCAGCTCAACATATCAGATTCGAACATGATTAGTTAAGACAGTGCTTAGCACGGCCGAACTCCAGAACTTCTCTAAAATCCATTTTTACATTCACATTTAATTCTGCTTACCTGATTTGACAATAATTGGTCGAGGTATGGCCAAGTTCCATTCAGAATTATCAAATTTTAGAACTTTATCAAAAAGACACATTAAAATCCCAATACAAGTTGATCCTAATTTATTAGAATCCTAGCCCAGCTCTACAATCTGAACTGGAAAATTTCGGTTGGAAACGGCCTATTTCATTCATTATAGCTGAATCCGAAAATTTCGTCAAATTCGGCTTTGCACCCCGAATTTGATCATCATTTGTTTTGAGTTTGCTTAGTTCCATTGAACATGCTAGAGTGCCAATCCAATTCTGCGTACCATATTTAACAGTTATTGGTTGAGGAATAGTAAAGTTCCATTGAGCATGATATAAATATCCTGTGCACTATAATTATACTTGGTAATTAATCGAATATTCTCTTCTTTGGTGAACAAAACTAATAAAATATTTGAAATTTTTGCGAATTAAATTAAAATTGTTTGAAATATCCTATCAGGTAGTTATTCTGGTATTGAATAAAATTGATATTTTTCCGGGAACCATTGCCTTTGGGATGCCTTACATATGAAATTTTTTGTTTTTTTTATATTTATTTATTTTTTTTTTTTTTATTTTTTTATTTTTATTATTATTATTATTATTATTATTTTTTTTTTTTTTCGATTTAAGGGTTAAATACTAATGAATTTTAGACTAAGTTTGATATAATTTAAATAATTATGGTTTCAGGAAATCCTATTGTAAGTCGTGTAATTGCAGGAGGATTAAATTAATATGTATTATATTTAGGAAGCCGGAAAATATTAATTTAGAATTAAATTTCAGAAAATCTACAGACGTGAAACAATATTTCTTTGAAATATTAATTGTTGATTGTGTAGATTAGAATGGTGTTGTCATTGCATTAATAACTATCGACTTTATTTAGGGGTCTGCAACTGAACCGATTTAATTAATTAAATTTTGCATTAATTTACAATTACATTTCAGGAAATTTCCAGATGTACGTGAAATAATACAAATTTTTTCTCAGGTTGCTGATTTAGGGAAGCAATTGTTGAAGACCAATACCATCGTTATCCATTAAACCTATTAAACCTTTATCCTTCCTTAGTAGATTAGTATTGTGCTGTCTTTGTGTTACTAACTATCGGCTATACCTAGGTGTCTGTAACCGGGCCGATTCTGTCCCACTTAACTAACCTATCCAATCCTTCGGTTTTGTTATATGTAAAAAAGAGTGTACGGTGGGCCCGGCGTCACCCGGGAGCTCCTGTGTAAGAACTTGGTCGTGCATTCAGAATCAATCAATGTACTTTGACTTAAAATCTATTCATTTTCAGGGGCCATACTCAAATTAATTCGATACAGAATTAAAATCAATCACATATTTCGTTGAATGGTACTATCATCGCAATAATGACTATGGGGAGCCCTTAAGCCTCTGATTCCCCAACAAGTGTTTATGTCGTTTAATGCTCTGATGTATCCTTTGACTTAAAAGCTATTCATATTCAGGGACCATACTCAAATTAATACGATACAGAATTAAAACTAAATTGCATATTTCGTTTTATTTTACTTTTTTGGGTTGACAGTAATATTTTTCTTTGATGATAGTATCACGACATATTTATTTTGGACTGACATTAAAACATGGCGGTTTTTCTTGTGTTGACAGAATAATTTTTGGGTTGGTATATAGAAAATAGAGTATTTTTAAACATGTTTGGGCTGACACTTGCCTATAGTCATAGTCTGTATATTTTAGTATTGCCATCGATTTTTTTTTTGTTAGAATTTGGGCGAACTTCATATACATCTTCAAACGCACCAATAACCCGATATAATCGACGCTTTGTCGCTTTTGATCCATTGTGATCAAACGCGGTACCCACTTCGAACACAGCTTTCTCATGCACAAATGTTCGTGCAAAATATGATCAACACGTTCCACTGATATCTTTACAATGTCAGCTATCACATGTCAGTAGATTCACTTTATGGTCTTTCAAAACAATTTGGTGGATTTTTTATGTTTTCTTGTGCGGCCACAGAGTCACTTATCAAGCCACTGTAACTTGTAAACTTGATGGTCGAAATGTCATGAAATTTTAACAGGTATCATTTGAAGATTGGTAGAATTTAAAAATCCATATGAGGTAAGCTTACTTGCTGTCATGCCTTGTCCGGTTTCTCGCTCCTTTAATCCATTAAATTTTTGTTAAAGTATTTTCCATTTTGACCGTGGTTGTATTCAACATGTGGCCAACTGTTGGGTGGCCTGAAAACACGCAATGATCTTTTTGGTTGCTTTTCTATAATAAAAGATACACACATATACTCGAACATAGATGGGCATCCATTATCCAAAACTTATGTCCATAAAACTTTTGGCAATACATTATTTATCTTCTTGAATGACGCTTCTTCATTTATTCTGCAGTCAATTCTGCAGTCATTTTATACAAAAACCTTTGCTAAAGTAACGAATTTCAGTTAACTTATACGTAGTTTCAGAGAAAATAAAACACTTTGTTGGCAGCGTGTTAAGTGTACTTGTTAAGAAATATTTATAACACTTATCGACGAAATAATACATAAATTAAATTAAATAATCTAATAAATTATTTTGTCTAGACATTAGTTACGTCTTTCGTTCACCCTTTCGAACAGCACCCTTAAATTAATAACAATAATTTACAAAAAAAACAAAATAAATTAAATTGGTTTACAAACGAAAAACAATTATTATCGTCAATCAAAAATTATGAAACAAATATTTTTCATAATTCAAGTTCTATAGTGTATCCTGACTAATCCGTTCCAACTATACTATTTGACATGATTACCATACATAAATCATTTCGAAAATGGTTTAATTGCTTTTACAAACTAAAAGATACGTAAAAATGCTTTTCTTTAGCTTAATAATGACAATCGCATCAAAGGTTCTACGTTGGTGGTAATGGATCGTATAAATAGAGGGTTAAAGTATATGGACGACAAAAATTATTATTTTTCTGCAGTTCACCTTCGAGCTAAACAAAGGGAAAATATTTATATGACAATTCAGTTTTATATGATTTTTTCGACTTAAATTGCCTATAAATTTTTAAACTGTCATTTACACAAAAAATCCAGTATATTTTCTTTTGTTTCCATCTTGATTCTCGTCCTCTAACAACAGAGAGAATAACATTTCTGTATGCTTTTGGCATTTAGTCCAGCCGAAAGTAAAAAAAAAAAAAATCGATAATGCAGATAGTGCCTTTGCTATCTCAGCCGAAAATATAATATCTTGTCAAATATTAGTATGCTTCAGCCGAGTATATTTCACACAAAAATATTTGTTCTCCACAAGAATAATAAAAAAAAATTCAACTGAAACCGGTGAATCTAAAAAACTGAACTTTTAATAGCATTACGAGTATTTAATGTTCGGACAAAATCATTTTCCTATTGGAAAACTCGTATGAATATATCAATTTACAAAATTTGAAAATATGTATCTAAAAATTTAAGGTCATGACACTTGATGGTTGGAAAGTAATTTAAGTTAAAGGTCTTAGTGATCGCAACCTCTGAAAAAGTTTTAGGTCAAATTTTATGAAGAAAGCCTGGAAAAACTCGTTTGACTATATCATACTTACAAAATTTAAAAATTTGTAAAAGTTCAACGTTTCAACACGTCATGATTTCATCCACTTTCCAACCACTTTAAACGTTGAATTTTTCGATATTTTTCAATTTTGTAGGTATGATATATTCATTCGAGTTTCCCAATAGAAAATTGAATTTTTCCGAACATTAAATACTCGTTATGCTATTAAAAGTTCAGTTTTTTAGATTCACCGGTTTCAGTTAAATTTTTTTTATTTTTCTTGTAGAGAACAAATATGATTGGTATTAAAAAATACTTTCGGCTGACAAATATTGCTCGAGAAAAATCGACTGATACGTCGGCTGAAACATATCTGCTGTTGACTTTCACCTGAAGCATATTAATATTTGATACAACATATTATATTTTTGGCTGAGCCAATACTTTAGGTTGAAAACTATCGGAAAAACTTTAACAGCGTCACCAATTGGTAATGCAAACAGATATTAATCGTAGTATTATCGGACCATACACCTTTCATCAAACAACAATAGAATGCGTGCGAGCGAGCCAGCTCCCCTATATAATGTGGTTGCAGCCGGCAATACTTCCCAAGTAAGCGAATACAAAGGCACGTGAAAATAAACCATCCATCCACCACGTATAATAACCGGTTCTAACGAATCTCACGTTGGAATACCAAAGCATTAAATAATCAAGTTACCCGGGCCAACTTCGAACCTACCATATCAAAAACCCTGGACAGCCAACCACTACCCTTTTACCTCAGGTTTGAGCTGGTTTCACCGATTTGATTCACAGAGAGAATGCCAGAAGAGTGGAAAATAGCTCTAATTTATCCATTACATAAAAAGGGAGAGAGGTAGAATTGTAACAACTATGGCGGAATAGCTTTGCTCAACAAACGCTACAAGGTTTGGCCACCGTAGTTGCTGGGCGAATACCGTTTGGGCGAATACCAATGCGGCTTTCGACTAGGCTGATCAAAACTCAAAACCGATCAAACTTTTTTTTAAACTTGAACGCATCCAAATCGCTCGCCATTTTGGATATACGTGGCTTAGTTATTGCTTTTTTTATGACATAAGTTTCAGTCATTTACAAACTGTCGTTCAGTATGCTTCAATTTTAAGAGATGAATGTTGATAAGTACTTGAATAAAATGCTACTCAAGCTATGTAATTGAACAGTAAAATAGTGGTTTGCCCGATTTCGTGATGTTTTAGTCTTGAGGACGATCCACGTCCAGGTGCAGTAAAATAATTGGAAGACTAATAACTTAAAGTGATACTGGAAGAAGGTCTATGTAAAACTACGGCGTATCAAATTCGATCACTTTTTGCCATCATCATTTGAACCTACTTCATTTATGGAACAAATACGCTTAGACAATAGGGCTAAAGACATTTTGCATCGTGTTTACAACAACAGCAAATCCCGAACTTGAATTTAATGCAGAGATTCACAACAAAGCGTTGATTTCAATAGAGGATTTGTTCCTGATGATGTCCGACAAGATGTTGCACGAACTATGGGTGCAAACACTGAATCGTTCCATGTGCACGATATATTCAATCGAGAATTTGAACGAGATAGGCAATACGATCGAGATGCTTTGCGTTAATCAGTACGAACAAAAGTCCATAGTTTGAAATCAGCAGCAGAAAACCGTGTACCGTGTTGATGATAGCAGTCAACGACAGCTACGAAGAAAGTTTGTTCTTCGATGCACCTGGCGGAACTGGCAAAACGTTGCTAGCCGTAGCATCATCTGGGATCGCTGTCACATTGTTAGAAGGAGGACGAACAGCTCACTCTGCGCTCAAACTGCCACTGCATGTAAAAACGATAGATGAACCGACGTGCAACATTTCCAAAAAATCAGCAATGGCGAAAGTACTACAAAATTGCAAAATAATCATTTGGGATGAGTTAACTATTTCACACGACCGATCATTGGAGGCACTCAATACAACGTTGAAGGATTTGCACAATACTCAGGTTCTCTTTGGAGGTATAATGATTCTGCTGGCCGGCAATTTTCGACAAACGCTGCCGTTATTCCAAGGTCAACAGCTACTGATGAAATAAATGCTTGCTTGAAGTCATCGAATTTGAGGAGATACGTGTCTCAAGTTGACAACGAATACGCGAGTCGCGTCACCAAATGACGAATCGGCCGACGTGTTTTCCAAGCAATTATTGGACATTGGCAATGGAAAAATTCAGGCTAATCCTTCGACTGGCCTCATTTCGTTTCCACAATTTTTGTTAATTCACAACCTCTAAACAAGAATTGAACACGAAAGTGTTCCCGAATATTGGCGCAAATTACAAAAACCATATTTGATTGAGCGCCATTTTGTCAGGGAAAAATAACGACGTAGACGATTTGAATATAAAAATTCAAAGTCAAATCGCTGCTAGTTGTGTCCATTTAAGTCGATCAATTTCATTATAGATTCAGATGAAGTCGTCAATTATCCAATTGTATTCCTGAATTCATTGGATTTGTCAGTAATGCCGCCGCACAATTTACAGCTCAAGGTTGGTTCGGTGATAATCATGTTATGCTGTTACTTGAACCAACAAAAACTATGCAATGGAACAAGGACTCGCTGTTAAGAGGCTGATGAACAATGTAATTGAAGCAGTATTCAGTTTCCGGTTCGCCTTACATTCGCAATGACGATTAATAAATCGCAAGGCCAATCGTTGGAAGTGTGTGGAATAAACTTTGAATTGCCGTATTTTAACATGGGCAGCTGTACGTGGCATGCTCCAGAGTCGGTAAATCATCAGTGGTATTCGTTTTCTCTTCGGACAGAAAGGCAAAAAATATCGTTCATCACCAAGCGTTGCGATGAACGCATTATTAATTGGATGCCGATGTTAAGAGATTTGACAACTCTCGATTCCTTTCAGAAGGGCTATTTAAAGTCACCTTGGCCAGCAACAAAAGTCGCTTTGCGGACTAATTACAGTTATTGATTTTAAAAAATTATAAAGTGAATAGCATAATCTGGCAAATGAAATGTGCTTTAATTTCACATGCACTTTGGTGCAAAATTTATTTATCACAAAATTTGCAGACAAATCTTCTGAATGAAAGAATGAAAAACCCATTTTGGCAAAACACCACTGATTTGCCTATTTATACGAAAAGGTAATACTTAAGATTTTCGAAAAATTGAAAAGAATAACCTAATAAATAATGTAATATTTTAATAAATATTACAATTAATTAGTCTAATTAAGTAGATTATTTGTTCTGCTTCTATTTAATAACATACTTGGTCTATCCACGTGCAATAGAAAATAAATTTTTAATAAAACCAATAAACATTAGAAAATCATAACTTATTAACATCATCGACTTTTCTAAAATGCCAAAATATAAAACAATTCGAGAGCTCTCTAAACAATCAATAAAAAGAAGATTATTTCAAATTCCTGTTGAGAAATCTAATACGTTAGAAATCCAAAATCAAACGTTATCTATTGATACTAAATTAAATGAATATTTTGTGAATATCCCGGAAATGGAGAACGTTAGTGAACATGTTGAAACTTTGTCGGACATAGACGACGAGAATATGGACGGTTCTTGCGTGTATTCTTCCAGTTTACGTGAGTTTCTCCGTAGCTGGGCACCGAAGTATAAAATCAAAGCCAATGCGCTTAACGAATTGTTATATTTTTTAAAACATAATTTAGGGCATAACGTACCAATAGATAGTCGCACCCTTCTTCAAACACCAAAAACGAGAGAAGTCATGAGTTGTTTTCCTGGCCAATATGTCCATATTGGGTTCAAAACCGGCTTGGAATCTGTCTTAAACTACACTTAATACTTAATAAACACATTTTTATTAATCACTTGTTTTTTGTTTCGCAGAATATTTTGAATATTTTTCAAAAAGTTTAAAAAATCACTCGATCGATTTCGACTTGTTAGGTCATCATCAGGAGTATCTACTGATTTGTATTAGTAAAAATTTTGTTATATAGTAGAAAAAAGCAAAATATATATAAAAGAAGGAGGGACAAAAAATAAGCAATAAACATTAATCTACGGATCGCGCAGGTAGGCAAATAGCGTAAAAAGTATAATGTCTTAAACTACGTAAAAAATCCTCCGACATTAATTGATATAGATATTAATATAGATGGCATTCCAATTGCCAGAAGCAATCAAAGCTGCTTTTGGCCAATTTTAGCACGAATTTATTATGTGAACTAACGCTTTTGAAGTTAGACCTAAACTAGTCCTAAACCAATAAAAACAAACGAAGGTGTGTTTGTATTGGTAAAAATTAAATAAAGATGACATTTAGGCGAAATATTGAAATATTTGAATAGTTTTCCAATTGAAATTATTCTTTAAAGTTTAGCAATTGAAATTATTCTTCAAAAAAAACATTTTTCGAATTTTCGTAGTAAAAATAAATAATCTTTTCCGTCCAAAGAAATTAATTATCTTGAGAATTCGCCTGATTATCACCTAGTTCTGTATGATTTTATGAAAGGTTAAGATTAGAACTTCCGAACCTGTAAACCATTTAAAAAGCTAATGGGATTCACGTGGTCAAATAAATACTTTAATTACCTGCGCTATCGTAAGAATTTGTGATTTTCTTAAGAAATTAATTATATTGAGAATTCGCCTGATTATCACCTAGTTTAACGGAAATGAGATTTATTAATGATTTCTAAAAAAGGTTTGTTAATGTGGTCGCCTTAAACGGGACAAGGCTATTGCTTAACTGATAATGATGGAATTCGGCACGTTGGATAAATATGGGGTTTTTAAAATTATAAACTGCTGTACTCGCCAGAAGATGATATACTAAATCATAATTGTCTTTTTTCTGATTTTTGCTGTAGTGGAGAGTGTAGTTATTGGTTGTTTTATGGAATTAACTCGCAGACCATTTATGCTTTTCTATTGCAAGTACCTCAAAAGTATAAACTTCCGCTTGGTTCGAAAGGGTCTAGAAATCTCAAGGTCTTAGAAGACATCATATTTCATGTTCCCGTGAACAGTTTTCGAGGTCGTTGTTGATAAGAATACTATAAATTTATCCGAACCCTTTGTGTAGGGTTCATAACGTAATTTTTGTGAGAGCAGGTAGTTAGACTGCATCTCAACCCACTAATTACATGAGTAGGTCACTTACTGGTGATATATATTAAAGCATACAGCCTTATCAGAAACATTTAAACATCACGAGCGGATTGCCTCCAGAAAGGCACCTGCTTATTACCGAGTTCTGTCCATCCTAGTTTAAATTACAGAATTCCCTCCCAGGTGGTCATATTTCAGAACTTCTTCCAAAAGTTATTGAAGAATCTTATTTCTATCCACCATATTCAATTTCACCATAATCGGTTCACCATAAACTTTTCCAAAAATCAATTAAGAATCCCATTTCCATCCAACGTACCCAATCCCATCATAATCGGTTAAGGATTGATCGAGTACCGTCCGAGATGGCAATATTTCAGTATTTCTTCTCATAAACATTTAAGAATCACATTTCCATTCAGCATACCCTATCCCATCATAATCGGTTAAGAATTGATCGAGTTCAGTCTCAGGTGGAAATATTCTAAAACTTCTTTGCAGAATCATTAAAGAATTTCATTTCTATCCAAAATAGCCAATCCCTTCATAATTGGTTGATCAATTCTTGATCAAGTTCCATCCCAGCCCCAAGCTAGCCATATTCCAGAACTTCTTCCCAATATCGTTTAAGAATCCCATTTCCATCCAACATACCGAATCCCATCATAATTGGTTAAGAATTGGTCGAGTTCCGTACCAGGTAGTCATATTCCAAAATTTCTTCCTAAAATCGTTTAAAAATCCCTTTTCCATCCAGCATACCTAATCCTATCATAATCGGGTATGAATTGATCGAGATCCGTCCCCGGTAGCCATATTCCAGAATTTCTACCCAACGTCATTTAGGAATCCCATTTGCATCCAGCAAACCCAATCTCATCATAATCTGTTAAAAATTGATCACGTTTCGTCTGAGGTGGCCATATTACAGAAATTCTTCCTAAAATTATTTAGGAATCCCATTCCCATTAAACATACCGAATCCCATCATAATCGGTTAAGAATTGATCGAGTTCCGTCCCCGGTAGCTATATTCCAGAATTCCCACCCAAAGTCATTAAGGAATCCTATTTCCATCCAGTATACCCAATTCCATCATTGTCGGTTAAGAATTGATGGAGTTCTGTCCCAGGTGGCCAAATTCCAGAATTCCTTCCCAAAATCATTTAAGAATCCCATTTCCATCCAGCACACCCCTTTCCAGGTGGCCACATTCCAAAAATCATTTAAGAATATCATTTCCATCCAACATACCCAATCCCTTTATAATCGGTTAAGAATTGATCGAGTTCCGTCCCAGGTGGCCATATTCTAGAACTTCTTCTCAGAATCGTTTAAGAATCCCATTAGCATCAAGCATACCCAATCCCAACATAATCGGTTTAGAAATGCCTGAGTTCCGTCCCAGATTAAATTCGATCGAATTGATTAAATATAAAAAACATTCAGATTTAACGGATAAGCGGATTTAACGGACTCCCCAGTCCCAAAATAGGCCTGAAAATCGAGATTTTTCTGTATAACAGTTAACGTTAAAATGCACGTAGAATGTCCGTCAAAAACCAGTACCCTAAATGTTTTACCAAACATAAAACCATCGGTTAATGTAATTTTCCTTTAAAATAAAACACAGTACACATCTTGGAAAACATATCAATTCACGTGCCATGCAGAACATTTCGAAACCATGAATTTTTAGCAATTGAACACCATTCCACCAACTATGGAGAAAACAACCCCTAATAGGATGTCTAAATCTTTCAACTTAATTGACGACCTATTTGACTTCAACTTATCAAAGGACAACTTTAAAAATAACCTTAAAGACTTTTTTCTAAATTTTTAATTGTTTAAACCAAAATTTGGTTTATTTTTTTTTTTTTCTGTTTTAAAGTTTTTTATTGTTTTAATATAACTTTAACTATAACTGTAAATAATCTGAAATCATACATGTATATTACAAAATAGATTTCTTTAAATAAATAAATAAATAAATAAGTAATAATAAAAAATGTATGCCTCGACATTTTACAAATCCGAAAGTGTGTCTGTCGTAACTTAATGATTAAGCCCCTGAAGAATTGGCTAATCAAATGGTGAAATGTCAGACATCAGTTTTCACTATAAATAATTAAATTACAATTATTTTTGTTTGAAATCGGTCTACCAAAAGGGTTAGTTTACACAGGATCTTTTAACCTCCGGCAAATATTACGAGAAGACTGCGAATTCATGTAAGAAGAAATACTAAGAAGGAAAAGACTCTAAGTTCAATTTGTAATAATAATGGTCGACACCAGCCAACAAAATATCTAATTTGGCGACAATGACGATAAACATATTAAATCTCAAACTATTCAATTTCTGTAGCAAATTCTAAATTCTTACGTATTTATTGGATCAAATGGTTTACTAGTTTGAAAGTTGTAATCTGAACCTTTCAGAAAATCATACAGAACTAGGCGTTAAGCCTAATAATTCTCGAGATAAACGATAACGATAATTCTCGAGATAACTCAGTAAACGCCGACTTCTGATGGCAGCGGTTCAGTCCATCCTCCTGTATGGAGCAGAAATATGAGCTGATTCTCTAGACAAGGAGATGTACCGGATACGATTGGCACAAGTACAACGGAGAAGTGCCCTACGGGTGGCTTCGTCTTACCGCACGGTGTCAGAATCGGCCATTCTGGTAATAGCTGGTATTATACCGATACATCTGTTGGCGAGAGAGCGGAAGGTTATATACCATAGGAAGTCGGAGGGGGAGAAAAAAAGAACACGAAGGGAAGAAAGAGCGCGTACCATGTTGGCGTGGCAGACGCTATGGGAGCAGGAGACCACAGGCAAGTGGACGGCGAGACTCATTGGCACTCTTAGTCGGTGGGTGGAGCGAGAACATGGAGAGGTGAACTACTACCTGACCCAGCTCCTGAGCGGGCATGGATACTTCTGCTCGTATCTTTATAGAATGGGGAAGATCACGTCACCAAACTGTATGTATTGCCCGGAGGATATTGACGATGCGGAACATACGTTTTTCTCGTGTGGAAGATGGGAAATTGAAAGGAAGCAAATAGATGGCGAATTCGGAGCCTGGACATCTGAGACGGCGGTCGAGATAATGTTAAGAAATGAGGAGAGCTGGACGACAATAAAGCGTTTCGTGGAAGTTATTCTGAAAGAAAAGAAGGGCGACCTGGATGGAAGCATCACATAAAAAAAAAAAATAAAAAAAAAAAATAAAAAAAAAAAAGAGAGCCTGGACACCAGACACTGCGGTCGAGGTGGTGTTAGGGAATGAGGAGTCGTTCTTGGGGAAAGGAGGGGCGGCCTGGATGGAAGCATCACAAAATCAAAAATCAAAAAAAAAAAAAAAAAAAAAATAATCATAGAATAAAATACAGGAGGGTGCTTCGTTAGAGCAAACAATAAAAAACCGATAACCCGAAGCAATGTGTTAAACAGTCCCAGGTTATTCCGGTAGAAGGGGGGAGGTGGTTTTAGCTGGTAGTCCGGTGGCGGGAGTCCAGCACATTGTGCGTAAATGCATTTCCACCTATCCTAATGAAAAAAAAAAAAAAAAAAATATTTCTCGAGATATTAAATTTATTAATATGAGTCTTCCGGTTTATGTTAGTGATGTGTTAGAAAACTTATCCCAAAATAGTTCACCACTAAAAAAAATTTATTCAAATATTTTAAAAATTCACCTAAATGCAATTTTAATTTTTATTTTACCAATACATTCTCCTTTTTTTTATAGTTTAGGACCAATTTAGTATTAACTTCAAAAGCGTGTACCGGCGTGATAAGTTTGTGCTAAACTATTCCTATTATTAGTTCTATCAAATATAGTTCTACTCTAGTTAGGTCTAACTTCACACGCATGAATTCAGAGTATTTGTACTGTATACTGGCCCAATTGTCCTAAAACAAATTTTATCAACTGAAAAATATAACCATTTTATTCTTCTACATGTTGGGCTTCTGTTGTTGTGCCATAAAGAATATTATAAAAGTAAAGCGGCCATTGCGGAAAAAATCTTATTCAAATTTGTTCAAGGCACGGCTCTTATTTACGGATCCCACCATTTAACATATAATATGCATTGCTTAACACATTTAGTTCAGGACTTTATACAATTTGGGCAGTTAGATAACTTTTCAGCATTCCCATTTGAGAGTTTCATGCAAATTGTAAAAGCTTTGTTAAAGAAACCTGGCGAACCTTTAGCCCAGATATGTAATAGATTATTTGAATTGGGAAACGCAAAGTTCTATGAAGAAAATCTTGAAGATAACAAAACATATCCAATTTTCAAAGGCTAAACTTTAAGAAACGGCAAAATCATATTTACTAAGGTATGTTTCCAAAATTTTGATTTATAAAATGACGAAAAAAATTGTTGGCTATTAACAAGCAACCAAATTATTATAAAATTTAACTTCATTGAAAAAATAGGAGAAGATTTTTTTATTTGGGGAAAAGAAGCAAAGAATCGCAGAAATTTGTACGAGTTGCCTATTGCATCAAGTAAATTTGACATATATGAAGCTACTTTTAATGATGAATGTCTTTTAGATTTCGAAAAATGGAATTTAAACTTAGTTGCAAATTTCCTCCAACACACATATGCGTATTTTCCTATTCTTCATTCAACAATGTAAATTTTGTAAAAACTGTTGTTTTTGTGAAATATGATAGGAAAATAAGGTTGATCTTCGTGCGTAATTCGGCTATTACAAATGTAATAATACATAAATTTAATAAAGTTGCACTAGTACATTAATAAAAAATAAAAAATTTGAATAAGAAGTTTATAAGATTTCATCAAATCATTTTATATTATTTTTACTAATTGTTGTATTTTTGAAACAATCAAATCTTATCTAGATCATGTACTCGATAGTTGAAACCTCCAGTAACAACGAAGCCAAAGAAGTTTCGATTGTGTTATCTAAATGGATTATCGGAGACATCGTTTATTGGCCGCCAAATTATAAAAAAGCGTTAAAAAATTATTGGATATTGAAGCTGATTGGTCAACGTACCATTGTACTTTGCTTAAGGCAGGGATAGAGGATATTCTAACTGCCAAAAAAGCAGAGAGAACCTTCGAAACATTTTTTAACTCTGAAGCAGAGGAATTATCAAACAAAAGGTCGAAAAAAATTAAATTAAATATGCCAAATTTGAATAACGAATTTATCAATTCGGTCTCAGAAAATAACAACCAACAATGTATAAACAATAATATTTCTGGAGATAGTTTTGAAATCACTTCGTTTATCAATTTTGATGCTGCAAAAAAAGCGGAAAACAACAAAGAAAATGAAAATGTTAGTGCCCCACCTTTAAGTAACATCGATAGTCAACAAAATAAAGAAAAGGATCTAAATACCGTACGGCTAGACAAGGTTGATACTAATATAGTGGTACTTAGTCATGATTTTCGAAATATTCCGCCACCGTTAACGCCAATTCAAATTAATTCATCAGCTGCGACACCAGTCTTCAGGCAAAACTGTTTTGTCGATGACAACCAGTATGCCAATAGAGATCATCAACTCCACAAAATAAAATCAACTTTAAAAGTACATACAGATTCCATTAATAGAATTGAAAAAAACCAGAAGCAAATGCTTTTAAAGTTTACCTCGATTGACCAGCAAATAAAACAGATGCAGGAGTGCTTGCATCTTCTAGTCAATGCGATGCCAAAAAAAAACCGATTCCATTACTAAAGACAAGTCAATCCTAATTCCAAAATTTCCCTTAGAAGAAGTCGAGCAGGTCATTATATGTAATAATAAATTGTCACAGAAGGAATACATGGAGCAATTGGTAATATTTAAATACATAGTATCATTTTTGAATAAGTGTTAATTATTTGAATATTTTTATAGATATTGTATTTGGCCAATTTCAATTATATTAAAATAAACAAAACCGTAAGAAACATTTTTATGCACATCTTCACAACGGATGTGATTTCAAAATATTCTTGGTCTGGTCAAACGTCACTTGCGAAACGTAAGTATCATATAACATATTTTATCAACTATTTATTTTAAACAGATTCTGTATTAGAAATAATACTTTTTGTGAACCATAGTCAACTTCTTACAAATTAAATTAAACCATTTAATTTAATTGGCTGCACCTCCTAAGTGGTAATAGTAAATTCACGTATTAAATGATTTAAATATTTTATCGGTATTACTGGCAATTTTTGCATACTTACTACTATGAATGTAATTTATAAGCGAGTTGATTTTGGATTTCAATGGGTAGACTTCAAATTTAGTGTAAGTACCATCACATCGTATGTTTATAAACCACGGTGCATGTGTTATTGAAACTTTACTTTACAAATTAAATATTTTGAATTTTTTATTGTAACTGGAAATTTTCAAATCACAATGCATAAGTTAAAGTCATTAACCTACAATCTTCTATATATATAAAACAAAGTCGGGTTAGTTACACCATTTATAACTGAAGAACGGCTGGACCGATTTTTATGATCTTTGTTTTGTTGGATTTGACTCCGTTCCGAATAGCATAATAACTATTAAAACATTGGAAAAATTCACCAAAAAAAAATTATCAAGAAAATTCATTTTCTCATATATTTAGTACATCTTGTTTTTTTTATTTTGTTCGTCTCAATACAGTGGTGGTTTAGGCAAAAAGAAAAGTCGGAAAAACTCAAAAGGGAAACCCCAAAAATCTAATAAAAAAACCTTTTTTTATATGAATTTTGTAGTTGTAGTTTGTATGTGACGAGTGGTGCAGTGGTTAAAGCTTCGGCGCTTGGACCGCAAGGTACTGGATACGAATCCGACTGGAGGCTGCATGCTAATTTACCATTTTATTTTTTATCCAATTTTTTTTTATTTCATCTACTTATCTATTTATATATAGATAAAATCTTCGTCCGAATTACGATTTCAGTGCGAATAGTAGATTTTGACAGCTCCAAAAAAAGGTTTTTTTTCTTTGCGATTTTAATAGTAAATTTAATTTATTTTTGGTTTTGGTTATTTCATATTAGTTAAGTGGTTTGTGGTTTAGCATATAATATTAAAATAAGTGGTGGAATTTATTGAAATAAGAGATTGTGTCGTGTATGCCAACAACAATAAGAAAACAGTACTTTTTTGCGTACAATTGTACGTAATTTTTTTAGTGGTACAGAGTGTCCCAACACCGGACACCAGTTTTTTTTTTTGGTTTTTTTAATTTTTTTTTTATTCTGCGGAATTCTATTTTCGATCGGGATTTTTAAACGGTAAGTTCCCTTCGAAGATGTTCACTTTGTGAGGTTATCACATTTGTGATTGTGCGCACATCGATAATTGATTATGTAATTTTGGATTGTGTGATTAATTTTCCAGTATTATTTACAATGCCGCGAGCCAGAAGATCTAATCTTTCACCACGAAGCCGTAATGCAATTAGACTTCGGACTATTGCGAATCAATTCACTGCAGATGAACAAGAAATCACACGAGAAGTGCGCCGCGTTAGTATGGCCCGACTTCGCGCTTCACAAAGACAAGCACAAAGAGAGGCAGTACGTCAAATGGCTCAGTTGACAATGAGAAATCGTCGAGCTTATCGCACAGATCAACAACGAGATAATTTTCGACGCGCAAGAAGAAATCCTTCAAGTGTTGATTTGAATCGAATAGCGTTTCAATACGATTGCACAATTGACTACAACTCGCATCCTTTCGTTCGAATTGGCCCAATGGAGTTTGTGTGCGACCATTGCGGTGCATTGAAGTTCGCTGGAGAAACGCCTGGATTGTGCTGTCTCAGTGGCAAGGTGAGATTGCCATTATTGCCTGCACCACCTAAACCGTTGCGTTCATTGCTTCGTGGCGAGACACCAGAATCACGACATTTTCTATCCAACACTCAAAGATACAACGGATGTTTCCAAATGACTTCATTTGGAGCAGACGTTATCGAAGAACGCGGATTCAATCCAACATTTAAGGTCATTTCTGCTCGAGAGAGTAAACATTAATTTTCTTTTGGTGATCAAAAATCTATAATTCTGACTTCGTCTTTGACTTTACAGATTCAAGGCCAAATTCACCACCGAATTGGGTCATTGCAACCGATTGAAGATGGACAGCATAAATTCATCCAAATATACTTTATGGGCAATATGGAGGATCAACTTGATCGGCGCCAAACGATCAATATAGCAATGAAAAGGATAGTTCTGCAAGATTTGCAGCAACTACTCCATGAACATCATGCATTGGTTCGATTGTTTAAAACTGCGTTGGATCGCATGCCAAGTGACGACTGCAAAGTCGTGATCAGAGCAGATAAACGACCCGCTGGAACACACGAACGCCAATTTAATGCTCCAACAACAGATGAAGTCGCAATTGTGATTGTTGGTGAAAACGTGGAACCGCGCGATATTGTGCTTACACGTCGCGACACTGGATAACTGCAACGAATAAACGAAACACACCGTTCATACGATACATTGCAATACCCGCTGATGTTTTGGCAAGGAGACGATGGATATCACTTCAATATCAACATGATAAATCCATTGTGCGGTGAGTACTGATATCATAATTTAGATTATGACACTAATTTTACTGATTTCATTTCAGGTGAGGAAACTAACAAGAAGGTTAGCTCGATGAATTATTATGCATATCGTTTGATGATTCGTCAAAATGCTGACAACTATTTGCTGCGATTTCGCCGTTTGCTTCAGCAATATATCGTTGACATGTACGTCAAAATCGAAACGGAGCGCCTCATTTTCATTCGGTTGAACCAAGCTAAACTGCGTTCGGAGGAGTATATCCATTTACGCGATGCAATCAGCACCAAAGGAGATGCAGCTAATGTTGGTCGATTGACTATTCTACCGGCGACGTACATTGGCAGCCCGCGTCATATGCATGAATATGCGCAAGATGCAATGACATATGTTCGTCATTACGGTTGTCCAGATTTATTCATCACTTTTACTTGCAATCCGAAATGGATAGAGATTGTTCAACTGTTGCTACCCGGGCAAATAACAAGTGATCGGCACGACATCATCGCACGTGTCTTCAAACAAAAAATCCGGTCGCTGATGAACTACATTGTTAGGCATTGCGTCTTTGGGGATACTCGATGTTGGATGTATTCAATTGAATGGCAGAAACGAGGCTTGCCCCATGCTCACATTCTTATTTGGTTAGTCGAAAAAATTCGACCAGACCAAATAAATGACATCATATGTGCCGAGATTCCTGATCCCGAAACCGATCCAGACCTGCATGATGTTGTAATTACGAACATGTTTCACGGTCCGTGTGGCTCCATCAATCCCCAATCACCGTGCATGGTCGACAACAAGTGTTCCAAGCGTTATCCATGAAATTTAACCGCAGAGACTATCACTGGCAATGATGGTTATCCACTGTACCGGCGTCGATCAGCCGATGATAACGGTAGAACTATCACAACGATAGTGAGAGGAAATGAGTTCGTGGTCGACAACACTTGGATTGTTCCATATTCGTCACTTCTTTCCAAAACATTCAAGGCGCATTGCAACGTGGAGTACTGCAATTCAGTGAAGTCCATAAAATACATTTGTAAATATGTCACGAAAGGCAGCGATATGGCGGTTTTTGGTGTTCAAAATCCCAATACAAACGATGAAATCACGCATTATCAAGTTGGTCGATATGTGAGCTGCAATGAGGCGATTTGGCGTATATTCTCATTCCCTATTCATGAACGTCATCCCACTGTTGTACATTTGGCGGTGCATCTGGAGAATGGTCAACGAGTTTATTTCAACACATCGAATGTTGCTCAACGTGCTGAGACACCTCCAGCAACAACATTGACCAGTTTCTTTTCGATTTGTCAAAGTGATCCGTTTGCACGAACATTGCTCTACTCTGAGATGCCACGTTATTATACTTGGAACGCCTCATCAAAAAAATTTCAACGTCGGAAGCAAGGCGATGAGGTTCCTGATCATCCAAATGTGCGTTCTACTGATGCTCTTGGCCGACCATTTACACAGTTCATCCGAAGAATGACGAATGCTTCTACTTGCGGTTGTTGCTGGTGAATATTCGTGGGCCGACATCATTTGAATCACTTCGAACTGTCAATGGTGTAGTGTGCCCAACATTTCGTGCTGCATGTCAACAGCTCAACTTGCTTGAAAACGATACTCATTGGGACATGACAATCGCTGAATCAATTATTTCTGCAACTCCAAACCAGATACGCACATTATTTGCTATCATTATTTCGACATGCTTCCCATCAAATCCACGTGAACTATGGAGCAAGTACAAGAATGACATGTCAGAAGACATTCTACATCGAATTCGTGTCAGTTTCGGAAATGCCGATCTCGAGGTGAATGAGGAGATACATAACCAGGCTTTGCTTTTGATCGAAGACATGTGTTTTCGCATGTGCGGCAGTTTGTTAGTCAAATTAGGAATGCCAACGCCATGTCGTGGAATGAACGACGCTTTCAATCGAGAATTGGAACGTGAACATGAATATGATCGAGATGCATTGAACCAATCAGTTCGAACCAATGTACCACTGTTGAACCTCCAACAGAAAGGAGTGTACGATACGTTAATGAAGGCAATTCATGATGGAAATGGTGGATTATTTTTCCTCGATGCGTCCGGTGGAACTGGGAAGACATTCCTCATGTCATTGATTTTGGCCACTGTTCGTGCGAGTTCCGATATTGCTGTAGCAGTTGCTTCTTCTGGGATAGCGGCCACATTGCTAGAAAGATGCCGAACAGTTCATTCAGCGTTGAAATTGTCGTTAAACCTTCAATCGGCTGAAAACCCGACATGCTACATTGCAAAACACTCAGCAATGGCGAAAGTTTTGGTAGCAAGTAAAATCATCATCTGGGATGAATGTACGCAATGACTCAAGATGTTTTGGAGGCGCAATGATTCTACTTTCTGGCGATTTCCGTCAAACAATACCAGTCATTCCAAGATCGACCGCTGCTGATGAAATAAACGCTTGCCTCAAATCATCGACTCTGTGGTGTTATGTGAAGAAACTTCAGCTGACGACAAACATGCGAGTTGCATTGTTAAACGATCCATCTGCCGAAGAATTCTCCAAGCAATTGCTGACTATCGGTAATGGCCGTGTTCCGGTCGACAAATCGAACGGATTGATTTCGTTTCCTCAGAACTTTTGCATTTTTGTCTCAACGAAGGACGAGCTCATCAACAAAGTGTTCCCGAACATCATTACTAACCACAAAAATCACAATTGGGTGAGTCAACGAGTAATTCTTGCGGCAAAGAACAAAGATGTGGATCACTTAAATTTTACAATTCAAAATCTAATCGTCGGTCCACTTCATTCCTTCAAATCTATTGACTGTGTGACAAACGAAGACGAAGCAACCAACAATCCAACTGAATTTTTAAACTCATTGGATCTACCTGGCTTGCCACCGCACAATTTACAACTAAAAGTTGGCTCGATAATCATCATGCTACGAAACCTGAATCAACCAAAACTATGTAACGGAACGCGTTTGGTGGTGAGAAAACCCATGGGCGATGTAATTCACGGGACGATACTCCAAGGGAAGTTCAAAGGTGAGGAAGTTCTCATTCCGAGAATTCCGATGATCCCAACCGATATGCCATTCGAGTTTAAACGAATTCAATTTCCGATTCGTCTTGCATTCGCCATGACGATCAACAAATCACAAGGCCAATCCTTGAGTGTTTGTGGCCTGAATCTAGAAAATGAATGTTTCTCTCACGGCCAATTGTACGTAGCATGTTCACGTGTCGGTAAACCATCCGCTTTATTCGTTCTCGCACCTAACAATAAAACAAAAAATGTCGTATATCACAAGGTGCTACAATGAAGGGAATCGACTCCATTGCAACTCACCCAGCAAATAGTTTAAAAGAAAGTAGTGCAATAATGCTACGCGAACCATTTCTATTCAATTCAATAAAACGAAAGACTTGCTGCGTGAATTACATTCATTTCAATGTAATTAAAATATATTTCATTTTGATTTTTGTAATTTCATTGAATTTAATTAATTTGGAGTATTCATTTAATTTATTTAATCTTAATAAAAACCTCAATTTTATTAAGCTAATAACTTTAAAAAACATTTATTGATTTTGAGGCGGTACGAAGTTCGCCGGGCCAGCTAGTTAGTAAATATAAATTAATTGTGTTTGTAACCGAATGATGGTCAGTTATCCTATTTCAAAACGAAATGAGACCAAAATTCTTAACCAAACCAAAAAATTCAAAATTAAATACTTTTTGTAACGGAGATTTGAGATTAACATTGAATTTTTATTTAATTTCAAGATCAAGTAGTATTACGAAATACAAATTAAATTATTTTGACAAATAAAACTAAGATCTGGTCTTTATACTAGTTTTCTGTTTCTCAAAACCAAACCATTCAAAATAATTTTGTTCGCTTGCTCAAAAAATAATTATCTTATCTATTTAACTATATAACTGAATTCTCGATCGGCATGTTTTTAAGCATTTTTGTTAAAAAAAATGCTATATGGTTTCGGTTTGCCGTCTGTCCATCTGTGTCTACGATAACTTGAAAACGGATAGAGATATCAACTTGATTTTTTCACTAAAAGTTCAAGCAATTCATGGGAATGTGCCCTATTGATTTGGACATTTCTGTGTTCAGGGTGTTTGGAGATATGAAGGGTTTTGTTAACCCCCTCCCTAAAATTGAAAGATTTTTTTTTTAATTTTCCATACTATTTTGATTTTATAGAGCATGTGAATGTGGAATAAAGATATAACCCGTGTGGATGTGGGTTTGTGTGGATAGTGTGGTTATGGGGGTGGTAGGAGTAGTAGAATGGGGGGTGGATGGGGCGGATGGGATGAGGTGTTTTGGGTTTGGTGTGGGAATTGGGATTTGATGGATGAGGGTTTGTGTGGTGTGTGTGTGGGAGAGAGGATGGAGGTGATGTTGATATGGATAGTGTGGTATAGGGTAATGCGGGTGAGATGAGTTTTAGGGGTTGGATAGTGGGTGGGGGGGGGGGTGGTTTTTAATTTTTAGGTGTGGTGGTTTGCGAATGATTTGGGTCGGTTGAGTTACGGTGGATTGAGGTTGGTTGGGCTGAGTGTAAATGGGTTAGGTGGGTGTGGGAGATTGTGGGTGGGTGTGGGTGGGTGTGTTTTTTGAATTACGCAAATAACATCACATTTTTATAGGCAACAAAAATGCTTATAGAGTTCGGTTCCGAACCTTTCCTATCTTTTTTTTAAATGAGTTAAAAATCGTGTTGAGTTCAATTACTTATTTTGACCACATTTGAGCATACAAACGGCTTGATTGACTGTTCTTTTAAAAAATTCTTTTCAAATAATAAATAAGGGCTAATTTTAAGTGGGACTAACATTTTCCAGTTACCAGTAAAATTCAAAATATAAATTCTTACAATAAAACATCGATAATTATTCTGCTTCGTGGTACATGTGTTTTGTTACTTCATATTTTTATTCTCCATTCGTGTTTGAAGTTCTTTGCTGGTGTTCCATTATACATAAGTTATTATATAAATTATTTAATCACAATTGAACTGGTTATGTATTTCAGATAAAACCAAATTGGTTTTTGCGGAAAACTTAAATATTATGGAGTTAATTAAACAAACACATAATTATCAAAAGGACATTTTGGAGCCATTCGAGGCCGTAAAACTCGCAGTTCAAACGTGTTTAAAACGTATTAACTTTCAAAACAAAAAACTAAAATAAAAAATATCTACTTTAATATATTAACATGTAGTAACTTTAATTTTAAATTCTAAAATTCATAGAATTTTTTGGAAATTTTTTTTTTTTTATTTTTTTTCATAAATTTATATTTTATGTGTAATTGAAATATTATGAAATTTTCTTTTTATATAAATATATTTTAATTATAAGATTAAGTATAATGTAGACGGTGAAATATAATATTTATTAAAATATACCCCAAAATCTTTTAATTGCGTGTGAGGAGGGAAAAGATTCATTTGCGTCATTCACTGTAATATAAAAATAAAACCGTACTTGATCAAGTCGCAGCAAGATTTAGTTATCAGCAAACGCCGGTTAATGGCACTACATAAGTCAATAAAGTGACTTTATTTTAACTGTTTACATCGTAGTTAAACAACCGTCGAATGTGAACAGTTTATGATAA
This sequence comes from Nephrotoma appendiculata, assembly GCA_947310385.1. Lineage (NCBI taxonomy): Eukaryota > Metazoa > Arthropoda > Insecta > Diptera > Tipulidae > Nephrotoma > Nephrotoma appendiculata. The sequence goes on along the minus strand of OX371224.1, from coordinate 183,174,976 downwards.
AAATTCCGATTGGTTGTCGGTGAAGAACTAGATTTGTTGGACGAAAAATTACAGTCGTAAATGGTATAATAGGTTTACAAAATTAATAATTTTTCAGGTGATTTGACCGTAAAAACACCTTCAATTTTACATGTGGATAAAAACAAACATGACGTAATAAAAACTTGTAAATGATGGTTATTCAATAGTCACTTTAGGGTAAAAATAACTGATGAGATACAGTCTACAGCCTCATCAGTTTTTGTACAGACAAATGTGACGCCCCAAAGTCTTCCAAAACGTGGATATTCTGCAGACCAATTTTGTCTATAAAGTAACCACACGGTCCTCGGTTTAATTTTGGGTTCTTTGCAGTTCAAACAAACCACTTTGTTTTTCGGGCTAATTTGATCACCCTTTACAACCCTAATTTATTCGCAGGGTACTACACAGGTTTTAAGTTCTAAGTTTGCTTCGGCAAGAACAGCTTGAGCTCAAAATTGTTTAATAAGGTTTTAGTGTGTAGTGTTTTCCGACCCGTTTTTCGAATAAGTGTCTTCTATAGCTTTAATTTCGGAAAAGCCTAAACGAGAGAAAAAATTGAATGGTTAAAAGCGTCATTAGCATTTTTTTGCTCCACTCGTTATTGGCCTAAAATTAGCCTTTAATTTAAAATTTGATTCAAAATAATTGTTGATATGGTTTTGCCAACTTTTTCTAAAGCTAGCAGACCCAGTCATTTTAGTTTGAAGGCGTGAAGCGCAACATATTGTAATAGAGAGTTTAATTAGCCTAATATAAGCTTATACTTATGCTGGCTTTTTAGGGACTGATTTCTATCCGGTTTTGTTTTGCATTTAACGCATAGTTAAGTGTTAAGTGCAAAAGTTTTATGAACTTGTTCCTTTACTAATTTCTTTTATAGGAATAATTGTTCCAATTAATTATTTTTTAGCAATAAGCTATCGTCAAATTAATTGCAAAATAAACTTACTAAGAAGTATTCTGTTCAAAATGTTCAGATTTCTCCGGCCCACCCCCTAAAAATATGATAAATGAAAAAAATATTACTTACTTAAATTTTCTTTAGTAAGGAAGTTCCATTTTGTGGTGAACCTCTCCAGCATTTACTTCACAAATCGCTATGATTCCAAACCACTTAAACTCTGTCCAGTTTTACCAAGTCCCTGTAGTCTTTTCCAACACAACAACTTACATTATAATGATGACTGTCTTTTATGTAGCGGTTTTTCAACAACCCTTATAATCCGATTTCTTATTGGTAGTTTCAATGCGATAGCCATAAATATAGCGAACAAAACTTTCGTCTCTTATTAAAAATTATAAATCATATTTAAAAACGACGAAAACAAGAAATATAATCATAACCACAATATAATACTTAATGCAAAAAATATTTTTAATATTTAATCCTAAGACTAAACTTTTATTTATTGTTTTAGTTTTTAGCGATTAAATTACATTTATATAATATTAAATGTAAATAAAATTTATACATTTTAAACTTGTGTGTGGTTTTTGCACAGTAGTTTTCTTACAGAACATTTTTATAAAAATATGAATTTTATGTTCTGTAAGTGTATGTGTTGTTAAATACTTTTATAATGTAAATACGATACATACAAAATAAATAAAAAATGATAACAGCTAAAAATAATTATCACCATAAACACATATCACAATATCTACATATAGGATTTTTATTTTATTTTAATCTTCCTTGTTCTTCTGCCACCACGTACAGCGTATGTATGAAAGCTCTAATAATTTTCTATTATTTTTTGCATGCAATTTACAAAATACAACAACAATAAAATTGATATTAATTTTTATTTTTATTGTATTGTTTATCCCCGTGCTTTAATTAAAAATGATTTTAACGGATTTCAGTGGATTCCCAGAACTAAATGTGAATTGCCGTTTTCTGCTTAAAATCGAATCTGTGCATACAAGAAAATCTTCGGAATAGAAAATGTTAGGGTGCGCACACATTGTCACCACCCTTATTGGTGTCTTATATATAGTTCACTAAATTTTCTAATATTTGCGCGATGTTTTGTAATGTACTAACACATAATAAAAAGTTTAATTACAAAATAGTACTCGGTACATTGCTTGGATTGACAATATCGTACAATTAAGCGGATTGTGTGCAGTTATGAAACATAAATTATGATGTATATGTTCAATGTTTTTGCTGCCATATCCATTTATTTGTTAAATCTTCATGTTCTGCATGCATCCCTATATATGTACAATAATGCATATAAACTAGCCTCCAATTGCCTTCATATTCCATATACGTATACAGCAAATAATCTGTAATCCAGTTAATGAATTATTATAACAGATATATCTGTTTGTTCTTCCTATATGTCCCGACTCGTATACTATAAAGTGGGGGTATACATTAAAAATTGTATTTTTATTTGCCTACAACAAAATCGGGAAAAAAGAAAATTACGGGTTTAAATTTTCCGGCCACACGTAGAAATACATACACCTATACAAGATAAGTTAAGGATTTTATACTAATATTTATGAACTATTAAGAACTACGGTAAATTATTTAAGGCGCAACAGTTTTGTTTTACAGTAAAGTGAACTTTCTATTACTGCGTTTGGTTTTGAGAAATTTACTTTGCAGTTTTGGACCTCAAGATTTTTGTACTATTTACTATTGGCTATGTCGCCGAAATCAAAAAAAATTATTTTTAAAAAATTCGTGTGGACTTGTATGTATGTGATTTATTTTAGAAAAAAAGTCTACAAGTTTGGCTGAAGAACATACAAAAAATTAAACACAAAGAAAATATATTTTTTCTTGTTAAATAAACAATTAAATGTCGACTCATAAAATTGTTTCAATTTGGTTTTGAAACAAATGTTGATACTATCCAGGCATTCCAAAGCAAACTCCGACGTGGAATAGTTAATGCAACGTGGTAGCCAAGAATCTTCATGGAGATCTGAAGATGGTTTTCGTTTGTGAAGAATGATGATGTTTTATGACGCGAACCCAGTAAGAGAGCTCCGAATAAATAAACTACTTGATCCAATCTGGAGCAACGAAAAATATAATAAAACTGTCCAAAGGGCTCCAAAGCGCTACACCCTCCAAACAACGAAAATTTAAATTATGAAAGATAAATACCTAGATGATTTTTAAATGGGTTGTTATAAATAAATAAAATTAAAAAAAAATCGTACACGCAAATGGAATTAGTTGGCAAAAGTCATTTTACTCGCCTACAACATTTGGTAATTCTCACATTATTTTTACTCGCAGGAGTAGAGGAACCACTACATATAAATTTCGACTCACAACGGTAACATATGGTATGGCAGCACCTTCATATTTACCCACTAAGTAGCTCAATACATTGTCTGAAATTAATCGCTTACAAATATCCCGAAGCATCATAAGCAAATGACCAAAATATGTATACGTAGATGATCTATTAGGGGTGCAAGTAGAAACTCTGCTCTGAAGTTAGTTGCATTAAAATATACTTGAACGCATCCAAATCGCCTGCCATTTATGTAGTTTAGTCATTGCGGTTTTTATTACATAAGTTTCAGATTTTTACAAGCTGTCGTTAGGTAGGCAGAAGCTTTCTCTGTCGTGAAATCCATCAAACAACCTCTACAGCGGATAATGTCATTCTACCAGTGGCCCTATTCTGCCTTTCCGTGGGAATAGGGAATTGGGAAAAATATTTTCATAGCATTTTTGTCAAAATTGTATTTTTCTGGCCTACTGAGGGAACATGATTGGTGTTAATATTTTCGAAACAAAGTTAAATCGGAAAATATTTTTCCCTATACAAATTTTGTGGAACAAAAGTTTCCCAAATCACTTTGTTTTGAATATTTTTGCACTAAACCAGAAATAGGGCCGCAAAACGCGTATTTTTGAAATCGGTGGAAATTTTCGCATGTGGAATATAAATTGCTTAAAAATTCTTTGTAACTATTATTCGATTCACCAGCCACTTTAATCGTCAAATTTGTTTGCAAATTAAAATAAATAATAAGTAATAAATTAACTAAATTATTTTAATAAATAAATAAACTAATAAGCTTAATTCTAATTATTAAAAAATAATTTCATTTAGTATACCGCCATTTTGATACAAGAGTGTAGTGTTTGTTTTTAGAACAATTTTAAAAATGCCTCAGTGATATCTCCAAAGCACGCCACCCGTGCGTCAAATGTGACTTGTGTGAAAGTTTGTTTCATATAAAATGTGCCGGTATATCCGATGAGGTACTGAAGGACCTTCAAGTTCGTTCTACTACGTGGTTGTGTCCCGATTGTCGATCGAAAGCAAATTGCTCAATCATAGATGATTCAGCGAGTGGTGTCAATATTCTAAATACAAGTGTAAAAAACAATCTCTCGCTCAGTGATTTAACAATAATTCTGCAGGGCATGAAGAACCAATTGGATACAGTAGAAAGTTCCTTGTCATTCTTATGCAAAGCATTTGATGATATAAAGATGACCATCAACAAGCTGACTAAGGAATCCGAATGCTCACACGGTAAAATTGCCAGTCTCGAAAGCAAATGTGAAACACACGAAAAGAAACTCAGTATTATTGAAGCCCAACTCGATCGATCATACTAGCAACAAATTCTGTCTAACATTGTCGTATATGGTATTCCACCTAATTGGCAAAGCATCTCGAAAATGATTACCAGTGTATTGGCTGCAGCTGAGGTAGAAGTTAATAAAGACAACATATTATCAATCAAACAAATGATGCATAAAAAGATTCCGTTTCGTTACTAAAAAGATCCTTTCTTGTAAAATTAAGCTCACTAGAATTAAAAAATATAATTTTGGGTGCTTTTCGGAAGAAGAAATTTGTCTGGTGCCAAGAATTCGGAGCTGAATATGCCGTATTTATAATACGATAAATTTTATACGATTCACATTTACATTCATAATTTCATTGAATTCGATTAAATTCGTCATTAAATTTAAATTCAGTATTTATTTTTATATTACGGTATCTTTTGTTTTCGATTTTTGCGCAATTAAGGGTATAATTGAATTCTGTTATTTCAATCATTTATTATTTAATGAATAGAATTCCAGGTGTCGGACAGTGGGTCGGGACATGTGTTTAATAAGCAGAAAACTTCTAACAGAAAAACGTGTTTATACTATTCGCCGCTAGAGACATTAGTGTTCCAAAAAAGAAATTTTTTCTACTGATATTTTTTAAAACCAGCATTAAATTTATGAAATTTTAGGCCAAATCAATCATTCTCAGCAGAAAGTTTTATGAAAAATTGTTACTGCCAACCCCGGTGACGCTCGTAATCTTATACTCGAGTACAACTCATGGGCTGGGGGGTCTCTTTTTGTCACCAAGGACTTCGATTTATGGCAGAATAAACTCATTTGTACGTGATTTTAAACACAACAGCGAAAGAAAAAAAACAAACACACCAACCACTTAGACCACATCACCATCGTCACCATCATCAATGAAAAGAAGTTATTTCATGTTTATATTTGAAATTTTATATTATTCAAAAAAAAAAAAATACAACAAATGCAACATGAAAAAAATTTCTTTAACTATTATATAATAATCAATTATGTATAATATAATTCCTGTAAATACCCATATACATATGTATAAAAATTTGTGTTTCATGAGACGGGCGAAAAAAGTAATTATTTATTTAGATTTAGTTTCAAAACAAAAAAAAAAATATGGTTGTAGAAAATTAGAGAAAACTCACCAGACAATGCTTCCAAAGAGTACTCCTTGTGGTTGCCAGCGCTAAAATAAGTAAATCTACCTAAAAAAAAAATAACACTATTTTTTTTTGTAAAAAACTAACACTAAATTGACACATTACTATTTTCTATTCTCATGATTCAAGAATTTTCCTTAATACACAATTCTAACATGCTTCAATATTTTTTTTATATTATTTTTAATTTATAATAATTTTTTTTTGAACTAATTTTCACTAATTTTCCTTAAATTGACATTTTTCGTTCCAAAACGTTTAAACGTAATATATTTTCTGCTGCTAGCGGCGAATAGCAAAAACTAATTTTTCTGGTGGAAATTTTCTGCTATATACAGTATGTCGGACACAGTCTTAGTTTACAATTTATTGTGTCGTTACTGTGTTACTAAATTAGGGATTTGTAATTGGCTCGGGTCTCTACAACTAGCAATATTATCCCATTCTTTGACATGTCAAGGAAATACAGTGAACTTGACGATCCGGGAGATCCTGTTTGCATTTATACCCCGAACATAGATGTTCTCGTGTGACAAACGAATTAAATTATAAAATATTCGAACTATATTGTGTTGCATATATGTATATATATATAACTATATAGTTATGTTTATGTGAAACGATTATGTTTATAAATCTACAAAGTTAATTTTCTCGCGCCAGATATTTTGTAAGTGAATTCAGCTGCTGTTTCAAATCAAATTTAACCAAAAATCTGTTTTATGTTCGCAAATCCAACGAGTTTCCATAAAACAGTGACGTTTTGTTTAGCAACTGGAGAAACATAATTTCACACCATCTGACCAAAAATACTATTAAATTAATTAACAAACTAATTTTCTAAAATTTCTGTTTATTTAATAACACAATAAAATTATATAGTTTTAGTTGGATAACACTGTCGTACGGGTCGTCCCCAAGAATCTTAAGAAAAACGAAAGTCGCTTAGAGGCAACCAATTATGAAAATTAAAAATAATTCGTGAATATTAACCCCTTTTATTATGAATTTTGTTATTTTCTCTTATTCATTTAACTATTTTAATAAGAATATAATTTAATAACAATAAGACCAATAATTAGAAGGAGTGCGTAATAAAAACCTTGTCCCCGCTCAAAAATAATAATCGGATCATTAAAATTAAAACAAATAATTATTGCCCTTTTTTGTGACTTTGGCGTGTTACTGTTAAGACAGTAATATAATTATTATAAATAAAAAATAAATTTAAATCTTAAAAATGGTGTTTGTTTCTTTTGTGTGCTTTTAATTTTTTAGCAACCTGGGAAAGCTCGAAAATATTTTTATTTTCGTTCAAGATGTATGTCTGTATATGTGTATGTGTTATTTTTAGTGATTATATTATATTACATTTATTACCCTGTTACAGTGTAATAATGTAAGAGGGATGTTTGTTTCACTTCTCATGTATCCTATATACAAAAGTTTATATACGACGTACGAGCCCGATAAAGAAATGTTATTCTGTGAAACGAAAAAATAAAAAAATGTTGTTTAAAAATTATGGTTTTGGTTTGGTCACAATTCTTGGATTAACGTCTCCCAAGTCGGTACTCTTTACGAATAATTAGTCCCTCTACTTATAATTTAGGTGAGGGTTTATTTTTTTTGAAAACATTTGTGTGGTATACACAATAATATTTTTTAGGTGTATGTTTTGCTATGTATACCCATTTTTTGTGCTGTAGGTACTGAGTTATTATCGCAATTTTCACGGATATAAAATTCAAATAAATTAATAAATAATTGATAAATGAGTTACTTTCTTCTAAATTTTGTGATGTTTATTTTTATACATAATTTTATACATAACGGACCATTTGTGGTAATAAAATATAACAATTTGGATGAAGCTTTGTAAATCAACAAAACTTGAGGGAGTGGCTTAAATGGCTGTTTTATGGTAAATTGGCGAAGCTAACTTCTCGTAGAACCGTTTCTGGCCTTGATTGCGTTATATTGTGCTATGCACTACATTACAGTGCACAAGTTAAGATTGTGTTTTTATCATATTACCTTTGTAACAATTATGTATGTAACAGGCTGAAAAAATTGCAGTGGCATGCAATTTTTACCTCCGACACAGGTTGTGCACAACTATCACTGAAAAAAAAACCTGGGTAACATTAAGAAAAATCGTGTTTAATATTAACCCTTTCAGACCGTCTGGCAACATATGTTGCCATGCAGTAAATACATCAATAAAAACTATTACATTTATTTTTTACATAATTTTAACATCTAGTCTAGTTTTTCTATATATTCTTTATGTTTAGCTGTCAAATATTTTGCGCCAAAATAAAAAAAAATTAGTGTATATGTGTTTTTTGTGTGAGGCAGTTCAAAAAAATAAAGTCTGAGGAAAGCGGTAAGTTTAGTCTATAATATATCTAATTAGAACTATTTTCAAAGTGCTAATTATATGTATACATAGTTATTGTTAACTATTAATTGAATTACCAATAAATTTTATTCATATTTAAATCTATAAATATAAGAAAGTTGATATTTTTGTGATGGCAACAAATGTTGCCATTTAGACTGAAGTGGTGCGAACACAAATGTTGCCATGTCTACTTACGTTGCCAAATTAACTCAACAGTAATTAATAAGAAAAATTTATGTTGTACGTCTGTAGGTAAAATGTCACGGCCAATCAAATATTACACTCCAATAGAAGCGGCGGATTTAATAATGGCAGAGGATTCCGATATAGAGCTGGATGAACATATTATGGACGGCGACGACGTTGAAGATGTACTACACTGCAAAGGCCAACACCTTTTAGATGTAGTAACGAGTAATGAAGTAGAATCCAATCAATTAAGCGAAATTGAATTAACGGATGCAGTTCATTCGGAATTAGAAACATCTGCGTTTCTTCATGCTATCGACAATGAAGTTGAGTTTATTGATGAACAATCGAATTACATAATTACGGATAAAAAAGATATAAAATGGAGGAAACGAGAATTTATTTCGGAACCATTTACATTTTCACCAGCTGAACCTATTTCTAATTCTGTGGAGTTCAGAACACCGCTTGAAATATTTCAAGAATACGTAACTTTTGAATTATACGAAGAAATCGCTCAGTACACAAATATGTATGCCCTACAACAAGGTCGCTCTGCTTTTAAACATACAACGTCGGAAGAAATTAGAAAATTTTTCGGTATTCATTTGTTCATGGGCATAATAAAACTACCAAATTGTAAAATGTTTTGGAGCAATGAGTTGCAAGTTCAATCGATTGCATCAGTTATGACCAGAGATAGATTCTTTTGGCTAAGAACACATATCCATTTAATAGATAATGATAAAATACCGAAGGATAACAAAGATAAGTTTGTTAAAGTACGACCTTTGATTGAATGTGTTCGCCGACGATGTTTAAAAGTACCAGTAGAAGAAGTTGTTTGCGTAGATGAACAAATAATTCCTTTTAAGGGTCAATTGAACAAAAAACAGTATATAAAAGGCAAACCCTGTCCGTGGGGCCTTAAAATATTTCTGTTATGTGGTAAATCGGGATACCCGTACGATTTTGTTTTATATCAAGGGTCGCAAACAGAAATTTCAATGTTCGATCGCGCACGTGTGGGTCTTCGTTCAGCCGTTGTTCTTCATTTAATTAACCGCTTAGAAACACCTGCACATACCATATTTTTGATAATTTTTTTTCGACGTATCAGTTATTTGAAGTGCTTACCCAACAAAAAATTAATGCAGCTGGTACAATCCGAATTAATAGATTTAACAATCCCAACTTTAGCACCGATTCAACTATGCGAAAGCGTGGACGAGGAACCGCAAAAGAGATAACAAACCGTAATGGTGACATTGTTCTGGTCAAATGGCAGGATAATCGATCTGTCCACCTTGCGTCAAATTTTTGTGGGATTGGAGAAACCGAAGAAGTGAAACGATGGGACAAAAAAGCAAAACAATACGTTCGTGTAGCGCAACCCGCTATAGTCAAAAACTATAATCGAGGAATGGGTGGGGTTGACCTCTTCGATCAATATATGAGTTACTATCGTATATTCATAACATCAAGAAAATGGACTCTTCGGGTTATATCGCATTTCATTGATTTTGCAGTTTGTGCCAGTTATTTGGAGCACAAAAGACAATGCGAAATCAATAAATTAAAGCCGAGCGAAACTGGAACTCTTATCGATTTTAAGATGAGCTTGGCTCATAGTTTAACCAAAGCAGAATTCTCTAATAAAAAAAGAAAGACAATTAGTTCAGAATTTGGCCCTGATAATGAACGGCGTATTAATGAAGCGAGACCAGCCACAGACATACGCTTTGATGGTTTCAACCACCTTCCACAGTTCGAGGACTCACACTCAGCATTCCGATGCAAACGTCCGGGATGTACATCACGATCCCGAATAGTATGCACTAAATGCAATGTGCATTTGTGTGTAAATGGTAACAACAATTGTTTTTTATTATTTCATATGAAAAAGTAATGTTTTCTACATACACATGTACTAATTTTTGTTTTATAGATTTAACAACAAACTGAATTTTTTATTTTGTAAAATGTATTTTTATCTATTTTGTTGATTATTTATAATTATATCATTTTTATTTTATGTAAATAATAATTACCTGAAATCTGTGATTAATTCAACAAACTTTCAGTTGAAGTGAAATAAAGTCTGAAATAAATATTTCTTAAATTATTATAGTTATTTATTACTAGAATTTCCAACAGCTAAGTCGATTTGGCATCATTTGTTGCCAAGCCATAACTTTGCCAGGAGCAGCCAGAATTTAATTTTGATAAAAGATTTGAATTCTTTGACCCAAATTTAATTAGAATCAAGTGGATTTCGAATTGAAACTGTTAAAATAAACATTCAGTTCTGAAAGGGTTAACATAAATTTGGGTAAAGAGAACAAATAGTAATATTAACAAATTAGCTTATGTTAAAATATGATAAATTTCGTAATAACAAAATTTTAGTTAATACAACAAAAGTTTCTTTTATTATAAAGCCATTTAATTTTTTGATGACGTCATTATTAACTATGGATTTTAAAAAGAATTTTGTTATGGTAACAGAAGATTTACTAATATGAAAAGAAAATTTTTGAAATTTAACAAATAGTTCTTTTAAATTGTTTGAATATTTATTAAATTTTATAAAGATTTTGGTTAAAATAACAGAAGGTTTTCTAATATGAAGAGGAGAATTTTAAAAGCTTTACAAATAATTCTTTCAAATGAATTGAAGGTTTGCTAAAAATTAAAAAAACATTTTTCTTTAATTAAAAAAATTATTAAATTCAAATAATTTCAATTATAATGATTTCTGTTTGTAGAATGTTGTAATAGTTAAATTCATATGATAATTGTAATTCACAAAAAGTTAAGTAAAATAAGTAATTATTATTATTATTTTGTACTATTCAAATAAAAAGTAATGCAATTCAAACAATTTTAAATCTATAAAATATGTGTACGATAAACAAAAGCTAAAATTAAATTATTTTAATTTTAATATCACCATTAAATAATCTAATTAAAAAGAATTTGATTTTAAATATTGGGTTCTTCGTTTTCGCACTCATTTTTTTCCAATTCTTTAATTAACAGCTGTACATCCCAATGATGAATTTCGTTCTTCAAAGATAGTTCATAAAAAAATATTTGAATAGATTACCAAATTTGTTGGCAAGCTTCCGGATACTTTAAGTTAAAGATGAAAAATATCTTAAATATGACGAATATAAAGTTTTAAACAAAATGAAAAATTAACAAAAACTAAAATTTGTTAAATTAACAAAAATAAACAGTCGGTAAAAGCAATGTTAACAATCGAAACCTGACAACAGACAAATTTCTTTTAATTAAAAACTATTATTAATAATTAATTTTGATTGAAATAAAAAAACTAAAATTACAATTTAAAAATATGTATTCACATAAGAAAGACAAAACATTTAATGTAATTAAATAATGTTAATAAATTGGAATATCCACTACTAAATAATCAGTTACATATATGTACTGCGTTGGAAAATCGAATCGAATTGAATATTTTGGTGATTTTTGGGTTTCAGTGGATTAATTATTGGCCAGATCACAGAGATACTACCGAGAAGTGACTAATATAAAATGATGGCATAAGAGGTGCTCTTTCAAATAAAATTGGTCTCATCAAAAAACTACGAGATTTTCCCATTTGTTAATGCGTTGGAAAATCGAATCGTATTGAATATTTTGGTGATTTTTGGGTTTCAGTGTATTAATTATTGGCCAGATCACAGAGATACTACCGAGAAGTGACTAATATCAAATGATGGCATAAGAGGTGCTCTTTCAAATAAAATTGGTCTCATCAAAAAACTACGAGATTTTCCCATTTGTTAATGCGTTGGAAAATCGAATCGTATTGAATATTTTGGTGATTTTTGGGTTTCAGTGGATTAATTATTGGCCAGATCACAGAGATACTACCGAGAAGTGACTAATATCAAATGATGGCATAAGAAGTGCTCTTTCAAATAAAATTGGTCTCATCAAAAAACTACGAGATTTTCTCATTTGTTAATGCGTTGGAAAATCGAATCGAATTGAATATTTTGGTGATTTTTGGGTTTCAGTGTATTAATTATTGGCCAGATCACAGAGATACTACCGAGAAGTGACTAATATCAAATGATGGCATAAGAAGTGCTCTTTCAAATAAAATTGGTCTCATCAAAAAACTACGAGATTTTCTCATTTGTTAATGCGTTGGAAAATCGAATCGAATTGAATATTTTGGTGATTTTTGGGTTTCAGTGTATTAATTATTGGCCAGATCACAGAGATACTACCGAGAAGTGACTAATATCAAATGATGGCATAAGAGGTGCTCTTTCAAATAAAATTGGTCTCATAAAAAAACTACGAGATTTTCCCATTTGTTAATGCGTTGGAAAATCGAATCGTATTGAATATTTTGGTGATTTTTGGGTTCCAGTGTGTTAATTACTGGCCAGATCACAGAGATACTACCGAGAAGTGACTAATATCAAATGATGGCATAAGAGGTGCTCTTTCAAATAAAATTGGTCTCATCAAAAAACTACGAGATTTTCCCATTTGTTAATGCGATGGAAAATCGAATCGTATTGAATATTTTGGTAATTTTTGGGTTCCAGTGGATTAATTATTGGCCAGATCACAGAGATACTACCGAGAAGTGACTAATATCAAATGATGGCATAAGAAGTGCTCTTTCAAATAAAATTGGTCTCATCAAAAAACTACGAGATTTTCTCATTTGTTAATGCGTTGGAAAATCGAATCGAATTGAATATTTTGGTGATTTTTGGGTTTCAGTGTATTAATTACTGGCCAGATCACAGAGATACTACCGAGAAGTGACTAATATCAAATGATGGCATAAGAAGTGCTCTTTCAAATAAAATTGGTCTCATCAAAAAACTACGAGAATTTCCCATTTGTTAATGCGTTGGAAAATCGAATCGTATTGAATATTTTGGTGATTTTTGGGATCCAGTGTATTAATTATTGGCCAGATCACAGAGATACTACCGAGAAGTGACTAATATCAAATGATGGCATAAGAAGTGCTCTTTCAAATAAAATTGGTCTCATCAAAAAACTACGAGATTTTCCCATTTGTTAATGCGTTGGAACATTGAATCGTATTGAATATTTTGGTGATTTTTGGGATCCAGTGTATTAATTATTGGCCAGATCACAGAGATACTACCGAGAAGTGACTAATATCAAATGATGGCATAAGAGGTGCTCTTTCAAATAAAATTGGTCTCATCAAAAAACTACGAGATTTTCCCATTTGTTAATGCGTTGGAAAATTGAATCGTATTGAATATTTTGGTGATTTTTGGGATCCAGTGTATTAATTATTGGCCAGATCACAGAGATACTACCGAGAAGTGACTAATATCAAATGATGGCATAAGAAGTGCTCTTTCAAATAAAATTGGTCTCATCAAAAAACTACGAGATTTTCCCATTTGTTAATGCGTTGGAAAATTGAATCGTATTGAATATTTTGGTGATTTTTGGGATCCAGTGTATTAATTATTGGCCAGATCACAGAGATACTACCGAGAAGTGACTAATATCAAATGATGGCATAAGAAGTGCTCTTTCAAATAAAATTGGTCTCATCAAAAAACTACGAGATTTTCCCATTTGTTAATGCGTTGGAAAATTGAATCGTATTGAATATTTTGGTGATTTTTGGGATCCAGTGTATTAATTATTGGCCAGATCACAGAGATACTACCGAGAAGTGACTAATATCAAATGATGGCATAAGAGGTGCTCTTTCAAATAAAATTGGTCTCATCAAAAAACTACGAGATTTTCCCATTTGTTAATGCGTTGGAACATTGAATCGTATTGAATATTTTGGTGATTTTTGGGATCCAGTGTATTAATTATTGGCCAGATCACAGAGATACTACCGAGAAGTGACTAATATCAAATGATGGCATAAGAGGTGCTCTTTCAAATAAAATTGGTCTCATCAAAAAACTACGAGATTTTCCCATTTGTTAATGCGTTGGAAAATTGAATCGTATTGAATATTTTGGTGATTTTTGGGATCCAGTGTATTAATTATTGGCCAGATCACAGAGATACTACCGAGAAGTGACTAATATCAAATGATGGCATAAGAAGTGCTCTTTCAAATAAAATTGGTCTCATCAAAAAACTACGAGATTTTCCCATTTGTTAATGCGTTGGAAAATTGAATCGTATTGAATATTTTGGTGATTTTTGGGATCCAGTGTATTAATTATTGGCCAGATCACAGAGATACTACCGAGAAGTGACTAATATCAAATGATGGCATAAGAAGTGCTCTTTCAAATAAAATTGGTCTCATCAAAAAACTACGAGATTTTCCCATTTGTTAATGCGTTGGAAAATTGAATCGTATTGAATATTTTGGTGATTTTTGGGATCCAGTGTATTAATTATTGGCCAGATCACAGAGATACTACCGAGAAGTGACTAATATCAAATGATGGCATAAGAAGTGCTCTTTCAAATAAAATTGGTCTCATCAAAAAACTACGAGATTTTCCCATTTGTTAATGCGTTGGAACATTGAATCGTATTGAATATTTTGGTGATTTTTGGGATCCAGTGTATTAATTATTGGCCAGATCACAGAGATACTACCGAGAAGTGACTAATATCAAATGATGGCATAAGAGGTGCTCTTTCAAATAAAATTGGTCTCATCAAAAAACTACGAGATTTTCCCATTTGTTAATGCGTTGGAAAATTGAATCGTATTGAATATTTTGGTGATTTTTGGGATCCAGTGTATTAATTATTGGCCAGATCACAGAGATACTACCGAGAAGTGACTAATATCAAATGATGGCATAAGAAGTGCTCTTTCAAATAAAATTGGTCTCATCAAAAAACTACGAGATTTTCCCATTTGTTAATGCGTTGGAAAATTGAATCGTATTGAATATTTTGGTGATTTTTGGGATCCAGTGTATTAATTATTGGCCAGATCACAGAGATACTACCGAGAAGTGACTAATATCAAATGATGGCATAAGAAGTGCTCTTTCAAATAAAATTGGTCTCATCAAAAAACTACGAGATTTTCCCATTTGTTAATGCGTTGGAAAATTGAATCGTATTGAATATTTTGGTGATTTTTGGGTTCCAGTGTATTAATTATTGGCCAGATCACAGAGATACTACCGAGAAGTGACTAATATCAAATGATGGCATAAGAAGTGCTCTTTCAAATAGAATTGGTCTCATCAAAAAACTACGAGATTTTCCCATTTGTTAATGCGTTGGAAAATTGAATCGTATTGAATATTTTGGTGATTTTTGGGATCCAGTGTATTAATTATTGGCCAGATCACAGAGATACTACCGAGAAGTGACTAATATCAAATGATGGCATAAGAGGTGCTCTTTCAAATAAAATTGGTCTCATCAAAAAACTACGAGATTTTCCCATTTGTTAATGCGTTGGAAAATCGAATCGTATTGAATATTTTGGTGATTTTTGGGTTCCAGTGTATTAATTACTGGCCAGATCACAGAGATACTACCGAGAAGTGACTAATATCAAATGATGGCATAAGAGGTGCTCTTTCAAATAAAATTGGTCTCATCAAAAAACTACGAGAATTTCCCATTTGTTAATGCGTTGGAAAATCGAATCGTATTGAATATTTTGGTGATTTTTGGGATCCAGTGTATTAATTATTGGCCAGATCACAGAGATACTACCGAGAAGTGACTAATATCAAATGATGGCATAAGAAGTGCTCTTTCAAATAAAATTGGTCTCATCAAAAAACTACGAGATTTTCCCATTTGTTAATGCGTTGGAACATTGAATCGTATTGAATATTTTGGTGATTTTTGGGATCCAGTGTATTAATTACTGGCCAGATCACAGAGATACTACCGAGAAGTGACTAATATCAAATGATGGCATAAGAGGTGCTCTTTCAAATAAAATTGGTCTCATCAAAAAACTACGAGATTTTCCCATTTGTTAATGCGTTGGAAAATTGAATCGTATTGAATATTTTGGTGATTTTTGGGATCCAGTGTATTAATTATTGGCCAGATCACAGAGATACTACCGAGAAGTGACTAATATCAAATGATGGCATAAGAAGTGCTCTTTCAAATAAAATTGGTCTCATCAAAAAACTACGAGATTTTCCCATTTGTTAATGCGTTGGAAAATTGAATCGTATTGAATATTTTGGTGATTTTTGGGATCCAGTGTATTAATTATTGGCCAGATCACAGAGATACTACCGAGAAGTGACTAATATCAAATGATGGCATAAGAAGTGCTCTTTCAAATAAAATTGGTCTCATCAAAAAACTACGAGATTTTCTCATTTGTTAATGCGTTGGAAAATCGAATCGTATTGAATATTTTGGTGATTTTTGGGTTCCAGTGTATTAATTATTGGCCAGATCACAGAGATACTACCGAGAAGTGACTAATATCAAATGATGGCATAAGAAGTGCTCTTTCAAATAGAATTGGTCTCATCAAAAAACTACGAGATTTTCCCATTTGTTAATGCGTTGGAAAATTGAATCGTATTGAATATTTTGGTGATTTTTGGGATCCAGTGTATTAATTATTGGCCAGATCACAGAGATACTACCGAGAAGTGACTAATATCAAATGATGGCATAAGAAGTGCTCTTTCAAATAAAATTGGTCTCATCAAAAAACTACGAGATTTTCTCATTTGTTAATGCGTTGGAAAATCGAATCGTATTGAATATTTTGGTGATTTTTGGGTTCCAGTGTATTAATTATTGGCCAGATCACAGAGATACTACCGAGAAGTGACTAATATCAAATGATGGCATAAGAAGTGCTCTTTCAAATAAAATTGGTCTCATCAAAAAACTACGAGATTTTCCCATTTGTTAATGCGTTGGAAAATCGAATCGTATTGAATATTTTGGTGATTTTTGGGTTCCAGTGTATTAATTATTGGCCAGATCACAGAGATACTACCGAGAAGTGACTAATATCAAATGATGGCATAAGAAGTGCTCTTTCAAATAAAATTGGTCTCATCAAAAAACTACGAGATTTTCCCATTTGTTAATGCGTTGAAAAATCGAATCGTATTGAATATTTTGGTGATTTTTGGGTTCCAGTGTATTAATTATTGGCCAGATCACAGAGATACTACCGAGAAGTGACTAATATCAAATAATGGCATAAGAAGTGCTCTTTCAAATAAAATTGGTCTCATCAAAAAACTACGAGAATTTCCCATTTGTTAATGCGTTGGAAAATCGAATCGTATTGAATATTTTGGTGATTTTTGGGATCCAGTGTATTAATTATTGGCCAGATCACAGAGACACTACCGAGAAGTGACTAATATCAAATGATGGCATAAGAAGTGCTCTTTCAAATAAAATTGGTCTCATCAAAAAACTACGAGATTTTCCCATTTGTTAATGCGTTGGAACATTGAATCGTATTGAATATTTTGGTGATTTTTGGGATCCAGTGTATTAATTACTGGCCAGATCACAGAGATACTACCGAGAAGTGACTAATATCAAATGATGGCATAAGAGGTGCTCTTTCAAATAAAATTGGTCTCATCAAAAAACTACGAGAATTTCCCATTTGTTAATGCGTTGGAAAATCGAATCGTATTGAATATTTTGGTGATTTTTGGGATCCAGTGTATTAATTATTGGCCAGATCACAGAGACACTACCGAGAAGTGACTAATATCAAATGATGGCATAAGAAGTGCTCTTTCAAATAAAATTGGTCTCATCAAAAAACTACGAGATTTTCCCATTTGTTAATGCGTTGGAACATTGAATCGTATTGAATATTTTGGTGATTTTTGGGATCCAGTGTATTAATTATTGGCCAGATCACAGAGATACTACCGAGAAGTGACTAATATCAAATGATGGCATAAGAGGTGCTCTTTCAAATAAAATTGGTCTCATCAAAAAACTACGAGATTTTCCCATTTGTTAATGCGTTGGAAAATTGAATCGTATTGAATATTTTGGTGATTTTTGGGATCCAGTGTATTAATTATTGGCCAGATCACAGAGATACTACCGAGAAGTGACTAATATCAAATGATGGCATAAGAAGTGCTCTTTCAAATAAAATTGGTCTCATCAAAAAACTACGAGATTTTCTCATTTGTTAATGCGTTGGAAAATCGAATCGTATTGAATATTTTGGTGATTTTTGGGTTCCAGTGTATTAATTATTGGCCAGATCACAGAGATACTACCGAGAAGTGACTAATATCAAATGATGGCATAAGAAGTGCTCTTTCAAATAGAATTGGTCTCATCAAAAAACTACGAGATTTTCCCATTTGTTAATGCGTTGGAAAATCGAATCGTATTGAATATTTTGGTGATTTTTGGGATCCAGTGTATTAATTATTGGCCAGATCACAGAGATACTACCGAGAAGTGACTAATATCAAATGATGGCATAAGAAGTGCTCTTTCAAATAAAATTGGTCTCATCAAAAAACTACGAGATTTTCCCATTTGTTAATGCGTTGGAAAATCGAATCGTATTGAATATTTTGGTGATTTTTCGGTTCCAGTGTGTTAATTACTGGCCAGATCACAGAGATACTACCGAGAAGTGACTAATATCAAATGATGGCATAAGAAGTGCTCTTTCAAATAAAATTGGTCTCATCAAAATCTACGAGATTTTCCCATTTGTTAATGCGTTGGAAAATCGAATCGTATTGAATATTTTGGTGATTTTTCGGTTCCAGTGTGTTAATAATTTCTTCATTTGATAATAGTCACTTCTCGGTAGTATCTCTGTGATATGGCCAATAATCAATACACTGGAACCCAAAAATCACCAAAATATTCAATTCGATTCGATTTTCCAACGCATTAACAATTTTTTTTGAAAGAGCACTTCTTATGCCATCATTTGATATTAGTCACTTCTCGGTAGTATCTCTGTGATCTGGCCAGTAATTAACACACTGGAACCGAAAAATCACCAAAATATTCAATACGATTCGATTTTCCAACGCATTAACAAATGGGAATATCTCGTAGTTTTTTGATGAGACCAATTTTATTTGAAAGAGCACCTCTTATGCCAGCATTTGATATTAGTCACTTCTCGGTAGTATCTCTGTGATCTGGCCAATAATTAATATACTGAAACCCAAAAATCACCAAAATATTCAATTCGATTCGATTTTCCAACGCAGTACATATATGTAACTGATTATTTAGTAGTGGATACTCCAATTTATTAACATTATTTAATTACATTAAATGTTTTGTCTTTCTTATGTGAATACATATTTTTAAATTGTAGTTTTAGTTTTTTTATTTCAATCAAAATTAAGTTTTAATAATAGTTTTTAATTAAAAGAAATTTGTCTGTTGTCAGGTTTCGATTGTTAACATTGCTTTTACCGACTGTTTATTTTTGTTAATTTAACAAATTTTAGTTTTTGTTAATTTTTCATTTTGTTAAAAACTTCACATCTGTTAAATATGACATCTATCGCCGTTTGGATATTGTTAACTATATATTTAATATCATCGAAGTGTATTATTATTTTGGTAGGTTGGGTAAGTTTGTCTCCTTCGATGGCAATAAATGGTTGAATTTGCTTATTTTTCTTTTCGAGGAAATAATTTAATTCTGCCCCAGTTTTGTAAACTAAGAAAAAAGATTATTGAGATTCGTCTATAGAGAACTTTTTAACTCCTCGTACTCCCGTAGATGTTTTCACAAGATGCGGTTTTAGAATAGCCGGAAAGATAAATAATGTTCCAGCACATTTACCATCTACAAATAAAATTATAGGTATTTACAAAAATGTACATAATATTTTTAATTTGTTGTTAATACTTACTATCAGATATATCATCGCCCTGAGTCACAATTTCGTTAAGGATATCCTTGGAAGCGTGGTCCTTTATTTTTTCCCATAGATTTTAATAATTTTCCTTTGGAAATTTTCGAATTTGTCAAAAATTCCTTTTGTGTCGTGATACATGCTACTAAAATCAATATCAATCTATAAAAAATAAAAATAATACGTACATATAAGAGTATATCATGCCAAATCAATTGTCTTTTATAGCATCATTACAATATTAGAACAATTATTCATGTTGTATTACCAGTTTATATCCATCTACATTTTTATACATTGGCCATGCTTCCATGATTTCCTTTGTTGAGTTGCTTCAACTAATTTGATCCAGTCTAATGCTGATACTCCTTTGCTAGTTAAGTATAATCTCGTCCGATAATAGGATTTGGTACTTTAAAGCTCTGACGTAGTCTTCGGCGTTTGAAATTTCTGCAATGGATCTCGTATTGGTAAAAGTTGAAACGTTGTTGTTTGATATATTAGGTGTTTTAGCACACCCATATTGAAGGCCGCTTTGAAGGCTAGTTTGATTTTCCACGAACAGTTTCTTCGTATTCGATTTAATTTCTTTACAAAGTCTACAAAAGAAATTTGCAGAAAAAGAGCAGTTAAAATCTAGTACGGAATTCAAATCTAAATTATCACCTAAGGCTAAACCCAAAATGAAACAAACATGTTTTACTCCTTTACTGGTATTAATACATATTAATACCAGTTTAGTCCAACTCTTTGAGTTCTTTGACTAATTCTTTAAGGCATGAAACGTTTCCATGCTGCTTTAATGTCGCGTACATGATATCAAAAACAAATATTTCCATACTCGCTAACGAACTCAAAACCAATCAAATTATTTGAAATGCTTTGTACCACGCCTACTAGTTCCGAACTCGAGTTGAAATGGTTTTATCTTTGTTGTTGTTTTAATATATTTTGTATGTTTCCATAGAATTTTTTCCGGACTAACTCACTATGTCATGAACGCACTATAAATCAACAGACTGCTCATCATTGATGCTGTTAAAAAATTATTATCAAGTTTTGAACGGTTTTGTAGAAAGGGGAAAGAGTAATATTTATTTAAAACTGAATTCGTTTTAGCATGGGATGCTAAAGGATTGTTAACCTCAAAATTATCTATGTAACTATATATGTTGTGTTTCTCTTCCCAAATTCGACCTTGGGTAAAATTCGATATTTTAGAGCTGACTAGTTTTAACTTTTCAATTTCATCTAAACAAGATAATAAACAATCATTTTTCTCAAAAAACTTCCTAAATTGAAATTTTATAGGTAAAAGACTTCCTAAAGCTTTTGATTCAATAAAATCGATTTCACCGTTGGTGAATCCTCGAATTATTCCGTTGTTTATATTAAATTGTTTTATTGGAGATGTTAAGTCAGCCTGTTCTAGAAATTTGTAAAACTTGTATTCAGAATCGATATTAATAAATGGGTTTTCGCAAAAACTGAAAAATTTGCTATGCTGCAATATATATGTTTGGACATTTAAAACACTTCATATTATTATAGGTTCCAGAAATCAAAATAAGATAATCAATTAAAACTACAGAAAGTAAATATTTAGCGCCAACAAAGAAGATGTCTGTTTAAATTGAAAGAACAGAGAAAACCGTAATTTTACACGACACTATATCACAAAAACTATATTTATACTATGTATATACATACCTGACTTATATATTCACTGATGTAAACTTAATCTTTATTCAATTAATAATAAATAATATTGTTTTACTTTTTTTAAAAACTACAGCCACGCGCCAATGTTAAATAATTATGATGAAATAGAAAAAACAAATGAATAACAATGAACAAAAAAAGCAGAGAAGAGACGATTTTTAAACATAAAAACATATTTTTTATTTTTTCCTTTCAATTTCGTTTTTTGTTCATAGTACTAAAGATTTGTTGTTATTAAAAGAAGAATTATTAAAAGTTAAAAGAGAAAATTGTTAATATTAAAAACAGAACTTGTTGAATATATGTTTTGACTTTTATTACAATTTAGTTATGACAACTAAAATTACATTTACCCTTAATAAATATTGAGTTAAAACAAATTTAAAAATTAACTAACTCATATTTTTTAATACAACTTGATACTTAACCAAATTAAAAATATTTCTTGCAATAAATAATATTTTTTAAATACAACAATTTTTTATTAACAAAAGTTATTTTCTAAATAATAACACAGTATTTTTTTCAGTGTACATGATTTGCGGCCTGGTGCTTGAAAGGAGCAATGTTCGAATGGTGTTTATCTCACTTACCACGGTCTCTTTTTCCAATGTAGATAACAATGGATTTTCAATTCACGTTCCAATGAAGACCGAGTACTGTGGTTTTAGGATAGCTGAGTTCCATCCCCTAAGCTACTGATTGTGTACCCACAGTCGCTACGGGTGCTTCCGTTTCATTTGAATTCCATTTCTTTGGCAGGAATTTGCCTTGTTGTAATATGAATCAATATCAGATACTAGAGTTGTTACCGCGTCATTAGAAGAATCGCTGCTATTAAGGAAATCATGCACGTAAAAATTACTCAAAATACTGTTACGCGCTGCAGCTGCCCGGCTGGCGTTAGCGATTATCTTGTGATTGTCAACTGCGCACTGTCGTAGTGTGCGTTGTATGGACCGCATGGCATAGGGTACATGTTTTCAAGATCTCTCCTGATTGTAATTCGTCCTCTTCGGAACCGATACATTAAAAATGTTAACAAGTAGTCGTTTAGCGACATGCCGTTGCTTGTCTTGGTCGAAGCGTTGAACAGTTCTCGAAACTTCTTAGTCACATGATGCGAAATATAATATGGTAGGGATGGATTTCCTGGAACATCTGGAACCGCTTCCATATGGATTAATGCGATATATTCACACATAAACTCATCAAATTTGGACCGTAATTCGGAATTACCGGCTAATCGTGACTATAGTTACCAAGTGCCGATGCATTCCAGCAAAATGAGATTTGAACACTTTATCAACCCGTTTTATCGCGAATGAAAGTGTCCTGAAAATCTTTCACAGAGTTCTGAAGGCGAATCGAAACCGATCGCTTGGTCTTCGAGTTCCCAGCACTTCAACAGACACGTTTGGTTGCTGTAAACATGTGTGATACATGGTTCATTTTGCCATCCAATGAGAATTACTTCCTGATTTATATTGCCTCAGATACCTATAATCACGCCCGCACTTATTGAGGGTTCGCAAATTTATTATCCGCAAGGTGGAACTTCCTTAAATGATGTGAACTCCATTATCAATCGAACATCACTGGCGTGTATAATGTGGGTTCACTTTATATGTAGTGAGTGGTCTGGTATCGTATAGTACGTAAAAATACAACGATTGGTTTACTTTTTATTTACTCTAGTTATGAATTAAACAAATCATCTTTAGAGTAAAAACAAAATAAAAGGGGAGCGACATTTTTAATATTGTATTATATTTTCCTACTCTAGCCTGGTTTGATTTGAGCTGGAATTATTTTCGTAGTTTGGATGTTCAGGTGTAAAATGTTGGGGTGGCAGATCAATATTATATAAAATACTCAGATTTTTTGTCCCGTGGTTTAGTTTTGTTTTTTTGCTCAACATTTTGGTCTATTTCACTTACGACGTAGCTGTAATTTCTTTTAAATAATTTTATTATATTTTTCGCTACGGCTTAATTCTAGAGTGTTTCTAATTTCGTGTGATTTTGTGTCCGTCACGCCAGAAACCTTATAATTCCAGCCGGAACCTGATAAAGCCACACAGAACCATACAACAGCCATAACAACTAGGACAGTAGTAGCACGATGTATTGTGCATCATTGTCCACTATATAATTTTTCAGCCGGAACCTTATAAATCCATAAATATAAAATTTTTCGGAAAAAACCTTACGAATTCAGCCGGAACCATACCCTCTACACCCAAACTAACTATAGCACAAGTAGCACGATGCGTTGTGCATCATTGTGGACTATATAATTTTATCAGCCGGAGCCTTATAATTCCACCCAGAACCTTACAAAGTCAATCAGTACCAAATAACAGCCAAAGCAACTTAAGCACAATAGCACGATGGATTGTGCATCATTGAGCATAATATATTTCGTTCGCTGGTACTTTATAAATCCAATAATATAAGATTTTCCGGGGAAAAAACCTTATAAATTCAGCAGAAACCCTACAGTCAAAATAACTATATCAAAAGTAGCACGATGCATTGTGCATCATTTTGAACTATAAACGCTTTTCAGCCGGAACCTTATAATTCTGACCAGAGCCTATTAAAGCCAACCTAAACCGTACAACAGCCAAATAAACTATAGCAGAAGTAGCACGTTGGATTGTGCACTATACAATTTTTCAGCCGGAAACCTTACAACACCTTACAAAAACCTTACAATTACCATACCCTCTACAGCAATACTAACTATAGCCCAAGTAGCACGATGCATTGTACATCATTATGCATCATATAATTTTACATAGTAGTTTTCTATATGTTTTTGCAGCCAAACTATAAGGCGATCCAGAACCATAAAAATCCAGTCGAAATAAACTGTTTACATAAATAGTGCAACATATGATTTTTTCGAAACGATCAAAACGTTATGAACTACAATGCCAACCCAGCCAGAACCAGCAAGACCAGCCGCAACCATATGAAGTCGGTGTGAACCATTCGGAGCAATAAAGAGTAAGCATGGTTGATGGTCATTGTGAACTAGCTAAAATTTCAAGTGGAATTATTTGGACACATTATAATTCTCCACCCGCTAAAAGTGTTAATTAAATAAAAAGTTTAAATAACATTTAAAAAAAGTCCGGAAATAATATTTTGTTTCGACTGGATTTATATGGTTCTGGATGGCATTATAGTTTGGCTGAAAAAACATATAGAAAACTACTATATAAAATTATATAGTGCACAATGATGTATAATGCATCGTGCTACTTGTGCCATAATTAGTTTGGCTGTAGAGGGAATGGTTCTGGCTGAATTTGTAAGTTTTTTTTCACAAACAATTGTATATTACTAGATCTATAAGGTTCCGGCTGAAAAATCATATAGTGCACAATGATGCAAAATGCATCGTGCTACTTGTGCTTATAGTTGGTTTGGATGTAGTACGGTTTTCACCGGCTTTTTTAGGTTCTGGTCGGAATTATAAGGTTCCGGCTGAAAAAATATCTAGTGAAAAATGATGCATAATGCATCGTTCTACTTGTGCCATAGGTATTTTAAGATCGTATATTTCTGGATTTATGAGGTTCCGGTGAAAAAAATAAATA
Source organism: Nephrotoma appendiculata (assembly GCA_947310385.1). Taxonomy (NCBI): domain Eukaryota; kingdom Metazoa; phylum Arthropoda; class Insecta; order Diptera; family Tipulidae; genus Nephrotoma; species Nephrotoma appendiculata. The sequence continues at coordinate 183,149,406 of OX371224.1, read as the reverse complement.
GTGCCCAATGATGCACAATCTTCGTGCTACTTGTGTCTAAGTTGGTTTGGCTGTAATCTGGTACTGACTAGCTTTATCAGGTTCTGGGTGGAATTATAAGGCTCCAGATGCAAAATTATATAGTGCACAATGATGTACAGTACATCGTGCTACTAGTGCACTAGGTGGTTTGGCTGTTGTATGGTTCTGTGTGGCTTTATCAGGTTCCGGATGGATTTATAAGGTTCCGGCTGAAAAAGCATATAGTGTTCAATGATGCACAATGCATCGTGCTACTTGTGCCATAGTTGTTTGGTTCCGGCTGGCGTGACGGACACGTGATTTTCGTGTTTATTTTATATATTTACTTTTTCGTATATTTTTGGTGATCTTTACATTTTTTTTCGTGTTGTTGTATTCCACTACATTCATTAAAAAAGGCATATATAGTTAAATTTCATATTGTATGTTTTGTAATCATTATAAAAATAAAATTAAGTAAATTTCGAATTCAAGATGTCCTTTTTATTTGATCACATATATTTTAACAAATAATTAAACTAAATTTAAACAAAAAAAAAATATTTTTTTAATTTAATTTATCATTTTGCGCATATGGTAATTTCACGAATTGTGGGTTCGCAGACGCCGTATACACCATTAATAAACTGTTTTCCTTTTTTTGATTACTGTCGCTCGCCCCGGGTTTCTAAGTTCTTCCAGTAGTCTTCCATCTGACTTTTGAGATGGCCATTCTAAAAAAATACAACATACATTTGAGAGAAGTTGAGAAATTTTAGTAAAAAATTACATCATAATTGTTTGTAATCATTTATGGATGTATAATAAAGTACTCACCTTTTTCAGATAAATTTAATTTATTTTAATTAATTACAGATTGTATAACACAATAAAAAATAATAAAGTATTAAAGTACACAACAAGTATTTTTGGCGTAAGTGTAGATGACGTATACATCGCGAAAATCGGGTAAGATGAAAAGTTTTAAAAAAAAGTTCTTTGATGAATTGTGTATCTAACGTTTTTAGGAGGTGCAAGCCAAAAATTTCGTAAAAATCACCATATTTTCCGGGAAAAATTTCAATTTTTCCAAAAATATTTTTTGTTTCTTTTTTTCATTCAAAAATTAAAAATCTCCGGCCGGCATTTTGAAATGCAATAATTGAAGAGGCTAACGGCTTCCATAATTCTTCATAATTTTAAAATCCGAGGGGCTTTAGATTAGAATTTTGGGGGACGTGGAGCCGGGATCAGCAAACATGTCGCACTGCGTGCTGCACGTAGGAGCGGGTTATATAGAATCTATTAATGACAACTACCTACCAATCTACTAAGGTATAGAAAATATTAAATTATTTAATAATTTTAAAAAAATCCCGACTTTTGTCGCGATTTTTAAGGTTTCAGTAAAATCGGGATTTTGAAAATCGGAATTTTGAAAATCACAATTTCAAAATCAAAATCTATTAAAAAACTTATCATTATTTATGATTTTTTAACTTGTCACAAAAAAAAGTAATTGAAAATATCAAAATTTTCCTGGAAATGTGATTTTTCCGGAATTTTTGGCTTGCACTTCCTAAAAACGATAGATACATAATCCTACAAAGTTTTTTTTAAAAAGTTTTCAACTTACCCGATTTTCGCGATGTATACGTCATCTACACTTTAGTTTTATTTTTTTATTATATTTATTATTACAAACAATATTTTCTTTAATTTTAATCCGTGTGTTTACCCGAAGACTTTTTATGTTGGATTGTTTTATGTTTTCCATACAAAACCGGTTCTGAGACAAAATGTTTGTGGATTTTTTTTTCAGCCTAAATTTTGGTGGTTTCTTGGATTTTTTTTCACTAATACTAATACAAACTAAAAAAAAATTAATAAATAAAAACTCGTCAATGTTTTCATGTTTTTATTTTCAGTTTTGTTTTTGGTGTTACTCGTACATTCGAAAATAAGAATACATTTTTTTTTAAATATTTTCTTTTTTTTGATCAAAAGTTACAGTTTTTTAATACATTTTAAATTATTTGAATAAATAAAAAAATTATTGTTTTAAAATGGAAAATATTAAAAATTCAGAGAGTTGGACTCGTGCACAAGCAATGACACTGATCCGTGAATATAAAAAATATCCATCCCTCTCGTGACAATCGAAGATATTAAAAAAAAATTAAAACATTAAGGAGCCAAGTGGTTAAGGAAAGACAAAAAGTGGTAAACTGGAAGAGAAGCGGTTCGGGAACTGACGAGTTGTACGAACCAAAACTTTGGTGATATGGGAGCTGTCGTTTTTATTAAATGTAAATGAAGCTGAACCCAGCAAATCTAATATCGAGTTAACAGAGGTTATATAGTTTATTATTATTGTTCATAAAAGTTTGATTGAATATTGATTGTATTTTATTTTACTTTCCAGATAGGGATTGATGAATCAACAGGATCCCACTGCGGCGTAGAAAAAGAAAGTCAAAAAAATTTCGAGGATTCTGAAATTACTCCACAAAAAGTAAGTTTAAACCGTAAAACCTCGTTCAAATCTTGTACCACGTTAAATTATTTTATTTTAAAAATAATTTAAGGGAAGAAAATCCAGGGTTCACCAGTTGGAAGCATATGGTATATGGTACAAGAAACATTTGAAATCTTATCGGTAGAAATAATAACCTTAGTAAATAAGACAATTATCGAGGAGAGAAAGTTTTTAAAAAGAGGAAACTATTTCTCACCTCTATCATATTCGTAATGATGAAGTCAAGTACAACTCTTACCAGTCCGACTCCAACTTTATTAACAACCTCTTCCTCATCCAAAGATTCCTTAAATATACCCTCACCTGCATATCAATCTTTAATATATCCTCAGAACTTATCTCGTTCTCAAACATCCAGTTACACTCCCAGAATTCCATTAAACACCCCATACCAACCAGTCTTTTATCCCATAACAAACTCCTCCACAGACCTAGAAGATTCAATTCCTTTCGATTCACAGCATGCGCCCTACACATCTACCCCATTAAAAAATTCCCTAGAAACACAATCAATTTTAACACATAACCAGTCTGGTCCATTCCTAATCAGAAAGATTAAGCCAATAACATCCGATCCCCAAACCGTTAATCTCACTTTCAGAAATCCTTCAAATACCATATCACCACCAACATATTCCCGCATAACAAATTCCTGTTTGCAGCCGGCATCATCCACTTTATCCACTTCTACGCTATCCATAATTAAATCGCTGTAATTAAAAAAAAAATCAAATGCAACATCCGAACCAAAAAATATTCTTGAAATAGCATTAGATGAGATTTTTGAAGATATTATTATTGAAGATTCGGAAATAACTTTATAATATATTTTTAATAAAACTGTAATACAAATAAAAAAATTTGATGTTATATTTGGTCTAATAAAATTTTTACTACAAACATGGTTGGTTTTTTATTGCGCATTTCATTGCATCACGTTTTATAGTTCAGCATATTAACTGTTGCTTCTGTACTTAATTTCCAATCTGAAAATCGCAAATAAGCACACAAAATCAACTTCCATCAAATTTTTAATTAAAAACTTCAGATATAAACGACTTGAGAACAGCATGCCGAACAGCTATGTTATTTAAAAGTAAAACGAAGTTTTTTTTATACTAACAATATATTTTTATTTATGCAATTCAATCATCCCTTCGTTATTGAAGTATTCGGTCAATTCTAGTCTGACACTTTGTCCTGATTTAGACCTTGCTTGATTTCGTTGGCCCCTTGCCATGTGCTGCGACGTGGTATTTAGAATTTCCGCCGTGTTGCTTTGATGTTGAGTTTAAGAATTTTCTCCGTACCAATGGCTTTTAGTGATTAAACAATTATGTAGCACACAGCAACATTGCACAATAGATATAACTTTATCTTGGTGCAGATTTATAGGCTTTTGAAAGATTTGAAATCTATTGCTTAGTATGTCAAACGCCCTCTCAATATTTTGTCGAGCACGACATTATTATTTTACTTATTATTTTATTATTTTATTTATTTATTTATTTATTTATTTATTATTAATAATAATCATAAAAGTGTAAATGACAACTAATGGATTTAATGTCCTTTAAAAGCTCGTCATTCGCACTTATGAATGGTACAAAACATATATACAGCATATAGTGTCATAGTGACTAAAATTACATTACGCATAATAAACAATAAAATACAAATATATAACAATAACAATATGATTAAATTTAATTAATTAATGATGATTGGTTTTATTAATCACAAATAATCTTTAACTGATGATAGCAGATGAGATTTTATCATTCGTTTAAACATAAAAATATGTACAGCATTCCTAATATTTTCAGGTAATTTATTATAAATATATGGCCCAATAAATGTTAATGATTTTCTGCCATATTCCGTTTTAATTTGGGGGCACTTCAACTGACAGGAACCTCTGGTTGAATAGCTATGACCTCGAAATTCGAATTGTATAGACGCAAGTAAAGATGGGATGTGCAGACACTTAAACATGTAGATCGACACATACATCTCAAAAATTGCTTTAATTGGAAGAATGCCTATAGCAACAGTTCGATAGAGCTCTACAGTAGGAAACAGGTGAGGTAGTTTAAACATTGCTTTACAGCACCTATTTTGTAAAATCTGCAATTTATATAGTTTTTCTTTAACGGCTGAGCCAAAAGTAGAAGAGGCGTATGAGAATCGAGTATGAATAAATGAGAAATAAATTGATTTTAACACATGTTGTGGAACAAAATCAGCCAGTTTTCTAATCAAGCAAATAAAAGGGCAAACTTTAATACAAATAGAATTAATATGGTCATCCCACGTCATATGCTTGTCGAGTGTTACGCCAAGGTACTTGAATTTGTCTACTCGCTCTATGGTGCAATTTGCAACTTGAAGTGGTGGTAAATCAATGTGCCGTAGGCTTGGGGAGTGAAAAATTATATATTTCGTTTTGTTAAAATTTACTGATATTTTGTTCAGATTCAGAAAATCTAAAAGTAAAATAATATCATCCCTCATTTGTGACATTGCTACCTGACAATCCCTGGATTAATAAAAGAGGGCCGTATCGTCAGCAAACATTCTAATATCACCCGTGAGCGGTAATTTGGCCATATCATTTACGTAGATTAAGAATAGCAAAGGACCAAGTACACTCCCTTGAGGAACACCACAGTTCACACCTAAAGTGGAGCTTTTAACACCATTTAAAATCACAAACTACTTTCGATTACTAAGGTAACTTTCTAAAAGTTTGTGTGATAGGCCACGGAAGCCATAAATTTGTAATTTCTGTAGAAGTAAACTGTGATCTATACAATCAAAAGCTTTACGAAGATCAAGAAATAAGCCAGATATATAGTTTTGCCTGTCAAAATTACGATAGATCAAATCAGTAATGTCTGTTAGGGCCAAATCTGTACCAGAACCTTGTCGAAAACCATACTGACGAGAATAGAAAAAATTTGATTTATTTAGAAAATCGATCATCCGATTAGCAATAATTTTTTCTAAAATTTTGTCAAATACAGACAAAACTGAAATTGGACGATAATTATTAACTATTTTGGAGTTTCCAGACTTAAAGATTGGCGTCACTTTAGCAATTTTAAGACAATCAGGGTAAACACCGGTTTCCAAAACTACATTAAATAGATCAGATAGTAATTGTGAAAAGATTGGCGAATAATTCTTTAGAACCACATTACGAATGCTATCGTAACCACCACCCTTTGTATAAAACATTAAAAAAAACATTCATCAAAACATTAAAATTTTTTTTTTCGCATCGTCGGTGGTCGTGAAGGAATACGGGATCATCATATCTTCTGATAATTCTGATAATGAAAAGGCATTATCACCAATGAACATGTGCGGCAGCATCGTTGAATTTCCTAGCAATTTTTTTGGTTGTAAATACCTATCGGGTTGTTGAAGTATATACGAAAAATTTGATCTCTGTAAAACACCAGCATCGCTTATACGCGCCATTGCATCCTACGTCAATAAACATAAATTTGGCGTAGGCATCCGCAATACCAAGTAAAACAATACTGTGAAAGCCTTTGTAATTGTAAAACAAAGGTGCCATTTTTTTAATGGCCTAAAAGCAATATGCTTTCCATCGAGCAAACCTAAGCAATGGGGGAATTGCCATTTAATGTTATAATCATTGGCAATTTTTGACCATTCTTCTTTAATATTCGGAAACTGAAAAAAGTACTAATTAATTAATTGTTTGAAATTAACATTTTCACTTTAATACCTTTAAAAATTGATTTTTTAATCGTTTGTAAATAGCTTCACAAACTTCCAAAATTGCACTTGATAGGAATGGTTTTGACAATTTTGAGTTATAGTCAAGCTCCATGAAGCTTTCTCCAATAGCCAAAAACCTCAATGTAACCGCAAGTCTTTCATGTGGATTGATTGCTTTCCTCATTAAAGTATCTACTTTTTCAATATCAGGCCTAATCGCAGTTATAATGAAATTGAGTGACTCCTCGTCCATACGTAGAAATTTTTTGTAATCTTTTGAACCTGGCATAAGTTCTTTCATAAGACTTTGTATGTTGACATTTCGATTTCTTGTTTTTCTATAAACCTTTACCCAACAATGTATCTTTTTCGTTCGACTTGCTTCCTCTTTTTCTTTTTTTATGGCAGCTGTGAAAAGCTGGCAAGGTGCAGCCGTTGATGCCATAACTGCAATCGCAGCTTTGTTGTCGTTTGCATCACCATACAAAAAAGAGGAAGCCGGTAAATTATTTGAATAATTTTCAATTTTAAATTTCGCTATACAAGTATATTTGTTTTTATTCACTACACGACTTGTCCAAGAACACAAACAAAAATTTAATTGTTTATTAATATTTATTTTTAATACACAACAAATCGTTTTTAATCAATAATATTCGCAATTGAAACCAAAATTAAAATGGCGACAACAATAGAAAATATTTACCTTTTCTATTGAAAGCGCAAAAAAAATGAAAATAAATTAAAACATATACTAAAGGTTTTGACAAAAAAATCCAGTAGAATGACGCCTTATCGAAACGACGTGGTATTTTAACGCCGAAAAATTGGTTGAAAAAGTCCACGTCTAAACACGCCCAATAATGGAGAAAGACTTTACAACAAAAAAATTGAAATGTCACCACGAAGACGGCATTACAAAACACAATAAGAATGAGCAACAAATGTAAAATAGTCTACAAAATATTGCTAAATATTTTTAATTATTTTAGACGTTTGTTAAGTTGGCCGTCAGTGAGATATTTTGCACAAACATTAGATTTTCCCCCAAACGGTGGGATAAAAGAACTGAGATTTTTATACGTCGTATGAACTCGCAGTGAGGAACCAGATTGTTTTTTTATTTAAATGCTTCTAAATGTATGTAACAGGTTTGTTTCTTTAATAAGTTTGAGTATCATAATTTGGTATAATTTACGCAATCCCAGTATGCAATTACCCAATATGCAATGCCGACGGAATTCCATTTACATTCGCGTTCTAAAACCACACTGCTTCTATGGAAAGAACCATGTGTAGAACACGGAAATTCGTACTACCAGCCAAAGAAAAGTGTCACAAAAATTCCGGTATCGGTGTGAATCCCAACTAAAAAGAGAAAAAATCACAGAAACAAAAGGCACATGTTCCCAATATGCAATGCCGACGGAATTCCATTTACATTCGCGTTCTAAGACCACACTGCTTCTATGGAAAGAACCATGTGTAGCACGCGGTAATTCGTACTACCAGCCAAAGAAAAGTGTCACAAAAATCCCGCTGTCGGTGTGAATCCCAACTAAAAAGAGAGAAAAAATCAGAAACAAAAGGCACGTGTTTTGTATATATTTTCCAATTGGAATAAATAATAATTCTTATCCGAAATAAAACAAAATTTTCCATTTATAATAAAATAAATATTAATTTTTTATTCACATTATTTTTTATTTGTGTACAAAAACACATAGAAAATTTATTTACATATTTAAATTTCATAAATTGAGTTTTGTATTTCATCCGCCACGTTGTATTGCATCCGCCAGCATATTGAGATTTTGAAAAAAAATCATTGAAAATTTACTACGTAAATGTATTTTGCGACGACGCCATTGTGAGACAGATCTATATTACCTTTTTAGTCCAAATTTGCACATCGCGATCACTAAATAAGTTAATAATTATTATTATATATTTAAATTTAAAATTATTTACTTTAACAAATCGAAAAACATTATAATGAAACACAACACTTTAAAGTAAAAAAAATAATTATGTAGTGCAACGTGCACGTCGACTTGTCAGAAGAAATTGAAAATAAAAGATAAAATCGAAACTTATAAAACGAAAATAATATTACCGCGAAATAGAAAGAGAAAAACAATTATTTTTCTCCAAAATCAATATTTTTGTGTCTTTGATATTTTGTAGTACGGAATTTTGTACGACATTTGAGTAGTTTTTTCACACAGTGGAATAATTGCATACTGGGTAGCGACAGTCAATTTTTCAAAAATAGTCGTCATTGTGGCGTAAAATAAATAAACTTATCGTTTGACGTTATTTTTTGAAATTCCTTATATTTTTAAACTAAATTTAACATTTTCGACGTCATTTTAAGGCTAATCTTGATAATCATGTATTTATGTTTCTTAACACCTTGATGCAAACATTTTTCGCTGTTTGGAGGTAAAATATTGAAAAAATTGATTTGTGTGTTTTAAAAAAACTATAAACTTTGAAACCGAACCATAGACAGGCTAAACATTTTATTTTTATTTACGTGTATTAATCTCTAAATTATACATCTAAGTTCATTCTAAAGAAAGAATTAGGTCAATTGGTAATATCTTATGGTCAAAAACTGATTTTTATTAAACATTGTTTTTCAGAATTCCATACAGCTTCTGAAAATTTTCAGATATCGAGTTTTTTTACAATCAAAATTTCGGAGCTCCATTCGATTTTTTATAGGGTTTGCACTAGTAGAGTACACATATCGATATACATTCCGGTAAACTTCATATTTCAAAGTAGAGGTTTTTTTTTAAAAATAGTACTAACCGCCATTTTTTTAAATTTAGGAGTAATTTAAGATAAACTTCATAAGTATAGAATGTACGGACTTGGTTTGACAAACAATACTTAACATTAAAAATAATATTCTTCCTATTTTTTGTAATTTTAAGAAACAGCTAAACCCATTTTCTAACTATACATACCAGTCTACATATAACACAATAACTCATTTTCACCCCGCTACATATTTATTATGTACAAAATATATCCAGTTTTATTACAAAACAACCCTTTCCTCCTCGCCTCACTTCGCCATTTTCTTGTCATATTCATCATATTTATTAGCGCAGTGAGACAAAAAAACATAAACTAACTTAACTTATTCTCTGTTATTATTATAAAACAGGAACAAGACAATATAATGTACATCACGTGACATTTTATATATCTAAAATAATTTCTGTGTTTTATTTAAACTTTTTTTGTTTTTTTTTTGAAACACGGTACAGAAAAAAAATTTAATCATAAATAATAAAAACACATTAATTTCAACAAACAAAATAACAAACATAAAGCTCGCTTATCACATCAAGTCGAGCTAATTAAAAATACAAAGTATCAAACTTTTGAACACAATTAACCGAAAAAAGAACGAAACTCAAAATAATCATAATAATAATTAGTATTTAAAATAATATACTAAAATTAAGCAATATATCAAATATGGAAAATTTTAATGTTTTTGTAAACTCCCGTTATAAAGAACATGTATGGTACCCAAATGTATATGGAAAAAGGGTTAGATATGAATATTAAAATCACCTTCTACACAGTAAAACTTTTTTGATTTATTGTCAATTTTCTGAAAAAAATAAAAAAAACATTAAATTTTTTTTTTCAAATTTTCTGGATGTGTAGCTGTAGCGAATAAAACAAAAAATTTTCTTCTCCATCTGATTTTATGAGCTTTTCCAAAATGAGAAGGAAATTCGACACATTTTAATTAAAAATATGTATTTACGTATACCTTCATGTGAGCACATGTATGTAAAATTGTAAATTTAAAAATTTTATTTTTAAGAATAAAATAAATTTATTACCATTTTTTTTAATTACTTTTTCTTTACAACAAAATAAATTCATATATGTATTATATTTATTATAACACATTAGTAAATAAACAAGCAATTTTAAAAATATGTTGTATTATTTATATATAAATTTTTTAAATTACAGCTCTCACAATTTTTGAAATTATTATCAGAATTGTTTATTTGGACAAATATGTAAATAAATTTTAGGCACAACAAGTGTGAATTGTAAAAAAAAAATTATTTTTGTTTAATTTAATAAATTAAAATACATTATGTTATATTGCAACCTAATTAAAAATTAATTAAATAATTGAATTTTAATTTTTGTAAATAATTTAATTATTATATTTTATTCTGTGTTACAACAGATCATCTAGTAATTTTTTTTTATCTTAAATAACTTTGGAAAGAGAATCGTTGCTTCCCCATTTAATTGCTTCTATAACGATATTTTTTTTAAACAATTTTATTTATTTGTTGAATCTTTCAAACATAAAAATAACAATAACAATAACAAAAAACTCTCGATGTTACTTCTTTTAATCGCCAAACAAGAATGAACGAGATAATTATTTTTTAACTCGAAATAATAGTACATTGTGTCTTTAGGATTAAAAATGATAATTTGTTTGACGAGCAATTATATTTGCATGTGATATTCGCAATATTATTTGCAATTATATTCGCAGCGTAGCCGAGCAAAACCAAAGATTGCGCAAAGCCACGTTTTTTTTTCTCCAAATATGTTGAGAAACTAAGAAGATCATGTCATTTGTTTGGTTTGACTATTGTACGCGTCAAACTGCAAAGCTATAATTACAATATTTTCTTTCTTGCGAACAAAATGTTTGGACCAGAAGATTTATCAAATTTACCACCGGATGTGGTTCAAACAGCAAAAGAAATTGTATTAAACCTATTGTCATCAAAATCACGTAAGATTTATGAGTGCACATATAAGCGGTTTTTGTAGTGGTGTAATGAAAAAAATGTACAATCTGGATTATATTCAGAAAGTGTTCTGAAAAATATTCCAAATTGTGAGCATTTTCAAAACAACAGAATACTGGTTACCCCGCCAAAAAAATCGAGGGTTCTCGATAAAGCACAAATCGACTTGTTTTTAAATTTTGCTCCTGATAAGACATATTTAATGATGAAGGTAAGCTTTAAAACTTTAAAAGATAATATATATACATATACTACTGTGAGCAAAAAATAGTAAGGCTTTTTAATTTAAAATTCACGCGGAAAACCATTCGCCGAAATATTTTTTTTGCTATGTTGGTATGACTGCCAGTGACATCTGTGCCAAATGTCACATCAAAATAATCATTAGTGTTTAGTATACGCTTGTCTTTCTGAAGTACAAAAAGTGCATTCGGCGAGTTTTACGTAATGAGCGAAATTCTTCAACAAAGAAGTTCCATTAAATTTTGTGTGCGGAATCAATTTTGTGGTGCCGAAACGTTCAGAATGTTGCAAAAGGCCTTCGGTGATAGTTGCATGCCGTGAGTAAGTGTTTTTGATTGGTACAAATTGTTCAGAGGGTTGAGAACGTGTTGACGACGAACCACGTCTAGGACGGCCATCAACATCAACTGATGATCAACACGTTAATAAAATCAAGGAATTGGTGCCCGAGAATCGACGATTAACAATCAGAAAGCTTACTGGCTCGTTGAAATATCGGAAGGATCAGTGAAACTCCTTCTCCTGTGATATTATAAAACATAGTAATGGCTCTTACTATGTTTTGTACAATTATCGCTATTCTAGTTAAACATTTTAAGCTCTTTCCAAATATGTAATCCGAATTCTCGTATGTGTCTTAGTTTTCGAGATATTGTATGGTGGTTTTATAGTATGTGCAACATATTTAGAAATTTTCGTTTACAGAACATAGTATGTCACACATGTTTTTAAAAAAGATAGCATGTGGTGCACATACTAGGTTTTATAAAATTATTCGTCTAGTTTTTTGAATTGTGGTACTTGAAGTGAACATAGTAACTGAATAATAATAATGTAATGACGGTTTTCTATCATGAATAGGTGTAAAGTACTAAAATAAAATCTACAGGCAAATCAATCTCATATGGAGAGAGAAAAAGTGATTACTGTTATTGCAGTTGCATTTATGTAATATTTCGCTTTGTTTTCGGATTTCATAGAGTATTGTTTTACTTTTTATGAAGTGCCAGGTCTAAATTGGAAAAAAATCATTTGTGAATTACCGATCGACGAGTGTAGTTACATATTTACAACATGACTTCACGTGGACGCATGTTAGTTGATTTAGTCCTAAATAAAAGTTAAGCCGTTATTTTGTGCTCATATATTTGAAAATCGTTTTCGTAATAAATATTACGCAAATAATTTGTTTTATTAAAGGCGCGGAAATATTAATAAGGATATAATCCCAACCAAACAAAATCTGTTGATTCCTTGTTCTGAAAGTCCAGTTTGTGAAAGGCAAAATAAAGAGCTGTAAGCTTTGTTTGAATTATTTTATTGTAGTTGAATTTCTAACTTAATTTTAATTAATTTTACTTAGAACTAATGCCGCAGAAAATACTCTTATTGGAGATGTTGTTCTGTCGAATAATGAAATCGAAATGATGGCCAGTCCACCGTCTGATACTGACCAAGAGTCTCAATTAGATGATTCTGATACTGATCCTACTTACGAGCTACCAACGGAAGACAATTTAATACAAAATTTTGTTTATGCACCGGAACGTAACGATGACCAGGAGCAGGGCTCTAGTACAACCAACATTAATGTAAATGTTCCTAATGAAATCCACAATGAAAATGTGAATTTACCAACGCCAGGTCGCAATTCTTATAAAAAGCATGCACGCCTTTTGAACGCGTGTTCATGCAAATTAAAATGGTACGAGATGCATTTGTTCAACAGACATAGCGTGTTAAATAATTTCAAGCCCTATGATTTTGCTCAAAGAAGAATGTTTTTGGATAAATACAATGCCGAAACAAAAATAAAGGGCGTACAAATCAAACGATTAACCAGACGAGGTACCGTACACTAATTTATAAATTACCGAACGTAGATCCATACCAAGATAATATTATTGTGTGCAAAAAAATGTTTCTTGCAACTTTGCGAACAAGAAGCGATGGAATAATAACTTCTCGTCTGAAATCAAAACAGACAAAAAGAACAGTAGATTTAGAAGACAAACGGGCATTGGAAACAAAGAAGAAACGTAGAATAAATATGATGGAAATCGACAAAAAAATTATAGCCCACATCGAAACGTTCAATCCTGTAGCATCACATTACAAACTAGTGCATGCACCCAATAGACGTTATTTGCCACAAGATTTAAACTCGAGATTTTTGCATAAATATTTTAATTCGAATGCTACTTCCGAAAAAATCGGGTACGATAAATGTTGTAAGGTTTTCCTAAAACAAAATATTGATTCGACCGTACCATCTCAGGATAAATGCCTTTTGTGTTCTACTTACGAACAGTACTGCGTCGAAAACAATATTGTGTTGAGTTCCTCGTCGATTGTCCAAAACAACTTAACAGATGCTTTATCAACATCAAGTACATTGGTGAAGAATGATTTGCCAACTGAAATCGAATTAGATGTAGATGATAAAATTGAACCTTCAAACATATAGCTTTAGGTTCCGGTACCGCAAAACAAGGAATCGATAATCATCAAATTGGACTTAATTTTTATATCCCTATTGAACCAACTACGTCTGTTGAAAGAAGTATTGCATTTCACAATGAAAACGATTGCCAAAAATGTCAACGACAAGAATCGCATAAAATAAGTTACACAGATGCCAGAAAAGCCTATAAAATTGATAGTGGTAAAGAACACCTAGCAAATTGCAACGTATTTACTGCTGATATGCAAACAATTTTTATTGTACCAAAAATGACTATTAAAAATAGTTATTTTGTAAGTCGGCTAATTGTAATGAATGAAACGTTTGCCCCTTTACACAAAGGACCAAATATAAATGTGCTTTGGCATGAAGAAATTCGTGGTCGCAATGCCGCTGATGTCACTTCAGCTTATTATCAAGTTATAAGACGGGCTAAGCCAGAAGTGGACAATTTTGTTTTTTGGGTAGACAATTGTCCTGCACAAAACAAAAACAGGACATTCTATTCGTTGCTTGTGACTATCGTAAACCAAGAATGGAGGCCGAACGTTATAACTATTAAATATTTTGAACCAGGTCACTGATTCATGAAAACTGATTCTGTTCATGGTAGAATTGGAGCTGAATGGAAAAAAGAGCGGACATATTAGATATGGCCGACGTCATTGATGTGATTCAGAAAGCTGACCAAAACAATGATGTCATATATTTACAAGCAGGTGATTTCAGACAATTTCATGATGGTTCTAAAATACGGTGAAAAAATATGAAAGATGAACACGTCATACCATTACTTGATACAGTACGGTTTGTAGAGTTTCGTAAAGGATCGCGTAATCTATTTTACAAAGTAAAATTGGATGATACTTCTGCTTACAAAATGAGTGTTTTTTTGAAAGACAAATTTCATATGAATATACCCCACCTATTGAATTTAATTTGGGTATCAACACTGACAAATTAAATAAAATTAAACAAGAACTTATGCCGCATATGCCAGCACGAAAAAGGCTTTTCTGGGAGGAGATGACAACTAATGACAGCGCTAGAGGCTTGTGCACATTTTCAGCAGAATAAATGTTAATACTTTATAAATGAATAATTTAATGAAATATTCTGTTATATGGTTTTGTTAGTAAGTTTGGCAATTCTTTCTTTTATAATTTATTTATTTTTACTAATTGAATTATGTAAATGAATTTTATGTACCTGAATACACAGAGTGCTTATATACTAAGTACTTTTTACCTGATAAATAATTGTGCAATTAATTAATTTTGAAATAATCTAGACTTTGTCATTTTACGAAACATAGTATGTATCTATCTATCTATCTATTATATTAATACGCTTAATTTTTTCAAACTCAATCCTAATCCGATCCGTTTAAATTTTTCAGGGTAGGTCAACATAAATATAGCGGTGTGCCTTTGCTAGAAAAATCGGAAAAATTCCACCGGGAAGTACCTGAAACGGGTACCTCAGGTGTTTTCAGCAAAATTTTGTCACGACGCCAGAATGCCATGACAAAATATGTTTATATTTAATCTATGATCATGCGCGAATACGTAAGTTTACTAACAAAATATTAAGTGTGTCTGTAGCTATTATTCTTCTGCTTCTAAAATATTCGTGTTCTTAAGAATTCATTTAATTAAATACATTATGCACTTTAAATTACAAATTAAAATTAAATCTCGATTTTATTTCATTTGTTATTTTATGTTTTCCGTTAGTTAAAAAACGAAGTGTTAATTTCTGTCTTTATCAGATATATGTAATTGTTGGGTTTTTCTACTAATTGAAGAAGGCCCCAATTTCTTAGTTGATGTGGATTTCGAGATTGTTAAATGATTTATTTAAGTAAAAATTGTTTGATTTTAACTGAAAATCAGAAAATAATTAATAATTATAATTAAAAATTTCTTCAACTGTACTTATCAAACTTAAATGAGCTTTTTGTTTGAAAAAATGCGTTTTTTATCCATTTATTTAGGAAAATATTAAAAAAAAAACCAGAAAGTACGTTTCTTGTCCACACTGACGTCACATTAACATGCTCAATGTTGCACCTTCTTGTCTATACATCGTGTATGGTATAGGCAATGCCTCCTAAACTGCAGGCCTCTTACTACTCTCATAGTCTCATTTTTCGCACATGACGACAAGTTATGTCTTAACCGAGACTGCGCAAAAATAATATTATGGTATTTACACTAACAAAACAACTACAGAAAGCAACAAAACGTCGACATAGCATGTCGTCATCATTTGGTGTAAGCGGCCTGTAGTTTAGAAGGCATTGGTATAGGTATGGATATATTTCTATAGATGTTTGATCGGTTATATTTATATATGTATATGAATTTATGTTATACATATACATATATGATTGATTGTTTTTATTTACAATTATTTTAATACGGGTTATCCAATTCGAGGTTGATAAAGTAGAAATCTGTATACCGACATCTGTCAAAGATAAACGTCAAGTACGCTGTCATTTATTTAGTTGACATTCTGCCATTTAAGAATATGGAGCATTTAACAATCGACTAACGCGTTAAAATTAAACGCGGAAAAACAGGCCGTCGATGCTGATTTTTCGAACAAAATTTTCTTCAGTGATAAAGCTCATTTTTCGCTTGGTGGATACGTTAATAAGCAAAACTGTAGAATTTGGGGCTCAGAAAATCCACAATTGATTGTAGAGAAGCCATTACACCCGGAAAAAGTCACTGTTTGGTGCGCATTGTGGTCTGGTGGTGTGATTGGGCCGTATTTTTTTGAGAACAACCATGGACGAACCGTTACCGTCAATTCTGAGCGCTATAGCCGCATGTTAACCGATTATTTTTTTACGAAAATCGAAGATTATGATCTTGACGATATGTGGTTCCAGCAGGATGGAGCAACCAGTCACGTAACACGAGCAAATCGAGATCTTTTGCAGGAGAAATTTCCTGGACGTTTGATTTCGCGATTGGCGAAGATCGTGTTTACGCAAACAATCCTCAAACTCTTGACGAATTGAAAACTAATATTCGTAAGGTAATGGCCGAGATACCGCCCGAAATGTGCCGAAAAGTCATTGAAAATTACCTCAAAAGAATCAAGGCCTGTAAGAAGTCCCGTGGAGGACATTTGAATGATATCTTGTTTAACTAAAAATGGAAAATGAAATAAAAATTACAATACATTCCGAATATTTTGTGTGTTTTTTTTAAGTTTACTTTATCAACCTCGAATTGGATAACCCTTTATTTTAATAATTAATCTGATATTTTATTATATTAATATTATTTAATATATATACTATATGATTATGTATGTTTGTATTTTGGCTTTTGTGTAGGATGAGTGGCCATAATGTTTCATCTATTAAAGCGCAGTAAAAACATTTTATTTATTACAGTTAGATAAGTATATTCGAAGATTATTGTATGTTGCTTGCGTCATTGTTTAATGTAGCCTGCGGCCCTATTCCTGAATGCGGTGCAGGTGCGACTGTGCAGGATTCGTATTTGAATTGAATCAGATTCGTACGATTCTTATTTAAAATTGAATGAGAATCTTGTACGTTCATTTTCGTGTCGTATTCAGGAACAGGGCCGCTGGTTTTTGCAAATTTACTTGTATAACAACATTATAGAGTGGAAAGATGATTGAGATGAGCTCATTTCAGCTTGATTGAATGACAGCTTTTGTTGTTTTATTGTATTTATTCATTTACTTGATTTTTTAAATATTATACAGATGTTTATAATAAATTATATCACATTATTCTATATTATCATTTATTAGTTTATTATCTTATTTGATTATTTTAAAATTGTAAAATTTTTATAATGAATTTTGTAACGTGAATCCAAATGAACTGCATAAATTTGTTAAAACTATTATTTGTAAATGGGCATACCCAGAGTAGAGTAATTGTTTGTTATTCATCTACATTTTGGGGATTTCAAATTAAGAGTATGGGAAATTGAACGGAATTCAATCTGATAGAGGATTTTTATAAATCGGTGGCTTGAACTAATGTCTGTAAGTCTACCATAATATCGTCCTGTGCGGGTTTAATGTGCTCGATAGCAACTCTAACTTGTGCATCTAATCTCATCCATTGTTGGAGGCAGCCCTAATAGAAAGTATCGTCTTCCTCTGCTATGGCTGGTGATTGCACCTCTGTTAATTTTAAGATATCAAACGAATTAGAGATTGGAATGTACCGCCAGCTATTCTGACTAGTATCTCGCCGATATTGTTTTATATATGAATAGTTCCTCGCATTCGTTCATTTTGTTTATAGCATCAAAGATTTCGGAACAATATATAGACAATCTTTCGATTTCTGCCCAGATTCTGCACTGTTATATCGCTCTTTGGCGGTTTTTAATGAGTAATAGGCATCGGGATCTTGCGAATATATGTTCTGTATTGAATGCTCCATGATATCTTATGATATAGGTTAATAATACTAACAAGTAATTTCTGTGGATCTCTTCTGAACTAAGGTGTGCATTTAAGTCCACCAATAGAACAATATAGCGTGACTTAGGATAGCGTTCTACCATTGACAAATTTAGTGCTCGGTGCCGGTGGCGCTGGAGCTTTTGACCAGGTTTGTTTCTTATTTACCACAAAAGTTAATATTGCATTGATTTAGATTGATGTCAATATTGTTACGTTTGTGCTCACTGCTGAGTCTACGAGCATTCCAGATCTCATAGCATAGTGAGGAAGAGGCTGATCTTGTTTTACTCATAACACATTTTGGGTGTTGTAGCTGATTTGTGGAATTGACCACAAATCTACTACAATATTTAAAATGTGCCACTTTAAACCCGATATTTTTTTCTTTTTCTTTAACTTTACGTTAAATTTTTAGAAAATCAAGAAAAAGAGCGAATGACTTCCATGGAAATACAGTACGGCTTCAAACCTTAAATATGATATTCCAATATGTATGTTTTTGCAGTTGTCTTGTTTTCGTTTAGTTCCACAAATACTATATGTGCCTGTTGGTTTTTAGTGTTATAGAATATAGAAGTATTAATCCAATCTTTATGGTAGAAATCTTTTCCGTTATATAGCGGAGGTCCAATTTTTATAGCAGTAGTAATTCATGTCCATTTAGCGGGGGTTAATATTAAGCGGTATGTAGCGTATTCCAATTTCAGTTGCTCAGGTAGATGGTTTAATAAAGCGGTATAGTATATCGAGATATAGCATTATTTTTATGTGAATATTGAGTCTAAATGATCGTTTTTTCAACGATAGCACTTTATTTTGGATTGACGTTTTAAATTTCATTTATTCACTATTCTAATTTCTAAAATTATTTTCTAGGTATAATTTATATTATTTAATTATTAAATATTTAATTTATTAATTTAAGGTACATTATCAGATATGGGACTATGGGATCATGGAATTCTACTTCTAATTAGCTTAGTTTACATTAATGATATTAGTCCTATAGTAAGTGAATGTTGAATGTCGTCGGCGGAGAGTGCGGAGTGCTTAGAGCGTTCTTGCTCTCGTCTTTGCGGTTGGGTGGTTTGTGTTTTTGATGAAGATTTTCTTAAAGTTTAGCCTGTTTTGGGAGGGTTCCTATTAGGAAGTTAGATCGTCTGATTGTAGGAATGGGAGGAGAGGGCGTTTTGACTGTGTCTTGGGGATTTGCGGCTTTGGACTTGTTCATTCTGCGTTTCTCGCTGGCGATTGAATGTTCGCATGTGGTATAAATTAATTGCTCATTGTGTAGTTATAAGTTGTATTATTTTTGTGTTATTAACTATCGTCTTTATCTAGGTGTATGTAATCGGGCCGATTCAATCAATAAATACTGTTTAGGAAGTCGGAAATTTTTAATATAGTATTCAATTTCAGGTTATTTTCAGATACATGTGAAATAATAACATTTTTCTTAGGTTGCGGTTTTAAAGAAGCAATTATTGATGACCAATACCATCATTATCCATTTAACCAATTAAACCTCTATCCTTCCCCTAGTAGATTAGTTTTGTGCTGTCTTTGTGTTACTAACTATCGGCTATACCTAGGTGTCTGTAACCGGGCCGATTCTGTCCCACTTAACTTACCTATCCAATCCTTCGGTTTTGTTATGTGTAAAAAAAAGTGTACGGTGGGCCCGGCGTCACCCGGGAACTCCTGTGTAAGAACTTGGTCGTACATTCAGAATCAATCAATCAATCAATTAAATCTATGATCATGCGCATTACACCGTGACAATGACAAAATTTATTGCCGAATTTAAATTTAAAATTGCCGATGTTTTTGTGATGACACACTGTGATGACAATTTTTTTTTTTTTTTTTTATTAAGAAATCTTTATTTCTGTATAATATTACAACTAATCATATGGATTATCTAGTAATTGTTTTATAAGTTAAGTATTCCACTCTTGTGGGATGAGACCTATCAGTTCATCCCAGCTCTGTCAGTCCTTTGATTTAAGCGGCTCAAGGAACCACTAATTTTAAAGGTTTTGTTCTTTTTAGGCGCTTTGGTCCATTGGTGCGATCCAGTAGGTTCCGTAGCTCCTCGTTGTCATGCTGCTGCAGTCGCAGTACATGACCCCTTGCAAATTTTTGTATTTCATCGCTGACGTTGACCATGTTTAAGTCTCGATGGAGATTGTCGTTTCTAATGTACCAAGGAGCATTCACAATGCTACGTAGTACTTTATTTTGAAATGTTTGAATGATCTTCACTGTAGTTTTCCTTGCGCAGCCCCAAAGCTGAATACCATATGTCCAGATAGGTTTTAGGATTTGTTTATATAACAGCAGTTTGTTGTGCGTTGTCAGTTCGGAGTTTCTTCCAATTTTTCTGAATTTTAAATTCAGTTCTTTCCTTTTCTTTTTAACATGCGCTTTCCACCTGAGTTTAGAGTCTAGCGTCATGCCGAGGTACTTAGCATTGTCAGAATATGGTATTTGTTGTGAATCCAATCTAATCGGAATATATTCTAATTTCCTGTTTGTAAAGTTGATGTGTGTTGATTTCGATTCGTTAAGTGTTATTCTCCATTGTTTTGTCCAGTTATTTATTATATCAACAGCATTTTGAAGTTTTCTCGTGGACTCAACTATACGGTGGTCATATTGAAACCATCCAGAGCTACTTATGTAGCGTAATATATCTCGCACTCTACAGCCCGCGAGTTCCGAAAGGCTGTCCATACTGTACACACCTAAGTACTTATGCCTTCTGCATGATAGTGCCGGACACGAGCATAGGAAGTGATCCAACGTCTCCTCTGCCTCTTCGTCCAAACAACTTCTACAAAAGTCATTAGTCTGTATACCCATCCTTCTTGCATGTTCCCCAAAAAGGCAGTGTCCTGTCAGTATCCCTACGACCAATCCTAACTCTCGTTTTCCTAGGGATACTAGTGCCTTGGAGCGCCTCAGGTCCAGTTTTGGCCAAACCTGTTTTGCTACCCTGCACGTGAGAGAGTTGGTCCACCTCTCATTTGTCAAGGCAATTGCCTGCATACTGAGCGCCAATTTGAGTGCTGCTATAGGCCTCCCCAGACCCGCCCTTCCCGGCTGTATCTGGAGAGTCGTGCCGTACCTAGCTAGATCGTCCGCCCTGCAGTTTCCCGTGACGTCCGAGTGACCAGGGACCCAGATTATCTGGATGCTGAAATACTCGCTCATCTCGTTAAGAGATGATCGGCAATCCAGCGCCACCCGTGACTTCAGACAAACCGCCTCCAGCGACCTGACTGCCGCTTGACTGTCCACATAAATTGCGATATCCCTCACGGATACCACATTATGCTTCAATCATGTCACGACTTCGCCTATCGCCACTACTTCAGCCTGGTACACGCTGCAGTAGTCAGGGAGACGAACGGAAATATTAACGTTAAGCTTCTCACAGAAGACTCCGGCTCCTACCTTACCGTCTAGCTTAGAGCCGTCCGTGAAAAATTGCAGTGCCTCGTTTTCCAGTATTGATCCGTCCCTCCAAGATTTCCTCGAAGGACAGATGGTCCGGAAACCTTTATCGAAGCACAACGTTGGCTTAATATAATCTAGATTCGCCAGTTCTTCCCTTAGCGATCTAGTTATCGTCGAGTGTACCGCGTAAAGACACTTCCACTGAGAGACAGCCGAGAGTCTCGTAGCCACATTGGCTGCTATCTGTTTACCAAAAAATTCGATTGGAAGAAGGTGGAACATGACCTCCAAAGCGCGTGTAGGTGTTGACCTAAGTGCCCCGCTTATAAACATGCAGACCGTTCTTTGCACCTTTTCCATCATTTTTATATATGTTGCCTTCTCCAGAGCTGGCCACCACACGCCCACCCCGTACGTCAGCACTGGTCTTACCACTGCCGTATAGAGCCAGTGCACCAGCTCTGGTTTCAGACCCCATTTCTTACCTATGGCGTTCCTACACGAGTAAATGGCTACATTAGCCTTATTCACCCTTTCCACAATGTTAGGCTTCCAGCTGAGCTTACTATCCAAGATTATGCTCAGAAATCTTGCTCTGTCAGCAAAAGCCAGCCTAATGCCGTTCACGGTAGGAGGGCTAACTACCGGAATTTTATACTTCTTAGTAAATAGTACCAGCTCAGTCTTGGAAGGGTTGATCCCTAATCCACATTTGCTGGCCCATTTCGTAACGATCAGGAGCGCATTCTGCATAACGTCCCTAATCGTACCCAGATATTTGCCAGAGACAGCCAACGCTACATCGTCTGCATATGCTACAACCCCTATCCCCTCTCTCTCCAGTTCCAACAGCAAACCATTCATCACCGCACTCCAAAGAAAGGGGGACATTACACCTCCTTGAGGGGTTCCTCTAACCACCCGCCTTCTAATGGTGGCCTCCCCCAGTTCCGAAGTAATAATCCTGCTTACCAACATCTGATTTATCAGCCTTATTATGGGGTAATCCACGTTCAAAGGTAGCAGTCCTTCCATGATCGCCTCCGTTTTTACATTATTAAAGGCGCCCTCAATGTCGAGAAATGCTACCATACAGAACTCTTGCGAGTAGATTGACTTCTCAATCATGCGTACCAGATCGTGCAGAGCTGTGTCCACCGACTTACCCTTATAGTACGCATGCTGCGACGTTGCCCAATTCCTGGGCTCAATTTTTGATCGAGTGCCTACATCTACCAACCTTTCCAAGGTTTTCAACAGAAAGGATGATAGAGTTATAGGTCTCAGGTCCTTTTGATAGGCATGTGAGCTTTTTCCCGATTTCGGGATAAAGACCACTCTGACCTCCATCCATTTCCTAGGAATATAAGCTAGTCTCAGACACCCTCTGAAGATACCCTCCAGCCAGGGGAGGATGACTGCCGAATTCCTTTGGATCTCTGCTGGTATAATCCGATCCGGGCCCGCCGATTTATAAGGTTTAAACCCGTTCAGCGCCCAACGGATTCGCTCCCTGTCCAAGATGCCCTCCATCTCTAATAAAGGTATTGCTCGATGAGCTCCAGGCTCCATCGAGTCTTCAAAGCTTCCCGGAAAATGGGTCTCGATAAGGAGCTCCAATGATTCCGCACTTGAAGTTGTCCATGACCCGTCTGGTCTAATTAAATAACTAGGACTGGTTGGGTTAGTAGCTAGAATTTTCCTAAGGCGAGAAGTCTCAGAGACCTCCTCCATCCTACAACAGAAGAGTCTCCAGGACCCCCTTTGTGCCTTCTTCAACTCTTTTTTGTACTTTCTTAGGTCCTCCTTATAGGAGTCCCAATCCCGAACCTCCCTTGTGCTCTTAGCTTTGTTAAAAGCTGTCCTACACACTCTCCGATACGTTCCCAACTCTTTGGTCCACCATATCGGCTTCTGCCTGCCCCTAGGCTTTATCAGGGGGCACGCAGCATTAAATGAAAGATTGCACGCTCTTGTGACAATATTCACCATGCAGTCTAATTCTTCTACCGTCGCCGGAGGTCCCGGGACCTCCAGCGGCAATAGTTCAGCCAACACTTCCCTATATTTGTTCCAGTTTGTCCTTCTGGGATTCCTGAAGGCTTTCCGGGCTACAGGTTTAATTTCGAGGTTATATGTTACATATCGATGATCAGAGAATGAGTGCTCCTTCGCCACTCTCCACCCTCTGATCATATGAAAAATCGTTTCCGACGCAAAGGTCACATCTAGAACCTCCTGTCGATTTTTAACAATAAATGTCGGTTCTCGTCCAATATTGCAAACTAAAAGGTTGGTATTTAATAAATAATCAAAAAATAACTCACCCCTTTCGTTGATGTCTGTGCTTCCCCATATGGTGTGATGTGCGTTTGCAACACATCCGAGTATAACACCTACCCTTCTGTGATTTGCTTCCCGGATTAATTCCCCAGGTTATCCGGTGGAATCCCCTTTTCCCGATCCATATAGGCTGAGGCCAGCCATATTTTTTCACAGCCAGCCTCAACACTCACTGCTGTAACATCACCGCTACTAAATTGAGGAAGGAGATTCAAGTTATTTTTCGCTAAAATACAGGATCTGATCTTGTCAGAGTTGCTTGAGTATAGTAATTTATACCCTTTCATTCTGAGGCCACAGATCCTGTTATTGCTAATCCAAGGTTCTTGGATTAACACCAAGTCGTCATCAGACTTAGTCAGTCTGAGCACGAGAGCTGCCGAGGCAGCCTTCGTGTGATGTAGGTTTATTTGTACAATGCTAAACATTGTAGTCAACCTTACTCACCTCTACCTGCACCCCCTGCATCGGGATAGTGCCATCTGGCTCGTTGTTCCGGCCGCTATCCTCCTCTCGTCGAGAGCCCGACAGGATGTCCCCATCAGACTCCAGTGAGAGGAGGCGACCTCCAGTAACGATATTTCCTGCGTCCGAAGCACTTTTCCGGCTGTCCTCAGCCCGCTTGACCATCTCCTGCTGAGTCCGTTCACCGTCACTCCCAGGCTGGTCTTTCGTAGTCGCCTCGGTCTCATCTTTTTTATATATTTTAAGGGTGATCGACCCGAACCCGAAGTTGATCACCCCCTTTAGTTTTGCGAGGGAAGCCAGGGACTCTTTGTTGATCAGCATGATTGCCAATCTAAAGCCTCCCTTAGCCTCCTCTCGCTTTACAATCCTCCAGTCTTCGGTCGGAAGATCGGAATTGCTGGCCCGGATGATCTCTTCCGGCTTATCCGGCTCGGTTGGCAGCCATACACGTGCCCTCGGCCTGCTCGGTATTTCCTCCCTGCAGACTGCCTCGAGCCTCGCACCCTGCCATACCTCGCCTACTTCGGCTACCGCTCTTTTGTATAGGTCAGCCGATCTCTGGTCTGAGCACGCAGTCAACTTCACGCGCCCCTGATACCATCCCGCATCTCTGTAGGATGGAGGGGATCCCGGATTTTCTCTCAGGATCCGTAGAAAAATGGAGTTTAGTGCATTATGCGCTACCCTCCACTTCTCTGACGTGATGCTCCCATCTTCTTGACTTCTGTCAATGACGGGTAGCACCAGCACGTGCTCCTTTAGGATCTCACTGAATAGCTTCAGTTTCCGATCCCTAGGAGCACCCGACGTCTTGTCTGCCTGCACCTTGGCCCGCTTACTGTCACCCGGCTCCAACTCATCCTGGGACCTCTGTCTTTTCGACACAAGGGCCCTTTCCGAGCTATCACAGCCGACAGTTTCTTTAGCCCATGCTACAGACTTACGCTGTTCGACTGTAAGCTGCCCCTCAGGGGTCGCAGCCAGTCTTTCCAGAACTCTAAACGCCGACCGTCTCTCCCTGTATCGACGCTTCGAAGGAAGGATCTCCTTCACTCCTCCCCTATCTTCTTTGACGGATCCACTTCCACCTGGCTTCGATGCCAAAGTGTCACTTACCGTTGCTCCTAATGATGTAGCTCCACCTTCACGGTTAGAGTTACTCCCTTCCTCCGGTTTTTGAAGGGTGCCGGCCCCTTTATTTTGTTTTTGTTTACTTTTTTCCATGTTTTTCCCACGAGTGTCGGAGAAATATTAGTCGACCTGCGCAGAGATCCGTGTACGCAGGCAAGGCTAAATACAACTGGAGGTCGCCAGGTATCCAGAGGGCTCCGTTCACGACTGGGCTTTGTTAAATGGGCCCCCAGTCTAGCCGATTATCAGCACGGGTCGCGTAACACCTTAATCCAGCCCATTGGTTCGCCGAGCACCCCGTCCCCCGCGCCCCCGTCCTCCTCCCGCATTCACTCCCTCATTCACCATTCATATGGATATCCCAAGCCAATGGGCCCCACTTCATTCATGAGATGCCCGTTTATAGGGTTCCCCATTCAATACCTGGAGGCTCGGGAGCACAAGGGGACGGACGTTCAGTTCACCGTGGTTGTGGTCGATGGTTTTAAGGCGCCATCAGTTCGCCTTTCCCCCGTTCTCTGAGACTCTCCTCCCAGCAGAGCTGCGGTTGGGGACGGCTTATTTAATTCACCGCTAACCTACCTATCGATAGGCCGTTCACTATCCACCACCTGTGACCCCCCCGATAGCTGCAGCTCGCCACGGGTACGATTCACTAAGTAGTTAGTAATTTCAAATGGCTTAACAAAAAAACATAAAAAGACATTTATCTCAAAACTATAAAAATGTACTTACTATGTTTTGTCAAATCACGGGAGCCTTGGTTTTGCACCACGATGATGCACCTTCTCATACTGCATTGGTTTTACGTGATTTTTTCGCCAAAAATTCCACCCATATCGTTCCGCAACCACCGTATTCGCCTGATTTGCTGCTCAGCAAACTCAAACGACCGCTCCGGGGAAACCATTTTGAGTCAATTGAAGACATTAAATGTGAATCGCTACGCGCATTGGAGGCTATTCCGAAAATTGACTTTAACAACTGTTTCGAGGATCGGAAAAAACGTTGGCACAAATGTTTTGAGGCCGGGAGGGATTACTTTGAGGGAGACAAAATAGATTTGGAGAAATAAATAAAGAATTTTAAAATTATGAACAAAGTCTTACATTTTTTTGCTCACAGTAGTATACTTTGTTTTTGGTATTTTTCTTGCAGTTTGTTTAATGATAGATGATATTGAAGACGTTCAATCAGCTTTGTTGGTAATAATTTGCAGAAAATACTTTGCTCTTCGCCTAGATAATTGCGAGGTACGACGTCTTTTTATAAAATACCAAGGTGGAGTATGTCATCGGGTAGTATTTGGTATTCACAAAATTAGTAGCGTTGCAAAAGAAGTGGCATTGTATATAAATTTAAAAAATGCAAGTGAATATACCGGCCATTGCTTGCGCCGGACTTCAGCTACACTCCTTGTAGATTCGGGCGGTGACCTCACATGCCTTAAAAGACATGGTGATTGGAAATCTAATACTGTAGCTGAGAGATACTTAGAAGATTCCACAACAAATAAAACAAACACTGCTATAAGAATATTACGACCCGATGACCTTAGTACCAGCTACAGTACTAGTACCAGCTAGGCCTCGAAGATCCCAGTACCTGTCCAATAGGTACCATTATTGTTGGCAATATGGTTACAAACTAATAATGTTGACAAATCCGGTTTGCTTAATTTTTATCAAAGTTATTCAAACTGTACTTTTATTTTAACATTAATATCCAGAACAAATAATTTCTTTAAATGAGTATGTATTGAGGTAATGAATAAAAAAGTTTTTCCGTAATAAAAAAAATAAAAATACATATTTCATATACATACATTATACATATTATTGGGTGTTTACTATAATATTTTTTACTTATAGTATTAAAAGTACCTACTTTTGCACCAAGGATCAAAAGTATGTAGCTTAGCAAGACACACATTTTTTAAAATATTAAGAAAAGGCCAACTTTAATACCCAAATTTACAGCAAATACAATTAGAAGTAATGTACCGTTGCTACGTAGTATATAATATACATCAATCAGTTGATTTAATACAGGGTTGTATTTGGATAATTAAGATTACGAATGCAAGCGAGCAAGATAACATTAAACGCCAAACCGAAGTTTTAATTATTTTATATCCTCAATAATTCAAAAAATACAACATCTCTAGCAACGTAAATTCTTGCATATACATCAAAGCCATCTAGAATTACATATAGCCACAAAAATCATATTGCAATATTGTCAGAGTCGGAAATTATTTGAGATAAAATTCAGGATACGGTTAGTTAAAGATATAAATCAAATCAAATGTTTGAAACGAACATTACAAAAGTCAAATAGGTAAAGAAATATTTCGTATGGTAAAGACGTGTACAATATAAATCTTATTTACAATTCAACCGTTCAATGTTGATTAATATTGTATATTCTAAATAGTTTAAAGGTTATTTATTCTAAGTACAAAATCACTTTAATCTGTGATATTTTGAAACTCAATCAAATCTGTGTTAAGAAGATCTTAATTTCAGAGTACATTGTTGAAGACGAAATGCCCTATTTAGCACTTTCTGCTCGTGCGAGTTGACAATATCTAAGTATAATAGTCGGATCTTGGAATCTTAAATATTTTCTGTAATCCCGGGATTGCCGTACTAGAATTTTAGAATTTCAAGTAAACTACAAAAAACTATGCGTTTTAAGCAACGAAGCTCATTTAACCATCGAATCTAGTTAGTCACTGCGAGTTTTCTGAACTCCACAAGTTGAAAGCTTTGCTTGTAATATGAAGAACTGATCCATTAGATGTTGTCAAATCAACACTTTGAAACACTTGACATTTATGTTAGAGAATTGAGCAACGTAAATGCCTTTTACAGTAATTTACATAACACCTTGTTCTAAGGGGTATCCCTAAATCTTCTTCTTCTAATCAGATCTTCGATAATCTATTCAAATCTTCGCCTATAAACAGGCATATTATTTATTCTCTACTTTAAACATAAAATAATAAATAATAAAATTTATTTGTTTTATTGTTTTTGTGGAAATACTGGAGAAAACCTAAGCAAAAGTATAGGCAAAAGTGAAGAAGAGTGATTCGAATATTTAACTTTACTGAAATAATATTTCCATTCCAACCATATTAGTCTATTTAAGTTCAAAAATTTACATTCTAAATTTAGATAATTAAATTGTTAGAGCTTGAGTTTATTTAATTCTAAAATAAAACTATAAACTAAAATATCGAAAATTGCAATTAATTATTTATAATATCCAAACGAAAGCCTTTTCCACATTTAAAGTTTTTTGGTATTCAGCATGACATAAAAATACCTACCTGCATCCTTCTGTATCTCATCCTGTAACACATTAAACAACAACAACAACCATCAAACTAAAAATTAATAATAAGATTAATTTACGTAATCAAATACTTCAATTTATAGTAACTTACCATTCTGCTCGCATCTAGATGTATTCCTAAATTTAAATGTTCATTTCATTATTAAATTATTGCAATTTAGTTTATATAATTTCTAATTTATACTTACTTCATATAAAATTATGTAAACATTCATTCATTTGTCAAAATGTCATATTTATCGCGACACACTCGACAAAAAAATGTACTAATAGATTTGGTTGCATACATTCACGTCATTTGTGATGAGTGTTCAGATAGCATAAATAACTAATTAACGCTAATTTATTATTTTATATATTTATTTAACCACACTTACACAAATTTATAAAGTCTCAAGTTCAAGGGCAAATATGTTTATACAGATGATCAGCTGTTTTGTATTATATAATTGCAACATCACCTAAAATTATCTTATGTTAATACTTAATGTACATTTACGTTATTGTCATACTTATCTTTGTCAATCTCAGGTTATAACTTTTATTAAATTATTATTAATGATTGTAAAATCTAAAATTAAGGAACTTATACTAAAAACAAAATCATTTTTAACACTTATAAGTAATTTAATAACTCTGCTTATAACCAACCAAGATAAATTTATTATCCAAGGTGCTACCAAAAAGAACTTTGTTAATGCCATCTTACGGCAGGAATTTTAGTCAAATAATTTAGCATATATTTGTAAGTTTTCATTATAAAAGGTTTTTTAGTATTAAAAAAGAACTCTGTCCAACGAGTAACACTTCTTAAGGTGTGCAATCCGTAATTAATAAAAATAAAGTGTGTAATCCGTAATTAATAAAAAAAAAGGGTTAAATTAAAAGTTTGTGCGTGTTTTAACCGATTTTCCTGGAGCTTATATACTAGCTGTCTCTCTCTCTCTCTCTGGCACTATACATCCCATCAAGGGATTTGGCCGCCTCAAATGAGGTTTCATAATCATATTTTCATTTCGGATAATGAGTGATTAATTCATTGATCCTGAACCAGCCGTGAAATTTTTCCTTGTCACCACCGGGAATCGAACCCGGGACCTCCGGTCGCTGGAGCAAGCATGCTAACCACTTTGCCACCGGGGCGGCAACTAGCTGTCTACATACCTGGAAACCGTCAGGTTTGAGTCGTTTGCGCCAACCACCTGAGTGGGAATTTACCGGGATAAGCAAACGAGCTATCGAAAGAATGAGTTCGTAATCTTTGGTAAACATGCGTACCAACCTTTGTAATTGATATTGACAAATGGACGAATGGAGAAAAAAAAATCTTTGTATTTAGTTCATTCGTTTCGCTTCCACCTAAAACATTATAAATTTATACATTAAAATAAAACAAATTAAAATTAAAAAAGGTGTACGTTCCTTTATAAGTGGAAAGTGCGCAACAATTAGGTGTGTTTTTTTATCAATAAACACACAATATCAGGGAAGACTAGCAAGGCCGCTTGCTCAACGAAAATTATCTACGCAAACGGATTGCACCTACAAAAGTAAAGTAGTAAAGTTATTCAACGATAAATTGTTGGTAATACTTTTTGACATAAATTTATCTTGCCCCTTTACATTTTATCTTGAAAAAATTTTTACGAATGTGAACTTACTCAAACATCACGATATTCAATATCCCAGCAAGGTCGCAAATTATCGGTGGAATATCTGTAGAATACTCATCGAGCGGCTAATCGCAATATCGCATATAATTCATAAATATTGTCGCACGAATAACTTTGACTCCACGCCAAAAAACTATGAAAATTATCTTTACTTTATCTTGCGCTTATCTTGTTTTAATATGCTTAAGGTGAGCTAAAGATAATCGGTTGAATATCGCTAGTACAACCTAAAACGAAACTTTCGTAAAACTAAAGGATAACCACCACGTACTCGCCAGTATATCGCATATAATTCTAAAACGCGTTATCGCCAGATTAACTTTAACCGAATCTGACAATGGTAAATAGTATACCGCTGGTACAACTTAGAACGAAACTTTCGCAAATCCGGAGGATAACCTGCATATACTCGCCCATGTATCGCATTTCGTTCTCAAATGTTGTCGCTAGCTAGGTTAACTTTAATTAGTCCCAATTTTAAAATTGGGTTATGCTGAAAATCAGCCAGGAAATTTTGAGTCATTCTGGATAATAGCCAGGTAGATAGTGTTATTTATATCAAGGTGTAGTTACCAAGACCTTGTCGGTTTGGTTTCGAATTAATGAAACATTGAATTCTTTATATTGAAAAATTCGGTCGTCTCATCAGACTGCAGTGACCAAACTACAAAAATATTGTTAATACTTTGAACTTACATAAAAAGTGTAACCGCGCAATGACTTAGCTGTATATTATGACGCAAATACAATAACATTAGAGGTTAAAAAGGGGTTAACAAATGCATGGTGAAACATAATAATTCGCTAATGGATTATGATCATATTTTGTATGTAAGTTTACCGTATTTTCAATTTTTTTGCAGTCTGTTTAGACGGCCGAACTTTTTAATTTAATTTAATCAATGTTTCATTAGTTCGAAACCAAACTTCCTACGTCTTAGTAACAATTAGAAATCTCACCGATCACTCAGAACAACTCAAAACTTCAAGGATACTTTCTGCATTACCATTCTTGTACTTTCGCCTAAATTTAAAGTGTCAGTGTTTATATTTTATTCAAAAGCATAAAGTGTTAAAGAATAAACTAATTACCACCAACTTTTTTTCATTCACGCCTCCTCGCGTTTAAAAATGATTCAGCTAGTTTAGTCCGGAATAACCCTTCATTTAAAAAAAAAATATATTTAAAGGTTTTGATTATTGACAGTCAAATATAATTCCAATCCATGCTGTTCCAAATTAAGAAGTACAGTCGATTATAACCAGATACAGAACTGATCCGATAACATCATAAAATCACATTTTTGTGTTTGTTTCGTTTTCCAAAAATAACTTACAAACTTTTGCCTCGAATGGTGCATAGCAAATGGTGTAATGGATTTCGACTTTCCCCACGGTGGTGTATATTAAGGTTACATCCTCGTATAATATTTGGTTCAAGACTGTTATTACATATTTTTGTTGAAAAAAGGAACAAAATCATTTAATATTAAAAATGTGTGTTTTTTATAATATTTAATTAAATAAAGATATAAGTGATATTTGCCAACCAGCTGCTAAAAAAATTTAAAAGTTAATATAACATGACCGGAAAAAAATGTTTGGTGTAATTTAAAAAGTATAAAAATAAAAATTATTGTATTTTGATTAAAATTTTAATCGAAAGAAGTAAATGCCTGAGCTTAAGGCTTTTGGTTGGTTTCTTTATTGAATAAATTTTTTCGGATTTTTAAAACTAAATGTGTGAGAGGGTAAAGTGGTTTTTTGTCATTTACGTGAATATCAAAACTTTGTTCAGCTATAAATTTAAAAAATTAATTATATAAGCCAATAAATAGAGTGTCTCTGGATTCTAATTTTTAATTGAATTTTTTTGTATTTATTTATAGTTTTTGAAATACAATACTATAAACATTTTATGGATTACGGATGTGGTTCATTCTTAAAAATGGAATTATATATTATTTATTAAAACAACCAATAACACAGTTGCTCCATTCCATATGTACAATATGTAGAGAAGATCTGTTCGTAGGATGGGTAAAAAAATAAATTGAATTTATTAAAAACAAGAATATGTATATAAAAAAATATAAATTCTAAAAGTCTAGGATAATATAAATTAATAAATAAAAGACATAAATACACACATATAGAAAATATATCCAAAAACCACGAAAATTGCAGAAAAATATAAAAAATATTGGGCAAAAAACAATTAAACAGAAGAAAATAGATTTTTCCGAAAAATTGTATATAAAAATGAAAATATTGATGATAAATCTCAGAACACAAAAAAAAAGTTTTCTAGGAAAATGGCAAAAAATAACAACACAATTGGATAGCATTTTAAAAGTATAAATTTTCTAGTATTTCAATTAGTAACGCCTTCCATATCCTGTTGTTATGTTATTAGAGTGTTTCTATTCTCTCTGCTCCGCATCCGTGTATATACCGAATCGCCATCATCATCATCATCGCCATCGTCGTCGTCATGATCATATACGGTAAATACAAAGTGTATATTTATTCCTCCTGTATTATATTTTGTGTGCATCTCCTCTTACTTAGGTCTCCACTCTGGATATGTGTACCACACAGAAGCTACTGGATAGATAGGAATATATCCAGTTTTGGTTATTATTTTTATTATTATTATTAAAGCAATAACAATATAGACCAAAAGAAAAAGATTGTGCATGAAAATAAATTTTTTTCTACTCTCCCGTCCATTTGCTTCCCTCGCATCTCAAACTACGGTATATTCAGATTTTGTATTCACGGCGGTAACGGAATATAGGTGTTTAAATTCAAAGGAAGCAGTAAGTAAAAGACAGAAAATATTATCATACAATTTTAATATAAATCCATTTTTTTATTTATGTGTGTGCCAGCTAACTAGTGCATAAAAATAATATTTACACAATGCACGGTCTTAGTTCCAAATAGTGGATCTACTACACTTTTATAGAACAGTGGTTAAGGATATCCAAATCCATCCTGGTGATTGTTTACAAACAATAATATACGGGGTTTCGCTGCAAACATAAATTTATTTACATTTAGTTTGTAACATACGAATTCCGTTAATTTGTTGATACGACATTTTCACAAAAAAAACGAAATCAACCCAACCGGTGTAAAATTCTGGACATGTCCAAATTTTCTGGACAAAATTTGAGCTGACACTAATTTACATAATACGAAAAGGACTACTTGACTCTATTTCGAGAGGAGAACACATGAGGTATTCGAATCTGTAAATCATGTTTGGGCACAAATTTTTTAAGGCCTCGAATGTTGGCTTCCAAGTATTCAATAGTCTCTGGCTTATCAGTGTAGACAAGTGACTTCCCATACCCTAAAGAAAATAGTACAGCGGTGTAAATCACATGAACGCGGTGGCCACTTGACACGTCCATTTCTCGATAATAATCGTTCATCAAATGTGTCTTTCAATAAATTAATTGTATCGCCCTCTGTATGGCATGTGGCTCCGTCTTGTTAAAACCACATGCTTCTGATGTCAATCAGTGTTGAGCCGTATTGAGAAGAGAATGTATGTATAGAATTAAAAAATGACGTCGACAATGTCGAGAATGTAAACAATCTAGAAAATGATTGTTTCTGGTAGCAATCAGAAAATCTCTATTGTTTCTTTGTTAATGGCTTAATTTCTACCTGACAGTTGAAAAATTCGTAACCATTTCTCTATTTACACTAAATCATAAATTATATATATATATATAATTTATGATTTAGTGTAAGAACAATGCGGCGTTTGTATTGTTGTTTCACTCATTAAATAACACGATGATATATTATTCCCGCAAATAACTGTTAATTTTTACTCTGTTTCAATATTATTTATTAATATTCGGCCATTTGGCAAATCAAGAGTGTTTTTTCAAGTTAATTAATAATTTTAAGTGAAAAATGTCTAGTGCTAGTGACGATAGTGAAAGTTTTACTGAAAGAACCATAAGAAAATGGAAAAAGCAACCTGATAAATGGAAAGAAAACAATCGGAAAAACGCCCGCCTTCATGGTGAAGAATACGTTAATACTGTTGGAAATACTGCTAGCAAGAAAACTATAACAGAAATTGAGTAAGATATACTATTATATTGACTGTAACTTTTCTTATCTAATATCTATTTTTTTTAGATATGTAACGATAAGTGCAGAAAAAATATCACCCAGGTTGAAGAACAAAATATTTTGTCAATGTTTCTTGGACTAGAAAGTAAAGATGAACAGAATATATACTTAATGGGCCTTATGGAAGCGAAACCTGTAGCAAGACGGCGAAATAGTAGTGAAAATTGTGTAAAATCTGTGACATTCGCTTATAGTGTGGTCAAACAAGGTGGTAGAATTCCCGTTTGTAAAAAGGCATTTCTCAGCTTACACGTAATTTCAAATTCCCTACTACAAAGGATAAACCAATTTGTCAAGGAAGGTAAAGTTCCAATAGATTTACGAGGCAAACATAATAATCGTCCTCATGTTTTAAATTCTGAATATATTGTCAAAATAAAAGAACATATCCCGAAAAACAAAATTAATTTATTGTAATGATAAATAACCGTCGGAAGTCTTAGGACCGTGTGGTTGTTTTACAGACTATTTTGGTTAAAAGTGTTTTAAAAGTCCATGTTTGGGCAGACCTTGGGGCGTTATAAAGTCTGTAAAATGTAATCAAA
Organism: Nephrotoma appendiculata; assembly: GCA_947310385.1. NCBI lineage: Eukaryota > Metazoa > Arthropoda > Insecta > Diptera > Tipulidae > Nephrotoma > Nephrotoma appendiculata. Next base: position 183,113,968 of record OX371224.1, on the reverse strand, counting down.
ACGAATATTTACGATGTAGTAGGTGAAATTGACCGTCTTAAGGCCGACATAATGACAGACTTTTTACTGACGGACTGGCATTCCAAATGACCACCGTGATAAGGAAAAGGTAGGGAATTATTTATGATGTAGTAGGTCAAATTGACCGCCTTCACTCAGAAAAACTTGGGTCAAAAGAAACAAAAATCTGAGCCTATTTTGCCAAAATCTTGGTGATTTTCGATCAACCAAATCTCTTAGTTAAAAAAACGAACAAGATCTTAGTTGAATAAAATTTTATTTTTAAATAACCAAATCGTGGTTATTTAAATTTTAACTTAGTTATTATAACCAAAAACATATGGTTGTTTTATTGGATAGAAGTGGATAAAATTGGTAACAAGGGCCAACTATATTTTGTTAAATCAACCAAGGGAAAAAATTATTTTACTAATGACTTGTTAATTCTACTAAATTTTCTTAGTAAATGTAACCAAATTTGCGGTTAATGTTGAAAAAGTTTTAGGTTAAAACAAACAATTTTTTGTTAACATGGACCAAATTCTTTTTATAATACACAAAGTAGACTTAGTAAGTAAAACTTTATATTGGTAAATATAACTTAATGTTTTGTTAAAAATTGACTTTTATATTGTTAAAATGGGTACTATCAAACAATATTATTGGTAAATTGTACCAAAATAAATATATATATATATATATATATATATATATATATATATATATATATATATATATATATATATATATATATATATATATATATATATATATATAGTTATGTTGTGGTTTAAGCAAAGAGTAAGTAAGACTACGTTGTTATTACCTTTATTGTGTTGTTTATTGAAAAGTATGAAAAAGTGTGAACAACGCAAGAAACATTCAACATGGTTTTATAATATTTACTATTTTCATAGTTGCAAATTAATGAGATAAAGTATGATTCTATATAATACAATAATTATTGTTGTTGTTTTCTTAGTAATGAAAATATAATTACTTTTTGCATATCTGCAAATTATGCGCTAGCATATAAATAAGATAGTAAGTATCTAATATAATTCTAGTTATGTTGTTTTTACATATTACCGGCCAAAGTAATATAATTCTATATAATGCAATTATTGTTATTGTTGCTTTTACATATTACCGGCCAAATGTGGTGTTGACTTGGACTTTGGTATCGTTGATCTGGATTTAGGTATTTGTGGCATTACGTATGTTAACTCCTCCCCCCGTAAATTGAAGCTGTCCTCAGCTTTACCAGTCATGATGAATCTATTGAATTTAGTTAATCTATTCCTGTATTTCTTGTAAAGGAAAAATAGAAAAATAAATGTTAAAATAATTAACACAATTGATGATATGGCATAGGTGTGACTATATATGAAGTGCCATTGTTGGTGAATCTGCATTTCCTGGATATTTTTGATATTTGCCTTTGTCAGGTATGGAATATCCAGCGTTTCGATTTTTGTTTCGTTGACTCTTATGGTATTAAGTGGCTGAATAATACCATACTTCTTTGTTATGGATGACTTGTAGTTTGAAAATGATTGATGGCTGGTTTTTATGGTACAATCGCTAAATTTAAGCAACTTGACTCCTTGAATTGCTAATGAATCCGGTCCACAGGTCGAATATATTATTTCCCCTTTTCGTGATGACATAAATAAGTAACCATCTTCTAGTAGCTGCGTTTCGTCGTGGTACTGTGCTTGTATTAGTTTACAATCTGCTGCTTGATTATTGAGCAGGTTGGGTATGCATGTGTTGTTGTTGTGTTGTAGTTGTTCCAATTGACAGTAATATACTTGTTCCAAATTTTGGCAAGGTTTAGAAATTGTCATGTGCATATTTTTATGGGATATGATATGATTATAGGAATTGGGAATAATGGAATCGTTCATGATATATGTTTTAATTTTGTTATAAAGGAACGTTTCTTTGTGAAATTGTGGTATTTCTATTATGACAACCAAATTAGTACTGTTGTAATATGCTTTAACTTTAAGTAACGAATAAACTTGTTCTTGCGAGTGAAGTCGTATATTATTTTTTTCGAGATCTTTCAAAACATAACTCATTTCCTCGTTATCTAAGATAAATCTTGATATTACGTTAATTTTAGCAAATGTAATAATTTCATGAATTTCTTGTGCGTGATCGAATAATATTTATATGTTGTCGTCTATTATGGTGTAGTACATTAGAATGTCTGCGTGAAGTATGAATTTTGATACTTTTTACGCTATTGGCCGTAGGCACTTGGCGAAACACACTAATACTTAATAAAGACATTTTTATTAATCACTTGTTTTTTGTTTCGCAGTTATTTTGAATAATTTTCAAAAAGTTTAAAAAATCACTCGATCGATTTCGACTTGTTAGGTCATCATCAGGAGTATCTACTGATTTGTGTTAGTAAAAAATTTTGTTATATAGTAGAAAAAAGCAAAATATAAATAAAAGAAGGAGGGCAAAAAAATAAAAAATAAGCAATAAAAGCAAAATATAAATAAAAGGAGGGCAAAAAAAATAAAAAATAAGCAATAAAAATTAATCTACGGATCGCGCAGGTGTGCGATGAGTCATAGGCTGAGTAACAAAATTCAAGGTATATTATTGTGTACGTGAGTATAGAAAAGGGCAGGATCTGTAATTGGTGAGAACCGGATTTCTCTCTGTTCGTTAAGGATATTTTGGTTAAGAAATATTGATTTTCTAATTTCGTAAGATTCTAAGGTATCTAAACGTCTGCCTTTTGGTTGTATATGTAATATATCTAAATTGTTCAAGCTAGCTGTATGATTTTCTGACGTTAAATGATTATGGAAAGTTGATTGGTTGCAACCAGATAAATGTTCCTTAGCTCTAACTCCAAAATTGCGCCCAGTCTGACCAATATAGGAGAAACTACAATCATTGCAATTGATCCTATAGACACCAGATTTGGAAAGGCGATCAACTCTAGGTTTATTGTTAAAAATCATTTTCTTTATTGTGTTATTATTATAAAAAGCAAAACTAATATTGGTATAATTGGACACGATGTTGCTAATCCGTTGGCTCGTTTTTCCTATATACTCTAAGCGACGCCAATTTTCCCGCGGTGGACTATCCGGTGGATAAATACCCGTTAGAGTTTTACGCTTTAGCTTTTTATTCAATAACTTTAATATAGTCCTAGTTGCATATCCGTTATTCGTTGCTATTTGAAGAATTATGTTAAGCTCAGTGTTATAATTTGAATTTGACAGAGGGATGTTTATTAGTCTATCTATGAGTGAGTGGAAAGCTGACATTTTAATATTATGGGGATGGTTTGAAGAACTAGGGATAACAGCGTCTGTATACGTGGGTTTCCGATAAATTTTGAAGTCTAAAGTAGAATTAATCCTGGTTATTGTTATATCTAGAAAATTAATACATTTATTTTCTTCTTTTTCTAACGTAAAATCAATGGTGGGATATTGAGAATTTAACCAAGTTAGGAAAGAGTCTAACAGTCTATCAGTTCCATTCCATAGACATAATATGTCATCAACATATCTATACCAAAAGATTATATGACGAAAATAAGGATTGTTGTTTGATATGATCATTTGTTCGAAGAAATTTATGAAAATTTCAGCCAACAAAGGTGACAGAGGGGAGCCCATGGGTAGACCATCAGCGAATTTGAAATATGTATTATCAAAACAGAAATAATTTTGTTTAATACAAGTCTCAAAAACTAACTTCAGTTCACGACGTAAGCTCTCATCTACAACATCCCTATCTAAGTAATTACAAACTATTTGGGACAAAGTATATACGACTTATATACGAGACTGGTACGTATGGACTAGGGAAATCGCGTGAAGCGTTCAATTTTTGAATGTTTTTGGCTTTAGACAGGTTATTTAGCTTAGCTATGTGTTCTGCTATAGCTGAATATTGGCGTCTAATGCCTTCTATATATTGATCTTCGCTTTCCGGAAGATTCAATGAAATGGGTTTTATTACTATGTGGCCTCTGTGAAGCTCGAATGGTGTTAATTTTGTACTTGTATGGATAGTGTTATTATACGCGAAAATTGCTTCATCCATAGTTTGAGTTATCGATGCTCTTGGATTTTGTGCATGAATTATCCTGATAAGTTCGGTTAGCGTAGAATGGAGCCTTTCTATGGGCGAATTTCCATTGGATGACTTAGCTGTAGTTATATGGAGATCGAATTTTAAGGTTTTTGCGAATGCTTTAAAAAGAACCGAGTTAAATTCTGTTGCGGAGTCCAATGTAATTAATTTGGGTATTCCTTCTCTACTAAAATAGGATAGGAATTTTTGTATCATTGTTTCCGTTTTCCGATTTGGAATCTCGAAAGCTGCTGCGTATTTCGAGAATTTGTCTAGGAGGGTTAAAAAATGTTTTCCTGAAAGGGCAAATGTGTCGCCGTGGATTATTTCCATGGGACCATTTGGTGTTTGGGATAATTTAAACTTTACGTTAACTGGTTGTCGTTCGTATTTGCTCAAATTACAAATTTCGCATTTGTTAATTATTTGCGTAATTTTTTGTTTCATTTGAGGAAAATAAAAATTCCGTTTAAGTTTCTCATAATTTTCCTGAACTCCCCTATGATAAGGTTTGTGTTCATTATTTATGGTAGATGTTTGTTCGGTCTCTAGTTCGAGATCGGTTTTCATATTTTGTACCCTAACAATTTTCTTAATATCACATATATGTGGATTATTTGCATATATTGATTGGATTTTACTGAAGGTATCGTCATCGGTGTAGATGGCGGTAACTTTTTTATTGTTGGTGTAACTGTTTAGTATTATGTCTAAATCAATGTTTGAAAATTCTGCCTTTTTCACTGTATTACGCTGGTTTCGATTAAATAAAACTCTAACGTCTTCAGTTATTTTATTACAATTTTTATCTTTAGAGATAACTAATTGGTAGCGGAATTCATTTAGACTTGAATTGGATGTTGGTATTTGTTTGTTTGTTTGTACCACAGGGTCGTCACTCTGGGTATTTATATTATTTAGTTGAGATAGCACGCTAAAAAATGTGTTATCAATTTTTATTTTATTACCTTGAGTTATCTGCAGCTTCTCTAGGTTGTTTATTTCAGGAACAATGGGATTTTTATTGTAAGTAAACTGTTTACTTTCCAACTGCCTATTGATTTCAAGGCGTGAAAGGGCATCTGCATTAGTGTTGGCAGAGCCTTTTTTATAAGAAATGGTGTAATCGTATTCTTCGAGTGCCAGTCGCCACCTGATTAGTTTTGAAGTTGGATCTTTGGCGTTAAAGAGCCAAAGAAGTGGTTTATGATCAGTGACGATATGGAATTTTCTACCATATAAGTAAGGGCGAAAATACTTTGTACCCCAGACTATGGCTAGACACTCTTTTTCGATGGTCGAATAGTCACACTCTGTTTTAGATAAAGTACGAGAGGCGTAAGCAATCGGAAGATTGTTGTTGTTAAAATTTTGGCTTAAGACAGCGCCTAACGCGTAGTTAGAAGCATCTGTTGTTAATGTAAACGCTTGATTGAAGTCTGGATATCTCAATATTGGTTCAGATGTTAATAAATGTTTACATGTTTCCATACAATGTAAAAATTCTTGATCATGGTAGATCACTGAATTTTTAGATAAACAAGCTGTTAATGGTTTGGTTACCTTAGAAAAATCTTTTATGAATTTTCTGTAGTAACCGATGAGACCAAGGAAAGATTTGATTTCTTTTTGTGTTGATGGTGTTTTGAATTGTTTAATCGCATCGATCTTTTTGGGATCGGGTTTTATTCCTTCGGGAGTTATAATATGCCCTAAGAAACCGATGGATTTCTGCAAAAACTGTGTTTTCTCTATTTGTATTTTTAAGTTGGCTTCAGATAATTTTTGAAACACTTGTTTTAAGTTAAGAAAATGTTCCTGCAAGCTGGTGCTGAAGATGATTATATCATATATAACACAAGACGTTCTTGCCTTGCAAGTCGCCCAGGACATTATCCATTACACGTTGGAACGTGCTTGGGGCGTTTTTTAGGCCAAATGGCATTCGCGTAAATTCGAAATGACCATTAGGTATAGAGAAACCAGTTTTGGGAATATCTGAGTTCTTGATTTCTATTTGATGAAAACCGGCAGCCAAATCTAATGTTGAAAAGTAGTTGGCTTTTCCGAGTTTTCCAAGAATATCCTCTATATTAGGTAGAGGATACTTGTCGTCAACGGTTTGAGCATTTAGTTGTCTAAAATCGACAACTAATCTCCATTTTTTATTTCCACTAGCGTCAGGCTTCTTTGGCACCATCCAAATGGGCGAAGACCATGGGCTAAATGAAGGTCTAATTATTTTATTTTTTAGCAACTTATCTATCTCGATTTTAATCTCCGGCTTTTGGTGTTCCGGGTGACGATATTGCTTTACAAAGTAGGGTTTTTCTTTTAACAAATTTATCTCGTGTTTGATGTTATTTGTGAACGTTAGTTCTTGATTTTCATCATAAAATAAATGTTGGAATTGTTTACATAACTTTAATATTAATTGTTTTTCCTCATTGTTTAGATTTTCCGTGTTGATCTTTGCTTCAAAGTCAACTTGCATAACTTTTTTGTTTGCGATGTGGAAATTTATTTCGTGGAAATTGTCGAACTTAGTGACGTTTATTGGAGTCATGAGCTCGAATATTTCGTCTTCTTGTCCTAGATTAATAATTTCTACTATAGCTTCGTATGGGGAACATGTGTTGTAAATACCTTCCTGTATATTTAGATTTTGTGAGAGCTTGCTGCTTTCAATATAAAAATTTCCTCTCTTGTTTGTTACCGGTATAGTTACCAATTGTTTAGAATTTGATTTTATCTTGATATGTGGTATTATTGATTTAAATTCCCTATGAATTTGAAGGTTATAGGTTGGTGTTTCCAACTGGTTTTGTTCGATATTTATTTTTGCATTCATAATTTGCAAATTTTCGTAGCCAATGAGTCCATCAAAAAAATCGTGAAACTTAAATAGGAAAAATTTCAGTTTCATTGGAATTTCTTTGAATTGCACTGTTACCATTTTATTTATTTCCGTTGAGGAAAATACAGACCGTACTTTAAATTGCACGTGCTGGTGATCGTCAAATAATTTTGAAAATCTTGGATTTATATAAGATTTGTCTGCCCCCGTATCTAGCAGAATTTTTAGAGTTTGGTTTTTTCTAGTGAGTAACAAAAAAGGAAGTTTATTTTGTTTATTTAATTTATTTAAGAAGTTAATGTCTGTTCCGAGGCATCTTGTAGAAAATCCTCATCATCTAAGTATTCTAAATTATTTACGTTTGGTTCTTGTTAAATATTTGTTCTCGGAAAGAATGTTTTCTGTTTACCCTGATAAGACGGTTTATAATAAGGTTTATTATCAGACTTTGTTTCCGGTTTATTATTAGTGGTATCGGAATTTTGTTTTGTATAATTAACTGAAGTTTGGAAATTACGTGAGTTATAACTTTTTACCTGTGGTTTTTGTAATTGAATATTTTTTAATCTTAAGATGCTTTGTTCCTGTTGTATGAAATTAAAAGCCTCTTGCAAACCGCTTGGTTGTGAAGCCCTTAGCGAGTTACCTAAAGGATCAGGTAAACCTGCCATGAAGACTGTTAAACCAGTTAATTGGTGTTGTTCAATCAATATGCCCATTGTACGTTGATCTATTTCGGTTAATCGAACTTTGTTCGAAAGTAATGTTAATATGGCTTGAATTTTTTCGAAGAGTTTTTGAGGCTCTAAGTTAGCCTTTATTAATGAAAATAGTTCAAGTTGTAAGTTAGGTATGCTTCGATTATCAGCATATTTATGGACAAGATGTTGTCGTATTGGTTGCCACTCAGTGATTACACCATGTGTAGTTAATGATTGACTTGCACAAGTGAAACAATTCGTCTCTCTTGCCAGAAAAGGTTGGTAGATTTTTTGTAACTACATCTACTTTGTAGCTATCAAGAATTGCACTTTGTTTTTCTAACAGTTTTTCCATTTTCAGTTTTCCGATATGGATTGGTTTTATAGTTTGATAACCAAGATTGTGTTGTTTCAAGAACCTTTCTAGTTTTTCGGTATCTATATCGAAAGACCCGCTGCTTCTAGATATTAAATAATTTTGAGACTCGTTTAATGAAGAGTTGGCGCGTGCGCCAGATTGTAATGATTCGTCAGATAAATTTTCCGAATCGGACATAGAATTTCACGAAATTATTTTTTTTATTTGTGCACCTGATTACACTATTTATATTATAACGGCAAGTCCCGATTTGAGGTTCTTGTCGGTTTTGAAATAAAGTCCCGATTTTAGGTTCTAAATTTCTATTACGCGCAAGAACAAGATATGTAGTTATTAATCGCGTAATAAATTTATTTTTTACAAATAGTTTTTTCTATTTGGGTCACTTTTTCACTTCACAAATTTAATAAATATAGTGTTGGAAAGGTTTTTTAAAGGATAAAAAATATGCAAATTTCTAATTCACTTACCTCGCCAAAAGTATTATCGCTACTAATACTTTAAAGTTAAACATTCCCCAAGTTGATCACTCTCGATGAAGGTTTTATCACTTTTTCCACTATTTTATTATATCGAACAGCTTGCCACTGGTGAGTGCTATTACATTCGATTTATTTTGGTTTTATTTAGTTATATGTTCTAAACCAGCTGTATGGTAAAGATTTTATATACACTTTTTTTTTTTTTTTTTATTCAACTGCGCCAGTTATGTTGTGGTTTAAGCAAAGAGTAAGTAAGACTACGTTGTTATTACCTTTATTGTGTTGTTTATTGAAAAGTATGAATAAGTGTGAACAACGCAAGAAACATTCAACATGGTTTTATAATATTTACTATTTGCATAGTTGCAAATTAATGAGATAAAGTATGATTCTATATAATACAATAATTATTGTTGTTGTTTTCTTAGTAATGAAAATATAATTACTTTTTGCATATCTGCAAATTATGCGCTAGCATATAAATAAGATAGTAAGTATGTAATATAATTCTAGTTATGTTGTTTTTACATATTACCGGCCAAAGTAATATAATTCTATATAATGCAATTATTGTTATTGTTGCTTTTACATATTACCGGCCAAATGTGGTGTTGACTTGGACTTTGGTATCGTTGATCTGGATTTAGGTATTTGTGGCATTACGGATGTTAACTATATATATAAATATATATATATATATATATATATATATATATATATATATATATATATATATATATATATATATATATATATATATAGTATATTTATTTTGGTACAATTTACCAATAATATTGTTTATATATTATGTATGTTATAACTTATGAAGGAGAAAGAGAATAAAATCAAAACACATTAAATAGTAAGTACATCTATATAAACGTTTCATAAAACAATTTATTTCAATCAAATTTATATTTTACATTTTTTTACATACATCATTATGTTTAAGCAGAAAAATCAAAAAACGTAACTTAAAAGTTTCACGGGAATATATGATCAGCACTATACTTCAAAAAATCTCTAAATATAACAAAAATATTAAAATTATTTGTCTCAATTTATATTTGCTCAAAAGTAAGATTTGGTTGTAAACTTGAATTTGGGCACCACTGGCGCCCCCCGGGTGCCAACTTTTATATCTAGGTGTTGATTTTTGGAGATTGTTTCATTTAAAAATTATGTACAAATCTGCTCTATTTGATTTTCCTTTACCTTCCCGAATTTGCTCTTCCCTAAATGTAGTATCGGAGATTGATCATTATGATATCGATGCTAATTTACATAATTTAACACCGTTTCAGCAGCAACAGTTGGAAACAGTTAAGCAGAAATTTCCGTCATCCGGTGCGCTTGGTCTGGGTTAAACCATCGAGCAATAAATATATAAGAGAAATCAAGTAGTGCAAATTTTATGGGCAGGTTTTTCCGAGGTTAATCTTATTTTATAGTTTTAATATATTTATATACACAAATTTAATCTTTTTCTATATTTAATCCATATATACGTATCTTATAAACATATCGGCATAGTTATTTTATAGTTTATTGTTCTTGTTAGGCCTATACAGATTGCCAAAAGTAAAATAGATTAACCTCGGAATCTCTACATGGTTCCTCTTATATATATTTTGCTTTATGGTTAAACGCAGTTAGTAAAACATGTCATTGAAGTCGATGATGCTAAACCGATGAAGCAGTGGATGGCAGGGACCGACTGTGCTTAGACGCACGGAAAGTAAACTTAGTCACGGTGAAAGATGCTTACCCTTTGCCACTCATCGATTCATCGTAAAATGATAAGTCTCTATTTTTTCTTGTTTGTTCAAGATAATTTCTCGAAGTTATTTTCCTATATAAATAATTTAGATTAAAAGTATTGTAATTCAAAGAAAAAATGTTACTTACAAGAATTTTCCAAGGTTTTTCTTAATTGATTTCTCAGTACTCAATTCGGATAAGAACGTTTTTACGAAATATTGGTTGAAGGATAACTAATTTAATTTTATTTTTTCCGGTAGCTGGGTTTTAAAACTTCTACAATCGTCAATTGTGTGCTTAGATATATATAACCAAGAACTTGGTTCTATTTTAAATGTTTCTTGGTTATTTTTTTGTACCCGTATATCAATCATTTATTTTATTTTTTTATTCGAAAACATTGTAACTTTTAACAAGTCTTAGTTAATATGACAAAACTTTTAGGTCAAAATAAGTAATAATGATAAACCAAAATACTTTGTTAGTTATAATAATAATATTGTTCACCTAACCAAATCATTTTTGGTTAAATTAAACAATACTATGTATCAACATCCTGGTAACTCAAATTTCAACCATTTTTTGTAGTAACCAAGTAAGAAAATACCAAGTTTTTAAATTAAACAAGAGATTTGGTTTACCTAGCTCAGGATTTTGTGTTTAAACAACCAAATTAATTTAACTAAGTATTTGGTAGTAATCTTTTTTTCTGAGTGTTAAGCCCGACATAAGGACATATGTTTTACTGACGAACTGGCCTTCCAAATAACCGCCGTGTCAAGAAAAAAGGTAGGGCAAGCGTTGGTTTTAAAAAATGTAACTTAAATTGTACTTTATTTCATATAATATGTTATAATGTTATTCTTATTATTAATTGATATACTAGTACGTATATAAACATGTAAATGTCTCATCACAGTAATTCATTGTTTGTTATAACATACATACATGTTATACATAAGTATATCGTGTTTCATCACAGTATTCAGTAGTTGTGGCATATTATATATATATATATATATATATATATTAATATTAAATAAAAATAAATTCTTTCGTCCAAATATTATAATACAAAAAAATTATCACATAATTCATATGCTGTTTATAACGATTATCCCTATAATTAACTAAATTTCATTTTCAATTTTGCTTAAATGGTTTCTAATTTTTTTTGGCGATAATTAGCTCGCTTGAAAAATTCTTTTATACTATTCCTGATCTGCAATAAGGGTACCGGTTGCTCTGCATTCAAGTAATTTTGCACCTCGGCTATCAATTGTATTACAAAGGTATTGTCACTGACAAAGGTATTAGTTACAAGAGACAAAAAAAAAATAAAAATAAATAAATAAGTTAAGATACTGAAGATTAGCTTCGTTATATCTATGGGCGATAATATTAAGACATTAAATTATTAATAAATTTACTTGCAAAATTTTCTAAAAATGAAATGAGGCATTACCTTTTGAAAGTGAAGACTGACCCGACCAGGAATATTTAACGATTAAATCATAATTCAAAATATGCTCAAGAAAATTTTTTACTGTTTTGTTTGTGTTGTTAGTTTTGAAAGTACACAGGTACACAATCTAGAAAAGGGATACAGATTAGTAAATTGATATGAAATCTAGGAATTAATTGAGAATAGTTACCATTTACTCCTTATACTCCTTATTCATTAAATTACGGTTTAAATTTATTAATTCCTCCACGGTCATCAAGGGAAGTTTCGATAACACAAAATTTGTATTCCTTTTTATTTTGGATTCAGTTTTTCGTAGTGTTACCAAAATATTTTCCAAAAATTCTTTGGTAATATTTTGGCTGTTTACTATGTCTTGTTGGTTTTTTAAAATTAAATCTTGGGTATCGATATTGTCTCTTGTGTTACTCATTTAAAATGAGTGAAGCAAAAAAAATCGAATACGTACACAGTGTATAATACACAATTATGTCCTTGTATTTGTATTTTTTTTTTGTTCGTATTTATGTCATTTGTATGGTGAACAGTACCAAAATAACGCGTTCCTGGCGAATCGGTTTAATTTTTATTGTGCTTACTTCCTTTTCTCAGCACATTACGTCTGCTCTCGAGCTGTGGAGTGTCATTATTTAACATGCCAATATATTTTATATTATCTATTATCATAAATTAATTTTACATCTAATAATAAAATTTTATAGGTAAATTTATTTCAAATTTCATAAATTTTAGAAATTATAAAAAAATCGAAAATACATAAACAACGCAAAAATATGGCGTTTACAATGGTTAACCCTTTGAGTGCAAAAAAGCACAATCGTGTTCCTCAATACACTAGCCGAAATCATGTTTGCACTCAAAGAGTTAATATGAATAAACAAAAAAAGAGTGCCACGTGACTTGCATAGGCAGAAAAACAATCATACGCACGAAACTACCACAAATACATATGCTACTACTATATCATTCCGGTTACACTCATTTCGTTTCACACATTTCGGGACAAAATTGGTATATTGGTTTTGTTGAAGTATTTTTATATTTTCTTCGAGTTTTTCAATGTTTTCAATTATTTCGATAGATTCACTTTTTGTAAAAATATTATTACTTAAAAAAATTGGACTAGCTAGGCGTTCTGATTCATCCACCACAGAATATGCGTAAGTTTGTTGATTTAAATCGTTTAGCGGTACTTCAGCACCCGGCTCAACCTGATCTGATGTAATGATATCTATTTCACATATTTTATTCGGAATCATATTCATACTAGGCTTTGAAATTTCTATTTTGTCTTTCTCGTACAAGAGGTTGTTTGACAGAATAATAATTTTTGGTGGTGTACTGGAATCTGCAACAGCTGCAGTGGAAGTGTTAGCATCAATATGGTTTTTGGGTCTTAAAGGTTGTATTGGTACTAATGTAGGCATATTAGTTGCATTTTCATTACTAGGAAGCGTATTTGATGGTTTTGGTAGCGATATTTCAAATTCGTCATTGAAATGTGAAAACGCGAATTTTGACCTCTTGCGTGAATACATATTTTCGTTTTCCGAATTCGAATGTAGTTCATAGTGCTTTTCAATCTTTCTCGCTTCACTAAAATTTTGAATGTCACGCTTTAAAATTCGGCAATTAAACTTTTCCCATGATTTTTCAATTTCCAATTTATTTGTCAGAACTTTTTTATAAATAGGAGGCCAAAATACACAATTATTCTCCAAAATAACGGATACCTCCCGTTCATCGTCGCTAGTTACTGTTTCTATAACGGCATACATTTCCTAAAATAAATAAGTTCAGAAAGGTCAGCATCAAACAAATTATTTTATTTTATAATTTTTACTATGATAAGTAAACAACCACATACATACATTATTGAGATTTCTCTGAGTGAAGTATTGGAAAAAATGCGAATCGATCCAGCTTGGAAAGCTTCATTGCAAACATTTTTTTTCCATTTCTTTACAATTATATTTCTTTTCAGGTCGGTTATAAAACGTAGCTTCTAAGATGTCAAATTTGCTAGAGGCTACAGGAAAATCATAAAAATCTGTAGAATTAATCGTTTCTTCACCCCAAATGTATGTTTCATTTTCGATTATTTCTGCTCTCGAAAATTTTACAATATTTTTGGATCTCGTCAACAGCCAGCAATTACGATTGTCGTTTTTAATTTCAAAATTTTTAAATTGGATTCTACCATAAAATATTTTACCTCCTTTAAAATATTTTTTTTTTAATAAAGGATAAGACTGATCAGAATCATGCTTCTTAAAACTTGAAATTTTTGCATTATTAATCTCTATTAATCTATTGCAAATTTGGGGAAGAGGCTGATTAGGTTTTCTTAAAAGGCGCTTGATGACAGACATAAAACTTTCAAACGGAAAGGCTGAAAACTGATCTAAATGTCCAAACTGTTCTACATGTGTTAAATTTGTTAGACAATGCAAATTATAGGTTAAGTGATGTCGACCATAAATAGAACAAGTAGCATTCACAAATTCTTTTAAAATTCTATAAGCAACTTCCAATTTAGACGTAGAATATTCATTATGGCATAAAATCAAAATCCCCACATGCAGTAACATAAAATGATTCAATTTTTCTTTAGAAATTGTGTCTTTTAATACAAAAGGACCCGAATATAATAGAAAAACTCTTAGTTCCGATCCTTTAAAAAACCCGAAATCATTTAACGGCCTAATAGTTCTTTGAAAATCAGACGGTTGATTCAAAGATATCGAATTTATATTTTCAGAAATTTTTTGAACTTCAGCGTTTGCTAAAAGTGATTTCGAATCTCCATTTAACCACATATGAATTAATTTTTTTAATACACCTAAACAAACTAAATGTAAACATTCTAGAGGAAATTGTCTGATCATGTCTAATTTGTTCGAAATGTAAAAGCTTAATTTTAAAATTAAAATGGTTATATGTGTTGTATAAAGCAATTTCGTTGTACAAAGCAAAAAATGATATATGTATTATCAAAAGTAAAGTATAAAGCGGGGCACGGAAAGCACATGGTAACATTTTACGATTTTCTTATACACAAAAAATTAAACAAATAATTAATCATTTATACATACCAAATTATTAGCTTAAACTCTTTATTGAACTTCCTTATTATTTTTATTTTTTATTTTAAATTAAAACAATTTTTTATTTAAAACACTAATAAGCAGACTCTGAAAATTATTTAAATTGTAAATTTTTTCACGTTTCACATACATCCATCATGGATGAAATACCTTTTATAAATGGTTCGAACTTTCGTTTGTTTAATTTTTGATGTTTTTCCGAATAAAAACGAGTTCAAGGAATAGGTAATGACCAAATTCGGTCTCGGTCAGTCATTTCACGGTTAATTTGTATTACAAATTTTTATCGTTTTTGAAATGCTATATCGTTATGGATCGCGAAACGAGTAATCACTTCGGAAAATCGAATTATAGTTTTAAGTTGATTTCGTTTAAACTTCGAGACAAGTTGTCTTTTTTTAATGTGGCGAAATGAATTCGTATGATTTTACAAAAACAATTTAATTTTTTGTTGTAATTTTGCACCGACTATTTACAGACGTCTAACCGGACGGTTAAAAATTGTTTGTCGGATATAGAGTCATTTCCGTGTAAGATCTCACATTATAGTAGTGGTAAAGAGGTTAAATATCCCGACGGCAAGCTAAATGTTAAATCTATGTACGATTTGTTTATTAAAAAGTGGCCCACTCTCAACAAAAAAGTCAAATACGAATGTTATTTGAAGTATTTTAATGAAAATTATTCGTTAAGGTTCAGTAGACCACAAGTGGATGTTTGTAGCGAATGTGAACGTCTTGAATCGAAATTAAAGGACCCGAATCTAAACGACATTGCAAAAAGAGTACATGCTGCGGAATTACTAGTCCATAAGCGTCGAGCTAAGAAGTTCTATACACAAATGCAAGCCGTAACAAAAATGTGCACGGAAAGGAACGATGTCATTGGTATAAGTTTTGACTACATGCAAAACCTGGCTTTACCCAATATACCTCTGCAAGAAATGTTTTACTACCGACAATTGTGGGTATATGCATGTCAAATCCACAATTTAAAAAACAATACAGTACATTTTTATACATACCATGAAGGGCAGGCACACAAAGGCCCAGATGAGGTATGCAGTTTTGTTTTGCATTATATAACAAACTACATATCTCCTGAAATAAGAGAACTCCACATATTTTCGGATGGGTGTCCAGGACAAAATCGGAACCATACAATGGTGAGATTTTTAATAACTCTCGCTTATTCCAAGCGCTTCACAAAAATTTACCACTATTTTCCTGTTCGCGGGCACTCCTTTTTGTAAAAAGACTTATAAGAAAAGCTGATCGTATTTATCTTCCAGAAGAGTATGAAGAGATGATTGTGGCTGCCAGAACAAAAACAAAGTTCACTCTATCTAGTATTGGTTGTAAAGATATTATTGACTTTAAAAACTGATGGTCAAATTTCTACAAAAAAACTTGCAAATCGACCGAAAAGCCAAGTGTTAATTTTAGTGTTTCGCACTACAGCCAATTTGTTTATAACTGTGAAACACCCGGCTACGTGACAACAAGTCAGTACATAGGAGGTTTAATTTCGCACACTTTTCAGTTAATTAAGCGGAAAGTTAATCCTCATTTACCATCAGAAAAAGCGTACGAAGAAGCAGTTCCTGTGAATGAAAAAAATAGCCGATCTTAAAAAATTTTTGCAGTATATGTCTGGGGAGACCTTAGAGTTTTATTACCATATTATTTCATGGAAAGTGGCCAATGATGAAGATGAATAAAAACTTCCATAATTTCAAAAAATTTTTTTTTGTTATTTGTATTAACTTGAATTAATAAAACTTAAAAAATTAAAATTCATAATGATTTTCTTATTTGAGTGGAAGAACAGTACAAATCCAATGAACATTTTCTCACATATCTTTTCCAATAATATGCTTTTTGTAATTTTTTTTTCACGATTCTACGTAGAAACATACACACTACATCTCGGCAATACAATATAACACCCAAAAATTTACGGTTTGGCTGTGAATCAGTTTTTTTTGATTTTCTCAAAATTGAAGTTTTGGACATGTATTGTTTTTTCACTCACCGATTCAAATAAAGTATCAAGAAATGTAACAGGATCGTGTTAACACCTGGGATTAAAGTTAAGTGCTCCTGGTGTTTGCTTATGTACCGATATGCAAATCACGTGAGCTGCTGATTTTACGGCGTTCGCTGATTTATCCAATCGCAAACTTAAGTTAATCCAGACATTTAATAATAATAAAAATAACAAATTTTATTTGTACGGACGGCAATGTATTCACTTTGTGAAGAACCAATTTTTAGTACACAGTTGTCTATGAAAATTTCACAAAATATTTCGTGTAGATGTTGGATATTGAAAGCAAATCATAGTTGGAACCGGTGCGGTGCCACATATAATAACGTACGAAAACAATTGGAAGATTTGGTGAATAAGGAAATCCTGAAAATTCTAGGCAGATACAAATTGAAAAACTAACAGTTTGATTTGAATTACCGGAGGCATGAGAAACAGTGTTTTTTCGTCTGCTAGTATTTCTGGATTTTTTCAGGTGGCAGTTAACACTTTAACAATTTCAATATAAACTTTAACAGTTTAGTTTGAGTATTTTTTCGAAATGATTATGTTTTCGAACAGAAATGGTTCATTGGTGATATCTGAAATATCGTAAAACTTAATTTTCTCCATGGTAAGAAAAAAAGGTTAGGTAAGTCTAGTAATGCATGTAACATGTGGCTAGAGTTTGTTAATGAAAATACATTACTGCCCTGCAAATAAAAAAATTGGAAATGAATTAGAATATCTTGAATTATTCTTATACTAATCTCAGATATTTGTTTTGAAAACATTAACTTTCACAATATTGGAAATTCGCAATTTGACCTGAAAAAATGTCTACATAAATTCTACATTCATTCTACAATTGTCGACATGGTCTACGCCAAAATGAATTGTCTATGTTATTTTCGACATCAAAATGTTGACAATTACGATTTACGCATAGACGCACAAACAAGAGAGAGGTCAATACCATCCAATTGAGGCACAAACAATTAGTAATCATGTCCCACCGGTTAATTACGATGACTGTAACGTTTTCACCAGCATCATAATGGTAATTAATGTAATGGTTTTTGAACAATGGCTCGTGGATTATCTTCAAATGTGACAATTCTGCTTGTTGACTTATCCAATCACTGAAGGACATTTTGTATATGGAAATTTTGCATCAATGTCAACATTTTCTTCAGGCCATTCACCGAAATTGGCGGTGCGAACGATGGCCGTTTGGGTTTAATTCCTTAAATAATCTTAACCAAAATCATCCATAAAGTTGTTGAAACAACTCCCAATTGTTGTGCACGATGACGAATCGATTCATTTGGATTCTCTTCAAAACTACGAGCTTTACAGCTGCTCGGTACGCACCATTTGGCGAGTTCCAGGACGGGTATTATAATTTAGAGTAAATGTGGGCGAAAGCGAACGAATTAACTGCTCTGATAGACGATTATGTCAGCAAACCAAACTAATTAAAAATCAACTTACATCTGTCAAATTGCTGTCCCTGAAAAAATGTTGCCAACTTAAATTTCTATACCCCGAAATGAAGCACTGTTTATATGATCCTTATCGCCGATATGATCCGTATAGTAAAGGCTTTGAGGTTGGGTTAAATTGATGATTTTATCAAATAAATAACGTATACCGTAATGTCTGCAAACCTCTGTGACCAGAGATAGAGAGAGTCAAACAAATCAGTTTTTATAAACCAGCTCTAACAATTTTGTATTTTTCAATTTTCCCCGTCTGACACAAAAACATTTTGCTCTCATTTACTATGGTGAACATGGCCTAACATCAATCGACAACTTTCTCTCTCTCTCTCTCTCTGGCACTATATCCCATCAAGGGATTTGTCCGCCTCAAATGAGGTTTCATATTCATATTTTCATTTAGGATAATGAGTGATTAATTCATTGATCCTAAACCAGCCGTGAAATTTTTTCCTTGTCACCACCGGGAATCGAACCCCGGACCTCCGGTCGCTGGAGCAAGCATGCTGACCACTTTGCTACCGAGGTACTACACTCGCAACTGTGATTAAAAAATGTTACTTTGTTTCGACGACAATCTATGCAGTGAACGCCGTCCTACTTTGGAGACATGGTAACAAACTGTCTTATAAAACAAAACTGCCTGGAACAGAAAGATTTTAAGGTTCTATTTAGAACTGGTGCGAAAAACAAAGGGACTGCTCACTGGGTGGTAGAAGTAGAACCAGCAACCAGAAACATGTTGATAAAGTGTGGAAGACTGCACGTGGACTGGGTTTGATGCCATGTGAGAGAATATGTGACTCCAACTAGGTGCTTTAGGTGCCAGCGATAAACGGTCACATTGCGAAGAATTGTAGGGCGCGCACAGAGACCTGCTCTCACTGTGCACATCATGTTCATGGCTTCAAGGGATTTCCGAATAAAGACAAACCTGCCAGCTGCGCAAGCTGCAAGGAAATGCAAAAGCCATAAATGACCACCAAGTAAGTCGCGTTTCATGTAACGCATACAAAAGTGCTGTGCAACGTCTGATATTTAATACTAAACATGATGATTAGTTATAATCAAAGAAATTGCAACAACAACCTACGAATCGTCTACCTCAACATGCAGGGTGCTAAAATAGTGGGATCAGAGATATGCGAAAGCATTTCCACCTACGACATAGATATTCTATGTATGCAAGAACCACACTCGGTCAATGGTCAAATCAGCGGCATGTCTTGTACAGTCAGAGTAGCAACAGGATACTCTGAGAATCCCAAAACTGCAATTAGTATTCATAGTGTCGGCATGGACATGGTGAAGCTAACTCAGGTTTGTGATAGCCACTGCGCATGTGTTGAAATATCATCGAAAGTTGGATCATTCTATCTACTTTCAATATACACCCAATATAGTGAACCGATCGAGTACCATCTGTGCAAAATCGAAACGATCCTAGGCTCTTTGTCGGGTCAACAAAAAAGGTAATGATCGTCGGAGACTTCAATGCTAGAAGAAAAATGTGGCTAGAAGAAAAAAGAGTTGTATAACTAAATTGTGTCTCTTTAGCAATATAGTTTCTAAAGGTACGTCACGGAACATGGGAATAAAGACCCATGGGGACTTGTATATAAATTTGCTGCTGGCAGAGTAAGGCCACCTGAAGTCTTGAATACCATCAGGAAGATAAAAGGAGTCACCACGTGGCATGACACACGCTTGGAGTTACTAAACTCGCTTCTGCCAGACGAAACACTTAACGTTACCTGGGCCTCAAACAGAAATGCGCGAGATCGCCGCCAACAACAGTTGGGCATCAGATGCGGAAGACCCCTCATTCACGTGGGAGGAGGTCACCAGTGCCCGCCCTCAATTGCTTTAAGCGTAACAAGTCTTCTGGACTTGACAACTTGAACGCTGAAATAATCCAACTGGCTTGGCCCATTATAGGGACTACCATAGTAAAATTATTAAACAGCTGCCTGAAGTTTGGCTACTTCCCTATGGTGAGGAAAACAGGTGAAACGATTATAATCATTAAACCTGGTGATAGGGATCCATTTTCTCCGAAGTCTTATAGACCAATCATGCTGCTACCTGTCATGGGAAAACTCCTAGAAAGGTTATACTAGCAGTTCGTATTTCTCCACAAATCGAACAGAGCGGTCTATTTTCGGACAAACAATTCGGATTCCGACGTAGCATGTTTACTGAGGATGCGATAGTCCGCCTAACAAACACTGTCAAAGCCCAAAGTTCGAAATATGTTATGGGTATATTCTTGGACATTGCCGGAGCATTCGATAATTTAACGTGGCCACGTGTCATCGCAATTTTATCCGTGTATAATCCCCCCAAAAACATTATGCATGTTTCTAGGAGCTACTTTAACGAAAGATCCGCAGTAATCAGAGACATATATGGTTCTGTATCAAAAGAAATAACAAAAAATGCCCTCAAGGCTCAATCCTAGGTCCCTTAGTCTGGAACATCGTGTTTAATACGAGCATGATGGAAAACATGGACGAAATAGCATTTGCAGCTGATAAATTCATTCTGGTGTACGGCAATTCGAGGCTGGAACTTCAGCGCCAGGGTCAAATCACCATTAACAATATGATACAATGGTGCGATTTAAATAAAATGTCACTATCTGCAGAGAAAACAGTGATGTGAAGCTTAAAGGCAAATTTGACTCAAATCGACCTCCAACTATATCATTAAACGGTAGAAACACGAAAATGGTCAAGTGCGTTAGATATCTAGGAGTTGACATCTTTGAACGAATGGGAGTAGCATCTCACGTATTAAGGGTCTGCGAAACGCCAAGAAACTATTCCACTCCTTGGCGAGAGTGTCAAGAGAGGGATGGGGACTTAAACACCAGCGGCTGGATTGTACGACAGATTAAACTGTCACTATATTAGATCATTAAAAAATGCTCAGAGGAATATCCTACTAGGAGTAACAAAGGCCTACCGAACAGTGTCTAAAGATGCTGTTGTGGTTCTGGCCGGTATGCTCCTTGAAAATATTCTAATCAAAAAGCGAGCGCTCATGTAACACCTAAGAAAAAGAGCTCAAAATATTATAGGTGACAAATTGCATGGTGCAGATAGTATATTTATGATCAATTTAATAATAAAAGAGAAATCGAGGAAATGGCGATTGATCTATGGCAACGAAGGTGGAATGAATCAGCCAATTGAAGGCATACACTTGGCTTCATTCCAGATATAAAAGCACGAGTTAAAATGAAACTGCAACTAACGAGCTCTATGAACCAAGTCATCTTTGGTCATGGTAAGCTTAAAGCCTACCTACAGAGATTTAATATAACAAACCGATGTCAATATGTTCAGAAGTAGAAGACGTCAATCACCTACTTTTCGAATGTAACGAGGTGATAGTCTTGTCACTAAAACAAAAAGTGAATGGGTAACATAAACCTACACGAGTTACCACTGCCAGCACTACTAAACAACGAAGTTTTACGACAGTTTCGGCCATATTGTGCTGAACTGGTCAATATCTTAAAAGAAAGGAATAGTGCGCAATAGTAGACCGGGTACCCAGACGGTACTTGCCTCCGTTGACTACGATTAATAATGAATCAAATAATGTCCTACTTAGGAGCTCAGTGAACGATAAATTGTCGAAAAATATAACTTTCAGTAACATGTTGTCATGGGGTGAATGCAACTATGGTCATGTTTTGGTGATTTCTATTAAAAAATAAACTTTTATTTTATTGTGATTTATGTAAATCGTGTTTTAGTTCGTGTAATTTGTAATAAAATATATGCTCGTAAATTATATTTACTTCGTGTTCCGCTTCTATAAACTAATATAAAATTGAGTTTCGCTATTATTTCCGCATTATTCGGTACAGAGTTTACAAGCCTTCACAGAATGCCAAAGAAGTGGCTTTATTTCTAAACATAGTTTTCTGAAGCCTCAATCGTCAATGAAATTGAAAACATTTATTTTCTAATTTTGAATAATTTAAATTTCCGATTTTACGAGTAGTATAACTTGCAGGGTATGTAAAATTGGATGCATAGATTGTACACATGTCTCTATGTATACGAGGGATGCCTTTATATTTTGGGAGTAGATAACAAAAACAAATATTTATAAAACAAAAATGGCTTTCTTGTATTTCATTTTTTTTAAGCATTTCTTTTGATCGAACAAATCGTTTTGGCGGCAAAACATTCATGCGCAATATTAAATATATGCTGGTTCCACTAATGTCCAAGATTCCCTTAACCTCACGATAAGTCACATGACGATCTTGTATTATCAAACCATGCACAGCATCAATGTTTTTCAGAACAACATCCGAATTTGGACGACGTTTACGAAATTCGTAGTTGAGTGAACTGCGGCCACGATTGAATTCTGTAAACCATCGATAAACACTGGCCCCTGATGCTGCTTCATCGCCAAAAGTCGAATTAAGTTCATCAATGCACGTCTATTGAGTTCATCCACGTCGCAAGTTGTAAAACATCACACGGAAATGTTCCCGATTTAGTTCCAATTTTGCACTGAAATGAAATTTCAAATTCACTTTATAACAAAAAATAGCGGCGGTATAAAAAACGTTCTGAGTAAATATAACGTTCTGAGTAAATATAGAGAGGTCAGTTATCATATGGTAGCAAAACAGTTCACCAGGTCCGAGTGTGTCTACCATAATAAAATTGTTTAATTTATGTAGCAGATTTGTAGCCACTCACAACCTTCGCAATTTGAATGCAATTCTGAATAAGGAGGATCAAATCATGATAGTACTATATGGAGAAAATCGCTGGTAAAACCCTATTTGCATAATAAATAAGACCTGGGGAAATCCTAAATATTTCAATAATATACTTTTCACCAATTTTAAAAATAATTTTAATAGATTGTTTTACTTTACTCTAAATAAATTCTATTAGTTCTTTTTTTAAGGGGCAATTACTGAAAATTGCTGCTGACAAAATATAAAAATAAATAATTATTTTTCAGTTTTTAGGTGATAGTGCGGTTATTCATTTGAGAGCTCACAACCCTATCTTAACGCTTTATAATTATTAGCACTGGAAAAATTTACGTCCCTTAAGGTAGCAGAACCCATACAGCAGAACATTACAAGATAGTATGGATAATTATAGGCTAATTATAGGCTAATTAAATGCCGCATTAAAAAATTTTGGGCTCCACCCCTTCCAACTAAAACGCGGGTTTTGCTAGATTTAGAAAAAGTTACCAGAACCCATATCAAAAATTGATTTAAAAACAATTGGAAAATTAAAGGTTAATTTTAGGCTAATTAAATGCCCTATTTAAATTTTTTTATTCTGCTCGATCTAGAAAATGCAAAAGGCTTTATCATTTCGAAGCTAGCAGAACCCAAATCGAAAATCGGACCAAAATCGAAATTAGAACGCAAAACAAGATCTATTGATAAGCAAATAATTTTAGGCTCACTATGGGATAGATATTCAAATGCACCATTAAAAAATTTTGGGCTCCACCCGTTTTTGATCAGACTTCAGGCAATTTATTCTAAAGCCAGCAGAACCCAAATCGAAAATCGGACCAAAAATGAAATTAGAATGCAAAACAAGATCTATTGATAAGCAAATAATTTTAGGCTCAGTATGGGCTTATCAAATGCCTCAATAAAAAATTTTGGGTTCTGCTGGCTTTAGATTAAATGACCTGAAGTCTGGTCAAAAACGGGTGGAGCCCAAACATTTTTAATGGGGCATTTGATTAGCCCATAGTGAGCTTAAAATTATTTGCTTATCAATAGATCTTGTTTTGCGTTCTAATTTCGATTTTGGTCTGCCTTTTTCATTTCCTAGATCGAGCAGAATAAAAAAATTTAAATAGGGCATTTAATTAGCCTAACATTAACCTTTAATTTTCCAATTGTTTTTAAATCAATTTTTGATACGGGTTCTGCTAACTTTTTCTAAAGCTAGCATAACCCGCGTTTTAGTTGGAAGGGATGGAGCCCAAAATTTTTTAATGGGGCATTTAATTAGCCTATAATTATCCATACTATCTTGTAATGTTCTGCTGTATGGGTTCTGCTAGCTTAAGGGACGTAAAAATTTATTAATTTATCATCACTAGAAAATTGTACTATAGCTTTATAATTATTTTCACTGCAGTGGTAAAAATATATCTTGACTAAGCAAACATTGAGGCGAAATAGTTATCTAAGAAGGAATTAAAAGTGGTAATTTAAAATTTTGTTAATAACAGTTATTGTTTAATATAACAAAATGCTATAACACACTGATAAAATTGGGGAAATGTGATGATACACCGACAAAACCATTAAAATGCGAATAATTTAGAAGTTCAGGGATTTACTATGAAAAATCTAGCCTGTGATTCCTCTTCTGATATTGATTTTAGTTTTAGGTTTAGAGTTTTACATTTACTGGGCCATTTTCATCCTTTTATCTAGGATCCGTGATATCACTGAACTTCCAAATTAATCACATTTTAAACATTTTATGGATAATACACTGTATCGCGTTTTGCCATATCTGGGTATGACGGAACCTAGACATTAGGATGAAACTGGTCCAGTAAATGTATGATATGATATGATGATATGATATAGGCGTACAGGCCAACCATAACGGTGATCCTAGGTATGTTACCATAATCCTGAAATATCAACAATCAAATAACAAATTATATCTGAATGCGAATAATATTTCAGCATCATGTGGGCCCTGCCTGCATCCTTAACAGATAAGGTTAGGATTAGATTTTGTTAGTTTATTAATTTGGATTAGTTGTAGTTGAGGTAAGGGATACTAATATTCATCATATGTATTCGGCTCTAGTCATAATAGACTGGTTAGGTTATTTAGTTCACATCTACAGGTCATCTCATCATATGCTGTTTGTAACATTATTTTACCCTATCTTCCCATCCAACACCATCTAACCGGGGGACTTCACGTTCGTAATGACTCGACGACAGCATTATCATACATATGATGAGCTTAATATTCCGTTGATATTGTAAAAATTAAATTTAAATTCGGTATTATCATTTAGATACTTATATTTAAATTCATTCAACTAAAAGCAGGGTTGATTTATATCTAACATTCACACAACTACACTAAAACATAACCTGAATTCAACCAGAAAGATCTTCGGAAAACAACATTCCATAGCAAAAGATCTTTGGATCGATAACATATTTAATTGTATTGAGTTTATCTTCAAAGCGTAGGTTATTAAATAAACCCCTGATCAAGAATGTTGCAATCACAATCTTCCCTGAACTTCCGGTATGTTCAAAAAATAATAAATAAAAATAATAATTAAATAAATTGAATTATATTTGCCGACAACTTTATTGTTTAGTCAGGACTTTCGACTAAATTTCAATTTACATAGAATTGACTCAAGTAAGGAACAAATTTAATTTAGGAACATTTGTCTAATTTATGTAGAATAGCTCACCTAGCGAAAGAACGGAGCAAATATTCACAAATCGATAACAAAAATGAATTCGTACATCGAATTTTTCTTAAAAAGAGACTTCGTTAAGCGAGGGATTAGGTAATCAAACAGAAACAGAGATAAATGTGTAAGTACAATTTATGAGAACGGATACAACAAGAATAATATTCCGAGATGAGAGAATATTATTTTAAAACCCGTATAGCACATTCCTGGAATATACGCAAATTATCAAAAACTTGCATTTTACTATATTCCAAAATTATGCGGGCCCAGGCCCTGGTAGCATCCTCGACATAAAGGGTTTGTGGGGATAGGATGTTAGTCACAAAAATAACCAGGGCGATAACCGCAGCAAAGTTAATGTCTATCTACATTGATAAATTTGTTAATAAATAATAGGTTAGTTATTAATATTAAAATATCACACCCTTCAATACAGTTTGTTAGTTTGTATTAGCTGTGAATAGGTATAGGATGCTCTAAATTTCATCATATGTATTTATCGTCCGCAGTCTAAAACGACTGGTATAATAATTTCAATTGGCATCCAGGGGTCATCTCATCTCATACTGCATAATTTTGCTTTGTTACTGTTCAGCCGAACACCTTTAACCCAAAGAATTTTGTACGTCAACAACCCGACAGCATATTTTTACATATGATGACCTAAACAGTCCTGTGCTCAAATATTAATTACATTTTTGTAAATTTCGCAACTCTGTATTATAGCTACCTTAATTATTCTTTCATTTAATTAGTTTAGAACCTGGGGGCCTACTATGGATAGTAATTACTATTGCTGAATATAAACAACGAACAAAAAACGTCGACGATCGGTTTTCATAGTAGGCCCCCTGGTTCTCTCGTATTAAATAAATCCATGCATCCACTCTTGGTAAAGTTTAAATGCAATCTGAGTAAACATCGCAAACACCGTTCTATGACACAAGCTATATGTCGTTAACTAAAACTAAATGACTTAAGATTATACAAAATGACTTTGAACGTTGTAAACACAATCTTTCTGTGCTACAACATTTTATTACATTGTTGCATAAATGTAATAAAATATAAAATCCATATAATAAACGAAAAGTAAAGTTATCCCAGCCACTTCGATAAGCTGCGCTTAATCCGCTATATAATATAAGGTTCCAGAAATTCAAATATCAAGTAATTTAATGTAGATTAACTAAACCGGAAACCCGATATCAAATCATACCCAAAATGCTCTAAGGCGGAAAAATGCAGCAAAACAATTTCAATGTGTAATTTTCAAATAAATATAAAATGCGTAAGCTACCACTCGACTGTATTACTTACGTACATCTATCGTATAAATATCAAAAAAATAAATATTTTTAGTTTTTTTTCCTTTTTTTACAATTTACAACATCCAACTTGTCCAACTTGCGACAATTTGTTACATCAGCAAACAAATGAGCTTGGCGATTTAATAATAGAGCTTGCACTGCAAAATTCGCTTTCAATTTGTACTACTTTTGGTCGTAGATCTTGTCGTGTAACTTGGGAAGGACCTAACACGGTTTCTCAATTAGATCACATAATGTTTAGGTCAGAAAAATCTCGGTTAGAAGTGAGACAACCAAAAGGTTCGCTATCTAAAAAGTAAATGTTAGAGTAAAAGGTAGATTGATTAAAATAGCGATTTCCGACCACAAACTTGTATTCGCCAATGTACAAAAGAAACACCATAATAAGCAGAAACTATAATTAATGTAACTGTAGATCCTCATGATGGATACGAAAATTTAGATTCTGGGCACTGGAGATTAGAGTTATTGAAAGATCCAAAAATAATTAAATAATATCATTCTGCCGTTATTACCAGTCTAACCAGCAATGGGTTGATAAAAGAAGGGAATATTTGCATTAAAGATTTGGCCGAAATTGTTTGGAGAGGTTTGGGGCAATCGATGAAAACCTCAGCTAATTCTATTCTATCAAAAAGAAATAGTTTGTCTCCAGGTCAAAAGGCTTCACTAATTGCATTAAAGGCCGCTTTAAAAAGAAGGCCTCGTAACGATTATATGATACGAAATTGTCGCTCTCACGTTCGCGATCAATTCCATCAATCAAAAGCAGAACAATGCAAACAATTTTTTTAAAATTTAAATGAAGTTAATATCATTGGCCTTTAGGTTCACTGCCGGCCCGAGAAGAACTAGAATCCGTGCTATTTTCTATTAAAAAAGGTACAGCACCTGGCTTAGATCAAATATCTATTGAGCTACTTCAATGTTTACCAGCAGAGGGATCCTTATTATTATTATTTGTTATACAACAAGTTTGGCTGACAAATAATATTCCCCCTGAGTGGATAGAAACAATTCAATTTCCTTTGCCTAAAAAACGACGACCAACTACAGTGTCGGATTACAGACGAATAACTTTGTCTGATACAGGATATCGATTATACACTAAATTTTTACTAACCCGTTTAGAATTAATTCACAAAGAGGTAGGTTCGTATCAAGCGGCATTTATTCGAAATCGTTCAACAGACGATCATATGTTTGTCTTACGAAGAGTTCTTGACGAAGAGTGGAAGGCCAGAGAAACCGTATATATTTTATCTCTAGATCTGAAACAGGCATTTGATGCAGTTGATCTCAGTCAGACATGCATCATTTTATCTCATATCGATGTCCCATATCATCTTATAAACCGAATAATTCTAACATGTTTCAATGAAAACACATCAATTATTTGGTATAAACAACGGACTCAATCTTTTAATCGTGGTTCAGGAGTTAAACAAGATTGTCCGCTTTCACCTACCCTTATTTAATTTAATTATCGACGCCGTTTTGCAAACTCTTTCAGAAATTGTCCCTAATTTACGACTAAATCAAGATCTGGGTATATAGAAATACCATTAATTTTGGCGTATGCTGATGATATTCTGATCGTGGATACTAATTTAAACTCATTATCATCAATTACGACCGAACTT
Source organism: Nephrotoma appendiculata (assembly GCA_947310385.1). NCBI lineage: Eukaryota > Metazoa > Arthropoda > Insecta > Diptera > Tipulidae > Nephrotoma > Nephrotoma appendiculata. The sequence continues at coordinate 183,085,084 of OX371224.1, read as the reverse complement.
ATCGCGTTGCTCAATTGTGTTGGTCTTGAAATAAACGAAACCGAAACTGAAGTCCTCATAAGACCGTTAAATCACGATATTACGTCAGTACTAATAGGTGGTTCAAACGTCCGAGTAAGTAATACTTTACGATATCTTGGAACGTATCTAACAGTTGATGTCAATCGTCCTGAAACCATTTGAACGCGCTGTCGACAGGCTAAAGTGGGAACTATAGATAGAATAAAAAAAATAACGTAAGAGAGCGGGAGATAGGATTCATATGTATTCGACCATACTCAGAATAAGAAAAATAAAAACTATAAGAGAAATTGCGTTTTATTTTGCTGTCATTTAAAAAAATAGCCGAGCGAAAATTTTCGTCCAAGAATAAAAAACTTAACAAATACAACAACAAAACTCAAACAAATTTTAGTGCGTTGAATGAAATATGCATGTTTATTATTTTATATATGGGAATTTATAATTGTTCGTGTATATTATCTTTTCTATTTATAAAATATTCATGTACACATATACAAATATGAATATAAAATCACAAATAATTTTCACCACACTGTAGAATTGTATTTTTCTAAACCTAACCTTAAAAAATAATTTATCGAATTGCAATAATTTAAACCGCATATAAATATATTTTATAACTTTAGACACATATATTTGTTGGTATGTAATACGATTATACTCAACACTATTGTAGTTTCACTCAAGATTTTAGGAAATACATCAAAACAAAATTACATGAAAACTATGAATGAAATTAATATTTTAAGTAATCTATAGCCGAAAAGTCAAATTGGAATAATAATTTTTTGTCTTCGTTTCTTACGTTATTTGTTATTTTTTTTATTCCACCTATAGTTGGCCCATAACAAAGTTGTTCAAATGTTGGCAAAGTTCATACGCGAACATCGTATACCATCTGTATACCAATTTGTCCCGAAATGTGTGAAACGAAATGAGTGTAACCGGAATGATATAGTAGTAGCATATGTGTTTGTGTTAGTTTCGTGCGTATGATTGTTTTTCTGCATATGCAAGTCACGTGTCATTCTTTTTTTGTTTATTCATATTAACTCTTTGAGTGCAAACATGATTTCGGCTAGTGTATTGAGGAACAGGATTGCGCTTTTTGGCACTCAAAGGGTTAACCATTGTAAACGCCATAGTTTTGCCATTTCGTTTATTTTTTATAATTAACATTTTATTTTTAAAATTTATGGAATTTAAAATAAATTTACTTATAAAATTTTATTAATAGATGTACAATTAATTTATAATAATATAAAATATAAAATACATTGGCATGTTAAATAATGACACTCCACAGCTCGAGAGCAGACGTAATGTGCTGAGAAAAGGAAATAAGCACCATAAAAATTAAACCGATTCGCCCGGATCGCGTTATTTTGGTACTGTTCATCATACAAATGACACAAATACGAACAAAAGAAAAATACAAATACAAAGACATAATTGTGTATTATACACTGTGTACGTATTCGATTTTTTTTGCTTCACTCATTTTAAATGAGTAACTCACGAGACAAAATCGATATACTGATCTCGTAATACAGATGTACAAGCAATTAGTAGTACCCATAATGACCTACGGCTTAAAGGTCGCGGTTTTAACCAAAGTAAATCGTTTGCGTTTATCCCGCTATGAAAAAAATTTCCTCATACAACTATTAAAATATTGCCCTAATTGAACCCGAATAATATGTGTTAGAAGACTGCTACATGGTAAGACCATCACTCGAAAGATAATTTCCTACAGGACAAATTATTGGGGACATATATTACGAAGACCACCAGGTCATTTATTAAATGCAGCTTGGAGGTTTACAAAGAATTATATGAAAATCGGTCGACTAATTTATACATGGCATGATTCAATAAAACGAGATTTGCAAAAAAATACCGGTTGATGTAGAACATTTGGAAGCTGTTGCAAAATTGAGTAAACAAGCTCTAAAGAGAGAAGTCATTAAAGTATATGATTCCGATAGATCAACATCCAACGAGAGCGAGGACTACGTTTTTGATTCCAGTTGAACTCAAAGTAAATGCATATAAACGTAAAATAAAATACGCAATCTTACTCGTAGCTCTTGAAATATAATCTTTAAATTTAAATGTTTTTTATGTACTATATATGTTTAATATTTAATTGAATTAATGTAAAATAAAATAAAATATTCTTATCTGTAACACGCAGTATCCTCGTTTATATGATAATTTCTTTTCTCAGCAATTAAGATTCCAATTAATAATATAAAAAATATTTTATAGAAAAAAAAACAAATAACACTACTCAAACACGTCTGTTCGACGTGAAAATCTAAGGCCATGAAGGTGGTCCAGTAAATGTAGAACTGAAAATTTAAAAATAAAATCAACATCAGAAGAGGCTTCACAGGCTATAATTTTTATAGTTAATCATGGAACTTCCAAATTATACACATTTCAATCAATTTATCGGGGTTTTTATGCATTTTGCTATATTTGATTATTCTGGAATTGACTAAATTAGTAAGTATACTATTTTAATTTGTGCGCCTGAATGTTTACATAGAAATTAGTTAGACTGATATATTTACAATACAAACAAATCTAGTACAAATTTCAAAGTAAGCCAGCCAAGTCAAAATGTGCTTCGCCGCTCATAATGATTTTTTGCGAAAAACGACGGTCGTCTATAACGCACTATAAAACTCGAAGACTCCAACCTCACCGCCGTACAAGGTCATTTTCCTACGGCTCTCGTTTCTATTGAATTTTATACTGGTAAAAATACAAATATTCAGTGAGAATTTTTAACAAACATGATGGCGACGCTCCCAATTCTTGTGCACGGCGTCGATAAGGGGTATCTGAATATTCAACAACACTCTGCCTCACTTTTTTAATCTTTTCTGATGTACGTTGGCTTAATTGTCACCCAGTTTTTACTTTATCCCCCAGTGTATGCACATTTTCAAAATTTTTCATTACACGCTGAATGGTTCACTACGCTCGGCACACTTCTGGCGAGAATTCCACTCTTCGTTTTTTTCGGTTGTTTCTTCTGTGTATGTCTCCATTCACTTTCTCTCATAATTTCCTCATCATCTGAATGGAAGTCAGCGTTAGTACACGCAACTGTGCTGTTTCCATTATAAATAGTAAGATGATTTTTCGAAATTTCTATCAGTTAAGTCTTTTTCAGTGCCTCATTTTCTTTGATTAGTAATTTCATTGATAAGTTGTGATGCCATTTTTTCTATTTAACTAAGCCTCCCGCGTAATGTATCATTTTTGTTCTCCTGCTGAGTGGCGGAGTGTGTTGTTTGTTTGTGTAATGGGTGATCTAGGCATTTTTGAACTTCGCATGATTGGGCATTGCAATGGCTGGTTATTAAAGCAGGTATCAACCTAATCAGCGAAATTGGTAGTGGGCCAGTGGAGAAAACATCATGTGCTTGATTCTCGGTGTTCGATGAAGGAAGGTGAGGTTAACATTTGGGTTGTAAATAATAATAAAATAAAAAATTAATAATATTCTAAATTTAAATGATTTTTATAATATTGTATAAATAGTTGGGTGATAAGCTTGAATTTTTTTGTAAATAGAATTATTTAATAAATTGATTAGAAAATTATTGAATACAAAATTCCATAAATAATATTTTATTTTTTTTGTTTTATCTAATACAAATTTTAATAATAATAATAACAATATAAAAAAGTTGTGCTGAAATTATAGATTAAAAATTGTTATTTATACATTTATAATAATAATAATAATTATAATCAAAAATTCATTTTATTTATTTTATTAGCATTTATTATTTTATTTAAAGTAAATCACGATAATCAACAATAAAAACTAGAAAAAACTACCAAAAATTTAAATTATCTATTATTTTAGTGAAAAATAAAAAAACACAGTAATAAAATTTAATTATATACAATTATTTTTTGTTTTATTATTTTAATTATATTCAAAATTAATTTAATCACAAAAATATATAGAAATTTGAACACCCCAAAAAAAAAGATTAATTCATTATTTTAATACACATAATAATAATAATGGTACGTAATAGTTTGGGATTTAAATGACTAAGTTGTTATTATTTTAATACATTTTATGTTTCTGTGCGGCAACGCAATGAAGGGTTTCGTGTGTGAGAGGCCACTATAAATTACTAGCAAATTTACTTATTTTTATGCCTTAAATTGGTTATATCCAAATATTCTACTTTTATAAAATATCTTACTAAATGGAATTAATTAGGTTGGATAAACCACCTGACCTGGCTTCCTATATCACAGCCCTCAATGACGATTTTATAATTTTTAATTAAACGCACTAAGCGGGCGAAACTTTACCCGCCATTCATTTTTATTGGGTCCGTTTTTGTATCTTTTGAAAATGTTTAAAATACTTTTGAAGCTAAGAGAGAGAGAGAGAGAGAGAGAGAGAGAGAGAGAGAGAGAGAGAGAGAGAGAGAGAGAGAGAGAGAGAGACTTTTATTTACTAATCATAAAATTCACGGAATATGGTTTTCAATGTGCGGTTTACGTTGCATCAAAATCTTTATGTTCTATTTATTGTTATCTAATGCTGATGCTGCCCCATATATTTATTTCTAGCTCGGCCTTAAGAAATACAGTAGTATATATACTACTTAGATCTATAGATGGCATGCAATTTCATAATCCAAGCAACCAATTTCGGACAGAATCGATCTCGGGTCTAAAAATCTTAAAATCTTTTTACAAATTTTCTTTAAAATGTGTTTACTTTTTAATATACACATTTAGAATTATAGTTTTTCTGTTATGTATTTTCATCAATACCGCGTAAGAAGCACAGAGCATAGGCGACTCGTGAACTGGAGAGTAGAGGAAGCTGCGTTAAAAAATGGAGTTTTAATTTTCTTTTAATTTAGAATAAAAAGTATTGTTGAGCCAAATTATCAGACAAATTGATGAAATAATCTCATTTTTTTATACTTACATCAAAATATAAAGAAATAGAACTAAAATACACAATAACTAGGAAAATTAAATTTAACCTGATTTTTATTGACAACATAAAAATGTTTTATTTAAAAGATTTATTTAAAATACAATTCAATTCGACGATTCTTTTTAAAAACAAAAATTTTCATTACAAATTAATTTATAGAAATCTGGTGACATTTTAATTTGAGACAATAGTTTCTTTTCAATAGAAATTAACGAAACATGAGAAAGCCGTTCATCTCCAATAGTACTTCTTAAATAAGTTTTAATTCTACGTAAAGCAGAAAAGCTTCTTTCGTATGATACACTTGTAGATGGAATCGTTAAGAATAGTCGACATAAGGGTGATACTTCATTGAATGAACTGATTAAATCATTGTCTTTAGAAATTCTAACATCTCTAATATTGATTTGTCCAAAAAGTTCTCATCGCTATACACAACAATTAATTCACTTCTCAATTTTGGAAAATCGAATCGTTTGCCATAAAAATCTTGGAGATTTTTAAATTGTTGCTCCGGAAAATTCAATTTAAATTTAGAATTTTTTTTTGAATTTATAAGTTCCAAGAACGTGAACTCAGCAATATTTTGAAATCTAGTACTTAATTCGGTTGAAATATGATCAATTATTTCAAAAAATATTTAATAATAATGATTTCGAGTGTGATTTTCACTCGCACCACTCGAGTGAGAATCGCGTTTCATCAATTTCCACGGCAGCTTTAGTTTTTTCCTAAAAACTCTAAAATTTATCCTTAATCACATCTTTATTACCTTTTTTAATAAATTTTTCAATAAACCGATCACTTGTCGCTTCACGAGAACATGAGAAGTTCATTTGTGCAAAATTGAAAACAAATAATTCATTTCAGTATTTTCTTAATAAGCTGCTAAAGTTGCAGCGTATTCTGAGAGTAACAAGTGAGAGTATAAACAAATCTATGAATAGATAAAACACATACACATCGATAATTAATTTTGTTAATAATATCACGGTGAAGGGAAATAAGGTAAAGCTAAACTAAAAGCAGCTTCCATCAGAGAGAATATTTTTTGTTATTCTGTTTTGTTGCGTTGGATCAATGCCTCCTAAACTACAGGCCGCATACACCAAATGATGACGACACGCTATGTCTACATTGTTGTTGCTTTCTCTAGTTGTTTTGTTAGTGTAAATATCTAAATATTATTAATGCGCAGTCTCAGTTTAGACATAAATTGACGTCATGTGCAAAACATGAGAGTAGTAAGAGGCCTGTAGCAGTGCCTTCTATAGTACTGGCCTGTGACAACATTCATTTTTTGCTGATGACGACAACGTAAGTCGACAACCAGATGTCAGCATAGTTAAGTAAAAATAATACACTTTGCCTCCTTATTACGACGGCAATAAATTTCACAAACTTAATAAATAAAAATCTGAATTATTATACGATAAATTAATAAATTATGAACAATTTTAGTGTAATTGATTTTCATAATTCATAAATTGAATTTTTCCGATCCACATTCAAGAATTTAATGAGAATTTAAAGAAATGTGCCTATTTAGATAAAGTAATACAAAGTTCTAGTGTATTCCACTACTACACTACGGTTTTAAAACATAAATAAAACCGTGAGAGCAGAGAATATTATGTGATCATTTTGTTTCTATTTTGTCATTTCATTTTTGTATTTAATTGTCATTTTCATTTAGTGTCACATGACACATAATTAGTCGAAGCCGTACGGTACGATGCATTTTTTCTGTATTTTAGATGATATCCGTACTTCTTTTCCTATTTTTATTGAATCTACGTACCAATTACAACAATTTTGAATTAGATGATATTACAAATCGACTTATGTTGGATAAAAATGACAAAAAAATGCCAAAATCTAAAATAAAAATGTACATGCATTACTAGAAAAATTAAAAAACGAATATTCTTCGGCTTCAACAGTTTGTTCGAAACTAAACAAATTAACAAAATTACAAGTCAACTGGAGAGAGAAATAATATTTTTATTGTTTTGTAATTTTGTATGACGAAATTTATTTTGGTTTTATGAGAACGAGGCAGAGCCAAAAACTAAAAAAACTGGAAAACTTAAATAAAAAATGAATAACCTTCTACTTCGATGTAATAATTGCAACTAAATATATTTTGTGATGTAATTTTCCTTTTTAAAATTTATCTGCCATCTAGTTCAACCGACGACTTAGCGTGTCGTCATCAGTCGGTGTAAGCGGCCAGTAGTTTAGAAGGCATTGCCTGTAGTTTAGGAGGCATTGGTTGGATGCAACACGCATGCTATAAATCAACGAGAGTATTCGTATTTATTTATGGTTCTATGTATGTACATATATAGGTGGATAATGTGTATAAAATAAATTATAATGAGAAATCAAAGTAGGAAAGAAATATACAAAATATTTTTAAAGTTAATTGCATTAAACTAGATATATGTGCAGACCTGTAAGGCATAATAGTGCATATTATTGTGAAAAAAATATTTTTAATCAAACGTGTTATACATAAAATAAATCAAATTTGAAATTTTATTTTAACGATAGTGATTTTTGAAAGGCATGCAGTGCTTCCCTAGCTTCTATGGACCCTTCGCCCCTGGCACAGAGTATCCATCTTAAAAAAGTAAATGTCTTTCTGAAGGAAGTTTCTGTTAAAACCTGGGGGAACGATTAATACTAAACGTTACCAACAACAAATGATCGAACTGAACCATTCGCTGCTTGGAAAAATGCCAGAATACCGAAAGAGGCAAAACAAAGTCATTTTTTCATATGACAATGCTCCATCATATACGGCAAAACCGGTTCACGACACGTTGGAATCACTCAGCTGGGAAGTTCTACTCCATGCAGCTTACTCACCAGACTTGGCTCCTTCCGATTAACCGCTTGTTTGGTTCGATGGATCATGCACTGGCTGAGCAGCAATTTGGTTCGTACGAAGATGTGAAAAAATGACTCGATGAATGATTCTCAGCAAAAGGGGAAGATTTTTAGTGGCGAGGTATTCACAAATTTCGCGAAAGATGGGAAAATTGTATAATAAGCTTAGCGATGGAGCATATTTGAATAAAACACTTTTTAACATTCCTCCGAATTTAACATGTATTTTTAGTAAAACAAATCCGCATTGCATACCTGTACACCTATGTAAAAAGCTCGACTCCGAAACTGTTTGACTATTTAACATTTCGTTAACAAGCACAAAGCAACTTCAAACTTTATCCAATCTCATGAAATTTTGGAAAAGGGATTTACCGCGTTCGAATCAGTGTCTCGGGAAACGACCATCAATAACCGCAAGGCTTCAACTCTTAATCTAAAATATACTCCAACAGGAGTAACTTTGATGACAACAAATACAACAAGTCAGGTCTGTCAAAATCCCAATGCAGTCAAATTCCCATTCAGAAATGTAGAAAACTCAAAACAAAGAACAACAGCACTTGTCAAAATATCAACCAATGATGGAGACTACCGGTATATATGTACTTTGAGTGCTTCCAGTAGCTGGAAAATAAGAACAAAGTTGAAATGAATAAATCGGTAATCTTCGGAGAGGAAAAAGAAACAATTAAAAGATCAGCCACTTTATCAATAATGCCGTGAGTCAACCCTTAATTTCAACTAAGCATAAAAACGTTCGTAGTAAACAAAATAACTCACGATATGATATTATAATGCAAGGTAGTCTACAACCAATTACTCATCACTCCAGGCTAGGATGGATTATTCTGCCAAAAACCAAAATCAGTAACTACAAAATAACCAAATGAAAAAGTCTTTACTGAAAAATAACAGTTTATTAAATTTTCAAAAGGGCCAAAACTAGGAAGATTCTGGAAAGGTAGCAAATAGGGTTTTGCTAGAAATAGAAAGCAGACCTAACAACGAGATCAAGACACACTTTCGATACAAAACTTATAAATATCCATGAGATACCTTATAAAGAAGATACTGCATTAACGGAAGAAAACTCAGATATTAAAGTCGAGGTTTTCAAAGGAAGGACACTGAGTACCTAATTTTCCGTAACTGGTATGTCATAAATAATAAATAAATAAAACAATAAATTGTTAACACTAAACCTACCGACATTTCATGTATACCTATTCCTACCATGAGCGGTCAAATGACCGCTTTAAAAAAACATGTATTTTAGTAAAGTAGACTCAATATAATATAATTTGCTTTCGGAAATTAAACAATAAAAGAAGTTGTAAACATTGTAAAATAGGTTGTTTGTATATTTTAGGAAAAGATAATAAGCCACATGATGATAAAGTAACGTTGTATGCGAGAAATGTTAAACGAAATTTTTAAAACGGTCATTTGACCGCGGCATGGTAGGTTTAGTGTTAATAAATACTGAAGCAAATAAGAGTATCCTTAAGCCTGTGATCATACCAGAAGAACCAAACCAGAGGAACCAAACAATTATCTGTATAGAAAAGACAAGACAAGACTCACAAGATTAACAAAAAAAGCCAACCAATCTCTTAGGAGAAAATAATCTTTGATAGAATTGTAGGGTCTGCATATATGACCAGGAGAAACGCGAAAAACGATTACAGGTCAAACTCAATCTCTTTCAATAACCTAAAATTTAAATTTTCCCCATATTACCACACAATACTATATTCCCACCCTACCGGAGGCGTGTACAGCCAAATCTTGGAAGGAAAGAAAATTTTAAAGATAACGGGACCACCCTCATTGAACCTATATTAAGAAACCAGGCAAAATCATAATAAGACATACGAATCAAACAGAAGACGAAGCTCTTGTGTATACAAAACTTATAGGTATCCATGTTATAAAAAAACGTGGAGATCTAATTTTAGGAAATGCTGGGTAGTAACAGCTCATCTAAAACTCTAAAACTCCAACAGTCCACATTGATCAAAAAAATTTGGGTCGTTCCGAAAAAGGAGAGTGCATTAGGGGAACAAAAAATAAGGATCGTCATTGACTTCAGAAAACGGATCAAATCGACTACACCATATCGCCATATACGTGACGAAATATTTGAAAAAGGGACCTTACTTTTACGGTAATAAATTTGACTTGGTTATGAACCATAAACCTATAATGTTCATAAAAACGTCAAAAAAGTTCTAAAATACTGACTACTAATAACGACATAGAAACGGTCCACTCTGCGAAAACATCAGACGATCATTTGATGCATTTTGACGATCGACCTATAAATCACTATCGCAACCATTTCCAAAAAACAACTCGAATTGGAAGACATCACCACCGTTATTAAAAATTATCACAACCTCAGGCAATCAGAAATCTATACCGGAAAATTCAAAAATCGTTAAGGCGAAACTTTTCATGGAACTGCCATTTGATTTTCCTCATAAAAATGATCAAATTCATCACAAAGGAAACTCGCCATTACACAATAACGTACAGTTACCGAAGCTGGGCTGATTTATCTTTAAGATTCATAGCCCTCATAGGAGCTCCAAAAGAGTTTTTCAGCAATAAAGGAATATATTTTATAGGAGCGCACATAAACGAATTTGCCAAATTTTTGCAAAAAATATTAATATTAATATTTATTCCAGTTTCTTGTTGGAAGATCAGATAATATTTAATTAATCGCAACAAGCTCAACACATTTTGGAGGATTGTGCGATACTGCTGCTGTGCAAAGTACTACATGACAAGATTAGTCAATGGACACATACTCACATACATGAACATGACACAACCGCGCAATGCTCAAGAACGGCGTCCAGCCGGATAATTCCTCTATTGCCGTTGAATTTAATAAAGAGCGTCTAAAAAATTTGTGTCAAATATTTGGAGATTTTTTTGGGTTCTTAATTACATATCAGGGAATTTTAATACAGAATATAAACGAAAAAGCTACCTCATTAACTTTGCAAAGTTTGAAAATCGTGGAGCCTGTTCCCCAAAAAGATGTAATTTTATATATTAAAATGAATTGCTCTACTAGTTGTTAACTTACACGTCTATGATATGGCAGCGGGTTTTTAATTGTAAAGGCCCTCACTGACCTGGGACACCAAATAGTTTTAAAGAATTAAAATTTCTTAGTACTTGCACTTAGTTCTTGGATCTCTGTGAACTTTTCTTTGAGAGAATTGTGGTTATCTCAAGATTTAAAAATAATGAATTGTTTAAACCGTGTGTCTTCTATACAGATGGTTCGAAACTTTGAAATGGTGCGTTAAAAAGACAATTGTTTCTTCTGCACTACCAATAGAGCGGTGCTCGGTTCAGTAGCTAACTAACTCCTACTTGGATTCAAAACTTGTCAAGCAGAGTAAACATGTAATTATTCTTCTCTGTCAGTTGGACAGTGTTGTGGTTTAGTGAATATTATCTATAATATTAAAGGCAAAAAGATCATCCATTAATAGTCTGGCTAGAGCTAACTCAAAATTAAAATGTACTCTCCTTGAACCTAGTATACAATTTGAATTTCATTGTGGTAAGGTTGCACTAAACAATTCCTTCTCGGCTTACTAAAGCAAGAGTAGGTAGTTTCAGTCGTTAAAAAAACTGTAGTCGCATAGCTTGCTACGTGCTGGCAGGTAAAGAATCGACCAAACTTTTTTTCCTCGAGATATATTAGAAAAGTGCATCGAAAAAGTTTTCCACCTACATTTTCTGTTCCAAGATTTGGAACAGGCATGTGCTAACCATGTGTAAGGTGTTAAAACTGCCACTAAAGTAAGGTCTTCAGAAGGGCAGTAAGAAGAGTCAATAGCTCAAATTATTTTAGGAAAATTTGAATGAGTTGAAAAGTGCAGCAGGTTACGCTAACTTTAAAATATGTATTCCTCATAAGAAATAACGAGAAATAGTCTCGATGGAATCAATATAAATGAAACGATTAATTCCTCAAGGCTTAGATGGCTAAGTTACCTTCTATACGTCCCAAAAATGGTTCCATAAAACGAACCCCATGGTCGGCAAAAAAGAAACCGGACCACGCAAGAGTCTTCTTGTTAAATGGGTGGGCGTCGTTACACAAGATCTTCACACACTTATAAGTTACATTATTAATACTGTCAAACCTCTTAAAATAACCGAGACAAATGTTTTACGAATTCTTACACCTTTTGGCAATGTGGGAGCGACAGTAATGAAATGTGTAAATAATTATATTTTTCTCATTATCAGCAAAATAGATGATAATTAATATGCTGAGAATATGAAAAATAAAATTATTTACAATCGAAGCAATTACATCAGCGATAAACAAAATATAACAAAACAAAAAAAAGAATTGTGTGAAACTATAAAATACCTGGAAACAAGTATATTATGAATCATTGGGAGTAAAATACAAACTCCAAAATGTACAGTTACTAATACAAGATATCCATCCGAAAGTTTACAATTTTTTTACCGCCATTTAGGCGAATATTAATATTTGAATTTTTCGACTTATAGATGGCAAATGTGGAATCACAACAATCAGTTTTGAACGGATGAGATTATTGATTTGAAAAAATCAACCTTTTCATCAGGTCGCGACAACTGTTGTTGTATTATAGAACAATACCATGTAGTTGTACTACTAACGAATTACTGCGTAGCGTACGAAATTCGATTCTTTCACATTTTCCATCTATATTCTATTCTCACAACTAACTTTTCTTACTTTACAGTCGTGAAGTGCATACGTGGCAAATTAATCACGGAAAAATATTCGATTGACCAACGCGGTTTAATAGGGAAAACATTTTACACAAGTCAATCATCAATTACATTAACATTAGGAAAATTACGCGAAAGTTTCGGAAGGAATATGGTACCTTCAAAGCCTACAATTCACCGGATTATCAAATAATTTGAAGAAAAAAGGATGTTGGCAAATAAACCATAGTGTTTGAAACAAAGAATAGTCAGAAAACCAAAAAATATTGCTGCTGTCCGTGAAAGTGTATGAGATAATCGAACGACATCAATCAGACACCGTGCGTAAGAATTTAGACTTCGAAGATCTAACCAATATATTGCACAAAGACTTGGATTTGAGCTACCAAGAGACCATTTGCGGCGCCATGGTACGCATGCAAATAAGACTGCTGCTGCTTGACAATAACAATCCGGATTTTTCTGAAAAGTTAATTATGGGTGACGAAGCTCATTTTCACGTAAGTGGATATGTAAACAAACTAAACTGCTGGTTCTGGACAGGAGATAACCTACAAACAATTTATCAATCACCATAACATCCATTGAAAGTGACGGTGTGGTGTGCAATTTGAGCTGAGGATGAGGATTTGATGATAAGGATTTTTTTAGACCAGACTTGCATGCCAATGGTTTGGTGAACATATTGGTTTCAAACAGGACGGTGTCACATGCCATACTGCTAGAGAAACCTTAGAATTGTTACGAGAGATGTTTCCACAACAGTTAATTTCAAAATCTGGTGATGTGGATAAGCCTCCACAGTCATCCGATTTAACTGCTCCCGACTTCTTGTTATGAGATAATCTTAAAGATAATGGGGTCGATTCCGGGATCTAAATTTTTATGTTATGCTATGTTATTTTGGGTTTTTCAATACAAATTCCAATAGGAAGCGGGGAAATAAAATAATATAATAGCAATTTTATGTCACTAGAATTGGGCTCATTGTTTTTTATACATCATTCCAAGCATTAAGTAAACGATCTGTAAACATTAAATCTATTTTCAGGGTGGGGACCCTGTATCTATAGTTTGGTTTTATTACCATTATTAAAGAGATGTCATTATGAGTTCTTAATTATGGGTTCCAAACGATCATTTACTTTTTTTGTTATGCATCTTTGTATAGAAAAAAATTGAATTTCTACTGTATACCTGACACAGATTCGCTTGTCTAAATTTCCGACTAACTAAATTGATGATTGGTTTAGGTATATGGCCATTAGCGACATCTAGCGTTAACTGATATGAACTAACCATTAATTAAATGTAGTAAGAGTAGGAATTTACAAGAAATTGGTGTCAGGCAGTATAAGTAATTTATTAACGTTTAATGCCGTTTGTCTCACGCCCATGTATTTATCTCAATTTTCGACTAACTAATTTGATGGTTAGTTTGTACCAGTTGTTATAGTTGCTAATGTTCATAAAACAAAATTAGCCTGATGTTTAATTGATGAGCTCTAATTTATTAATGAAATTTTAATCAAACATGAACTAACCACCAATTTATTTATTTGGAAATTTAGACAAAACACGGTGTCAAACTGTAATGCTGTGTGTCTGATACCAATTTTTTCGAGTCAATTACTGTCTATATTAATTTAAACTAAGTTCATACCTGTTATTAATAGATGGCGTAAAACACAAATCACTAAAGTCCTATTCCTATTAGCAATTTTAATTTGAGGTATATCAATTGTAGAAATGTTCATTATCGATGCTTGTTAATTAACAATTTAGTATGCAATTATGCAGTTTAAGATTAAAAAATAGCCAAAATTACGGTCTTACTTTGGCACAAGCTAAATCCATTCTGGAATAGAATTGATATTGGCTCAAAGTAATAACCCTTCAAACAAGGTGTAACATTTACGTATCATAAACGGAGGAATTTGTTCATATAATTCTTCGCAAACGTAACATTTTAGTGTTACAAAAATGGACCATTAATGTTGTTCTTGATCCATGATAATTAGACTTTTTTGCGAAGAGTGGTGAATGTGTTAGTAGTTCGTAAGTTTTTCGTTTTAATGTTACATTTTCGTACCACTTTAAAGCAACATTTATGGAATACACAAAATGTTTCGTCAACGCAACATATTTTAGGTGTAAATATGATCGAGAGTAAAACCATTAAATAAAAATGCGAAATTAATATAGTTTAATAATTCATTACAAAAATAGAATTTTTTTATTTCATAAAACGCAGTCATATGATACGAGTATACGTAATACCGTAATAGTAATAAAATGAAATAAAGAAAATTAGTTTTCAGAAATTCAAGTTTGATTATTCTTTGAAGTTATTTTTTAATTTTGATTTTTTGGACCTATCCTTAGCGTATTGGAACCACTTTTTAATTGTATAGATGACATCACCACTCTTACAAGTAGGACATTTTTTAAGAGCGCATTCTGAAACAAAACAACGGTACGTTATATTACGGTACGTTTTATTATTTAAATAATTTTACCTTTTAGTACCTCCATTATGAAATAGCCTTCAACAGGAATATTTTTATAGCGACCATACCATGAGAAGTTAGCCGCAGCGTCGTTGGTGATAATTGATTTCAGTCCGTTTTGAACAAATTTTTCCAAATTTTGATCGGGTGTATTATCATACAGTTTTCTCTGAAAAAATAAAAAATGGATTAATTTAGTGTACATAAACCTATTTTTTTTGTAGCGGTTATGTTACCAAAGCTTCGTCTTTGACTGGATCCTCTTGGATGTCCGCTTCAAATTTCTGAAAATCTGCAGCTGACTGCAATGGAACCTCCAGTAGTCTGGGTTGTAACTTAGAGTCCGAAATAGTTTGGTTAATTTGGAATTGTTTCTGCTCTCGGCGTAGCAATTTTACTTCTCATATTATAACCCGCATTATTTTGCCATGCTCTTGTAAAATTTTAACTACATTAATTGAGTTTGAGTCTGATTGTGTTTCGTTAATTGATGAGGCGTATTTAATCGGATTATTTGATATTATAGTTTTGGATGGTATAATGTTGATAATGGTAAAGCTGCTGAAATGTTTTAGCGATTCGAAGGTAAATTCTCTTTATTAGGAGTTAATGGCTTAAAATGAAACTTTTTTTGGGTGTTGGTTACAGGGCACATGGTTTTGTCTATTGCCGTAAACTGAGCATAGTTAGCTTCTTCATTCGAGTCGAAAAATTCTGAATCGAACATAACTTGCTGGTCTTGCGACATATCTGAAAAACATTAATATAAATGTTGGAATGAAACAAAAATAATATTTGAGCCGGATTCAATTTTGATAAGTTTTGTTTCAATATCTTGAATATCACAAAAATATAGTTCTTGGTTATATTCTTCAACATCAGTGCAATAAATTCCTAAGTTTGACGAATCAACTGGATAATAAAAATAATTTTTTAAATTTCTTAGAAATTTCCCTTTAACTGTTGAATTACTGATTTCCGTTATTTTCAATATTTTATTATTTATTCGGAAAAGTAGGCGATAATTTGATTGTCGTAAATAATAATTCTTCGGAGGTAGTTTGGTATTTGTCGATTTCTTTTACAATCTGCTGCAATGGAAGTGTGCCTTTCTTTACCATTTTTTTAAGTTTCTGTAAATAATTTTCTGTAAATAATTTGAAGGCGCTGAAGTTCTCCAAATGTCCGTATAATTTGACATCATTTGGTAAATGAATAAGACTATGTACGTTATACGACATGTGCTCTGGGCCATATAATGAAGAAAATCCTGAAACAAATTCTTTCAATAAATCAGCGGCACAATCATTGTTATATGTACAATTTTCCGGATGACATAATAATCTAATTCCACATACTAAAAGAAGGAAATGCCGAAAATATTTTTCCTCTAAAACTCCGTTTAGTGCCTCTAGCTCCGTATACAACAGAAACGTTCTGTACTCCGTTGCTTTCCAATGTTCCATTTCATTTAAAGTTCTTTGTTTCCTAGCGAATTCAAATGGAATGGATTTTCAAATTTGTTTTAAATTAGCATTTATGGCATTAATAGCATTCTGTTTTAGAGAAAACGGTTTCCGCTTAACCTTCGTTAGCAAATTTAAAATATGTCGTGTTACGCCGAGTAATGCACAATGCATATAATCAATAGGGAATTGCGATACGCATCCAATATTTAGAGATTTCAATAATAAATTCATTTTCTTGTGGTGTTTTCTGATTTCTCTCTCGAAAATCATTGTCAGTTCTCAGAACATTGTTAATTTCAGGAAAACACACTCGATGTTCGAGGTACATCCCTTTTATTTTACACTTTGTGCAAGAATAATATCCCGAGTGGCTTTTTACACCTGTAATACAGTAAAAATGACAGTTAGAAATAATGTTTTTAATATAATTTTATGTTAGCAAATTTTACCTAATATAAATGATCGGGCTGGAGCATCACATATAAATTTATCTCAAATAATGTTATTTTATCTCAAATAAAACTTAATAGTTTTCTCTCCACATTTAACCCCACTTTCATAAAGTTGTTGGACTTCTCTAACAAATGGTTCCAGGAAGCTATTATTGCACGACGGTTTGTTATATCCATGATATACACCAACCACAAAAACTGTTTTATAAGGTGGAATATTAGCCAGTATGGGCCACAACTGGCTATTTGAGCTCTTTGCTAACGGTACACGGTCTATTCCAATATCCATTTTGATTTCATTCTGAGTGTACGCATTTTCTTTTAGAAATTTTTCGATGTTATTTTTTAACCCAATATGTGTATAACTACTATTTTTTTTCACTCTAATATTTCTGTTGATTGGATTGAAACTGTTTTTAATGTACGAATATCTTTCGGTACTTTCAAATTGTAATTCCGTAAAATATTTAAAAGTGAATTTCCACACGTCACTGTAATGTTAAACTCAACACACCACTTAGCTAAATCTTTGCTTAAGTCTTTATTTTTATATTTGGATACGCTAATATCAATTTCTTCGGATTCTGGATTCATAAGATCGAACGAATCCTCTGACTGAGCGGTATCAAATTCGAGATTACTATTTATTTCCATCGGTATAGTTGGTAAATGAGTATCATTATCTAATTCCATCAATACCGGTACTTCACAACTATCGACATTTTTCCCTATATTTTTTTCCGTAGTTCCCGATCATAATTTTCTAATTTCCCTATTTATTTTATAGTAAGTTTTTGTCCATTTTATTTAACTAAATGTAGATAATATAAAATTTTAGCAAAAATAATTTTTCGGCTTACTTTATTTGAAAATATGGCGCCGTTTCAAAAACACCTTTCGAGAAAATTTTAATTATATTTTTTACAAGCTTAACTAATTTTATATCAAAATTTATACTTTATATCAAAATTTTTTCAAAACTAAGTATTACACAAATTTACACAAACATAAACACTATAATTTATGATTAAATTTAATAAATTATGTTAAACACTGTTCAACTTTCTCATTTAAAATGGCGTTCATCTTGTACTGTATTTATATACGAATATATATAATATAAATGTTGGGAAAGATGTGTAGGTGCCAAAAAAAGTACTTTTTTAGTACATTAATGTTACGTTCAAACGAAGTTCGTTTTTTTTGTTTGAAGGGAACCAAAGATATTTTTTAATTTATTTCTATTAGTTGGCAACAATTACATTTTGAATTTGAAAACAACGTAAAAATGCAACTAAATATATTTAATTAAATAGTAATGTGCTAGATCCTTATTGAATATTATTACAAATCATAACTAATTTCTCGTCTTGTTTAGAAAAATTTGATGTCAAAATAACAAAAATCACTTTTATATTTTTATGCCAACATTTAAAAATAAAAGTATTCAATAAAACTGCCCTGGTGGTGAAGATTAAAACTACAGGTATAATAGAATAATTCTATACCAGCAGAAAAGTTGGTTTAAAATAATTCCAATTTGGAATTACATATATGGGATTGTTGCTGTAAATTTCTCAAAGTAAAACCGCAAATATATTTTATAGATACCATGACAACTATCAGTCATAAGTACAAACAAACGGTAATTTTAATTTAGTTTGGTCAGTATAAGTACTTATAATTATAAGAGATTTTTCATTTGAATTTAAAAATTAAAACAAACTTTATTTCTGATAATTCCAATGCCATCGTTATATTTGTAATTTTTCGTTAAACTGTTATACGCAAAAAAACAAAATATGTTTGAGTGTATGCGGCTATTTACAGAAAAAAAATACGTAGTTTAAGTTTTTACGTCTGCATAGGATGAAATATCTCTTTTAGGTTGTCTCTGATATAAGCATAGAGCAAAATACAGTCACTCACAATATTATTCACGGGCTTAACAATTTTAAAAATCTTTAAAAAAATATTGCAATTTTAATAAATAGGATTTTACTGTTAGGCATAATTATTGTTGTACTTTCGATAAACATTTCCTTTCTCTTCTATGCGATCTAGATACGCATGCGCATTATAAATGTTTCATTTTATGAGTAGCAGCATGTGAACAATATTTTGTATCTTATAAATTTTCACAAATTATTAATTTGTTTATGAAGTTTTACTAGTAAAATTATTAATAAGTGAAACTAATAATAAATAACTCTAAAAAAAATTAAAAATATTGGTGTTAATATGGGGGCAACTAAAAAACACTAACCCAGTCGAAAATACGAGAAGTTGAGAATTTCATAAGAAATGGCAATACATATCGTGAAATTTCTAAAACTTTAATGATATCAATTGGTGTGATTTCCAAAATTCGAAAAATATGAATGTAAATATTACAAAACATAAACCCGGAAGAAAAAAATTGCTAAGTGACACAATAAAACGGGTTATTATCGAGATATACGGAGTGGAAAAGTTGACAATGCAATAGAGATGTCACGTTGTCTCGCTAGAAAAAATAATATAAAAGTTTCTTCTGAAACTATCCGTCGATCTCTACGTGAAACTGGCTTGAAAGGTAGAGGAAAAATTAAAAAACCTTTGTTAACTCAACGGCATCGTTTACTTCGACTAAAAAATACAGACATTGGTTTGTTGCGGAATGGTTTATAGTCATTTGGTCGGATGAGACCAAACTCAATAGCTTTGGCTCAGATGGGAAGAAGTGGGTATGTAGACGCCCAGGAGAGCCAATTAATGAGCGTCACGTTCAACCAACTCTTAAATTTGGCGGTGAATCAATAATGATATGGGGTGTATGACGGCCCACGGTGTTGGTGTGGTCCGCAAAATAGAGGGTAAGATGACCGCTTTATCATATATAAAGATTTTAGAAGAAAATCTTGATGCCAGTTTAAGAAAATGGTGGCATTGACGGCGGAATTGAGGCGGTTATTAAAGCCAAAAGGAGGCTATACAAAATATTAAAAAATTGTTTGTTGCTATTTTATTTGACGCACAGAATTGTTTATCTGTTTCTGAAATGATTTAAATATTTTTAATAATATATGACAAATAATTAAAATTTTATTTACTGTTTTAAAAACGTGAATTATATAGTAATAAATAAAACAGACACTATTTTCAACCAAATGTTTTTCATTCACAAGTAAAGGATCAATAATTAGAGATTTATCAAACTCGTGAACAAATTTTTGAGTGACTGTATACATATAAGAGGACTCATGTACACATTCCGAAGTTAATCTATTTTACTATTGGCAATCTGACTAAGCCTAACAAGAACAATGAACTATAAAATAACTATGCCAATATGTTTATAAGATACGTATATCCCTTTTCCGACCTGCGATCACAATTTTGTACGTCACGAAAGAAAAACATGAAAAAACAAAAACATTACTATTGTTATTTACATACACATTTGTGTACGGTGGAGTTGAATTTAAGTAAAAAAAAAAGAGTATAAAATAAGATGAACCTCGGAGAAATTGGCTTATAAAATTTGCACTACTTGATTTCTATTATATATTTATTCCTCGATGGTATAAATTACTTGGACATATTAACCAAAAACCATTAACTAAAATCCTCCGGAAACTGAAGTTCAAAATATGTGGATCACACAATCACTGCTGGCGTGAATTACAAACATAGTCTACGAGTAGTCGATATTGCTGACAAGTTGTCGACACGATCACGTAATAATTAGTGTAGATGACGCGTAAACGCCCGTCCCTGACGATAACGCAATGTGCTCGATAAGCTCAGAATTTTTCGTCGGCAACCCACAATTTACAAGGGCAAAATATAATGTACTAACAGTACATTTTTTGTGGGTTCCTGTTTTTTGGTAAAAATAATTTTGGTTTTTGGTTTGTAGTTTTTGTTGGTCACAGGTTTGAACGCCAATCAACAAACGATTAGGACAACTAGTCCCAAATGAAATATAATATGAAATTGAATAAAAAAAATAATAATAAAAATAGTAAAAATAAATTACCTTAGTTTATGTACTCGTATCTCTCCTCTATGTATATTACAGTATTTTTTTTTGTTTGATTATATAATTATTTTATGGTACCAACACCGATACAAAATATCCACATCCTATCTCTAACTACATAAATATTATTACTATTGTTATTATTACGATAGTTTTTCTAATTTTCCATTTAATTTTTTTGTTTGTTTGTGGCACTGTGTGTATTATTGTCAATTCCATTGCTCAATCTCAATAATAAAATCTCTGTTTGTAAATAAATTTATGTACGAGTGTACGAGATACGACGGCATATGTGTACGTTTATGTGTACCGATGTAGATATTTATAATTGTTAGGGACTATAGACAAGGTTTTGACAATTTCACCACACAAAATTTAGATTTTCCCCAAAACAATAATTTTTCGGAAAAATCGAAAAAACACAATCCGACGGTATGTTAATTTAATTTCATTTGATTTGATTAGAAAATATGTATATACCTATTATGATACCTACGTACATGCTGCATAGATTTAATATCTTTATATTTTATCTCCATTAAATGTATATTTGAAGGCTATAATATAGAAAACACAAATTATTCTCTGACCTGGACGACAATGACGACGATTTTGGAGTGTGGTTACAGGGCATATTTTGTATTTATTTGATGATTTTAATTTTCTATAAATTTTAAAATAATCGACTCAATGTTCCCAAGTAAAGCTTTAGGGGATTGTCGAATCTACCAGTAGAATTTGTTTAAATAATATTAGGGGTTTTGTTGTTTTATTGTCTGACAATTAGGCTCCCATAAAAATCGTTTATTGTCATTTTGTAGCCAATTTCGATGGAAATTCGAATTATTGATATTTCCATGTATATAAAATTAGCCTAGGTAGCTTTCATCCCACGAAATTGCGATGGAAACCCTAAACTATTGCCAAAATTTTTCATCCCAAAGAAACTATATAATGACATGCTAATTATCATCCAAGAAAATAAATATAGTCCAGCTATCCTTATAGCGAAGGTTCACTATTCGGTCACTATCAGCCCAAAAATTGCACCGAGAATATCTAAGAACGATTACCGTCGTTTCGATTCTGCTAGCATCATTCGTCTCTACGTCATTCGGTGACTTCCTCAATGTGCCGCCAATCTACCTTCACTTGCGCTTTTTTATTCGGTCCCATTGTCTGCTTGATTCGTTTGCCTATGGAGCTCGGGTACCATGCCGATATGCACTTCAGTATTCTCATAAGGCTTATTTATAGACACCTGTAGTTTATTGTTTATGTTATGCTTATTCTTCCAGTTTTTTCAACCGTACATGAACACTGATTTCCCACAGGTGTTCCAGACTTTGTGAACATGTTGAATGTGTTTCTAGCTTTTGCTAGAATAACATTCAACATGTTACATAAAGTTTGCATGTCCGCTTTCGCTAGTGTACAACCAAGGTATACAATGGTTGATGTATATTGGTGTGAACATTAGAGTGCTTAGCCTCATCGTCTTGGTTTTCCTGATATTAATTTTGAGGCCAACATCCTTTGCTAGATCTAATAGGTTTTGTACTTTATGTTCTTCCTTCTGCATATTTTATTTGTGTAATCCAGATCATTAAGTTTCTCCATTAATCCTCACTGGATGTGATATTTTCGCTAGGGGACGTGATATTTTCACCAGTATCATATACTACTAACAACGGTAGTGGCGAGAGTACGTATCGTTGTCTTACTCTTTGGCTATTATAGTACGATTCTGTTTATTTGCCATTGAAATCTATCTTCCATTACCACCCAGAGAGAAAATCACCCCCTCTTGTAACACTCCCCGTCTATTACTCCCCGGTTCATTAGCCCTCGGTCCATTACCCTCGGCCATTACCTATCAATTCCCAAGATTATTAACTGCTATCCCCAAAATGAATAATTTTGATGAATTGTAACCAAATTATATAAAAACACGAATATTAAAAAAATAAATTAATAAAGGATCGTCTGATACCATTCCTTCGGGATAAATTATAATAAAATTATTTCTGTGATTACGTGAGTTTTGATGTCACATCCCCCTTGAAACATGATGGATGAAGAAAAATCGAAAAAAAATTCAAAACATGAAAACATTTGCAAAAAATTAGCTGATCAATCGGACAATATACGGATTCTCTTGAAAAGCTTGAAAAGCTTAATCTAAAACTATAACTCATTTAAAATTTGACCCAGATAGACTCGATTTTCCATTTTGACATTTGAAAGATGGATTCTTCCTCTACAAACTCCATGCCAATTTTGCTTTGTAAATTAATATCTTTGTTACTTTTAGCAAATTCTTTCGAAACAAAATTTTGATCTTAGATCAAAAAAATTACTAACAATACAATAAATTTGATCGAAATGTCATTGAAATGCATTGCATTGCCAGTCATTTTTTGATCTAAGATCAAAATTTTGTTTCGAAAAAATTATTTTTAGTTCTTAGATGCAGCTCCCTTTTTATTTAATAAGTTATTGTTAGTAGGTCACATTCTTCAAATTTATCATTACTTCCCCCTATGAACGTGTGCAGTTCTTTAAATACGTCCTTTTCTGTGAGAGATAGTGCAGTTTAGGTGAATTTGTCAGCTATACTAGTTATTGTGGACGATATGAATGAATATCTTTTAAAATTCTATCCAATTCGTATAATTGTCATCAAAAATTACGCGGACCCTTGTATGAGGATGTATAGAAATGTACGAGAAGTTTGCCTGACATTATGCCGTATCAGGAATCTAATATATCCAGCCAAACGGGCTGTAGCCTTCGTCAACCATTTCTTCCATATATCTTGAATTCAAGTAACCTTACATGACCTGTGAGGATGTGAGAGTCTTAAATTAAGCATATTGAAATACGTTGTAATTTTTAACAAAAATTTCACCACGGTGAAGACCGCAACTCTTACCGCACGGGCGTGGTTAAAAAAAATTGAAGATGAGTGTCACCGATAACACGATTTTCAATCGTAATTGTCGTTGTTGGTGCTCATTACTTTAAGAAAGAGGGCCATATCACTATTTAGGTTCGCCTAGATTAAACCCTGCCACTTTCATTACTACGCCATAGGTGGCGGTAAGTAGACGAAAATCTAGCATGGTTTCAATTGGCGTCTCTCTCCTCAAAATTCTTTTAAGCGGAAGCGACAACGGAAGCGTAGAAGAATTTGTTACAGAGTTTGCTGGATTCATGGCCCAACGAATAGATTTTTATTTAGAGATCTACCCGATTTTGTTTTGGCTGAGGTCATCAAAAACGACTCGAACCCTAGTTGTGGTGACCATTTCTTTGCAGACTGTATGATGATGCAAGTAAAACTGCTTGCCTGGAATATCTATTTTGGTTTCGCGTATACGTTCCATGTGCCCCAATTTCTGGTATTCTCGCATAAACATAATAAAGGGTTATCCAATTCAAGCTTGATAAAGTAAACTTAAAAAAAACACACAAAATATTCGGAATGTATTGTAATTTTTATTTTATTTTACAGATTGATCCTTGCCATTTTTAGTTAAACAAGATATCATTCCAATTGTCCTCCACGGGACTTCTTACAGGCCTTGATTCTTTTGAGGTAATTTTCAATGACTTTTCGGCACATTTCGGGCGGTATATCGGCCATTACCTTACGAATATTAGTTTTCAATTCGTCAAGAGTTTGAGGATTGTTTGCATAAACACGATCTTTCGCGTAGCCCCACAAAAAGAAATCCAAAGGCGTTAAATCACAGGATCTTGGAGGCCAATTGACATCAGCCAATCGCGAAATCAAACGTCCAGGAAATTTCTCTTGCAAAAGATCTCGATTTGCTCGTGTTACGTGACTGGTTGCTCCATCCTGCTGGAACCACATATCGTCATAATCTTCGATTTTCGTAAAAAAATAATCGGTTAACATGCGGCCATAGCGCTCAGAATTGACGGTAACGGTTCGCCCATGGTTGTTCTCAAAAATATACGGCCCAATCACACCACCATACCACAATGCGCACCAAACAGTGACTTTTTCCGGGTGTAATGGCTTCTCTACAATCAATTGTGGATTTTCTGAGCCCCAAATTCTACAGTTTTGCTTATTAACGTATCCACCAAGCGAAAAATGAGCTTCATCACTGAAGAAAATTTTGTTCGAAAAATCAGCATCAGCAGATTTAATAATTTTAACGCGTTGGTCGATTGTTAAATGTTCCATATTCTTAAATGGCAGAATGTCAACTAAATAAATGACAGCGTACTTGACGTTTATCTTTGACAGATGTCGGTATACAGATTTCTACTTTATCAACCTCGAATTGGATAACCCTGTATATGTATTGGTTAGTTATTTCCCTAAATGTTACTCTTAGGTAAAGAAAAAAAAATTAGAGTACAATTAGGCGAATTAAAATAAAAATATGCAATGCAATCTAAAAATAGATATAAAAATTAGGAAACAATTAGGCGAATATAAAAACCATTCTGTAACACAATCAGCTGCGTTTTTATGAAAATAATCAAGTTGAGTTTGCGATAGTTTTTCCGAATTGCCCAATTTAAAATTAAAAAAATTAATTTTTTTTAATTAAATAAATTAGATTTAATAATTCTCTAAGTATAAACGAAAAAATCCATCATAAAAGTTGTATAGTTTTCTTGTAATATTGCTGTTCTGCATAGTTCTGAACTACTCCATATTATACAGAACTATACACACAGGGAAATATGTGTTATATTTCAGAATAACAGGCTACTCTTAAGTTTTGTTATCCATGCGTGATGCGGGCCGATCGAGTAGAGAAATTCTTGGAGAAAGCGTAAACACTACTTAAAAAATATCTTCAGTTTTATTTAATGTTTTTAGATTTAGTAGAATGTTATTCTTGCTAAAAGAATCTAAAGTTGTACTATACGCAGAAAAATTCATGCTATGTTGTAGCATACAATTTTTATTATGAGTATTATTATACTTGCGGATTTCTTTGGTGTAATTCTTATATTATGCATAATGACAATGTAATTCTTTATAAAAGAAATTCAATACTAAGAAGTAGAAAATTTTAAACGTCCCATAAGCAAATGAAAGTTTATCAATAGTATTTTGATGGCATAATATTCTTCCAATAAGAGTAATAAATGTACATAATTTTAATAGAAGATGATTTTTCTTTAAATAAACATATAAAAGGATACTAAAAGCAAAACATTTGCTACAGTTAAGACAAAATTTTTTATATGAAGAATTGAAACAATTCCACGTAGAACCACAATATTTCAATCAAGAACGTTCAGTTTAACATACAATTTGTATGCCCTTAGATACATAACTTACGTGCTTAATCCCAGAATAAACAAATATTACTAGAAAAATTTGATTCTTTCATTTATTTCAATTTATCTTCTATTAAGAACTTGATATGTACATTGGAACATCATATTACTGTTGCCCATTCACTTAAGCCCATTTGATTAACACCATACTTACATATAAAATTAAAATTCTCAAACTGAAATAATTTTAGACTTAAAATAAAACAAAATTGTTTGGAAGAATTAAATTATTGAAAATTTATTGGTATTATATAAAAAAAAACTGATATAAACACATAAACTTTGTCATTCTGCATTCTAAGAAAATCAAAATAAAATTTTCATTAAAACTTCAATCAAAAAGATAAATAAAACGATATCTTTCGCATATTATATTTGTAATCCAAATACATTACCAACATTGCATACATACAATATTTACATAACTTATATTCAGCCTCGTAATTTCATATATTTAAATTTTAGTATATTTTTAAGATTAACTTTAAAATTAGTTATTAGCACGTATATACATTTTTACAAAAACTGCAATTATACATAGCTAAAAAATATTTTAATAAATAAAAAAAATAAAGATAAAATATGAAATTATTAAAATTCTATAATATTGTAATGACGCTCCACTAAATTTTCTTTCCATTTTCTGTTAAATTAAAATAATGAAAAAAAAAACACAAAATTTAATTTTTTAAACTCGATAATAACTTAATAACTTAAATTGTGAAAATTATTACAAACAAATGAATCACCTTGCACAAAGTTACAATTATTTTTTTCAATTAAAACGACGCTAGTGCGGCGCCATTTTTAATTTTAGATTCACAAGCAAAACCACTTTTTAATACACTGCTTTAAAACAAAGAATATTAACTTATCATAAATATTCTTTTATGTCTCTACTATTTTAGTTTCACTTAAATTAAATGATTTGTTTTCAAACTTATTTTTCTTTTTTCTACACAACTAAAATCACAAATTAAAAATGTCCACTGATTCACTGAATTTAAATGACACGATTTAAATGAGACGACATAATCACTGAGAAGCACAAGCCTCAATTAAAGAAGGGGCGATTAGAATTTGATTTTTCTGTAGCTTAAGAATATCTTTTAAAAAACCAACAGAGAAATAAGAATGGTTGTTCTTGAATTTTTAACGTTTTAAATTCCCAAAAAATTTGTCATTATTCATTTTTGCAATGAATTCTCGATGAGAGCGCAAAAAATTTACTTAATGATTTTGTGGCATATGTAATATAAAATACATGAATTTTTGTATATCCTTGATTTTGTTGGTGTATCGATCAAACATGTCATTTTTTTGTAGTTAGGTTAGTTTCAATCTGATTCACCAGGAGCGCTTTTCGAACTTTTACAATCGTCAATACGGGTCTAAGGTCATCATAAAAAACCATGTCTATATATGGAACTTTTGACTTCTGTAGAACAAAATTTTTCATTGAAGTTTCGTTCAGGGACCGACCATTTTGCATTTTTGTATTAAAGTACTAATACTATCATATAAAATTATGTTTTCATATATGGGACTATTTACTCAATAAATTTTAATTATTAATTTATTTTTATCACGCAACAATTATTGCCAGTGTTCCTCCTAAATGTCTACTATTTGTATATTCGCAAACATGTATAATTTTTGTTATTTGGCAGAAATTTGACTTCGGTTGATTTCATTGCTTTTCATGATGACAATAAACTATAAAGTGATTCAAACTAGTCCAATTCAACACAGCTACAATAACAAACTGGTACGGCTGGTGATTTCCCAAGATGAATTAGCGCCATCACTCGCGATTAAATGTACCATTACCTCCGATCCCATGCCAACACTACACAACGCTACACAGAAAAGTTCAGAAAACTATTTCCACCCCAATTGGAACGCATCGGATTGTTTCACAAGAATCATTTAGGGCGTACGAGGTATCTTAGTATAATAGAAAAATAAGTAAACAATCAGCAGTCTTGCTACTCTACTAAATAATTCCGAACGTCGAAAGATCATTAGGAAATTACACATGTGGCCAATTTAATGCACAACACAAAAAAAATTTGGTTTCTAAAAACAAACTTACAAATTAAAGATTCCAGAGAGTATTGAGCAATGGCACATGTCCTTATTAATTAAAAAAATATAAGGCACCATTCACGATGGCACCATATAGAAATATAACTAACAAACCTCTGTAAAAACATCCAGAATATTCCGTTTTAGTTGCAGCGACGTTTCCGAAGTTGCTACAGTTTCATAAATTTCTAGCGCTTTACCTCGTTAGCTCGTTGAATGATAATATGCCTACCAGTTTATATAGCTTTATATATATTTAGCATTGCATACTAAGCATAAATAAAATCCTAGATTAACTTTTTTATTTCTTTAAAGTGCTTCGATTTTAAAATAGGTAAATTTGGTTCGTTTTCGATAAAATATTAAAATTTTTAACATAGCGAAGAATATTTTAAGTCAAAAGTAGAAATATTTACATAAAATCCATTTCGCCGCTTTTCCATAATATACGTACGAACGAATATGTATATTCAAATAATGGTACAAGCAGTTCACCAAACACACGAATGTCACCGTTCACAAATGTAATGATAGCAACAGAAAAAAAACTTTCAGATCTCTCTCGTCGTCTAATATGCGACGTATAAATATGTACATAAAAAAAGGAAAACTTCTTTAACACACGAAAAACTTTTAGAAAATCTTATAAATTTTTCCCAATGATATGATTTTTTTCGTCTTTTATCCATTTGATTCGTTTATTATTATTAGTTTTTTTTTATTACATCCTTAACATATATATGGCATTTCTAGCCTTTTCTCTATATAGGTATTTACGTATATACATTTTAACATAACATATGGAGTCAAAGTGATTTTCCGAACTAAACATCATCTTCGCATATATATATTATGTTGTACATGTGATGCAAATATTAATTTGGATGTGTACACACACATTGTGGGAGGTTGAGATAAAATACAATCTCCGATTCTCTACACAGCGTACTATCGTATAATGTGGATGGACGATACTTTGTGCCATTTATTTTAATTACACAAAACAAAACCTTTCGGTCCGATTTTTGCTCTGTTTAGCTTGATTTGATGTAAGTTAAATGTACCAAAACTATTTGCTGTGCTTTAATCGATGGAGACAAAAACTACTAAAAACTCCAGTGCTGGATTGAGATGATGCCTTTTGATGCAAACAAGAAAAGTAATATAAAAAAAAAAAAAATTTAAATTGTTCAATCTACGTAATTTAGTTTTTTTTTTTGTATCATAATCGAGCCAAATTTAAAATCAATTTTACCTAAACTTTTCGATTTCAGATAAAATTCTATTTTATAAATATATTTATCGGACTGGTATATAGTTTTGGTCTTTCGATGTAACTATATTGTGTCATGGTTGAACAAACTACAATTCTAATTTTAAATGAATTAGAATATGGTTGCGAAAATGGAAATTTTAAAGCTTTGATAAGTGCTCATATTTTGTATCTCAAATTGTTGTTCTTGACGACATTTGTTTCGCATAACACAGAGGCAATGATCTAAAACAAAATGCTAATATGCGTATCTGTTAAGTTTTCGTTTCAAATTTTTGTTTGGTTTCGGGTGGTTTTTGTAATTAGAGTTCGATGTGATAAATTTTAACGACGTCCGTTTATAATAAAATAGCTTGAGCTTCAATTTTGACCAGCTTAATTAATAGACACATCCACGCCTGTGAAATTACAGACCTCTCCATTCATTACTTGATTTTAGTGAAACTACCTCTCATGAAAGGATTTGATCGCCTTATTTCTGAGGTTACATAATCAAGTTATTTTCGAATTAATGACTGATAATATCAATACTTGGCAGGTCCCAAAGCTGCTGAATGAGACATACTGGCATGCCGAGGAGGATGATCTCGTTTAATTAAAATTTGTGAGGAAAACTGAAAAATATCGAAGGTATTCATTCGGCGCCAAGAAACACACTGATAAATTCAAATTCGCATTTATCAATTTAAGTAAAATTTAACTCCTACGGTACTTTCAAATGGGTTACTGCCCTAGATGCGGAAGATACATAGCATATCCTTTAATAACATATTGTTACCAGTTTGCCCTGCCAAATTCAGTTCGTATCACTAGATTGTGAATACCGTAAGAATTCCTAGTCCGTGATAAACGTGTGCATCCATTTGGCTCAAATAACATGCCCGGAAATGGATGGTTTCGGGCATTTTTTACAAAGGCATCCATCGATATCGGTAAGAACTTCGGATCCAGTAATGTTTTCTTTTACTGCTTCAGGTGCCTCTATGAAAGCATACATGAGGACATTCGACAATCGCTGCCTACAGGTTGGGGATTGGCCGTTAGCGACAACGGGTGGATAGCGAAGGAAGTATTCTATGAATACATCTTTAAAATTCTTCATTCACACGTTGTTCGTATTGGCACCCGATTCCCGGTAGTTTTTTTTGTAGATGGTCACACCACGCATCAAATTCTTCAAGTTAGTAAACTAATTTTCCACTTAGGCATAGTACTAGTCGCGTTATACCCAAACGCAACAAGAAGTTTGCATCCTCCGGATGTCAGTGCATTTAAGCCACTTAAGAGTGGCTGGAACAAAATAGTACTGGAGTGGCGGCGAAAAAATCCCCGCGAGTTATTAACAGAGCAAAAATTTGCACCCTTACTTGCACAAGTAATTGATGAATATATATTGGACCAGAAACAATTACAAACGGGCTTCGCGCATGTGGAATATTTTCATGGGGCAGGACTGCAATAGATTTATCTAAATCCTTGGGAAAATCACGAACGTTATCAACCGAAACATCAATCGACATTAAAAAAGACAACCAGATGTCTTATGAAAAATTCGAAGAGCTGGTAAGTGGTCCTACGCTACATGAATTTAATCTTGCTTTTAATGGTCAGTGCAGGACGTCAAATTGGACAGAGGAGAAACAGATACTCTATAAAATGTATCTTCATTTTAATTCAAATTGTTTACCAATACCGCAAGCCACTATATTCGTCAATACCGCCTCAATTGTAAATAATTCAAGCAATGACGTCAATATCGAGGGTAAAGACGAATTTCTTTTCGCATAAACGATGGAATATTTATAGAGGAGTGTATGGAAAATGGTAATGCGGTAGAAATTACTGATGTATTAATTTCAGAAAAGCAGTTCCTACAATTAGTTAATTTCTGGATTGGCCTATGACACCAGAGAGGCAAGGCGTCAAGCCAACAAGGCAAAAAAAAAACCATTCGTTATAATCGACTAATTATGGATCAATGCAGAATAAATTAAGAAAGAAACCAAACATACGGAACTGAAAATTAAACAAGAGAAGAAAACGAAATGACTTAAAAAACAAATGAAAACAATTAAGGAAAACAGTAAAAGATTGAAGACAAATCTTAATAAGAAAAAGCCAATCATAAAATTACTTCGACCAAATTCTGCTCCTAAAATTTCAGCTACGGTAACCAGTTCAAATGTTCCAGGTTAGAGTAGCAATAGATTTATTAATAGTTTATTGTTTCAATAGTTATTTAATTTTTAGATATAATGGAAATCGATGATTCTGTTGGTGTATTACAAGCGGATCAACATTTCAACAAATATTAATATTAAATATCGCCAAAACGTTTTGCCTTTTTCAAATACTTTGGGTAATTTTTACAGTAGCATTGAAAGTCACATGCTATACTTTAGTTCTTTATGGAAGCTATAGTGTTTTAATTTACAACTATTTAATTTTTAGATTTTATACAAAAAGAGGATACTACTCGTGCAATATTAAACTTAAATGCGGTCGAACTGCTTTCTGATACTACAATAGATCCAAATATGAATCACTTGTCTGAACTTAATTATGGTATAGCTAATTGAGTCAAATATTAAATATTTTATAGCTGCACACTTGTTTAATGTAATGCTTTCTATATTCAATAGGCGATGTGGAAAATTAAGCCCCTGGTCCGGCTATATCAAAAATCTTTTTAACGAACATAAAAGTGTCGATGATATTGAGGAAAATCGAATTGCAGTTGGGTCCATGTGCTACAAATGCTCTTTTTCTCTTAAAAAAAGGATTGTCATAAAATGCGACGAATGCCACGAGAGAATACGAGAGAATACCACGTTTCTTGTATACAACAATTGCAACTGCCCTATATCCCGAAATTTCTATGTAGCAAGTGCAAAAGTAATGCTGTTTAAGGACTAGCTAGCTATAATGGCCATGAAACAATTGATCTTTATCATTTGCCAGCTTTTATTACCGCTGAATTGCGTTCAACTTTGTTTGATGCCCTATTTTAATTTTAGATTTAAAATTATTTTGTAATTGAATACAATGCTTTATAATTTATTTTTAATTGTATATTGTGATGTATATGATATTTTATTTTTATATTATTTGTAATTCTTATTTCGTAAAACAATGAACTAGCTTTATTTTATTTTAGTTCTGTGATAATGAAATACTTTGTATATGATACTGAATATATTGTTCCTTATTAAACAACTGACATAATAATTTACTTATTTTTTTTTGTTCATAGAAAATGTACGTATCTATTACTAAGTAGCTATAGCTACATGGCTAGCTATTTAATTTATCTAAGTTCTTAAAAATGAGGGTGTCAATTATTGTACTTTCTTCTAGTGTGAATAATTATACTTTTCAAACTGGTTTCACTAAATTGTGAATATAATTGAATTGGCAATACTTACAAACTGTATTCCAGAATGTTTCATCTTTGTTTTTATGGTCTTGGGTAAATTTAATTCTAGCCTTACGATTAACTTCTCTGATGTATGGCTTTTTCCGCATTGTTCTACCATGAACATTTGGTTCTTATAATATTTTGCGTATTGTTTCTGGATGACATTTTTTATGTACATATTTTTCAGCTACCTCGGCCTACTTGGAGCACTTAATTTGGGGTTTTATTTTATTTTTCGGGCAATCCATTGACAATCTTTTTCGGAAAATATGTTATTGTCCGCTCTTCTAGGCTTATTTTCAACACGGTCTTAATAAATGAAACGTTCAATAATATGCGGAACCGTAGAATAATTTGTTTTCACCATTTCTGCAATTTTTCTGTGAGTTTTGACATCTTTAAAGTGTTTAATAACTAATTCATGCATTTCAATACTTGTGTGGCGACCCATTTTGTCAATTATTACAAAATTTCACTTATTTGTCTACATATTGCGGTATATACTCGATCGGCTAGCAAGCAAGCAATTTGCTAGCCAAAATCCTGGCTACTCAATCAATTTTACCATGAAAATTTGAATTTCAAATTATATTTTTTATAAAATTTTTGAAGCCGCAAAATTTTCTGTGTATTCGCAAAAAAAATAAAATTTTTTTGAAAAACGTAATTTGAAAATAAAATTTTCTTGGCAAAGTTGATTGAGTAGCCGGGATTTTGGCTAGCAAATTGCTTGCTTGCTCGCCGATCGAGTATCTACCCCATTGACTATAATCGCATAAAAGGTTGTTTAAAACTGATACTCAAAATTGTTTTCATGGAAAATTTTGTTTTGTGTAGAAAAAGTAGCGCTATTTTCAGAACAAAGAGACTGCATCATTTTAGATGTGACATGTTTTTACGTGGAAATTTTGATGTTTGTTGCTATTTTGTTATTAATTGAAATTATTTATTTGTTTTGTTTTATGAAATTATCAATTAATGCTGAAGCTTATAAAAAATGTAGATTAAAAATAGATATTTATAATTGTTTTTTGGATATTTAGTTAAAAAAACTAAATTTGCTTGCATCATTTTGGCTGTGACCCACTGTATATCGCCCACAAATTGATTTTCGGCGCACCAGCGTGTTTTGGTTCTCTTGTAATTACTTTATTTCTTGGGACAAAAGTTCGTTGCATTTTTCTAAATAATGCGACGCCAAAAACATCTTCCATCTTAAAAGTATAAATATAAATACAAATTAGTTAGAATTATGGAACCGAAATAATATTTAATTGCTCGGTCAGTTTGCTCTCTAAAACCTGCATTCCTTTGAATTGATGATATTGGCAACGGTATCTGTAAATCTAATTGTTTTTGTTGATTAAATCACATTCTCGATTTTCTCCAGTCTCGTATTCAACTGAGAAAGTTGCTTTATCAAAAAATTATACAAAATAGCTGAAAATGGATAAAATATTATTACAATTTTAATTACTAGATGTTAAATTGAGAAATGTTTACCCTTTTACAAAAAAGTAATATATACATACCTGTACAATTTTTTGATATTTCGGTACTTTTAAAATCATTCTGATTACTAATACATATATATGGCGAAAAATACGTGAAATCACAAATTTGGTATATGGAAGCGGAAGTCGTGTTTAAATTTTTTACTTTTTATGTTTTGAATGTGTAGTAATTGTTAAGAAAAAAAAACTGTAGAACAAAACAAAATTTTGTAGTTGTGTTGTTAAAGTTACAGGGTGTCAAATATTGATAAAAATGATGAACATGATGTTGTATATATGGCTATAAAAAGAAAACTAACTATCCGATACTTATAAACTTGGGCTCATTTTAAAGATAAATGAATAGGGATTCTAAAAAAATTATAAAATTGGTACCATGTTTCAACTCTTCCTATTCAAAATGGCCGCCAAAATAGTATTTTAGAATTTTCTCAAAAACCTATTTTTTTTTTAATTTTTCCTCATTTAATTCTATTGAACACACCAAAAAATTGTACTTGTGTTATTTTTTGTTTTCTTGCAAAAGACGTTTGAGTATGAAGATCTACCCATTTTTTGTATATAAAATCAAAGTCAATGTGGTATTTTTTATTTTCAACTATTTTTACGATCAACTTGATGAAGTTACTGTTTAGAATTATTCAGTTCACAAATCGTTCATAAATTACATCACCCTAGGTTTGATCATTTTTAACTTCCTTTCAGCGTTTTGCGTCTACACGTGTTTATTTAGCAAAATTATTCCATTTGATTAAAATTTTTTTGCGATTTTCAACGCTATCTTGTTCAAAAGATGGAACAACAGCTTCTGATTGCAAATTGTTATATTGAATGTTTATCCTATCAAAGTGACTGCTGTAATTATAATTAGACACGTTGTCACGCGACGTCATGTCACAATCTGTCATTTTATAAAACTCTTCCTCCTCCAGCGACACACGTCACAACAATCGATACTACTTCCCCCATAAAAATGTGAGATAGTTTATGGATAGCTCCTAAAGCAATTAGTAGAACTGTACCTGAACGCGTGACGTAGTTTATAGATAGCCCCTAAAGTAATTAGTAGAATAATAAAATTTTGTCATAAACTCATTTATTTTGTTAGGTTTAATCACTATTTTCTGTACCTGAATATAACCTTTTGGAACGAATTTTTAAAAATTTATTTGTATTCCTGAAATAATTTTTTTGAGATTCTATAGAAAGGGGAGTAGGCCTGTAAAATAACATAACCAGTGGCTTTTGTTAACATTTTTGTATAAATTAGAGTTTAAAATAATATTTCAGTTAGTTTAACTTGTGAAGTTCTATTTGAAGCATTTGCTTGTTTAAATAACAAAAAATTAATTTTAAGTAGTTCAATTAATAAGTGTAATAATGTCTGGGCTCAAAAAGTGTTGTAAGCCGTTTACTGAGACGAAATGTTCGAAAAATTTAAGAAAAGTTTCTAATTATATTAAAAGTCATTTGCCGCGCTCGACTGAAGTAAATGAAGATTCATCGATTTGTACAACGTGTTTTGGTATCTTCTAAACGTCAGAAAATTAAAAGCGAAGTGTCACCCGCTACTGACTCATCAAATTCACCTGTTACCCCGGAGACATTATCAACACGCAGTGACGAGAATATTTCGAGTAGTAGTGAAAGTGAGGAGTGCCAAATAAAAAGTGCTATCGCTCGTGAAAAACTTAATAAAATATTACCAGACATTGGCTTGTCTCCTATATATCCGAGTAAGTTGGAATCCAGGCAATATCATTAGCAGCAAAAATTACTAAATTTAACTACCTTACTGACGCCATCATCAACATCTTCGGTATCTGGTATTGAGCCTCTTTTGACTCACTTAGCGGAAAATCATCATAAGGCACGCCTTTATGATGAATTCATGGATCAACTAAAAGCCAAATTTCAACAGTTGGAGAAAAATTGTGATAAAATACAGTTGCTATCTACATTGCCGAAATCACTAACAATACAAGATATTCCAGGAAGAATTTAACACAACGCAGTATATGGTACGAACAGCGAAAAATATTCAAAACAAGAATGGGCCACTGAGCGTTCCAGCACCCAAAGCTGGCAAACGGATAAGTGATGAACTCAGAGACTCAGTGATAGATTACTATAATGATGATGATGTTAGTCGTATAATGCCTGGGAAAAACGATTGTATAACTATTGGAAAAGTTAAACTTCAGAAACGTCTAATGATGTGCACATTAAAGGAGTGCTATGAGGGGTACAAAATCAAATATAAGGATGATGAGTACAAAAAAATTAGCTTTTCAAAATTTTCTCTGCTTCGTCCTAAATACTGTGTGCAACCAGGAAGCAGCGGAACACATACAGTTTGTGTTTGTATAATACACCAAAATGTCAAATTAATTATTTATGGAACCAGGATGGAAACTGTCACCAATGGAAAAATTTCGCGGTACCAGGACTGCATTTCATCCATATTATGTAAGATCCAGCATCAACATGTTATCTTCTGCAATGCGAGAACTGCCCAGGATTGGATAATTTTCGCGAATATTTGAGAAACGCATTTTTGGACAATGATTGTCTGGATGCTGAATTATCGTTCAGTCAGTGAGTTTCAACTGACCGATGCAATTTGGAAAAGTTTTCAAAACCATTAGATGTTAGATGATTTTCTGGATTACTTCATAATAAAGCTGAAAAATCTGATTCCCCATTGCTTTATAACACTGCAACAATCTGGTTTCATCAAAAATAAAAAGTTAACTCTGGAGCCCACAGAGGTACTGGTTTCGTGTGACTTTGCGGAAAATTATGCGTTTATAATGCAAAATGCAGCACAGGGTTTTCATTGGAACAACAAACAAGCAACTATTCATCCGTTTGTAAGTTACAAACATCAAGGAGATAAATTGCAGCATTCCAGCTACATTATAATATCAGATTGTCTCCATCATGACGCCGTAGCAGTTTACGTGTTCATAGAAAAATTATTGCAGTTTTTGAAAACAAAAATTCCGGATTTATCTAAAGTTTATTATGTTACTGATGGTGCAGTAACCCTCTCTCTCTCTCTAGCTTCACATCCCATGAAGGGATTTTGCCGCCCGCACTATGGTCCTCCAGCCGTCTCGGTCCATCACTCTCGTCCTCCAGTTTCGACATCCTAGTGCATATAGATCTTGTTCGACGTCGTCACGCCAGCGCAGTCGGGGTCTTCCTCTACGACGCACACCGGCTGGTTGTTGATGGAACACTTTATTGGTCGTCCGTTGTTGTGGGGACCTTGTAACGTGGCCGAGCCATCTAACTCGATTGGATTTGATGAATCCGATAATATCGCAACCTCCAAGAATTTGCTTTATCTCGTGGTTCATGCGAATCCGAAATTCATTGTTCGCGACTTTAATTGAACCGAAGATTGAACGAATGACCTTCCTTTCGAAAGTTGATAACAATCTACAATCGTTAGTGGTCATGGTCCAGCTCTCGCTTCCGAAAGCCAGCACAGGTCTTATGAGTGCTTTATAAAGTGCAAGCTTGTACGACTGCGATAGATGTCTAGATCGCAATAATTTTGATTGAGCGTAGAAAACTCGATGTGCGGCAGCGATTCGGGCTTTTATATCTGCCTGCATGTCATTTGATGATGTTATAACTGACTCAAGGTATTTGAAGTTTTCGACGCTATCAAAGTTATGGTCGCCAATTCCGAGATTAATCATGGAGATGTTCCTGGGTGTTGATACAAATTTGGTTTTGCTACTGTTCACCTTCAAACCAAGTCTTCTTGCGCAGCGATCGAGCGGCACGAAACTGTCTTTGATATCGCTAGGTCTTCGGCCAAGAAGTACGATATCATCTGCATATCCAAGGATTTGGCCTGATTTATTAAATATACAGCGCGAAGTTTCAATGTTGTTTTTCCTCACTACGAAGCGCGAAATTGAACAGCACAGGCGCGAGCGCATCTCCCTGTCGAACACCAGATGTTATTTCGAAGGAGTCTGACACAGTTCCTTCGATTACAATTCTACATACAAACTCGGACGTTGTTAATTTGCACAGAGAAACGAGTTTCTCTGGAATTCCTAGGTATATGAGCGCGGCCCAAAGGTTATCGCGGTTTATACTGTCATATGCCTGACGGAAGTCTATATATAATTGATGTATGGTTATGTTGTACTCCCAACATTTTTCCAAGATCATCCTCATGGTGAAACACTGGTCAGTGTTCGATCGGTTGGTACGAAAACCACACTGATAGTCGCCAATGATGTTTTCGGCGAAAGGGATGAGTCTAGCAAGTACAACATTAGCAAACACCTTGTAAGCAGTGTTCAATAGAGCTATACCACGATAGTTTTCACATTTAAGACGGTCGCCTTTTTTATGCAACGGACATATGAGTGCGGTCTTCCAATTCTCCGGCAACTCTTCTTGGTCCCAAATACAAACGACGAGATCGTGTAGACTTGTTGCAAGAGTAGCGCCTCCGAGTTTAATTAATTCTGCGGGGATTACATCGAGACCGGGTGCCTCGCCGTTTTTCAATCGACTAATAGCTGCGTCTACTTCCTCTGTTGTGGGATATTCGACGAAGACCTCATCACCTGGAGGAGCTATTGCTCTAATGGGGGTCACGTCGTCATTCCGATTTAGTAGATTTTGAAAGTAGGTTTGCCATACTGAGAGAACATCAGCCACGTTTGTTCTCAATACTCCATTCCCGTCTTTGATGGCTGTACTTCTTGGGTGGAAGGCATTAGCAAAACAGTCCCTTGAATTTCCTACTTCCGCTTGGAAGCTGATGTTTTCGATGCATAGTCTCATATGATTGCGTTTCTTTTGACGAAGGTATTTAGTCGTGGCTTTCCTGGCGCGGAGATATTCTGCATGTGTGCTTCTAGTGTTGCGAGCCAACCATTTTTCACGAAGCTTTTGTTTATTTGCGACGATCAGGCGACAATGATCATCGAACCAATCATTGCGGGGTCTCGGAAGTCTTCTTCCGATAGTGTTTTGCGCCGCGGTGGTGGCTGACTGTATTGTGTGCCACTGCTCCTGGATGTTAGAAGGAGCTTCTTCACTGTTGCTGGGCCGCTCTAGATAGTTAGTGACAGCTGATTGGTAACTCTGCAGTGACGTTTGGTCTTGTAGAGCATCAACATTCCATCGAACGGTTTTTTGTGCTTGTCTGTTGAACGTAGATGACAGTTTGCACTTATATTTAAATACGACAAGCATATGATCGCTGTCCATGTCTGCACCCCTGTAGGATCTAACGTCAGATATACTGGTCGAGTGTCTCTTAGACACCATGACGTGATCAATTTGGTTTTCCGTTCTTCCATCATTCGATCTCCACGTTACTTTGTGGATTCTCTTGTGCGGGAAAAACGTACTTGATACAACTAAGTTGTACATTAATGCCAGGTCGGTGACGTGTTGGCCGTTGTTGTTACTAGTTAGATGCAGACTGTTAGGACCGACGTGCGATGTATTTTCTGCACTCCTACTGATTTTTGCATTAAAGTCGCCCACGATGATTTTAATGTCGTGGTGCGGTATGTTATTGATGACTTCCTCCAGCTCGACAAAGAATAAATCTTTGATATCATCCGATTTATCTTCGGTGGGTGCATGTACATTAACGATCGTGATGTTAAATTTATTTAGTGCGAAGTCTGACCGTGCACATCCGCATGTTGATCGGGCGGAAATCGATGATATGGTGCTTCATGCGCCGATGGATTAGGAAGCCAACTCCAAATTCTCCTCCGTTCTGATGGCCGCTGTAGTGAAGAGTGTTACCATTGGTGGTGTCATGGATCCCACTCCCAGACCATCTAAGGTCTTGTAGTGCAAGTACGTCTAATGTGTAATTTTTTGCTTGGTTCGTAAGGTTCTGGAGATCTCCAGGTCTTAAGAGGCTAAGCACGTTCCATGTTCCCATTTTTAAAGCGTTGTCCGTGTACAATTTCCGAGGTCGAGTTTGTAATGAATCCGATATGTTAATCCGAGGCCTTTGTTCAGGGTTCATAACTTAATTGTTTTTATGAGGGAAGGTTGTTGGCCTGCCGCTCAACCCGCTTATTACGTGTGTGGGTCACGTACTGGTGAGAATCTTAAGGCATCCAGTCCTACCTTGAAATACATTTATATAGCGAGCCGCTTGATATAAGACAGACGCCCGCTTCTGCCGCTCCTAACCTGGAGAACAGACGCTGGTTTGGTATTGGTTTTAGGGCGCCAATAACCCGCCTTGACATGTAGTGTCCATGACTATAAACAGGATTTAGTCTGCTCGTCTCCACTACACCGCCTGATTCATTTAGCGTTACCCAGGGAGCACCGGCGAGGAGGTATGAATCTCGGATTTCGCCCTTCACGTGCAGTAACACATTATAAAAACAAAAACAAATTTATGAATATAACTAAACACAAAGAAGATTTTGGAGTCGATTGTGAGTGGCATTTTCATGCAACTGTTCATGGAAAGGGACCATGCGATGGACTAGAAGGTACTATTAAGAGAATGGCGTCCAGATGTTCTCCAGTCTCACCAAAGAATATGATGATACCATAACTATAATGCTGAAGAATTTTTCAAATGGGCCCAAACTTTGAAAACTGATATGATTTCTGAATTTTGCTCAGATGCTGAATATAAGTTAAAACAAATTCAACTGGAGACTAGACTCCAATTTGAAAACAATAAAAGGGACCCGCGATTTTCACGCAATTATACCTTCAGGAGAAGGCAAGTTAAAATGTAAAAAATATTCAAATAGTGAACATTATGTAAATTTTGATTGTGTAAATACTTTTAAATTTCTTTATTTATTTTGTAATACATTTAATAAAATAATAATAATAAAAATATATATACTAAAAAATTGGACTTGCGATATTTTGTTTCCTTGCAAAAAAATATTTAAAAATACCACATTAAAATTTGATTTTAAATACAAAATTAGGTAGATCTCTTTACTTAAATGCCTTTTGCAAGAAAACAAAAAATAACACAAGTTATTAAAATAACACAATTTTTTGGTGTGTTCAATAGAATTAAATGAGAAAAAATTAAAAAAAAAAAAAAAAAAAAAAAATAAATTTTTGAGAAAATTCTAAAATACTATTTTGGCGGCCATTTTGAATAGGAAGAGTTGAAATATGGTATCAATTTTATAATTTTTTTAGAATCCCTATTCATTTATCTTTAAAATGAGCGCAAGTTTATAAGTATTGGATAATTAGTTTTTGTTTTATAGCCATATATACAACATCATGTTCATCATTTTTATCAAAATTTGACATCCTGTATCTTTAACAACAACAACAACAAAACAATTTTTTTCCACAAATTTTTTTTTAATCAAGACTATACATTGAAAATATAAAAAACAAGAAATTCAAACATGACTTCCAAAAATTTGTGATTTCAGGAATTTTTCACCATTTATATTTTTAATTGGAATACCGGTTGACGGTTGAGATGT
Source organism: Nephrotoma appendiculata (assembly GCA_947310385.1). NCBI lineage: Eukaryota > Metazoa > Arthropoda > Insecta > Diptera > Tipulidae > Nephrotoma > Nephrotoma appendiculata. The sequence continues at coordinate 183,042,833 of OX371224.1, read as the reverse complement.
TATATAGGGTTAAGAAAAAGTTTGATCGATGACATTTTGCCATTTTTTTGGTAGAGCCATGATCCCATCACTGTGGAACTTCTGTGGTTTAGAGGCGATAAATCGAGACAACTCATTTTCGCAAGCCTCTTTTGAATTTAATGTAAAACCATTAAGATGGTTCGCAATCTGCATAGACCGGAACAAATGGTAGTCCGATGGTGCAAGGTCAGACTATATGGTGGGTGCATCAAAACTTCCCAGCCAAGCTCTCGCACTTTCTGTCGGGTCATCAATGATGTGTGTGGTCTAGCATTATCATGATGGAACACAACGCTCTTTCTGCTGATCAATTCTGGACGTTTTAACTGAAACAATTCAGTAAGCGCGTAAGTTGCTGAGAGTAAAGATTAGAAGCAATCGTTTGGCCCGGTGGCAGAACTGTTAATTCATGGGTTACCTAAACGTCAACCATTTTTTTATATCCAGCCATTTTCAAATGGTCTAAAACTGTTTTGCGATAAATATTTAGTTTTTTACCAATTGCATGGTTGCTTAAATGCCGGTCTTCTTCAATTTTCGGCATGATTTCATCGACTTTTCCAGTGGTTCTACCTAAGATTTAGACACATTTAATGAAAATTTTCTGTTTGCGTGATGCTGATGATTCTTCAATTAGCCTCTTTCCTGTTTTGGTGTTGTTGGGCTGTAATAATTGGAATTGATTAGAACGTATACCACGTCGATTATAGAACTCGCGGGAGCGAATCGAATGCGGATTGAAAACTGCATATAAAAAAAACATAAAACACAATTTTTAATCGTAATATCACAAAAATTCCTATAGATTTTCATACAATTATTAAAGTAAAATTTGTTTTTAGATCCGCAACTATAAAAAATGATTTTTATGGAAATCAGTAAACATTTTCTTGGCTACTTTGATTAATAGCAATTGTCTTCCATTTTATTTATATGCATTTTCCAATACGTAATGGATTCGCTCTCGCGTTCTATAATCGACGTGCATTTTATTTCACTCAAATTGCCCTTGGAATTTAAGAAAATATACTTACAAATTGTGTATTGGGACATCATTGTATATCAAGACAATTTTCTTCAAATTGTATGTCGGTAGATTGGGCCAAAGTATAAGTAAATCGTGTGATTCTGCCTCATGTGTTTAATTATAAATTATATTTGAATATGATATTAAATTAATTTTGCAAATGTAAAATTGGAATGAACACAAATACACGGTTTTATAGGGAACAGCAACAGTTAGCTAGCTGACCCGGCGAACCTCTGATTTTGATGAGAGAAAAACCAAACAACTCAACTACACTCACAATAGAAGATTGAGTTGAGTGGCATTCCATTCTATTTTCATCGAATTCAATACTTAAGGCAAGTTTATGTTTGCTTTCGTTCATTCGTTCCGTCGTTTTATCGATCAATCATCTCTTGTGGCAACCATGAAGGCGGCATAATATATTGAAAAGTGAATGAAATCTCGATTCAAACTCAGGCATCTATAGAAATTTGAGTTGTTTTTTCGATTTTTTCTATCAGTGTGGAAATGAATTGAAGTCAGTTGGAATTCAAAATAATTCAATGTATTTTATTCGAGTGAAATTAAATGGAATCAATACAATGCATTGTGATAAACAATATTTTTATATTCATTGACCATGAGAAAACACGGAAATTCCAGATTTATTCCGCACACTCCCAATGAATGATCTTGTGATTTGTTAATCGTTATAGCGAACGCCAAACGAATGGGGAACTGAATGCGCTTGAAGTCGAACGAAATGTCAGTTGGAATCAGAGGAATTCTCGGAATTAGAACATTTTCTCTTTTGAATTTGCTATTGATGATCGTCGCTTGTTGTTCATCAGTTTATTCTCAGCCAATCGCGTTCCGTTACACAATCTCGGATGATTCAGATTACGTAGCATGATTATCATAGATCCTACCTTGAGTACCAAGTTATTCAGTGGTATTCCCGGCAAGTCAAGCCATTAAAATGTCGGTCGAATAGTTGGTTGTCTCGTCTTGATTGGTCGATGCATTTTCCCACCGATTTGGTTTTGAATCAAATAATTCAGACTGTTCCTTATTCTTTGCTGCTCATTAACTGAGCCAATCATGATTCATATATAATTTCAGTGGATGTTCAGAAACAGCTTTATGATAAGCTCTTCCTTCGACGTCGTGAACATGGAAAAATTCGATGGGAACGAAATCAATCCTATCAAAACATCAACAGGAATTTGACCATTGATAATTACCAACAGTTGTTTGGAAAAATCAGCAGTTGATGAGTCGTTCTGTAACACGACCCTCATGTTCGTGGTCAACTGCAACTTCTTCACATAGCCCCACAAAATTGATGATTTCAGACATGGGTAGAGTTCATCTGCAGCTGTTGATCTCGGAATGAGAGGTAACGTTTGACGAAAATCGCTGGCCAGCAGAATCATCACTTCACCAAAACGCCTTGAGTCACTTCGTAAATCCTTCATCGTTCGATTGAACGCTTCCAATGATCGTTTATGTACCATTGTGCATTCGTCCAAGATGATATGATTTTGCATTCTTGCAATACCTTGGCCGTCGCCGAGTTCTTATGGCAATTGAGCACACTGACTTGTCATTCATGTGGATATTCATCTACAACTTCAATGCCGAATGTACCATCTCGAGCGTGAACTGCCTTCGTTAATGCTTCGTACATGTTCTTTAGCTGTGCGTTCAAAAGCGAACATCCGTTTGTACTATTTGGCTCATTGAATCTGGATCGTACACTTGTTTTCGTTGCAATTCACGATTAAATGCATCGTATGTCAAACACATTAGTGCTGGCGTGCCCAATTTTAACAAATCATGTGCTGCCGCACATAAACACGCATATGTCTTCGATCATGATCAAAGTTTCGCTGCGTATCTCATCGTTCATTTTAAGCTCATAATTCATGTTGCACTGCGAACTCGATGCAAAATATCATCAGTCATCTCGTCTTTGTATTTGTTCCACAATTCCAATGCGTTCGATGGATGACACGTCGCTATGATAATCGCGAACAATGCACGAATTTAATTTGCTGGCGCAAAAACAGTGGCATCGGTGATGAGTTCCAATGAGAGTCGTTTACCGGCAAATTCAGAGGCGCTCAAGCTTCTTGATAAGCGGAGCACAACACACATCCTATAGTACGAAGCCATTCAAACTAAGTAGGACCACGAACATGGAACAAAAGCAAATGAAGGATAGAAGCCTTCGTCTTGTCGCGAATACACATCGACGTATCCTGTAACAGGTTGACCTTTCTTTCGTCGTTGAAACTTCTTCGTCGATTGGTTCCTAGTATAATACCGTATGGCAATTCTCAAGCAATGCTCGTGCGAACGAATCGCTTTGGCAAATTTCGAAGTAATTTGTGAATGTTAGCTGATGGTCGTTCTGCTTGTTGTGCTGCATTTGCTTCCGTAAAATAGACAGGTTGTCCATTCTCCAAGTGCACCCACAAATGTTAAACAGTGGGATGACGTTCATGTAATGCAAATGAGAAAATACACCAAAATGCCTCATTGAAACTGACATAACGGCTCAATTGGAATCTTAACACTTCGTCATTTACATCCGGAGCATCCGGTTTTTTCCGGAGGTTTCCGAGTTTTCAGATTTTACAATTTTTCTCTTGTCGGACCATCTGGATCGGATACGTCCGAAATCCCGTACAAAACCATCATTTTTCGATTTTCCAACTTTTCCGGTGGATTTTCCAACTTTCTTTCGTAAAAAACCATCTCCTGGAAATTTGGAACACAACAAAAAAAGATTGAGCCAAATCGGTTCAACCGTTCTCAATTATGCGCAAGAAAAAAAAAATAATTTTCTTCGGGTTTTTCTGGAAGTTTCCGAGTTTTTAACTCAGATTTTGAAATGTTTCTCTTCTAAAAGACCACCTGGATCGGAATCGTGCGAAATTCCGTACAAAAACATAATTTTTTCGATTTTCCAAATTTTCCAACTTTTTTGGTGGACTTTCCAATTTTCTTTCGTAAGAACCATTTCCTGGAAATTGTTAACACAGCGAAAAAAGATTGCCGTTCTCAACTATGCGCAAGAAAAAAAAATCCAATTTTCTTCGGGGTTTTCCGGAAGTTTCCGAGTTTTCCACTCAGATTTTCCAAATTTTCTCTTCTAAAAGACTATCTAGATCGGATACGTGCGACATCCTGTACAAAAACATCATTCTTCGATTTTCCGGTGGATTTTCCAATTTTCTTTCGTAAGAACCATATCCTGGAAGTTGGGAACACACCAAAAACAGATGAAGCCAAATCATTTCAGCCGTTCTCAACACCATTTTTACACCATTTTTATATATGTATATAGATATATATTTTATATATATTTATATATATATTATATATGTATATAGATTTAGATACATAGATAGATAAAATAAATATGTAGATTAAAAAAAAAATAATATATTAATTTCCATGCAGCCTCCGGTGGGATTCGAATCCAGTACCTCGCAGCCCAAGCGCCGAAGCTTTAACCACTGCACCACCTATAATATAAAAAAGGCTTTTTATTCGATTTTCCGACTTTAGCGGTGGATTTAATCAAAAAAAATTTCGTAAGAACCATCTCCTGGCAATTGCGAACATAACAAAAAAAGATTAAGCCAAATCGGTTCAGCCGTTCTTAACTGATGCGCGCACATACATTTTTTACACCATTTTTATATATGTATATATAGATACCAGCAATATTAAATGTTTCTAATTCATCACTTAATTAAGTCAGAAACTTCAGAAATTATGATAAAACTGGATATTTAAAAAAATCTTTTTTATTTGGAATCTATATCACACAATAGTTTCATTATATTTGTTAAATAACTTATTTACTGACATAAAAATTTCTCCGATTTCCCTGGTTTTACTCAGTGCAAGCAAGAATAAACAAATGCTATGAATGTGCATTCTGTCAAATAAAGTGATGGTGATTTGAAAAGCCAGCTTAAAGGAATTGAAAATTTTTTTTGTCGCTAAGTTGTTGTGCCAACTGTTTTGGCACAATCTTGAAGTGAAGCTTGAGCGATATCTTGTAATGTTGTTGATGATTTACGACGTTAACCTGTATCATGGTTGAATTGCGTTCTGCAGAGGCTAGCTGTATAATACCCTGCATTATCATTAGTATATACAAACGCCGGAATGTACGTAAATTACACATTTTACCCGTAGATTTGGGATCATAGGCGTAATTCAAATAAATACGAATGATGATGATTTTATGGGCCTCAGGTATGAAAAGAAATTTTGGTGTTGTTGGTCTCGTCGGAGATATAAAAAAAGTTGAGGTGGGTAAAGTTATTGGTGATTTGGAAATATAGTCAAGTGCCAAATTTCAATCTGTTCAAACAATATTATTAAATATTGCATTTAGAAATAATCCATAAATTGTTTTTTATTAATATAAAGTGAAGTATTATATTAATTAACCAAAGTGCTCACAGTTCAATTTTGTGAAAATACGAACTAGTTGGGCATAAAATAAAAAGATTGTCAATAATAAAAATTACAATTGAGTGTTATTGTTGGTTTGAAATAAGTCGTATTGACCTTTTGGCCGGCTGGTGATACGATATAACCTAGAGGGGAACGTATCGTACTTCGTCGAATGTGGTATAAATGTTTATTTGTGGCTCTACGAATGACAAAGCAATTGTCTAGCTTGCGGCCATACAAGTGAATTGTAAAATCGTATAAGCAATGTTATAGGATATCCACAAAGACGAGAGTTATAAACACAGACGTTATTGCTATTTTCAATTAAGACCGTTGGCAGAGATCGTGTGGTGTGGCAAGTTACAGAAGAATTTCGGTTGTTGTAAGTAATTTTTGGCGATTTTGGCGTAATATTGAGTTCTATAATCGGAAGATATCGAGTGATATTTGGTGTTACGGTGAAAACTCAAGTGCTGTTAACCAACGGCGTGAATAAATTGCTGGAACTCGTGGTTTCATGGTCGAACATCAAGCAGCGTGACATTTTGGATGTTATTTGAATAACATCAATTAAATCAAAGGACCGCTAAGCGCTACAATAGTAAATTTTCCTTTTTATGTTGTGAAGGCAGAGCAGCAGTTTCTTCGTGGAAAGTTCTTGATGGACCACAGCTTTCCGTATTAATCAAGGAAGCGTTTTTTTCGGTTGCTAAGTTCATTTTATTTTATTAAATTATTTTTTCTAAATTTTTATATTTATTAACTTCAACTTATTTTGGTTTTGGGTATTGATTCATTTTAATTTTATTAGTTTCAGTTATTAGGCTTTTATGTTGTTATTATCCTTTAAAGGACCCCGCACAAATCTTATGGAAATTGGGTTTCGGTCAAATTCGCTGAATTTTTGATATGTGATAGAGTTCATCATACTGGTCAATTGTCTCAATGGCCACAAAGCTCAAAAATGGATAGTTCGGCCGGTACAGAGCTTTAAAGCTCCAAGTATCCTCCACTGATTTATGTATATGCGCAGTGTGTATAGACTTTTGAAATAGCCTATTTCATTTTTTTTATTATCTAGGTTTATATTTTTGAGGTTGCTGAATTCAGATCTGTTGTTAGATTTTCAAAATTGACAGTTGGCAGCTGTCAAATAGCTGTCAATGTGCTATAATAAAGCCAAAAACTTGTTTTTTTATGTTTTATCTTTCTTTTTGATTTGACTTCGATAAGTTCAAAGATGATATTAAATCAATAACAATGACTATCGGCAGCTGTCATTTAACTGTAAACAATTCTTCAAAGTCCCGTAATAAAGTCAAAAAATTATTTTTTGTATATAACTTCAAGTTTTTTAGATAAGTGAATATAAATATGATATAAAATTATGTAGTCATCAGGTTACAGCTGTCAATAAGCTGCCAACTAACTGTCAAAATACAATAATAGAGCAAGTAACTTATTTTTTGTGCTTAACTTTGTGGATAAGAAATCAAACATGATATAAGTTTATGACATCACTTTCGAACTCAGTGATCTAAGCAACTTAAAGTTTTTTTAAAAAGTAACTTTTAACATGGAACATGTTCATAAAGAGGGGGTACTTCGCGAAGGCCTTCAATTAAGAGGGGGTGAAAATGGTCAGTTTTAGGAGGGGGTGAAACGGGACTTAGAAGAATTTCGATTTAGGTACTTAAAATAATTTCGTTGGGACTTAGGATAATTCGGCTTTAGGGACTTGGAATAATACTTTTTGTTAAACTTGGTTATTGGTTATCCGTAAACATGTGCTATGCCCGTCAATTGTGTTTACACAACTCGGTCTTGACAGTTAGTTGATTGATAGGTGACAGCTGTAAGCCGAGAATATCCTCGAATGTTGCCACATGCAAATAATAATATATAGGTAAAGGTCGGTTTATTATGTTATTAACTTATTCATATTGAAAAATAGATTTACACTTTCTTTCTCATTAACCCTTTCCGGGGCACCGGTACATATTTGTACCGGCTAGATTTTTTGCTTGTTACCCCCGTATCTGCTACAATTCGGACCTTGGATGGTTGACTATGGGTATTTCATGTCGCTAAGAGGTTCCTGAAATTAGTTCTAGTGATTTTTTCACGTAATTGTTTATTGTTATTTAATTATAAACAATTGAAAGTGAAAAAACTGCTTTTTTCGGAAAAAAATCGTCCACTCGAAATCTGGTACATTAGTATATGATTTTAGTGCGTGTGCCGATGTTTTGAAGATTGCGAGATCACGATGCTGGTGGCCAAAAGTGCATTTTGACAACTGTCAGGTGTCAAATCGGGTGCCAAATGACTCAATATAATCCGAATGATCGAAAAAAACACATTTATTACACAATTTGGCACGTCTGACGACAAATTCCATATCAGAAGTCTATTTCGGCAATTTTTCACAAAGGATTTTTAACAATAAATCCATGATCAGCGACTGTCAACACCTACAAAAACACCTGTGAATTTATATTTTCGCGACATTGTGCGCATCTTGACAGTGAGTTGGCGGCTGTAAACTGCCAAATTGCACTTGTGACAGCTTACTCTATATCAAGGTCCTCATAGTATGTAATAAATAAGAATTTTCAAACGTCAATTGTATACTGAGCCACTTGACAGTTGGTTTGACAGCTGCCAGCTGTCAAACGTCATTTTTGACATCAGATTAGGAATCAGCGACCCCGAAAACATAAAGTACCATTGAGAACACCACGATATGCCTTGACAGAAAATGAGCCCCTGAAAGGGTTAAATAACTTTTTTACACCATGAAATATAAAAAAAGAATATTTCTCGCAAGCGAAATTCATTTTTGTGGCTATATATCCTTTGGAGATCACGTAATTATAAAAAATTTTTGAAAAGTTTTTTAACTACGCATACTGATATTAATTATCAATAATTTACTTACACAGTTGTTTAAAAAAAATATTCAAAACAGTTCTTTTCAGAACTAAAAAAAAAGTTCTTATTGTAACTAACATTACAAGTTTTTGCTTAGACGTTTTATTTACTAAAATATACACATACATTTTTACTCAAACTTAAATACACACCGGTACACACACTAGAACACACACACACATATACACCCAGACACATTTTATAAATACGCACATTTATTTATTTCAATTCACAATCATCTACACATTTATCACATATTTTTATATACGCACAATTCACCAACAATTAACATAATGGCGTTCAGAAATATTATTTCTTGTTACGTATGTGATATGCGATACATCCCACGTACTATGACTCGAATAGATAGAGATGAAAATGCTCATAAACGAGAAATCGCCATCCATAGGCGCGAAACAAATAATTTGCCCCCTTTAGAAGTAAATCCTGATACCAGGATTTGTGTTAACTGTAATCAATCAATTTCGAATGAAATACACCTTATAGAACTCGATCCAACTTGTTTAAGAATTAATGTTTTGACGCAAACTAGTAGTAATTCTTATGTTATTTGTAATGCAGTTTGTAATTTAAATAGATTATCAAATGAATGCAAAGCTTATGTGTTTATTAAAAAAAATATCTTTATACCAGAAAGTGTAAAATCATGTAGACATCACTTAGATGACAACGGGTACATTTTGCATCCATTACTAAATGGTCTAAGATTTATTAATAGGCCATATGTTATTCGAGGGCCCTTGTTACAAACTTTCTTAGAAAGCTTCCGTACGGTCGCTAATAGCTTTTCACGTTTTACTGATGAAAACGATTTTTCAGACGAAGAATTTAAAACATTTTTTTCTATTACGAAGCTTCAATTTCAAGATTTAATGACATTTTCTGATAGAGTACCATATCAAGGTGGATATAGATATGTTAAAAAAAAAGATGTACTACTTTTTTTAAGTAAAATGCGTCAAGGGCTCTCAGATGAGTTTCTCGCTGTTATGTTTCAATATCCTACAAGACAATCAGTATGTTTAAAAATTGCTACTGTTAGACTATCACTCATGCAACGCTTTGTGCCCTCTAATTTAGGATTTAATGCTATCACGCGTGAACAGTACATTGAAAGACATGTTACAGAATTTTCCAACATACTATATAACCCTGAACCCCACATACCGCGAGTAATATCTATAATAGATGGGACCTACAGTTACATACCAAAAAGTACTAATTTTCGAGCTCTTCGACAAAGTTTTTGCCGTCATAAAGGGCGACATTTGGTAAAACCAGCACTTATAGTTGCTCCAGATGGATATATCCTAGAAGTACAAGGCCCATATTTTTCGGACTCTAGAAATAATGACGCAGCAATGTTGCGTAATGAATTTGAGAACGATATGGAAAGGATGCATGCATGGTTTCAAGAAAGAGACATACTTCTATTAGATAGAGGGTATCGTGATGCAATAGAATTATTAAACCAATTGGGTATTACTTGGAAAATGCCTGCACTTCTGGAACGAGACCAAAGGCAATTATCTACAGAACAAGCAAATGACTCGAGATTAATTACTAAAATAAGATGGGCAGTTGAGGCTAGAAATGGCCATATAAAATCAATTTTTAATTTCCTTGATAAAAGAATTCAAATTCAACATGTTCCGAATTTAGGAGATTTTTATAAAATAGCTGCTGCATTCATTAATAGATATCACCCTCTACTTCAGATGGAAAGCGCTGATGCTGCTTTAGCTCATCAGTTCTTAGCAATGGCTCAAGAACCAAACATAGTGCAAGCTTTGGTCGAAGTAGAAAATCTTCATACAAGAAATGCTGAAAGGTGGGTACGTTTATATGCTAATCAATTGAATGATTTTCCGATTTTAGACCTAGATTACTTAAAAGATATTACAACAGGTACATATCAATTAGGATTGGCACCATCCTACATTCAGGATAAACTTGAAAGGGATGGAGATAATGATGACGAATTTCAACTGGATATGTTAAGAGATGAAGATCGAATCCCCATTCCTGGTTTAATGAGAGTAAGAGTATATTCGCGTCATCGGGGCTTAACTAAATATCAACTTTGGATATCATATAAGTCAGCTCCTGAGGATAACGATAATGAACCTGATGATATCCAGCCATTAATAAATGGGTATTACTGTTTGTGTAAATCAGGTACCAAAACCCTTGGCACATGTGCTCACGTTGCATGCATACTGTGGTTTTTTGGGTATGCTCGTCATGAAGTAAACGTGCAATACCCTTCAACAAATCTGATTGAAACTGTTATGGATGCTGGAAACAGACCAGTACAATAACGAAATTAAAAATTATTGGTTTTAATATATATACACACACACACACACACACTACACACACACACAAACAATCACACACACAAACAAACACATACACACACACACACACACTTTTAAAAGTAACATCCTTATATGTATATTTGATATTGTAGACTTACGTATATAATATCAAATATTATCCCATATATATATGAACAAACGGCCCTTTTAAGGGCCAAACGATGTGCAAAATCCGATCGTCTAACCTCCCCGCGGTGCACATTGGATTACGCTAATGGCGACGGTAGAAAAGTGAATTTAAGCATTACTAAAAGAATAAAAGCCAAAGTTTGAACATTCAAAAATAATTGGGAATAAACTTTAACAATGACAAAAAGCATCAATGTATTTTTCTATTTGGAAATTCTTGGCTTACAGCTGTCCCCTATCAATCAGCTAACTGTCAAAATGCAATAATAAAGTCAAAAAGTTACTTTTTTTAAAAAGCTTTAAGTTGCTTAGATCACTGAGTTCAAACGTGATGTCATAAACTTATATCATGTTTGATTTCTTATCCACAAAGTTAAGCACAAAAAATAAGTTACTTGCTCTATTATTGCATTTTGACAGTTAGTTGACAGCTTGTTGACAGCTGTAAGCTGATGAATACATAATTTTATATCATATTTATATTCACTTATCTAAAAAACTTGAAGTTATATACAAAAAATAATTTTTTGACTTTATTACGGGACTTTGAAGAATTGTTTACAGCTAAATGACAGCTGCCGATAGTCATTGTTATTGATTTAATATCATCTTTGAACTTATCGAAGTCAAATCAAAAAGAAAGATAAAACATAAAAAAACAAGTGTTTGGCTTTATTATAGCACATTGACAGCTATTTGACAGCTGCCAACTGTCAATTTTGAAAATCTAACAACAGATCTGAATTCAGCAACCTCAAAAATATAAACCTAGATAATAAAAAAAATGAAATAGGCTATTTCAAAAGTCTATACACACTGCGCATATACATAAATCAGTGGAGGATACTTGGAGCTTTAAAGCTCTGTACCGGCCGAACTATCCATTTTTGAGCTTTGTGGCCATTGAGACAATTGACCAGTATGATGAACTCTATCACATATCAAAAATTCAGCGAATTTGACCGAAACCCAATTTCCATAAGATTTGTGCGGGGTCCTTTTCTGGTTATAGCCTAGTTTAAAATAAAACACCGTTTTATCGACGTTTCGGATGTTAATTTCCATCCATCATCAGGGCACAACTATGAATATTATATTTACATTTAATAAAAGATTACAAAATAATAAAATCATATATATATATATATATATATATAACTTACAATAGTTTTAAAAAAAACACAATTTTTGTCATAAAATTCTTACAAAAATAAAAAAAAAATTAATTACTTGTAAAACTAAAATGTATAGCAAATTAAAATACATATACTTCATAAACAAGAAAAAACAAATTGAAAATGAAATGAAGTATTGTTTTGGAATTTAGAAAAGGGATATTGATATACTAAGGCTAAAAAATGTAGAAACATAAAAATAAAATGTTTCTATGCTAATTATGGTTCAATGAAAAATGTGTGTTAATTGTAAATGATAAAACTAAAATCAAATTATTTAGTATAAAAATAAATTGGTCTTTGTTCAAATATATATGTAATTAAAAATAATACATCAAAAATTGAAACAAAATTCTAAAAAATAATCATATAAAGCACAATCTAATCATTTTTAATTAAATGATTGTACATATCTTGGAGATAATTACAATCTGATTGTTTGTTAATGCTTCCCGGATTTCTTAGATGTACTTATATCATTTCTAAAACTCGTCGAATTGCAGAACTACTTTCACGCTCCAATATCTTAATATCTTCTAAAAAAAACATCATGTTTAGAAAAATATAAATGACTAGACAAAGCACTTGCATTATCAACATTAATTTTAGCCTTAGCTATATTCTGAGCATCTCTCTTATGTTGACAGAATCTTTTAGACAATAATTGTTTAGTCTGTCCAATGTATACTTTATCAACACATTCAACTTGATACACCACATTTGTATTATTACCTAAACCCGTAGGATCTTTTAATTTAGAAAACAGTGATCTACCAAAATTATTATGTGCCAACTAATTTAATATTATATTTATTCATACAAAAACTAATTTGTTCCTGTAAGGACTTGACATATGGGATTGAAATATATCTCGTTAGATTGTCGTTTAGGTCATTCTCAACTACTGGTTGTAAATCTAAATTTGTATGTAAATGATTTTTTAAAACTGAATTTATTATTGAATTTGGATAATTATTTTTTAAGAGTGTGTTTCTAAGAAGTATAAAATTATCTTTATGAAAAATAGGATCTGATAACTGGGTTATTCTGTTTACTAATAATTTTACTGTATTGCGTTTGTATGCCAAAGGAAGGTGGTAATCGAAATTAAGGTATCTACCAGACCAAGTAGTTTTATGGAACCAATCAGTAGATAATGTTCCATCTATATTGTGTATTACAACTAAATCTAAAAATGCTAACTTGTGATTGTTTTCTAATTCCATTGTAAATTTAATGTTATTATTAAACTCATTAAAAGATTGAAAAAGAAAATTCAACTTTATCAAATGGAATAGCCGTAATTATATCATCTATGTACATATCGATCATCGTTCCGGATGATCTTGAATGAATTTTTTTGTTTTTGAAAGATTTATTTTAAACGTTTTTTCAACCGATGTTAATAAAGTACGATGACGGTTTTTAAAATTAGTCAAAATATTAATAACTTCATTACGTAAATTTGGTTTATCTAAATTATCATCCGTAATATTAATAAGCACACCTTCAATATTTTATTCGAACATAAGGAACCGATATTTTAGATATTGGAGGGCAACATTTTTCACCCAATTTTAATGTGTCAGAAACCTCCGGAGGTATTTCTGTATTAGATATATTTATCAACCATTTAGCTGTATCAATATTTGTATTTAAATTTATTACCTCAGTATCTATGTTTATATTGTCTAGTGAATGTGGATTATTGTCCGTATTGTTATTAGTGTTATCATTTATTATATCAACATTTAACATATTATTAATTTTTTTAATATTAATAGCCTTGATATATTCATACCTGTTTTTAATGCTACAATTAAATTTTGTTGTGAAATTTCTAAAATAGTATGATGAGATGGTATTTTTTATTTGATGTGTTTTAGAGGTGACCAGTTTATCGAGATGGTTAATTTTAGAAAAAAACTTCTGCAATTTCTTGATTTATTACATCGAACATAAACCGGTTTTCCAACTGACGAAAAACCATTTGATTAATTTTTGTCATATTCTTCAATTTACGATTATTTGGAAAAGTTCGTCCCTTCCGACATCTTAGAAGAAAAATTTTTTTATTTTGAAATTTAGCTAATTTTAATTTAATTTTGAATAAATTCTTCATAGTTGTCACTAAAATTTCACCGTATTTAATACGCATGGTTTCAAAAAACGATTTCTTTGACATTTCGTAGATTATTTCTATCTACTTTACCCAAATTTAACCAGTATGGGTAGAACTTTATTAGTTTCAGTTATTAGGCTTTTATGTTGTTATTATCCTTTAAATTTTCTGGTTATAGCCTAGTATATAATAAAACACTGTTTTATTCGAAGGCCGACGCTTCGGATGTTAATTTCCATCCATCATCAGGGCACAACTATGAATATTATATTTACATTTAATAAAAGATTACAAAATAATAATAAAATTAAAGGATAATAATTAAATTTAAAGGATATACATTTTAATTTTCTTTTTATTAATTCTCATAAAATCACTAGTCTTGTGTTACTGTTGTTTTTTATTGCTGGTTAATTAATAATTTGTTTTCTTTCTTTATTTAGAAATATTTTTCAAAAATTGGTTTTGCAGTACCCAGATCGTGGAAAGCTTTCTTCGCGTCTAGGATGCTTCAGGTAACATTTTATAACTTTATATTATTTTTTGGTTTGGTCATTCCTGTGTAAACCTCCGTATTCAGACGATTAATTAACTGGGAGACATACTTTTCGTAAATTTTGTTTAACGTAGAATCAGCATATTGTACCATATTGTTAATAGTTTTTTCAATGTTAGTAAATTTTGTTATAATGGTTGAAATAAAATTAGATTATTTTCATATAATTATTCCTCCGGCATAAAGCAAATGGCCATTGGAAGTGAGTAAAAGGTGAGTAACATGTGAGTGAGACCTGCTTCGTTTCAATTCCATCATAGAGACCTGCACTGAGTACCCAGAGTACCAACCCACGACAAATATAACCTTCACCGACGAGCTAGCGGCATGAAGATGGTGTACTCCGGAGTCCAAAGAAGGGGAGCATATTTACCTTACAAAAAAAACTTTTTGCTAACGTCAGCGACACCCAAGCTGGCATTTCAATCTGTCAATTAGTTTGTTTACATTGCTCTATTTTGTCAGTTCATCTCAAGTGTGTTTCCCGATTTTTATAATGAATAAAAATATCGAACAAAGAATTTGTCTCAAATTCTGTATTGCAAATCGCATTTTTGTACGCCGAATCGTTGAAAGTGTTACTGAAGGCTTACTGTGAATCGGCTTTATTTATGAGTGGTACAGTGCATTCAAAAGCGGTCGATATGTGGTGGAAGATTAGTCTCGCTCTGGTCGGTCATCAACGTCTTCAAATGATGTGTAACGCCACCAGGCGAACTGATGCGTTAACAGAATTTTCATAAAGGGATTTCGGGCGGTCGATTTACCTCAGCTAGAACTCAGGGTAAAAATGGGGTGAGGTTTCCGAAATATTTATGAATCGGTATTAGACCGCGGTATAAGAAACAATCGAGCAAACACACTTATCAATCACACTTCACATAAAGGTTAAAATACTATCTACACAATACCTACACAGTACGGCATCAAATACCTACGCATTAAACCATCCTCCTCGAGTTAGAATTTTAGTCTCTCATTTTAGGTTAATTTGTAAAGGAAATACAAATTGTTAATTTTAACAGTAAAAATTCCATAATTATTTAAAGTATCAAAAGAAAAGCGAAAAATCATATAACCAAATACAAAAGAAATAATTAGCCTACCCTATGACCCTACTAACTAAATACTAAACTAATAATATATTAATTATAATTTGAAAAAAAAATCAATAATTTAAATAAGTTGAAAAAAAATAACAAATTTAAAGAAGAAAAACTACTAAGAAAATAATTATAATTAAAGTTAGAAGAAATTAAGTAAATAAAAGAAATATAAATTTAAAATCAAAAAAAAATATTTGTTTGTCCATAATCCACTTGCCTGGTAATATGTTGAGTGAAGATGTTGATTGCAGACAACAATGGTGTATTGCTTATCGACGTATGCATACGGAAGTTTTTATTTCGCTAGAATGTTGCCGTTAGGGGACCGTTGTAACACTCAGCGTAGTGGTCACACTATTTTTTTTTTTTTTTTTTATTTATTTTATTTATTGCCAAACATAAATTACATAGTTTTAATTACATTTATATAATTTTTGGTACTTAACAGATTAATCTTTATCTAAGTAATTCATTGATTTTGCGATATATGTTTTATTGTGGGTTGTATGATTGGTTATTTTGTAGTTTAATTACCATACCGGTCACACTATTCACTTTATTAGATTATTTATTATACCTTTGTATTATTATTTTGTGTATACCACAACTACATATAGATACAGCATGAATTATAGTTTTATTAATTTAATTTGTTTTATTTATTATTTGGTGATTTAAACTTTGTTTTGCATCTTAGTCGTACTTCAAGATACCGTAATTTACAAACACGTACCAGATTATATAATATCGTACGATTATATTTTAAAACTTAGAGTCACACATTAGAAAATTTAAGCACCGTTTTATATTTAGGTACCAACGGGTTCACTAACGCTTACCTAGCTGTTAGCATCAATAAGATTTTTTCTAGTCACTAGGTTATTATTAATCTTAAGTTTTACTTTATTTATTATACACACTATTCTAGTCACTTAAAGATTTATAGAAAGTTCAACTTTATTCACAAATAATATTTTTGATTTAAAAGTTCATATAGCATTAAACGAATCGTTCACAACATTCAATGCTCTTTTACCGATTTAAATCAGGTGATCTTGCCACCGTTACTTAATTTCGAAACTGATTTATTTGATTTAAACTATATAATATTATAAGTAATAATTTCGATTTAAATTAATTAAATTACAATATTAGCACTACTTTATATATTTTGATATATCATTTAACACCATACTATTTAACTTAAAACCCGATATTATTTTTGAGAGTCTAAAAAAAGAATATTTTAATATAAGGCTTGAATTTCTATATTGCCTTCCGACTCGTATCAAATTAAAAAATCAACTGACTGCCCTAAAAAAAAACCAATCATCCATCCTAATTTCGGTTTTATTGATCATCAATAGAAAAAATAAAAACACAATCTGCATTATCGTCATTAAAACAAAGAGGTAAAATGAGTACGAAGCATTGCGATTAACCCTTTGAGTGTGGTGAATAAATAAATTTGGTTTTAATTTGTTTACTTGCGCCCGTCGGCACAGATGTTAACATCAATAAAGTGTAGGAAATGGTGACGGAAAATCGTCTTTTATGTTTGAGAGAGATAACTTTTGAACTTTCTCTGTCTCACGAATCAATTCGTACCATTTTACACATGAAACTGGGCATGAAATGCGTTGCCGGTCGACTAATTCCGAAAGACCTGAATTTTCTTCAAAAACTTAATCGCGTAACGATCACTGAGTCGATCAAAATTCAAGGTAATGTTGACTGTTTTCTTTGATTATCGCGGTGTTGTGCACTCGGATTTCTTGTCAGAAGGTCAGACGATAAATAAAGAATATTTTCTGTTCGTTATGCGGCGTTTGAGAGAGCAAATTCGTTGAAAAAGGCCAGGTTGGGGGGACTAAAACTCGTGGTTTTTGCACTACGACAACGCACCATCTGACAAGGCTATCATTGTGAATGAATTTCTCCGGCTGACTTTTTTCTCTTTCCAAAACCCAAATTACCACTTCGAGGCACCCGTTTGCAGTCGATAGAAGGCATAAAAGAAAATTTGCGGCAAGAACTGCAGTTAATATTTTTATGATTGCATTATTTGTTGGCATAAGTGTATTATTTCGGAAGAGGCCTCATTTGCAGGTCATACAATAAATTTGACTGAATAATAAATATTTTATGTTTTATTGACCAATTCCCATTACTGTTTTGACAGAATATATTATAAAAAAATCTGTGGTATTGTTAGGGAAAAGACTAATGTCACCTTTACCCCACGTTTCTACAGCTGATATGTTTGCTCGACAATTTTGATGACCACTAGAAGAAAACAACAATTATCTTACAAAATTGAAACAACAAATCTGAGAAAGTGTTTGTTTATGTGTTAGAAATAATCTCAGAATGTTGAGCTAAGAAGGCTGTACTAATTCAAAGATGAAAAATACAAACTTCAAAGGACACATACCATTTTACCGAGCAAAATATTTAAATATTGTGTCATGTCGTATTAGACAATTCGCTAAGGAGTTGCCGCACAAAAGGCCTGATTGTTTTAAAAACGCCAAGCGTTTCTTTGCGGCTCCGCTTAGTTGTGCTCTTTTCATCTACTTTCTTCTAAATTCTATTTTAACAGTTTATATCTGAGGGAGTTTGTGGTACAAGGAGACATGTTGTCTTCGTATATTGGCACTTTCGCGCGCACTACACCAGTTGACGAGTCATTAGTCTCGGTGTTAAGGGGTCTTTGACTTCTGGGAAATGTGCGTTTGTAGAAGCATCACTCTAATGGCTATAATGTTTGTACTAGAAACCGGAGCGCACCAGGTATTTGGAGTTCTGCGTAGCTCTTCAATTTCTTCTCTTGGTCAGTCATCTTTCGGCGCTCGTGTCTTATTTTGAATTGAGAATTGTTTTATGAGATTTTCTTCTCTTTATCCGTTAAGTACCGGTAGACAGTGTCACTTTGAGTAGGGTGGGATTCTAGCCCATTTAAACGTTCTTGGGAAGAGACTTCTTACCCTCCGATATGTGGTGTAGTATAAAACAAAAATGTATTTTATCCACCCGGAAAGAGAATTAGCACAGCAATTCTCATTTTTTATGATAATATTCCATTTAAAAAATATTATTATTTACAAGCATATACAGCACATTGTACACAGTACATAAACTACGTACAACGTCAAAAGTAAACAATAACAAATTACTATTAAGGGGTAATAATTTCAAAGATATGAAGGAAATAAATTCATTATGAAGCCTGGTAATTGTTCCATAGGGCGAATAAAACTTTTTATTTTAATTCTTATTTACTATTATTATTACTACACTACTTTATATACATATACATATGTTTAATGTGTATCTGATGTTGGTAAATATTTTCTTATTTAAAATTGCTATAAATTAAACAAGAAACTATTCCGTATACGTAAAAAAAATGCATAACTGGATCTTAACGCTACGTAAAGATACGAAATTTTAACATAAGCTCGTTTGTATGTAAACCTTACGTACATATGTAAAGCTTTAATCTAATTTGATTTTTGCTTAATCGTGCTGTAAATATTATTTTATATATTTACTTAAAACCACTTAATTCCACACCATTCAGTTTTTGGAACACGTTGAAATAAACTTTCATAACACAACAGAATTTTTGAAGAATTTAACAGAAAAAAAACGTCCAACAATTTTCCAAATATTTTTCCAAAAGTCATTTCATGCATTTTTAATTACCTCAACTGCTACACAGTATTAGTTTGCATAACACAAAAAAAAAATTAATTCGTGTTTCATTAAATAAGTAAAAAGGAACGAAATGTATGTATAAGACACGAACTGATATGATGATTTTCATCTTAAGACGTTTCGCGTTGCTTCTAAATAATGATTTAGAAATGCTACAACAAAAAGAAGAACACATAGGGATTTTCATTTTAATTTTTTTAAATGTAAACTTTTTCTTGTTTGCTATCATTTTTTTTTGTTTTTCAACAGAGTTGAAGCGGAAAAAAGGGATTGATAGAAAAATCCAAAAATTATTCTTGAAGAAGCGAAAAAAAATCTTTTTTTAAATATTTAATGAGGAAAATGCCAACACCTTGTTGTATTTTTTAAGATTTTTATTTTTTTGATATTCATGACTTTTGAATTTTATTTTTATTTTAATGAAAGTATTAAAGAGATTTTATAGACACGAACCTGTTTATAAATATTTTTTGTTATGCGAGATGAAGCTTTTATATACTTGAGTAGGATTAGTTTCGTTAAATTTGTCATAATTTTTTTTTTGTTTTTTTTTTCGCGCTGTTCTGTTGTTATGCTCTGAACTCTAAAGTCTCTATATTCTGTTGTCTTCTAAATATATTTATATAACATGTACTAGGTACATGTTTTATACTACAAGGATTAATCTTTCATATGCTGTATCGCTGAAAAGTTCATCGATTTTGAGTGGCGCGTATTTATGGCGAATTTATTGAAATTATTCAACGAATTATGGCGCTTGCATATAGTATTTATTGTTTGAGGCCGTGTCTTGTATCATGGTGTTGGTCTCTTAACTTTAAATAATACTTGAAATGGACTCAAACGATTTTAATGTGAACAAAAATAGTAAATTTATTAGATACGTTTTAAATCGTTAGAATTAAGTTCCACTTCCACATTAACGTCTTTTTAGATTTTAGCACGAAGTTCTGTGATCTTGGTTCTTCCTTTAAAGAAGATAGTGTTTATGTATATGGAATTTTGTATGCATGTAAGTATTGTTATTGAAGTGCGCCACGACTCGCGATGTCCACCGAGAGCATTTATTTGCCCTCGGTTCTCTTAAAATGTATGCTTCGGACTAGGTCCAACATGTTTAACGTGGTTAGTTTGAATGTTCAAAGCCTTACTTTGAATATTGACGAGCTTCGTCAAACTTTTAATGGGGTCCCAATTGATGTTATTTGTTTATCGGAAAAATTTTTGACATCTAATATTTCTAATTCTGCGTTGGCCATTAGTGGATTTAATTTGTTCAGGCGGGATAGGGTTAGTCCACCGGTTAATTATGGTGGGGTATGCATATATGTTAACGAGCATATTAAATGTAGTGTTGTATCGGTACCCCCTCAATTTCTCAAAAGCTCGTTTCTGACTTTGAGTTTCTTTTTTTAAATGTCTTCGTGAATAAGCGGAAATTTCTTTTAGGTGTAGTTTATAATCCTCCTAAAACGAACAAGAGGTCTTATGCTCGATTCAAAAAATCCCTTTTAGACATTGAGTGTCTTTTTAGTTATTTTTCCTGTCGGTATGATGAGGTTTTCATTTCGGGTGATTTTAATTTTGATATTTCTCAAGAGTCTTTATTTTTTCGTAGCTATCTGAATATCTTAAATAGCATTAACCTTTCGGTTTATAATACTGTAGAGCCTACTTACTCTTGCGCTACTGCAAGTGGTGGTTCTTTTTCGCTCATTGATCACGTCGTTGCTTCTGCTGATAATTCCATTTGTTTTTTCAATCAATTGTCTCTTGGTATTGGTTCTCACCATGATCTTCTTGTTTTTTCTGTTAATTATTACTCTCGACCTAGACCTAAAAGTTTCAGCTTTAGGGATTTTTCTAAAATTGATGAATCTCACCTTTCATCAACTTGTGGCTCTATTTCTTGGGATAATATTTTTTCTCTCTCTACTTCTACTGACCAAATTGACTATTTTAATTCCTCTATTAACTATGTATTTTATAATTGCGTTCCTCTCACTACTATTTATTTTAGACCTAGATCCCCCCTTTGGATGACTCAAGAGATTTTGAGTGCTATTTCTGTTCGTTTTTCCAAATATCGTCTTTGGAAAATTAGCCCTAATTCTTTGTCTTATCTAGCTTATAAGGAATCTCGAAATAGAGTGGTAGGTTTAATTCGTATCGCTAAGCAAAATTTTTTTATGGATAAGTTAGATCCCTCACTTCCCTCTAAGATATTTTGGCGCAACGTGCGCAACTTGGGCCTTGGTAGTTGCAAAGGGGCTGCTTCTGTAGATTTCAAAGCAAATGATTTTAACCTTTATCTAATTAACTCTAGTCACACTCATGATATTTCCATTATTGATTTAGTGTCCGTCGAACCCCTTAATTCTTTTTCGTTTACAAATATATCTACTGTTGATTTGCATTCTGCTATTTGGGAAGTTAAATCGCAATCCACTGGCTTAGATATGGTTAGTTTGAAATTAGTTAAGCGCATTTTTCCTATTGTATCAAGGTATTTGTTACATATTTTCAATTTTATTTTAACGACCTCTTCATATCCCGCTCAGTGGAAGATGAGTAAAATTATTCGTATTCCTAAAATTAGTAATCCTTCTGAGCTTTCCCATTTCCGCCCTATTAGCATTTTAAGTTCTGTCCAAGGCATTTGAATTGGTAGTAAAAAACCAAATTCAATCTCATATTGATAGCTTTAATTTGCTTAGCCTTTTTCAATCAGGTTTTAGAAGGTTTCACGGTACTACCACTGCTTTACTGAATGTTTGTGATGATATTCGTCGTAGTATGAGTAAAAGAGAAATGACTTGCCTTACTCTGTTAGATTTTTCTAAAGCGTTTGATTCGATTAATCATCAAATTTTGTTTAATAAGCTTATTTCAAACTTTAATTTTTCTCTCTCTGCTGCTAAATTGATTTTAGACTATATTTCGGGTCGCTTTCAGGCAGTCTTTTACGACAATTCTTTTTCTGACTTTTTACCTGTCTCTTCTGGCGTTCCTCAGGGGTCGGTTCTTGGCCCTTTACTATTCTCAATGTACATTAATGACATTGCATGTTCCATTCGTCATTCTTCTTTTCATATATTTGCTGATGATGTCCAAATATATAGGAGTAGTCGCTTAGATAATGATTCCATTCACTCTAATATTTCTTTAATTAACGATGATTTGCAAAGAATTTATAGTTGGTCATTATCTAACCGACTCGCTCTTAATGCTAGTAAATCCCAGTCTATTATAATCTATAAAAAATCTTTAAATACTTCCTCTTTTCCTGGAATTTTTCTCGGTGATTGTTTAATTCCATTCTCTAATACAGTTAGAAATTTAGGGTTAATTTTTAATAAAACTCTTACTTGGGGTGATTATTTAGTTAAGGTTAGTAAAAGGATTTTTGGAATGCTTAGTTGTTTATATAAGGTTGTAGGGCTCGCCGATAGTAGTTTTAAAAAGCGTATGTTCCTCTCGCATTTTCTTCCACATTTTCTTTATGGTGACGTTGTTTTGTTTGGAATGCTTCAGGATAATATGAATGTTCTCCAAAGATGTTTCAATGCTTGTACTCGTTTCATTTTTAGTATTAGGAAATATGATCACATTTCTCCTTTCTTAAATTTGACTCTTGGCTGTAGTTTGGTTAACTTCTATGAACTTCGTGTGTGTCTTTTTATTTTTAAGCTTCTCAGATCGAAGCAACCTCCCTATTTATTTAACAAGTTATTGTTCAGTAGGTCCCATTCTTCAAATTTACGTTTACTTCCCCCTATAAATCTGTGTAGGTCTTTAAATACATCCTTTTCTGTTAGGGGTATTTCTCTTTGGAATTCTATTCCACTAGAAATTAAGAGGTCAGCGTCGCCTAAATCTTTTAAAGCGGATTATTTAGCGTGGCGCGCTTGAATGATAATATATGTAGTACTATTTTTGTAATAATTTTTTTCATTTGTATTATTTTTGTATGTAGTATGTAAGTATTCACTTCTTGCAGTGTTTTCTGTAACAAATGAGCTTGAGCTCAATACGGAGGGTACTAGCATGAAGTGGATTTGTTTTTTGAAAAAATCTGAGGTTTCTATGCCTAATGGAAGTATTTTTTTTTTTTTTTTTAGTGGTTGTTGTTCTTCATTTATATTGCTTCCAATATAATGCTTCCTCATGTCAATGAACAAATAAATAAATAAATAAATAACGTTGTACGTTGAATCCTCCTTAATTTGAGAAAAAATGATCAAAGCAGAAAAAATATAAATGTAGCCAAACAAAAATTGACAATGCAAAAAAACAAATGGAATAACATTTTATATAAGATTTGTCAAATGAAGTTTGTGGCGAAACAAGCCATTTTTCCCCTTCTGATTAACACCATCTATGCGTCACTAGTAACAACATCTTTTATTTGTCGCAAATTATGTTCTTTTAAACGAAAAAATTCAATATTTATATGACATTTGATTAAATAGTTTTTAAGTTAGAGCCATTTTTGCAAAGCCACTTTAAATTTAAAAAAATGATTATTGTGCAGTGATTAAGAATTTTCATATAAAACGTTTGTAAGACCATTTCTAACCAATGTTTGGAGATGTTTCAGAGTAAATGAACTAAAATTTTGGGTCGATTCATAACGATTGTTGAAACATGGATCTATCATTCCATGCCTGAATCAAAACAATAGTCAAAACAAAGGATTGAAGCTAGTTCAAATGCTCTAAAGAAAGCAAATGTTACGTTAACTGGTAAAGTCATGATCTTTGTCTTTTGGATTGCACAAGGCATAATATTCATCGAATATCATCTTCCTCTTAAAGTGTAAAACCATCACAGATGAATATTATGCATCAGTATTAAGCACTTTGAATGAAAAACTAAAGGAAAAACGGCCTCATTTGAAGAAGTAAAAGTGCTGCACAATCACATTCATCATGAAAAACACGCCACATGCAAAACACATGTTGTCCGAACCTTTTAAATTCTTTCTAGACATTGCCGCCCCCCTGAGATCTGTTATGGTATGCTTTTTGTTACTCCTCAGACGAATAATTGGAACTAATCCCGCTATTAAATACGGCGATACGTTCGATGTACTGAATTCATGCTTAAAATACGGCTCTAAATTTTATAGATTCAGTCCGAATCAAGGCTCCGTAAATAAGGCGGATGCGACGACAATGGTAGATGCAAAAAACTTCGGCGCTATTGTTTAGGCCCCTATAGTTAGCCATTAAACGTCAATGTAACTCTCGTACCTGGCGTTTAATGTTCTCAATGTGTTCTTTACATGAAAACCTTGCATCAACCTAAATATTTGATATAAAATGTGGAGACATCTTGGGGTTGGATAGAAATGATTTCCCGCTTTGTTTTGCTGGTGATTACTACTTCGGATTTATTCATCTAACTGCAATCCGTCCGCCAGGTTGACCACTTTTTTTTAAAAATTTTTTTAACCATTTTATCAATAAAGTGAAAACCTTAGTATCTATACGTGAAAAATTTCAAATTTGTGTGTAATCTATAAAATTTATAAATTCATTTAACAAGTGTAAAATCCAAATTCTGATTAAAAACCTAACAAATATAAATAAAATTGTGTGTAATCTATAAAATTTATAATATAGTTTAGCTTAAATAAAATTAAATATAAAGAAATAAATTTGGTGTATGTTAAATTAAAATTGTTAAAGTTCAGAAAGTTTAATCCAATCGAAATTAAGTTAAATAGTCAGTTAAAAGTGTAATTATACGGAAAGTGAAAGATCATAAATCTAAGTTTACAATTAAGTCCTAATAAATCAAATTTTATAAAATTCAGAATCAAAGAAGTTAAAGTGTTGTTTAATTAATCGCTAGTAAAACAGATTTCTTTAATACAAAAGCTACAGCATAGAAAATTAACTACGTACTACAAGTATCAGGTAAGATCTCTCCATATTTAACATAAATTCATTAAATTAACACAATTGTGTGTATAGTTATTGTGTTTTTTTCAGACGCAAATAAGTTTGAAAGGAATGCACAAATATGTAAGTTGGTTCAAAACACAACCAAAAATAAATTTTTGACATGCTTCTTTTGCCTTACCCACACAATTGTGTAGGCAGGCCGGTAAAGGGCTATACCAGTTTTTTGACCCGCACAACTTTGCGGTTATTCTCGATCGACTGACTGGAGGTACTTAAACAATTACTGGGGACATCACTCGTTTTTCACAGAGTCGCATTTTTTTTTTTATTTTTCACCTTTTTTAATTGTGAAATACCGTCTTAAAGACGGGTTGTGTTATAATATTGTGCTTCACTTGGGAGGCTCATTATTGTTTTGTGGTCGGATTTTTTTTTCTTGGCAGCGGTAAAAATATCTCTTGCTTGATATTAAGCGAAATAAAAACATACCCGCGACTTTTTTGTATTTGGATTTATTTCTTGTCTCATTTCTGTAATAGGAACTTTTCAATTGCATTGTTAATAAAATGAATTACTAACTTATTCGGGATTGGAACGGTGGAAATTGAATTTTGCTTCGTGTTAGTGTTCCACTTCTGCAGGATGGGTTCATAACTGCCATCCACCCCTTGTGTAGTCGCCTAATGGAGGGTGTTATTTATCCAGCACATGTGTGGTCCATTCGGGGACGACCGTAAAATCTACTGGGTCTCCCCGTGGGACTTCGATAGTCTAGCAAATTGTCGCGGTGTGTAATAGTCTGTTGGGTAGACGTCCCTCCCCTCAAATGCCACTTTGTTGTGGCTGGGCATCGGCTTCTGTCATTCGGGGGTCTCCTTGACATTGTACTTATCATTCGGGGGATTGTTCCTAGATGGCCATACTTGTTTTATCTTTTATTTTTTTCTCAAGCTTCGTTCAAAAAATTTCGGTTTCATTTAAATTTTAATATTTCTTTCTTTTAAATTTTTCTTTTTTGTTTTTCTTTTCTTTCTGCGGTTTAGTCAAGTACAGCATCAGTGGGTCTATTATGAAATTAATTCGCTTTCGAAAAATTCGATTCGCGGTGAATATTGATATTATGATTCTTGTTTAGCTTTCGGAAAACCCGAAATCGGAAAATTCGCTCTATTATGAAACGTAGAAAGAATGTATTATAATTCACAAGTTATTTTAAGTTATATATATACTATATGAAAATTTATTTTAAAAATTGAAGTGAATGAGTTGAAATGAAGTGATTGCCAAGAATTTTTTAAATACTGGGCAATTTAAGGAGACCACAAATCACCTGTAGAGTGAGTTAAAAGAAGATTTGATGCTGTTGGTCCACCAGAAAGGACAATAGAAGGCTGGAAGAAAGTTAGGGTTGCGCTTAAGTGTTTATCTTTCCTGTTTATTAATTTGGATCGATTTAGTCTAGGTTTGCAAAGATTTTAAAACAACGTGAAAGGAAAATAAGGGAAAAGCAAATTTAGCGTTGCTATTACTGCAGGGGACCTCAATAGGGTTACGGCACTGAGTTCTCTTGAAGACATGAAAGAAAGACATTGAAGAGTGGATCATCTTTTAGATTCAACAACCAAAATCAACGGACTTAACGCGGGTTCACGTACGTGATCAAAAAAATTTGATCACAATATGAAGTTAGAAACAAAAGCTATTGCTCTAAATATTAAGCTATTTTACTTGACGTTTCATTTGTCATTTTCAACCATTTTAATTTGTGTGTTGCGTGTGGCTGTGGTGACGACTGATAATTAAATAAAATAAAATAAAAACATTCATTTCATTTTTCATCAACATTCGTTTATGGTTGAGTTTGCTAAATCACAAATCGAATGAATGAGTGATAAATTGATGAAAAGTTTTCAAGATGCCCGCAATCCGTTTCAATTTCGGCATTTGTAGTTGTGTCACAATTTCGCTGATTTAAGTAAAGTTCCGAGCCCAAAGATACAATGAGCTTCAAATTCTAACAACAGCATTATTCTAACGAATCGTACCTCGCCTGGGACTTTTGCTCGCAATTTAATAGAAAACGGTTTGAATGGGCGTAAAATTATTATACGAACAATATGCGATAGTATAAATATAAAATAAAATATGTATTTCATTTTTCATAAAATAAAGACAAAAGTGGAAAAAAAATTGATTTAATTCAGTCTTGTCCGATCTAGCCAATCCAATTATTTATTACTCTACCCTTCACTTTTCTGCTTATTGTGGTAAGGGATTACAATTGGCGCCGTGCATCGATGTGATCATTTTACGGTGGCTAGTTAAATTCATTTGTACCAGCTGGTCCCCTATATCTGCACCTTTCGAATCCTTCGTAGTACGTCCAAATCGCTTAAATTATTGCTGTAATATTCATTCAAAAGTTAAATGGAGATAATTTAGTGATTTAAACAAACAACTTACATGACTACAGCTGTCAAACGCTTATTTAAAATTAAGTTTTCAAACACTGAAACACTGGCTGTCCTATTTCCGAATTTTATTCAATGTAATAATTCCGCAATTACACAACATCTTAGTACACAAGATATTTTGAAAATCGTCGCACAAAATTACAAATTGTTTTCACAATTTTAATACATTTATTAAATATTAAAATTTGTTAATTATGTAAACGCACGACAAAATTAAAACACCAAATGCCGAAAATGAAAATGGCGCGTGTTTTGTTTGTTTTTGATATTGACGATATTGAACTATTTATCCCTTTTCCCACTTACCCACATAATTTTGTGGGTAAGACAAAATTATCATGTTTTGTGTGTGTTTTGAACCAACTTACCCATTTGTGCATTTCTTTCACACAATTGTGTTGATTGTACTTCAAATCAACTGAATTTTTTTTTTGTAGAAAAAGGGATATAATGAGCGTCATTGTTGCTCATAATTTGTTTTTTGTTTTTTCTATGTTGGATGCTTGCGATCAAAAATTTGCCCAAAGATAAAAATATTTCATCTCAGGCGGGGAAATTCCAACGATTTGATTGGCTTGATTCGCGAATCATTTTTTGATCACGTACGTGAACCCGCGTTTAATGTTAAAAAATTTGGGTGTTCCAACGTCTCAAACCCGAACATACCTTTTGATTATGTGGAAATTGACACTATTCTGTTAACCACCAATGCCAATTTTTCAATAGATTTCCCGTCATCTCCAATAAGTCAAAGTTGCCCTTTCGTAAAAAACAAAACTGTAAGCCATCTGCGAGTATCCACCTCACAGAAACATTGAATCAGCAATATTGAAATTCCATCCACAAGTCAAAATATTCCAAAACCTGCACAAGTCACCGTATAAACGGTGCAGTGGGTAAAGCTTCGGCCCTTGGAGCGAGAGGTACTGGGTTCGAATCCCAGTAGAGGCAGGATGCAAAAGCGAATTTTCTTCATCGATTACGATCGGTAAAGTTAATAAACACAACTAAGACCCTCTGATTGCAGAACTCAACGCCGACCCACCGTCCATGTCAATGTACAGGTTGACATAGAGCTTGCAATGTGCAGGTGGTACACTGTAGTTGTGTGAGTAGGTGTATGGGTGAATGAGTGCGTGAATGAAAAGGGGGGTATTAATTGACCTTAAAAGGACATTAAATTCATTGGATAATTAATACTTTCTTAAAAAAAAAAAAAAAAAAAAAAAATTCTGGAAGCTACACAAATTCACATTCACCAAGTCGACCAGCAACCAAAAAAAGGAAATGGTCAAAATGCTTTTAAAAAAGCCAGTAGAGATGCTGAAATTTAATAAAAGGACTGAAAAAAATCAAATCGAAATGACTAAAATTTTAACAGATATTCGCAAAATAATAGAAATTAAATTAATATTTCGAAAGGAAAAGTGGGTAACAAAACTTGTTACTAGAAAAAAGATAAATTGAAAGCAGAGGGATTACAATTAAGAAGACTTGAACTTGAATTAAAAGAAAGAGAACTAGATATAAATTAAAACAATTTTACTTAACGAAGCGAATAATACAAGCAAATTTTATTTATTTAAATTTTACACAACAATGAATTAAAAATGAATTTAAAATTTATAAATTGTTTTTTATTTGATCTCGAAGTATCGTGGCTTTTCTTGTCAAATCCCTCATCTCAACTGTTGGCTCTTTATTTGTTTGGGACGTTGTGCCTTGTGCATAAGTTATGCCGAAGGCAGCACACGTTAACAATTTGTGCAGCCTTTTCCAGCTTGTAATGCACTTCCCTTGTATGCAACAAACATCTTCACCGGCCCTTTAAAATATCAAAAACTCTATCGATATTGGGACAAGCTTTGGAATCCACAGTGTAAAATGTTGATTATCGTGAGCCTGCACTGAATTTTCCTGAATGGCGTCATGCATATGAAATATTTATAGAAGATTATGTTTACCTAATAGCCAAGAAAACGTATCTCCTGCTCTCCACTTCTGCTCCATCACGATACGATTATTCCTCATGTTCCAAATAACTGAATCATGAGAGCATCCTCCAAAACTGGCATCGACGGACGTAATTTCCTTTTTCTAATCGCATATCTGCAAAAGAAAATAAGTAATGTTTTAAATCAATATAATTAAGTTTTTTAAATAATATATCGTTACACACACACCATCATTACATTTAAACTGTGTGAGACTTTCCTATTAAAAAATGAGGTTTAACTGGCCGTATTATATTTATATGTGTTCCATCGATGCATGCCAAGGCCCCTGGAAATCCGATTTTCTAAAAGAAGTATTTTTTCGATTTTGCTCGCTCAGTCTCTGATGGATTAAAATTTATGTATTTCTCACACATAAATAATTCAATAAGAAAATCCTGGCCTACTGCCTGCTAATAACTCCATTCCGCAAGAAATCGAAAAGTATTTGCTAGTTTTAATATTGGTGGCATTTTTATTCCTCGTTGGTTTGAAGTGGCGTTCCGTTTCATTCGTGCCAAAAACTTTTGTAAAATGTATTACATTTTATTCGACATATCTAACGGATTAGAATTAGACCGTAGTTGTTTTTTATAATAAAAGCTGGCGTCACTTGATCTTTCTCAAAAACATCCTCGCTGGAATGGACAAACAAATTCAAGTGTATCCATTCCTTGACACCAATCACTCAATCAATTTAAATCAAATTTTAATAAACACACTTCCCAAAATATATTTGAAAATTTTATTTAGTTTTAACACTTCAACAAAAACAAATAACAAATGGCACTTTTGTGTCTTGATTTTCCTTTTGACAGTTTACCAACCAATAAACACAAATAAACCCAATAAACAAAAATTTCATTCCTTCTGCTATAAACTTCATTCTTTTAAATTTGACAATTCGCTCGTGTTTCATAATAGCAATATTCGCGGCGGATCGAATTTTTATTTATTTATTTATTCTACCATACAGCATATGCAATTGGTTATTTACAAAAATATATAAAGAAATTTATAATTAATAATTATAAATTACAATTTCTAATTACATTCATTTATTTATTAAGATGAGCAGGAACAACAGTGGTGACACCAAGTCAAAACTCCAGAGTAGCGATTGTCTTCTTAAAAGCATTGCGAGAAATGTATTAATCAAAATACTCAGCAACGGTGTTGAGACCTCGTTGGATACGCGTTGCAGGACCATGATAGCTGTATTTACTATCGGCAGTTGGAGTACGAAGAAACTCACATGTGCTTAAGTTGCGTTGAGGAGCATAAATATTAAAGAGTGAAAGTACGTCAGTACCCCCAAATGATCGTTAATCATATTAACTCTGTTCAAAATACAGCCCTTTAAAGAGTAAACAAAGACTATTGGAGAATTGGGTCTACAATACGTGATTATTTATCTACATTCAAAAACATATAATTTGTAACACACCAATCGCAAAACATGCTCAAGTTGCTTGAGCTCTTGAGTAAGCCATGGGCAATGATGGGCGTGGGGCTTTTTCATTATCTTTTTAGGGATAAATTTTCGTGTTGTAATTTTTAACAACTCATTGAAGGTATCTACTGCACCTGTTTGATATTCCTGTTTGATAGAACAACTATCTAATCAACTTCAGCTAGGAAATTGTTTATAAAACCGTGGTCAACATTCGCATAACCAACCACAGAGCAATTCTTAATGAAATTCATGTTATTTGAAAATCCGCTGGAAACCTGGATTGAAACTGGAGTGTGATAAATACTCGAAGATGCGGCAAAGTCATCGCAGGCCTCAAGTTGTCATATGTAACTATGTTTGTCATAGTTACAGACTAAGGTGGAATTATCGTTAGTATGAGTTGGAATGAAGACATTGTCCATCATCCAGACTAACTCTGGACAGTTGAAATCGCCAAAAATAATGAAGTCAACGTTCTCATTCATAAATGGTATTAAATTACTAGAAACACTGTCAAGAAAATCGTCAGAAAAAGCCTAATTATTAAATGAAATGTATTAAGTTTTAGTTTAACCGCAATAAATTCTTTGCTTGGGTCGTGATATAAAAGGCGCCACCTTTACGATTTGTACTACAGCTATAGCGGTGACGACGAAAAATGCAAAAGTCCAAAGGGGAACACTCCGCATTGATAAAATAAATCGATAAGCCATGTTTAAATTTTTTTAGATTTAGACCGCATGTCACTGTAACATCAATGATGTTATTGCTAGAATTAGATAGGCAGGGTCACAGGAGTTAGAATTATTAGTAGTCAACGTGTTAGTATTAGTAGAAAAATCTGATTGGTTGGTATTTGAAATGATAGACTTTAATTTAGAAATGCAATTTAAATTGGTTTGTTTGACACGGCTGCGTCACAGATGTATATGACAAATTTATATCATTAGAGATGAGCGAGGCACTAAAAATGCTTCGAAGATTGTCGACGATAATTTAAAAATTCTTTAACCAATACACCCAGTGACCAAAGTGATGAATCTATAGTAACTGATAAAATTTATTTTCGGGAACACCAATTTTAAATGATAGATAATCCAGACGAACCAAAGCAGGTTTATCAATCTCGAATTTGTTTTTTATGTACAATAGCATAATCATCCTCTATAACGTCGTTGAGAACTCTCAAAGATGAGAGACAAAAATCCATATTAACGGAACAACAGCATGCACAGTTGAATGAAGACCACCACTGCCAATAAAAATTTTTGGTGAATCATTAACATCACGTGCTGA
The DNA here is from genome assembly GCA_947310385.1 of Nephrotoma appendiculata. Taxonomy (NCBI): domain Eukaryota; kingdom Metazoa; phylum Arthropoda; class Insecta; order Diptera; family Tipulidae; genus Nephrotoma; species Nephrotoma appendiculata. The sequence goes on along the minus strand of OX371224.1, from coordinate 183,010,045 downwards.
TTGAGTAGATGCAATATTTTCTGTTGTTGGTGTTGAATTTTTAGATATCGAATTTTTCGATAGCGAATCCAGTGACATGTTCTACCATCACAATTTTCAATGTTCGTCAAATTATCGAAAATTACGATGAAATGGTGTGTTTGATCATTTTCGACTATCACTTTCTTGGATATTCTATCACTAGAAATTTTTTGTATGATATGTAGTTATAACACCTCACAAAATTTTTGACAGAGTAGTTTTTAGTTTTTTATACGAAGTCATTCAAGTTGGTACGCAAGTTGGTAATTATTCAATATAATAATAATTACATAAGTGCAATACTAATTTTATGCTAATTAAAACAAATAATCATTTCATGATGTAAGTATATACATATAAAATAAAAATAACACATAATATAAATAAATTGACTTATTTTAAGGATAAACAAAAAAAGATTACCACCCCGGCTCAATTGGAGATAATATTAAAATTTTTTGAGGATCATTCTGAAATGATCACGGGAACGTTTTTTACAATCAACGCAAAAACATCTGTTCAAGAATTGTGGAAGGAGCTGGTGTGCCTTTTAAAATCAGACGGGCCCCCAATCCGAGACGAAGACGGGTGGGAAAAGGTACGTTCATATAATATGTAAATATTAGGTATTAAAAGTTAAAAATAATTAAATGATGCTTAGGTTGGGCCGACCTGAAAAACAAAATAAAAAAGAAACTGCGAAACGAGAAGAAGGATAAAGCCCAAACAGGCGGTGGTACCGCCAAGGCGATTATATCTACATTCGAGGAGCGAGTCATAATTTTAACCGGGATGAACCATTGTGTTTTTGGTTTTGGAAGGGCTTCTTTTGGGCATGAGACGGAGAACTCCGAAACACAACCGACCGACTCAGTTTTTACCACCGCCGAACCATCGGAAATTGATTGCCAGCCTTCGGGGATTACAAGAACCATTGAATCACAACCAAAGAGATAGCGAGGTTCAATTCAAAGAAAAATTTTGGTAGAAATCAAAAATCAGGGAGCCTAAAATTTAAAATTAAAAAGCACAGTTGTAGAATTGATGAGAGAGGCGAACTCTATAAACGCAAATATCATAAAACTAAAGCAAAATAAATTTTTACTAAAAAATAATTAAAAAGCGCTTTAATTATTTTTATTATTTATTTTCTATGAATTTTTATTTTTATTTAATGAAATAAATATCAGTTAAACCACATTTTTCAATGTATTTTAATTAAAAATAATTGAGAAGCCCATTTCTTATCTGCAACGCCGTCGCCGTCCTCTGCCGTATTAAATTCAAATTCATATTCTGAATTCCGATGGCTAATTGCGGGTTGGCTAGGTAGGGACGCTAAATCGATTTTGTGCTCTAAGCAGATGTTAAATAATGCACAGCACACGTTTATGATCCGTACTACTTTTAAAGACTCGTATCGAAGAACCCGTTCTCCTAGTAGACAGCGAAAGGTATTTTTAGCATCCCATAACATCGTTCTATAGGATTTCGTGCCTGAGCATGAAAGAAATTATATTTTTGCTGATTGGGTGTTGGGGATTTAAATGGAGTTATGAGCCATGGCTCGAATCCCCCAATTTCCATGTATTTCATTCGCCATTTTCTTATATATCCTTCATAGCCTTCCTGTCTTGGGAAACCGCCCAAATTCTGGAATCATGCAAAGACCCTGGGAAATTGGCACATACCAACATAATTTTCAAATCATAATTGCAAATCTTAAAAATAAAAGTACATAAAATAGTTTAAAAATAAATTACTTTACTTACCAATTGAACGTTTATCGAGTGGTAGCTCTTTCGATACACGAAAATATCTTCGTTTACTGAGGGAGCGATAATTTGAACGTGTGTGCAATCCACGCAACCAATAACGCCCGGATGGCTGGTTTAAAAAAAAATTGTTTGTGTTGCTGCCTTTTCCTTCTATCAGGAAATTTAATATATTTTTCGCATATTGACCTTTTCAATATTATAGTAAATTCGTTGATAGTCTGCTATAGGGCAGACTGATCCATCGGATGTAAGAGTACGTCTCTAACAGTCCGCTGGTATGAACCAGTGGCGAAAATGTTCAGTACAGCTGCTAATTTTGTTTGTAGTGGGATTTTTGTCACACGCTTTACTGGTTCAATGTGAGGCAATAGTTCGCTCTTTAAATATATAAATATATTTTTATTTACGCGAAATGATTCTGTAAATCTAAAAATTCAAATTAAAATTCTTTATATCTTATAATTAATTCAACTCATTTATCATCCAAGTCCATCACATCATATCTATCTCGCAAATATTTTCTCTCAATATAATAACTTATTTGGGGATGTTGGTTATGGTCTTCCGTATCATGCAAAGTGCTAATTGCTACTGCAAAAACATTATACATATGTATTTATATGTCAAAAATAAGAAATTTAAAGCACGAAAACACCAAATTCTATAATTGTCTATACATTTTTTTTGTTTTTTTGACAGATTGACAAGTAACGCCATCATCTTTTAAATTTGAACTAAACACATTTTTTCGAAATTAGGTTCCATTAGAGCAGTGATTCTTAACAGGGGGGCCGCGGCCCCCTAGGGGTCCGTAAGAAGTTTGCAGGGGGATCGCCAAAGTTTGCAAAATTTCCTTCAGAATAAAAAAAAAAACAAATTGATGTATAAGGTAAATGTACCGACAGTATAAGAATCTCGTTGACGTTTTGTTAAGATATTTTTTTCGGATGATTTTTTTTTATATAATATTTCGTATAAATATAGTTTATAACATGAATAATATTATAAAAGTTAAGTTTCAATAATTCTTTCATATTAATCATGAAAATTAAATAATTTCATTGCATAAAGTCTATGTTCTTATTATCGGCATATGCGATTTATTTTTGATCTAATTTCCGGCAGCACTTGTTGTTGCCGGACAAACAACAAAAACTTATTTTCAATAAAAGAAAACTTTTATTTTTCGTTTTTATATTAAACGTTATAAACAAATTATGTCCTGCTAATTCACAGCTAGAATATTAACTTTAGAAAATCCATCAAAAATAATAAAACTAGACGATAACAAAAATAATTCAGGTACTAGATAAGTAATAATTTTACTAAAATTAATTAAAACTATTCTTTTGGAAAGTTTCGATTTCAGGAACCGCATAAAATCCTCTGGCATTTTATAGAGAAGGTGGGTTGATAACACTACATACTTCATCCTCTTGATACCAAATAGCGTCGTCCTTGCTCGGTCATTTTCAGTTTTGACCACTCATTTGCATTGTTTTAATGTATGTTTCATTTTCTTTTACTTCCAGTACAGACTTAGGGATATACTCTCCCTCGTATGCAATTATGACATAATCGTTAGGACATGTTTTTAAGCAATTTTGTTAAAACAAAATTCAACATGGTTTCGGTTTGCCATCTGTCCGTCTGTGTCCACGATAACTTGGGAACGGATGCAGATATCAACTTAATTTCTTCACTAAAAGTTCAAACAATTCATGGGATTGAGCCATATTGATTTAGACATTTCTGTGTTTAGGGTATTCGGAGATATGTAGGGTTTTGTTAACCCCTTCCTTAAAATTGATAGACTTTTTATTTTATTTTCTATTCTATTTTGTTTTCATCGAGCATGTGAATGTGGAATAAAAATATATCTCGGTGTCGATTTTTTCCAAAATTCGACAAGTTGACGGAATAACCGCATGTATATTAGTAGTGGTACGTGTATTTGGATTAGTACGAATGTGTGCCATTTAATTTTTTTGGATATGACATTTCTAGATATCATTTCCCATTATCATTTAAAATTTGTAAATGCAAATAAATATGCTTTAAATAAAACTAAATTTATTTAATTTTAGTTTTAAAATAATTTCTAGTTCTGTGTTTCTGATAAAACAAAACATTTATTCGACATCACATTGAAAAAACAATTGAAATGTGTAGCTAAAATATTTTTTCCTTAACACATTGAGGCACACTTTCTAAATGTGTGTGCTACTCAGGAACACATTTGATAACTTTTGTAATTGCAATGATATTTCGTCGCGGAAAGGAATGTATGTATTGTGAAAACTGCAAAATATGTCGAGTTATTCCTTAAAATGTGTTAAAAATGTGTTAAAAAACGAAAAAGTTGTATGACCGCTATAGCAGTAATTAACGCGAACGTGTTAACTCACCACTCAAATACTTGGTGAGATGTCAAAAAATAGAGACGACGAAAGGACATAAGCACAAAAAAACTGAACCGATTTGTACCGATTCATAATTTTTGATACTTACATTCGCAGAAAACAAACAAATATAAACACAGAAAAATTACACACACTAATATAAAAATGTATACTATACTTCTTATACGTATACGAAAACGTCAACGTTCGTCGAATTTTGGAAAAAATCGACCCCCTCATGTGGATGTCGGTTTGTGTGGATGGTGTGGTTATGGGGTTGGTAGGAGTAGTGGTATGGGAGGTGATGGGGTGGGTGGGATGAGGTGTTTTGGTTTGGTGTGGGAATTGGGATTTGATGGATGAGGGTTTGTGTGGTGTGTGTGTGTGTGTAGGAGCGGGTATGGAAGTGGTGGTGTTAATATGGGTAGTGCGGTATAGGGTGGTGTGGGTGAGATGGGTTTTACGGGTCGGATAGTGGGTGGGAGTGGTAATAGTTTTTAGGTGTGGTGGTTTGCGGTTGATTGGGGTCGGTTGATTTATGGTGGATTGAGGTCGGTTGGGTTGGGTGTAAATGGAGTTAGGTGGGTGTGATTGGATGTGGGTGGGTGTGATATTTGAAATACGCAAATCACATATCACAGCTTTATAGGCAACAAAAATGTTTATAGAGTTTGGTTCCAAACCTTTCCCGTCTTTTTTAAATTTCTTTTACACTCAATCCGCCATCTGTTTGAAAATTAGTTTTATGGTCTTGGTTCAAATTTCGTTTTATAAACTTTTCCGTTCTTTTCTCTTTTGCTTCTTTCAGTTTTTTCTTTTCGTCTCTCTTATAATGCCTTTTTTATACATTTCAATTCTTTTAAGTGTTCAAAATATTTATTTGATGTAACTGCATCAGGAGTAATATTCCTTTTGACAATTTTCTTCTTTTCAGTTAGAGCGTCCGGATAATAAAAAGATTTTTTTAGATGGAGTGGTATTAAAATCCTCATTAAACGACAAATAAGAGTAACCCGGTTGCTGCGTTATGTTATTGTTTTGATAAGCAATATTTTTAATTGGCTTACTCATAACTAATGCACTGGATGTAATTTGGAATTCAGGAATATTGTTCATATCAAGATCATCGTAAAGATGTACCGAGCCATCATTATCCACAATGCAATTCAATACTTGATTTTCGAGCCATAAATTTACGTTTAGCGTTGTTTCATTGTCAATCAATGATTGAATTTTACTTGTGTCTCCATCCGCGAAATCTATTTTTTTTTGAAATTTCGCCAAAATAAAAAGAGATTTTCATCTTTTTCACTCTTTCCTCGCAACTTTCCTGATGATGATTAAGAGTATTTTATTCAAAGTATTGCCCATTATTAGTTATACATTTTTCCCATTTTTCTGGCAATGCTCGTATGGCACGCCAAAAAACTGTTCTTCTTCTGAGGCAAACCATAGTTATCGAACCATTTTCGTAGGAAGTAAAGTGCTCCTCAGCAAGCCCGCCCCCATAAGCCTGGCAAGTAAGGTATGTGAAAGTATTTCCCAATTAAATGGTTGTTGGTACCTTTCAATATTTACGGTTTCATCAGGTTTTAGTTGCTCAAAATAAATCACACTCATGTGATGCCACCAAATACAGAGCATTTTCTCCCGTCCGAAGTGATTTGGCCTTGCAATCGATGTCGATGATTGTACTGGATCAACCCAAGACATTTTGCGATTTACATTTTCGAAATAGATTTATTTTTCATCTCCAGTCATAATTCGATGGAGAAATAACTTTCTTCTGTATCTGGCGAGCAACATTTCGCAAGTGGTTTTTCTATTTTCCTCTGACCTTTCATTCAGTTCATGAAGAACGCTGGGGAAATCCCAGCTTTGGGATCTTTCACATGGCTTTTGGAGCCGTATGGAGACGGCTTTTCGTGACACATTCAATTTATCCGCGAGTTGTTTTTGCGTTTGAGCGACATCCTCATCCAACAATGCTTGCAATTCACTGCCTTCAAACTTTTTTGGTGGTCTTCCACGATCTTCGTGGAATCACCACTTTTGAATTTATTAAACCAAGAGCATGCTCACCGTAAGTTTTGACAAGCATTCGATGTGATTCTGCAGCAGTTTTCTTCAAATGATAACAAAAATCAATGATGTCAATATGTAGGCAAACAATTCGACATTTTTAACACGTAAAAAACATGCGTTATCGTATGAAACTTGTAAGGTTATAAATTGGATGTTGTGGATATATTGACAAGTGACGCCATTTATTAGTAAATTCCGGTTTCATATTTCCACAACCTGGTATTAAAGATAATTTAACAAATATAAATTATTATTACAAAAATGGGGGCCACAAAAAAATTATAAATTATTTGGTGGGCCGCGAGTAAAAAAAGGTTAAGAACCACTGCATTAGAGTATCTATCGAAAATAATACAACATACCAATCATCACTATTTTCGATTCTTTCATCACTATCGAAGCGAATCGAAGTGATGGTAGAACATGTCAGCACAGTTTGAACATTAGCTGGAGATTCATATAACCGCATAGACCTTTGATGTTGTGTCTGCTAATGGAACTCTCCATGTTCCTTTACAAAGTAGAACGTCGATTAATTTATTAAATTAAAAATATAAATTTGCTACTAATCACAAATTCGCAGCAATAAACGTATACCATTTGCGTTTTCCACCACCACGCCTGCACATTAACCAAGCTGCCATTATGTATGGCGGGTAAAAACATTATTATTGAATACAATTAATTATAAATAATAATTTAATTAAACGTTACAAATCATATAATTAACCAATATCTAATAATGCGAGAGTAATTTTAGTGTGTTGCTAATTAGAATATAATGTCTTGTTTACATTCTAATTAACAGTTAGTGATTGTAATTTTCTACACTTTAAACCGTGACATGTTAGTTGATGCAAATTCTCAATATACTTGAATCAATCGGCAGTTCATGATCTACCGATGTTTTTTTTTGTGAATACTATAAATTATTCCTATTTGCTACCCGCTTTTGGTAATTATCTACTCCAAGCTAAAAATAATGAGACGTAATTTACGAGGTACTTATAAATTTAACCTCGGTTCGATCCAAACTGCTAAATTAAAACCCTAAATAATATGCTAACTATAGGGAAATGAGCAAACCTTCGCATACACAAAATTGGATATAGATCATAAATTAAAAATAATGTTATTATAAGCATATATACATAAATATAATACATATGTGCATATTAAACAATAATTTCTAAAAACTAAAAATCCTGCTAGAATAATTTCTAGGAGGCAAAAAAAAATTAATTAAACGAAATCATTTTCCACTTTTGGAGACGTCGTTTATGCTTTTTAGATACCGCACCGCACCGCCAAACAGAAAATTCTGTATCCACTATATTCTTGGCAATTAAAATATGTAATACAAAAAACATGAACATTTAATATAATTTTAATTTTTATAAACAAGGGAAATTATTTTATTATATTCTAAGAATGAATGTGTATTTTAGAAAATATGGAATAAAAATTATAAACCAAAAATACATTTTTTTTTTAAATTTATTTATCTAAATTGAGACATAGAAAAAACATGGTGCAGTTTTTAAAAATGAAATATTGAAATAATATGTGTCGTTTGATATAGAAAACTATACGTTTGTGTATACCAGACAAAAAACGATAAAGACTATCGAGATATTAAATCAAAAATGTATATCATATTTTTTGGCCAACTGTTTTAAAAGGATATATAGATTTTATGTACAAGAATTTGTAATATGTTTTCTGGTCAATCCATTTCTCCTTCGACAAAAAATAAAGTGTACGAGCTTAAGATTTATTTGATAGTTGTTCTAAAAATTGCAACATTTTTGATCATATTTCAATATTTTGATTGCAAAATAAACAGGATACATGAATAAAGATTATATAAAAATGGAAGAAACAGCTTCCTTTCTGTACAAATAAATATATAAAATCGAAGATTTATATAAGAACTACTGCATAATCTCGGGCAGATAAAATAAATAACTGCATATAGATATTCTGTTATATGGACTTTGCCGATAGTCCATTTATTTTATTGAAATAAAAAAAACTAAATCCAGTCGAATTTATTCGGTTTTAATTATTTCTAATTAAAAAGATGGAAGAGGATTTCAGTACATAAGAAAATTATACTAGACTCGAGAGCGAACAATAAAAATAAAAACAATTTCTTAAGCAGTATCTCCTTATATTTATATCCTTTTAATTTTACAATTAAATTCAGACTAATATATAGCCAGCCCATGACGATTATACGAGCAGTTCAAATTCATATAAAGTCTAAATACACATAACATATCGTTGGCACTATCGAAGATTTTTTATTATTATTATTTTTTAGCTCGTTAATTAGTCTTTTTATATGCATATATCTCCATATACGATGAAGAAAAACACTTTTCTTGCGAGAAATTCCGAATAGCGCGCGCAACATTTTACAAGATAAGGAAAGACATAAATATCGTTTTAATTAGAAAATTAGCCAAAATTATGCGACTCACGATAATCATATGAATATAGTATATTATAGTGTTGTACATACATATAATATACAACTAGAGTAGTGTACTGCACCCCATATTTAACACCGCAACAACAAAAATAAAATAACAAGTCGAAAAAAAAAAATTTATTCATTGCAAATTTTTTTTTTATACATGAAAATGGGAAAAATATCTTCTAGAAGTCATTAAAACGGATACAATTTTTTTAGTTACTATTATTGTTATTTTTATTATTAAACACATTAAGGATTACAAATTTAATTTTTTTTTTGTTTTGTTTGGGGTATGAAACGACGAACAAATAATGCCCAAAGTTATTTATTTGGGATGATTTTTAGTTTTTTTTTTTTTAAATTGTCTGATATGTTAATTTTTATATATGTGGTCATATCTATTTATCGGGCCTCTTTTGTTGAACAACTATAAATGTTTTTTAGAACTACAAAAAGTTTTTTAGAATACAATTTTGGCAACGATTTAGTGGAACAGGTGGAATCAAAGTGATGTAATTATCAAATTCCGGAAAATATTTTGCTTTATCCTCGAAATACAGACTATTCCTTAAAGACATCAACCCAATTTTAACCAGGGGCAGTATTGCCAGACTATTTTTTTCTACCTAGTAACAGTAGTAACATTAAGATATAAGAATTCAATCGTGCAAATAATTTAACAAAGCTAATTTTTTATTTGGCTTATATTTGTTTATTCATATAACAAATTATCACATATTTCGTAATACAATAAAACTAATTAAATTGAAAAAAAAGTTAAATAAAATAATTAGACAAATCACATTTTAATTTTTAGAATAACAACAAATTTCAGTAAATAAACCATTTAGTTTCGGATAATAAACTTATCGTAAAAATAAATAAAATTTAAATAATATTAAATAAAGCTAAAAAATAAATAAACCTGTTTTATGTTTATTAATAACATTGATTGATGTTGACAGTCCTTTTCCCTACATACCGTTCGTACAGTCCGTGACGTAAGCCTATCTACAACATCGTCCCTCTGTTACATTTCAACAATCTATCCTGTTTATAGATCAAATTATATAAAACAAAATTTAAATTATACATTAACAAATTAATTCGAGTTCAAATCATTTAGTTAAAACAAAATCCTTGAAACGGGATGGTGGTTTAACTTCCCTCGGAGGACGATTTGAAGAAGTCTGTGTTGTTTCAATATTAACCACCAATGATGGCTGTTCAACGTCAGGAGACATTTGTTGATTACTTCCATCTATTGTATCTCCTTCGGCCTTCCGAGAAGAATCCGAAATGCTATTTGCTGAACAACCTGGAAGCAGCAGTTTGGAAACCGATGTTGATTGCTTATGATCTTCAGAAGGGTGTGGTTTAATATTCACATGAGATCCATTCACATTAACTACGAACGATCTATCTGAGAGCTTTTGCTGTACAGTTCCCCTTGACCACAACTTATTTTCTGTTGGTTGTATTTGGACTAAGACAGGCTGTCCGACTGCAAGAAGTGGTAACGGTTTTTTTTATCGTAATGATACTTATTTATTTGTCGTTGATTTATTATTTTATCTGAAACATTTGGAACGACTTCTGGTTGAAGTTTTTTGATGGTTGATGGAATTCCGGTGCGTGTTTTTCTTGCAAACAGTCGTTGAACAGGACTGGAACCTATTTTGTTTGGAATATTCCGAAAATGTAATAGAGCCAAAAGTCTTCTCTTGTTTCATTTGATTTATTTAGAAATAATGAAATAATGAAATTTAATGAAAATTAAAAATAAAAATTATTGTTAAGTATTTTTTTTTTATTTTGTATTCTATTTTGGTTTCATAGCATGTGAATGTGGAATAAAAATGTATCTCGTGTGGATGTGAGTTTGTGTGGGTGGTGTGGTTATGGGGGTGGTTGGACTGGCAATATGGGAGGTAAGGCGGGTGGGATGAGGTATTTTGGGAGTTGGTGAATGAGGGTTTATGTGGGTGGTGTGTGTAGGAGTGGGGATGGAGGTGTTAAAGGATGATGATATGGGTGGTGCCATATAGGGTGCTGTGGGTGAAATGGGTTTGAATTGTACAGTGGGTGGGGGTAATAATAATGTTCAGGTGTGGTGGTTTGCTACTGATTGAAGTCGGTTGAGTTATGATGGATTGTGGTCGGTTGGGCTGGGTGTAGATGGGATTAGGTGGGTGTGGGTGTTAGTGATGGGCTTATTAGATACTTTTCAGTATCAATATCAATTGATTCATTCGAACGAACTACCTGATACTTTTAACCCGATACTTTTAACCAATTGATACTTTTTGTGACATATATGAATTTAATACCCAAAAGGGGCTACTAATCAAAAACAAGGGGCTACAAGATTTGATAATGTTAAAAATTTAATTATTCATTTATTAATTTTATTTAAATCTAAAATATCATTTATTAATTTTATATAAATCCATTCGAAATAAAAATCAGCCATAAAGAAAAATATTTCAATATTAAATCCGAACAATCAACGATAGTTACAGATATCCGATATAAATATCAATATACCGAAACCGAAAGTATCAGGTTTAATATCAATATCAACTCGAATATCAATATCGGTTCGTCAAGTAGAGATTTACGAATCTCATACAAGTATTTATTCGGTATTCATTCAAAAATATCAATTCGGTATATCAGCTCAATGTGAAAGAAAAATTGCTCATATATGCTTGATCTCTTTTGGATTCTCTTTCGTATATACATATATTAAAATTGAGAGATGAATACTTTTATATGTATACATTACGCTGTTATATGTTTGTATAGCTATTTATCTCTATTTTTCAGAAGGAAACATCCAAAAATATTATTAGTTGGTACGATATACACAATTCACTCTTTCTCGCAAAACAAATAAGATGTATAAGGAAATAAACCATACGGATACCAAACCAACTATGTATTTATTTATTCCATTTGAGTTGAGCGTCCGAATGTATTAGTTGATACTTTTAACCTGATACTTTTAAAAGTACTCAATTGATAGTTCGAACCTTTTGAGTATCAGGTTAAAAGTATTCGGTTCGACTCAGTTCGAACATCACTAGTGGGTGTATGTGATATTTAAAATACGGAAATGAGGCAACAAAAATGCTAACAGAGTTCGGTTCGAACCTTTCCCGTCTTTTTTTTTTTTACTTTCGTACATTTCAGAATTCGATTTGTGGTACATGTAATTAGTTGGCTTAAAAGTAGTACAATCCTGCTGATTTTTTCATGAAATCTTTTGTTAACAAAATTCCAGTCATCGTAGATGATGACATTCTGTTGCGGATTTTACTTTTATTCAAGTTAATTTGAGAAAAAATTCTCTCAACATAGCTACTTCTACCGACACCAGTCAGAATGATTCAGAATTTATATATTTAAAAAAAAAGATAAATTACTTCAATTAGGTTAATTTTAATATATTATATTAATTATAACTTCATTCATTGAAACTTAATAATACAAAAAAAAGTAAGGTGAAGTAGTAATTTGAAAATAAAATTGTAAAATCAGTAATTTTGACTGGTGTGGTAAGTCTAGTGTTAAGGTATCAAAACCAATCGATGCATGAATAAATAAATAAAAAAGTTAACTGGTTTACGTCATCGACGGTATTCGACACTAAGAATAAGTTTATAAAACAAAAATGTCTACACTGAAAGAAAAGATATGCTGTTTTTAACATAAATAGTAAGCTAATTTTACAAAAAAAAAATAGAGCAAACACAACTTAAATAGCGCTTCGTAAATATTACAAAAATCAATTTGTAAATTTAGCTAAATGCGTTGTAAAATATGTTCAAAATTTTTATTGAAAATTTACGTGTAATTGACATCTCTGATAAGTCAATTGAACTTATTTTGCTATTTTTACCAATACACTAAGTAATAGTTTACTTAAATTTTATGTAAAATTTACACAGAGTATTGTTCCATATACATAAATAAGAATGTGAAATTAACTTAGTGCGATATGAAAAATGAAGAACAGATTTAGCAATATTGTTAATTTTATAAAGCATGCTTTGTTTAAATAGCGTAGCGAGTTTGTAAATTTTGCTTAGGTGTATAGTCCTGGTAGCATAGTGGCACTGTAACGTTATATATATATATATATATATATATATATATATATATATATATATATATATATATATATATATATAAATATATATATATATATATATATATATATATATATATATATCCGCCCCGGTGGCAAAGTGGTCAGCATGCTTGCTCCAGCGACCGGAGGTCCCGAGTTCGATTCCCGGTGGTGACAAGGAAAAAATTTCACGGCTGGTTTAGGATCAATGAATTAATCACTCATTATCCGAAATGAAAGTATGATTATGAAACCTCATTTGAGGCGGCCAAATCCCTTTATGGGATGTATAGTGTCAGATATATATATATATATATATATATATATATATATATATATATATATATATATATATATATATATATATATATATATATATATATATATATATATATATATATATATATATATATATATATATATATATATATATATATATATATATATATATATATATATATATATATATATATATATATATATATATATATATATATATATATATATATCATAATATATTCATTCATATATTCATAATTTTCATATTGTAGGAATCTAAAATAAAAAAAAAAGTTGTTATTGATTTATTTCGTTCACTGTTAGTAGAAAGCGTTTTGCGGTCTGGTTTGCCAAGAAGCTAACAGTACAAAACATCATAAGAAATTGCAATACTTTTGTAGGACTAATAAGAGATCTGGTTTTTGAATTATGGTATAATAAGAACTGTAATTGAAAATTTTGTCAAATTGTTTAGAATTTAAAAAAAACTATTTGTCTTAATATAGAAATATGTCGTTCAAATCTAACTATCTATCATAGTTGTAACACTGTTGTCTAAAAGTAAAAAATAGTACAGACATGTACGGAATAAGTAAAATATGAACTTTTATTGTAAACAATTTTCAGCCGTTCAGTGAATGTAATATTGGAAGCTAGTTGGCATGATAATAAATTTTCTTTCGAACAAAATGCTTCGTTGGAAGGCTTTTTTTCTAAACGTTATAAAAATTACTGCGGTTGAGGGCATTAATTCGAAATAATTTCAGTAAAACCACCTTCGCTTTGCATAAACAAAATTTTAAATTATAAACCTGTGTTCAGTTCATCCGGTTTTTGAGACGTTTGTATGAATGAAGTTTTATATGGTTGTTTTTTCGCATTCGTGGTAATTATTGCAGGAATTTTACTCAAAAATTCGACCAATTTTGAATAAATTGTTGGAGTTCTTGGCAACATTGTCATGAAGTCAATACATATTTATCTTTTAAAAAAAAAGTGCAAAAATCACTAAAAATTAATTTAAAGGAATTGTTTATATATACCGATTATACTGCTGCTTGCAGGTTTTCCTGTTATATTGTGACAAATACACATTTGTGCTTCTGTTTCGAAAAGTACTTCAGGAAGATTATACTTTTAATTTGTTTTTTTTTCTAATTTATGTCGTTCTTTTCCTAAAAATGTATTTATTTGTATTAGAGATTTATATATTTTATTATGTACAAGTGCAGAAACACAAGCGCTTATTTATTCGTATTTAATACTATAATTTTGTACTGAAATATAATATACTAATCTACTCAAAAGTATTATAGTTATAATATATTACTAACTATTATACCAATCATATTTTAATTTTTAATATCGAATAATTTCATTTTTATTTTTTATATAGAAATGTAGTTTTTTAATTTAATATTTACTGTACAATCCAAAAGTTATATATTCATCAATATACAAAATGACCTGAACTATTTAACCGCAGTAGAACTTGCATTCTTGTTTTTCACAGCATTTTTTTAAGTAATTTGAAGTATTTAATGTGTTACATTCAATTTAAAATTATTAGATTAGTTAGACACAGCTTAATTATATGTATTACAGAATATCCAATTTTGCTCTTTAGACACGCTACTTACCATTTAGTTAACAGCCAACATTTACTTTCAAACCCTTTTTTTATATATAGTATATAGTTAAACACGCATAATATTAAGGTATAAATTACTTAATAAATCCTTGAGCACATAAATAGTGATTAATTGATTACACTGATTTTTATTTTTGTTAATAACTAAACTTGAAGATCATTTTTATAATAATTAAATTTTTTGAACTATGCAGCGCATTTATGGGACTAGTCTAGTTTGCAGTCAAACAAATTATACCGAATTAATATAATATTTAACGAAATTCAGTACGAAGAGTATTTTACAGATTTTTAGGCATCATTTACCCTGAAGCCATGTAAAGTTCACGTTAACCTATGCAAATTTTACTTAGCTTAAGTTTTATTTTACAAGGCATATGAAAATTTTACAAAGCAGATAGGTAAATTTTAGAAAACGATGTAAAACCGAAAAAGTAAACCGCGTGCTGTGTGGTATTTCAATTTTAAATGATATCTAAAATTTACATAATCTGCTTTGTAAAATTTGCATACGCCTTGTAAAATATTACTTCAGCTATGTACCATAATGGGTGTTGGTACAGAAGGTGCAGTAAACTTGGTAATGATATTAAATACACAAGTCTTTTCCACTGGTTTCTAATTCACAATTTTATTTTATTTTATTAAATTGGTGTAGATGCTTTGGTGGTCTCAATTGAAAAGAAATATTTCGTAAAAGTAAATTTTGATGTTGTGTGCAATTCATCTAACCGCCGATAGTTGTTGTAAAAATGGTTTCTGCATGGAACGTACTCATGCTTATTCTATTTGAGCTACCAAAGTCTAGTACAATTTTTTGTTACCTTTACAATATTTAAATGGCGATTAAATCTAGTTGTCAATATTTTGTTTACATTTTATTGTAAACAAGATTTACTTAAAAATTAAATTAGTTATTTAAATATAATATGATAGTGATATTAAAAGTGGTTAACAAGTGATTAACAAATAGGTAACTATAATTATCAATATACAATTAAAATATATTTGTGTTTCATAGTTAAACCTTTATATAATATGAAATTTGTTTGTTTAGGTATAAACATAACAGCATCCAAAAATTTGTATCAAGTTCAAGTTCAAGGATAAATTACATGAATTTGTTTTGTTTACAAATTATTTGGATATTGGTTTTGCTGTCGTATAGATAAACAGTGTTACAAGAAGTGGATAAATCTCTAAAGGTAAGAACAATGTAATATTAATTTTAACACATAATATTCTAATAAACTATATATTTCAGGTAATGGACGTAATTAATCTTTAAAGTTATAATGGTAAAAGGTAGTATGAATTTGATTAATTAATTTCTAGGTTTATATGTTATGATGTTTTATGTGTTTAGCATATGTATTTAAAGTATTAAAAGCTTTTTATTTAATTAGCGGTAATCGTACAGTTAGTAATTTGAATAGCGTTTCATATAATTTGCGCAACATTAATAGAATAAATATTCCTCGTCCTAATAAGGAACATTTTAAAAAATTCTTCGACTATACCGCTCCTAAACTATACAGTCAATTACCGTAAAATTTTTTTTTAACAAATAATGTCAATGATTTTTGCAAATTATTAAAGGATTGGCTATTTACTAAAGATGGAAGTATATTTGTAATGAACATTTTACCATTTTGTTTGTCAATTTTTTTGTTATGAACAATTATCAACAAATTACAATAATAGTTTTTCATCTTAATAATTTTCTTCTTTTGAATTTAAAAAAAAAAAAAATAAAAAATTTCAGTACCCGAATAGAAATAGTAATATTTATAATTAATATTTTAAATTTGTAATAGTGTAATTAATTTATTCTTTAAATATTTTTTATAATTGAATCGTAGCTCCGAAACATTATCTTTAATAAGGAGACTACTAAACTAGTTTTATTCATGATTTTTTACTTTTCATTTTATGTAATTACTTTATATTTGTTATAGAAATAAAACTAGAAAAAAAAAAATTGTAATTATATAGTGGTTGATGATTCAATAAAATTATAATGGTAAAAAGTAAAGTTGATGGTGGATGGTCAAAAAATTAAATTTATATTTGATACGGCTAACCGAGAAACATATTGAATTGATGAGTACTTGGCAAAATTTCCAGCAAAGTTTGGTTGTAGATGTTTTTTGTGTTTAACTTTCATTTAAGTTTTTTAATTCGTTTGTATGTATCTGCTAATTTCCATATTTTTTAAAATAGAAGTTTCCCTAAAATATCTTTTCGCCTAAATGTTTGCTGTCAAGACTATATTCACTAACACTAGCATACATAGGATTTCGTTAGGAAATATTTCACGGCTGTGTGTAGGAGTGTGCAATTTTTCCTAAACCTTTCCTAAAAATTAAACAAGTTAGTCCTCATTTTTGAGATATCGCTTTCGACATGTTTTGGCTCTGAGTCAAAAATTTCTCAAAATATACATTATATTCACGTTGATAGCTCCTGAACCTGTAAGATTTTTGTTATGCTTTCTTCAGCAAAGTTGTTGCGCAAGCCTAGACAAACAACTTTACCGAACATATCAATGCCGAAAAACGACATCTACATTCACATTTTTGTGTTACTTTTTTTTTTTGCTTTTCATTTCGCCGAAAAAAACGTTTTTATCATTTTTATCGGACAAAAAGTCCATTTATTGAACTTAAATCGATCAAATAAACATCTCATCGTTAAATATAGATACAATAAAAACTATTTAAAAGAAAATTAAATTGATTCAGTTGATTTTATTGTGATTTTTCTCATTTTTTTCCTAAAAAATTTCCTAACATTTTTCTTAACTTTTACTTTTAATTTTCTGATTCGTTCGTGTCGCCTTCGGGTTCTTCTTCCTCTTCCAAATTACAACAAATGTCACCCCAGAGTGCATCTAGCTTTTTGCCGCTGTACCAATGCTCGAGCCTTGCGGTCACTTGGTGAAAACGATCGCCATGCTCATCGGATTCGGCTGGTGATTGTTCGACGAATTTTTCCATATGACAATGCAAGAAATATATTTTCAATGACATTCTAACGTTTATATTATGAAACGCGGTCAGCATATTTCCAATATATCTGCGCCAATCATCTGATCGATTAATTCCGAGAACATTCTTAATAACATCTTTTATACATTTCCATGCCACAAGCTCTCGTTCACTGAGAGCATTTTCAAATGCATCATCTTTCATCAGACGACGAATATCTGGTTCGATAAGTATTCCTGTAATAAAAACAAGATGCGAGATGAAATTTCATTTGATCAAAACTTACATTCGAATAGATGTAAACACTAACCTTCTTTTATTTTCATTCTACTTAACCGTGGAAAAATGCGACGCAATTCGACGAACGCATTTCCATCTGGATTCAGCGCTTTTATAAAATTTTTAACTACTCCAAGCTTGATATGAAGTGGTGGTAGCAATATTTTTTACATTGGCTCAAATGTTGCCTCAACGATGCTGTCGTATCGCAATCTAATGTTCTCACGTAAAGCCCAGTTCCGTTCGTTGTATTGGTCGCCTTTAAAACGTGTATTCCATAAACACATAAAACACATGTTTTTAGTGTAACCCAATTGCATGCCACTTAAAAGAGCCATCACTTTTAAATCTGCACAAACTTTCCATTGATGGTCATTGTATTTAATCAAATCAATGATTTTTGTCATTAATACATAAGTTTCCTTTGTGTTTGTGCTGAGTGCAATTGGAATAGAATTCTTTGAGTTGGTAACGTGAAGGAAAACTGCCTTCAAGCTGCTTTTAGTGGAATCGATAAGCAATCGCCAATCTTCGGGATTATATGCATTGTGCATTGTGGATACCAAACCTCGGATATCAGTGCAAAAAGCGAGTGAATTATTCTCAATTGATTTATTGCTCCATATATCAGAACATTTGGCTCCAAAATGTTCACGTGTTTTAAATCCTTTGACAAAAGAATGGCTTGCCGCTGCGATAGTTTCAGGCGTCGTACCATAATATCCAATCGATTTTATGAGATTTCAATGTTATTACATGGCGCAATGACATTTGATGGTTGATATATTGATGCAGATTTTTCTCCAGTTTCGCGTGATTCAAATGTTGTTGGTGAATATTCCTCAGTTGGGTTTGATCATTCCGGAACAGGTATTTCATCTTAATGCGGCAGCGGTAGCTGAGTATTTGTCGTTGCAGTGTATGTCAAAGAACCAATTTTGTTTCTGTTTGTACCAAGAATATAATTCATGCATCCATCACATTGAACTGCATCATGTCCTTGTAGATCGATCCATATCATCGGGACACCAAATGGCATTGCGGCTCCAGTGTTTTGCCATCTATGCAGATGGAAAATGCATGTTGTACAAACAAAAGACGGTGTCCAACTTACACCACTAATAACATTTTGTGAAAAGTATAGTCGTAAAAGTAAAGCAAGTAAGTAGTCAAGTAAAGCACTTGAGTTTAAAACACTGTTAGAGGATGGCTATTGCCATCCTGCAGTTTATCACTAAGCGCATGCAGAGGCCTCCACGGTGATCTTTCCGGCTACGTTCTCAGTGAGAAGTGCGAAGGGTCGTGGGGTTTGAGGCACGCATGGCTTCAGGCTTACACCGTGATGATACAGAAATTAAAAAAAAAAAAAAAATAACCGCAAATAATAATAAAAATAAAAACCGGAGTTCCGCCGAAATTCGTCGGACGGAACTTGAGGAACGAACAACGAAATTATAACCCGAGAGCGATGCCTTGGTGCGCGCATCCATTCAAATTCAAACGGGGCATAGCCCTGGTTTCAAAATTGATTGCGGGCGCCAAGGGACCGCAAACACTATGCAGACACAGAGGGAGTCTCCGCTCCCATCATACCTAACCGGAAAAAATTAGTAATTCATTTTTTATGTTGAAAAATCAAAACCAACAAAAAGAAAATAAAGAAAACAATCGCCGACAACAACGAAGAAGCGAGACAAAAAATTTTCGATTACAAAAATTTTTGGAAAATTATTATATGTATATGTATATAAAAAAAAAATTAAAATATATAAGAAAATAAAATTCAAAAAAAAAAATTAAAATAAAATATTAAAAAAATTGTACCATAATCAAAATAAAATATTAATGTTGCGGCCTTGTGCGGCCGTCATGCCACAGGTGACCTTGCCCCACAAGGACCGTTGCGGCTTTATGTGCCGATACCCCACCGGTGTTAGTGCGACCTTGAGCGGTCGGGGGTTGCGTGCCTCTACCCGATACCAAAATGAATGGCCGGTTGGCCACCCGTACAGTTGCGGGGCAAGAGGAAAGGATACCAAATTACAACTGGTTGGCCCTGCGTATGAAAAATTCATTGTTGCGGGGTCCCTTGTTGACTACCCCGTTGCCGGATTCTGATGGAAGCTCCACACTACCCAAACGGCTGGCCTCAACAGGCCGCCGGATCTGTTGTAAAAAAAAAAAATATGTGGACTAGCCTCCCGTATATTGGGCGTTGGCTCACCTACACCGTTGAATGAACGAATAGTTGGTTGTCCACCTGTACCGTTGCTGGACGTTGGTTCGCTTTTGTTATATTATTTCACCGTTGCGGCCTTGAGCGACCGATAAATATATAGCGAGCGTTGTCTTGCCAACCGTAAATAAGTGGCCTCAACTGGCCACCCGTTAGTTGCGGGGCCTCTCGTACGGTATGTGCAGTCTCCGATTTATTTCAGCATTGCGACTAATAATTTCACTCCGTTATAAAGGATCACGCCACCTATCAAAACCGTATCCAATACGTATCGGTATATGCACTCGACGGTTTATAGTACTTCAACACCACGACTAATAATTTTAATTATAATTCGGCTCATGTGCTTGTTAAAATAGTCCAATTTACAAAACTATGCACTCGACGCATAAACCAACATCGTCACAAATGAAAATAACAAAATGCCTTCTAATATTTACATGAATACGTAAAATTCCCAAACAAAAATTTATTATTATTTTCTTGTACAACAATTTTATAATTAAAACTTTTATAAACTTTTAAATCAAACTTTTCTTGTTTTTTTTTACAAGGTATTATCGTCCAATTTTAACACCCAAAAAAAACTTTTTCCTATTCACAAAAACTCTCTTATAAAAAAAAACAGAATTTTATTAACCAAAATCAAAACTTGACTGTCTCAAATCAAAAACTCGAATGTCAATCAAAAAAAAGTGCGAGATATTTTGCTCTACGTACGTAGCTCCGAATGGTTTTAAACACGGGTTGAGGGGAAATAGGTTCCTGTGGTATTACAACAGGCCACTACTAGTCTAAGTGTACGGAAGCAGCCACTCCAACCTAACCTTGGCCTAAGTAAAGAAAACATGTATGGTGGATGTGGTCTTTCGGTCTTGATATATTCGGCAAAGGTGTTGGTCTTGACTTACGCAACAACTTTGCTGAAGAAAGCATAACGAAAATCTTAATGGTTCAGGAGCTATTAACGTGAATATAATGTATATTTTGACAGATTTTTGACTCAGAGCCAAAACATGTCGAAAGCGATATCTCAAAAATGGAGAATAAGTTTGAAATGGGACTAGCACAATTGAATTCAGCGTATTCGAATTAGGTTTACCCCCTGGGTGCCCAGCTTGTCACATTTTTCAACTAGCACAGTGTTAATGCAATAAATGCCCGCATGGTATTTCTGGGCATTCGTGCGCTGTATTAAAATAAAATTCGTCGAAAATATTTATATGAGATAGGCAATATTACACTTACTTTTACCTCTCTCTCTCTCTAGCATTTACATCCCATGAAGGGATTTTGCCGCCCGCACTATGGTCCTCCATCCGTCTCGGTCCATCGCTCTCGTCCTCCAATTTCGACATCCTAATACGAGTAGGTCTTGTTCGACGTCGTCACGCCAGCGCAGTCGGGGTCTTCCTCTACGACGTACTCCGGCTGGTTGTTGATGGAGCACTTTGTAAATCATTTGTTGTTGTGGAGACCTTGCAACGTGGCCGAGCCATCTCACTCGATTAGATTTGATGAAGATGTTGCTTTATTTTGTGGTTCATGCGAATCCGATATTCATTGTTCGCAACTTTAATAGGACCAAAAATTGAACGGATGACCTTCCTTTCGAAGGTAGATAATAACCTACAGTCGTTTGAGGTCATGGTCCAGCTCTCGCTTCCGAAAGTCAGCACAGGTCTTATAAGTGCTTTATAAAGTGCGAGCTTGCACGACTGCGATAGGTGTTTAGATCGCAATAATTTTGATTGGGCGTAGAAAACTCGTTGTCCGGCAGCGATTCGGGCTTTTATTTCTACCTGCATGTCATTCAAGGATGTTATAAGTGACCCGAGGTATTTAAAATTTTCGACGCTATCAAAGTTATGGTTACTTTTACCGATTTAATTTAAAAAAAAAAAAAAAAATGAAACCCGATCACTAATTTAAATGATCACGAATCGGATGACTCATTTTTTCTTTCGAAAAATTATCACTATATTACAATAGAATGTAATTATAATATAGGGATAACAATAATCTGTTCCTATTTTTAATTAAACTTCATTTAAATACTATAGTTCTGTATTTTGTGACTTGTAGATGGAAACACCATTCCATTACAATCGGAAAATCAAAGCAAAAACTATAATTTTAATTTATTGAATTTTAGGTTAAATAAACTATAAAGTATTTAATCATTACTCTTTGCAAGTCACCATTCCCTCACCAGTGATTTATTTTTAATTTCCCAACATTAAACAGCAGAAAACATTTGTTATTAAAATATTGTGAATCATTCAAAAAAAATAAATTGTGACCGGTGCCAAATTTAAAAATAA
The DNA here is from genome assembly GCA_947310385.1 of Nephrotoma appendiculata. NCBI lineage: Eukaryota > Metazoa > Arthropoda > Insecta > Diptera > Tipulidae > Nephrotoma > Nephrotoma appendiculata. The sequence continues at coordinate 182,987,383 of OX371224.1, read as the reverse complement.
AAAGAACTGAAGTGTTCGACAAATTGGTAGAACGTAACAATTTTGCATTAGGAACAACTTTTATAGAGACACTAGCTGACCCGGTGAACTTCGTACCGCCTCAAAATCAATAAATGTTGTGTAAAGTTATTAGCTTAATTAAATTGAGTTTTTTATTAAGATAAAATGAATTTCTCTCTCTCTGGCACTATATCCCATCAAGGGATTTGGCCGCCTCAAATGAGGTTTCATAATCATATTTTCATTTCGGATAATGAGTGATTAATTCATTGATCCTAAACCAGCCGTGCAATTGTTTCCTTGTCACCACCGGGAATCGAACCCGAGACCTCCGGGGCGTAAAATGGATACTCCAAATTAATTAAATTCAATCAAAATGAAATATATTTTAATTATATTGAAATGAATGTAATTCACGTGTTGTAATGTAATGTAATTCAGAATGAATGTAATTCAGCAAGGCTTTTGTTTTATTCAATTGATTCGCGTAGCATTGTTGCACTACTTTCTTTTAAACTATTTGCTGGGTGGGTTGCAAGCGGTTCGATTCCCTTCAGTGAAGCATCTTGTGATATACGACATTTTTCGTTTTATTGTCAGGTGCGAGAACGAACAAAGCGGATGGTTTGCCGACACGTGAACATTCTATGTACAATTGGCCGTGAGAGAAACATTCATTTTCTAGATTCAGACCACAAACAGTCAAGGATGGGCCTTGTGATTTGTTGATCGTCATGGCGAATGCAACACGAATCGGAAATTGAATTCATTTAAACTCGAATGGCATAAACTCGAATGGCAACGCGTTCCGTTACATAGTTTTGGTTGATTCAGGTTTCGTAGAATGATGATTACCGAGCCAACTTTCAGTTGTAAATTGTGCCGTGGCAAGCCAGGCAGATCCAATGAGTTTAAAAATTCAGTTGGATAGTTGGCTGCTTCGTCTTCGTTTGTCACACAGTCGATAGATTTGAAGGAATGAAGTTGATCGACGATTAGATTTTGAATTATGAAATTTAAGTGATCCACATCTTTGTTCTTTGCTGCAAGAATTACTCGTTCACTCACCCAATTATGTTTTTTGTGGTTAGTAATGTTGTTCGGGAACACTTTGTTTCTGAACACTGCATCAACTCGTTCTTCGTTGAGACAAAATTGCAAAAGCTCTGAGGAAACGAATTCAATCCGTTCGATTCGTCGATCGGAACCCGGCCATTACCGATAGTCAGCAATTGCTTGGAGAACTCTTCGGCAGATGGATCGTTTAAGCACAGACAGTCAAATTAAATTTTTCGTTTGAGCTAAAAAATGAAAACAAAATATATTTCTGATAATTCCAATATCATCGTTGTATCCGTAAATTTTCGTTAAACTGCGTATACGTATACGGCGGTTGTATGCGGCTATTTACAGAAAATGAACTCGCAGTTTAAATTTTTACGTTTAGGATGAAATATCACATCAGGTTGTCTCTGGTTTAACAATGCAACTCGCATGTTTGTCGTCAGCTGAAGTTTCATCACATAGCGCCACGCAGAGTCGATGATTTGAGGCAAGCGTTTATTTCATCGATAGCGGTCGATCTTGGAATGACTGGTATTTTTTGACGTAAATCGCCGGACAGTAGAATCATTACGCCTCCAAAATATCTTGAGTCATTGCGTAGATCTGTCATAGTTCGATTGATTGCTTCCAAAGCGCATTTGTGTGGCAATGTACATTCATTCTAGATTGATTTTACTTGCTACCAAAACTTTCGCAATTGCTGAGAATTTCGCAATGTTGCAAGTTGGGTTTCCAGCTGATTGAAGATTTAACGACAATTTCAACGCTGAGCAACTGCTACAGCAATATCGGATCTCGCACGAACAGTGGCCAAAATCAATGAAATGAGGAATGTCTTCCCAGTACCACCGGGCGCATCGAAGAAAAATAATCCACCATTTCCATCATGGATTATATAGCCAAGTAGATAAAATAAAAAGATTTAATAAAAAAATAAAATAGAAATTTGCATACCCTATTAAAGTTAGCCGACTCCAGCCGAAAAATGTCGATAACGCAGTTTCAAGCTAATCAAACTAAAATAACAGCCGATTTTTGTCGGTAACATCCCAACTGAAAAATGTCGATAATGCAGATACGAATTTTATGCCAAAATGTAATTATTTTTATGGCAAATTTTTATTTTGTTCTTCCTCAAAACTAACCAAAAAATTTAAAATAAGAAATTTTCATTCGAAACAAAATTTGAAAATTTCTAAAAATTGACCGTCTAAAGTGTCATGGCTGGAAATACATTCAAATGAAAGGTCTTATTGATGCTCACACCTGGAAATTTTCAAATTTTGTCTGTGCGATATATTCAATCGAGTTTTCCCGGACTTCCAACATAGAAATCGACTTGAAATTTTTTCCAGGTGTGAGCATCAATAAGACCTATTATTTGAGTCTATTCCTAGCCATGACACTTTAAACGGTCAATTTATAGAAGTTTTCAAATTTTGTGTGTGCGATATATTCAATCGAGTTTTCCTGGACTTCCAACATAGAAATCGACCTGAAATCTTTTCCAGGTGTGAGCATCAATAAGACCTGTCATTTGAATCTATTTTCAGCCATGACACTTTAAACGGTCAATTTTTAGAAATTTTCAAATTTTGTGTGTGCGATATATTCAATCGAGTTTTCCCGGACTTCCAACATAGAAATTGACCTGAATTTTTTCCAGGTGTGAGCATCAATAAGACCTTTCATTTGAATCTATTTCCAGCCATGACACTTTAAACGGTCAATTTTTAAAAAATTTCAAATTTTGTGTGTGCGATATATTCAATCGAGTTTTCCCGGACTTCCAACATAGAAATTGACCTGAAATTTTTTCCAGGTGTGAGCATCAATAAGACCTTTCATTTGAATCTATTTCCAGCCATGCCACTTTAAACGGTCAATTTTTAGAAATTTTCAAATTTTGTGTGTTGCATTTATTTATCGTAATTTTCTGACTCTTCACATGAAAATTATCCTGAAATTTTTGAAGTTTTGCTTGGTATATACCATTGAGTTTTCTCTTTTATAAAATAGTTTTTTAATTATAGTTTTATTGCATTTAATAAAAAATTTAATTTACAATAGTTTACGTTATTGAACCGAAATAAACATTTTTGATTTAAAAAGTAATTACTGTTTAATACCAAAATTACGAATCTGCATTACCGACCTTTACTGGCGAATAATACAAAATGTTTTTGATTCTGAGTTTTTCGATCTTTTTCGGCTGATATGTTTTGTTATTACACCCGAATCTGCATTATCGACATCTTTCGGCGGACCCATTTTTTGCTATTACACCCGAATCTGCATTATCTACATTTTCGTCTGATCCGTTTTTGTTATTACAACCGAATCTGCATTATCGACATTTTTCGGGTGATGCGTTTTAGTTGTTACATCCGATTCTGCATTAGCGACATTTTTCGGCTGAAGCGAGTCGGCTAACTTTTACAGTATAATTTGCATGCAGCCTCTAGTCGGATTCGAATCCAGTACCTGGCGGCGAAGCGCCGAAGCTTTAACCACTGCACCACTCGTCACATACAAACTACACATACAAAATTCATATAAAAAAAAGGGTTTTTATTAAATTTTTGGGGTTTCTTTTTTGAATTTTTGCGACTTTTCTTTTTTCCTAAATCAGCACTGTATTGAGACGAACAAAATAAAAAAAACAAAATGTATGAGAAAATGTATGAGAATTTTCTTGATAAATTTTTTTTCGGTGAATTTTTCCGATGTTTTAATAGTTATTATGCTATTCGGAGCGAAGACAAATCCAACAAAGTCCAGCCGTTCTTGTTTTATATATATAAATAAAGGTGGATACGTCATTGAGAAAACAAAGAAAATACCAAGGAAATGTGTACGGCGATTATCTCGGCATGCAAATGCAAACATACGACGTTGGACATCACCAAAGGAGTTAGAAGACTCGAAAAACAGAAACCGCTGGAGCTGGTCAGTTCTAATTAGAATAATAAATTATTGTAAAATGAGTAACTAGAAGAGTAGGTTATTCATCATAAACCGAGAAACTAATTTAAGATAGATAAATTTCTAGATGATCTCTGAATCAGTTGAAAAATTAAATAAATAAAAGAAAATTAATTTCATTGCATTTTTCGTTTTATACGAAGAAAGCGGCTTACACCTGTTTGTGGTTGGGAGTGTCTGGAGAAGGGTGAAGGGATGATTGTGAAGTTTACAGTTTACCTAACACGAAATAAAATAGATTTTTGTTATCGAATCCTTTTTTGTTATACATGTGTACGTTCGAGTTGTATTATTTAACTGGTTTATCACCTTTTACAATCTATAACAATCTAAAGAAAATTCGTAAAACAAAATAGAAAAATTTAAATGAAAATTGTGGATGGCGGGCGGTATGGGTTTGTGTGTAGATAGAGAGCGTATAGCATTTACGAATAAACGATTTTTTATGTTTTGGAAAAATGTTAGGAATAGGAATATTCTAAAAATGTATGTATCTCCCTTGGTCAAAAATATTGTCATGTTTACGAGATGGGACCATATGTTTATTACAAGTAGTAATATAAAAGTGATACACGCGAATTATTTTTTATTTTTTTGGGTTTTTCGATTTTTATTTTATTTTATTCCTATATAAAGTGCCATGTCCGTCGTTGAGCATAAATATTGGTCAACTATATGTATTTATATATTTATATTATGTTTTGCGTCCCATTTTTAGATTGCATCCCATATATATCCTTAAAACATTATAATTTTTGTCCAAAATAGATGTTTTTATTTAAAAATATCTAAATGGAACGCATTTAGTTGGATGTTATGTGTATATAAAAATGCCAATGTCCATCTATATATATTCATTCCTATTTATTCCAATTTTATATCCATGAATTCTCATTTACCTCCCTCATCTTTTATTTTAATAGAAAGCTTAACCCTAACAACAAGACACAAACAGCAACAGCAACAACAACACCAGAAATTCATATACTGTATTTTCTTTATTTTCTAGATTTTGAAGGTGGATTGAAATGGAACAATAAAATTACTACAAGGGATGTGATGTTAAAAAAGAATTTCACCGAAATGATCGGCAGAATGAGGGGTTACTTCACACACAAGTTATTGAGGTGAGTTGAAAATATAAGACTTTATACCTGTCGTATAAGAAACTGGTACACACACACAAAGAAAATATACAACCATTCGCATTTACATCAGCATTGGCGATTTAGGACTTTAGTATAATATATATTAATTCCCAAAGGACTCGTGCATAGGAGATTGAATTTGGGTTTTCTTTTGTTTCCGTAGATGAAACGGGTTTAAAGGTAAGCGATGATAATGATGACGAAAATATATAGTGTTTTTAGATGTTTGTTTCCTGCCAAACTATCGTACATTCGTAGGTCCTTACTCACCGGCAAGCAAAAAGGATTCATTTAGCAGCATACATATTTAAAATAATCAAAATATATAGTCAATTCTAATTTGATGAAGATATTCAAAAACTAAATTTGAAATAATCTAATAAACTAACTATGAACCAAGTGTGAGAAGAGGGGAAATATCCCATTTTCCTCTGCGTCTGTTGTTATCATATAGACGAATGTAGATGCTCTGCTTGCTGTTATCTAAACAAAAAATAAAACTCTTTTAATTTATTCATGATATGATTTTCTATGTTATACAAATTGAATTGGAAATAAGTAACAATTTATGACCAAAAACCACTTAATATACGCATAATAAATTTACAAAATAATAAAAAAAAAAAAAAATATACGAAGAAAAGTGGGAGTATGGGAGGAAGGATATTGGGAGGAAAAATAATATTTTTTTTTAGGAATCAGGAAAATAAAAAAGGGACGAAACAATAAAATGTTATAACACAGAGAATATAAAGTTTATTGAGCAACAAGTCAATTCGATGGTATTCCTACTTTGTTTTATTATTCAAGTGTTATATATTGACTACAGTGTTTATTCCTGGTCTTTTGTAATCGGATAATGTGTGAATTCCATTAGCATGAATATTTACTTTCAGTTTAGTGTGTAATATGCATATGTAATGTACGTATGTGTATGCGAGCATAACGATATACGTATTTACAGGAAACACCATTTAAAATTTTTTTTTTTTTTTTTGTATGTAGTCGACCAATTTCCTTGGCATAGAGTACCAGGAAAATCACAATCAACATATTGTGTCACGTAATCAGAAACGGCACACAACGAACAAAAAAAAAGCTAAAATCTAATCAAATAGAATCGATTTTGTTTTCTTGACAAAGGAGAACGTTTATTTTTTTAAATATGCAATCTAACCTTTTTGGAAAATGGTAAATTTGATTTGATATGCCTTGTTACTTTCATATTCTTTTATGTAAATTATACGCCTACACGTTTAGTTGTGCAAATAAGTGATTAGTTCTAATGGTGATTTAAAAGGCGACCTTATGTGTTTCTAATATTTTACGGCTAAGTGCTTTAATGCTATACATAGGAAGGGTACACTAAGCTTTTATTAAGTTACTCTTGAGTTTAGTAAAAGTGTTGAAGATGTGATGCTGTACCTAAAACAAAACCAAAAATTCAACAAAAATTATTAAAAGTCTTTATGTAAAAACCTTAAATTGAAACTTAGCTTTTAAAAGAATAAGTAAAATCACTTTCCCGCGCAACTTATTTAGCAGTCAAATTGATTATATGAATACATAAAAAAGTAGTAAATGATTAGTGTAGTTTTTAGTACTTGTACAATTTTGTACAACTACCAGGTGTACACATCAAAACATGTTAATTTCGGAAGAATGATAAAAAGTGCTTTATTCAAAGTATGCTCCATCGCTTGTTATACATTTTTCCCAACTTTCGGGAAATTTGTGAATACCATTTCAACAAAAATCTTCCTCTTGCTGCGAACCATTTATCGAGCAGTTTTTTCACATCTTCGCATGTACTGCATGTGCTGCTAAGCAAGTGCATGACCCATCGATGAATATAACCGTTTCTCCGTTATGGTCTATATGGATGGTGCGGGCTGGGTCCACCCAAGATTTTTTGCGCTTGGTATTCTCAAAATAAATGCACTTTTCATCCCTTGTAACTATATGATGCAAAAACGACGTCCTTTTGTACCGATCGAGCAAAATGTCACATGTGTTTTTGTGCTTTTTCATTCACCTATCGTTCACCTCATATGGTACAACTTGAGAGAGGAGTCTTTAGAGACAAGGGCCAAGGGAATCGTAAGAGATAGAGACGAGGAATCCAACAGAGACATCTGTTCCAAGTTCAAGTGACGGTAATAAACAACCAATATACATTAAAGCGGTATGGGGACGAAGTGAGCATGCTCAATTAAGTTATTTTAAGGAAAATTTAAAACGAGAACCACCTGCCTTAAAAGGACCTAGTACTACAAGCAGAAAACTACAAAACTGCGTGCGATATCATCAAGGAGCGAACGAAAGTAAATCAAAATTCGTGGCCGAATATATTGACAATACGATGAACATTCCAACAGTTCAACCAAACGCAGCCAAAAGTATTAGAAATAGATTAGATTAGAATATTATTAGATACACTTAACGAGTGTATAAAAGCTTTAAACAGCTTCCTTGGGCTACTGTTTAGTTCCTGAAAAACAAAGCTTTATTAAGAATCGAAAACAACATTACCGAAATTATACTCATCTTAAAACCCGCAATATCTAGCACAGTTTTTAATCTCCTTCGTCAACTGGAATCAAATCCCCATCTGAAAAAGATAAATCAATTAAATGTTTAACAATTTAACTAAATAGCATAACCAATATATATATATATATATATATATATATATATAATTAAATAATCTTTAATTACCTCTTGTATAACACAAAATTATTATTATTTTCATTTAAATGTCACTTGTAAATATTGTTCAGTGAACACTATCCATAATTAGTACATTTATTCCATGTTCTATTAGTAATTAGTACTTCTACTCTAATTTTATAGCATGTTTAATATTTTGTAATTCTACCTTAATTTTATAGAACATTAAGGTCTACATTTATTTTTATATCGTTTAACTATAATTGAATTTAAAATTATGTAATCAGGCAATCTTTTTCATTCCTTAACTTGTAACAACTAACAAGTGAAAATTTGGTTCACTTTATTCTGTAATCCCTTAGAGTTGATTGATTGATTGATTGGAATGTGCGACCAAACCTAAGTAAGATTCCCGGTTGACGCCGGGCCCATCCGCACACTCTTTTACATATAACAAGATGGAGGGATAGGAAAGGTTTATTAATTATTATGGAAATTGACCCGGTTTCAGACACCTAAGTAGTCAATAGTTAGTAAATTGTTAGTTGAAATGTAATATAAGAAGGTTAGCACAAGACAACACAATTATTTTTGATTTTTTTATATAAATATTCAGCAATCAGCATCCTAAAAAAATTTATAATTAATTAAATTACAGTAAATTTCAAGAAATAAAATGTCATTATTATGAGTCAAATTATACTTGAATACAATAAATGTAATGTTCTGATTAGTATTAACTAAGTTCAAAAACCCTCACAGTCTCCCAGAAAAACCTAGAAAAAAGAAATGCCACGATCCTTTGAAAACTATCTAAGTACAGCAATATTTAACTGCATTTCAAATTTACTCTGTAGCTTCCAAGCTAACTGTAATTTCAAAAAGTCAAATATCCTCTGAAATATCAATTTTATTAGCAACCAGATAACCATTATGATTCCTGCCTTGTCTGCTCTTCTGACTTGTAAATTAAAATTTTGTTTTTAATTAGAAAGTATGCTGGCTTCAAATAACTTCTGTAATCAAAAATCTTCATTAGGACAAAATAAATTAGCTTAATCAGGAACTGCAATTAATAATAAACACCTGATAAATCTCGATAACTCTAAATTGCTCAACAAATTAAAATTTAAAAAATATAATATTTTAATACTAAAATTCTGAATAATTGGATGAAGGAATATTAGCAAATTAGTTAATCTCTGAAATCAAACTGTGGAAAGAATCATTTTTATTAATAATGATAATAAAGTGTATCAAGAAAAACATGTAATGTTTATTCAGGAGTACTCGATTCACGCTTTTCTAGAATCAAAAATCAAACTCACTATGCGGCACATAAAGTTATTTTCGGAACGATCCCAATAGTCGAATATTCTCCCTGTGAACCTCTACTATTTACCAAGCGATCTTCCGCTAACATCACTAATCAACAACATTTATGACAAAGCCGTGATGAAACCATGACAGATTATAAACGTATCGTGGTAAATCTTATAGCTCAAAAATTTCAGCGTACGACTGATCATCCTAAATTTCAAAAATGATTCCACTCGCATTAAATTGACGCTAAACTTCAACAAAAACAGCTATAATATTCATTAAAAAGACTAATTTAGATATATATATATATATCTAAACCTCAGACAAGGGTTCTGTGTAAAACTGCAAATTTGCCTTTTTATATTAATAATTGATAAATACATCAACTTCCAAACAAAACAATTTAAAATGGCCAAAATAGCTTAGAAATATAGGTAACAATAGAGCCTAATATTATATGAATACAACCATCCGTATAAGCTGAGAAACATAATGTTGAATGAACTAGCATCACAAACCGCAGACACCGCTCATAATGAACCCATTTAAAGTACTCTAATATGAAAGAAAAACACAAAAAATAAACTACAAGTAAACAATTTATTTATTTATCCTCGTCGCCCTGTGTATATTGATCTAAGATCTAAGATTCGATCGTTGTTTTTTGTGTTTTTTTATTCAGCAAAACATTCACACACACACAAGCACAAAAAGCAAATATATAATAAATATATTATAATTAGCTATATACCCTACTGGAAGGCAATCGATGAGCTCACCGATGGGCCCATCATGAATCCCTCAACGAAGTCTCAATGAACTTTATTCCGTGCCCGGAACCAAAGTTATTTATATATCCAATGAAATCCTATGTGATCCAATGAATGATCCTCATAACGCATTGACGAACTCATCAACGACCCCTGTAAAGAAGTCACTGAAACAGTAATAAGACAGTTCCTACGAAAATTCATGCAAGCAGTGTAATATAATCCATTGAGGGGCATTTTGAATGATATCTTATGTTCAATATTTTATGTTTCAACCACAAAACAAAAGTCGTCTTCATTTTTGCAAGTCACTTTCAGTCCAGGTACACACATTAAACTAGCTCCATTGCACGTTCATATTATCAAGAAAACATCCCACAATCAATCTAAAGATAAGGAAATAAAATCTGCGTCTCTAATCACTTCCAAAACCCTTACCAGAATGAAATGCCTACATACAAGCTCAAAAAAATAAATTCGATTGCAACTGGATTTCACCATTAGAAAAGTAATAATAGCCTCTCCAATAACGATCTTCATGAACGTGTTAGTTATTTTTTGAACTTGACGCCTTCGATAGCACAGTACGTAGAGCGCTTGCTATGTAATTCGGGGGTCCCGGGTTCGATTCCTGGTGGTGACAAAAAAGTTACGACTGGGCGTTTTTAATGTGTTATATGTTACATTGTGTATTGTCTTATATATCTCGAGCCATAGTTATCGGCTTTTCCCCATAAATATTTGCCTATTCAGTAGAACGCCCAATAAACAACTTCAACTTCTCACGGAGAGAAAGATAATCGCAACACACCTTTTATTCAGAATTTCATCAAGAAGCCCACCCATGCTGTAGTCTTCAATTGCCCGACCTACAAAAAATTTGGACACATACAATCAAATAAAATTTGATGGCTTTTCAATACCAAATCAAAAATCCATGCAATTCACATGTCTGTGAGAGCTCCCGCGCCACTGTGTTCGAGCCCCGATGAACATTTTCCGATAGGGTAATACAAAATGAAGTAAATAAAATAAAATGAAAACAAAACTGCCCTGATCTCGTACATTATTTCTTCTTATACCTATCGATACTCACACATAGCAGAGCAACTATAACCACATTTTCGTGGGTATCGAAATGTAAATCTCATTGTACACCTACAATGCTAATCTCCATGTAAATATAATACATATATTTTCACCTTTTTGGCTCCCATCAACTGCAATGGTGCACTGTGACCGTTCCGTATATTGGTCCGTTTCAGCACTCCCGAACCAATTACACAACCGTAGGAAACTCCTCCAGGAAACTCCATCCCATACATTTTTCTTTCCTTTAACGCTGGATCTCGGGTAAATTTGAATTTTTGACTTATAGATGGCTAATGTTTAAGAACCACAACAATCAGTTTCGAACAGATGAGACCAATGATTTGAAAAAATCAGTCTTCTCATCAGGTCACGACGACTGATTTTGTTTATTAGATTGAAATGTATAAGTAGGTGTCGACTATCACAGTCGCCGTCACACAGACCGACGCAAATGGAAGAATTGCCCACGGTTGTGTAACCAACTCGAGAGTGCCGAAACAGACCAATATACCGAACAACCACAACACACCACTACAACTGACAAAAACCAAAAAAGTAAAAATATAAAAATATAAAAAATTCGTGAATTCGAAAAGTTAATTGTTAAAATAGAATATAGATGGAAATGTGAAAGAATCAAAATTTCGTACGCTACGCAGTAATTCGTTAGTAGTACAACTACATGGTATTGCACCTGATGAGAAGACTGATTTTTTCAAATCATTAGTCTCATCTGTTCGAAACTGATTGTTGTGATTCTTACACATTAGCCATCTATAAGTCAAAAATTCAAACATAATACATATAGCTACTTATGAGAAAATTCATATATAAAACAAAACATAGGATTCAAACAAAATTACCAAAAGCAGAAAAAACAAAAAATAGTCGTCGAGCAAAAACAACAATAAAAATTGTTAGCCAGTGTGATAAAACAAAACAACAGAATTGAAACACCCTTTCTTGCGCAAACGATACTCGAATAACCTACAAGATGAGAATACTAGTACTCTGCGCCTCTATGAGTTATTAAATACAGTTATTATGATTATATACTTAAAATTTATTTGTAAAAGTATGTATTAATGTAATAAAATATGTGTTAAAACAATCAAAAAAATGAAAAACACTTATCTTGTGCATCTTTGGAATCAAAAAAGTCCTACATATTGAAGAATTACATACAAAATGTATAAGATGCATTCAAGCAACGGTATCAAAATACATACATATAAACAAAAATTGTTATGTACATATCCTACACCATTGCAAGCGCACCATATACAAATTAATATAACTGTACAATACGTACAACTTTTCACTTTACTGATTAAATTCCACAAAATATTATTAATATTATTATTTATTTATTTATGGACACATATATATTAGTTAATTGATTAGTTAATCAAAACACATTTAAATTATAAATTATATATTTGTTTAGAGGAGAGACAAAAAAAACACGTCTTTTCTCTACGACGTTTAATCGCCGACCCTCACTTTATTCTGTAATCCCTTAGAGTGTATATTAAAAATAAAAGATTCATAAATAATATTTCTAGTATTATTTTCTTTAAACCATTTGTGAAATTTTATTTAACATATAAAACGGGGAACGTGAAAACCATTCATACCTGCATTAACATACAATACAACTCGGGATAAAAGTACAGCATTAAACCTCCTGAGGAATTTAATAAATCTAGCTGTACCCCGACAACACTGGTGCTTCGAGCCGGATCGAGGCATCCGCATTATTCAGATCAACGCTATAGGAATCAACAAACGTGCTGCAGTTAATTTATATTAACCACCCGCATCACATCCAGTGAAATCTAGAAGTTACAAATCATCAAAATTTGCGGCCATTTTGATGAAAAGGAACCACCTCGTGTTTAAGATAAGTAGCCTTCTTTCTTCTTCAATTTCTATATTCCATTTGAAATTCATATTTAATAAAATCGAAGTATTCGTTCAAATAGAAACATTTTTCTTACTTTTATTCTATTTTCAATTCTCAATAATTTGACCGTAGTACGAATTTCTGCTATTCGTTCTTATAAACTATCGTATTAAAGAAACAGTGATCCTTAAAAATCGAACGGTACGTTCAAATAAAGTGTGGTGAAATTACATATCTAGTGATAATACTCTTAGTGAACCATTTTGTGAACTAAATAAAATTCAATATGTCCGAGGTACTTATCGCTGGTCTTAAAAAGCAACGTAGCATTAATAAGTGTAAGTTAACAAACCTCGTGAAATATGCTCGGCAAGATCATAAACTGACCGATTTAGGCGAACTAACCACGCGGTTACGTCGGGTTGAAAAACTCATGGAGGAGTTTACAGATATAGTGAGACGCGTATCTTCACAGCCGATCCTACCGAAGAAAGTGACCTTGCATATGAAGATAATTATTATACCGCTATTACGACGCTAAATAATGTGATTCGATCCAAGAGTCTCCACCAAGGGGTGATAAGCTTGGATAACACACACAACGAATCCCAAACCGGAGAACACTCTCAAGTTAAATTGCCAAAAATTCATATACCTCCGTTTCCTGGGGATTACTCAGAATGGCATTCGTTCTACGATATGTACAGTACAATTATTCACGAGTCACCGAGCTTGAGCCCTGTCCAAAAATTTCAATATTTGAAAGGGCTTCTTAGAGGGGAAGCTGCACTACTTCTACGACACATATCTGTTACCGAGGGGAACTACATGGGTGCACTTAATAAACTGAAAGAGCGATACGACAGAAAGAAATACATCATCAGCACGTTTATCCGAACTTTTATTGAGCAGCCTGCAGCTTATCATCCCACGGTTGCTAACATCAAACGAATAATGGACACTTCTGATGAAGTGATTCGTGGATTGCAAGCCCTTGGAGATGTGGGGGAAACTCGAGATCCCTGGCTAATCCACATTCTACTCCAAAAATTGGATGATAAATCAAAAACAATGTGGGCCGAGCACTCGGCAGATATAGTTAACCCAGAATTCACTGAATTTCTTAAATTTTTAGATCGTCGAATTGACAATTTAGAAACGCTTAGTTCAACCACCAAGCAGACCAATTCGAAGGCGCAAATAAAGGGTCATGTCGCGTCAGAAAATACATTGAGTGAAATTGAAGGCCATTCGGCAGTCCGATCTTTCAGCTATAAATGTGCAATGTGCCAAGACACAAGTCATTCAATTTTCCAATGCAGCCAGTTCCAAGCATTGAACTCAAATGAACGGAAAGAGTTTGCCAAATCAACGAATCGGTGCTTCAATTGTTTGAGTAGTAGCCATCCGATTTTCAGATGCACCTCAGGACGTCGTTGCCGGAAATGCGGTAAAAAGCATAACACCCTGCTGCATTCAGATTAAACTCCAGGTACTTCAGCATCAGAAATCCAAACCAAATCGACAAAGGAGATCACAACTCTACATGTTCACGACACAAGCATGAATGCGATACTTCCAACAGCAATAGTATCCGCGGATGATTATTCCGGCCGAATTATGTTGTGCAGGGCTTTGTTAGATTCCGGGTCGCAAGCCAGTTTTATCACAGAAGCTTTCGCGCAATGCTTACGCTTACAAAAACGAAACGCACGTATCTCAATAAGTGGTTTGGGACAGTCCAGTTCGGGAACTTCCAAAGGTATTGTGACAATAACGCTTAAACCAACTCTCTTTCCAGAATTTTCTGTAGAAGCACTCGTTATGACCAGAATTACTAGCAAGCTGCCTCCTCGAAATATAAACATCGATATTACAGCCTATAACGGTATCAAATTAGCTGATCCTAAATTCAACAAATCCAAAGCCATAGATCTGCTTATCGGCGCTGACCACTTCTTTGATGTTGTTCAAAATGGGAAAATTAAACCAAATCAAAATGGGCCAGTTCTTCAAAATACGGTGTTCGGCTGGGTTATTTCAGGGTCCCCTGGACAGTTCGCAGTACCTGAAGTAGCATCGATGATGAGTCTACCGAGTAAAGATAATGATATAGTTAACGTGGATCGAACTCTTCGCAAATTTGGGAATTGGAATCTCTCCATTATCAAGAGAATATTCTGTCGCCCGAGGAATCATTCTGTGAACGTCACTTTGTCGAGAACTTAGAACGAAATTCCCAAGGTCGCTACGTCGTTAAACTTCCATTCAAGGAACGGCCAAGTAAACTGGGAGAATCATTACCAGCAGCGATACAAAGACTGAGAGGTGTGGAGCGTCGTTTCATTCGTGATCCATTATTTTCGAAACTCTATCAAGATTTCATGTCCGAATATCAGAGCCTAAACCACATGGTGGAAATCACTCCACCAAAATCATCAGAAAATCAGTTCTTCTTGCCTCATCATGGTGTACTGAAACCATCCAGTAGCACGAGCAAATTGAGAGTTGTGTTCGATGGGTCTGCCAAGTCTAGCACGGGTTTTTCCTTGAATGATTGTTTAGCTGTTGGGCCAACCGTGCAATCAACGTTATACGTTATTATTCTTAGGTTCAGAGAATACAAGTACGCATTTTCTTCGGACATAGAAAAGATGTACCGTCAGTTGACATATCTCCAGAGGATTTAAAATTTTAGCAAATTTTGTGGCGGTGCAATCCTTCCGAGCCCCTTCGCTATTTTTACCTGAAGACAATCACTTATGGTTTAGCTTCGTCATCATTTCTAGCCACCCGTGTTATCAATCAAATATCACAGGAAAATAAAAATTCCGAACCACACGCTTCCGCAGTAATAGCTAGAAATATCTGTGTGGATGATCTTATGGCAGGAGCCGACAATGAAGATGAGGCCCTGCAACTAAAAGAAAAGGTTACTGATATATTACAAGGCTACGGATTTCACCTTAGGAAGTGAAAATCCAACAACCAAAAAATATTAAGCACAACTCCTCAAGAACTACAGGAATTAAACCAAATCATGATCATAGTGAAACATCAGCAGAATCTATAAAGGTTTTGGGAATCGAGTGGAATCCGAAAACAGACAGTTTCATTTTCACGTCACGGTTACCAGCTTACAAAAACTTCACCAAAAGAACAGTTCTGTCTGAAGCGAGCAGATTGTTTGATCCACTAGGTTGGCTGGCTCCAATTATTATTACTTTTAAAATCTTCCTACAGCTTCTCTGGGGCGACAATCTTCGATGGGACGATCCGCTACCACACGATAGACAAATTATGTGGGAGAAAATAAGAAACAATCTGCAGGCCATAAATTTCATTTCAATTCCAAGATTTATTAACACTGTTCGAGGCTCTATTACAGATATACACGGATTTTGTGATGCCAGTCAGTCTGCCTACGCGGCAGTAATTAACTTCAAAACAATCACGTCCGATGGTCAAATTTCCATTCAACTTGTTTCCGCTAAGACCAAGGTAGCACCAATCAAGCAGCAAACGCTACCACGACTCGAATTATGCGCAGCAGTACTGTTAACAAAGCTAATCGAAATTGTCAAAAAGGAATAAAACGTAATTACAAACGAGACATTTGCCTGGACTGACTCCCAGATTGTTCTCGACTGGCTAGCGAATCATGCAAGGCGTTGGAGTATTTTGTTGGTAACCGAACCGCGGAAATTCTTACCAGCCTATCAAGAAAACATTGGCTGCATGTTCCTTCGGCCGACAACCCTGCCGATTGTGCCTCTAGAGGCTTGTCACCTACTGAACTAAAAACTCATCTGTTGTGGTGGAATGGACCAAATTGGTTGTTGCAATCGTCTAATTCTTGGCCTCTACAGAAAAGCGACTATGGCCATCAAGAAGAAAAGTCAAAAAGGATTACCACATTTACTATTATTTGCGCTCAGTCAACTGACTGGTTTGATGACCAAATCTCCAAATACTCGTCATTTTACAAACTGCAAAGAGTCTTATGTTATGTATTGCGATATATTAACAACTCAAAGAAACCCAAAGTCGCGAGAATTGATGGAATCCATTTAAGACGAGAAGAACTTTTCGAAGCATATACTTTGCAAATATGAACAACGTCGATTCTACAAAGATGACATAAAGGCATTGCAATCCACAGGACAAATCAATAAATCAAGTCCACTTAAATCATTGTATCCGTTTATTGACGACTCGTGACTACTTCGAGTGGGAGGGAGACTCCATAATAGCTTGGCATCATATTCAACTAAGCATCCGGCAATCATTTCCCCAAAGTCAAGAATCGCGTTTCTAATCCTTCGTGATATGCATTTAGAACATAAGCATGCAGGTCCCACTCTTCTTTTATCAATATCACGACAACAATATTGGATACCAGGAGGTAAAATGAAGGCCAAAGAAGTTATACGAAAATGCGTTACATGTATAAAATTCAAAGCTGATTGTCAACAGCTTTCCTCAAAACAGGTGTAGACTACGCAGGACCCATTTCCATCCACTTAACTAAAGGGCGCGGTCAAAAAACTTACAAAGCATACATAGCTCTCTTTATATGCCTTAGTATAAAAGCAGTTCATCTGGAACTAGTCACTGATTTGTCAAGCGAGGCATTTCTAGGAGCTCTAAAAAGGTTTACAGCGCGACGTGGAGTTTGTTGTGAGTTGCTGAGTGACAATGGTACTAATTTTATTGGGTCCAACACTAAATTGCAGAAAGAATTCAACAAACTAATTCAATCTTCTAATACCATTTCTAATTATCTTTCTAGCAATCGAATCACCTGGAAATTCATACCGCCTAGTTCTCCTCACTTTGGTGGACTATGGGAGGCAGCAATAAGAGCAGCCTAAGTTCCACATTAAAAGAGTCATTGGGAAGAATATATTAACCCTGGAGGAAATGAATAACTTGTTAGCCGAAGTAGAAGCCATCCTAAATTCGAGGCCGCTATGCGCAATTAATGACACAGAAATAGATGCGCTTACCCCAGCGCATTTCCTCATTGGCCACCCATACACTACAATTCCAGAATGCGATATAACCCATCTGAAACCATCCCATTTAAATAGATGGCAGCTTGTCCAACAACTCAGTCAGCATTTCTGGAAGAGATGGCACAACGAATATCTCACGTCACTTCAACAGCAAATTAGATGGCGAACCAGAAAAACCTCAATCCAAATGAACGACATTGTGCTGATCAAAGACGCCAATTTACCCGTAAACCAGTGGCCCCTTGCACGAGTCATAGAACTTCATCCCGGCTCTGACGGTCTCGTCAGAGTAGTTACCCTTAAAACCCAAAACACCAACATCAAGCGCCCGATACATAAATTGTGCGTTCTCCCAGCCTCCGAGGATAATCCAGCAGGACAATAAAAGACATCAACTTTAACATTTATTCCATAAACTACATAGTTATATACCACCAGCCATATCACCCGCCTAAACGTATAATTATATCTCATCGACGATCCCTGCCGCATCAATCCATATCCATACGAGCACATATGTCATCTTCCACATCATACGAGTACATCATCATCAATTACCACCGTTCACTTCGATTACACGTAACTCATCCTGTTTAGTTCCTAAACGAATCCATGAACACAGAAGAATCACCCAACACAATATCCACATTTGAACCTGCCAGTTCAACGGGGGGAGTATGTTTAGTTCCTGAAAAACAAAGGTTTAAAACCCGCAATATCTAGCACAGTTTTTAATCTCCTTCGTCAACTGGAATCAAATCCCCATCTGAAAAAGATAAATCAATTAAATGTTTAACAATTTAACTAAATAGCATAACCAATATACTATGTGTTGCATTAATATTTGTGCTCATGAAAAAATTATTTTAGTTATGTTTCCTAGATTATAAAACTCATGTAGTTTTTTCTTTTTAAATTTTTTATCACAATGTAATTAATTATTAAATTACGTTTCATTTGGCATACAATTTCTAAAAAAAATATCAGGATTTACGTATAAAAAAACGAATTTACTCTGTTGCTAAAGTAATTGTGTTACAAATTATTGTTGCAAAAGTATTTGTGTTGGGACAGTTTTAACAAAAAACGTTACTAATTTATATTATGTTGTTGATTTTATTTAAATTTAATATTTAGTCTGCCCACCGTTATTTAATATGACCTCATTTAGTCTTCTGGGTATTCTGTCAAATAATTTGGAAATAAATTCTAGAGGTATTTTACTCCACACCTCAACAATCTCATCCCATAACTCCTGCTTGCTTCGTCCAACTCTATATGGTATATTTCGTTTTACATAAGCCCAAACATTTTCTATAATATTTAAATCCGGGCTTTGCGGTGGCTACATTTATGCGTTGTTGGTCTAAATCATTTAAAAACTTGGTCACAATAAATGCTTTATGGGCAGGGGCATTGTCGTGCTGAAGAATAAAGTCAAGCCCAATTATTTTTGAACCAGCTACCAATGCTACATCATTCAGCAGTTCCAAATAGGTCATTTGGTTCATTTTCCCAGACACCATTGCTAGTGGTCCTACTCCGAGGTTGGTTATACAACCCCAAACCATAAGACTTCCTCCACCGCCTTGACGTTGTGTAGCATAAACACGACGTTTGTTTACCTTTTCTGGCTCCAAATAATAAAATTTGCGACCCCAAGATCCGTCTAACGATACCGAAGATTCGTCAGTAAACAAAACGTTTCTCCTCAATTCGGGGGGCTTGTTCATATGCTGCTTTGCGAACAACAGCCGTTTTATTTTATTTTGTTTAGAAATATAAAACTTTTTGGTGCATGTATAGGCCTGTACCCCAGCTTCTTTTAAACGACGAGAAATTGTGGAATGGTGTATTTGGAGTTCTTTGTTATCCTTTAAAGTTTTAGCGAGACCTCGTTGACTTAAATGTGCATTTGTAAGCATACATCGAGTGATGTAAGCATTTTCTCTGGCATTAGTTATTCTTGGTCGTTGGCTTACTCCGATATTTTGCACCGTTCCGCAAATATTTTGCTTCCGAACTTGATACCAAATGGTATTTTTATGGCACTTGTACTTTTTCGCCAGTTCTTCGGCTGAGATTCACAAATTATATTCTGCCGCAATTGCAGATCGGGTTTCAATACTCAGTTCGCGGGTTTTTGGCATATTGTCACGATTTTTAATGCTCACAATTCAATGAAACTTGCAAAACTATTTGAAAACATGTATTTTTGAAAAACAAATGCTGAAACAGTTATTTCAATACACCATTTGTTGATTTTTTTTTAGAATTTTGCTAACACAAATACTTTTGCAACAGTAATTTGTAACACAATTACTTTTGCAACAGAGTAAATTCGTTTTTTTATACGTAAATCCTGATAATTTTTTTAGAAATTATATGCCAAATGAAACGTAATTTAATAATTAATTACATTATGATAAAAAATTTTTTTTTTTATTTTTTTTTTTTTTTTTATTTATTATTTATTTCATCAAATTCCATTTGGATCCATATATAATTAATGACAAATTAGATAATTAATTTTAAAAACTAACAAGTATATATAAAAGAACTACAATACAATATGTAAAAATTTGAAAAATTTAATTTGTTGAAAAAAAAGAAACCAATTGGAAGAGATGAATAGGATACATTCTGTAGTTAAAAACTAGAGGCGAATGATCCCTTATGTTAAGTTAATATATATGATATAACATGATAATGGGGTTTAACTTATTATTATTAAAAAGTTACACAACAAAAAATATACAAAGAAAAAAATAAATATACAGTCTTAAAAATGGTTAAAAATTATAATAATTCTATCATAATAAATAAAAGATAAAGAAATAAGAATAAAACTGGATATGTGAGTTTAGAACGATCACGTGATTACTTTAAACAAACATTCAATTTTTGCAATATTAAAATTATGAAGCCAGGTTACAATACTTTTTAAGAATGCAGATAATTTTTTCGTATTTCGAATGAACTGAGGCAAGGAATTAAATATGAGTGGAGCTAAGATTGTGTAAAAGTTAAAAAAATGTTTTTTGTTATGGCTAGGCACGGTTACTAGTGATTTAGTGTTATTTCTTAGATTGTAGTTAAATGAATACCGAAAAGATAAATTGCCACTTCTAACAAAAAACATTTTCAGTACTTTGTATATATATAAATGTCTCAGTGGTAGTATGCGTAATTTACAAAATAACAGCCAGCTACTGGTTCTTTTATTTTTATGACATATTATTCTAATTGTGTGTTTTTGAGCCAATAGAATAGGTTCAAGAGTATTGAAGTAGGTACCACCCCAACAAACAATACCATACTGGAGCTTTGAATGAACAATTCCATAGTATATGCGTTTTAAAACTTTCAGAGAGCAATAGTTTTTCAATTGATATAGTTTACGTATTGCAGATACCATATATTCGCTTAGATTGCTTGTATGCTTTTTCCAGTTTAGATTCATATCGATGACAAGACCCAAATATTTGATACTCATCACAGATTCAATTTTAAAACAGTTTGCAGAGCAAGGATAATTTAAACGATTTGTAATGACACATTTGTCACAGTTTGCAATACCCAAGGTATGTTTTAAACAGTCAGCCGAATGATAGAATATATCAAAATCATAAACAGTAGATCCAGATAACGTGAAGTTAATTAATTTAGTTTTTTCACTTACTAGCAACTTGTGTTTTGCAAACCATTGTCTCATAACATGTAAATCATAATTAATGTTTATAGCTGTCAAAAAATGATTATCATTGGTATAAGTGAAAGCTAGATCATCAGCAAAAGCTGTTACACTACCATGAAATTTTTGTTTAAAAATTGAATTTATATAGATCAAAAAATGCAAAATTAAAAAAAAAAAAAAATTACATGAGTTTTATAATCTAGGAAACATAAATAAAATAATTTTTTCATGAGCACAAATATTAATGCAACACATAGTATATATATAATTAAATAATCTTTAATTACCTCTTGTATAACACAAAATTATTATTATTTTCATTTAAATGTCACTTGTAAATATTGTTCAGTGAACACTATCCATAATTAGTACATTTATTCCATGTTCTATTAGTAATTAGTACTTCTACTTTAATTTTATAGCATGTTTAATATTTTGTAATTCTACCTTAATTTTATAGAACATTAAGGTCTACATTTATTTTTATATCGTTTAACTATAATTGAATTTAAAATTATGTAATCAGGCAATCTTTTTCATTCCTTAACTTGTAACAACTAACTTGTAACAACTGTAATCCCTTAGAGTGTATATTAAAAATAAAAGATTCATAAATAATATTTCTAGTATTATTTTCTTTAAACCATTTGTGAAATTTTATTTAACATATAAAACGGGGAACGTGAAAACCATTCACACCTGCATTAACATACAATACAACTCGGGATAAAAGTACAGCATTAAACCTCCTGAGGAATTTAATAAATCTAGCTGTACCCCGACAACAGCTACAACGTGGGCGAATGACTTTCCCAAAATGGATCAATTTTTAAGTCTGTTAATGGTTAGAATGATTGTGCCTGAAGTACTCCAGAGAGCAAACACCATTTCAGGTAAACAATTAAAAAATAAATTAATATTGTAAAGGGGTACATAATTCTAAACTGTGTTCATTATAAACAAATTACCCAAGCCCGAGAATAGATTTCATCAATTGCAAAAAATGGTGTTCCAACTTCCTATCACATAGCTCAACAGATGTATGTTTCAAAACAGAAACATACACAATATCATAAAGCAAAATATACATAAGAGGACTCATGTAGAGATTCCGAGGTTAATCTATTTTACTTTTGGGAATCTGTATAAGCCTAACAAGAACAATGACCTATACAATAACTATCCCGATATGTTTATAAGATTCGTATATATGGATTAAATATAGAAAAAAACTAAATTTGTATATGTAAATATATTAAAACTATAAAATAAGATTAACCTCGGAAAAACCAGCTTATAAAATTTGCACTACTTGATTTCTCTTATATATTTATTGCTCGATGAAAATATGCAATAACAATCCTGCCCTCAGCGGCTAAATTAATGACCAAAACATCAACAAACAAAACGATTATGTTACGGTGCATATGTTTTGCTAAAAATAAAATGAAATATATGCTAGAGCAAAAACTAACACGTAAAGACGGCTATTGGTGAGAAAATATAATATTAGCGGATCCACAGTATGATTGTCGGTCTCAAAATTAGTTTGGGTTGGGCAACCGCTCAACCTAGAATACTAATAGATAACATCACTGTAAAGGAGGAATTAGCAAGGTCAAGAGTTTCACAAATGTTGGGATTTAGAAGAAGTACCGATTGAATCTCTACTAACAAAATCCGATGAACAGCGTGAAATAATTTGCCAACAATCCAAGTGGATGAAACGTGGTTCTCTTATCGAATGAGAAATTATCCCAAAATAATGAACGACTATGAAAACTTTATGTAGGATTCATGAAAGAATATCTCCAAATGGGACATACGATTTTTAATTTTTAATGGTTACGCGTACCATTTTGAGACCTGCTGGATCTTCCGTGCGTCAGTGGACGTGACACCGGAGAAAAATTATTTTGTGCAAAGGAAGAGTTGTAACGAAAGTGGCTGAAGGCAATGATGTGATTAAAAAAGGATTTTCAGCCTATTTTTTCCTAAATAATTAAAAAAAAAAACATATTTTATTTAGGGTTTTTAACTTTTCTTAATAAAATATTTTGAAAGTAAATTAAGAAGTACCGACCAAATGGCACAGTGGTTAAAGCTTTGGCGTTTGGATCGGGGCGTACCGGGTTCAAATTCCGGATGCAAAGGGAATTTCCATCAACAGATTACGATCTGTGGTAAAATGGAACACACATATGATCCCCTATCGAAGTGCAAAGCTCATAGGCCGGCCCATCTTCTATGGCAGTATAGGCTGGCATGGAGCTATTTAATATGCAGATGGTGATAAAATCGAACTACGGCTGTATGTAGGTCTTTGAATGGGCTGGCAACGGAGTAAAAGTAAGGACGGTAAAAGCACACCGCGAAAGAGTTGGGAGAGCCTTGGCCCCAGAACAGATTGCATAGGTAATAATTATAAAAGAAAAAAGAATTCTAAATCATTTTCATAATGAATTAAAAACACTACGGCAAATAGTATTAAAAGAATTAAAAACACTTATTTAAATTCATAAAAACACTTCCCTTAATTCAACTATTCATAACTCGGGTAGCCTAATGAGTGAACAAGTGCTTTTCAAAGTACTGGCCTGTGACAACATTAATTGTTTACTAATGACGCCAATGTAAGTCAACAACTAGACGGCAGCATAATTAAATAAAAATTATACACCTTGGCCCCTTATTACGACGACAATAAATTTCACAAAATCAACAAAAATAAATTATTATATAATAAATTATGAACAATTTAAGTGTAATTGATTTTCTTAATTCATAAATTGAATTTTTCGCATCCATATTCAAGAAGTTACTGAGAATTTAAAGAAATGCGCCTAGTTAGATGACGTAATACGAAGTTTTAGTGTATTCCACTACAAAAATATAAATACTACCGTGAGAGCGCAGAGAATATTATATCCTTTTTCCGGTCAGGCACATTTTTTTCTTTTATTTAAGTCCACCGTACACAAATGTGTACGTAAAAATTGACCGGTTGTAATGTCTTCCGGATTTTAACGAATCTTAGTTAAATCGTAATTATTTTTGGCATTATAATTTGATAACATATAAATTATATAACATAGGTGAAAAATTCGTGAAATCAAAAATTTTTGGAAGTCATGTTTTAATTTTGTAATTTTTGTGTTTTGAATGTGTAGTACTGGGTAAAAAAAAATCTTGTAGAACTCGATTTTTGTTGTTGTTGTTGCATAAAATAGAATCGGTCAAAATCTCCGCTTGGTGGCTTTATCTCCAGGTATTGTGGAATAGAATTTAATGTGGACCCATAGCAACTATACAAATTATCGCTATTGGGTTCAACAAATAAATTTAAAAAAAGGTTATTTCCAGCTGATATGGACTTGGGGCCAATTCTTCATCTTAGTTAGTATTGTGACCTGTCTGGCCATATATGCCGCTTAATGGCTTTATCTCATGGTATTGCGGAATAGAATTTAATGTGGACCCATCGTAACTATACAAATTATTCGAGTTAAATATGTATATTAAAAAAAAAAGTTTTACCATTAATTTTTTTACATTAAATTTATTTTTGTATTTTGTTTTTTTTTCCTCATGTATAAATAGTTTTGCGGGATGGTGCTACATTTTTTAATGTATTTACACTTTTTCGGGATGGTTACACGTATCCAAGAAATCAACCAAAACATTTGGGCTCGGGCTAACTTCATCGACTTCGATCCAAACAGCTGTCCAAAACGTCTCTGTATGCCTTTTTCCCCATAGCTATCACCAATAAAATGCAGAATAGGCTGAAAAAAGTTAATTTTGAGTTAGTAACAAAAGGCAGTAATATTGGATCATTAATTAGCACTTACAACGATTCAACACAATTATCATCAAAATCTGGTATCTACCAAATGTCCTGCACTGAATGCGATAGCAAATATATTGGGCAGACAACTAGAGTTTTCCACAAACGCCTTCAGGAACACACTACAGCTGTAAGAAATAAAGACGCAAGGAAAAGTGTGGCCAAACATATGATAAATAACAATAGTCACCAAGTTGATGTCACAAATTCTAAAGTAATAAAATCAATTCCAAACGATTGGAACCTGGACGCCTACGAACCCCTGTACATCAACAAACACGAACCCGATATAAATGAATCAGGAAAATATCCCAATCGAGTCAGTGATCGAAAACGTTAATTGAGTAAAAATAAAATTAATTGAATAGTAAAAATTGCTTTAAAATTAATTTGTAGTTTTAAGAAGGTCATTACAGCGAACATTTAGTTATAAATGGAAATCACGGTGGTTCTGGAGTGCAATAATTTGTTCAAGAAGTGATTTGTGAAAAAATATGTAGCTAAAAATAAAAACACGATACATGGAGGTAGTTGCGCTCTTCAGAATAATTTACATTTTATGTTATAATGTCAAAAGCATTTTTGTTTCAAACAATTATTCTATTAAAGTTTTGGTTTTTATTTCAATGTTATAAAATAAATTAAATACAGCTAATTAAAAATTATCGGCAATACGGTTTTGTTTGTTCAAATTTTTTGTGTTTCTCCATCAAGTTTCCGTAATCCGGATACGGAGTTAACAAATATTGTCTGAAGGGATAGGCAGCATCTCCTAGAATGTGATATTTTTCCCCACACTGTGCCGCCAACCTTTACGATACGTAGGACAAGCTAAATATCCTAGATTCATGTAACTTATTAGGAGAACCGATAAACATGTTAAACAATTTTTTATCGACATCGCAAATTGCTTCCAACCTAAGTGATATTAATCCATATCGACCGAATTTTTAGAGGCTTTCTTATGTAAATATAACAGCCGGCGAGCTGAAATTATACGAAATAATCTTCTCAAAAATTAAGTCAGTTTACAACACCTCTTTTTCAAATGCATTAGATTTTTTAAATTTTTCTGAATCATTACTTGAAAATTTTATGTAGTCGTCTAGTCGGTAGAAATTCCAAATAGGAACTTCAAAAAAGGTGAGAAATGTTTATGAGCCACTGACGTTATTTATGAGCCAATGTCGAATAAATTTTATACTTCACGATATGTTTCTTTGTTCCCCGCAAACCTTTAAGTAATTTAAATTTATTATTTAATAAATTTTTAGGTAGACGGGCAATTAATTTATATTTTCTACCATAGAAAAGCTCGGCATTGCGCTTCTACTGAAATAGCCTTTCTTCCGCCGTTCATAAATAAACCGAATGACAATTTGCCGTTTATGTTCTTTTGCGTTTGATTTGTCATTAGCAAACGAAAAAGAACATAAACGGCAAATTGTTATTTCTTATTTCTCGGTATTAGTACGAAGAGGGGTAAAATTACATCAAAAATACCTTGATTTTTCGCATCAAAAAGATCACACATCTTTCGCTATCGTCATATTCCTCTCTACTTGAAATGCCAGTTTAAATACTGTAAATCCCAATCAGTATTGGACGAATCCGACAACATCGCTGATGTGAATAATAATAATCGCTTAATAAAATTAAAGTCTTACACTGTGTTCGAATTTGCGACCTTTTGATTGACACTTGGAGAAGCACATCTTATTCACTCGATGATCAAGTGATACACCTATGTATGGTGGTGTTCGTATTGTTACGATATAGCTATAATTGATAATAAAATGTCGCGATAGTATACCTATACTTGTATAGTAATGTCGTAAGAAACTTTTTCTATTTCTGGGAATGTAAATTTCAGTGTCTCCTTCCCAAAGGTCTGCGACAAACGAACTCATCGATATCCAGTTCCGATTTGCCCTACGAACCAATATGTGTAAAAAGGTATGAAAATATTGTTATACCTTCACATAAAATCTCGAATCTAGGTGTTTTATCATATAACACAATATAAAACAAAAATATCTATAATTTATCCTTATAAGTATATCCACTTCTCATGTTCACTTTTTATTTATTTTATTTAGTGTTATTATTTTTATTATTATTATTAAAATGAAAATAAATTTCACCTAACAGAATAACAAAACAGAAAACTGAATATAAAAAATTTCCTGTCGCAGTCACTTGACCGTATATCAGGTCTAATACCTTGCCCATTGTTTGCATTAAATTAATCTTTCGGGTCATCTCGGATTTTTTTTTTGTTTTGTTTAACTTTTTCTTTTCACCTCGCATTGTATACACCCGTATACCAGTGTTGTATGATTTTAAGCTAAAAAATTTTGTTTAGTCCTTTTCCAAAAAAAAAAAATAATAAAACTTGGTATATTTATATTATAACGAGTGAAAATAGTTACATATATCTCTGCAGAAATGCAAACAGACGGACATCTAAGTAGATTTTATAATATAATTTTTTTTTCGTTTCTGGAGGATAACCATAATGGATACACAATAATTGTTTTTACGTATACGCTGCAGAACTAATAAAACCTAAGGAGGAGTCCTAACCAAACAAAAAAAAATATATCTAGCTAGGTACGTATGTGATGTTGATGATGACTATTTCCAAGGTGGCTAACTGTACTTGGGTATTCGTATACTGGTTGACGATATGCACAAATAAATATGATAAAACATTAAAAATAAGCAAAACACCCTAATATCCTTAAAATAAAAATATATAAATACATGTAATATTAAAAAAAATCGGTAGAGGAAGATGTTAACAAAAGACACTAATATTAACCCGAACATGTAACAATATTCTAAAGGAATACAAGCAGGGATTTGCGAAATCAAAAACAAAGCAAAACCATTACTATCAACTTTTGTGTTCTGTGTGAATGTAGAAATAATGTATAAAAAAAGGATATTAAAAAAATTAATGGAATTTTTAGGACATTATGTTTGAACATAAATAATAAATATCATCGTACACATATAAGTTTAAAGTGTAATTACTTACGTGTGTGGACCAAATTTTTTTACCATACGAGATGTCGCGTTGTTTTACCTATTTATAGGGCTAAGTAAATGTATTATATTTTATTCGTAATTATGTAATCTAAATATGTATAATAATTTTGCTTTCTTTTATATATGGTTCTTGCAACATTTGATAATTGTAACTTTCGATTTTAGCAACAATTTATTAAAAAATAACCATAATTTTGATTTACTCTTGATCCCTATATTTCATTCAAATATCGTCCTTCTCATTTCACATCAGTACACGGTCATTTTCAAAAAAATTGCAAAAATTAAATAAAAAAAATACCGTTTTCATGTTTTTTAATAAAAGTTTAATAAATTGTCTTAAAAATTATGTGAAATGAGAACAATAAGTCTTGACCAAACAAGGGCATTCATCAATCAAAATTGCTGAAATAGTGGAAGTTTCGCAAAAAACTGTATGTTTAGTGCAGAATAGAAAAATGTAGTTGCAGAAAAAAATAAAGGAGGTCGTCCAAGTTTTTTATCAAATACTGATGATCGCTTGATGAATGAAAAATGAGAAGGCTAATGCTGTGTTTTAATATTGGAGCACTATCCGGCGCCAAATGGCAATTTTCTATTGAAACTACAGCTATTATTCACTGGTGTCGCTGTACTATAAAAATTAAAACTAAATTCATCAATAAAACAAACATTTATCATCTGAAATATATTAATTGACATTTATTTTGACATGACGTTATAAACAAGAATTCATTTTGCTGCGTTTTAAATTTTTATTGTAAGATTTAGTTGCTAATGGTTTCAGGGGTTTACAAAATTAAAAGCCTTTTCAAATTTCCCATTGAAATGGATAGCGCTCCCGATAGCGGCTCCCGATAAATAAGAGAGCAAGATATTTTTTTTATCGAATTTTACCTAAAAAGTTGAATGAAAAATCTTAGTTTAGAGTTAAATAAATTAATTATATGCAATAATAGCGCGCTAAATATAAGTTTTGACATAGAAAATTGGCTGCTCCGGATACAGCTATCGGGCGCTAATAAAAAAACACAGCATAAATATGTATGTGAAGATAGCCCAAATTGCATTCCCGAAAAATGCGATGGCAACACTAATTATTGCTATCATGACATTTTCTACTCTCAGCCCAAAAAATCTCGACATTTTCACTCTCAGCCCCGAAACTATTTGCTATCATGATAGTTAAAAAATGTCATGACAGTTGAAATTTTCGGGGCTGAGAGTAAAAATAATACTGTGAATGTTTAAGAAGCATGTATGATTTTTTTTAGAATTTTCTATGAACTAAAAAATGTCGTGACAGTTGAAATTTTCAGGGCACAGTATTATTTATTAGAAATAATACTGTGAATGTTAAAGGAGCGCGTATTCATTTTTTTAGAATTTTTCTATGTAAAGGAGTTGAGATATACATAGAAAAACTCTAAAAAAAATCATATACGCTCCTTAAACATTCACCTATCAAACGATGTGCACCGCTAGTTGGGCCAACAAATATTTTCTAACTTCTATGGACTATATCTCAACTACTATACATAGAAAATTTCTAAAATATCATATACGCTCCTTAAACATTCACCTATCAAACGATGTGCACTGCTAGTTGGGCCAACGAATATTTCCTAACTTCTATGGACTATATCTCAACTACTATACATAGAAAAACTCTAAAAAATGCATATACGCTCCTTAAACAATCACCTATCAAACGATGTGCACCGCTAGTTGGGCCAACGAATATTTCCTGATTTCTATGGACTATATCTCAGCTCTTTTTGAATTCAAAAATTTTTCACATTAAAGTGGCCTGCTCAAAAAACCGATATCAACTCAAAAGAAAATGTATGGGCCATTGTTAAACGAAGTCTCTCTGCTTACAGAGTACCACCTAGTAACATCAATCAACTATGGGATGGATTCCAAGCTGAATAGCTAAGGCGACAGCTACAACTTACAAGACTTTTGGTAAAACTGGCTTGTATAATCAAAAAACATTATCCCCGATCAAATTTCAGAAAACCAACAAGGTCCACCCTATTTTGGTTGAAAATTTGGCTCCCCGAATTAAAAAAGGCTGACGTAAAAATGGCGTGTTTTCGGACTTAAAAGCAGCGATTTTATTTCATTTTAAAATTGGCTTAAAATCTGTAAAATGAAACAAAAAACGCTGACTTTATTAATGCATATCAAAAGTCATTTTGAAAATGATTTTTAGAAGTGTGTTTACAAAAACCCCGGTGGCAAAGTGGTCAGCACTCTTGCTCCAGCGACCGGAGATCTCCGGTTCGATTCCCGGTGGTGACAAGGAAACAATTTTCACGGCTGGATTAGGATCAATGAATTAATCAATCATTATCCGAAATGAAAATTTGATTATGAAACCTCATTTAAGGCGTCCAAATCCCTTGATGGGATAAGTGCCAGAGAGTGAGAGAGACTTTATAAATGACATAAAATGTGTCTTTTTAAGTAATTTTGAAAATGAAATAAAATGTGTATTTAAAATCTAACGTAAAAATGTACTACAGTAAAAGCTCGATTATCCGGCATCGAATTAACCGGAAGACTCAGTTAACCGAAATTTTAATTTTTAGGAATTTTTTTGCTTTTTTCTCTTTCATATGCATTTTTAAATCATTTGAAATTTGCAATCGTGTTTTGCACATTTTCATTAATGAAAGTATTAGTTGAAAATTTTTAATGGCTTTAATTTTCATATTACAGTGATAGCCTGATGATCTGGCATCCAGTTAACCGGAACACTTAGTAAACCGCAATTTTCAGACATTTAGTCTACATGCCACATAGAATTATAACCACTGATTTTGTGCTGAAATCGGTCCACCGAGAGCGACAATTTCCATAGTAGCTTTTTGATTTTTTTGAAATATTTTTAAAAGTAAATCATTTCTAAGCAAAACGTTTAAGAACTAAAATATTCTAAATTAATTTTGGCCCAATTTTCCAAAACTTAAGCGGAAATGACGATTTTTGGCTAAAAATTGTTTTTTAACTAAATTTCGGCCTATGTACAGCCTAGGATTGATTGATCGGCACGAAATTTCAGACTTAAACTTTTACCGTAAATTGGGAGGTGTTAGTGATGTTTGACCTTTCCACCGGGAGTGACAGCTTCCATAGGAGGTTTTTTGTTTTTGCAAATATTTTGAACAGTATATCATTTATGAGAAAAACGACTTTGAACTGAAAGGTTACCAACTGGGCCGCGGTCCAGATGACTTTTCCAAAATTTCACTGGAATGTGTTCACTGTGTTCACTTTGTATTGTTTTATTATTGTTATTATTCATATTTTATTGACATGCCACCTTGCTTGATGAATTGTCGTATGTTTGGATTTCGGGCTGGCCTGGGATGAAATTCACTCTTTTGGTAGGGGTGTTTTTATGTTCTAGGAATTTTGGTGTTTGTGTTATGGTTGTTAGGTCTTTGTTCGTAGTCATGGTGGTTCCGGTTTTGATTTTTGTCATCGTGTCACCATTATTTTAGACAGGAGTTGCCTCGTGAAGGCTGGTGATCTCCGACTAGATGATAAGAGGCTACATATGGCGCATAATTCATCTTTTCAACTCCGAGGAAAGAAAAAGGAGAGGGTTTGGTTGGTTTGGGTTTGGTTAGTTTTGGTTTGGTAATTTGGTTTTGGTGAGCAAACATATAAAATAATGACTATTTATTTGGAATCTGAACAATATACGTAATCATCAGATTCATTCGTGGAAGGGTTATCTGAGTCATAAATTTAATCAACTTTCTTTTTTAAATCAGACTTTTCAGTTTTTGCAGCAACTTCTAAAACGAGTTTCAGGAAATGGTATTCTCTGTATATCCTGTTTTAGTGAATCATGCCAATTGAAAATAGGTCTACCAGTTTTTCTGTAATATCTTTGCTGCATGTAAAAAATGATTTCTTGATCTTTTAATAATATGACCCTAATAGGATACTCAATATGCAGTAACTTTCCGATTGATTGTCCTTCTAACACAAATTCTTAGAGGGCGATTAGTACAATACTGCAGTAATTGTATTAAAAAGCTTTTTTCATAACGTGCAAATCGTAAACGACATGCTTTAGTCAAAACAGCGACTCGTAAACCATATGTCATGATAGGAGTTACTAGTTGTTTATACATCTGTATTACAATCGAAAAGGGTAATTTGTGTTCACGAATAAATCTTGTTAACATTTTCACAACACCATGTGTTTGGCGGCAACGTTTTCGGATTGTCTCTGGACGGCTTAGTCCTTAGTATACCTTCATTCCCCCTTCAGGTAAATCTTGTAATAGTTCAACTGAAATCTGATCTAAACCAGAAGCAGTTCCTCTTTTAATGGAAAATAGGATGGTTTCTATTTCTTCCTGGGTAGAAGGCAATCCTAATGGCCAATGATCCTTTTCAGTTATTAGAGGAACGGCGGAACCCGAGGTAGTTGATAATAATTGCTCCCATCCTGATAAAGGAATGTAGGTACTTGTCATCTTATTAGAATTTTGTCTATATGAACGAATAAATTGATAAGTTTGGCGGAGTCGACTAAAAGGCTTTACATCGTTTAAATTTCGGAAAAATTCTCTACATTCCTCTGATTTGAATTTTCTAAATTCTTGATGAACACTATATGTGCAATTTCTGATCAGATGAGGATTATGTGGTGTCTTTCTTAAAACAGTTTTTAAAGAAGTTGTTGCTACTTTCTCTCCCATAGTCATAGTGGCTTGTTTGGTTAAAACTAGGTCTGGTAAAGCCTTTATAGTATGCGCTAAAACCCTCCAAACTATTTCAACTGTTTTTATCACTGGGAAATTGAGAGTATCATGTAATATTAAACCTTCTCTAACCAGAAATTTTGTTATGTTGGATTGATACTGTTTTAAGATAGTTGGATCTTTTAATAAATCAACTCTCCACCTTCTAAAATTATGATTTACGTAGTCTTCATGTGGATGCAATGAAATTCTAATCAGCTTCCGTGAGTCAGATTCCACTTTGATTACACGTCCAAATACTAATTTATGATCTGAAATAAATTTCTTTACTAGTCTACCTTTTTCCTTCGTTTGAATTTTTTCTGAAAATGTGCCTTTTACATGTTTTATCTCTAATAATGATTTTCCGGGATTAAACAATATAATGATCTAATTGGGATGATGATTTAGGTCCTTTCCAAGTAGTAAGGCAGGATCTAATACCAAAACTGGTACAAATTGGCAAACTATTCTGTCGTACAAATTCAATTAGTATATCGCCATGTTCATCAGTTTCTTCATGATATAAATTTTGCCCAAATATTTTTTTATGAGATAAATTCAGTTCATTCAGCTCGTGTTTTACTATATTTTTGTATAATTGTAGACATTCTGCGAGTTAAGAGATGTGAAATTGTTGAATTGAACTCTGATCGGAAATGGGTACAAATTAGCAATATTTCACTTAATCCGTTGACATTTATGATTACAAAACATAATCTTTCCGATATACCACTAAAATAACGCACTGCTAATCCACAATTTTGTTTCACTAATATTCCAACTCCGTTTTTAACTCCACGGTTTCGTACAGTAGGCGTCACTCTTATTCTATGACTCAAATACCAATTATAATGTGGAGTGTAGATTTGAAGGGCAATTTAATTTGTTTCCTGTATAGCTACAATATCTTTTCCAACTTTAAGTAAAACTTTATCGACTATTAATTGCTTTGCAAGCTTAGTACAACTCCGAACATTCCATGTTCCTATTATATAAATTAGTACGCTTAGTTATTATGGGAGGTAGTTGATTGCTGAATTTGACTGGTTGTAACCGGAATGAACTAGAATTGGTATGCACTTGCGTGATGTGACTAATTGAAGGTGGTTGTAACCGGGATGAACTAGAATTGGTATGCACTTGCGTGATGTGACTAATTGAAGGTGGATGAATGGGAGGGTAATTTAAAAAATCATTTCTACATAATCCACCATAATAATTGTTATTAATATGTATAAAGTACTCGAAATATTTTTTGAATTGAATTACCAAAGATTATTGGAGTTGCATTGACTTGATACACTTCGATTTTGGCCTGATATATTTCTGATGTACCTTGTCATATTTCCTCACCACCCCAAGTATTATCACGAGCAAGTTGAATAAGAAATAAATTGATTAATTGATCGCTAGCTTCTAATTCGGGCCATTTATCCTTGGCTGATTCGATTAACACGTTCACGCCGGCGTGTACCAGCGGTGGCCCGCACTAGACTGCCTCATCGGGCGGTGCGTACCACCGGCGGTACGCATTTGATTGTGTTATTAGACGGTACGTAACACCAAATATTTAGATAAAAAAAGTACAAAAAAAATAAAATAAAAAAATTACTGGTAAAATTTTACTGTCAATTTGAACAAACAAAATCTAGTTTGGTTTTATTTTTGCGATATGACACCGCAATATGCATTTTTCATATAACCATCTGCTACACATGAAATAGAAAATTGTATATGGGTAAAATCATCACATTCATTCTAAAGTATATAATTCTATTTTTGCAACTCTTATTTATTTATAAATAAGAAAGATACACTGTAAAAATTAAAATTTGTGGGACGTTCGTATTCAGAAATACCAATTCATTTTCGTATCGTATTCAGGAATGGGGCGACTGGATTAGCTCCCGTCTGATAGAGCGAAAAGCTTTAAGCGTAGCCGCCAATGGGTCAAGAGCAAGAGTTACAGCACCATCGTGAACGTGTTAAAACGGTTTCATAACGAGTAACATTACGGCGCATATGATTAACAGCCGTCTCTCTAAGCTTTTTTGCATGGTTCCTATATTCACTATGACATTTACGACAAGCAAATTATTATCGGGAGGCACTTGTATGTATGATTGAATAATTTTGAAAAGTATTCATGACTTTTACAGAAATAAATTTACGATTATATTAGTTCTTATTATGAAGTTATAAATACCTTCTAATAAACTTACCCAAATAGTTGATAATTGGAGAACAATTAGATAATACAAATGATATTAAATATTTGATATGAAATGGATATTATATACTAAATATTTTAATTAATTTGTTTTTAGCTTTATACACTTTAATAATGATAGCGTTATATAAATACGTACGTTCAAGTTGACGTCAGAATTAAAATAGAAGGACGCTATTGAATTCAAATTTACAAATGGAGGATTTTATCGTTTTATAATTAATTAATTTGGCGGTAGATGTCTCCTCGATGTATGTATATATGCTCCATATTCTTCCGCTAGGTGGGTTGTTATACATAACGAGACAACTATGTATATAAATTAATTAAATGACTTCTGAGCGTACTAGGGTCGAGTCCTGACTTAAAGCAATAAAGTTGTCGACAAATATAATTCAGTTTATTTTTATTATTAAATTTTTTAAGTACATTTTTTGAACATACCGGAAGGTCAGGAGAGATTTTGATTGCACCATTTTTGATCAGGGGGTCTATTTAATTACTTACGTTTTGATGATAAACTCAATACAATACTCAATACTAGCTAAATGACAATATCGAATTTAAATTTAATTTTTTTTTCATTATCAACGGAATATTTAGGTCATCATATGTATGATAATGTTGTCGAGTCACTACGAACGAGAAGTCTCTCGGTTTGGTGGTGTTGGATGGGAAGATAGGGCAAAATAAGGTTACAAACAGCAGATGGTGAGATGACATGTAAATGTGAATTAAACCACAACTAACGCAAATTAATAAACTAACAAAATAATATATTTAAGTAGCTAGAAAACGTAATAGTTAGAAATTTTAATATATTTAAGAAGTTAGAAATCGACTTTGCTGCGGTTCGCCCTAGTTGTTTCTGTGGCTAACATCCTTTCCTAAATAACCTTATCTGTTAAGGATGCAGGCAGGGCCTGGGCCCGCATGATGCTGAAATATTATTCACATTCAGATATAATTTGTTATTTGATTGTTGATATTTCGGGATTATGGTAACATAAGAACGATGACCTTAATACGTGAAATGTTTCCTCCTTTACTTGTATCGTTGGTGGAGTTTCCTAGTCACACTGCCAAACACAACTAGATCTGCGACATTTGATAGTATGTGTTGCACATTATAGTTTTGCGAAATCAGTCAGGTTTCCGTTTGATACTCTTTTCAGAATAGTAGAGATTCAGATTTTCTGTTAATTAGGATTCTTTGTATTGGACACAAAACCAATTGAGTTCTCCTAAACACTCGTTTCGTTCCGCCTGTCTTGTTTCATAATATTTTTAATATGTAGGTTGTTACGACTGTGTTGTCTTTAACAAGACCAAATGTTCATTTTATGGATTACATCCCCATTTTTTGTAAATTTTTGTATTTTTTATTCTCCTCGGTTGTTTTGCGTCCGGGTTGTTTTGCGTCCGGGTTGATTTGCGTCCGGGTGTAGATTTGATGTCTATACGCGGTTAATGGTGGATGGATTCCTGTGTGTTTTTTTTTGTTTTGTTGGTGCAACTGCACGAGAATGGGAGAGAGCGAGACCAGTGCACGCCGAGTGTGTACAAGGTAAAATGTTTTAGAAAAATGTTTTTCTTATATGCTTCTCTTTTATATCAATGCGAATTGATATAAACGAAAACAGAGAAGAGAGATGTTTTTCTAGAACATTTTTGCGCGTCGCTGTGTGGCGCGATACATTTTTTTTGCTGGTGGGCATTCAAGTTTTGGTTCGTTTTGGAAAAGGTCGAGTTTTTTTTTGAGTCGAGCGCAGAGTTTGGATTGTTAAAAAAAAAAAAATATAATTGTGAAAATAAAATAAAAAAAAATTTGCTTGAGAAGTGGAAGAAGTTTTCCATATTTTTTTTTTGATATATATGTGAAATGGCCGATGTGGTCGATGAAATTTTTGTCAATAAATTGTAACTCTTTTGATATACAAAAAAAAAGAAATAAAAATTAAGTGCGTTTTTTTTGTTTGGTTAAGTGAAGCCCAACCAGTTGTATTGATAAAAAAGTAATAATTGATCGGAAAACTTAATTTAAATTCCATGAGTTTTGTTGTTGTGAAAAATAGTAGAAATTATTTCTAAAACATTTTGAATAACTGTTAAATATTTGGTGTGTGTGTGTTTACATTTTTAAACATCATTTTCTGAAATACACATTTTTAAAAATCAAGACCTCGACGCTGATACGACCTTACAGGGTGGCGTTTGTTTGGAAATTATTCGACGGGTACCACAATATTTTTACTGGTGCCGTATCAACAAGTACCGTATTTATGAGGGTGCTGTTTGACAACGGGTGGCCAGTTGAGGCCATTCAACAATAGCAACGGGTGGCCAGGTGAGGCCATTCGCAACGGTTTTTTTTTGATTTTTAAGGCGAGGCAACGCCCGATAATAAAAAAATGTTCACGGTTTTTGGCGAGCCAACGCCCCTCACATTACGGGTGGCCAGTTGAGGCTACTCCTTTTGCAACGGCCAGCTGAGGCTAGCTGTGAGATAATTTTTTGGTATCGGGGAAAGGCCCCGCATCGAGACGGGTGGCCAACCGGCACCTTGTTTTCATTTGGATAACGGCACCAAGGCCGCAATCCATTTTTGTATCGGGGAGAGGCCCTGCAACGGTAATCGGTGGTCTGCCGCAACGATCGGGTGGCCAACCGGCTGTCCCTCGAGTTTTTTTTGGTATCGGAGAGGGGCTCCGCAACGGATGACCGCTCAACGTCGCACCAATACCGGTGGGGTAACGGCACATGACAGCCGCGCAAGGCCGCAACAATTTTATTAATTAAGGTACATTTTTTTTTCTTTATTTTATTTTGTTTCATTTTTTTTTGATAATTTTTTTATTTAAATTTTGTTTTTTTTAAATTTTATATATATAATCACCTTTTTGTATTCGAGCGCCGCACCTGCCAGCGGGTGCGCGCTCGGTGCGTATTGCTCTCTCTCTCTCTCTCGTTCTCTCTTATCGTGGTGTGGTGGAGGGGGAAGTGGTTTTTCTTTTTGTCTGTCTTTATCTAATCTTAAATAAAATGAATTATTAAGTTTTCGGTTTGGTGTGATGGGAGCGGTGACTCCCTCTGTGTCGGCATAGTGTGGGCGGTCCCTTGGTGCCCGCATCCCATTTCGTAACCAGGGTTTGCCCTGTTTGAATTCGAAGGGATGCGCCCACCAAGGCACCTCTTCCGTTATTATTATTTTTCCTTCTTTTTATTATTTTATTTTATTGGTTGTGTTGTTCGTTCCTCAGGTTCCGGCCAACGAGTTTCGGCGGAACTCCGGGTTTATTATTATTATTTGCGTTCCCCCAACTTTCTGTATGATCACGGTGTAAGCCAGAAGCGTCATGCAAGCCTCAAACCCCACGACCTTAGCACTTCTCCCTGAGAACGTAGCCAGCAAAAATCACCGTGGAGTCCTCTGCATGCGCTTAGTGAAATCTGCAGGATGGCAGTAGCCAGCCTGTAAAAAGGTACTGAAGCTCTTGATACCAGACGCACGCTCTATTTAGGAAATTTCAAATGATAAGTTTGAGTTTTCTACGGCATTGAGTAGTGGTAACGAGTATCGACACACTCTAATTATTAAGCTCTGTAAACTACGAGCACAGATAATAATTAAAAAGATGTGGATCTTTCCTACAACCGCGATGTATACGAAACAAAAATTATTAAATTCCATACCCTGTTATAATAGGGGTTTTGGAATTTATGTTAGCAGAGATCAGATAGTTTAGCTATTTAATATATTACTCTCTTTCATACCAAAGTAAAATTTCATAAACAAATTTTATATGTAAAATGTTCGTTTGTGTACGACACAAACGAAAAAAAAACGTATGCTACCCGTTTATTATTATCGATCCTTTGAAAGTATCTGTTTCTTTTACGTACATATTTATATTAAATATAAATATGTACGTAAGAGAAAGAGTATTATATGTATATAATTACATACTTGTATATATAATATTTTGTGAGTTTGCATACACGAT
Organism: Nephrotoma appendiculata; assembly: GCA_947310385.1. Taxonomy (NCBI): domain Eukaryota; kingdom Metazoa; phylum Arthropoda; class Insecta; order Diptera; family Tipulidae; genus Nephrotoma; species Nephrotoma appendiculata. The sequence goes on along the minus strand of OX371224.1, from coordinate 182,947,802 downwards.
CGAATATTCGTTTTCGTTTAGATTTATCAAAATTAAATACTCGAAGATGACAAGAAAAGGAAAAGGATCGCTTATTTGTATATTTGTATGTAGCGTGTGTGCGGCTAAAATTGAATATATATATGTATATACATATTATGTGGTTGGTGTGCAAAATGAAATGTAAGTAAAAATTTGAGAAAAAATATTTGGAGGTTTATGCGATACAAAAATAACGTTAAAATTATCAATCGAAAGGAAAAGTTTTCTAATGGTCGCAGTGAATAAACATGTATTATACATATAGATATTTGTGTTTGCTTTACATTATGTATATACCAGCTATCTACACTGATTTTACCAAATTAATTACATACTTTTTCTACGTGTACTATACGGATGATTGTGATTTGAATTTAAGAATATTAAAATAACAAAACTCGTAATTATTTTATTTGGATAAAATGAATGAAATCAGGTCACACTGGAAAGATTGCATTGGGGAATGTATTATGTATTTAGATTTGTTTCTAAAAAATGATCAAGCATATACAATTGTTTATTAACATTTTTCCTTATTTCATATTATCTGAAGCATGGTAGTAATAAATTTGTTTTGACTAGCTTTTGCACATCTTTCAAGATGTTGAAAATTACAGCTCGATATTGATTTTAACCAAATTTTTCGTAAACTTACATAATACTTCGATGTGGTGTATAGAATTATGGTACAGGGTATACATGCCGTTTCATTTTTGAACTGCTAACCCTAGTTGTGATCAATCGATTCATGAGTTTACATTACTAGTGCACTGCCATTTTCCAGCCACCAACCACCCTTTACCATGAAAACCACCCCACATTTCTGAAGCATAAACGACCACTTCTTTGAAAATTTCAAAAACAGATATCTCAATATCGGATAATAAAGAAGATCGATTTGGCCTCACCATAGAACCATAGAAGCGCAATTCGACTTTTGACATGTAACTTTTGACCATGAAAACCAATTTATTTATTATTATTCAATTTATTTAGCCACCCCACTATATTTATTTATTTCCATGCCTAACCGAACGTCTGATAATTTTTGGCTGGCGGATTTTTAGATAAGCCTGACAATTTTCGAAAGTGCGCTCTAAATTATTAACAAAGTAATTAAACTATGAATAGGAATATGTTTTACCAAATCTTATCAAAAAACCAAAATTTCAGCGATGTCTAAGCATAATCACTAGTAGATATGAACGGGTGATACTTAAACCTATCTAAATTGGCATGGATCTTTTCAATAAAAAGCGTTTAGCCCGTAAAGGGATTTTCTAGATATTGTAAATTATTCATATATGTAATATTGCGAATGGGATTGCTCAAGCATGTTATATACCAATTAACATAAATCTCCGAGACGGTTGAGCATAATCATGGGTATGTATGAATAAAGGATACTCATCCCTATAAAAATTTATATGTATTGTTCAAATAAAAATGGTTGTACTCGTCTTTCGATTTCCTAAATATCGTATATTATTCATACATTATTGCGAGTGAAATTGTTCACACGTCATACAAATTAACATAAATCTCAGTGACGTTTGGGCATAAGTCCTAGTATGTATATGGATAGAGGACACCCAGGCCTCTCTAAATTGGTACGACTTAGTCCGATTTAGCATGATTTAGTGGAATATATGAAAAAGATTGGAGTCGTTTGGGGTTTTTCTAGATCTTTTTTATTATTCATATAATATTACGAATGGAATTGATATACCACCTAACTTAAACTTAAGATATGTATAGGCATGTCCACTAATAAGTATCGATAGAGAACACTTAGGCCTATCTAAATTGGTATGTGCTATTCCAATTGAAATGGTTAGGCTCGTCTGAGGATTTTATATATGCATATCGAATATTCTTCATATTATAATGTTGTGAATGGAATTGCTCACACGTCACAAAAATTACAAACACACAGTCCAAACTAAATTTTTATGCATTATTATTCCAATAAAATGTGATGTGTTCTATTCGCAATATTATAATATAATATATATATATTATAAATAATAAACGATAACTAGAAAATCCTAAGTCAAGTTTATCGATTTTTGTTAGAATAACTTTAATAACACATACACACTAATTCAAATAGACCTAAGTATTCTCTGTTCATATATAGACTAGTGATTATGCTCAGACTTATCTGAAATTTATGTGAATTGCTATGATTTATGAGCAATCCCATTCGCAATCTTATAAGAATACTATACCATATCTAGAAAATCCTGCGACATGTTCAACCATTTTTATTGGAATAACACATGCCAATTTAGAGAGGTCCGAGTGTACCTATTAATGTTATTTTGTTTGACGTGTGGTGAGCAATTCCATTCACGATATTATATATGAATAATATAAAATATCTAGAACGTCCTTACCGACCAAACGGCACAGTGTGCTAAACTTTTTGATCGGTGATCAAAATGAAAACAACTATGACCTCCTGTGGGAGTTCAGAACTTATAGGACGACCCAACTTCATTATCAGTACTATAGGTTGGAGCTATGCAATGTACAGATTGTTTTATGCAAATCGGACATATAGCTATACGTCCGAGATTTAGCTACTGCGTAAGGTAAGAAAATTAAAGAAATACCGAGAAAGAGTTGGTAGTGCTTCGGCCCCAGAACAGATTGCAAAGATAATAAACAAACATATAAAACAAGCCCAAAAGTTTTTTATTGGAATAGTACATACAATTTAGATAGACCTGAGTATCCTGTATCCACACATACTAGTGCTTATACTCAGCCATCTTTGGAAATAAACATAAATGGTTATTTTGATATTCAATTGACTGCCCAATGGTGTTAGTAATCACATTATGATAACTGATGATAAACACATGACAAAAAATCAAACTTCAGATACCGGTTAAAAGCAACCAATTTGGATGCTGAATCGATGGCCCCGTGATAAATTAAGCAAAAAAAGAATAAACGCATTTTATTTATCTCTGTTTACTGTATTCTCAGGGAGCAACATTAGCGCCCTCGATAGCAGGGTAAGTAGAGCGCTTGCCTTGTTATTCGAGGGTGGACAGTGGTGACCAGACAAAAAAGTTACGACTATTTGTTTTAATGCGTCATGTGTTTCATGCATGTCTTTGTATGCCTACTATGTCTTGTATGCTTTTCTTCTCCTTAATTATTTTTAAAGTTGTTTTCAAAATCAATATGTAATTATTTATTGCAGCTTACACTAGCTGAGCACAAATTTTGATTTTTTGTCATGTGTTTATCTACAGTTTATCTACATCTCAAAAATGGCCTTAAATTTTTTTTATTTCATTTCTATTTATGTTAAAGCAATGATGATCAATATAATAGATGGAAACCTGCGAACAAAATGCATTTTTGAAACAAATTAGCAAACTCACCCACATCATAAACAGAAAATCATGTGAAACGTTCCATTTAAAACAACTCTTTTATAACCTTCAAACGTCCTGTCTCATCTGGTGTTATTGTATTGGCTACAACTAAAATATGCCGGATTAACTTAAATAAGTATGGAACATCATAAAATAGATGTTACCCCAAACGTATTTTATGACTTCCGGCTGTTTTATCCTTGATTGCATATCTTAGAGTCTTAGCGAAAAACGGGACAAATATCGTAATCTTATCTTAAGTTTTATCTTGTAAACTAAGCACTCCACGAAAAATTGTTATATCAAAATAAAACCACATTTTGTGGAAAACAATAGTTTTATAAAACTGCAATAACTCAACAGCAATTTGTCGTACACGTATTTCAATATTCTCATTCAAGGTTTCCAAATTCTCTACAAAATCGCTTATTTGGATTAGTAAAACATCAGAAAAGTTCGTTGGCAGTCTTAAAGTTTGGGATTTTTTTTTCTCGTTAAAAACATTTTTGAATGACTCAAATAAAGTCATAAAAAAACAAAAATAATAAAAAACAGACCCCAGCTTCGGAAAGTAGACTAAATTTCCCACATTTTAAAAGTAAAAAATAAAATTAAACCGGCATTTCACCAAAATACAAGCGTTTGTAAATTGGGTATTTTTCTAAAAATTTTACTGTTGCGTTTTTTATTTTGCACAGTGTCTAATAAAGAAAATACAAAATTTTTATTGTGAACTTTTAATTTTTTAGGGAGCATAAAATAGCAAATATAACTATCGACTAATAATTAGCTTTTCTGAAAACTAAGAGTCAGTCAGATCTATGTTGTCATCAAAAAATATTTGCTGACGTAGAGTAATATTAACAGTTAAATGATACAGAAAATGTCTTTAAAAAATAGAATTCTAAAAGTTTTGTTTAAATTTGAAACACTTTTAACTAAATATTAATAATTTTATACCTTATTTAAAAGAGAATGTTATCAGCTTTTTAAAGAAATTAATACTTGAAAATAAAAATGGTTATTTCTCAAAATATTGAAGTTGCTTTAATACAAGGTGCTGTGTGCCTCTTTACACGTAAGTATAACTTGATAGCGGGGGGGGGGGGGGGGGGGGGGCTTTAGCCAATCTTCGTTTTGATCAAGCAATCTAACGGTACCATTCGTATCACGTACTTTAGGGACACCCTGTATATATAAATGATAATTAGCATAAAATACAATTTATAAGATGATGTGTACATTAATAATATTAAAAATGCAGGTAGCCAATTTTTTAACGATTTAAGTATGAACTGAAATATGGGCAAATTAAATAAATCTTGAAGTTTTAATATTTTTAAAAAAAAATTAAGTTTGACTTTCTTGTATTTTTTAAGTTCTGGAATACGATTCCAAATTAAACAGAAACTTAAATATTGCTTAACGAGATTAAATGAAATTTGCTATGACCTGCGGAAATTGAATTCTAAAATTAAATTTTTTTGAAGTTGTGGCATTGAAACTAACTAACTAACCATTTCTAAACCGATTTTTTTCAAATTCGATTATACATCGGTGGTGATTATGAAACTCTTTCAAATTATTGGATAAAACTCGATACTTAAGCTTTTCTCATAAATTTTGGGATCCCAGTAATTTTTAGTCGAAAGTCCGAAAGTGGCATAGGGGCCTTTTTGTTTATTGCAAATATTTTGAAAAGTGTATTATTAATGAGAAAAACAATTATGACCTAAATGATTCTAAATTAAATTCGCATTATTTACGGCCAAAATCAGTTTTCCAATGAAAATTATAATTTTGACAAAAAACTGTTTATTAACAAAAATTCAGCCTTTGTACAGCCCAGATTGATTTATTGATCGAGACGAATCTTCATTCTTAGGACTTTACTATAAATTAATAGATCACAGTGATTTTAGGCTGAAATCGTCCACAAGAAGTGACAGCTATATTTTTAAAAGTATACATATTATATAACATTCAGTAAAGAACCATTAAAAACCAAAATATTGTAAATTATATTTGAAACAAAATTTGTTCAGATCATTTTAATTTATTTTACGTATTGAAATAAAGTAACGTAACCATGAAAAATATTGATCTTGCGAGTTTTGCAGATTTAATATTCGCTATATCGCCGCAGTCAAAATTATGTGATATTTTAAAAAATCTCTGATTACATGTGCGTATGCGGTTCTGTCCAGACTAGCTTCTCTACAGCCCAGATGAATTGACTGATCGGGATGAAACCATGGAAGGTTATAGCGGCCACCATCTGGATGATATGGAAACCGACAACATTTGGTTCCAACAGAATGGCGCTATAAGCCTCACAGCACACGTCACGATGGAGAGTCTACACGAGCGATTAGAGAACATGCGATTTAACACCCTTCGACTTCTTTCGTTGAGGCTATCTGAAATCGCAGGTCTATGCGAGTAAATCGCAAACAATTTATGCCGTCAAAGTAACCATAACGAGCGCGATCCAGCAAATTCAGCCAGGTTTATTCGATTCATTAAAAATTAGACTTCTCGAATACATGCCACCATAAAATATTCTTTCAAACAAAAGAAAAATTTTAGTGTATACTGTATATCTCACATAACATGTCTTATTTACATTTAAAAATAGAGCGAATTAAAAGATCCTTCATGTAACATTTACAAAATAACGATTAAAAACAAAAAGAGTGTAAATTTCCTTTCAATTACATTTAATTTAATATGTGATAGTTTTGGACCGATATTTTTACCAGAAATAATGAGTTTTTATAAAATAAAACTTTATTTCACCAAAGTTCGACATCTATATAGCCCAGTCGGATTGACTATTCTGAATAAATCTTCATACTTTATAACATTTTTCTATTAATTGCGAATTTCTTGCGAAATTTAGTGGAAATCTATGTACCAGAAGTGGCAGCTTCCACAAGAACTTTTGCAATTTCTGCACTGATGTTGAAAAGTTATAGATTTAAAGATAAAAGCAATAAATAAATATAAAGATTAAATTTTCAACAAGGGTTGATTTTGTTGGTTTTCTGAAATTTAAGCAGGAATTATGATTTCTGATTGTGCAAAACAGTTTTACCAAAAGACAAGTAATTTTAATTTTTCGCTTTAGAAAGCAAGTGGGGTGTATTCGAGATCTATGTATACATACGTGGTAAAAGAAAGTCTGGTATTGGCGGCAACATATTCACCCCTCTAATTATGATATGTTGTGTTTTTATTCTATGCAATCTGTCCTGGGACCTAAGCACTCCCAACTCTTTCGCGGTTCACATGATCTGCTATACACCATTTTATATAGGTCCGATAAACATAAAATTGTTATGATTTCTTAAAAATGTACTATTTAGCTGATCTTGGGCAGGACCCTAAATGAAGGAAAAGCCCTCAAAAAACAATTGTAGTGGCGGCGTACGTAAATAACACTACATATCTTGAAACTAATATCTTTGAATCGAATTTTTCGATAAACCAGATAAATTCAGAAAATACTTGCATGAGATGTATTCCAATATGGAATAATCTGTTACGTTCATGCAATTGTAGTACCAAACTAGAACTTCGAAGCTGTATATAAAAATTTAGGTGAAACAGAATATTACATGCACACTAAATCTTCAAATAATTTGTAATTCCAATGAAGGTATTTTCCTTTCTTATAACATACCTACTAAAGTTTTTATATAAAACATGTAGAAGAAATTTGTCATAATCAATTTTATGTCATCAATTTTATTCTAAATCTTTTCATTAATTTCTGGAATATGTTGATCATATTCCAGAAATTAATGAAAACATAATTCTAGGTTCATAATCGATTAAAATATTTCATTCTATCTTGTGCAGTTTTTAAAATGTCGTTTTGAAAAGTGCACCTATGGCTAATTCGAAATGGCATTAGGTGATTTAATTTCTATAATTCCCTTTCAAACCTATACAGCAACTATGGGAGCCAATCTCTAAGATATGTGTAATTTACCAAAAGTTACAACGACATCTTTCATACATAAAGTGCATATACCATTTTCCTGGTGGTTAAACTAATTTCTGAAAAGTTTAATAAGTATATGAAATACAAAAATTTGATCTTTTTTATAAACAAATTTTTTTTTTGTATTTACATTTTTTAGAAATGTACACGTGTGCAAATATCTGTCTAAAATAAAAATTATGTATAAAAAATTTTTTGGACTCTCGCGTTAATTTAAAAGTGTTCAAAAATTTAAAAGTGTCCAAAAACTTCATAACGGTCTTTCATTCACAAACTAAATCAAAATAACCATTTATGTTTATTTCCAAAGATGGCTGAGTATAAGCACTAGTATGTGTGGATACAGGATACTCAGGTCTATCTAAATTGTATGTACTATTCCAATAAAAAACTTTTGGGCTTGTTTTATATGTTTGTTTATTATCTTTGCAATCTGTTCTGGGGCCGAAGCACTACCAACTCTTTCTCGGTATTTCTTTAATTTTCTTACCTTACGCAGTAGCTAAATCTCGGACGTATAGCTATATGTCCGATTTGCATAAAACAATCTGTACATTGCATAGCTCCAACCTATAGTACTGATAATGAAGTTGGGTCGTCCTATAAGTTCTGAACTCCCACAGGAGGTCATAGTTGTTTTCATTTTGATCACCGATCAAAAAGTTTAGCACACTGTGCCGTTTGGTCGGTAAGGACGTTCTAGATATTTTATATTATTCATATATAATATCGTGAATGGAATTGCTCACCACACGTCAAACAAAATAACATTAATAGGTACACTCGGACCTCTCTAAATTGGCATGTGTTATTCCAATAAAAATGGTTGAACATGTCGCAGGATTTTCTAGATATGGTATAGTATTCTTATAAGATTGCGAATGGGATTGCTCATAAATCATAGCAATTCACATAAATTTCAGATAAGTCTGAGCATAATCACTAGTCTATATATGAACAGAGAATACTTAGGTCTATTTGAATTAGTGTGTATGTGTTATTAAAGTTATTCTAACAAAAATCGATAAACTTGACTTAGGATTTTCTAGTTATCGTTTATTATTTATAATATATATATATTATATTATAATATTGCGAATAGAACACATCACATTTTATTGGAATAATAATGCATAAAAATTTAGTTTGGACTGTGTGTTTGTAATTTTTGTGACGTGTGAGCAATTCCATTCACAACATTATAATATGAAGAATATTCGATATGCATATATAAAATCCTCAGACGAGCCTAACCATTTCAATTGGAATAGCACATACCAATTTAGATAGGCCTAAGTGTTCTCTATCGATACTTATTAGTGGACATGCCTATACATATCTTAAGTTTAAGTTAGGTGGTATATCAATTCCATTCGTAATATTATATGAATAATAAAAAAGATCTAGAAAAACCCCAAACGACTCCAATCTTTTTCATATATTCCACTAAATCATGCTAAATCGGACTAAGTCGTACCAATTTAGAGAGGCCTGGGTGTCCTCTATCCACATACATACTAGGACTTATGCCCAAACGTCACTGAGATTTATGTTAATTTGTATGACGTGTGAACAATTTCACTCGCAATAATGTATGAATAATATACGATATTTAGGAAATCGAAAGACGAGTACAACCATTTTTATTTGAACAATACATATAAATTTTTATAGGGATGAGTATCCTTTATTCATACATACCCATGATTATGCTCAACCGTCTCGGAGATTTATGTTAATTGGTATATAACATGCTTGAGCAATCCCATTCGCAATATTACATATATGAATAATTTACAATATCTAGAAAATCCCTTTACGGGCTAAACGCTTTTTATTGAAAAGATCCATGCCAATTTAGATAGGTTTAAGTATCACCCGTTCATATCTACTAGTGATTATGCTTAGACATCGCTGAAATTTTGGTTTTTTGATAAGATTTGGTAAAACATATTCCTATTCATAGTTTAATTACTTTGTTAATAATTTAGAGCGCACTTTCGAAAATTGTCAGGCTTATCTAAAAATCCGCCAGCCAAAAATTATCAGACGTTCGGTTAGGCATGGAAATAAATAAATATAGTGGGGTGGCTAAATAAATTGAATAATAATAAATAAATTGGTTTTCATGGTCAAAAGTTACATGTCAAAAGTCGAATTGCGCTTCTATGGTTCTATGGTGAGGCCAAATCGATCTTCTTTATTATCCGATATTGAGATATCTGTTTTTGAAATTTTCAAAGAAGTGCTGGTTTATGCTTCAGAAATGTGGGGTGGTTTTCATGGTAAAGGGTGGTTGGTGGCTGGAAAATGGCAGTGCACTAGTAATGTAAACTCATGAATCGATTGATCACAACTAGGGTTAGCAGTTCAAAAATGAAACGGCATGTATACCCTGTACCATAATTCTATACACCACATCGAAGTATTATGTAAGTTTACGAAAAATTTGGTTAAAATCAATATCGAGCTGTAATTTTCAACATCTTGAAAGATGTGCAAAAGCTAGTCAAAACAAATTTATTACTACCATGCTTCAGATAATATGAAATAAGGAAAAATGTTAATAAACAATTGTATATGCTTGATCATTTTTTAGAAACAAATCTAAATACATAATACATTCCCCAATGCAATCTTTCCAGTGTGACCTGATTTCATTCATTTTATCCAAATAAAATAATTACGAGTTTTGTTATTTTAATATTCTTAAATTCAAATCACAATCATCCGTATAGTACACGTAGAAAAAGTATGTAATTAATTTGGTAAAATCAGTGTAGATAGCTGGTATATACATAATGTAAAGTAAACACAAATATCTATATGTATAATACATGTTTATTCACTGCGACCATTAGAAAACTTTTCCTTTCGATTGATAATTTTAACGTTATTTTTGTATCGCATAAACCTCCAAATATTTTTTCTCAAATTTTTACTTACATTTCATTTTGCACACCAACCACATAATATATATATACATATATATATTCAATTTTAGCCGCACACACGCTACATACAAATATACAAATAAGCGATCCTTTTCCTTTTCTTGTCATCTTCGAGTATTTAATTTTGATAAATCTAAACTAAAACGAATATTCGATCGTGTATAAAAACTCACAAAATATTATATATACAAGTATGTAATTATATACATATAATACTCTTTCTCTTACGTACATATTTATATTTAATATAAATATGTACGTAAAAGAAACAGATACTTTCAAAGGATCGATAATAATAAACGGGTAGCATACGTTTTTTTTTTCGTTTGGGTCGTACACAAACGAACATTTTACATATAAAATTTGTTTATGAAATTTTACTTTGGTATGAAAGAGAGTAATATATTAAATAGCTAAACTATCTGATCTCTGCTAACATAAATTCCAAAACCCCTATTATAACAGGGTATGGAATTTAATAATTTTTGTTTCATATACATCGCGGTTGTAGGAAAGATCCACATCTGTTTTTGTTATCTGTGCTACGAGTAACAAACACTGTGAGACCGTCTCTCCCTTTGTTTTTTATACACAGGAAAATATTGTTCCGCTTGAACACTTAACATTTATGTTAAACATTTCACACAAAATATGTATAAATCGGTCCTATGGTATCCCCCTAAATATTTGGTACAAATTACTCAACATCTATAATAATCCAATTAAAATAGAAACATAAATTATTTCTCTAATAAACAGTAATTTATCTTAAAAAAATTCTACACAAAAAAAAATCCTAAAAAGACTAAAAAATAAAAAAAATTCTAGAATTAATTATCCTTAAAAATCATAAACAAATTAAATCAATTATAAAAACTTCATTAGATTTGTCATCTAACTAAATTATTTGTAAAATTTATTTCCTTTTTCCCAAAAACCAAAATAAAACTAAAACAACAGCAACAACAACAAAAGTCTTAGAAAAACACAATTGAATCTATCTCTAATGTCCATTTATCTTTTTAATATTTATTTATTTTATTTTATAAAATTTATTTATTTATTTCTAACATATAACATTTAAATAAAATTTACATAAATTTATTATTTTTGTGTGTTGCTTGGGAAAATCACAGCAGAGCCTGTACGAATGTAGGCAAAAAAATATATAGGATTGTTTGTTATGTACATCTCGTACATGGAGAAAAGGAATACTAATATTTATGGATATCCTTAATTTTACCTTTCTATTTAATAATAATAATAATAATATAAAAAGGCTAATGAATTGAAATAAATTTTATTTCATATACAATTTCTTAACGGGCGGTAACTAAAGAGTTGGGCACTACATGTTCAATCTCCCATATAACGTACTATATATCTGTATATATGGGCGATTAGTAAAACATTTGAAAAATTATTAAGATAAATTATTTAACTTAACTTTAGAAAAAAAAAATCCCAAAATTTGTTTGTTGGGTATAATTTCGAGTGTTTAATATAAGATGGAAATTATTGAGGGGGGTGAAATTTTTTACATTTCTTTGTATATTCAAATTCAATAATTATAGAGAATATTTCGGTTTGACCCCTTTCATTTGTACATCACATATTCAATCAGTCAGTTAGAAAATTATTTGGGGTTTCTTGAATTTAGTTTGTTAATTTAATTAAGTGAATATGGCCGAAAAACTTATTTATTATTTAGTGTAAATTAGGTGGCAACATGATTTTAGGTTAAAATGATTTAATCAGAAAAACTTTTTAAGTCAAACAAACAAGCATATTTACATATACAGGGTGTCCGGGTTTGGGATGCTAATCCGTTAAGAGGTGATTTCATGGTTCATTCTGGCGAGAAGAGGTGTCAATTTTTGATATCCTTCGAGATACAGGGTGTATAAAAAATTTGGTACAGAAAAAAAATACACCCAAATATTAAACTGACACTTCCAAATACATATTTATCTGAGAGTAACCAACATAGTCTTAATTGACTGGTAATTGTATAGGCCGTTTGAGAGCTATGGAAGTATAAAAGGTGCTCAAAATTTTCTCCTTGAATGACATTACTGGCTAATATTCATTTAAGTATGCCTTTGGTTATTTTAATTCTTGGTAATTTTTCTCTTATCTGTTGAGCTCCTGTTTGTATTCGTTGTATTAATTCTTCTTTTGTTTTAATTTCATTGGAGTATACAAGTGCCTTCATCGTTTCCCATATAAATACATACAAATCTAACACTGCTAGGTTGGGGGATCTTGGACATCAATGAGTTGAACCATTTCTTCCAATCCAATTATTTGGATAATTTTTGTTTAACCGATTCTTAGTATTTGCACTAAGATGCATCACCATGTTGATATATGTGCAAGAACCTACTTAAAAATTAAGAAATTTTAAATCCGTCTGTATTATTACTTTAAAAAATTTACGGCTTTTTATAGACAAATACTATTTTCTATGACATTCACAATGTTTGAGACTTTTAGGGCCACCAAGGGTACTTGTGTGTTCAGAGCCACACAACCCTTTACGAAAATGAGAACTTCCTAATTTTTTGTTGGGTTCTGTGGCTCTGAACACACAAGTACTCTTGCGGTTAAAAAGGGAGGGGGGGGGGGGGAGATGGTGTTTGAATTTTCTACTTTTTGTGGTAGAGATATTGTAAGTAAATGATCTCTTTTTTTGGTGGCCCGAAGGGTCTTAAACATTGTGAATGTCATAGAAAATAATATTTGTCTATAAAAAAACCGAACAATTTTTAAAGAAAGAATCTACTTGAAATAGAAACATCATCAAGGAGAAATAGCAAATCGTTTTGTATAAATTGTAAATAACTTTCACTATTTAATGTGGATGGTAATATGAATGGTCTAATTAAGTTATTACCAATTCATACAAAAGCGGTGCTGAAATGATGTTTGTTTTTTCAAATGAGGATTTCCAGCAACCCACGTGTGTAGAATGTCATAGTTTTTATGACATCTTTTGTGAATTGTGATTCATCAGTCTATAGATCTGAATAATGTAAAGCTAGCCTCCTTATGCTAATGTATGGATTTGCTGTTACATTACTAATTATTTCTTCGTCGACATCCAAATGATTTGGTGAAACTGAATGGGGCTCCTCCCGCGTATTTGATGTTGTTATGATATCTCGCAATATTCTATGATTATTTGTAAATACTCTTGCATAAGGAATGTGACACGTTGGAAATCTGCGTTGATATTCATTGCGAGCTCGTGATGCATTGCCATCGCAAAATTTAAACAAAATGGATATCAATGTACTCCTCCTGACCTGAGAACTGTGCCATCATAATATAAATTTTGTTAAATTATTTAGAATTTTTGATTGCCAGCACTGACATAACACTAGACAATTTCTGAAAACTATTGAAAATATTTTTTGTTTCAACATTTAAACAAAGGAGTTGATTACCATCGCCTATTGCTTTATTGATAAAAAAAAATGTTATTAACACTACAGCATAAACAAACTTTATACACGTAATAAATAACTAAACAAGTAAAATAAACGGTATACGTAAAAAACAAAGGCACGTGAGTACAAATAATGTATTGGGGGATTGTAGGGCCGATCATGGAGAATTAAAATTAAGAAAAAAATATAACTATTTTTTTTAAACTGCATTTTATAAATAAAAAATATTTTGTTTTTACTTTAAAGCATCTAGCTCTCAAACGGATATTCTTAATTTGGATACAAGATAACCACTTAAATTTTAAATAAGCCTATACCATTGCTAATCAAATAAGACTATGTTGGTTGCTCTGCGATAAATATTTTGGAAGTTCATTTTTATATTTGTGTGTACTTCTTTTCTGAACCTAATTTTTTAAACACCCTGTATCTCAAAGGATATGAAAATTGACCCCTTCTTCCATACGATTTTTTCACAGAGTAAACGAAGGAATCACCCCTTAACGGATTAGTATTACAAACCCGGACACCCTGTATATTGCAATTCTATTATAAAATATAAATTTGTTAGTGTACTCAATTGTATAATTTTGGTTATAAACAGAACAATTAGAATTAATAAATTGGATCTGAAGAAATAATCAAAGTTTGATCATTTAATTGGAAAGGGTGGTCTAAGCCTCTCTAACAGGTAAGCGCACTATTCCTTAAATAAACATTGATAACTAGAAATTATTCTCTTTCTCTCTGGCACTATATATCTCTTCAAGGGATTTGGCCGCCTCAAATAAGGTTTTATAATCATACTTTCATTTCGGATAATGAGTTTTTAATTCATTGATCCTAAACCAGCCGTGAAATTTTTTCCATTTCACCACCGGGAATCGAACCCGAGCCCTCCGGTCGCTGGACCGGCACTAGAAATTATTAGTTATCCTAAATTACCTAGCTCGTCGGTCAATAAGTCCCGAGGTTAATTACTAAAAAAAACATTTTTTTTAAAACAGCTCCTCTAAGAAAGCAATTCAAGCTTTAATTAGAACATTTTTGCTTGATGCTGACTTGACGAGGTGCATTGTCTGGGTGATGGAAGACTATTTTCTTTTGCAGTTTGCGCGTTTCTTGCAATCTCTTCCTTCAAGTACGCCAAATATGCCATGTAATATTTGCTGTTGATGGCTATTCATTTCTCAAGATAGTCAACGAATAAAATTCCTTACGCATCCTAAAATACGGAGCTCATGATTGGCGATTTGAATCCGGAGCGTAGTGGTGGATCCTTTTCCGTACTGAAAAAAATTCTGTTTATTACAGTTAAACAGCTCCAAACAGGGCTCTGAATTATCGACACATTGCTGTTTCTGATCCAATGTAAGCAAGCGTGGCACTCACCTTAAGAGCATTTTCATGGACAAATGTGTGTGATGCAAAATAGTGCATACACGCAAATTCACTTTTTGCTCTTTCAAAACTATTTTGTGCACTTTTTTATCTTTTCTCTTTCAGAACGTCTAGCATTATCAGTGTATGATAGGCCAAACTTAAACGGAGCAAATTAGCGTTCGGCGGTTGCTTTCGAAGGAGCAGATAGTTGCTATAACACTTATGAAGCCATTGCTTTGCTTGAACGGTATTTTCCCCATCAAAAAATACTATTTAAATAACACACAAAATTCATTTTTTCCATTACTAAAAATAACAAAACTAGCGATACTTTAGCAACTGTATAACTTTTTAGCTAATAGTCAGATTATCATAAAAATTTGAAATAAATTATTTAAAGGTTGGTGCTTCCTAAACATTATATGAGCTTTCCATTAGATGAGCCATCTATGTGTCAGCTTTGGGACTTATTGACAAACGGATTATTTTTACCTACCCACGGTAGGTAGAAAATAACCGTACTGTAAAATAAACATCAATATAGAGCCAGTTTAAAATACATTTAGTCGGATCAAGCATTGGTCCTTCAAGCTAGATGACACTATAAACATTGGTTCTCCGAGAGAATACAACTAATCAGCAACCGCATTTCTGAACAGAAAAAATTAGTTATTATTGGAAGTAAGTTCTTTCTACTAACTTTGTGTTGAGTATTATTGCAAAACAGTTCGTCATACTGATAAGACATAAGTTTTATTTGAAATAATATAACAATTAAAAAATTAGGAATTTGTAGAATCTAAGAAAAATCTAAGGAAGAACTATGTAAACAGTTAAAATTACAGAAATCATTTATTACACAGACATCAAAAAATTCATTCAAAAGAATTTCATTGGCACAAAACAGATGAACAAGAATTTATATTATTCACGAAAAAATCAAAATCGAAATATTGTGAATATTTTTGCTTCACGACTTTATGATTTCTATTTTCTCATGAACAAATAAACACAAGAATTTTGTTTTTCGTAAATGAATGTTTTAAAAAATGATGAATATTATCTATTCAGTTAACGGACGAAAAATATGAAAAAAGAGTAAGCTAATTCACAAACATTTTAGAATATCGAACTTAAGAATTATACAATTCTTTCCGGAACCATTTTCATGTTTTGTGAGAATTAACCTGGAATGTAAATAACTGGAGAAATTTACTTTACATGATGGTTGAGTTTGGGATGCCAAAACGTAACGGGATGCTACTCCGTTACTAATCCGTTAGAAGAGCTTAATTTTGATATCGACGAGTATCAAAACTTGATACCCTATCATGTGATTTTTTAGAGTGTTGACAAAATTTTGCTCCTAGAAGAAGCAAACGATTATAGGGGAATAATTTTCAAGTTGTTTAATATGGAGCGATCAAATTTTTCTTGGGATTTAATTTACGTCCAAGTGTTTCGTTTGATATTCCCTTTATTTAAAGAACTAAGATGATTTATAGTCAAAAAATGAATTATGAAAAAATTTCTTGCAATAATAATACTACAAAATGTCTCAATTATATTGCATAAATGCGGTATATGTATCTAAAAAACTATAATACAGTAAACCCTCGATTTAACGGATTCTGATTTAACGGACGCTGGATTTAACACACCTCGATTTAACGGACAATTTTTTATTTTCCATTTTTCGGTGGCCGATTATGATGGGATTGGGTATAAAAATGGGAAATGGGATTCTTAAAGATTTATGGAAGATGTTTGTTGAATATGGTCACCTTGGACGGAACTCAGGCAGTTTTTAACCGATTACGATGGGGTTATGGATTTGTTAAATGGCAAGAATCATTAATGATTTCTAGAAGAAGTTTCTTAGTATGGTCACCTAGAATACGGCTATTACTTAACCGATAATCATGAAGTTCGGCACGTTGGATAAATATGGGATTATAAAATGATAAACTGCTGTACTCGTCAGAGGATTTATGCTCTTGCATTGCTAATACCTCTAAAGTTTTAATTTCCGCTTGGTTCGAAAGGTTCTGCAGATCTTAAGGTCTTAGAAAGTACGTATATGTATATATATTTTTTATTTATTTTACTAAACAGATCAAGTTGAATGATATTTCTTTTTTTCTGTTTATTCAATATCCTTCAATATTCAATTTACAAAACAATAATAACATTATTATTTTCCATTATTTTTGTGCACTTTTATCATAAGATTTAATTTAAAATTAAAAAAAATTGAGCATTACTCATTCTTTATGTAATAATTTTTTATTTCGTACTAGTTTCAAGATTTCTCTCTTCGTCAGCTATATTGATAAATTGTTGATAAGCAGCCGTCTTTCTTAAAGGTAGCAGCTCATGATGTTAACATGTTCATGGTAAGGCTGGATGTCTTAACATCTATCACCAGTACGTGATCCACTCATGGAATTAGTGGGTTGAGCGGCAGGCCAACTACCTACTCTCACAAAAAATCACGTGATGAACCCTACACAAAGGGCTCTGATAAATTTATAATATTCTTATCAACTCTCTCTCTCTCTCTCTCTCTGGCGCTATATTCCATCAAGGGATTTGGTCACCTCAAATCAGGTTTCATAATGATATTTTAATTTCGGACAATGAGTGATTAATTCATTGATCCAGCCGTGATATTTTTTCCTTGTCACCACCGGGAATCGAACCCGGGACCTCCGGTCTCTGGAGCAAGCACGCTAACCACTTTGCCACCAGGGCGGTGACGATCCATTCTTAACAACAACGACCTTAAATACTGTTCACGGGAACATGGAATATGATGCCTTCTAAGACCTTGAGATATCCAATCCCATCATAATCGTTTAAGAATTGGTCGAGTTCCGTTCCAGGTGGCCTAGTTCCAGAACTTCTTCCCAAAATCATTTAAGAATCCCATTTCCATCCAACATATTCAATCCCATCATATGCGTTTAAGAAATGCACGAGTTCTGTCCTAGGTGGCCATATTTTAGAACAAGGGCAAAACATATAGAAAATTAAATTTAAAAACACTCGGATTTAACGGACAATCGGATTAAACGGACTCCCCAATTAGTCCGTTAAGTTGAAGTTTTAGTGTAATTGTTTGGAAATAATTTATGGGAGATTTGTAGCGAATATAATAGAATTTAAATTGTAAAACAAACGTTAGAAACAAAACATTTTTGCCATTTTCAAAAAAATTTGAATTTAACCACTTGGACGTAAAATGAAGCATAAGTACCAATTGAATGGAAACATGTTTGTTCCTTTAAATATTTTGAGGGTTATACTTTAGTAGTTGTGTGCGTATTTCGTCTGAATAAAATGTTGATCCGCACTCAGTAATTCACAGCGTATCATAAATGCATTCCCCTTTTCAGGCGGCTTGTTCCTCAGAGCCAACCAAGGAATTACCGCTTTGGAATTAGCATCCCAAATGGGATCACCCTATGTATTATGAATAAATATGTTACTATAATAATGTTTTATTAGGTTTTTATTGATTATAAAAATGTACAGGGAGCGAGTTGTAATTTTAGTATAAAATAAAATAAATTCAGCGATCCTGATAAAAATCTAACATTTAATAAAAATTCTAACTAAAATCAATTTTATTTAATAAAAACTTTAATCATTATACAAAATAACGGAAATTCTGTATATTTTTATTAAAATACAATTTTAATTAATATTACAGTAATAGAAACACTACACTAATTGAAAAACTACATACATACCGGAGTATGCACAAAACTTATCTATCTCGTTCTAATGAAACAAAGCAAAAATACAAAATAATTTTTTTAACAAAATATTTCCATAAAAAGAAAAGATTCACCAAAAATCAAAATCGTCAATTTCGTGAATAAAATATCTTCATCACAATCACTCTTTTATTTTTCTTTGAACGTTCGTTCGTCACGAATTATCATTTTATTAATTTGTGTAATTTTTACTAGACATTCTCGATACAAAACAAGAGAATGAATATTTTTTTTCGAATGAAGAAAAAACTTTGTTGTAGAAGAATATTCATGTGAATAAAAAATAGAAAAATTTATTTTCGAGAATATTTTTGATTCTTCATGTTTGTGAATTTTTTAATTCGTGAATTTTTATGCACATTCATAAATGAAGATTCTTTGATGTTTGAGTCAACATAAACAAATATAAAAAATAGAACTGTAGAGAATAGACGAAGAGAGGTGTGGGTGGAAAAGGATAACAAATGAAGCAGTTGATCGTCGTTTAGTTAGAGAGTTTATTAAATATCCAATACAGTCGGTTTCGAATGTATCAAAAAAAATATATATATTATATAAATATATTATGGGAAGGAAAATCAGTAGTCGAGCTGACTATAGACTTAAGAAAGTCGGTATTTAATGATGCATAACCAGAACAGTGATATTACTGACATCAACGAAAAAAAAGCGAATGAACTTAACTTTATAGCATGTAAGCAAGCCCATGGATTATTGGAGAAGTATTTTATGGACTGATGAAATTTTGTTTGCAAGCCTTGGAGATTATCAAAAGTCGTTCGTGCAAATTAGGGTTTGATTAGTGATTCGAAATTTCATATGATTGGTGATTCGAAAATTCGACAAGAAACCTATAAAGGATTGGAAGAAACAAAATTATTCGAAGAAGGAAACAACTTGAATGGTTTTTTGCAAATTCCTTGAAAAAAGATACCGAATCTTGACGTTTCTTTCAATTTCTATACAATTCTTTAATAAAATTTCTGGTGGTATTCAACGGCAATATAATAAACTGTCGTTCAACAATTGTAAAAATTAAGGGTGTTTTGTTAAACCTGATAAACCTTGAAATTGTAAAAAATTTAAAATAGATACTCCGGCAAATCATCATGAATAGACTCACGGTTGAACAACGCTACGAAATTGTTAAAATGTACTTCAAAAATCAGTCGTCGATTCGCGCAACTTATAGACCATCAATTGTGATCGTTACTGCACGATATGTGGTTTCAACAGGATAGCGCTACGTGCCATACGGCAACGGCAACCCTCAACTTATTAAAATCATAATTTGGCAATAAGTTAATTTCGAGAAATGGACCTGTCAATTGGTCTCCTATGTCGTGCGATTTGACACCTCTCGATTATTTCCTGTGGGATTACGTGAAGTCACTGGTTTATGCTGATAAACCAGCAACAATTGACGCCTTGGAGGCCAGCATTGTTCATGTTATTCATGAAATACGGCCAACCGTGCTCGTTTCGTCAAGAACAGTCGCGGTGCTTATATGTCCGAAATCATTTTCAAATATTAATGCCATGTATTGATCTTTCGAATAAAAAAAATTGATATTTTGTATTATATTTTACAATTTCAAGTTCTATCGGACTTCAAAAACACCCCTTATAAATTAAATAACAATCAATCAACTGTGGTGAATTTGGGGAATTGTAAAATTGTGCATTTTAGTGCCCCCCCCCCCCCTCCATTTTTAAAACTAGGTCATACATACATATTCTAGCTTGCATTACCCTTTTCATGTTGTGACTGATTGTCGTTCTTCTGGCTGCAAACTTTGTAACAAGAACCACCCTCAGGTATTTATTTCGAAAACATCGCAATTGCAACTTTAGCCCAGCAGGAATGGAAGATTGTTGCTCACTTTAATTTGGAACATTATTGCGTTGAGCTGTCGCAATTAACAAACAATGTACGACGCTAATTGTGTTAATTATGCTGGCATCATAGGGAAATTACGATTGATACCTCTGTCAACATACAGTGGCATATCTGTTACGAATATGTTTACGTCAAACCATCAATAGATTATCTGGTTGGCGATTGAACGTCGTAGAGGAAAGACGTGTTTTTGTCTCTCCTCTATATAAATAAGTAATTAATTTAAATATGTCAAAATTAAATAATTAATTAATAATATCTGAATATAAAAATAATAATAATAATAATATTAATGATAATTTGTGTGTTTTAAAAGTAGTTAATAAGTGAAAAATGTTACATATTGCATATTTGTATTAATTTGTGTGTTGTGCGCTTGCAATGGTGTAGGTTATGTACATAACAATTTTCGTTTATATGTATGTATTTTGATACCGTTGTTTGAATGCATCATGCATTGTAATGCAAATTTTCAATGTGTTTGTAGGACTTTTTGATTGCAAAGGATGGAAAGATAAGTGTTTTTCATTTTTTCATTGTTTTACATACTAAATTACATAACACATAACTTTTTCCCTAAATAAATTTTACTTTTAAGTACACATATAAATACATATTTATAACCCATGAAGGTGTAGAGTAGAATTATTCTCATGTTATGGATTGTTATCCGACCGCATATAGTTTGCGCGAGAAAGGGTTTTTTTCAATTCTGCTGTTTTTGGTAGACTAGCTAACAATTTTTGTTGTTGTTTTTGGAAGAGAGTATGCATGTTTGGTGATCGACGAGAATTTTTCGTTTGTTTTCTGCTTTTGGTAATTTTAAATACATACTATCTTTCGTTTTGTGTACTTATTTACTCATAGTCATATATTATATTTTACATGGATATTAGTATTGGAGGTGTTTGGCGCGCGGGAAATGCATTTCAATAACCACCGAAAATGTGGTTTTGCGATATATAACTCGAAGCCGATCGCAATTATATTCTATAGAATGTAATTGTGTTTGGTTCTGATATAGCATGTTATACGTATATGCGTTTAGCTGTGTCCTATGTATGGGTGTGCGAAGGAACATATGAGATAATAATTATTATTTATTTTACATCATTGTTACATAATTATATATTTGTTGTATACATATTTACGTTTTGTGCTTGTGTGTGCAGATGTTTTACAATACGCGTGTGTAATTCCGTGAGCTAGATTTTTTGTTGTTTTAATCAGCCAAGCTACACACGATTTCAGCTTCTGGTTTCAAATTAAGTCGTGATGGATTTTGTTGTTGGTTTCTAATTTTTAAAATTTAATGTCGCAGTAAAAACGGATTTTGTGGGTAAAAGGGGAAAGAAAGGAAGGTGAAGCCGGTCTTACGAAACCGTGTGTAGCATGGCTGAATGGAAAATTAACGCATGCTTTCCGACTGCGAACGCTATTATATCTTGTCTGTATAATGTTAATTGTTTTTCGGTTCATGATGGTAATGTTTTATTTTGTTTCGCATGGTATTGCTGATGTTCATAACCTTGCATGTAGCATGTAGCACGTTTTATGTGGATTTGTTCAGTTTCCTCGGCTTGTTATGTGAATCTTGCTTGGGTGATGATGAGATTGCGATGGGCATCTCTATTTCCTGTATTTACATTTTTAGCGATTTGGCAGGGGGTACACTTCTTCTCTATAATGTGGAGATCTGAGGGGGGGGGGGGGGGGGGTTAACGAGTGATGCAATATGTGTGATCAATTTACACAGTGGCAGCGGGAATATGGTATAGTTGTTAATTATTGCTAAATGTTGTGGATGTTTTTGTTAAAGTTTATCATCAATTTAGCTGGGCGGAATTAGAATTTTAGGGTAAGATAATTACGGTAAATTGATGAAAAATTTCCACTAATTAAAAAGAGTCATCTATTATTTAACTCATTAACTATAATTTTATATAATAAAATAATCTGGAGGTTCAGATATAGATGGAAGTGGAAGCTGAGTCTTTTAAGCCTCATAACAAATAAGGCTATTTACTTTGGTTTAGAATAATATTTAATCATTGTTAATACTAATGAAATTTCAAAATAATTATAGTTTAGATTAATCACATTACAGTTCATATACAATATTTATAATAAACAGTATTATACAAATAAAATGGAAGTCAGCTAATTTAATCTTATTCTTAATCTCTATTATCTAATATGAATGTTGAATAATTATATTATTAGTATTCCAGGTTGTGTACTATATCTACAAATCTCGTCCAGGTTGATGTTGAGTTGTAGCAAATGACCACTATTATATTAATGCTAGTTTTTAAATTAAATTAAATTTAGAATTAAGTTTATAATATGTTATTGTATGATAGAAAGTATACTTATACTTGGTAAAGTAGTTAAGCTAATTTATGATGCGTGCTGATTAATGACAAATATTCGGGTGTGATAATGTTTTAAAAATGGATTGGAATAATAAAATTAATTTAATCCGGATTTAGGAAAGGATTCCGGAATTAATAGTATCTAAGCATCTCAATTTACTAACAAATTTAAATTGTAGGACATTGGTGTTTTGAAAGCAGTTTTGTTGGCTACACTTTCGAATATTGTAAAGTGAAATGGTAGTCATTAATCTTAAGTTAATTTACAGGAAATATTTCGGAAGGCGACCGGGTTAATAACTATTTAAATTTAGTATTTAGTTATAATAAGTTATTATAAGTTAGACAGTAGTAAATATAAGGATTTTAGATTGGTTTTATTATCAATATAATTGACAGTTTAGTTATGAGTTTATAACTTGTGGATTGTATTTCGAACTATCCATTAATTTTTTTTTTTTTTTTTTTTTTTTTACTACAAGTTTCCACTGGTTTTTTCAGGGAAATATAATTTCCTGAACAGTCAAGTTTTTTTTTTGAGTAAATTTTTTGAATGGATAGTGAGATTTTATTTTATTTATTTTATTTTATTTTTATACAATATTGTATTATATTTTAATTATATCATATTTTAATTTTAATTTTATTATATTTCCAACTTTAACTTCAATGTTGAAAAGCAACTGTGCATGTGTAACTTTTTTCTTCTCATTTTGCGCGTTATAATCATGTTTTAGTATCTTGTTTTTATGTTTCTTAATAACTTGAACCGTGAAGTGTAAGTAATAAGGTTGCATATATTAAATAAATTAAGTAGTCAGTAATAAGCATACAGTTTGTTTTCAGGTTTAATAATTAATATATGTTTACTGGGTTATTTTAACGGCCAGTTTGCAGTGAATTTATTAAATGCTAATGGTTTTAGAGAAATTATTAATAATTTAATATTAATTGTTAATATAATTCAATTTATTATTAATATAATTCAAATAACTATGAATTCAGGAAATTTTATTGTAAGTTATGGAGTTGTAGAGGATTAATAAATATTTATATTATTTAGGAAACCGGTAGGGTAGATTAATTAAGAATTAATTTCAGGAATCTTTAGATGTTATGAAGTAATATTTCTTTGAAATATTAATTGCTGGTTGTGTAGATTAGAATTGTGCTTTCATTATGTTATTAATTATTGGCTTCACCTAGGTATTTGGAACCGGTCTGATCTAATTAATCAATTTTGTTTAGATAGCTGAAAAGTATTAATGTAGAATTATATTACAGGAAATTTCCAGATGCACGTGAAATAATATTATTTTTTCTCAGGTTGCTGATTTAGTGAGGCAATTGTTGAAGATCAAAGCAATACCATCGTTATCCATTAAACCTATTAAGCCTTTATCCTTCCTAGTAGATTAGAAGTAGATTAGAATTGTGTTGTGCCGTACGATCGCTAGGTGTCTGCAACCGGATCGTTCCGTTCCCAAAAAAACAAAAAACCTTTCCTATCCTTCCTATTGTTATGTGTAAACAGGCTGTAGGAATAGGCCCGGCGTTATCCGGGACTCTTGGCTAGCACTTGGTTCTACAGTCCAATCAATCAATCAATCAATCAAACCATCAATAGATTATCTAGAAATTAATAATCATAAGGACAAACTTTACCCAATGACGGAAGCAGATATCAACAATATAAGCATACTAGAACGTTCATCGAACCTCTCAAGTAGAAGAAGTATAGATACCTTTCATGGCATTTGCGGAACAATGACTATGAAAACGATCAAAATTAAGAGGACTGAAATATTAAAATTACAATTATTGTGCCTTATCAAACGTCAAGTAATTATTTGAGCAGGATTCCTCACACCAGTTATTACCTTAAATAATTCTGTCTTAGCAGCAATAAACATCTCTGAGCAACTGTTACAAGTTCAACATTACAATCCATTGTGAATATCTCGGGATTTTGGATCAAGCAAAGATGAGAGTATGAGACCTAAAAGTGGGATAATATACAGGCAGCAAGCAACCAAAACAACATGACGTATATTAATGTAAAGTTATGGTATGTGCTGTCTAGCGTCATATTTTCTCTGTTGATTGTCAAATTTTGGAATGTATCAAAATAAATATAAAATCGATTAAATCTATGTATAACTGAAAGTTTAAAATTGACAACACGAATGTACAACAACAACTTTTGTTCTGGTTAAACACAATAGGGTACAAATACTACCTGCCCAACAAAAACAACTGCATATAAGTCAATTTTCTGTGATCGCATAAATTAACAAAATTTATTTCAGAAAAATCAATAAAAAAACAAAATCGTTGAATACGATTGAAAGCAATAGTATTGCAATTACATCATAGATGGCTATACCCGTGAAGTTTGTCCTAACTTTGTCCTAAAATTCCAAAAACAAAATTTAGGACAAACTTCCGAAAGGAAGTGTGTCCACGAGCGTGAAGTTTGTCCTAAAATTGTCCTGACTATTTTATTATGAGCATGTATTAGTTAATGTCTCGTTATAATGAATTATCATATTTGTAATATTTGAACATACGTATATAAACAAATTTGAAATAAAGGTAAAGTGAAAAAATCGTTATTATCATTTCCAATTCAGCGACTTATTTATTGACCAAGCAGCGATATTGTAAATGATTTTAAAACTATGAAAGGGTGTGTTGGAGCAATTCCACATAACAAATACTTACCTAATATTTTACTCTGAAATATCTCACTCTGAAATACATTTAACCTAAAAAACAAACAAATGTATATACATAAATAATCAATTTTATACTTACCCTTTAAGTGTATAAATTCCAATTTGATCCTCCTAAAATAATTAATTAAGCATTAATTCATAATTTATAATTGTATAATTTATATTTATATACTTACTTAAAATTATTTGTATTATATCCAAATGTCAAAACGTCACCCATTCAAGTGTCAATTGGTGGACGAATTCCTGTGCTGTATTTTCAGTTCAGTGCATGATTCAATACCGAACTTACGCTCGATGCGACACCTGCGTTTGAGCGCTTTTACTAAAGACATTTTTCGGAGTCGTCTACGCTAATAAATACGTGCAACCATTTTGACATTTTCTCTTGTTCCAATTTACACTCCATTAACATAAGTTCATTTAAATACAAAATTATAAATAAATTAAAATAAAATTTATAATCAATAAAAACTTGGGATTTACGCAGTTTATTATTGCCTTCGTTTCGCAACATACAAATATCAACGCAATAGCAAATTGCCTCAACCACATCGGATATTTGTATCCCCGCAACACTAAACTAGCCCCAACAGGTGTCTATATTCTGGCTTATATCAAACTTCCTTTATCAAGAATATGTACGTATACTGAATTTAAACTTGGTCGTACAACCACCGATGATGCACTACGATCTGGACGCCCAAATGAGACTGTGACTCCAGAAAACATAAACAAATCCACGAAAATATTTTTGTTGACCGTAGAGTGAAGTTACGTGAGATAGCTGACATTGTAAAGATATAAATGGAACGTGTTGGTCATATTTTGCACGAACATTTGTGCATGAGAAAGCTGTGTTCGAAGTGAGTACCGCGTTTGCTCACAATGGGTCAACAACGATAACGCGTCATGATTCCGTGCGCTGTTTGAAGCTGTTTGAGCGCAATAAAAAGGATTTTTATGCGGTATATGACAATGGATGAAACATGGATCGTCCGAAGCGACCAAAAGCACAGCTCTCGGCTAGAAAGGTTATGGCATCTGTTTTTTAGGAAACACATGGTATAATATTTTTTGACTAGGAAGGAAGAAATCGCTGAAAAACGACCACAAATGAAGAAGAAAAATTGCTCTTGCACCAAGATAATGCACCACGTCACAAGTCGCTAGCAACAATAATAAAATTGCACGAATTTCACATTGAATTGCTCTAATTACAAAAATGCGATTAATCAAAATTTCCTTCAGCCTCAATTTTTCGAGTGATTAATAAGACTGCGATCGAGGACCTTGAGATTTTTGCAGATGTACCATTCGTTTTATCGGCGATGATCGAAAATTTGCTATTGAAATAGTTCTTTATGAGTTTGTCATAAGGACTGACAGAGCGGTTTGAAATTGCAGACTTAAGCTTTTCCTATAAATTGACAGTCCCCTTGGTTATTGCCCGAAACTGGTTCTCTTGAAATGGCCGCTTCTATGTGACTTCTACGTTTTCCATATAGTCTCTTTTCGTTTATTGGAACAAATAATGGGTTGGGGGAAAAATCCATTATTTTTTCGCTAGATGGCTTTAGTGACATATATCCCGTGATGTATTTGTCGCCTTATACCATACTTGTACTCGTTAGAAAGGGGAGATTCATGCACTAAAAGTTTCTTTTGTCATGGTTTAGATTGATCGTTTCAGTTGTGAGTTATAGCGTGTCAAGGATGGAGGTAAACAAAAAGAAAATTCGCTATATTTTACAATTTTGCTTCGATAAAGGCGAAAACGCAAGTCAGGTGGCTGAAATTGTGAATGGTGTCTGTAGTCTCGGCTGTGGTCAGTAGCCAATTATACGCAATTTCGGTTTCATCGATTTAGTTTTGGTAATTTCTATCGTCGAAAATGTCGATAAAATCCTGGAAATCGAAGAAACCGGCATGCCAGCTGTCGTAACATCACTCAGGAGCTGAAGGTCGTCCTTCAAAAAGAACCTCGATGTTTGGGTGCCGAAGAGTTGACGCAAAAAACTTGATGGGTCGTGATTCCATTTGCGAATACAACGAGAAATGGGTCATATACGACAATATTAAGCGGAAACTATCATGTTTGAAAGCTAGCGAAGCGGTCCAAACGGTGGCCAAACAAGGAATGAACTGCACCGATTAAAGGCAGCAATCGACCAGAAGCGGCCAAAATCAGCCAATAGGAGAGGTTTCGCATTCCACCAGGATAACGCCATTACGCCATCACACGTCCATGATGACCCGCCAGAAGCTCCGGAAGCTAAGTTGGGAAGTTGTTAAACATCCACCGGACCTGGCACCAAACGTTTATCACCTCTTTTTGTCCATGGCAAGCGCTCTCGGTGGTGTTAAAATGGCTTCAAGAAAGGCTTGTAAAAACTCGCTATCTCAGTTTTTCGCAAATAGGGGCAAGTCATTTTAGAAAAGCGGCATAATGAAATTGCCTTGTAGCCATGTTAAATAAAGCCCCGAAATAAAATAAAAATAATAGATTCTTTTTCCCCACCCTTATATTTCTTTTTATGTATTATAGGTGTGTACGTAGAAACTGTGCTTTTTTAGTCAAACTCACCTTTATTGAAAATATAATTGTTACAAAAATCAAGTATAGAACTATTCGCCATTACTATATATTTGATCTTTTGCCATTTATCAGGTATATAATGAATGCCTTCGCGATATAAACTTGGTGGTTTCGAAGCAAAACAGTCATCAGGTCATTTTTGAACAATTTCAACTTTCATGTTTCGCTGGGCTTTCAAATATGACGACATAGATCTGAATAACTAATTATCAGAGTAAGCCAAGTCTGGAGAATACGCCGCGTGCTATAAAACTTTACAGCCAGAGACGTTGAGTTCCTGGGTCGATTTGGTGTATATGGACGAGCATTGTCATGCAACAATATCACCTTCTGCCTTAAATTATCTTTTTTCCTCCAGAGCATCACATAATTCGATTAATTGCACAGTTTGGCCAGGTTCAAGAAGTTCGTAGTAATTGACTACTTTCCAATCCCACCAGACACACAATAACACTTTCTTGGCATGAATATTCATTTTTGCAATTGATGTTGATGCCTGGATCAACCCATTGTTTTCCGCGTTTAGGATTATCGTACAAAATCCACTACCGAGAAAGGAAATTCATGACATCTGCATGAACGCAGATGCATCTGTACCTTTCGGTTTTTGTTTTCTTCGGTCTGTTTATGATGAGCCCATTTTCCTTTCTTCTGTATTTTTCCCATTGCGATTGCACGCTTCTTGAGTTAAGAATATTCGTCTTCAAGTTAATTTTACTACACCTGGATGTGGATCGTCCTCAATCTATATTTTTTAATCCCAATTTCTCTATCTTGGATACGTTTACAAAGAAAGCTGCTTGGGGAAATCGGTACTGCTATAGCTTCAGCCATCCTTTAGTATAAATATACAGCCAGATTCATTTGGAGTTACCCAGGAAGCAACTCGACTCTTTTCGATTGTATTAGGTCGGTCGTAGTTTCGGGAAACAAAATGTACAGGGTCGTCCATAGGGACCCGGGTTCCACTTTCTTTTATTTAAGTTCAAACGTTTTCTAACGTCTAAATTTCGGGAAACAAAATGTACAGGATCCGCCGTCGGGCGCGGGTCCCGCTTCCGATAAAAATACCCCTAAGAATGTTTGCCAGATATCGATTGTGTTGGGTCTCAGCTTAAGGAAATTTTGTTTACAGGGTCCTTCGTTGGGCCCAGGTTCCGTTTTTAAATTTTTTCTAAGTCTAAACGTTTTCGATTAAAATTGTTATAAAGGCGGTTTTTAAGTATCAGGAATCGATTGTTCTGTCCCAATTTTGGGAGAAAACATTTACAGGGTTCTCCGTCGGGACTCGGGTTCCATATTTATTTTTTATAGTTCAAACATTTTCGATAAAATTTGCAGAATCTATGTTTTCAGCAGCAAGTGGAATTGTTTGCGCTGTTTTTCAACTTTACTGTGCGCGTTTACTGGGCCCACTATCAAGGCGCGTGGCCGGGTTCCGTTTTTAATTTTTTCTAAGTCAGACGATGGAATTGCTGAGAGGGTTTTCGTGGGCCACTAATCGATTGCGTGTTAGTCTCAATTTCGGGCAAACTTGATTGTTTATAAGGTCCACCGTCGGGGCCTATTTTCCGTTTTAAATTATATCATCGTAGGACGGTTTTAATAAAATTTGCCAGAAAAATGAGGTTTCGAGTACCAGGAACAAATTGCATTGGGTCTCAGTTTCGGGAAAACTAATCTACATGGTGCTCTGTCGGAACCCTAGTTCTATTTAATTTTTTTTTATATGCTGAATGCTCACTTTCGGGCACCAAAAATAAATTGCGTTGGGTCTCAGTTTCAAAAAGCGCTTCTAACATTAATATCAGTACCAACTACAAGCCGTTCAATCTGTACTCGAAAATCACACTAAAGGTATTAGTGAAAATGAGATATTTCCGTAAACAATCATAGGATTTCTCTGTATGTTGGTCGAATAATAGAGGACACTTGAACGAGTCTAACGATATACATCACGGTACCATTAATCGTTTTTGTGTGTTTGAAAGATTACGTCTTCGGATTTCGCTTAAAATCTTTGGCAATGCCCTAAATTTCATTCGTAGAAAGTTCTTATTCGTTCAATATCAGTAGTTTCTATATTTGTTGAATCGCGAAATTTATTTGTAAATTAATTTAATTTTACGCACAATACCTTCTTTTGGTCATTAAATATTTGTCTGCAATTAAAAAGGTAATATACGATACCTTTATACCCAATTTGGATAACTAACATTATTTTAAATTTTAAAATTCGTTATAACGAGAGTTTAACCAATACATACTCATTTCAAAAGGTTAGGACAAAGTTAGGACATACTTCACACCCGTAGATGGTTTCCATCATCGTTTAAATATTGTGATAACCAAAGACACAATTATTCAATACATACATAATTAATACGATGGCGTGGCTAGTTGATTCTATTAAATAAAAAATCGTTGCATTATATTCAGTAGTGCACATCTACGGTTAAGAATTATTTGGAAAGTAGCTAAAACCAGATTTTGTTTTGATCAAATTCAGATTATTTTGTTTATCAAAACGACGCTACTGGTTAAAACTAGATTTTATTTATAAAACCAGATTTCCTTTATCAAAACAAAATTTAATTTTTTGTTACCAGCTAAACAAAAGTTTTTTCTATTCAGTTTGGATTTTTGAGCGATCAATATCGCAGCCGCAGCTCACCAAACAGCCAACAAAAAATATCTTTTTCTTATTTAAATAAATTAAAAATTATACAAGGTTATTGTAACTTAAGCAAATCAATCTTTTAATTACAATCCCAAATTTATTTTCCAAACCATAAAATAAATGTTAAAAAACAAATTTTCATCTCCACATTTTATTTCATTTCAATTTCCAAATTTCAACGATACTCGTTGCTGTACCTACACTAAAAATTAATAACATTTTTCCTCCAGTTTGCCATTTACGTATAGTGATGTAACACACATTGAAATATTTTATTATTTGGAAAACAAACATCGTATGTACAGAGTTTAGATTTATAATTGTCCATTGACATCATTAATCACTCATTTGATTGGTGATCCTTGTACTGTGTTTTGTGTTAATTAATACAAAATATATAAATTATTTTTAAAAATAAAATAATAAAATTATCTTAAATTTAAATATAAAATTTTGTGTACAATTGGCTGAATTTTTTGGAATATATGCATTTAGAGAGAAGAAAGCTGTATACTCGTATGTATTTATAATATATGTTGTGATACTGAAAATAATTTCCACAAAAAAAAACAAAACCAAAATTACATAAAATGTATGTAGTTTTCCTCGATTAATAAATTTATTTTACTTTTTTATTTTATTTATCTATTCGATCTCTCATTTTCATGTTTTCATTTTATATTATTGCTGCTGTTGCTGTTGTTGTTGCATCTATAGTTTGATTACAATTTTCATTTTTAAATTTATTAGTTTTTCATTTTTTATGTTTTTAAAAATTAAAAATAAAATATTTTTTTTCTGTTATGTTTTCATGTAAATTTAATTATTTTATTTTTATTTGTTATTTTATATTGATTTTATTAAAAAAAAAATATTTTATTTGTGTGATTGATAATTATATGTATAAAAAGGGGTGGATTTTAAATGCCATGTATATCAAACCACCCTTGACCTTTTTACAATATATTATAATATAATGTATAATGTAGTACAATATAATACGGAAATTTAATTAAATTTATTATGACATAAGATGACAAATTCAAATGAAAAAATTTGTTTTTATTCCTCCTGATTAATTTTGATATATATTTTGATTGTTTTCAGGATTTGAATTTTATTGAGAAAATGAAAATTAATTAGAAAATTTTGTGTGTGTATCGTTTATGTGTATTTGTAGAAAGGTAGGTACATGCAATATGTTTTTATGTTAATAAATTTTATTATAAATTTGAAATTTTCCTATATTTCTTCTTGTCTTATAACTTGTCTTGTTAAATTTATTGTCCATTGAGGAAAATCATGTCTTCTCGATGTAATAATTTTTAAGGTTTTGTGTATTTTACCTATACGTACAGGAAATATGTATTCCTGTATTTGTTTTGGTTTTGTAGTTATTGATTAATTTTCGTTCCTTTTTCTTAATTAAATTCAAAACAAATTCTATATAGATAAAAAAAAATTAGTTTTATAACAAAAACCTCAAGTGTAATTTTCACAGGAAAATTACCAGAACAGAAAACTACATTTTATTTTATTATTTTGAATATCCACCAAATGGATATACGAAGCACACATCTACGAGCCAACCGACCAAAAAAAACGCTAATTGTAAAAATATCCATAACAATAATCATAATAACCTTAAAATAAAAAATGGAAACGGTGGAAAATTACATGAAAAAAAAAAATTTCCATCCAGTCACAATGTGTTAAAAAATAAAAGAAAATTCTTTTTAATTGTATCCCAATGTCTGTCCATATCTTGTCTGTCGGTTATTATTATTACCACTATCATTATATTGTTACCTCTTATACAAGCATAATTGTATACATGCATATGAATGGTGTGGATCGTTTACTGTTGTCTGGTGAGGGGGTTCTCTCTAAATTTAATTGTTATTTAAATTAATTGTTATTATTTTCAGTATTTAGTTTTTTTAATTATATTTTTTTATTTTATTTTAAATTAAAAAATATTTTTTTTAATGTTTCCCGTTTGTAAATTTTTTATTCTATTTTATTTAGATTAGAAAAGGTATTAAACAAAACACAAAAAAATGTATAATAAAAAAAATTGGAATGTTTGGTTTACTTAACCTTTCCTCTTATATTATTTGCCAGATATAGATAATGTAGCTGTAGCGCTCATATAAACAGCAAATATTATATAAATTCGGTTAAATTAAAATTGTCATCTGAAATTTTTGTATTTTGTTACGCTAATTTTGCAATTAGATTATTTCAAAATTTCGCATTTATCGCGGGTTTCGCTTTTATCATGCATTTAAATTATTTTCTTGTAATCTACATACTCGCAAGCACGTATGTCCAGTTTGCTTGTCCTAATTTGATTCCACTCATTGCACCATCCTAGGTAGCGCAAACGTTTAGGAAATTATCCCACTGTTCTATCCCAGAAAATAGGAAACATTCATAGAAATGACTTATAATTCAAAATGAAAATTTGGTTCTTTTAAATCTTTCGAATGTTAGCCATCCACACGATATGGGTACTATAGCAGGGAAACTTTCGAAATACAAAACGGAACTTTGCAGAACCGGTTAAGCCCAATGTGTGCTTTAGTGCTCACGGGAAAAAGTTACTGCTTGTTCAGGAGCCGAAAAAACGGGAAAAGAAAATTTAAATTTCGCAAGTATTTTGTTTTTCAATATAGTATCTTTTAGGGGCCAGTTTAATCTTCCTCAATTTATGAATGAAAATTTATGAAAATCATATTTCTATGATAAGCATAAATTTCGTCGATGAAACCGCGTTTGTGAAGTTTTCAAATTAGGCTTAAATTATTTCTGGTATTTTCTAGTAATTGGGTTTTATTTTTTTTCGTCTTTTAAGGGAAGTTTAAATTTTCTTTTCCCGTTTTTTCGGCTCCTGGACTAGCACTAATTTTTTCCCGTGAGCGCTAATTAGCAAATATTGGGCTTAATCGGTATGCAAAGTTTCATTTTGAAATTTGAAAGTTTCCCTGCTGCAGTTGCACACATCCCAACGTTATATCTATGGGAGTCGTGTTTGAACTAAAATTGTATTTAAATTTAAATATAATTTTAAGGTGATAATAATTTTAAGTTGTGTTTGAACTAAAATTATATTTAAATTTAAATATAAGGTTAAGGTTGTATGGTTTTGTGATAATTCATGCCTTACTTTTCTGGGCTACACCTATCAATTCAACTCGTATTTGAATGAAAATTTTATCTCGTTAAAAGTATAAAATTGTCGTATTAAGGCTATGTAGTTTTGAGATAGTTATATTCATGCTTTGCTATAAAAAGAAATTAGAAAACAAATCGTTTCGTGGTGACTCAGTGAAATTGGGGACTGTACCAGATATATTTATTCAATTCGTATTTGAACGAATATTTCATTTAAATTTGGCACGTGAAGTGTGTAAATTTGTCGGATTTAGGCAAGTTGGTTTTGAAATAGCCACACTTATGCAGAGATGAGCATTTATTTTATGTGATGGCGTCGACAAATCGTCACTCGGTCGACAACGTCTACGAGTACTTTTAATTCAAACCAGTAGCATTTCAATTATCTACAAATTTGGAAGATTCAGCAGATCGAGGAACGTTTATCACAGTTTTCATATAATCGTCGGGCTTAAGAGAACATGAATCAGAATTCGTGGACATCATTAGGATTCACGGTATACAATTTTGAATATAATCAAAAATCAAAAAATCCTTTAATGATTAAGACATAATTGTGACCATCAGAAATCTATCTCAATTCTCAAATATAATCTGTACATAAAAGGGTCTTTCAATAAGAATGCTCGATTTTTAAATGAAAATAAAACAAGTTGTGTGTTAAAGATGTGTGTTAACAGATATCCACTCAATTTTTTTTATTTAGAAGAATATTTTATGACATTAAGTATAAAATTTATCGTAATTCAAATGTCCGCCACGGCTTTGCGCGGTGGTAGGTACGTATTTTGGATGTCCAATTTTCGATGTCTTTGTCACATAGATCTGGTTGGATGGGGTTGCTTATCATCGTTCTGTAACGAGAATTTGGCTGCCTCGGGTTTTTCCGTACACTCTCGCGCAGAGTAGTGATCAGCAGACCTTGCGTTTTGGTGACGTAAGGGTGTTGGCTGATTATTTATCAAATTGGTTGACACAAATTTGGCCACGAAACGTCGAATAGTCCGGAACGTTGCTCGAACGGAGCACTCATTTTGAAATTAATGATATGATAATTTATAGACGTTTTTCAACTCTATAACCTTCCATGGTGCTGTGCCATACACTCTACTGAACAAATTTGACAGATGTTGTTTTAATAATATGACTGAAAGCTGTAACCTAACAAATTTTTAGCGTTCCTATTAAAAAATTGTCTTTCTCTAGTGTTTCAGAATTGGCTCGGACAATTTCATGAATATTTCTAACAGGGGGTTTTCGAGAACCAGAGAACTATTGCGATGCTCTTGGTTTTCAGGAAAATTCGTTTAGGGGGCCCCACCATTGAGGCCCATGTTCCTTTTTCATTTATTTTCTTAACTCAAACGATTTTGATGAATATTAATGAGGTGGGCTTTTCGAGTACTAGAAATCAATTGCGGGCTGAATCCTCGAAAAAAACTTGTTTAGATGGTCATTCGGTGGGACCCGTGTTTTAGTTTTTTTGACTGGTTTTCTAGTGTCAGGAGTCGATTGCGATGGGCAATAATTTCAAGAAAATCGATTCAGAGCTTGCACGAATTTAATAAAAATTGCGAGGAGCGTTTTCGAGTACCGAAAACCAATTATGATGGATCCGGATTTTTTTTTAAATTCTTTAAGAATGGGGGGCCTCCCGTTGGGACTGGGTTCCACTTTATAAATTTTTTCGGTTTGCACGATTTTCTTAAAAATTGGCGAAGGAAATTTTTCAAATGCCAGGAATCGAATTCAATGGGTCCTTATTTCGAAAAAAAAAATTTTTACGGGTCGGGTCCTTCGGTCAATTTTTTCGGCTAGATCGATTTTGATAAAAATTGAGGTAATAAAAGGTTTTCAATGCCAGGAATTAATGACGATGAGTCATAATAGTGGGAAAATTCATTAAATAGATTCTCCGGTAGGGTTCAGGTTTCATTTATTTGAAAAATTGGGTCTAACGATTTTGATAAAAATTGGTGAGGAGAGATTTTCGGATGCCAGGAATTGATCGCGATGAGTCCTTATTCATGGTAGTTAGTAAGGTTGGGGCACAGAAAAGAAATATATAAACAGCAGTACAGTTCCGTACAAAATATTCACTCATTTATAGTAAAATTTGGCGTTATGATACGGTTTTTAAGTTGACCAAATATAATATTAGAGTTACATGCTAAACGAAAAACATAAAAACAAAAACGTTACGTAAAGTTACGGAAACACAGAACGTAAATTCGAAGAGTGGGAAATGTAACATCGCATCCCCAATTTGAAAATCTTTTCCTTATGATTTTTGCCTTTTACTCTTTTCACCACCAACCTAACGAACAAAATTTTTTTTTGTCAAAATATTTTTCATACGCTTCTGTAAGGTAAAAGTCATAAGTTTTCTATTGGGGATGCGCTTATTTTAAAGTTTGAATTTTGGGGTTATAATAAAAAAAACTTGTTTCAAAATTTATTTTTCAGCTTTACCTCTGTTTATATTACGTTTGTCAAGGAAACGATTACAAATAGTTCTCATTTCTGGATAATTCATTTAGAGTCCTCCGGATGGACTGGCATGTTACACCATGTTGCATAAACCACACCATGTTGCGTTATGTTGCACTGTGTTGTACTCTGTTGCACTATGTCGTAAACTGTTGCATTAGTTTGCCTTATATTGCACCATGTTACGTGATTTTGCACTATCTTACTTAATGTTGCATCTTTTTAAGGGATGTTGTGCGATGTTTCACTACATTGCATTTGGCCTTTTTTAACAAATTATTTGGCTTGAACATATTTGATATATTTTGGCGGGACATGGTTTTCGAATGCAAGGAAACGACAAGGAGTTCTGATTTCTGGATTATTAATTCATTTATTAATCGTCTGGGTGGCCATTGCATGTTGTTGTAACATGTTGCACTATGTTTTAAGATATTGCATAATGTTGCGTCATATTAACCCATATTCCGTATTGCAGCCCCATGTTGCTTGATGTTTCATATTGGTGACGGATATTGTTTGGCGTTCCACTATGGTTAGGTTAGGTTAGGTTAGAGTGGCTGCTATCGCACACTTAGGCCAGTAGTGGCCCATTGTGATACCACAGGATCCTATCTCCCCTTTACTCCCGTTGAAACCATCCAGAGCTACTTATGTAGCGTAATATATCTCGCACTCTACAGCCCGCGAGTTCCGAAAGGCTGTCCATACTGTACACACCTAAGTACTTATGCCTTCTGCATGATAGTGCCGGACACGAGCATAGGAAGTGATCCAACGTCTCCTCCTCCTCTTCGTCCAAACAACTTCTACAAAAGTCATTAGTCTGTAGACCCATCCTTCTTGCATGTTCCCCAAAAAGGCAGTGTCCTGTCAGTATCCCTACGACCAATCCTAACTCTCGTTTTCCTAGGGATACTAGTGCCCCAAGTAACAATTTGGAGTTGTCAAAACGTTGTACCATCTATAATTTACAGCACTTTAGTTATAATAACTCTTAAAATAATAACAAACAACATGAATTTGTTGGTTTGTCAACGTAATGCCAGCAAAAATGGTAATTGTCATTTGCCTGGCAATATGTTATAGCAACGTCAGACAGTAAACTCGTTATAAATGGTAAATTACTTTCAAGACATCATTTTAATTAATTTAGTGACTTCGGTTCCCAAATAGCAAAAACGTTATATTTGCAGTTTTGCTGTACTTAAAATAAAGTAGCTACATAAGAAAAAGTAATGCAATAATAGCAAACATATTTTAGATGCAATTCCTCTGGTTAGAAAGCAACATAGTTAGTTAAGGGTATAAGTTTCAAAATAACACAAAAAGGCAGAAATAACTAACGAGCTATTATTTTGAACATTATTGTAACAATAATAATTTGTGTAAAAACTATAGCAAACATCATTTTTTTATAATTGTCATTTTATTTATCTGTTTTCCATATTCATACTTCAATAATAAATGTCACTATATATTTATGAAATATTGACAGGGATAATATGATTTTTCTCATCATTTCTTATCGTAAAACTATGTGGCAAACAAGTTTTGTCGATCAGTTTGTAAAAGTAGCTCAGAAAAGAAAAATGCGACCTAAAATTATTTGATATTAAAAATAAAATCAAAATGAAAAATTATTTTGAAAAATTTATTTTTTCTGAAAAAAAGTTCAAATCTGTTAAAAAGCATCTGGTAACTAACCAAAAGCATGAAATTGGTGTTTTTTACAATATTTTCATGTGATAAACTGGGTTTTATGGAAGTTTTCTACTAGATAAATGATGCAGCCATTTTTGTGCACAGAAATACAAAATTAAAAGATGGCTTTACTATATGTAACAGCTAAATAACTTGTCAGATAACGAGTTTAATTATTTATGGTAAATTTAATATTATCACAGCTAAAGTGTAATAAGGATTTACAAAAAAGCTGCCCAAATATAGTAAACGTTTTTAATAACTAATCAGCTTTTAGATAAGGAAATCCGTAATCATAAAGCATTTGCTTTGTGCTAAGCGTTTTATAGCTGTAGGACTTAACCCTATATTAGCCATGTTTACAAATTACCATATTTACAAATTTACAATTCACGATATTAATTAAAAAACTGGCACAATGCATTTTGCAGCTAAGTTTAAATTTTATTTGTATTTACAATCTAAACAAAATTACATAATGAAAAACTTTACATTCAGAGGATTATTTGAGACAATATTAAAAATGAAACAGATTGCGATCTGATCCTCCGAAAAAAGGATTAAATATTTGTTTGTCGCTTAAATTAAAAAAACTGCAATCCAGTTCCATTAAAATATTGAGAAATATTTTCAAAAATTCAAATTTCGTCTCTATTTTCCGCCATATTTATTTACATTTTATTTATGCGTGTGAGCTGCCAAATTTTCATAACATTTTGAAACCACTCTACCTGGTGGAGGGTTAACAACAAGGTTGTAGTTATAGAATTTGCTGTGTGTTAAGCAGTTTAGTTATGTTTGAAACCATTTTGCTTTGAGTTAAGCAGTTTCTCTCTTACCACATTTAGCATATTTCGCTGTGTGTTAAGCAATTTCGCTGTTTGGTAAGTAATTTTGCTTTGAGTTAAGCGATTTCGTTTTTTTTATAAATATTTAGTTTACTAATACAAATTTCACAGCGTGTTAAGCGGTTTCGCTATTTGTTAAGTAATTTTGATTTGAGATAAGCAGTGTTTCTTTAATAAGTTTGACATACCACTGTACAATACAACTGTACTTCTGAAAGTATGTACCGGTTGGAAAAAGGAACTACTTCGGAAAAGGGAAATAATTCCGAAGTAATTCCGTTTTCAGAAAGTGGTTGTAGTTCCTCTACAAGAGGTTTCAAATAATTTTGAACTTAACCAGGCTCACTATCTCCACAGTAAAGACCTACCACCATTGGAACAAAATTATCAATTTCATGTATTGCCACAAAAATTGGCCAATTGTATTTTTGAGCTTCTGTAAATTGATATTCCATCAATATTTATATTTAACCCTGATTTACATTGGGCGGTCTAAGGATTTAAAATATAATTGTAAGCAAACTTTCACTTGGCAGGTTTTCCAATTGTTTGTTTTTTAAAGAGTAGTTATAAATATATAAAAGCTATTTCAATTCAGTTTGTGCTATATTAAAATGTATTGCCCATCTCTTTACTTTTTTCACAAAATCTTCTTCTTCGTCTTCGCTGTCATTTAAATAATATTCGGATTCAATTTCATCATTATTATAACATTCAGAATCTGACATAGTTTGTGATTGAGGTAATGTACGCTGAGATGGTTGAAATGAAATAAGACGCTCTGCAGCAGAAGTTAAATTGTAATCTACAACTTGATCCAAAAATTTGTTTATTATATACATGTAAGAGTCCAGTATGAATTTAAATTAATTACAAAGTTTATCTCCATTAATAAGTCACGCGTATGTGGTGATATTGTTGCTGTTGTTTCTCTTGAAGCCACTTAAAGAGGAACCAACTCATTGGACGTAAACGCAGCAACTTTAACATTACTATTAACGGAAAAAATAATATATTTCGTGGTTTTGCATTGCACGTAAAATTAAGAAGATCGACATACCAGTTAATTTTTTCATGTGGTTGTTTGTGACTTTTGCTTTTCTATAAAATGTGGTG
Source organism: Nephrotoma appendiculata (assembly GCA_947310385.1). Classification (NCBI taxonomy): domain Eukaryota; kingdom Metazoa; phylum Arthropoda; class Insecta; order Diptera; family Tipulidae; genus Nephrotoma; species Nephrotoma appendiculata. Next base: position 182,907,179 of record OX371224.1, on the reverse strand, counting down.
TTGGTTTTGTATTTTTTTGATGTTCTAAAATAAGTACGCAAATCTTTGTTCGCCATTATATTCGCCAAGTATAACAAAGACACAACACCTTATTTGATTGTATACCATAAATGTCAAAACTAGGTTATTATAGATGTCGTCAGTCAACCAAACCAGTTTGACTAGCACAGCAACAATGCTTTCCTCCTAACATTTTTCTTTGCGGCATATAGCAATAACCCTTCTAAAATGTCTTTATACCTACTTATCTTATCGCAGCAAAATTGCTTTTGTCCCGATTTTTTTGCTTTATGGTGTGTAACAAAATCGCTGCTGCAATGTCTTATAAACCTTATTAAGCTATAGCTATTTTTTTCACTTCAACAACGTTTTCAAAAGTTATTAAATAACTATTTACCATTTATAACTAATTTGTGTAATTTTTCGAATTTCGCGACGTTGTAAGAGCCCTGGTTTTGCTGTCTAGGACAATTTACCTATCAAATTGTTACTTGGGGCCTTGGAGCGCTTCAGGTCCAGTTTTGGCCAAACCTGTTTCGCTACCCTGCACGTGAGAGAGTTGGTCCACCTCTCATTTGTCAAGGCATTTGCCTGCTTACTGAGCGCCAATTTGAGTGCTGCTATAGGCCTCCCCAGACCCGCCCTTCCCGGCTGTATCTGGAGAGTCGTACCGTACCTAGCTAGATCGTCCGCCCTGCAGTTTCCCGTGACGTCCGAGTGACCAGGGACCCAGATTATCTGGATGCTGAAATACTCGCTCATCTCGTTAAGAGATGATCGGCAATCCAGCGCCACCCGTGACTTCAGACAAACCGCCTCCAGCGACCTGACTGCCGCTTGACTGTCCACATAAATTGCGATATCCCTCACGGATACCACATTATGCTTCAACCATGTCACGACTTCGCCTATCGCCACCACTTCAGCCTGGTACACGCTGCAGTAGTCAGGGAGACGAACGGAAATATTAACGTTAAGCTTCTCACAGAAGACTCCGGCTCCTACCTTACCGTCTAGCTTAGAGCCGTCCGTGAAAAATTGCAGTGCCTCGTTTTCCAGTATTGATCCGTCCCTCCAAGATTCTCTCGAAGGACAGATGGTCCGGAAACCTTTATCGAAGCACAACGTTGGCTTAATATAATCTAGATTCGCCAGTTCTTCCCTTAGCGATCTAGTTATCGTCGAGTGTCCCGCGTGAAGACACTTCCACTGAGAGACAGCCGAGAGTCTCGTAGCCACATTGGCTGCTATCTGTTTACCAAAAAATTCGATTGGAAGAAGGTGGAACATAACCTCCAAAGCGCGTGTAGGTGTTGACCTAAGTGCCCCGCTTATAAGCATGCAGGCCGTTCTTTGCACCTTTTCCATCATTTTTATATATGTTGCCTTCTCCAGAGCTGGCCACCACACGCCTACCCCATACGTCAGCACTGGTCTTACCACTGCCGTATAGAGCCAGTGCACCAGCTCTGGTTTCAGACCCCATTTCTTACCTATGGCGTTCCTACACGAGTAAATGGCTACATTAGCCTTATTCACCCTTTCCACAATGTTAGGCTTCCAGCTGAGCTTACTATCCAAGATTATGCCCAGAAATCTTGCTCTGTCAGCAAAAGCCAGCCTAATGCCGTTCACGGTAGGAGGGCTAACTACCGGAATTTTATACTTCTTAGTAAATAGTACCAGCTCAGTCTTGGAAGGGTTGATCCCTAATCCACATTTGCTGGCCCATTTCGTAACGATCAGGAGCGCATTCTGCATAACGTCCTTAATCGTACCCAGATATTTGCCAGAGACAGCCAACGCTACATCGTCTGCATATGCTACAACCCCTATCCCCTCTCTCTCCAGTTCCAACAGCAAACCATTCATCACCGCACTCCAAAGAAAGGGGGACATTACACCTCCTTGAGGGGTTCCTCTAACCACCCGCCTTCTAATGGTGGCCTCCCCCAGTTCCGAAGTAATAATCCTGCTTACCAGCATCTGATTTATCAGCCTTATTATGGGGTAATCCACGTTCAAAGGTAGCAGTCCTTCCATGATCGCCTCCGTTTTTACATTATTAAAGGCGCCCTCAATGTCGAGAAATGCTACCATACAGAACTCTTGCGAGTAAATTGACTTCTCAATCATGCGTACTAGATCGTGCAGAGCTGTGTCCACCGACTTACCCTTACAGTACGCATGCTGCGATGTTGCCCAATTCCTGGGCTCAATTTTTGATCGAGTGCCTACATCTACCAACCTTTCCAAGGTTTTTAACAGAAAGGATGATAGAGTTATAGGTCTCAGGTCCTTTGGATAGGCATGTGAGCTTTTTCCCGATTTCGGGATAAAGACCACTCTGACCTCCATCCATTTCCTAGGAATATAAGCTAGTCTCAGACACCCTCTGAAAATACCCTCCAGCCAGGGGAGGATGACTGCCGAATTCCTTTGGATCTCTGCTGGTATAATCCGATCCGGGCCCGCCGATTTATACGGCTTAAAACCGTTCAGCGCCCACCGGATTCGCTCCCTGTTCAAGATGCCCTCCATCTCTAATGAAGGTGTTGCTCGATGAGCTCCAGGCTCCATCGAGTCTTCAAAGCTTCCCGGAAAATGGGTCTCAATAAGGAGCTCCAATGATTCCGCACTTGAAGTTGTCCATGACCCGTCTGGTCTAATTAAATAACTAGGACTGGTTGGGTTAGTAGCTAGAATTTTCCTAAGGCGAGAAGTGTCAGAGACCTCCTCCATCCTACAACAGAAGAGTCTCCAGGACCCCCTTTGTGCCTTCTTCAACTCTTTTTTGTACCTTCTTAGGTCCTCCTTATAGAAGTCCCAATCCCGAACCTCCCTTGTGCTCTTAGCTTTGTTAAAAGCTGTCCTACACACTCTCCGATACGTTCCCAGCTCTTTGGTCCACCATATCGGCTTCTGCCTGCCCCTAGGCTTTATCAGGGGGCACGCAGCATTAAATGAAAGATTGCACGCTCTTGTGACAATATTCACCATGCAGTCTAATTCTTCTACCGTCGCCGGAGGTCCCGGGACCTCCAGCGGCAGTAGTTCTCCCAACACTTCCCTATATTTGTTCCAGTTTGTCCTTCTGGGATTCCTGAAGGCTTTCCGGGCTACAGGTTTAATTTCGAGGTTATACGTTACATATCGATGATCAGAGAATGAGTGCTCCTTCGCCACTCTCCACCCTCTGATCATATGAAAAATCGTTTCCGACGCAAAGGTCACATCTAGAACCTCCTGTCGATTTTTAACAATAAATGTCGGTTCTCGTCCAATATTGCAAACTAAAAGGTTGGTATTTAATAAATAATCAAAAAATAACTCACCCCTCTCGTTGATGTCTGTGCTTCCCCATATGGTGTGATGTGCGTTTGCATCACATCCGAGTATAACACCTACCCTTCTGTGATTTGCTTCCCGGATTAATTCCCCCAGGTTATCCGGTGGAATCCCCTTTTCACGATCCATATAGGCTGAGGCCAGCCATAATTTTTCACAGCCAGCCTCAACACTCACTGCTGTAACATCACCGCTACTAAATTGAGGAAGGAGAAAAATATTCAAGTTATTTTTCGCTAAAATACAGGATCTGATCTTGTCAGAGTTGCTTGAGTATAGTAATTTATACCCTTTCATTCTGAGGCCACAGATCCTGTTATTGTTAATCCAAGGTTCTTGGATTAACACTAAGTCGTCATCAGACTTAGTCAGTCTGAGCACGAGAGCTGCCGAGGCAGCCTTCGTGTGATGTAGGTTTATTTGTACAATGCTAAACATTGTAGTCAACCTTACTCACCTCTACCTGCACCCCCTGCATCGGGGTAGTGCCATCTGACTCGTTGTTCCGGCCGCTATCCTCCTCTCGTCGAGAGCCCGACAGGATGTCCCCATCAGACTCCAGTGAGAGGAGGCTACCTCCAGTAACGACATTTCCTGCGTCCGAAGCACTTTCCCGGCTGTCCTCAGCCCGCTTGACCGTCTCCTGCTGAGCTCGTTCACCGTCACTCCCAGGCTGGTCTTTCGTAGTCGCCTCGGTCTCATCTTTTTAATATACTTTAAGGGTGATCGACCCGAACCCGAAGTTGATCACCCCCTTTAGTTTTGCGAGGGAAGCCAGGGACTCTTTGTTGATCAGCATGATTGCCAATCTAAAGCCTCCCTTAGCCTCCTCTCGCTTTACAATCTTCCAGTCTTCGGTCGGAAGATCGGGATTGCTGGCCCGGATGATCTCGAGGATCTCTTCCGGCTTTTCCGGCTCGGTTGGCAGCCATACACGTGCCCTCGGCCTGCTCGGGATTTCCTCCCTGCAGACTGCCTCAAGCCTCGCACCCTGCCATACCTCGCCTACTTCGGCTACCGCTCTCTTATACAGGTCAGCCGATCTCTGGTCTGAGCACGCAGTCAACTTCACGCGCCCCTGGTACCATCCCGCATCTCTGTAGGATGGAGTGGATCCCGGATTTTCTCTCAGGATCCGTAGAAAAATGGAGTTTAGTGCATTATGCGCTACTCTCCACTTCTCTGACGTGATGCTCCCATCTTCTTGACTTCTGTCAATGACGGCTAGCACCAGCACGTGCTCCTTTAGGATCTCACTGAATAGCTTCAGTTTCCGATCCCTAGGAGCACCCGACGTCTTGTCTGCCTGCACCTTGGCCCGCTTACTGTCACCCGGTTCTAACTCATCCTGGGACCTCTGTCTTTTAGACCCAAGGGCCCTTTCCGAGCTGTCACAGCCGACAGTTTCCTTAGCCCATGCTACAGACTTACGTTGTTCGACTGTAAGCTGCCCCTCAGGGGTCGCAGCCAGTCTTTCCAAAACCCTGAACGCCGACCGTCTCTCCCTGTATCGACGCTTCGAAGGAGGGATCTCCTTCACTCCCCCCTTATCTCCTTTAACGGATCCACTTCCACCTGGCTTCGATGCCAAAGTGTCGCTTACCGTTACTCCTACAGATGTAGCTCCACCTTCGCGGTTAGAGTTACTCCCTTCCTCCGGTTTTTGAAGGGTGCCGGCCCCTTTATTTTGTGTTTGATTACTTTTTTCCATGTTGTTCCCACGAGTGTCGGAGAAATATAAGTCGACCTGCGCAGAGATCCGTGTACGCAGGCAAGGCTAAATACAACTGGAGGTCGCCAGGTATCCAGAGGGCTCCGTTCACGACTGGGCTTTGTTAAATGGGCCCCCAGTCTAGCCGATTATCAGCACGGGTCGCGTAACACCTTAATCCAGCCCATTGGTTCGCCGAGCACCCCGCCCCCCCGCACCCCCGTCCTCCTCCCGCATTCACTCCCTCATTCACCATTCATATGGATATCCCAAGCCAATGGGACCCACTTCATTCATGAGATGCCCGTTTATAGGGTTCCCCATTCACTACCTGAAGGCTCGGGAGCACAAGGGGACGGACGTTCGGTTCACCGTGGTTGTGGTCGATGGTTTTAAGGCGCCATCAGTTCGCCTTTCCCTACTGGGTATCCTAGGCACTCAGAATTTAGTGAGCGGAGGTTAACCATTCCCCCGTTCTCTGAGACTCTCCTCCCAGCAGAGCTGCGGTTGGGGACGGCTTATTTAATTCACCGCTAACCTACCTATCGATAGGCCGTTCACTATCCACCACCTGTGACCCCCCCGATAGCTGCAGCTCGCCTCGCGTTCCACTATGTTTCATCGTATTACAGAATGTTCCATATTGCGTTGTGTTGTACTATGATTTTTGATGTCACACGATATTGTTCCTTGTTGCTTCCTGTTGGGTCTTGTGTTTTTCTTTAATAACATATCTTGCGTTATGTTCCATCACAGTGCGGGATGTTGATTTGATCGCAATTAATGTTTAGAACTTGGTCCTCTTTCCAAATTTTCTTACACCTCAAACGATTTTGATGTGTGGCCCTATTCTGGAAATTCCCCGGGAATAATGAATTGAGAAAAGAATTTACATATAAATTCTACTTAAATACATAATTTTTTTTTTGACATTCTAAGGTAACCAGGGCTGGGATGTTCTAACATCACCATTTTGCGATATTTTATCAAAGTCTACGTCTCTTTCTGCTAGAATTAATTTGACTTCTGTTTCGTTTATCAATTATTTCTTCTCTATTACTATCACAACCTACTAGAATATATTTGAACAATATATATTTCAATTATTTTCATTCTACAATCGAAAAAAAATTATTTGGTGATAGAAACACAGTAGAAAGATAACAATATTGCAATCTAGCAGGCTGGTAAACGATAAAAAAATTGAAACAGAGATAAATTTTATTCTATAGAAACGAGAAATAAACTTCGATAAATTATCGAAACATGGTGATGTTAGAACATCCCAGCCCAGTTAGTTTTAATTTTTTTGAAAACAAAATAAAATTGGGAATAACTTTCCCTGGTAATTTCGCTATGGAATAATTATTCCCAATGTACAAATATTTACATCAATTTTTTTTCTCAGTAGGCCAGAAAAAACTGATTTATAGATAAAAGCTGTGTAAAATCTTTCTCCAGTTCCCTATTCCCAGGGAATTACCAGAATAGGGCCACTGGTGAGGCCCGAGTTTTTTAATAAATTATTTTTTCGACTTGTGCGATTTTGATAAGAATTGGTGAAGGGAATGTGAAGGAATCAGATGCAAGAAAATGATTTCGATGGGTGTTATTTCGAAAAAAATCATTTATGGAGTCCATTGGTGGGGACCGGATCCCTTTTTTAAATTTGTTCGACTTTAACGATTTAGATAAAGTTGCGGTGCTAAGGATTTTCTAATGTCATGAATGGATTGCGATGAGTGTTAATTTTGAAAATTCATTTACGGGTTTTCGGGCATATTTTTATAAAAAGGTTTCGAGTGCTTTGAATCGATTGCAATGAGTTCTTAGCTCATGAATATAAGTTTAGGGGTTCTTAAATTGAATCCATAATTGTGTCCATATTTGAAAAAAACGAGAAAATTCCCATGAAAATGGGATTTTGATGGAACGAAGGCCTTTCTAAAACGAATTGTATGGAACTCGGTTGGTACTACGGAAAAATCCAATTTGATGGATGCAAAATTCTTTAAATAGAATAGGACTTAGCCGTTGCTTAACTAAGTGTACCGTAATTATTACTTTCTGTTACCATGTAAAAGGACATCATGGACATTTTCGTCATCGAGGTTTTTGCAAAATACGCTATACGACCAAAGTCCGAAGAAGATGTTTTAGAAGTGATTTCCGTCTGTCTGTGTCCTCTTCACAGCCCAAAGATTGACTGAATTTTATAAAAATTCATAATTAATTGGTCCTTAAATAGGAAGATCTGAATGAAATTTGGCTGCAATCGGCTCAACGGAAATGGTAGCTTCTATAGGACCTTTTTTTTTTAAAAATATATAGCATCTATGAAAAAACCGATTAAGAACAAGAGGATTCTAAATCAAATTTGTAACAAATAATGGAAAGTCCCTGGAACACAACACACCGGTCAAAATTGAGAGTATTTTATATACATATTCTACAACGTCGAAACATATAAGTTGCTTCTTTAATTCTTTAATTATTCTATTCTAAATAATTAAATACCAATTATGGTAAATTAGCATATCGCCAAGCAATTGAACACATTTGTTTTATTATCATGGACCACAGTTTTCTATACTGTACTTGATGGAAATACCATTTCTTGGGCAGTTTACCGGATTTGAACCTTGGTAAGAGCGCTTTATCAATTGGAATGTTTGCTGTCTAATAAAGGTGATATTTTAGGTGAAATTGAGTGAAAAGTTTATTAGAAATTTTAAATTTAAATAAAAATTGAATCTTCCCACTAAAAAATCACATACGACATTTACCGTAAAACGAAATATTTTCACATGCTAAATTACAGTGCTACAAGATGCTTCGAATTTGATGTAGATAATTTATCATGTCATTTTTATCCAATGAAATTTGTTTAAAAAAATTACAGTACGAAGGAAGGAACGCAAAAACGCAACACTGAACCCGCCCTTACTGCGTTTTTAGCTAGTAATGTAAGTACCTCAGTTGTGCTTAGGAAAGGTAGCAATTTTGGATAGATACGATAAAATGATGCATGTTTTTTGGAAGGAATAATGTGAAAACTGCGTTTCCGTTGGTAAATAGGTAGAATAACATGCCAGATTACTAAAACAAACGCATAACCTCAATTTCCAATTTTTCGTAGATACCGCGTTTAGTTCTAGGACGGTAGTATATACGTATGTGAAGCTGGCCCGAAAACCATCCCGAAAACGCCTTTTAAATATCCGGGTCCTTCAGCCCGAAAAATTTAAAAAATATAGAGAAAATCAAATTACACCCCGAGAAAATAAAAACAATCTCACATACACAAAACAAAAGAAATTTAAAAAACAATTGCTTCAAATAAAATTCATTACAATTGGATGCCAATCACAATAACGGTAGAATAATGTGTAATCTATTCGAAAATGTGGACGAAATTCTACGGCTATCCCTTAGATCGGCGGAATAAAAAAGGAAGTTTGTTAATTCTAAAGTTTCATTAACCACGGCTGCAATCTGCTGATATTTCTAGATTTGACGGCAACACATTTAGAATATTGTCCAATTTTATAACTTCCTTTTACTAATAAAATCCAATTGAAATAAAAACAAATTTAACAGTTGTAACGAATTTTTAAAAAACTTAACACTTGAAACACGTCTTGCTTCACACTACATAAAAACCTCTTTTTTCCGGAAATCTATTATCCGGAATAATATCTAATATCCGGAAAAAGTTTTTTTCATATTCTTTCACTTTCTCTTTTATTTACCTTATTTTCCAAAAATGAAATAATTTTTTTACCATGTAATTAACTAAAATAAATTTAAAATCTTAATAAATGACACTGAAGTTTAAAAAATATTAAAATATGCAGTTTTACTACGAAATTATTAAAAAAATCTTTTATCCGGAATTGTTTGCCCCAGTCGTTCCGGATAAAAGAGGTGGCACTGTATTAATTTCTCTTTGTTTTACATCCATTTTTTATTTTATTTTGGTGTGGTCATTGTTTTGGTATTGTCCGATGGCACAAACCCGATAAACAATCTTCCAAAACAATGTCATCCAAGGTACATTTTTATTAAATTACATTTTTATTTAATCATCCAATAAACATTCCAATAAATTCCTTTCGTTCTGTCTATTAATTTGGATATCATATAAGTTAAAGTTTTGTTCATTCTTTCTACTTGTCCATTGGATTTTGGTGAGGCAGTAGCAACTTTAATGTACTCGATACAATATTCGTTCGTAAAATCTGAAAACCCTTGTGAAGTGAAATTATACTTCCTCGATCTGTAACTAACCGCCTTGGTCTATCATAATACTTACTATAATTATTTAAACAATTTATAGTTTCCAAAGTTGTTGTAGAGTTTGTAGCATATAGATTTGTAAACTTCGTAAATCCATCAATTATATCCAGAATATATTTTTTCCGTGATCGCAGAAGTGTTTCTAACGGACCATAAAAATCAGCATGAATTGTATCGAAAGGTTTATCACCTTTAGGAATCGGAAATAGATAACCCTCAACTTTACCAGATGGTATATTAAAATTAATATACTTCAAACAGTTTTCAATGTGTTCTCTGATTTTTTGTTTTAATTCCGGCAACCAATAATTCCGAGATACTATCTCTACAGTTTTTTTCTACTCCAACATGTCCCATTAACTCGTGAGCGTTTCGTATTACTTGCAATTGGAAACACTCTGGAACATAAAACCGTAGTTTTGATCCAAGTTTTCGAAAAATAATACTTTCACGTAACTCGTAGAACTTGCTCTCATTCTTTTCTAATTCACCTCGCAAATTTTCTAAACTAGAAACTTTCGATTGCATAATAGCGAGTGTATTTTCAAATGGAGTTTCTTCAATCATATAAATAGCTCCGGAACGTGATAATGCATCTACGTGCTTCATACGATTACCACCTCTATGTTCTACATAGTGGTCGTAGTCTTGCAACTCAAGAGCCCATCTTGTTATTCGTGGATTTATTAATCGTTTATTGAGCGTTAGAGTAAGTGCATTACAATCTCTGATTATTTTAAACTGAAGTCCGTGTATATATACTCTAAACCGTCATAATGCGTAAATCATTGCTAACGTTTCAAGCTCGTATGAATGATATCGTCGCATTCAAATTAAAGTATTACAAAGTGAAATGTACTATGTTAAGGTTATGACTTATTTGGATTCTACGTTATCGATTTTACATACTGTACATTTTCAGATTTGTGGGGTCCCTCCCTGGTATTTAAAAATGTGATGTAATACTTTATACTTTTTCCGTTATAATTTTTTCATCAAATGAATCTATTACAAAATTATATGTTCTTTTTGTTGTTGTTGGAGTTTTTTGTATTCTTACTGTTCTAAAGTACTATGTAATATTTATAATCGAATATTTTTACGAGATATGCATTGTAAAGTACTATGAAATGTTTTTTTGATTTTTTTTCTTAGATCAAATATTGTTTGTAATACTTTAAATAGGGATAATCGATGTGTGATTGTGTTACAAATAGTTTAGTTATAAATCTAATTGGAATAATTGGGATATTATTTTGGCGGTAAAATTTGACAGGTACTTTTTTATGTGTTAAGGTTTAGTTTGTGCTTGATACTGGAAAGGACAATACGTTAGGTGTTTGTAAAGTAAAAAATGTTTTCAAGAGCTAAGCAAATATTGAAATTAGCATTAAAAAAATTCAAGAAAATTCAGGTAAGAGTATTATAAACTGCTTTGTTGTGAAATTTGTTTAATTATAATAGTTTTTTATTTTATAATAGAAAATGTAAATTTATTTCAATCTGATGATCATATTGAAGAGCCGAAATAATTATTTAATAATATGGAATGTGAACTTGAAAGTATGTACATCAGTGTCCGTTGGCAATTTTACGAAAGAAAATGAAATTTATCAAATTGGGCCAATAACATCTTTAGATCATAATCTAATTCCGGCAGAAGTAGTGGATAATTTGACTTCTGAATTTGAAAATTCATCGGAATCCGTTTCTAATTGTTTTAAAAAAAAAGGAACGTCTATTTCAATTGGTAAACAATAATGAAGAGAAAAACGATTTAGTGGATAAGACGTGTGATGAAAATAATACATCAGGTTCTGATTTTTACGACAGTGGTACTGAATATTTGCCAAACAGTGATGATTTATCGTCTGATAATGAATCGGAAACTATTAGTTTAGATCACACATCGACAAACAAATCGCTGGAACAAGTATTTAATGAGTCTATAGTCCGATTCAGAATTCACAGGAAGATGAACAAACCCCAGAAACATCAGAACCTGAAACTCCTGCATGGAGCCCGATTACTCCAACTTGTGTTCGAGCAAAAGTTGCGAGAAAACGACGGGTAATTGTGGAATTATGGAAGTCAACTGTTGCTAAGAAATATTACAACCATGGCGTAGCACATACTAATCCCGGTGGCAAATATATTAAAGGAAGAGCCATTGGTCAAGCCTGTAAATCTTGTTCAATGAAATGCTTAGAACGTATTATCGAAAACGATAGAACAAAAGATTTCAATATTGTTGGCCTCTTGGGGAAAGGTATCGACAATGGAATTTCATTATACAACATACAGAAGAAAACTAGAGCCGTTTTAATGCCTAACATACAAAGAAACCCCAATCGCAAATATTTCTTATCTATCTGGAACGAAAATGCAGTGCTTAATAAGCAAAGAGTGAGTTTATAAAATAACATTTTATATGCCTTTGTTGCCAGAATTCATAAACAGTTTTGAATGTTTTTCAGGTTTGTAAATTGATGTTTTTGAATACGCTTTCGATTAACAATCAATGGATCACCACAGCCTATAAGAAAACAAAAGTTGGCAATGGTGTTTTAGAAAAGGATCATTGAGGAAGTTATAAAAGAGAAACAATTAATCCTACGAAACTAATTACGTTTGAAGCTGTGTGTGATCACATTAAGTCCTTCCCGTGCATTGATGCACATTACACTCGAAAAAATAATAACAAAAAATATTTAGAAAGCAACTTAAACATTACTAAAATGTACCGGCTTTTCTTGAAAAAAAATGAAAGAAGAATCTACAACACACAACGTTACAGAACGACAATATAGAGATATCTTCAATGAAAATTTTAATTTGGGATTGTATATTCCTAAAAAGGATTGCTGCGATATTTGTGCCGCCTACGATAATTTATCCACCCAAGAGAAAGAGGTCCAGGGAGCCATGCAAGAGCAACATCTATTTAATAAAACGGAAGCACGCAGAATAAAAGATGTGGACATATTTGAAGGGCAGCAAAACCCAAACATTACAGTTGCGGTATTTGATTTCGAAAACATATTGATTTTGCCACAATCGAAAGCTTTCATTTTCTACTATAAACGAAAATATTTCGTACACAATTTCACTGTATACTGTTTAAACGATAATACTGGGTATTGCTTCGTTCGGGCAACATGGTGGTGTTGAAGTTGCGAGCTCATTAAAAAAATATAGCACCGATTTCCGCTTTTGGTCAGATAACTATGCTTCCCATAAGAACCTCGTAAAAGGACATACCCAAAATGAAGGGGACAGCATACACTCATGTATTGAGCGAATGGCCAAACAGCAGGAAGTTTTTGTACCCGATAATAAAATGTGTTTGGTACCAAATAATAAAATGTGCTAAAGTAAAACAGCCACAATATGTTGTTACAGAAATGAACCAGGCAGACTTCATAGATTTTTATACATCTGCTGCCGTTTTAAATTTTAAAAAAATTCGGAAAACGAAAAATGTTATATCAGTAAATCACAGTAAATCAAAAAAATAATCCAAAAATATTACACTATAACTATAGTTTCGAGGAATCTTTTAAGTCAATGGCGCTAATAAACGATTCAGATTCCAAACCGAGAGGAAGAAAATCGGCGAAAAAATGTGGAACACTAAATTTCGAACTAAATTTGGCATATTCTGCGCTGCTTCCAATAAGCGAAGCCAAATATAAAGATTTGATGTATTTGTGCGATAAAAACTGTATTAATCCTGCATACAGCAATTTTTATAAAAATATTCCTTATGCTTTACATTTTTATTTCATTTGAAGTATGTACTGAATTGAAATGTGATATCGTTAAATTTTGTGATAAACAAGAAGTCCAATAAAAATAATTTTATATACCTTTGTACTAACTTTGTTCAACATTTCCCTATGAACACTATTCCTAAATATTTTGTTAAATGATTTTTTTCCAATTCAACGAAAGAAAGTATTACAAATATACTTTGTATGCATAACCAGATCTGATTATCCAGCGTAAAGTATTACATATTTTTATATTTAAAAATTTCATATTAATAAAACCATTAAAATAACAATACTACAAATTAAAAGAAAATTTAACTGTTATACAATCAATTTTAATTTATAAAAAGTTTGAAAATTGCTATAAAACAGAATTTAGAACGAAACTAAAATCAAAATCTTTAATCGGCTCTACTGAAAAATGACGTTTTGTAAATGTAATAGTTTAATTTGGATGCGACGATATCTTGATTCAACAGCTGTGGTGCGCTTTGAGAAATAGAAAACTGGGTGAAATTTACTATCATCCACAGTTTTCTGCATCATAATAGCTCCAAAACCAATCGAACTTGCATCACAGTGAATTTCAGTTTGGTTTTTAGGTGAATAAATAGCTAATACTTGCCTTTCAATTAATTTAATTTTTAAGTCTTCAAACGCCTGACCTTCAGTTAAATCTAACTTAAATTTCACATTCGAGTTCAAAAGATCTTGCAACGGCTTGAAAATTATACTAAAATTCAAAATGAATTTTCTAAAATAGGAACACATTCCTATGAATCGCTGGAGTTCCCGTAAATTTTGGGGTCTTGTATATTCCGATATCGCTTTAATATTTGAATAGTTAGGTCTAATACAATTTAAACTCACCGTATAACCTAAACAGTTAATTTCTTGATACAGGAATCGACATTTATTAAATTGTAATTCAAGTAAGTTATCCGTCATCAATTTTAAAACTTTACTTAAAATTATCAGATGTTCCTTTACCGTTTAGTCGCTATAATAATATCATCAATATAAATAATTACTTCATCTGTTTAATAAGATCCTCAAAATTTTTTATAATATATCGCTGAAATACCAAATGGCATTTTGAGATATTCAAATTGTTCTATAGGTATAATAAAACTAGTATATTTATTATAAATATTGTATTATAAATCTTCGATAACTGGTAACGGAAAATTATGGCGAACCGTCAACTTATTCAATACTCTATAATCAATGCATAAACGGTATCCATCTTTGTTTTTCCTTTTAACCATAACTATTGCTGAACAATAAGGTGATTCACTAGCTCTGATAATACCCTTGTTTGATAAACCATGTATAATAGTTTCTAACGTCTGTCGCTCTACATAAGACAATCTTCTTGGATTAGTTCTAAAATATTCTTCCTTTTTCAAAAGTATTTGCATTTCATAAACTTCACTCGGATTCTCAGGTTTTTTAACATTCAAATACAATTGGTGGAAAAGTTCCCTAACTTTCAATTGATCCGAATAGCTTACACCTTTACAAATATTAATATCCGTTTTCTCTTCTTTACTAAGATCTTCATTTTTGAAAATGCTACAAATATCATTTTCATCCTCTTCAACTTGAATTCCATCCAATTTAATTTGTAATCCATCAACTATCAATTGTGAGTCACAATTTCTCAAAAAATTTCTTCCCAAAATACAATTTACTTTCATAGTACAATCTGGTACTACAACGAATTTTATAAGTCGCAATACTTTGTGAAATAATATTTTACATTCTATTGTACCAATAGCATGCAACTTGGTTTCATTCAAACCACAGTACACCGTTTCGGAATCGAGTTCCTTTAAAGTTTAAAAAGTTACAATTTTTTGGAATAACAGATTTTTTAATTAAATTGATTGGACTACCTGTGTCTATTACACAATTAATATTCTCGAACGACAAATCTTCATTATTAATATAATAACTAATTAAAACGCTTACTTGCGAATTACCTTTTTGCTAGCACTGTTGACTTTCCATCTCGTCGCAAAACTTTACTTCGAAGCTATTCTGATGTCTTTGCTTTTTGGGACACACTTTTGCCATATGTCCCTTCTCGGAACAAATAAAACAAACACCTTCTTCGCGTTTTGGTTTTCTACATTCCGAAGAGCGATGTCTAAATCGAGAACAATTGAAGCAGTGCATACCATTTCGGATAATAGTTTTCGCTGGTGTCGATCTAGGCTGTGTTACACGTTGATCTACAACCTGTTTTGAATTTACCACCTTCGCTGACACTCGATCCTTTGATGTTAGTTGTGAAAATGCTTTTAACATTAGGCTTGATATTAAAAAATACATTAACCCATTGTTGCACACTTTTTAATTGACGACCGTGCTCAGAAACAAACTTTTTGTTTTTCAATTGTTTATGACTGCCATATGAAATTGAGCGTCATTGTTTGGAAGTGAAAATTATCACATTTTCTCACAGTTTTCTCATGAAAACTCTCGACGGCTTTAGCCGTCATTTGCTCATCACATCATTTTTTCTATATATTTCTGCCAACAGAAACAAATGACGGCTATAACCGTCCGATTTTTGGTGATATATAGACAAATAACGGCTATAGCCGTCATTTGCGCGAACATAATAGCACGGCTATAGCCGTCATTTGTTTCTGTAGGCGGAAATATATCGAATTGCTAATCATGAAAAATCGCACAAAAAACAATTGATATGTTATCTGGAATGTTACATCTTTTTTTCTTTGATGTATTACTGAATAATTAACAAAATAATGCATTAGTACACTTCGTAAGAATGATGCTCCTTTTTTATTAATTAAAATATGCAGGACGGCTATAGCCGTCACTTGCGTATATATCACCAAAAATATGACGGCTATAGCCGTTATTTGCGGGAATGGGTTAATCGCGCTTGCGTTTTTAAAAATATCCGAATTTAGGCCTTCGATTAAGCAATTTAACACTTCCGCATCGCTCATGCCTAACTTATTAGCCAAAATATTCTTTTCCTGATAATATACAGGAAAATATTCCTCTAACTTCCAAATCCGACGTTCAAATTGGTTCTTTAATGCTTCATGGTTCGGTCTAATATCAAACATTTCTTTGAATTGGTTCATCAACTCGTTCAAACTTAAGCTAATATAACTTGATTTGGAATAGAAAAATTCCATAGCTCGACCTTCCAATTTTCCAATAACCAGTAATTTAATGTCGGTGTCATCTAATCCATAGGCTTCTCGCAAGGCTTTAAGTTGTCCCTCAAACACACCGAAATTATTACCATCAAAATCGCTTGTAGCTACATTTTCTTGTTTCTCCAAATCGTTTTAATTTTAATTCTAATAATTTTATACGACGCGTTATTTGTTCAATTTTGTCACCATCGCCATTATCAGTCTCGTCAACAACTGTTTCGTCGCCATTTTGATCATTAATTATCCTTTCAATCAATGATTTTTTGGCTCCAATTGTAGCTAGATTCTTCTCTTCTGGTATGTGTTTCAATTCTTATAATTTTAACACCGATAGTTGTTCGGTCGTCCACATTTTTATTCGAAAAATTAAAATTTTATTTTTAGGAGATCCCGCTTCTGAATTTTGTAAGGAATTTTTAAAAAACCTAACTCTTGAAACACGTTTTGCTTCACACTATTTATTTCTCATTTTTTACATCCATTTTTATTTTATTTTGGCGTGGTCATTGTTTTGGTATTGTCCGATGGCACAAACCCGATAAACAATCTTCCAAAACAGTGTCACCCAAAGTACATTTTTATTAAATTACATTTTTATTTAATCATTCAATAAACAATATTACATAAATATTAATTGAACCTGTGCTAGAAAAAATTGTAAAAACAAATAAAATTATGGTTCTCCCTAATGAAGGCAATTGACAACAAATTCGATCAAAAAAAAATTAGGAAACTTTAATTTTTTGCTGTTCGTTTTCTCTTGTTAAATCTGAATCAAAGCTGCTGGTGTTTATTAGTAAGCGAAACTTCACGAAATTCAGACCATGAAAATCTAAATGAAGTCACACCGATAAAGTATATTCAAACATCCACAAAACTAACCAAAGCCTAGTCCTCAAAGGCAATTTGTTATTCCTGTTAAATCCATTAAATTTCTTGCATATAGCATAGAGTTTTTCGATTTCAATACAAGGTAACATACCAAGTTACAAACACATGACTTAAAGAACTACACACACACAAACACACATAAAGCTATTAAATTTAATTACAGTTCTTTCCTACATTATTATATCACATATTAGACGATTACCCATTCTAAAATGGAAAACAAGAAATAAAAAAAATTAACAATAAAGATAAAATAAAAAAACAAAATTTCCTCCTCCAAATTATTATTATATTTTCATTTTCCAATTTCTTGAATAATAAAAACAATAATATTTATTTATAATCACATGTGTGCTCTTATATGCAAATATTTTATTATACAACATTTTTTTTTATGTACGAGTATATAAAATATAGACTATCTGGTGTGTAGCTTTCGTTGTTGTTGTTGCTGTATTTGGGCTTTTTTTCCGAGTCAAAGAAAATATACAATTTACAACACACACAGTACACAGTAGAAAAAAATTGGTACTCGAAAGAAGAAAAACGAAAAAAAATGCTCAGGAGAAAAATAAGGAAGAAAAATTAACTCATGTGAAAATTATTTATTAGCACATTTAATTATTGTTTATTTTATATATATATATATATATATATATTTGAATATATGGGAGGAATGGGTTGTATATAGACTTAAAAATAAAATTGAAAGGCTGCGACGGGCGTAGATCGTTACTACAGAATTATAAAAGGGATATAACATTTATGGTACACAATTCTTTCTACGTCCTTGTGTAAATTAAAATATATACAACAACAAAAAAAATGCAGAAGACGATCTGGAAAAATAAAAAATTGGTTGAATTTAGGATTTTGTATTTAAGAGAAGGAATATATATGTGTGTGTGTTTGTGTACTCGTATAGAAAATATATTTTGATTTTATTTAAAGGATTAAACAGGAAAAAATATTATCTAATTAAGCTTTTGTATAGACTATATACTGTTGGTTTCGTTATTGAGGGAGGGGGCTGAAAAAGCTTTTTGTACTCGTATTTAAAAAAAATAATTTAAATCTTATAAAAAAAAAATTAATTTTCTATTTATCTTTCCAATAATTTTGATTTATATAGAGATTGCTTCGTTTCGTTATTGTTATTATTGCTACATTTTTTTCTCCTCGAAGAATTTACAATTTAAATTAGAAGAGGTGGAATAGAAACTATAAATTAACAATTGTGTAAACTATGTGTACACAGTAGAAATACAATAGAAATTTCTAGTACCTATATATAGTGTTATCCAGATATATGTATGTTGCGATACAAGGCAAAAATCATGTATTACGTGAAAAAATTCCAGACACATTTATTTTATATTTGGAGAAAAAATTAAATTTAAAATCAAAATAATTGAATCTGTTTTTCTTCAGACTTTATTTTTATTTGCTATTTTCATGCTCCACCGAAAAAGCTTCCGCCTTTTTATTTCTGTTGGTGTTGTTATTTACAACAATAACCCATAATATATTAAGATTGATTTAATAGACAAAATTTTCTATTGTTTCAATACATTTCTCGTAAATTTTCTATTTTTATTATTTTAAGCTTCACGTGACTATATTTTTTGATTTCTTTGACCAACCGTGACTCGATTTGGATTTAATTTTTAGGTGACCAGAGGACTTTTATAATCCAAGTAAACTTTGCTTAAAAGAACAACTTGATTTTAGAAGAGAACATTATTTGGTCTGTGTCGTCACAGAGATGTTTGCGTAAATAGAAGGATCCCATACCACTAGCTGATGTTTAATTCACAAGTAAAGATGTTAGATTTGCTTCAAGATTGTTACATGAGTTAATTCGATTACAAAATATTACGAGTATTTAAATTTAATTTAGAACTAATTGCTTGATCGACATACTCGTCATCAATTGCCTTGATAAATATTATTTTCTTTTACATAGTAAATTTACCATACGCAATATCGCCGAAGCCAAAAAGTAGTTTTTGCAAAATCTGTGTGTACGTGCATATATCCGAATCTGCAGACTAAATGACTGTTGGCTCTCCACAGCCCAGACGGATTGACGGATTTTTTCGAATTTTTTGCAAATATTTTGAAAAGTACATCATTGACAAGATAAACGACTAAGAATAAAAAAAGTAGATAGTAGGAAAAAAAATCTCTGTGTGTGTGCGTTGGTACTGTGTCTCCTAAATGTCTGTTGGTTATCTACGGCCCAGACAGACTGACTGGTTGGGATGAAACTTCATAATACATAAGCTTTTCTCATAAATGGAAGATCCCAATGATACTTGGCTGTAATCGAATAGTCGGAAATAGCAGCCTTCTAGGAGCTTTTTCATTTAAAATAAAATGATTGTAAATTACATTTCAGCAAAATTAATTCAGATCAGATTTAAAATTTTACCGGAAATGACGAGTTTTGATAAGAAAAACTTTATTTCACAAAAGTTGAGCAACTCTATAGACCAAACAGATTGACTATTTGGAATAAAACTGTCATACAAAGTTTTTGCAACAATATGACGTGTTTTTGTGTCTATGTAAATCGATGTTGCAGGCCAGTTTCAACCACGCTTTTATTTGGAACACAATCGTGGAAAAGTTGTTATAGAAACAAAAAGCACTTAACGCCAATTACGAATAGTTGTGCATCATGTGTTAATTAATAGAGTGTAACATCATCAAGAGCCTAAGCAAAATTGAGCTTTTTCAGAATGCTTGGTTCCATGATGGAATTACCATGGCGATCACGTAACTCTAGGACAGCTACAGCAAATTAAAATACAGATATAAATAAAATGCAACATTCTAATGGTTGTAGTGATGAATCTGGTGATTGTAGTAATGGCGCAATATACAAATTTATGCCAAGGGAACCCAGGACACAAATTCCGATTTAATCATAAATGACAATGAGTAATAATTTCATTATTTATTGGTAATTTCTGCCTTAGTTTTCAAATACTTATCGGTTTTGCTTCTTTAACCAGGCTAATGAAGTTACCCTAAAGGACCGGAAGAAAATATAAATATTTTAAAATTTCAAACTAAATGAATGACAAAAAACACAAAGTCATTAGTCATTTTCATTAGTCATTGAACCGGAATTCATGTCCAGATCGTTTCGTGTACAGGATAAACAGGGCGTTTCAGAAGTAGACGGTCAAACGAAACAGGGTAATAGGTAGCTCGTTTCCAAAATGTGTAAGTTATTCCAGTTTTAATGTTTTTTAGTGTAACCCAACAGTTATTTTATTTAA
Source organism: Nephrotoma appendiculata (assembly GCA_947310385.1). NCBI lineage: Eukaryota > Metazoa > Arthropoda > Insecta > Diptera > Tipulidae > Nephrotoma > Nephrotoma appendiculata. The sequence continues at coordinate 182,886,664 of OX371224.1, read as the reverse complement.
CTTTCTGTTTTAATATGATCTAGATTCTAGAAGGCTGTGCCTTTCCAATAAAATCATTTTTATAAGCTGCATTATCTTCTGTCAAATAAAAACAATGGTTTTGTACAGTTTTTTGTTTCTCAAATTTTTTTGTTTATGTTTAAGTGACGCCAGCAGGAAAACAATGTATTACAGAAAGTTGACCGACACCGGGCTATTTACAACAGAATGTGTTTTATCATTTTTTTCACAAAGTAAGTCGTCTTAATAAAAAATGCGCGTAAAAAAATTTTGAGTTCTCGAAATGCTTTTTCAGAAATACAACAAAATGATGAACAAGATGGTAAACTAAAGTATACCAATTTTTTAAGCAAATCTAGTAGCCCGAATTAAACAAAATTTGTGGTATAAAAAGAAACACATTTTGTAATTCATATTTGTAGTTCCATACATTCTCGAACATTTATAATTAAAATATCAATAAGCCATGTGGATTACTATATTTCCTCCACAAATATGTAGAAATGCGTTTCATTAATAGTTTATGTCATGACAACGCCTGAGTGGAGCAAGAGAATACCAGAGACGATATTAGGGTTGTCAACCTTATAAATACTCCGACCGGCCAGAGGCCAAAAAAACAATAAAAATATAGGTTATAACAAAAACATTCATTTTTATTTTTAATAATTCAATATAAAATTATAAGTACATTTATTAGAACTTCAGTGTTCATACTACTCGTATATTTGTACATAAAAAAAGGAACATTAATTATTGCATTTTAATGGTATTGCAAATCAATTTCCGTTTATTTTTTTGAATTTATATTTTTCTTGCGATTTTTCTGCTTTCAGCAACATTTTATTATTTTTAATAAAATCTTTAAATTCGGAGCAAGGGACCTTATAGTTTTCTAAAACCATTAATTATGCCGCTCTTTCTACGTACGCATTACTACTTGGAATATGGAAGATGTTTTCCATAATTTTTTGAAGCGTAGGCATACTGTTTTCCTTCAATATTGATAACAAATGTCACAATTTTCTAAACTTTTTCGTTGATCTAAATATTTAGTTGATTTCTCAATAAGTTTCAGCATGCGTAAATCCACGTAAGCTTCATCTTCACAATCTATATTAAATATTGCTGCTGCATTTGAAATGTCGGCTAACGTAAGTGAAAGGGGCAATTCCATTTAATTTAAAAATTTAGAAATTTGTAGATGTTTTTGTCGTTCTTAAAATCAAACCACTTTTCCAAATACTGCAGACTTATTATGATTTTGTGATCGTTTGTTTTCCAATTCCCAAACTCGACTGTCCCACCCAAAAATTCATCGTCTCCCAATTCATCTTTTCGCGTGCATCCCGTTCACGAATATGCTGTTTTCGTGTGTGTATTTGCTAATTTGTATGTATTTGCTAACCCATCTCAATTATTATTACTCAATCAATGGAAAATAACGGTTGTATGAGTTCAATCATTATTGTTTGCTACCATTCTCTGTATGTAAGAAGAAATTATATCCACCATAAATGAAACCTAGCCAACACTTAGGCGCAATGGAATTCTAATACAACTGGCCTTTGTTGAACGTTGTACCGCCGATCGTTACAGTTTCTCTACAAACAAGTAGAAATATGTGGCTGCAGTATAGCTCCTTCAGGCTGCTGCTCCTTCATAGCTTCCTCACCATGCACTAGTGTTAGACAACCACTGAACGTAAATTACACTTTAGACGGTTTTATGGGGTTATTATAGAGAGATGGTTTATGAAAGAGTGAACCAGATCGAGCAGGAGGTGCTGAACGTATATTCAAAGGGTCAAATATTATTAAAAGTAACGAATAGGCATTTTGACGGATTAAGCAAAATTTTATACGGCGATGCTGATTATGTATTTTGGCAAATGGACACTTATTATAATATTTAAAATTAATAAAACAAATTTTGTTCTATTTATTTTGTTTAATTTGGGAGAAAGCGTCTATTTTAGTCTATAGTTAAAAAATTGATAAAAACTGAGAAAACAAAAAATTTTGAGAAACAAAAAACTTAACAGTACCATTGTTTTTATTTGAGAGAAGATAATATAGCTTATAAAACTGATTTTATTGGAAAGGAACTTTTCTAGATCGTATTAAAAAAAAAAAGTTAGCAAAGGAACTCATGTTTTTTTTTCTCAAATGCAGAAATGCGCATGAGCTATCACTAAAAAATACTAAAAGTGGAATAACTTTTGCACCATCAACAATTCGAAAAAACTTTATTTGGCTGTTTTTTGGAAATGAATGGGGTACCGAATTAAAAAGTCTGAATTAAAAAAGTTCTTTAAAAATGATAAAAAAGTTGATTTTTGTATTCATTCTTTTTTTAAATCATATTTTTAACTTAAAATTATGAATTAAAAAAATGCGATTTAGAAAAATGAGAAAACTCAAAAATGAATTAGCAAAGGCTTATACTAACTATTTCATTTTTAAAACACCTACCTTAATTCATATTCAAAATGAATTAAAAAAGGCACATTTTATTATATATAATTTTTAGTTTTAAATAAAAATGAATTTAAATGTTAAATGTCTTTATTAATGAAAATAAGATATTCTAATGTCTCATTTTCAGCTATGAAAATGTCTCATTTGATTTTCAGTTTTATTAGCTTTTTCATTAATGAAAACACAAATCCAAAATTATCCAATTTTTTACGTCCCAAATTTTAACTCCAAAAAATTATAGTTGCATGGATTTACATTGCCTTAGAGATTAGAATGATTCAAAAAATTTAAATGTAAGGATCGGAAGGATTCAGTAAAGAAGATTATTTCGTATTTCGAAATTCCTAAACAGTTTAAATATATATTTTGATATTTCTGATTCATTATGTATATATTACTATTTCAAATAAATAATAATAAGTCAAATACTTTTTACTGTTTTTTATAAAAAAAATATTATCTAATCTATTATGATCTAACAGTAACTTATTTTAATTTTTTTTATTAGAATGTTAAATACTTTAACATTCTAATAAAAAAAAAATTTTAATAAATCCAACATTTTATTTAATTATGTAAGTAACGTAAAGTTGATTTACTTTTTGAAGTAAAAACAAGTTTTAATAAAAATATAAACATAAATAAAAAAGGCTTTTATTATTTCATTTTATAAACATTTATATTAATTCATTTTAAAAATGAATTAAGAAATGTCTTTTTAAATTCATTTTATCGAACTTTTTTATTTCTTTTTCAACTATCGATTTTGTCCCGTGAGTTACTCATTTAAAATGAGTGAAGCAAAAAAAATCGAATACGTACACAGTGTATAATACACAATTATGTCCTTGTATTTGTATTTTTCTTTTGTTCGTATTTGTGTCATTTGTATGATGAACAGTACCAAAATAACGCGTTCCGGGCGAATCGGTTTAATTTTTATGGTGCTTACTTCCTTTTCTCAGCACATTACGTCTGCTCTCGAGCTGTGGAGTGTCATTATTTAACATGCCAATATATTTTATATTATCTATTATCATAAATTAATTTTACATCTAATAATAAAATTTTATAGGTAAATTTATTTTAAATTTCATAAATTTTAGAAATTATAAAAAAATCGAAAATACATAAACAACGCAAAAATATGGCGTTTACAATGGTTAACCCTTTGAGTGCCAAAAAGCGCAATCGTGTTCCTCAATACACTAGCCGAAATCATGTTTGCACTGAAAGAGTTAATATGAATAAACAAAAAAAGAATGACACGTGACTTGCATATGCAGAAAAACAATCATACGCAATACACTACCACAAATACATATGCTACTACTATATCATTCCGGTTACACTCATTTCGTTTCACACATTTCGGGACAAAATTGATATACCTGATTTTCATTCATTTTTAAAATGAATTAAAAACACTTATTTTAATTTAGAAAAAAAACTTTTTTAATTCAGACTTTTTAATTCATGTAGCCTAAATGAGCTACCCTGTTTCTGTTCTGGGTTCCCTTGGCACAAATTTGAATATTGTCAGATTTTAAGAAAAAACTAGTGTGCTATGAACAAATGAAATTAATGATGTCAACGAGCAGAAACCATAGTAGACTAAATTTTCGGTCAGTAAAAAATTTCATTCAATCACAAAAAAGGGAAAATGTTATTCATGTGGCGAGGTAGGGCAGTTATCGTTGCAGCGAATTTCATCACATCGTTCCGAATTGCCCAAAAGAGGAAAAGTCCGCTTCGGAGCGAGAAAAAATACACGAGAAAAGATACAAAGACGATTAAAATTGTAGGTTCGAAATGTTTGCAATGGTAGATAACAGGAAGTGATCTCAACTTTAAAGCTCAGATACAATATGATGTTCTTTGTGCTCCAAATTTTGATGGTGAAACAACTGTATTTTACTGCACGGGTCTGGAGTTTTAACCGCGATGAGACGGTTCACAACTGAAGTGGAACTCGATGGTGTTTGTTTCACTACGACGTTTCACATTGTTCCGGACCAGATAGTTACTCATGATGTAATAACACTTTGCTTGAATATCAAACTTGTTTTTCGTGAAAAGCTGGGCATCCAAGGAGTAAACCTAATTTGAGTATGCTGAATTCAATGGTGCTAGGTCCCATTTCAAAGTTAGTCCCCATTTTTGAGATACCGCCTTCGACATGTTTTGGCTCAGAGTCAAAATACACCCGATCTCTCAAAAATGGCGACTAATTTTAAAATGGGACTAGCACCATTGAACTCAGCTTACTCGGATTAATTTACCCCTGGGTGCCCAGCTTGTCACATTTTTCAACTAGCACAGTGTAATTGGTATAAGGAATTTATTGAGACATGTGATCACAGTTTTAATACAAGATCATATAACGATTCTAAAGTTAGTTCATGAATTCAGGGTCATGACAGCTGAAAAAAAGCTCTTCAAAGGAAGTTGTCGACCTAGCACATCAGCATATGCTAATCATGTAATCATTCCGACAAGAAATATTGTAGTTAAGGCTCAGTGTAGACTACTGCAAATTGAACAAGATAATCATAAAGCTAGATACCCGATGCCGCCAATTGCGATGACGAAATTGAGAGTTTGGAAGGTGGCAAATTATTCGCAACTGTGGATATTCGCTTCTTCTTTCTTTTACCAATATCTGAAGAATCTATAAAGTATACGTCGTTTGTTACACCATTTGAGCACTATGAGTTACAACCTACTAGCAGTATTCGAGAGGTTTGTTAATTATTCATTAAAACAAAATTCAGACGGATGCTAGTAAGTCAGGGTTGGGGCAGTCTTACTTCAGGAAAACGCCGAACATAAACAAATTAATCCAATCTTCTACTACAGTCAAAAAAATAGTTCATGTGAAGAAAGGTGCAGTAGCTACGATGCAGAAGATACACGAAATCCACGTCTACTTGTTATGCTTGGAATTTTCGGTAGGAACTGATTGTTTAGCATTCAAAGGCACCATTGAACGAAAAGAGCTATCTCTACATCTCGTTGGTTGGGATCTTCAGCTACAAGAGTTTGACTATATATTCGAGCACAGGCCGCCATTTAAGATACATCATGTCGATGCTTTGTTGAGAATTCAAATAGTCATGGTAATATCAGGTCATATTACTAATCAATGTGTTTAAAACTGTTCAAGGGGCTAATTAATTTGTGGTGCCAAGGTTGACGCAGTGAGGGTCAAAACGACAGAAGAGTTAATACAAAGGGAGTTTTTCGTGCCAAATTTATCACGGGAGATCGTGGCTGTAATCAAAAAATGCGTTCACTACATCCTTTTGAATCAAAAGGAGGGAGAACAAGATGGCCAACTTAATCCAATCCCAAAATGCGATCAACCATATGTGACGTCATTTGGGCCATCTGACGGGATCAAAGTAGACATACATTTAAAAAAAAATTATTTGGCTTGATACAATGAAGTTACGTGCGTCGCAGGAGGTAGTCCAAAAACTGGAGCGCCAGACATCGCTAATTGGAAATCCGAAAAACATTATTTCGGACAAAAGAACTTCTTTTATGTCAACTGAATTTGAACAGTATTGCTAACGAGAAACTATATACAATACACAACAGTTACAACGCGGACACATCGCACATGATATGGAAAAGTGACACAACTCAAAAAATGAACTTTTGAGTTAATTCAATAGAAAGATGCGCAATGTAAGATTTCATATCCCGCAGTAAAAAATTTTTGTTTTTCCTAAATAACGTAATTTGTATTTTCCTTTTTGCCCTCTGACAATTTTAAATTTTAGATTTGTGCACTTTTCCAGATCATGTGCGAACATATACAGGAAACGGTCAAGTAGAAAAGGTCAGCCAAATTGTAATACCTGTCCTACCAAAGCTATCGCGAGACAGACTAGACCAACAATAGTTGTCAGATGGTGGAGAATCCTGAAGATATGTGACTGCAGGAGGTGTTCAAAGCAGAATAGAGCAACAGAGACGTTTAACCATGAGAGAAAATAAAAGGTTTTTCGATCAGAGCCGAAAACCTGCACTATGGTCCTGAAGAGGACACAGTTCAGAAGTGGCCTTAAACTGAAAGGAAAACATATTATTCAGATGGCTGAATTAAGCCTTCGACTAGTGCTTAGTTTATGAATCGCGACAATTCGGACATCTCAAATGATGAAGACGATAATGATTCAGTAACATAGCAAGTTTGAGAAATAGAAGTTTTATGGATTGCGGCTCGGTGGGTACAGGTCATCTGGATTGGAAGCAGGATGGTTAAGTTGGATCATCCTGTTACAATTAACGAAATTTAGTTTAGCAAATAAATTTTTGGTTGGTACCGGGAATTCAATAAAAAATCAACAAAGAATTTGATCCCATCAAACGATTGCCACCTTGTTGAAATGTGCTGCAGTAGTAGTCCCTACCGAAGAAATTTTAATATTGCGACTCCGTAGGTCAGAAACTCTATTTTGGCTTTCCTCGGGAATAGGGAATTGGGAAAAACTTTTTCATAGCATTTTTGTGTAAATTGTATTTTTCTGGCCTACTGTTGGAATTAGTTTGGTGTAAATGTTTTCAAAACAAAGTTGATTGAGAAACTTTTGTTTCACAAATTTTTTATAAATTTTCCTTACTCAACTTTGATTTGAAAATATTTGCACCAAATTAATTCCACCAGTAGGCCAGAAAAATACAATTTACACAAAAATGCTATGTATAAAAATATTTTTCGCAATTCCCCATTCCCAGGGAAAAATTGTGTCAAAAGCAGCTAAAAATGCAGTAAAAATTGTATAGAATTAAACAGAGACATCTATTTTCAAATATGTAAAATACCAATTTCATGAGCTAAATGGCGCCAGAGTATGCTATGTCAGAGATGACATTTAATAGATAATGGAAGTGCCAAATTCCATGACTGATTTTACAATGGAACCCAGCACAAGGGATTAAGGAGCTTTAATCGATCGGCCTTCATGATTCAGTACAGGAATTAGGCACAAGTTTTAGCGGAAAAAGAAAATAATCCTAGAGTTTTCAATGTTGAGTAACGATTACCCGGTAATTTTAAGAAATTTTCGCTACTCGATTATACCTAGATATTTTGATCGAGTACTCGGGTAACGTCAATTTTCATATGTTAGGATGAATCATTAATGTTGAAAGCCACTACGAGAATCTTTACGAAGAGAACGATCATGATTTCGTTAATTTCAGCGATGGAGATGAGGTAGATGACATCTTATCTTAGGAAGTTTTTTTTTTAAATCAATTTAATAACAATAATTAAACGCCTTAATATTAAGGAATCATCAGAAAAATAAGGGAAACCACAAAATTTTTCAAATTATCGGCCATTCGGACTGAAATGTAAATTAAAGAAATACTGGAAAAGAACCTTGGTATCGTCCGTCCACTGTTTTTTGAACCTATATCCGCATAGAAATTCTGCATTTAATACACTTGGCGTTGAGTTATTCAAAGTGAAATGTTAGCCAAGTGCACTTGAATTCCTTCATTTGAACGGTTGCCGTTGAAGAATTAAATAAGCACGATGGAAACTTAATTTCAGCAGAAGGTGCTTTGTTTCACTCATAAAGGAAAGTACCCAATGTCAAACCACTTTCATTCCTATTCTCATAAGCTATTATCAAACAAACATCCAAATCATTATGTTCTTGTTTGTTTCTATTACAAGCTCGAGACGAATCCGAAACCATAATTAGTTACTCATCAGATGAAGCAGAATAGAACCGTACACCCTATGATCAACTTCATCATCAATTCCTAAATTGTCCGTTATATGCAAAAACATTAAAATCACAATTGAACGTAAAATATCATTCTTCCAGCATGGATTTATGCCTAACCGAGCCACATCAATCAATCTGGTTGAATTCACCAGTAAAATAATTAACGAGATAGAAAAACACCATCAAATTTCAGTGAAGCATCTGATTTTCTGTCTTCATAAAGCACTCTAGCGTTTACCCATTTAATTACTTCATACAAAGTCAACAGCGAAGTAAAGTATTGCTAAGAGTCAATGAAATTAGGGATTTAAGTGTTAAATTTGTCGAAAACGCCCGTCTCTATTAACATTTTGTCATTTTTCCCTTGCCAAACGATGGACAGGTGAATTTAAAGATATTCAAACCTTATGTTCAGATTCGCGTGAAGTTTGTCCTAAACTGTCCTAAAAAAAAAAAAAAATTAGGATTTTTTAGGACAAAGTTCACTATACTGTACAAAATAGTGAAGTTTGTCCTAAATCCTAAAAACATTTAAATGTGGTAGTTAGTATAATTTACTAAATTCGGACAAACTGATTTAACCATTGATTGATTTGTTTTTACGTACTAATGTAGATTGAACTTGCTACAAATTTGATATTACCTAATACTCTAGGTAACAAATAGAAAATGACCACAAAAATTAAATAAATAATAATGAAATATTTATTATGTTTAGTAATATTAGTATCCCAGTTTAATTAAGACAAAATTATAGTTTTTGTGTCAGGTCAGCCAAATTTGCCATGGAGTACTAAAAACCGAAATTCAATTTTCTGAGACTCTCCCGAAATCTCCTATAAACCATCATGTAAAGTAACATCTATTTTAAAATGCGACTAGGTCCTATATATGAGATGAACACGTTAATTTTCGCCAAATTGGGAATTCAGGGTGTTTAGGACAGCCGAATTTGTATTGATCTTCCACAAATCACATGTACAGTTTTCCAAAATTTCCCGGGGAAACACTAAAATCCGCGTATCTAGTTGGCGGTTATTTAGAGATACTTGTAGGTCCTATATATGAGATAAACACGTTTATTTGGCCGAAATTGAGAATTCAGGGTGTTTAGGACAGTCAAATTTGTATTGATCTTCCACAAATCATATTTAGGGTTTTCCAAAACTTCCCGGGGAAATACTATAATCCGCGTCTCTAGTTGGCGTTTATTTAGAGATACTTGTAGGTCCTATATATGAGATAAACACGTTTATTTTGGCCAAATTGAGAATTCAGGGTGTTTAGGACAGCCAAATTTGTATTGATCTTCCACAAATTATATTTACGGTTTTCCAAAATTTCCCAGGGAAACACTATAATCCGCGTCTCTAGTTGGCGTTTATTAAGAGATACTTCTAGGTCCTATATATGAGGTAAACACGTTTATTTTGGCCAAATTGAGAATTCAGGGTGTTTGGGACAGCCAAATTTGTATTGATCTTCCAAACTAAAGCAATTTTAGACTTGAACTATTTTGTAGCAAAAGATATTTCTTGTAGAATACAATTTTTAAATATTTCTTAATTCTTAAGTGTTTCTTAAATTGAGGCTGGAATTGTGGCTATAGTGAACAAAAATTGCTCCATTTCCTCTACCCTTTTCTTACAAAATAAATGCCCTTTGCTACAAAATAATAAACTTGTGCAATTATCGTTTGAAAAAGTACTAACATTTTATATTTAACATATCGCATTTTCTACAAGAAATATCCTTTGATACAAACGTGTAAAATTGGTTTAGTTTAAAAAATATCTTTTGTTTCTCGTTACATTCACAGTGTTGAAGTTTAATAAATTTTGTGTGCATAGTTTTAGCGATTCGAGAGTTCTTGTGTTCAGTTTTATATTTTTGTGGTTATTAGTGTGAAAGTCAATTAGTGTTAATCAGCGGATATCACGAAAATTTTGTTATACAAACTCTATTTCGCATACGTTCGATATCACATGAAATACGCTGTAACGGTCTTGAATCCATGGGTACATAAAAAAATTGAAAGCATTCAAAAGACGTTTCTGATTTTTTTTTGTTAAATAAAAGTGACTGCGATTATGACCAAAATTTACCATTCCATGAAAATGTGGTTCGGTTCTTGATACTCAACAAGATGCACGGATTACTAAATATGACCCAGTTATCTTTGGCCGTAATCGGTTCATCGGAAGTGACAACTTCCCTAGGCGCTTTTTCGATCTTTGCAAATATTTTGAAAAGTATTTAGCATTAACGAAAAAACGATTTAAAACATAAATATTGTAAATTAAATTGCAAACAAAACGATTTCATATCATTTGTTAAATCTTTTCGGAAACGACAAGTTTTAAAAAAAAACTTTATTTCACAAAAATTCGGCATATCTACAGTCCAAGTGGATTGACTATTCAGAATGAAAGCTCATACTTAAACTGTTTCCGTTCATTGAGAGATCCTTGCGAAAATTGGCGGAAATCTGTGTACCGGAAGTGGCAGCTTCAATGGGAGTTTTTCAATTTTTGCAATGATGTTGAAAAGTTAAGAATTTACAAAAACAACAAAGATTTAAAAGAATAAAATAAAAATTAAATTTTCAACCAACAAGGTTGACCTTGTTGATTTTTTAAAATTTAGATAAGCTTATAGTTGGCCTTATTTGGCCACAACATATTAACCCCCAACATTTTTGAATGACACTTTATGTGTTCTAGAGTATTTTTCGGCGTTTGGTTTGCTTTTAGAATTCCTTTAATAAAATAGGTTCTGTTGAAGATTGAAATATGTCAGAATTTTCAGAAGAACACTGCAGTGCTCAGAATCTTCTCACCCGTAAATATGTTATTTGTAAATTAGTTCATCATCTTTATAGTTTTGGCGTATTTATCTCCATTTCACGAGCAAATGGTCACCTTATTTAACGGTAATTTTATTGTGAAGCAAAGTAGTTTTTCATTTTTCACCAGTTAAGCAAAACCAAAACAATATAAAAAAAATAGAAAATTGTCTTTCCAATTTATGTAATTTATTTTGGAATTCAATTGAAACAATAAACAATTCAATTAAATTAACTGATTTTCATTTTTTGCTTTGTATATGATTATTATATATTGGAAAATGGACGTATGTGTGGGCATATCAAATATAGATTTCAGGGTTTCCCAGTAAATTGCAATTTTATCTGCAGTTGATTCGATGAACCCGAAAAAAGGTTAATTATGTTGTACCCTTTTTGTGTACTCATATGTGTGTTTGGACATGCACCCACAAAAAATATTCAGAATTCATCCTTTCACACTTCATTCGACACCAATAATCAAAAATATATTAGTCGGAGTTAAAAATGGGGCGAAAAGATCATGGCCCCTCATACACATCGTGCGCATCCAAGAAAATATTCTTATCCTTATAATATAATATATATGTGTGTATCCACATTTTTTATTTTCTACTTTCGATAAAATATCAAAAAATATGTGTCCAATATTATCATTCTCTTATGGTCTCATGCACATTTTATATTTTATTTTATTTCGATCTATAATCATTATTTTTTTTTCGGTGTCCCTACATTTATTGTATGTGTACGAGAGTATGTTCGATTACATTTGATTTTTGTTGGTCCTTTTTGTCTATTTTATTTTAGTCTCACCCACGGCAAGCAAGATAAACCGACCAAACTAACAACACACATATTATTATAGACATGTACAAGAAAATGAAAAGAAAATCTAACGAAATACCCAAAAGTAAATATATTTTATTAGGACTGGAATAATAGAAAACCAAATCTAAAGTAAGAAAAGCGACCAAAAGACGGGCAACCAAGAAAATAAAGTCAAGAGTGAGTTGCAGTTATATATCTTAACGATTACTATACATAAAATCATATATCTCAAAACAGGATAAATATCGAGAAAAAAAAATGTCCAATATCAATAAAGTCTCATTTAGCTGCTTTACTTTACGTACGAGTATATACACGTCGGTATTTTTGTCTATTTGAATCGTATTTTATTTTCAACAACAATATCTAACGGGTCATCGGTTCTAATCCTAATCATTTATATAAAAGCAGAAAAAAAAACTTAGATATAAATACAACAATAACAACAACAAATAGGAGGACAAAAAAAATTCGAAATCTTCTGTGTATATACAAAGCTTATAGAAGGACTATCTATCTATATTCCATGTGACCTGGAAAATGGAAAATTTTGTTTTCTAAACTATAATTGATATGTTTTACATGAAAATATTAGAAGGAAAATTGATAAAAATTTGATAAGTTTTTTTTTGGTGTGAAAATAAGTTTAAGGCAATTGGTTCATAAGTCAACCCGATAAAAAAATTATTTTGTATTTTTTCTCTAGTAGGTGTTAAAGTTATTGAATGCCCTTTTTGGGTCCTCTATAATAATTTTACGGAGGTAGAATTTTCTAGCACAATAATATCACATAAAAGATATCTAATATGGTCCGGATATTAAAATTTGTATTTGGGAAACATACTGATTTTTGAATAATTATGCGGAAAACAAAATATAAAGTCTTGAAAATTGTGTATGAGCCTTCCCAATTGCCTTGTAGTTTTGGATATTTACTTCTCGTATTATACAGTTGTACAGCCAAATCATCATTATTCGATCCAAGATTACTAATCGATATACCAGTGTACAGTTCCAGGAGCCATATTCTTGAACTCGGTGGAAATTTCCCCATGCGGAATACAATTTGCTTTGAAATTCTTTATATTATCAAAGTCACCTATGATTTTAAAGAGCCATAATATTAAAATGAGACCTTTTATTGAGTTACTATAAGAAACCGTGCTAATTGGAAAATTTTTGAAAATAAATTTAAGAATAAAAAATTAAACAAATCAACTAAATTTTAATTTTATATTTTTAATAAAACATTCAAAAAACACATATATGAAAATCAGCCATCAATTTAATTATTAAATGTAAACTAAAGCGAAGCATAAATTTATTAATTTTCTATAAAAATGAGCATTCCGATTAGTTGTGTTGGTTAGTAAAGTAAGTTAATAAAGGGTGATGCTGAATATGCCTCGTACATCCAATTTAAAATTTAGTTTTATAAAAATTTAACTTCTTTAGTAAATTCTGGTCCCATGCACATGGGAATTTTCGAGATGAACAATGGAATTAATAGCAATCTAAACGATCACATTTATATCGAAATTAAAGAGAAAACGTGAGCAGAAACGATATTTTTGGAATCACCGTCCTCGATAGTAGAAACAATAATTCTGTGTTCATTAATCAAAGGGGCACAAGTCGACTTATGCCCTTTATTAAATTAATTATTATTCTGAATTTCCAAACCAAATGCTATACATCACTCTTACTCGTGTTTTATTTTGACAAATACGATAAAAGTTATTTTTAAAAATCAAAAGGACACAACTCGGCTTTTTAGTTAATTACATTCAATAAAAGGGCACAACTCACAAATTTATCCTAATCCGCACACAAATCGAAATTAAATAAGTTGTTAAATTTTGAAAAAGGACACAACATGACTTGATTCCATTTACATAAATAATTTGTTAACATATATTTCAAAATCATTTTTTAGTAAAAGGCACATCTTGAATTGCGCCTTTTTGCTAAGAAAGTTTGTTGCATAAATAGTGTTTTTTCTAAAGTTGTGCCGCTTTGCAAAAAAACCTAAGAGAATTTTAAAATAATTAAATCTTTTAAATCAAATTATGCTCTTTTAGTGTAAAATATTTTAGAAGGCAGTTTGAACAACTCGAGTTGTGCCTGTTTAACAAAACTAAGTCTTGTTATTTAAACAAAAAATTGTGTTGTGCTATTTAGAAGTTTTAAGTGTTTTTTAGTTGATATCATATTATTTAATAAAGAAATGAGTATCAGGGCACTGAAAATATTGCAACTAGCAAAACAGAAAATAGTGGATTTCAATAGTTTGGAAGAGATGGATATCAGTTCAAATGGTAAGTTAACATAGTGTTGAAATGTTTGCTTCTAAATCAAATTATCTATACTCAGTTATCTGTGTTCGTATTTTTAGTAACCCTGTTAAAATATGATAATCAACTTACATGCAAAGGTAATAAGGCAATTGGCGAGGACCAAAGTGAAACTTCAGGAGCTATTCCAAAAAGTTTGTGTTAATGATATTCATCTAGCCATATCTATATTCACGTTGATTCACGGTGATCCGAGGTGGCGGAGTATAGAATCGATTGCGAATTTGAAAATGCATATTATAAAAAATGAAAAACAATTGATACACATCAAAGTAGCTCAGAACATTTTTAATGATTTCCTTACAAATAATTTTGTATGACACATGCACGATTTACATGTTCCAATTTTTTTCCCCAACAAATTTTTTACTGAAAAATAGAGCTGCACGCATATAAAAAAAAGTTACTAGTTAAAAAGAGTCAGCAATATAAACAAATAAGGCAATGCTATAATTTTTTTGTATGTCCCATAAATTTTGACATTTCGAACAGCTTGCTTTTAAATTAGATAAAGAACAACATCGAATTGCAAGTCAAAATAAAATATTTAATTACCGCTCATGTTTGCTCGTTTTGTTTGAATGGTGTTTATGGCTGCTTGATGTTAATTTGAAACTTTTTTGAATTTTTTTATTTTACTGCTATAAAAATACTCGTAGAAACTATATTTTATGGCAACATTCCCAGTTTTATGCCAACATTTGCTCAAATTAAAAAGAAAAAATCCAATTTTATTTTACTGGAATTTGTTTCGTGCTCCTCTCGCAAACGAAAATCGTAATATACTAAACCTTTCATTTTTTACTGGAAAAAAAAATTGGAACATGTAAATCGTGCAACAAACGCAATTAAATTTTTTGGGATATAAAACAAATTTTACTTTACTAACACTTCGATTACTATGAAACTATAGTCGGCTGCCTAGCCAAAATGTGTTATATGTTTATAATCGTAGTCACTTCAGGCGACAATCGGCGTATTTTCGTTCTACAAGTCACTTATTGTCATAGCAGCTACCTAATTGTTCATACAAATAGCAGATTTTTACAGTCCCTTGTAACGATAAATGACTCGACTTGCGTTATCGGGGCCTTATTGTATGGAAATCAATAAAATGCTTCAAGCTGCTTCGACGTGCAGTAATTGTTTTTCATTTTCTTTATATGAATGAGTATTCTATAAACAACCTGATTATTTTCATCCTATTAGCAGGAACCACATCATCGAGCCAAAGTATAAATTTAGACTTGATCATTCCAACAGTTGAGGCGAACGTTCCTAAGTCTGTAGAAATAAATGAATGCGATACATCATTTGAATCTGAACCGTATGATGATTTTAGCGACACAGACCCGCATTATGTGCCTAACGAATCGATAAAGAGTTCATCTGATGATTTGTCTGATGAAGAAATTAATAAAATAGCTCAGCAAGTTGAGTCAAACTTGGAAACTCCACCTCAAAGTAGAAAACGAACAACGAAAGCGTCGAAGCGTCACGATTCAAAGAAAAAACGTAATTTGGGATTGTCGTACGTCACATCTAAGGGCATTACTAAAAACGAACGAGCCTTCAAAGAATTGAAAAACAGCCGAAAAAATGCAAGGAAAAAATTTCTCCTAATCAGCAGGAGTTGATATTTGATGAATATTGGGCATTGGGAAATTACAACTCTCGAACAATGTTTCTTGCCGGTCTAATCAGTGTTGGAGATAAAAAATCTCAAACAATGCCTTCAACTTCCAAAATAACCGCTGATTTTCATGTCAGTACTTTTTAAAAATTAATGGAACCAATGAAAATGTTTGCAAAGTATGTTTTATAGCAACTTTTGGAGAATCTACAAAGTTTGTTAGAACAATAGTTAATAAGGTGTATAACAGTCCTGGATCAATTCCAGTAAATGATCGTAGAGGCTCCCATCCATCTAGCAAGAAATTATCCGATGAACTGATTTTGGAAATTACAGCGCATATAAATAATTTTCCTGCGTACGAGTCGCATTATACTTGTCGGGATACGACTCAGAAATATCTTCGCTGTGATCTAAATTTAAGTATCATGCACGGATTGTATTTAGAAAAAAGTTCAAAGCCGGTATCATACTCTAAATATGTCGAAATATTCCATAAACTGAATTTAAAATTCAAAGTTCCTAAGGTGCACATATATCATCCTTGTGAAGTTTTAAAACATAAAATTGATATTTCTAATGGCGAGGAAAAACAACTGCTAATTGAAGAGCAAACAAATCACCATAATAATGCTGATTATGCATACAAATGCAAGTATGTAGTTTGACAAAAAGATTGCGAAAGAGGATTCTTCGCATAAACTGCTTACGTTCGATCTGCAACAGTGCTTGCCCACGCCAAATCTAGCTACATCAGTATCGATTTACAAAAGATTACTTTGGACCTATAACCTCATGATTCACGATGGAGTAATAAACCAACCATTTTGCTACATGTGGAACGAGGCAATTGGTAAACGTAATTTGAAAAACTTAGGTTCAGACGTCAAGCAAGTCACTCTTTACAGTGACAGTTGTCCTGGTCAAAACAGGAATTCCTTTATCTCAACTATGTTTTTAGTTTTCCAAAGTGACAGTTCGATTGATCTCATTGATCATAAATTTTTGGTTGTTGGACACACCCACATGGAGTGTGATGTTGATCATGCTCTAATTGAGCGTAATAAGAAGAAAACATCGATTAAAATACACCACCCAAGAGGCTGGTATCAGTTTGTGCGCACTGTGGGAAGCAAACGCCGGTTTGAAGTGATTGAGATGACCCAGGAGAATTTGTATAATTTCTCTGATTTCCCGAAAAATAAGTTTACATGGAGAAAGGTAGACACCGACAGCAATAAATTCACTTTTAGTGACATAAGGTGGTTGAGATACACCAAAGATTTTGCCAAAGTTTATTTTAAAACATCATTGGACACAAATGCGGCTTTTAGAACTTTAAACATTGCACGGCGGGGAATACATTTTTGACCTCTAATAATCTTTCCAAATCATACGACCACGTAGTTCCTGTTAGTGATGAAAAGAAGAAAGATTTGCTTGATTTGATACCTTTAATCGATCCAGCGTTTCATGGAATTTATAGGAATCTACCTACAACTAATAGACCAGATTACGATCCGGATTTAATGGAAGATGATGATAACGAGACTGTTTAGTTAATAATATTTAAGTAATTCTGTAATTGGCAATTACGGTTTCCATTATCAAATGAAATAATCATATTTAATATTTTTGTTTAATTATTTTAATAAAAGTTCTTGAATCGTGGAATAATTTATAATGGATTAATGATAAATAAAGTTTTTTAAATGGAGGCACAACAAAGTTTTTTATTTCTAATTGTTGAGATACATAATTTAATAAAATGGCATAACTGACTTATGCCTAACTTTCTATGAATCGTTATTTTTGCAAAAGGGCACAATACACGATTTCCCCAATAACTGGGAAATTGAAGAAAAATTTTAAAAATTCTCAGAATCATCTGGTCGACTTTCTAATCTTACACCAAAATCACAAACTATTACTAAAAATACTCTTTTATGTTTTTTCACACATTGAAATTAAATTACATATAACTCTCCTGAAAATTTTAGTTTTTTCACTTGTGCCCCTTTGATTAATGAACACAGAATTATTATTCATATATTAAAATTTTTTCATCAACATTTATTTACTGGAAATGTATACAACATCGTTGACATCGTTGATTTTCATAATTAAATATTATTATTATTAAGTTAAGCGCGAAATCTTTATTATAATAAGTTAACATAATTAATAAAACTCAAAACAATTATAATTTTTATTTATAATACGTTTGGCATAAATAAAAATTTTCTTCGCAAAATATTCACCATCATAGTTGCTGCGCGCAGTAAAACAATGATAGACAAGTGTCACAATTTTTCCAGTTTTTTGTTTTTTTTTCAATCCAATTTGCTCGTGTTGCGTTATTTTCAGTTCCAGGAGATCTCCATAATCTATTGAACTAGGCAGTATACATAACAAAATGTTAAATTTTCTGAACAAACATTTGGGTCTTAAAATATTAAATTTTATGTCGCTATTGTTTTCTCAATTTATGCTTAGCGACATCTTTTGATTGGTTTAGTTACCGCGAAAAGCTTTATAAAATAATAATGTTTTTTATGAAGTATTTTATGAAGCTCTTTTTTGTTTATACTACAGGATAAAACAATCCGTGAATTTGTTGAGATGAAAAATGAAATCTTTAGCAAGTAATGAAAAAACAGTTTTCGAAGTTTGTTCATCAACAATGTTGAAATAGAATCCAAAACGCAATAACCTCCATATTACATTGCTTGCTACTCCAAAGGCATTTTTTAAAGAAACGTTTGTGTTGGGAAAATAATTCTGACATTTTTGATAGTTTCACTCTATAGTAATTTCTTATTTTCTTTACACATATAAACAAATTCTTATTTAAACAATAAAAAAAAAAAAAAAATTGTGGTAGACTAATTTAAATATTTTTGCATTAACTCGACATAATATGACTCAATTTTAAAATATGCTCTTCCTGAATATTGAATTAATCATTTAAATTGAAAAAACTTCTAAAAATATTAAAATACACTGATTGGTATGAGAAAGAACGAAAAGCTTCCGCTCTATGGAACGCTCATGTAAAAATAGCAGAATCTTACGGCTCTTATATTTAGGAGGCTCTGATTTAATTCGAATTTTTCGCCGGCTACTTTAATCATTTTTCAAATTTGTTTGTAAGTTTACTAGTATTTGTCTTCCTACTAATGCACGATTTACATGTTCCAATTTTTTTTCCCAGTAAAAAATGAAGGGTTAAGTATATTACGATTTTCGTTTGCGAGAGGAGCACGAAACAAATTCCAGTAAAATAAAATTGGATTTTTTTCTTGTTAATGTGAGCAAATGTTGTTTACATATGCATGACTCTTTTTAACTAGTAACTTTTTGTTATTTGCGTCCAGCTCTATTTTTCAGTAAAAAATTTGTTGGGGAAAAAAATTGGAACATGTAAATCGTGCATAAGGGAATAATTTCAAATCGATTACACAGTCGGAATTTCTTCTTTATGGCGTTTTCTTTTTACAAAAAACTGGCAACATTTTTTGATGTACATCAACATTTTTTGATGTAAATCACGTTTTCGAGTTCTTTTAGCGGAAAAAATTGCAAAAAAAATTAATGTACATCAAAAATGGAAATGTAGATTTTTTCTTCCATTTTAACTACATACATACGTATTTGTATACAAAACGTAAATCGTAAATATTGTCAAATACGTCAAACGCGTCATTTGAATTTTTTTCAAAATGGTTTGTTATTGTTTTCGGCATCCCTGTCGGGTTTAGGCATAATACGATAAAAACACATTAAATTTTTTTCGTATTTTTTTTCGGAAATTTGATTTACATCAAAAACGTAAAAGAATTCGATAATAGTATCTAGGGGGAAAGTTATGTTTTACTTAATTTAAAAAATAAAGAAATTTACAAAAATGATTAAAGTAGCCGCTGCATCAAAAGTGGTAAATTTGCTTTTGTACCATCATAACCGGCAATATTTACACAACCTTATGTTCAAGGTTGCGAAACAATTCTGTTCATTGAGCGATCAAAACGTTTTGTCATCTCTAACTAAAAACGTCAACGATACACAAGCGTATACATCAACCGTAGTATAACATGTAATTGAATCGAAATGCTGCCACTTCCGGTGAACCGATCACGAACAAATTGCACTGGAATCTCCCAACTTATGGAAAAAGCTTAAGTATATTTAGTTTCATGTACAGTGGCCCTATTCGGGCTTTCCCTGGGAATAGGGAATTGGGAAAAATGTTTTCATAGCATTTTATCTTAGCAGAAACTTTTGTTCCACACAATTTTTATAGGGAAAAATATTTTCCCATTTAACTTTGTTTCCAAAATATTTACACCAAACTTATTTCTTTAGTAGGCTAGAAAAATTCAATTTAGACAAAAATGCTATGAACATATTTTTCCCAATTCCCTATTCCCAAGGAAAGCCCGAATAGGGCCACAGGGACCAAATTTTACCTGAAACAATTTTTTAAAAAATTAGTCATTTCAGCTTAATTTTTTTGAAAAATGATTTGCACCGGTATTGTTTTTTTCTCATAAATGATATATTTTTCAAAATAAATGCAAAAAACCAAACATCAAAATAAAATATATACATGTAATTCATTTTGAACTAAAATAATATTTTAATTTGACATGTAAAAAGTATTAATTTGTCGGATCAGAGCTGTATGGTTTTGGAAGCGTATAACGAACACAGTTATTGGAACCACAAATTTTGACCCACCTATTGGCACCCGCCCATGAAATGACAATTCTCTTAGAATTATTAAATTCCCGTTATGCCGAATTATTATTTTTTTTATTTGTGTGTATTTCTCGACTCATTTTTATAATTGTCCATTATAATAACTCAGTTGCATTAAAATTGCGGATTTCAAATGACGTGTTGTGCAGCATTGGTTTGGTAGTGCCTCTTTTTATTTATATATTTAAGTAAAATAATTAGACCAGTGATTGTTTATAAGGCAATGCATTATATTACAGTTTTAAGAATAAATATTTCGAATAAAATGTAGCAAAAGTTAACTGAAATGGGTGCCAATAGTTGATACCACATAAAGTTAATTTCAAATTATTGGTACGGGGTACCAATAAATGAATTTTTTGCTCTACAATAATGGACACTGCTAATAATTGTAATTATTTGGAGTACCAATAATACAGTAAAATCGTTAATTTTCAGAACTTATGCCGCGAAAGAAAAACTTATGACGAGTGTTAACTACAAAAGGTCCTCGATGAGGTGAGAGCTGGTAAAATTTCAAAAAAATCGGCACCCAAATTGTATAGTATTCCGAGGTCAATGATTCAATTTAGATTGGGCCCCAAATCTACGAAAATCAGATCAGGCCCATCAACAGTATTGACTGAAGCGGAGGAGCTAGCAATCGAAGACTGGGTTAAAGTATCCATACGAAAAGGTTTCCTTAAACGGAAGGAAGATATTCTTCACGCTGTCAAGGATTTCCTCAAGGCAAATAATCGAAATAATCCTTTTGGTGAAGAAAACTTGCCGGGAAAAAGGTGGTTTCACTAATTCAAGCGACACCCCTCCATAACACTAAGAGTATCATATCCTCTTTTATCTGCTAGTGTTAATGTCGCAGTTACCGACATATTCAAATGGTTCGACTCCAATGAAAATTATTTATTGAAGAATGATTATTGTTTCATTTTGACCGATCTCAGCCGCATATTTAATGGAGGTGAAATGGTGCGAGAAGAAATCAGAAGCACGGTACCAGATAGTTGAGGCTATGGGATTAGCGAAAACAGATTTTTTTGATTAAACAAACATTTTACGAATATATTTCGAGATATCAAAATTAAATTCCCCATTATTTATTTTGGAGATGGACACAGCACTCATCGTATTTTACAAGTTAGCCAGCTTTGCGTCCAATTGGGTATTATTTTAATTGTTTTAACTGCTCTGCTCTAAACCCTAGCAAAAATCTCACCAGGGACATATTTGGTTCTTTATTAAAAGAAGTTGTAGAAAAATCGGTGTCTTCCGATACTTTGCGGAAGGGATTTAAGGCATGTGGCCTGTTTCGCTGGAATAAGTATGCCATAAATACGTCCAAGTGCATAGGTAAACCCTCAGTAGCGCATTTTTAAAATATTAAAAATTCAGATGAGACAGATGCTTCTCAAGAATGCTGTACTATGTTAGGAACTGAAAAAGTAGCAATGGTGGAAACACTTGATAACGCTGCAGATATTGAATCTTATCAGATGATTTTAAAACTTTACATAAGATTTATACCTAACTTAAGTTTAATAAATTTAAAAGAACGGTGAAAGGAAAGGCGGAAAACAAAGGTTCGCAGATGAATATTCCATCACTCTCGTCAGAATGCATTACTGGCATAGATAGTGCCGATATTCACGAATTTGTTTACTGCGACCAAGTAATTGAAAATATAAATGATGTTGAAAACAACAATACTCAATGGCCACGAACCCACAGGCATTCCTCAACTAGGTCAAATTTCGGTTACTCAAACGTACACCGTCATTAATGATAAAATTGACTGGTCTTCAGAAAATATTTTAATCGTTGATGGTAGCACGGATATCCCAGAAAAAATCCAAAAAAACTTTGAATTTGGCACTCGTTCCTGCACTAAATTCACTCCAAAAACACAAGCATATACACCCATGGAGGACATATTAGACTGGCCGCAGACACCATTAAGAAAGGGTCCAAGAGTTCAAAAAGACAAGAATAGTTTTGTCATCATCAACTCATTATGGATAAAAGATGAAGAAAGGCGAATGAATAAAAAAGGAAAATCGAATATTTCAAAGAAGAAAGGAAAGCTGAAAGAATTAAGAAGAAAAATTACAAAAAATAATCCGAAGTCGGAATACTACATCAACAACCAAATAAAAAAAACCCAAAACAAAATTGCAAAACTTAAGAAAGATACACGAACCAACGCACACAGTAGCATCCGG
Organism: Nephrotoma appendiculata; assembly: GCA_947310385.1. Lineage (NCBI taxonomy): Eukaryota > Metazoa > Arthropoda > Insecta > Diptera > Tipulidae > Nephrotoma > Nephrotoma appendiculata. The sequence continues at coordinate 182,863,791 of OX371224.1, read as the reverse complement.
TGCTTTAGCATCATTATAATATTGTTCACCTACAAAAAGGGTAGCGGAAATCCAAAAAGAGTCCAATCCACCACCTCATGTATGAAAACTCTTTTCGCCTGAAAAAAATTGGATGGACTCGGAACAAATTCCGTAAACCGTGGGAAAATGTGTAATGGATGCACAAAATTTATGTCGGGGGATATCAACTCCGACGCCTGTGGCATCAGGTGTATAAATTGTACAAGGAAATACCACATTAAATGATTGAAGGAATTAAAATGCTCATATTTTCCGAGCTTTGCGTGCTTTTCATGTTTAGCTTTGGCAAATTCAGAAAGAGACTGAAGACAAGTAGCTAGGGCTAGCAATACAGCTATAGCTATGATTTGAACTGAATGTTTTATTTTATTTTTATGTTTAAATGAATTTTTATGTACCTGAGTAGACACTAGCTACTTGTGATAATATTATATTTTTACATGAATTTTTTATGTTGCTTATTATTTGTGATAAAATAAAAATAAAAAAATAGTTGCTTGCTAACTAAATTTTTCAATGTTTTAATTTTTTATCGTGTATTTAATTAAACTTGTACAGAACCAATAATTATATTTTTCAGGTGCCAATGATTGTGTCAATGTGCCAATTATTTTACTATTTTTTTATTTTGAAAATTTCATAAACTTACCAATGAAATTTAATTAAATATTGTTTTTAGTTCAGTAGAAGACTGTTTGAATGTTATAATCAAACTTCAAATGAACCGTTTTTTTAAAACCCCTAAAATTGGTAGCTTTGTTAGTTCCTATTGAAGCTGTCATTTCCTGTAGAACAACGAAAACTTCCAATTGTAGTTTATAAAATTGTAGTTTATAATTGTAGTTATAATTGTAGTTCAAAAATTCACTGAAATTGGTTTATTTATACTTTAGTAAATATCGTAATTTCCGGGTAAATTTTGGAAAAATTATCTGAGCCTATGTTGTTGCAATTTAGAATATTTAAGTTAAATTCGTTTTTCTCGTTACACCATACTTTTCAAAATATTTACCTTAAGCTAAAATATACCTATGGAAACTCTAACTTCCGGTGGATCGAATTTATGAAAATAGCTTAAGTATGAAGTTTCATTTTGGTCAGTCAATTCCTCTTGTTTGTAGAAAAGCTAGAACATTTAGTGGGTACGACTTCGAAGATACTGTGAAAGGTAAATCAGCAAATAACGCGAATTTGAAAGTTTTCATGATTTCTATACTTTATTACTTTCTTTTACATAATGAAATAGAGCAAAGTATTCATGAAAAATTTGAACTCGAATTTTTTCTAGATTTACCATTCACTATATGGCCCAAGTCAAAAAAAGGTACTTGTCAGAAAATCTCCGAGTGTGCGTGTGTACATGCTGACTAGATAGCTTTGTCATCTCTACAACCCAGATGGTGATCGTGGTGAAATTGGCAGCTTTCATAGGAGCTTTATCGTTTTTGCAAATATTTTGAAAGGTATGTCATTTAGAATAAAAATATTTATTAAGTAAAATGTTTAATTAATTTTGCAACAATACCGGTTCAAATCAATTTTAAAAAATTTAAGCAGAAATGACGAAAACTGTTTTTCAAAAAAAATTCGAACCTGACCGATTGATTGATCGGAATTAAACGTCATTCTTAAGCTTTTTCCATAAATGGGTAGTACCATGCGTTTTTTGCCGATATTGGTGCTTCGGAAGTGGCAGCCTTTACGTTTTATGCAAATATTTTGATATGCAAAAAGACGATTAAAATAAAAAAAATTTAAATTAAACTGCAAACAAAATTAGTTCGGATTATATTATAAATTTTAGCGGAAATGACTAGTTTCGATAAAAAAAATGTTTATTTATGCGACTGACATCTGCGTACCAGAAGTGGCAGGTTTCGTAATGTGGTAGGCTTAATTTCTCGCTTTATAAATGTAGTGTAGTGTATTCGAGATATATATACATTTGTCATAAAAAGTAGGGTGTTTGCCACAAAAACTACACCTCTTCATTCTTTACCACGTAAAAGAAAGTTCTTATTTTACTTTCCCCAAAATTTAAGCGGAAATAACGATTTAAGATAAAAAAATCGTTTTCCAACAAAATTTGGTCGCTGTACAGCCCAGATGGTCTGATTGATCGGGATGAAACTTCATATCTAAGCTTTTTCCTCAAATTGGCCCAGCGGAAGTTATCAATAAGAGCTTTTTCGTTTTGTGCATGTATTTTGAAAAGTGTCTTGTTACGAGAAAAACTTTTCTGAACTAAAATGTTTTTTAGTAAAGTGTTTGTCCCTCTACAGCCCACATGGATTGATTGATTGGGATGAAAAATCAAACATAATCTTTCTTCATAAATTTTGAGATGCCAGCAGTTTATTGTCGGTATCGATATACTGGAAATGACAGTTTCCACCCGAGTTTTCACATTAGCATTTAAGAAAACGCGATTAAAATAAAAAAATTATAAATCAAAAATAATTTCAGAAAGATCATATTTAAGTTTTACCGGAAATGGCAAGTTTTGATGAAAAAAGAATTATTTTATCAAAATTTGGCATCTCTACAAACCAGGCGGATTGACCATTTGAAATAAATCTTCATACTAAAGCTTTTCTTATAAATTTGGAGATCCATTCGAAAAATGATTTTTTATTATAATTACAAAACCACAACAATCTGCAGATATTGATGCAGATATAAAGGTTATATAAAAAATTATTCGATTTCGAGTAACCGGCCCAACTACTTTTTCTAAAAACATTACAAAAAAATTCTGAATAAGTTATATAATTTAACATCAGGTTTCACTTTCAACAAGCATTAAAATCGTTTTGTACGCTAAAAAATAAGCGGCTCAACAACAAAATATGTAATTGAAAAAATTGGGAAAAACAATTTTGCAGACAAAGAGAAAAACGTATAAAGATGCTTTCGTGCACATAAAAACGATTTCCCACATTTTGTGTATATCATTTTTCATCATACTCGTACATATTACGTTAACTATCCTCTCTCTTAAAAATAAAACGTCTAGCAATAATACAACACAAAAATATAAACAATTAAGATAATTTATCGAAATATCTGTCATCCCCGGGTTGGTTGAGGATATTACCATTTATACATACGAGTATTATACACCAGAATCACAACGAAAAAGCTTTTTGTTATGAAAAGATGAGTAGAGCAAAAAAAAAAATCAAAAATAATAAAAACAAATGTACTTAACAACTTTTTTTCAACTATCATATATAATTTTGTTTTTGTTACACAGCACAGTGGATTTGGTAACTCTATATAGCTGCTGCTGGTAGAGCACAGTGTAGAGGAGAAAAAAAAGGAAAAATACAACACGTGTGTTAAATGTATTTTCATTTTGAAACGAGTTAATTTGAACATATTACAATATGACATCAGTAAAATTTATATATGGCAACAAAAAAAAAAGATTGGATGAGACACATCTATTATATTTACCAAAAACCAAAAACTAACAAAAACAATCGTAGTAGAAATAATAATGAAAATTGTTAAAAGTTTATTTTTAAAGTTCAGTTTTCTTAACATAAACTCACACAAACCATACACACACGTGAATAATAACATAATTAATTAAGGGATATTTTTCTATAACCCAACCAGCAAAATGTTATAATATAAAGATATCTTATACACAATTCTATCCTAGAACTTAGATAGAACATCACGATGGTATATGAAAATGTCACAATATGTTGCATGGAAAAATTCATAATTTCTTATCAGTTAACTTATTAATTTTTTTTATTATTATTTAGGTTTCTTATATGTTGGTGGAGATATGTATGAATTTTTCTTTTAATTGCCTCCATGGCTACACACCAAAAAATTTACATATAAAATGAATACACTTATAATATAAATATAATTCCGTACGATTTTTTTATAGATTTTATATTAGTTTAACTTATAGCCAAATGTTATAAAATATTGTATAAAATTTATATTAACTCCATATAATTATTTTGATAGGTCACTGGTATAAATTTGATCCTCCAACGTATAAATATTTGTATATAGTGCAAAATATAAAGTTTATCCATTAAATGTTAATTTTTGGTTATAAGGGATTAGTATTAAATTTATATAAATTACTTATAGAAAATATCAATCCAGGTATCGTATAAAATTTAGATGCTTTAGTATAGAAATTTTGGAAATTCCATATGTTAGAATTGAACTCAGTTTTCAATACTGATGAAATTTAAGATACATTTTTGTCAAATAAATAAAACAAGTTTAGATTATTTTTTAAATTCGATATTTTTATCAAAATCATATTATTTTTTAAGTGTTACGAGTATGTTTAATTAATTTTACTTACAAAAGTGTACAAGAGCTACGATTAAATTAATACATTATACAAGTATTGATCATATTGCAAATTTCATCACTATTTCTCCAAATTTTTCAATATTATTTTTAGGGTGGACACTGTAAGTTTGGGGTTTTATATACGTTGGACTTTTTAGTGAGGCCCAACAATGCTCGATAGGGTTTCATTCCGGAGAATTGCCAGGCCAGGAGAGGATGTCATTATTTTGGTTAAGGAGGACATTCTCTATGATTTTTGCGGTATGGCAAGGAGCTCCATCTTTCATAAAAGTGTAAAAGTATTGGCCTTGACCCAACGACCTCATGTGAGGACCCTTCATGTGAGGAAATAAGACTTCTGTAAAGAACACCTTTTGATATTATTCTTTCCTCATGGTTTCCTCCGGTTCATCTCCACTAATGCAGCTCCATATCATTACTGATGGCGGATGTTTTGTACTCCTGACTACGCAGTTCTTTCTAAATCTTTCTCCTAGTCACCTTCAGACGAACTAGGCCGATTCTGTAACGGTCTCTAGCCTGCATTCATCATTAAATATAACCTATAAATTAAGAAAAAACTCTTTAATTTCGGATTTTTTTTTATTTAATTTTTAAAAATATATAATGAGTGTTAAAAAACCGATTTACCTTCATGTAGTTGTCTATTGTCCAGTGTTTATGAAGTTTACCACAAAAAAGACGTTGGCCGCATTTTTCCAGAGAGTCTGTTTTTCTTTGCTGGATGCCTGCATTTCAAATTATTTTCATATAGCCTTCGTCGCAATGTCATCAATGATATCTTTATCCCTTCTTCACTAAGGTGCTTTTGTAGCTCGCTTGTTGTTGTTCTGCGCTTATTTAAGGCCGATTGAGTAATTTTCCGGTCTGTTCAGGGTGTTATCTTCCTGATCCTCTTACAGTTTTTTCTTTTGATCTCATAAAATGTACCCCCAGATTGAAGAATATTTGCCAAATTACTTACTGATGAGCAAGAAACTTTTTCCATTTTTGCGATCTCGCAAAATCATGATTTTTGTCAGTGCTAAGGTCCTTTTTTCGACTCATTTTTGAAAATAAATGTCTCAGTTAAGACCTTCCAAACACACACACACACTCACACACTTTAACTTAAACAAAAGTTTTTAGCTAAATGATAAAAATCAGTTAACGTAGATTATTTCTTACTTAATAGTTGCTTTCCAATCGACCACCGCTAGTACTTATAAGCACTTATGGTTTTTGTCTTTGCTAAATTAACTACTCACAACTGTTCTACCTTTTTATTATGAGTAGTTGAAAGCAGTTACGATAAATTTGTCCGCTAGGTGATTGTGTATAGTATTTTTCTGTAAAAAATATAATTGAATGTCGTATGTAAAGCGCTAATAAAATTCCGTAATAGATATTCTTTTATTAAAAAGTTATCACAAATAAACTACACATTTGTAGGTTATGTTTTCCTTTTGTAATTTTTTGTGCTTTCCAATCGACACTTTAGCCAATACACATTTTTGGCACTTACAAGTACTTGCGGTGGTCGATTGGAAAGCAACTAATAGCTCAGTCACAAAATTTCAATTTCATTTCTTTTTTCATGCAATAGTTTTATTGCGACCTTTTAACCCTTTGAAACCCGGCCTCAAACCTTTGTAAGAATTAAATCAATTATGGTGGTACTTAGCTGATTGAAGGGCACTGATTTCAAATCCGTTGACCAAATTGACCTCCGGAGAAAGGTTCCGGCGCCAGCTTCTGTCAACATATGTCGACAATCCTATCCATCGGTGCTAATAATCAAACAAATTTGGGTATTTACATCTTATTTATCAATTCACCTATGTATAAGTGTTTTATAGTAATTTATAAGTACATATATCTAACAATAGCTAGATAATAGTTTATTTTGTACATTTCAATATTTAATTAGATTTAATGCTTATTTTGGTAATTTCATCACAGTACATTATTCAGTCAACGTTTTAAGATTTATAAAATTAAAAAATAATTATTATTTCACATTGTTCATAAATGTAACCAAATAAAATCTCACATACAAATTTATTTATAATGAAAATCATGAAAGCAATTGTTCTTAGAATTAATGCACAAATGAATTTTGCACTTAGTACAATGTACTCTAGATGATCCTTTACAATTCGGGATTTTTTTATTCGTAGAATTTTAAACTAACTTTCGAATAAATCACTCGTGATGAAACTTAGCAATCAGTGTTTTCGCATCTGCTAGCCAAATGGTTTTCTTGAAACAAAGACAGACGGCAGGTGGTCCACTCCATTAAACCGGACATGATTTTCTGGACGAATTTCCGTAAATCGTACAGGTGTTACTGTTGTAACCGATGGTTCATTATTTTTCCTTTTGTTTCAAGCTTTCTTGTAACTCATTTTGGTGAAACAACAACCTAATTTCAATTTGAAATCTTTTAATTTCATGTTGTGCTGACAAAAATTCAAGTAGAACAAATACAAATGCAACTCTTCAGAAAATTTGTCCACATATGTTAACTTAAAGAAAAATATTTCTATTGCCTTTGAGGCGATTTGTCAACATACGTTGACGTGTATTTTAACTATCGTAAGAGCTTGAAAACGAATAAAAACATTATAATTTTTTCTGTAGTGCATATTTACGAGATTTACGAACACGAATTATAAATGATTTTAACCTTACAATAATATTATATTAAATAAAAATGAATTTTTTGCTTACTTTACGTGGAAGTAATATTTTGGCGGGAATGGTTGGCACAAAAATAATTATAGCTCTGTCAAATTTAGTACTACACTCAAACATAGAATAAATGTTTGCTTCCAAATAGTAATAGAACATAAATAATATCTAACACACCAAATACACGGAAATAGTAAAGCGGAAAATTACTATAAAAACATGTCAACATCTGTTGACACCAGTTCTCAAAGGGTTAAGAATGTCGTAAAATAATCTTAAAACAATAACAGATGTGATCCTAAATGCATTTTATTACTTTGAAATATTTTAAAATATAAAACAATGGCAGAAGTTAGGAATTTCCAAAATACTAATAGTGTCTATAATACAGAATAAGGACTGCGTAGTATTGACTGTGCCATAGCTTGTCAAACGTGACAAACAAATACTTTTGAGACAAAAATACAATATATCATTCTCTAAAAGTATAAACTTTATTTCATAAAATTCGTTATGGTTATCGTCATCAGTTTCTGGTGAGGCTTAGAAAAATCCAGGGTGACAGTGTATATTATAATTAATAAACGATATATTTAACGATTTATCAGATAAATTATTTTCTTGTATAAACTCTTTACTAAGTAAAGTATTTTTCACATTTTCCACTTTTCCTTCTAGATTTAATTTTTTTTTAAGGGTTGAAAACTTTTGTTGTTGGCGAATTGCTATGCTTCTGCAAACATTTTTAAAATCCATTGATTTTTATTTAAATTTTTAAAATATTCGTGAAATGACCCACACATTTTTTTTATTCACATTTTTTATATACATGATTTAGCACAGATTGTGTATACATTTATTATTATGATATTTCACTATACAATTAACAAATTATATTAAATGACACTATTAACAACTTCACAAATCTACAATAAAACTTAAAAACACTTCTACTCACTACACGATATCCACAGAACTGAAAACAATATCAAATGATCCTTGCAGTATAAAAATCCCGTTTTTAACAAAAGATATTCGTGTTTCTATTAATTTTATAAGACTAATCGTATAAAACAAAATTTGTATATGATAAATATATTAATTTCATACCAATCAAGGTATAAGAGTGAAGTTTTATACTGTAGGTTATAAAAAGTATACAAATGGAAGTATAGAAATTGTATTTATACTATGAATTTTGTATAAATTATATTACAGAATTATATAAACGAATTATATAGGTTCAATATTTATAATTTTTATATAGAATTTCATATAAATATAAATTATCTGAACAAAAATATAAATAAATTTATGGAATATCCGAAAATTTTTTAGTGTGTACCAGAGGGTAGGTGGTGGGGTACGAGAAATCTAGAACCACCACATATAAAATATAATTTGTTGTGTCATTCCTTTTAAAATATTATGAGTAGTATTGGTGTCTCTGCTCGTGTTACGAGCTTCTAGGCTCAATTTGAAACCTTTTTAAAATAGATGTACTAATATACTTTTAATAAATTGATTCAAAATTTTCAAATATGTATTCTCTAAAATGCCAATTATTAATTCGCCTAAATGTCATTGTTTTTCTATATTTACCAATTCATCCACATTTTTTCATTTTTGTTGATTTAGGTTTAATTTAGTTCTAACTTAAACGCATATACAGGTGTTTAAGTTGACGCAAAACAAATCCTAAAATAAGTTCTTCTGAAATAGCTTAAACGAATGTTCGTGTTGAAGCGATGCCTTCGCTTATGTTGTTGTTTTATGTTGAATTGACATTTCTAGTTGTGTTTATTTTTCCCTCTTACAAGATCTGCTCTTCGTGGATCATAAATTGAAATTGGTAAATTGAAATTGAATAATTGATGAATAATAACATCCGCTTCTGCTCTAACTGTTTTAAGACAGATTATTTGAGTATTGTTTTGAAGACTCGAGATGAAATTTTTAACTATCACGCCGAACTATTCAAAATGTACTATTTCGCCCAAAGTTCAGTTTTTCTTTCTGTTGTTTTCATCATCCGAAGTGTTTTACATTATAAACTCCCTGGAACACTTCAGATTTGGATTTTGTTAAAATTGTCTGGTAGAGGTTGATGGGTAAACGTTGATAACGAACGGTAGCGCGGGTTTATTCCAGCACTCGCCTTTTGGATTCGTCTTTTAACTCTCCCTTCCTCGCTCTTCTATCCGGCCTCGATCTTATAGGATTTCGTTTACACCTTAAAGACTCGTCTGTTGACAAATAAATAAAGTCGCTATTATACCAATTGGTTGTTGGAGATTGCAAGTGGATGGACGCAAATGTATTTGTTGCCCAACATTTTGACAAAAACAAATTGTAAATTTTTATTTTTATTTTTACGATTCAATAAAATCGAATGAGCACCTATCATAATTAATGCAGACGTTGTAGCATAGACATCTAAATAAGTAAAATCGCTAAAATCTTTCTACGATCATCATGAGGGGGAATGGGATGCCGTTGAGAAGGTATTTCGGTAATACATATAAGATGAAATATTCGGACATGGGTAAGCAGCAGGGCGACAACACCAAAATGCCAATTTTTAATGGATGGAAGTAAAGACGAGAAGGCAGAGTGGAATGATGACATTCAGAATTTGATCGCCAAGTCGGATGGATTATGATAAATAATCCAAAATTGATATTTGAAATGACAACGCGATAATTTTGTTGTATTCCATAAATAAAATTTAATAGTTTCATGCCGATCGAGTGACTATTAAGTTTGTAAAGTAATAAAATTAATAAAACTGTACAATTGTTGTAAAATCTGTTCAATCGTATTTACGAGTTTTTTTAATGTAAAAGAGGTACGGGCGTAAAATTGATGAGTGCAGTAAAAAGTGCATTGGCATCAACATATTTTTTTTCTGTGTGATAAATCACAAATGAAAATTTAAAATAAAAATTAAAGAAATAAAAACCTTTAAGTGCAGAATGTGACATTGGGTTTATTTTCTCCAAACAAAATAAAACAACAACGATCGCAATCCACCACAAATTTAAGTGCATTAAATGGCGCCAATTCTCTAGTCGCATCGACCTCTGGCATAAATAAAAATGCAATGCAGATGTCAAAAATTGTAAGCGGTTCACAAATATTAAAAAGTGATACAACATCAAATATTGTGGTAGGTAACAATAGTGTATCAAGCGACATCGCTATAATGGAAAAAAGCAATGTCAATGAAACGGAAAATGTTTTGCATTCATTAATACAAATAGGTATGGAACGTTACATAAACGTAACATCCAAACGAAACCGCAATCCCAAATATCCAGTTCAATCTGCTACAAACTCAAAAACTCTAAAACTAGGAGCAGGAATTACAAATAGTAACCGTTTCCAACCTCTGTGTGGAAATAAAAGTAATAACGAAGAAGCAACTCGAGAAGAGGCGAGAGCACCAAAAGAACGACCTGTTTTACATGTAATGTTAATGTTGCTGTTGTATTTGTTTGACAAAGTTTATTATTGATAGTAATTGATTTCAAATAAGAATTATGCGCTAGTATTGTACATAGCGTATATATTGTACATAGCGTATATATTGTACATGCGAGTTTTACATGCTGTAAAATGTATATATATATATTATGTATGAGAATAGTATCGTAGAGAGTTAATATTGTGGAATAGTTTATAAAAATGTTATAAATATTTGTATGTAGTTGAAAATGGTTTGAATTATATTTGTTTAGAAAATGATAATTTTAATTAGTAACTGGATTAAATATATTGTGAAATAATATAAATAATATAATTTGATGTAATATAAAAATGTAGTGGAAATTAAATTGTAGTGTCAAGTTCTTACCTGATTATACTTGTATTGGAAGAGTTGATGAATGTTATACGTTAAATAATAATGAATGCACTGTATTTCACTATTTTAAATCAAAACACAATTAATTTATTGGATTGTTTACTTTGTGATTTATACTTTTATTGACAATTAAATTTCGACACAATAATTTACATATATTAACAATTTTGCTTATGGATTTTACGTGTAATATTTTGGTAACTTTTATAGGTTTGTCTATTTAGACTTTTAACTTGAACTTATTAAATTTTGATTTTGGTATATAAAGTTTTCATTGATAGAGTGTTCAATATAAATTTCACATATAGATTTTAAAATATTTGGTTCACACTATTTAGACTTTTATTTGAACTACTTAAATTTGATTTTTGTATATGAAATGTATGAAAGTAAATAAAAGCTTTATTGATAGACTTTTCAATTCGATTACACACTGAGTAGATATAAATTTCACATATAGATTTTAAAATATTTGGTTCACACTATTTAGACTTTTATTTGAACTATTTAAATTTGTTTGTTGATGAGATACTATTTTGTGATTGACCACTTTTTCTGATTAACTGAAAAAACATTTTACAATTTTTTGGCTTATATACTATAGCCCTTATTAATTTTTGTTTTTGTTTCAAAATGGTGCTGAGTGGTAGTTTTCCACTCGTAAATTTTTTGTGTCACACATTTAGATTGTTTTTAAAAATTTTAATTGGGTTTTGGGTCAGAAAATTAATAACTTGTTCGAATTTTAATTTGCATGAAATTACATTTTTTCTCATGTGCAAGGTTTCTTTCTGGGTTTGTTTTTATAGTTTGTAATTTTCTTAAATTCTTTACGCACACGTGTTTTTGTGTGTTGCGCGTGGGAATAGGAAAATTAGAACATTGTTTGCTTATGATTGAAATGTTAATTGAATTTATGTGTTGTTTGGGATGGTTATTTCGCAACACTTCCCCCGTTTGAAAAAGCTAAAATTTTGAGGTTGTTGAAAAAATTTTTGCTAATATGATATATATGTATATGTGTCTTGGTTTGTTTCGTTGACGTGTTGGTTTGAAGTTCGTTGTGCTGCTTGTGTGTTTTCTGAGATGAATTTTGTCTGGTTTTTTAATGTTGCCGTTGTTCCGTTTCTCTGGTCTTGTATTTTGTACTGTATGTTCTGATGCTGTTCATTTAGGTTACCACGTGTTATTAGTTTTTTATTCAATATTATATGTGTATTTATTTTGTATAGAGTAATGAGTTATTTGTTGTTATATAGTTTTTGTTGTATTATTGTCTATTATTATTGCTTCATTTTTTGTCTATGTATCTTCCTGTGGTGTAGGTTATTGTCCTTAGTTTCTTGCTGTGTCTTAAAGACCTTGACTTACATGTGGTTGTCTCTTATTTCTCGTTTTTATTTTTCCTGCTTCGGTGTTGTCTTTTTGTCGCGTGCCGTTATTGTGTATTTTGCTGTTCCTTGACCTACAGTCGTTTGTTTGTTTACATATATCATATTACCATTTTGCTTATTTTCAACCTTGAAAATTTATGTTTATTATTTGTATTACTTGACCGAGAAATTTTACTGTGTAATTTTATGCAACGTAGTATTGTTTTTTATGATGCCCATTTTGTACAGTTATGTGTTTTTATGTATGTATATATTTTGATGACAATATTTTGTTGTTTTATATGTATAATTAGAAATATGAAAATTATGTATTTTAATAAGTAAGGTTTTCATTGTGTGTGCAATATTTTTGAGTGAAGCCATTTTTGTTTTTCTTATATACTTTAGTTTTTATTTAAATGTGTGTTTCATTTTGTTTTTATCATGATATTTAGTTTTTATATGACAATGATTTTAGTGTGAAAGTAAAAATTTTTTTTTTTTGTATGTGTAATTTGGGATATGAATTTTTATTTGTGCATGATTTATTTTTGTTTTCTTATGTACTAATTGAATTTTTATTGATAGTTCTCTTATATACTAAATGCTTTAATCTTTGAAAGTTTTCTTATATGCTAAATGTTTTATTTTATTCTTTGTTTTGATTGATCGAGATATAGTGTAAAATAATATTATTGATTTAAATGATATTGCTTTTGTTGCTTAGGTATATAATATTTAAAAAAGGAAATTTTATCTTAATTGGTAGGTGTTAGTTTTTTTTTTTGAAATAATAATTGTTAAAGTATAGCCTGTTCTTCCTCGAGTGTTAGTTTTTATTGTTTTGCTCGTTGAAGAAAAAGCTATTTTAATATTTTACCGTTTAATGCATTTAAATTTTCGCATTTTCAAGTTCGGTCATTTTTTTTTCGTTCCATGTTGGTTTACTCATGTGTGTTTTGGTCTACCCATGGCCATTTTGTTTGAGTTTTTTGTGTAGAGTGCGGAAGTTATTGTATTCTGTGATTTCTTAGTCCTGGTCCTGTAAAGTTTATTTAAGAATTTAAGTTAATTTTAGTTTTGTTTAAGTAATCTGTTGTTATGGACTTTTATGAACTTTCTGTTGATTTCTATGGTAGTATTTACAGGTGAATTTATTTCTATAACTTTGTATGGGCCTAACCATAAGGCATCTTGTTTTGTTCGTCTGTTCTCGTTTTTTAGCCAGACTAAGTCGTTCGGTTCGAGAGTCAATGGTTTTGTTGATTTGTCATATTGTGTCTTGACTTGTATTTTTTTGCTAATGATTTTTTCTCGGGCTATTGCGTGTGCGACCCTTAGTCTTGCTTTCAGTTCGTTAACATAGTCATCGTAATTGTATGTCGGTTCTGGGTCTTTCTGTACTGCGCTGGGGATTAATGCTGGTCGTCCGTAAACTAATTCGTAGGGGGTAAAGTTTGTTGAACAGTGTGGTGTAGTGTTATACACAAATATTGCGTAGTGGCACATTTCGTCCCAATTGTTTCGATCGAGGTTGGTGAAAGACCTTAAATATTCTTTCAATGTGTTATGCGACTTTTCAAGTGCACCGTTTGTTTCTGGGTGGTATGCAGTGGTTGTTAAGTGTTTTAATTTTAGAAGTTTGCAGAGTTCTTTAAATGTGTTACTCATGAAATTACTGCCTTGATCTGTTAATATTTTTTCGGGGATTCCGTATTTTGTGATATATTGCTCGCATAGTGCTCTTGCCACTGTGCTAGCGTTCTGGTTTGGTATAGGAATGGCACCTGAGAATTTGGATAAGTCGTCTTGAAAAGTGAGCAGATAATTATTTGAATTTTCTGTGGTTGGAAGAGGGCCAACAATATCGAAAGCTACGCGTTGGAAGGGGTGTTCTGATGTGTCAGTCAATTGTAGTGGTACTTTTGTCTTTCTGTGGGTTTTATTTCTTTTGCATGTGTGACAGTTTCTAATTAATTTGTTGATATCTAGTAACATTTTCGGCCAGTAGTATAGCATTCTGATACGTTTGTATGTGCGCCATGTGCCTGCATGACCGCCTAGAGGTAGATTGTGATATTCATTTAAAATTTGTTGTCTTTTTCTTATGTCTGTCACGACTTCTATTTTATTATTTCTTAAGTTATTTGAATCTAGATTTTGAGTGAATTCTTCTTGTGCTAGTGTGGTTGTTTTGTTCATTAAATTTTGTTTTCGGTTCTGTGGTCTTGCGCAATTTGGAGGTGTGTTTGTGTTATTAGAGTTTGTAGAATCTGTCTGGGGATGGTGGACTGGATTGGGATTTGTATTGGGTGTTGTGTCTAGTTGGGTTTTAGCTTGTGCCCTTGTGATTGCTGAGATTTGATTTTGTTGTTTAATTCTACTGAGTGCGTCTGCGTTTGTGTTGGCTTTACCAGATTTGTGTATAATTTCGAAATTATATTCAGATAACTTTAGGTTCCATTTTAAGATTCTGTTAGGTATTTTTGTTAGATTTCCTGTAAGTGGTTTATGGTCAGTGATTATTGTGAATTTCTTGCCATAGAGATATGGTCTAAAGTTATTTACCGCCCAATAAATGGCTAACATTTCTTTCTCTATTGTGCTGTAATTTCTTTCTGATTTGCCTAATGCTCTGCTGGCATAGGCTACTGGGAACTCTGTTTGGTTTTGGATTTGTGAAAGGACTGCTCCTAAACTGTAGTCACTTGCGTCCGTAGTAAGAGTAAAGGGTTTATTCATGTCAGGGTACTTAAGGATGGGGGGTTTTATCAATAGGTTTTTTAGGGTGGATAGCGCTGTTTTACAATTTTCTGAAAAAATGAATGGAGTGCCTTTTCTGGTCAGTTTTGTTAGTGGTTCGGCGATTTCGGAGAATTTCGGTATAAAGCGGCGGTAGTAATTTGCGAGACCTAGAAAAGATTGTGTTTCTCTTATATTTTTAGGTTCTGGAAAATTTTGGACTGCTTCTACAGTCGATGGATTGGGTTTAATTCCTTCTGGGGTTATGAGATGACCTAAGAATGTTATTTCTTTCCTTAGAAATTGGCATTTTGTGCATTGTAGTTTTAAGTTGTTTACTCTGCAGATTTGGAAAATTTCTAGAAGTTTGTTATTGTGATCTTTTAAATTTTTACCGTAGATAATTACATCATCTAGGTATATAAAGCCTTTTAAACCTTGAAATCCTCTTAGGACGTGGTTTATTGTTCTTTGGAAAGTGGCCTGCGAATTTTTGAGACCGAAGGGCATTCTATTGAATTCAAAATGACCGTAATCTGTACTGAAGGCTGTTTTGTGTGCATCGTTGGGATTCATTTCTATCTGATGGTAACCGCTAGCCATATCTAGCGTTGAAAAATATTGTGCATGACCGAGTTGGTCTAAGATGTCATTAATGTTGGGTAAAGGGAAGGAATCGCCAATTGTGATCTCGTTTAGTTTGCGGAAATCTACGACTACGCGCCATTTGGGCTTGCCGTCGCTTCCTGGTTTTTTGGGGACTGCTAGGAGTGGACTATTGAAGGGACTGGTACTGGGTTGTATTTTTCCGTCATCTAACATTTCTTGTACTTGCCTGTTGATTTCTTCTTTGTGTGTCTGAGGTAGTCTGTATCTTTGTACGTGTACCGGTTTTGAATCTGTATATAGGTTTATGTTGTGGTATATACCTTGAATGCTTGTCAGTTTGTCACCTTCCAAAAAGAATATGTCTTCATATTGGAGGCATAAGTCGAGTATTGTCATATTCTCCTCTACATTATTATTTGTATCTAGATTGTTTGTTATTGTTTTAATAATCTGGTCCTGCCGTGAAGAGTAGTCTATTTTTTGTCCTGTGTGGTAATACTGTATGTCTTCCGGTAGGGTTTCTAAGATTGGTTTAAAGTCGGATATTTCGCTGTCTTGTGGTAGCGTATTTGCTATCATGATTTTTGCTTTGTAATTGATTGGTTGTATTAATGTGTGTGGAATAAATATCCCTGGTTTTATTTCAGTTGCTGTGCAAATTGTCGGTTCGTTTGTGGATGTTTGTATTTCGATAACTGTTTCACTTCTAGCTGGTAGAATTATATTATAATTAGTTCTGTTTGAAAATTTGATTAAATGTTCGTTGATTTTAATATTATTCGTACTGTAGAGTATGTCTACTTTAAATTTGTCAAAGAAGTCTCTTCCTACTATTCCGTCTTCGAGAATTTGGAAATCGTTCGGTACTGTGTGGAATTTGTGTTGTATTTTTAGTTCATCGTTTAATTGTAGTGTTAGTGTTAGTGATCCGTTTGTTTTTACTGTGCCTGTTCCGATGCCTGATAGTGTTAGTGTATCTAATTTGTTGACTTCGTCCGTATTGATGTGTTTCTGTTTGATGACTGATACGTCTGCACCTGAATCTATTAATAAATTCGGTCTTGTTTTTTGGTTTATAAGAGGGGATATAGTGTCTCTGTTCGTCTTGTATTTGGATAATAAATTTATTAACGTGGATTTCTCTGGATAGAGTAGGTTTTTTAAGCTGTTGTGGTCAGTTTCGTCTAGTTCTTGTTCTAGGAAGTTTGTTTTAATTTGATTTGGTTGTTTTCGTTTCGTGGTAGGGGATTTGTGACTTTGTTCAATTATAAAAGTTTGTTTGATGTGGTTTGATTTACGTGTGGACGTGTGTTTGATATTTTTGTTGTTCGAAAGTTTGTAGAGTATGTTTTTATTATGTGATAAATTTCGTTTTATGTTTGATAGTATGTTCTGTTTGATAGTCGTTATTTGTTGCTTGATCTTAGATAATTGTGTTTTCGCTACGTTATGGTATTTTGAGAATTTAGTAGAAAGGTATAGGATTATGATGTGTATTACTAAAAATATGTTGTCAATTTGTAAGTTTGCTGTTTCTTGGATAATGTCGTCGTCGTCTGTTTGTATTTCGTGTAATTCTAATGTTGGAGCGTCTTGACCTGGATGATTGTTTTTTGTTTGTTGGTTTGTGTTATGAGCGTCTGGGCTCTTTTCCTTATTTACTAAAATTTCTATGGGAGCGTCTGGGCTCGATTTCTTATATACTACTTGTTTAATGGGAGCGTCTGGGCTCGTCTGTTTGTTTGTTAATGATTTAAGAGGAGCGTCTGGGCTCTTTTGTTTATTTATTAGAATAGAGTGAGCGTCTTGGCTCGTATGATTGAAATGATTTAGGTACATTTCTGGAATGATACCCATTTGGAGAGAGTAGTTTTGATTTTCGTTTTGTTCGTTATATGTTTGGTTTGTTTGATTTTGATCCGGTGGCAGTGGCTCTCCTACAGCTGGTCGGATCCGCTGGAGTTTCCCTGCTGAGGTTGTTGTGGTATGTTATAATCGGTTTGTGCTTGTTGCGGGTATAATGTGTTGATTCTCATTCCTGTGAATTTTTCTGTTAAGCCGTTTGTGTCGGGAGGTGCGCCTGGGTTTGCGTTGTTATTATGTTGAGTTAGGTTTCTCGTGTAGAATTTACTTCGGCATTCATCGAATGTGTGTCCTGTAGTAATTTTACAATGAGAGCAAAATTTCGGAGTGAATCTGTTCGTTTGCTGGTTTGGTTTGTTATACATCTGCTGTGAAGTCGTTGGATATTGGCTGTTGTGTTGCTGTGTGCTGTTATTTTGCCTGTAGTTGCTTTGATTATTTTGTGGTTGTTGTCTGCGGAATTGTTCTTGGTTAAATGAGTTGTGGTATGGGTTCAGTGTTTGGTGGAATCTATTGAAATATCTCTGTTGTTGTTGGTTGTACGGCTGAGTTTGTGTCATTCTGCTCATTCTTTCTTGGTTCATTCGTGTACGGCATTGATCCCATGTATGATTTTGTCGTTGACAGTAGTTGCATGTGACTGGGACTCTTGTGTAAATGTTGCTCTGTGGTAAGAAGGTTTGGGATGGCATTTGCGGAATTAGTTTGTTTATATTTTGTGTTGTTGGGTTTTGTATTGATCCGGTTAGCATTTTGTCTATTGTTTCTGTTTCATTCACTATTTCGTCGACATTTTTGGCTTTTATTGTTGCGATTTTTTCGCGTAGAATTGTGTTGTTTAGTCCATATTTGAATGCTTGTACAGATGTGGTGTTGAGGTGTTGTGTATATGCTTCGTCTATTTCGTCCAGGTTGTACTTGGTTTTGTAGCCTGTTTTATATTGTTCTAATGCTTCTAGAAGTCTGTAGCCGTAGTTTCTTATCGATTCTCCATATGATTGTTGTGTGTTTGTGAATCTTCTTTCGAGCTCATTTAATGAATATGAATCTGCGTACATGTTGTTTAGTGTTTCCCGAAGTTCTGTGTAGCTGTTGATGTTCCTGTGTGAAATTCTTATGTATGCATCACCTGTTAGTCTTAGTTTGATTAGTTTGTTGAATATGGTTTTTTCTTCTTCTGTCTTTAATGTTTCGTAGACGCTATCTGCCGTTCCAAGGAATCTGGTTAAGTTGTTGGTTCTGTTGTTGTTTTCTTCGCCGTTAAACTCAGGCACGAAGCTCGCTATGTTCTGTTGGATTGCTGCTTGGTTCATTTTTGTGTTTGTTGAGCGTTTGCCTGTGTCTTCGAAATCTGTGATCTGGGGCTTCTGTGTTGCCTGGGTGTCCTTTTCGATTTGTTTTTCTGCTGGGATTTTAACTTGTTCACTTATGGTTTGTGGTGTTTGGATTTTTTCCTTGTTGACTGGAATACTTGAGTGATTTTTGATCCTCGAGTGTAGCTCGTTGGGTTCTGATTTTATTCTGAGCCTTTCGCTTGCTCGAGTTGGTGATCTTGTAGTTTTATTTGATTTACTGCTGAATGGTGCGGTTCCACTCATTTAATTCATTTAATTTGTAGTTTTTGTTGATCATTTGAGATCTTGATTTTGCTTTACGATTTTGGGGAAACAAGAGAATTTTTTACAACTGCAAATTTGGGTGAAAGGGTTTTACAACCTCGGGGGGACTTTTACTTTATTTTGGTAAAGGGGTGTTCGACCAAAAGGTAGTGCGAAAGGGTGTGTAAGTTGGGAGATTGGTTTTTTAGTGGATGAGTGTTCGACCTAAGAGATTTGTTTTTGTACGCGTGAATTTATTTTTACTTAAGATTATGTTGACACGGGTTCGTAAACTACAGCGCCAATGTTTTACATGTAATGTTAATGTTGCTGTTGTATTTGTTTGACAAAGTTTATTATTGATAGTAATTGATTTCAAATAAGAATTATGCGCTAGTATTGTACATAGCGTATATATTGTACATAGCGTATATATTGTACATGCGAGTTTTACATGCTGTAAAATGTATATATATATATTATGTATGAGAATAGTATCGTAGAGAGTTAATATTGTGGAATAGTTTATAAAAATGTTATAAATATTTGTATGTAGTTGAAAATGGTTTGAATTATATTTGTTTAGAAAATGATAATTTTAATTAGTAACTGGATTAAATATATTGTGAAATAATATAAATAATATAATTTGATGTAATATAAAAATGTAGTGGAAATTAAATTGTAGTGTCAAGTTCTTACCTGATTATACTTGTATTGGAAGAGTTGATGAATGTTATACGTTAAATAATAATGAATGCACTGTATTTCACTATTTTAAATCAAAACACAATTAATTTATTGGATTGTTTACTTTGTGATTTATACTTTTATTGACAATTAAATTTCGACACAATAATTTACATATATTAACAATTTTGCTTATGGATTTTACGTGTAATATTTTGGTAACTTTTATAGGTTTGTCTATTTAGACTTTTAACTTGAACTTATTAAATTTTGATTTTGGTATATAAAGTTTTCATTGATAGAGTGTTCAATATAAATTTCACATATAGATTTTAAAATATTTGGTTCACACTATTTAGACTTTTATTTGAACTACTTAAATTTGATTTTTGTATATGAAATGTATGAAAGTAAATAAAAGCTTTATTGATAGACTTTTCAATTCGATTACACACTGAGTAGATATAAATTTCACATATAGATTTTAAAATATTTGGTTCACACTATTTAGACTTTTATTTGAACTATTTAAATTTGTTTGTTGATGAGATACTATTTTGTGATTGACCACTTTTTCTGATTAACTGAAAAAACATTTTACAATTTTTTGGCTTATATACTATAGCCCTTATTAATTTTTGTTTTTGTTTCAAAATGGTGCTGAGTGGTAGTTTTCCACTCGTAAATTTTTTGTGTCACACATTTAGATTGTTTTTAAAAATTTTAATTGGGTTTTGGGTCAGAAAATTAATAACTTGTTCGAATTTTAATTTGCATGAAATTACATTTTTTCTCATGTGCAAGGTTTCTTTCTGGGTTTGTTTTTATAGTTTGTAATTTTCTTAAATTCTTTACGCACACGTGTTTTTGTGTGTTGCGCGTGGGAATAGGAAAATTAGAACATTGTTTGCTTATGATTGAAATGTTAATTGAATTTATGTGTTGTTTGGGATGGTTATTTCGCAACAGACCACCATCAATATATCTTCGAGAATTGCCGTCTGAACAATTAGTAACCGATCTTAAAAAAAACCAGGTGGAGAATTTTTCATTGCTCCAATTAAACAAGGCAATATGCATGAAACCAGAATTCTAGCCCTGAGCATCGAAGCATCTCGCGAAATTGTTGCCATTTTAGAAGCAGCTTATAAATACTTTTACATATACAGATTGAAAAGTTCGAGAGGACTAGGAGTAGTAACAAAAGGAATGAAGTCATCTGTATTTCCATAAGAGATACGTGAGGAACTCACTGCCAAGGACCTCAATATAAGAAGCGTTATCAACATTGTTGATCGTGAGAAAATCCCTTAACCAATGTTCAAAGTTGAGCTGGAACCTGTAGCAGCAAAAACCAAAGGGGTACACGAAATCTATAACATGAGGATGTTGTATAGAAGGGTAGTATAGTGGAAGAGCCACACAAACGTAAGTCAGTCTAAGAATGCACCAACTGCCCAGAATTCCGGTGTGATTTAGACAAAATCAAACCTGAAGTAAAGAAAGAGGTGCAGTAATTGTGGGGAAAACCATACCGCTAATTAAAGAGGATGCATTGTGTACAAGGAGTTAAGGAAAAAATGACATCAAGGCAACGAATTGAGCAACAAGCTATCAATAAAATACATAAACGCTCAAATAATAAGAAAATTATTTCTGCAACCATTAACACAGAAACATTATTATCAGAATGATGATCAGGGAATTTACACAATGATAAGTACCTTAAACGAATCAATGCACTAATTTATGCAAATTATGGAATTAAAAATGGGACTCATGCTACAAAACATGACTATACCATTATGCAACTGTTAACGAATAATCAAAATATAAAATGATAGAACTTAACCCTTATGTGAGTGACAAGGTACCCGGGTACCTTTTGTACTTTTAAACGTCTAGGTTTGTATGTTCCTGTCACAATAAAATGTTGTAATTTTATGAGAACTTTTATTTCAATTGATAGATTACGATCACACTTAAAAATGAAAAATTTTACAACTTGGACGCACGTGAGAGCAAAAAGTAGTTTAGTTGTACGAATTAGAGTAACAAAGGTACCCGGGTACCTTTATATATTTTACACTATATTTGAAAGAAATAGTATGCAAATCTTTTATATTTTTGTGTTATATGTCGTTGTATTTCATTGTTTGTATTTCTGTTTATTTATTTCATTTAATTTATGTTTATATTTTTATTTATTTCAAAAAAACTAACCAACATTTTTTTATTACTATCGATCATTTTTTTCACTGATGTGATATGTTGGATTATTTACGTTTTTTTACAGAATGTTCTTCGAAAACTGACATGTTGCAGCTAATGCAAAATTGTTTTCAGTTTATGTAATTTTAGCAAAATCCGTAATACATTTCGAAATTGCAGACAAAATTTAAAAAAAAAAATAGTTTTAATAAAAATTGCATGTAGTGTACCTGGGTACTTTAGTCACTCAAATTAAGATTTTTTTTCTTCACTCACATGAGGGTTAAATTAGCTCGATTGAATGGCAGTGAGCTAGCGAAACATAAATTAGAAGTACCAGCATTTTTTTAATGAACACAACGTTGACATCATAATGGTCTCTGAGACACATTTTACACCAATGAGATCTGTAAAATTTAATGGTTATAAAATTTACGGTACCCAGCACCCTATCGGGAAATATTCGCAGCTTACTGTCCACCGAAGCATTAAATTAAAAAGCAACAATTTGCAAATTACTTCAAAACCTTGGGAAATAAACTTCTTACAGGTCGATATTTTAACTCCAACACTAACAACGGGGCTCTCTATTAACATCATCAAAAACTAGATCATGTTTTTGGCGGCAGACTAACACATTGACCAACCAATAGACGAAAACATGCTACGAACTATCATCTCCCCGGTTTTAATAATATTGTTACGATTTTGCCTTGTCATTCAAGGTTCGAATCACTGGATTGTGAATAAATACACTGCTTCTAATTTTAACTCACACAATTTTATTTACACAACACAATTTATTATACAACACAATTTTCACAATTAATTATTATAATTATAACACACTTTTTAATTATCACTTTAATAATCGCTTTAATAATCACTTTAATAATCCTTTTATTTAACCTTCACTGTATCACGTTTAAAATAATACTCAGCAATACACGTCAACGCGCGCCTTTATATACCAAAATATTTGTTTCCAGAATAATCCTAAATGCGCAGCAAATATGTTAGTATAGAAATACGCCTAAATGTTGAGTATAAATTATACACGTAATTGAACAATTAATGAAATTAACTTATTCTATTCTAATCTAGGTGTCACCGTAACACTACCCCCCACCTAAGCCTGTTCGTCCCGAACAGGATCCAGATCACCTCCTCTGTAGAGCGCCAAACGCTCTAAATGCACCACCTTTGGTTTACCTTTCCGTCCTTTCTGTATGCGATAAACCACGTCGTTCAACTTTTTAATGACAGTGTAAGGTCCTTCCCATGTGGGTTGCAACTTCGGTGATAATCCCTTGTGCCGTTGCGGGTTGTGAAGCCATACCAATTGCCCTTCCTCGAAGCCTTGGTTATTTGCTCGTATGTCATATCGAGCTTTCATTCGATCACTTGATATTCGAATTTTCTCCCGTACAAATTGATGTATTTCATTAAGTTCCTCTTTCATCCGGTCGACGTAATCCTGTCCGCATAGAGCTGCTGAAGGAACAGCTCCAAATTTTAAATTTCCCGGTAATCGCAGATTGATCCCAAATATGGTTTTAGCTGGTGTCACTCCTGTTGTGTCATGCACTCCTGTTGTGTCATGTACATGCTGAACGGTAGGCCATCAGGAACATCGGTATATGTCGATCCCAGTTGCGTTGGTTTCTTTCCACAACCTTTGCTAGATATTCCTCCAATGTGCCATTGAATCTTTCCAACATACCGTCCGACTGTGGGTGTAAAGGCGTCGTCCTTGTTTTATTGATTCCAAGCATCTGACATATCTCCTGAAATACTACCGATTCGAAATTCCTTCCTTGATCCGTGTGAATTTCCATCGGTACACCAAATCTGCTAATCCAATTGTTGACCACGGCATCAGCTATTGTTGTTGTCTCCTGATTGGGTATGGGGTTGGCTAATGTTTTATTAATCCCTAGGTGACCTTCACTTGCTGCTTCATGATACTCCTTGAGGATTTACGCTATCCGATCTTTTGGCACCACTACCAACAATTGTTTTACTTTACCATCCGTGCTTTCCCACTTTCGTTTTAAACATCCATTTTCTATGTGGATGCTATCCCATTGAGCCCAATAAGCTTTTACAATGGGAGTTTTGTCAGCTATCTCACTCCATGTGGGCCGGTGTTCCTTTTCCTTATATTCCATGATGAAAGACAGGTCAGCATCCCGTAATTGCTCCTTCTTGATCATTTCATCAGTCCATTCCTCATCAGGTAGCACTTGCATGAGCCGAATATCAATGATGTTTTCCTTACTTTCCACACGCCCACAATGCTTGCATTCCACGGAACATGGACTTCTTGATAACGCGTCGGCATTTCCGTGTGCGCTTCCCTTTCGATGTTCAATTTGGGAATCGTAGATTTGCAAACGTTCGATCCAACGTGCTACTTGTCCCTCTGGATTTTTGAATTGTAACAACCAGCGCAAAGCTCCATGATCCGTCCGTAGAAGAAATTTTTGGCCATAGAGGTACTTATGGAAGTGCTTAACACATTCCACTATAGCCAACAACTCTTTCCGTGTTACACAATAACTCCGTTCCGGTTTTGATAACATCTTGGAGTAATATGCAATAACTCGCTCGTCACCATTTGTTGCCTGTGATAATACTCCTCCTATACCATCATTACTTGCATCGGTGCCAAAATGAATTTAACGTTGGGTATAGGGTATGCGAGGATTGGTGCTTCGCATAATCGTCGTCTTAGTTCCACAAATGCCTTGTTCTTCCTGGTTAACTCGTGTAAACTCTTTGCAATATTGGCGAATCCTGGCACGAATCGTCTATAATAGGTGCACAATCCAAGGAAGCTCCGTAATTCATGTAAATTTTTAGGTCGTGGCCATTCTTTCACCGCTGCGATCTTATCTTCATCGGTATGGATTCCATTGGTTGTTACCTTATGACCCAAATATTTTACTTCCGTTCTAAATAGTTTACATTTCTTTGGGCTTAGCTTCAATCCGGCGGCTTGTATCCGATCCAAAACCTCTGCCAAATTCTTTAAATGCTCGTCGAAATCCTCTCCCATGACGATGATGTCGTCTAAATATACGAGGCACGTTCTCCAATGTAATCCCTTTAGTACGCGCTCCATTAGCCGTTCAAAAGTCGCAGGGGCGTTACATAATCCGAATGGCATAACGTTAAATTGCCATAATCCGTTACCCACACTGAATTAAGTTTTCTCGCGATCTTCTTCCTGGACTTCCACTTGCCAATAGGCTTTGCAGATCTAATGTCGAAAATATTCGAGCACCTGATAATGTGTCTAACGTGTCATCGATCCTTGGCAATGGGTAACTATCCTTTTTCGTCACAGCATTTCATTTTCGGTAATCCACGCAGAATCTCATGGTACCATCCTTTTTCTCGACTAACACCACTGGTGAACTCCATGGACTGCTTGATGTTTCGATTACCCCTGCTGCTTGCATATCTTTTACCATTCGATCCACTTCTCCTTGCTCTGCCAATGGTAATCTCCTGGGTGGTTGGCGATTCGGCATTTCTGCTCCTGTATCTATTCGATGTTTTACCATTGTGGTTCTCCCATTATTGTCCGATGCACTGCAGAATATTGGCATGTACCGCTCGAGCAATTGTTTTGCCAAATTTTTCTGTTCCATGGTAAGATCTTCAGTCCATTTCTCCATGAGTTGATCTATAATCTCTTTCTGCACTTGCGAGTTAGCCGTCTTAATCGAATTTTTCTGCTCACACTTCACTATCGCAGATATTTCTTCACATTTTCCGATTATTGTCCCTTTCTTGATGGTTTTCGTTTTATCCGAGAGATTTAGAGTCCTAATTGGTACTCTATTATCGCTGTCTGGTTTCACCAGAACTTTCCCGATCATAATTTCTCTGGCTCCGCTCTCTGCTTCATTGGCTTCCACAACCCACAACCTGGGTGACCCAGAACCTCCCCCCAATCTTGTCCATACTATTGTCTCCGAATTTGGTGGCAGCTTCTCCCGATGATCCATTATAATTTGCCTGGTCGTTTCTCCTATAGCGCTAACGTAAAGTGGCAACTCGATATTATCGTAGGTCAATACACCTCGTCCAACATCCACCACGAAGCCATTCGTTCTCATGAAGTCCATTCCCAAGATGACTTCGTCTACAATATCTGCAACCAGCACCTCGTGTTGAAAATGATTTCGTCCAATCCTTATTTTTACGACCTTTTTCCCTTTTATTGCTCCAGTCTCCGTTCGTAATTTCATGCCATTAGCTGGTTCTATAATTCCATCGATAATATCCTCACGAACAATCGTAGGAGTTGCTCCTGTATCCAGCGTGATCATGCATTTCTTGCCATCAATATCGGCTTCAATTGTCAAGCTGTCACCGTATCTTGCTATTCTCGAAACATGGATGGAGGTTATGGGGCAATCGGTTGTGGGAGCCAGCTTCTGCTCCTTCAAGCTGACTCTTTTTAGTTTAACGACTCCGCTATCGTCTGACCCACCTTTCTGGATTCTATCTGCTCTTTGTTTGGTCTACGCTTCATAGGAGATGGCGACCTTGCTCGTTTTTTCTTAATCTCCCAACAGTCCCGTGAGATGTGACCCATTATATCACATACCCAGCATTTAATCCTGCCACTTCCATCTCTGAACCTTGGCGTAGCCCACGTGGTGTCTATTCTGGAATCAATCTCCACTCGACGAATTGTCATTGCTGGTTTGATGATGGTTTGCGCAGTTTCGTTTGTTAACGCACAAGCGATGGTTTCCGTGAAAGTTGCCTTAGGTGACAACATCACCGCTCTGCGCGTCTCAGGATCTCGAATACCGTCAATGAATGCATCTATTTTAATTCGCTCCATGTAATCGGCCGACATATTTGAATGTGCTAAATGCGCAAGCCGCTCAATTGCCGATGAAAATTCCTGTAGCGATTCTCCTCCTCTTTGGTATCGACCCTTCAATTCCATGCGATAGATTTCTCGTTTGTGGTCACTTCCGTATTTTCGATCTAACGCCTTCATAACTCCCATGTAAACGTTCCGTTCCTGCTCGGGAATGATTTGTAGTGTTTCTGCCGCTTCGCCTTTAAGAGCCACAATTAATGCTGCAACACATTGTTCTTCAGTTCACTGATTTTGCTTAATCGCAGTTTCGAATTGGAACTTAAAAATACTGAAGGATGTTGTTCCATCAAATGTTGGTGGTTTTATCTTAACTGCGTTAACTGTCTGGATCACTTGACCTGTTGTTCCAATTTACTTGACATCTTGGAGCTCCTTCTCGAGACGTTTAACTTCCGTTTGTAGATCTTGTTTAATATTTTGAATTTCTGCGTGTACTTCTGTTTGCAGTTTTTCCACTTTACTGTGTAGTGTAGAAGATAACTCCAGAAACCTCTTGTCTATTTTCTTTTGGCCAACTTCTATTTGGTTTTTAATGTCCGCTCCTTGTTGCTCCATTTGTACCATCTTCTGTTTCATTTCCTGGTTCGATTGTTTAATGTCCGCTCCTTGTTGCTCCATATGCTGTTTCATTTGATGTTTATTGTCTGCCCCTTGTTGCTCCATCTGCTGTTTCATCTGATGTTTAATGCCCGCCCCTTGTTGCTCCATCGATTGTTTAATTCCACCCAACTGTTGACCCATCAATTTATTCATATCTGCCATTAACTGCGATAAATCAAAACTTCCAGATGGGTTTTGTGCTGCTCCGACCACCGTTTGTACGTCCTTTTCTTCCTGGTCCACACCGGTGTCATCCGTTTTTTCCTCCTCGAAATCATACTTGTCTGGATTTACACCTTCCTTCTCCATGGCCTTACGTAGTCGCTCCACCAAACTAGCTTTTGTGCCTTCACTGGCCAAACCTCGCTGTTTCAGCTGCTCCTTTAATTGCGCAAACTTTAATTCGTAGAGAATCATTTTTCTTATTATTCACAATCCCACCGCTGTCACCAATTGTTACGATTTTGCCTTGTCACTCAAGGTTCGAATCACTGGATTGTGAATAAATACAACTGCTTCAAATTTGAACTCACACAATTTATTTACACAACACAATTTATTATACAACACAAAATTAACAATTAATTATTACAATTATAACACACTTTTAAATTATCACTTTAATAATCGCTTTAATAATCACTTTAATAATCTTTCTATTTAACCTTCACTGTATTACGTTTAAAATAAAACTCAGCATTCCACGTCAACGCGCGCCTTTATATACCAAAATATTTGTTTCTAGAATAGGTGTCACCGTAACAATATTAAGCACACAAGTTTTAAATTCAGAATCAAATATTTCCTTAACGAACCGACACAATAATTGGTCTCAGTTCAAATCTACAGTGGCAAAAGAGTGCTTATTGAGCATCCCACTTAATACGAAATGTGAGAGTATTGAAGCAGTACAACACCTAACGAAGACATTAGAGCAAGCAGCAAAGGATGCTACATGTAAAAGCTCTATTAAAGTGAAAATGCAGCAACCGTTCACATCTTGAACAGCTCTTAAAGAACAAACGCATACTGCGCAAGCATTGGCAGTTATAGATCACCTGGACTTAAATCAAAATTAAATAAAGCTATCAAAAACCTGAAAGCAGCACTAACAAAAGAACATGATGAGGGGATTCAATATTATCTAAGCAAACTTACAGCATCGGAAGCAACATATTACTCCTTGTATAGGAAGCCCTAAAAACCTGAAACGGCCTACGCAATCGTGTTTTCCGATTCGCCTTTCCGATGGAAACTGGGCCGGAAACTATACAGAAAAAGTAGTATTCGCCCACCATTTATTTCAATTATTTACTCCGAATGGAAATAATGGACACTCGGAATTGCTGCCTGAAGAAGTTGAAGCTTCAGAATTTCAACCAATTAAATATAAATGGCGTGAAGTAAAAAAGGAAAATGAGCGAACATATAAACCCCAAAAAGGCACCAGGGGCCCTATTCTTGAAATCGGTGGAAATTTTCGTAATCGGAATACAATTTGCTATGGAAGTCTATATATTACTAAAATTTTTCGCCGGCTACTTAATCATTTTTATAATTTAGAAACATAATTTCTTCCCCTCCTAAAAATTCCGAAAGGTAGGTAAAGTACTTATAAAAGTAAAGGTGGTAAAGTACGTATACACTCAGAAAAAATATTACTACCAAATAATTAGTTTAATTAATTCGGTTGTTTTAACACAAAATTCTAAGCTAGATAAACCAAATCTCAGCTTGTCAAAAACGATGTTTACTAAAAATCAGTTTTTGACCATAAAATATTACCAATTGACCTAATTCATTCTTTAGTATGAACTTAGACGTATAATTGAGCGATTAATGCATGATTATCTCAATGAAATGTTTAGTTTGTCTACGGTTAAGTTTCAAAGTTCATCGTTTTTTTGAAACGCGAAAAAAATTTTAAATCAAGGTGTTAAGAAACATAAAATCGAGCTATTAATACCGGATTATGACGATTAGTCTTGAAATGACGTAGAAAATGGAAAAACTAGTTTAAAAATGATAAAAATTTCGATTTTTATCGATCGAAAAATTACGTCAAACGATAAGTTTATTTGTTTTTACGCAGCAATGCTGATTATTTTTTGAAAAATTTACTGTCGCTAGATGGCAAATCACGAAATAAAAATTGTGTCCAAGATAAGTATGCAATGTTTAGAACAGAAATAATGAAAAATAGTAAATTTATTAAATAATTGTACACATATAGACAATATAAGTAAAGTTTAATAAACGAATCATATAAAATTTTGGTACACATATTTATTAAAAAAACGAACCAGTTTAGACACATTTAAAAAACGATATTAAAAAAGAAATTTGTTTTTTCAGTAGCATACAGCCTTAACCAAAAAGGATTTTGTTAGGTGAACAATATTATTGTTGTAACTAACCAAGTATTTTGGTTTACTTAATTACTTATTTTGACCTCTAAGTTTTCTCATATAAACAAAGACTTATTTGCTGTGTTTTATGGGCCAACTATAGGTAGAATAAAAAAAATAACAGAAATAACGTAAGAAACGAAGACAAAAAATTATTTTTCCAATTTGACTTTTCGGCTATAGATTACTTAAAATATTAAGTTCATTTATATTTTTCATGTAATATTTTTTTGATGTATTTCCTAAAATCTTGAGTGAAACTACAATAGTTTTGAGTATAAACGTATTACATATCAACAAATATATGTGTTTAAAATTATAAAAAATATTTATATGCGGTTTCAATTACCGCAATTCGATAAATTATTTTTTTAGGTTAGGTTTAGAAAAATACAATTCTACGGTGTAGTGAAAATTATTTGTGATTTTATATTCATATTTGTATATGTGTACATGAATATTTTATAAATAGAAAAGATAATATACACGGACAATTCAAAATTCCCATGCATAAAATAATAAACATGTATTACATTCAACGCACAAAAATTTGTTCGAGTTTTGTTGTTGTATTTGTTAAGTTTTTTATTCTTGGACGAAAATTTTCGCTCGGTTATTCTTTTTAAATGACAGCAAAATAAAACGCAATTTTTCTTATAGTTTTTATTTTTCTTATTCTGAGTATGGTCGAATACATATAAATCCTATCTCTCGCTCTCTTACGTTATTTTTTTTATTTTTTTTATTCTATCTATAGTTCCCGCATTAATATTGGAGCACTATCCGGAGCCAAATGGCAATTTTCTATTGAAACTGCAGCTATTATTCACTGGTGTCGCTGTACTATAAAAATTAAAACTAAATTCATCAATAAAACAAACATTTATCACCTGAAATATATTAATTGACATTTATTTTGACATGACGTTGTAAACAAAAATTCATTTTGCTGCGTTTTAATTTTTTATTGTAAGATTTAGTTTCTAATGGTTTCAGGGGTTTACAAAATTAAAAGGCTTTTCAAATTTCCCATTGAAATGGATAGCGCTCCCGATAGCGGCTCCCGATAAATAAGTGAGCCGAGATATTTTTTTATCGATTTTTAATTAAAAAGTTGAATGAAAAATCTTAGTTTAGATTTAAATAAATTAATTAAATGCAATAATAGCGCGCTAAATATAAGTTTTCACATAGAAAATTGGCTGCTCCGGATACAGCTATCGGGCGCTAATAAAAAAACACAGCAATTAAAAATTACAATTGGGTTGACTATTGCGTAACGAATCAATAAAATTCGCTAAGTCATTGTGATTATACTTTGTATGTAAGTTCATAATATTTTCAATATTTTTGTATATAAAGAATTCAATGTTTCATTAGTTCGAAACCAAACTTCCAACGTGTTGGTTTGGTAACGGGTAACCTCAGCTTGATGTAATGTGTAAAAAAAATAGTTTTTTCACTTTTTCCTAACCATATGTTTTTGGTTATATTAACTAAGCTAAAAATTAAATAGATACGATTTGGTTATTTAAAATTAAAATATTATTCAACTAAGATTTTGTTCGTTTTTTTAACTAAGAGATTTGGTCGATCGAAAATCATTAAGATTTTGGGAAAATAGATTCAGATTTTTGTTTCTTTTGACTCAAGTTTTTCTCTGAGTGTAGAACTTCCAGATATATGTATCAAATTAATAACATACATTTTCAATGCTGTAATGAAAACTGGGTATTTTCCTAAAACTTGGAAAATTTCACAGATCTTAATGATCCATAAACCAGGTAAAGATGAAATAAAAATTGACTTGTATCGTCCAATCAGTTTACTGCGAACTCTGTCAAAACTCTCTGAAAAAATGCTTCTTAAAACGCTTAAACCAATTCTGCAAGAGTAAAATTATACCTGATCACCAGTTTGGATTTAGAGAAGATCATGGGACCATAGAACAAGTGCATAAAATCGTATCAGAAATCAGTAACTCATTTGAACAAAAGAAGTACTGCTCTGCAGTATTTTTAGACATCGCCCAAACTTTCGATAAAATATGGCATGAAGGCCTTGGAAATAAAAATAAGGCCCAGCTACTCGTACCATCATATCATGAAAATTCTTGGTGAAATATAATAGTGGGTCTTCTAATTTAAATGAAATACACTTAGGGGTTCCACAAGGCAGTGTACTGGGTGTTTTGTTTTATTAAAATAAAACCACGAACGCTGATTTTAATTTTATTATTTTTTTTTTATTTTTTATCGACAACTTGCCGGTTTGCTGGTTGATGACAGAGAGAGTTTTGTTTTATTTTTTGAAATAGTAGTTGAAAAATATTTAACTATTTACTACAGATGGTTACCAATCGCTTCGTAAATTATTGCTAATAGATGGCATTACATGTCACTTATTTGGTATAAAACGCACTAATAGTAATTAAATTAATTGTACAATTACATTTGTAGTAGTAAGTAGACAAATGTCAAAATATAATAACAAACTGGTAAGACGATAATTACATGATAGAAATTGAATTCTATCAACTTAACATTATTATTTTAGATAAATGATTATAGTTATCGTGATTTATAGGTAAATAGTTACTAGTTGATAAATATAAAGTGAAATTTTTAGTTGATATTTGTGTTCTAATATGCATAACATAACTTGTCTTTGATTACCAATTCAAGCTCAAGTTCAAGGACAAATTATGTTAAGTGTATTGTACATATGATTTTGATACTAATAATATTTAAACTAAATTTAAGTCAACCAGTTGATGGACTTTATACAATGAAAAAGGTAATAATTTAATAATTAATAATAAATTAATAATTATTAATGTTTGTTTTAGGTTTATACAATGTGTTTTAGGTAATTTATGTTGTTTAGGGAGATTTGTTATTTGTTCCAGCTTCTAGGTAAGTATAACCGGACCAATCAGAACACTGGGTTCAGTGTTATATTTAAGCTACACAGCGTACCTTCCTACTTCAAATTATGTAACAGTTACAAAATTTGCAGATGATACGGCTCAAATAGCACCAAGAGACCTGAACCCTCAAATAGCATCAAGAGACCTGCAAAAACACTTAGAAGAACTAGCTAAGTGGCTTTCAAAATGGAGAATAAAAGCAAACGAGCACAAATCAGCTCACATTACATTCACTCTCCGTAAACAAACCTGAAGTTAAATAACATCAATCTACCCCAATGCAAAACCATTAAATAACTAGGTCTACATCTAGATAGAATGTTAACATGCAAGAAACATATCGAAACAAAACGACTACAAATCGAAATCATAAGTGCTAAAAAAATTGGTTAATCGGAAAACATTTAAAATTAACTCTAGACTGCAAAGCCTTATTGTATAAAATGGTACTAAAACCAATCTGGACTTACGCAATACAATTATGGGCTCAGCCTGTGTCTCAAATATAATAAAATTTCAACGTGTACAATCAAAAATACTACGAAGGATGATAAACACACCATGATATATACTTAATACAAACATACACCGTGATCTCAACATCGAAAAAATGGCCGATATCATACAGCTGTATGGTAGAAAATATCAAACTAAGTTAGAACAGCATCCCAACACATTAGCTCTGGAAATATTATGGTGGCCTAGATATCGCCGCCGTAAAATAAAAGATTCCTTATCTAGCTAACTAATTGATATAAACAATAAACCAAATAGTCTAATCAGCTAATCAGACTAATCAGCTTGCAAGATTAGAAAACAACTTGTGAGTTTCCCAAGTTAGGAAAATTTCAAGACTAAAGCCAAAACCAGTTATAAAAATAAAAATAAAAAAGAAAATAGAATTGATTTTCAGATGATTCAAATGGAACGCCATTTTTTCATTTACATATTTGTTAAATAAATCAGAAGTTGATTAAATCAATTAGATCAATTAAATGAAATGAAGTGAAATGTTTAAACTGTCGTGTTTCTTTTTTGCGAAATAAACAAATTTCGTTCGAGTGCGAGATACATCAAAAGAATTTCGCATGATTAAATAGTGAAGTGCGCATTAGTAACACAACACAAAACACACGCTGATGTGGCGTATAACTGGACAAACGGGGAATCGTCGGGAGCGACATAGCGGTACCAACAGTCAACAGGTGAGTTACCCTTTCATTCATATTATTTTTCCGACATTTTGTTTTCCTTAAATTTTCTCGTGGGTGCATTGTGCATTGAGCGAATTCGATTGCGAGTTGCTGCGTTGCAACGTGTAAGTAAGTGATCGCGTTATGTTTTGTTTTGGGGTATTTTGTGGTATAACCTCGCGCGTGTCTTTGTGCCCACATCTGAGCTTAGCTGGGTTCAACGTGCTGGTAGACTGGCGCCCAACCACTATTTATGTAATGGTTAATGTAATTTACGTCTACCCATACCCCAATAACTGGAGCGCACGTTACAATTTAGCAGTTTGTCGCTTAACCCTTTTGCTGCCTGGTACAACAATTGTGTGGGTACGTCAAAAGTACCATGTCAAAAATTTATTTTTGTATGTTTTTTGAACAAACGTTGTGCATTCCTTTCAAACTTATTTTCGTCAGAAAAAAACACTATTACTATACACACAATTGTGTTGGTTGTACTTCAAATCAAGCGAAATTTTTTATCAAAAACGCCATTACATACTATAGTTTTTTACTCATACATTTGTGTGTGTCTCTCTCTCTCTGGCACTATATATCCCATACAGGGATTTGGCCGCCTCAAATTC
This sequence comes from Nephrotoma appendiculata, assembly GCA_947310385.1. NCBI lineage: Eukaryota > Metazoa > Arthropoda > Insecta > Diptera > Tipulidae > Nephrotoma > Nephrotoma appendiculata. The sequence goes on along the minus strand of OX371224.1, from coordinate 182,829,125 downwards.
TTGTGTGAAGTTATCCCAGCCCAGGTTTTGATTCATTTCATTCAAATATATTATATTTGTGAAGTTAGCCCAGCCCATAAATTTTATCAATTTTAACGAAAAAACGAAAAATTATCAAGTTTATTAAATTCGATTTGTTTTTAATATAATAAAAAAAATTTAAATGTAACGTATAAAAAAACTGTAAAATTCTAAATTGCATAAAATAATGGTAATATTCAGATAATGTAGGAAAAAATTTGTTCCGTGGCAAGTTCCCGAAAATGAACTCTCGGCTGAGAATTTCATTGATTTTTTATATAATTTTTCGTACCGCCCGATAAATTAAAAACTATTTCGCCAAAACTAAAAATGTCTCGGATCAGGGCAACATGATTTTAAAATCTATACACAAATAGCTAAATTTCAGCTAAATTAGAAAAAAAATCGTTCCGTGGCAAGTTCCCGAAAATCAACTCTGGCTGGGAATTTCATTGATTTTTATATAATTTTTCATCCCGCTCGATAAATTAAAAATTATTTCGTCAAAACTAAAAATGTCTCGGATCAGTCAAACATGATTTTGAAATGTATACACCAGTAGCTTAATTTCAGCTAAATTAGAAAAAAATCGTTCCGTGGCAAGTTCCCGAAAATCAACTCTGGCTGGGAATTTCATAGATTTTTATATAAATTTTCATCCCGCTCGATAAATTAAAAATTATTTCGTCAAAACTAAAAATGTCTCGGATCAGGGCAACATGATTTTGAAATGTATACACCAGTAGCTAAATTAGAAAAAAATCGTTCCGTGGCAAGTTCCCGAAAATCAACTTTGGGCTGGGAATTTCATTGATTTTTATATAATTTTTCGTCCCGCTCGATAAATTAAAAATTATTTCGCCAAAACTAAAAATGTCTCGGATCAGGGCAACATGATTTTAAAATGTATACACCAGTAGCTAAATTTCAGCAAAATTAGAAAAAAATCGTTCCGTAGCAAGTTCCCGAAAATACCCTCTGGGCTGGGAATTTCATTGATTTTTATATAATTTTTCATCCCGCTCGATAAATTAAAAATTATTTCGTCAAAACTAAAAATGTCTCGGATCAGAGCAACATGATTTTGAAATGTATACACCAGTAGCTAAATTTCAGCTAAATTAGAAAACACTCGTTCCGTGGCAAGTTCCCGAAAATCAACTCTGGGCTGGGAATTTCATTGATTTTTATATAATTTTTCATCCCGCTCGATAAATTAAAAATTATTTCGTCAAAACTAAAAATGTCTCGGATCAGGGCAACATGATTTTGAAATGTATACACCAGTAGCAAAGTTTCAGCTAAATTAAAAAAAAATCGTTCCGTGGCAAGTTCCCGAAAATCAACTCTCGGCTGAGAATTTCATTGATTTTTTTTATAATTTTTCGTACCGCCCGATAAATTAAAAACTATTTCGCCAAAACTAAAAATGTCTCGGATCAGAGCAACATGATTTTGAAATGTATACACCAGTAGCTTAATTTCAGCTAAATTAGAAAAAAATCGTTCCGTGGCAAGTTCCCGAAAATCAACTCTGGCTGGGAATTTCATAGATTTTTATATAATTTTTCATCCCGCTCGATAAATTAAAAATTATTTCGTCAAAACTAAAAATGTCTCGGATCAGGGCAACATGATTTTGAAATGTATACACCAGTAGCTAAATTTCAGCTAAATTAGAAAAAAATCGTTCCGTGGCAAGTTCCCGAAAATCAACTCTGGGCTGAGAATTTCATTGATTTTTATATAATTTTTCGTCCCGCTCGATAAATTAAAAATTATTTCGCCAAAACTAAAAATGTCTCGGATCAGAGCAACATGATTTTGAAATGTATACACCAGTAGCTAAATTTCAGCTAAATTAGAAAAAAATCGTTCCGTGGCAAGTTCCCGAAAATCAACTCTGGGCTGAGAATTTCATTGATTTTTATATAATTTTTCGTCCCGCTCGATAAATTAAAAATTATTTCGCCAAAACTAAAAATGTCTCGGATCAGGGCAACATGATTTTGAAATCTATACACAAATAGCTAAATTTCAGCTAAATTAGAAAAAAATCGTTCTGTGGCAAGTTCCCGAAAATCAACTCTGGGCTGAGAATTTCATTGATTTTTATATAATTTTTCGTCCCGCTCGATAAACTAAAAATTATTTCGCCAAAACTAAAAATGTCTCGGAGCAGGGCAACATGATTTTGAAATGTATACACCAGTAACTAAGTTTCAGCAAAATTAGAAAAAAATCGTTCCGTGGCAAGTTCCCGAAAATCAACTCTGGCTGGGAATTTCATTGATTTTTATATAATTTTTCATCCCGCTCGATAAATTAAAAATTATTTCGTCAAAACTAAAAATGTCTCGGATCAGACAAACATGATTTTGAAATGTATACACCAGTAGCTTAATTTCAGCTAAATTAGAAAAAAATCGTTCCGTGGCAAGTTTCCGAAAATCAACTCTGGCTGGGAATTTCATAGATTTTTATATAAATTTTCATCCCGCTCGATAAATTAAAAATTATTTCGTCAAAACTAAAAATGTCTCGGATCAGGGCAACATGATTTTGAAATGTATACACCAGTAGCTAAATTAGAAAAAAATCGTTCCGTGGCAAGTTCCCGAAAATCAACTCTGGGCTGGGAATTTCATTGATTTTTATATAATTTTTCATCCCGCTCGATAAATTAAAAATTATTTCGTCAAAACTAAAAATGTCTCGGATCAGACAAACATGATTTTGAAATGTTTACACCAGTAGCTTAATTTCAGCTAAATTAGAAAAAAATCGTTCCGTGGCAAGTTCCCGAAAATCAACTCTGGCTGGGAATTTCATAGATTTTTATATAAATTTTCATCCCGCTCGATAAATTAAAAATTATTTCGTCAAAACTAAAAATGTCTCGGATCAGGGCAACATGATTTTGAAATGTATACACCAGTAGCTAAATTAGAAAAAAATCGTTCCGTGGCAAGTTCCCGAAAATCAACTCTGGGCTGGGAATTTCATTGATTTTTATATAATTTTTCGTCCCGCTCGATAAATTAAAAATTATTTCGCCAAAACTAAAAATGTCTCGGATCAGGGCAACATGATTTTAAAATGTATACACCAGTAGCTAAATTTCAGCAAAATTAGAAAAAAATCGTTCCGTGGCCAGTTCCCGAAAATCAACTCTGGGCTGGGAATTTCATTGATTTTTATATAATTTTTCGTCCCGCTCGATAAATTAAAAATTATTTCGTCAAAACTAAAAATGTCTCGGATCAGAGCAACATGATTTTGAAATGTATACACCAGTAGCTAAATTTCAGCTAAATTAGAAAACAATCGTTCCGTGGCAAGTTCCCGAAAATCAACTCTGGGCTGGGAATTTCATTGATTTTTAAATAATTTTTCATCCCGCTCGATAAATTAAAAATTATTTCGTCAAAACTAAAAATGTCTCGGATCAGGGCAACATGATTTTGAAATGTATACACCAGTAGCAAAGTTTCAGCTAAATTAAAAAAAAATCGTTCCGTGGCAAGTTCCCGAAAATCAACTCTGGGCTGAGAATTTCATTGATTTTTATATAATTTTTCGTCCCGCTCGATAAATTAAAAATTATTTCGCCAAAACTAAAAATGTCTCGGATCAGGGCAACATGATTTTGAAATCTATACACAAATAGCTAAATTTCAGCTAAATTAGAAAAAAATCGTTCTGTGGCAAGTTCCCGAAAATCAACTCTGGGCTGAGAATTTCATTGATTTTTATATAATTTTTCGTCCCGCTCGATAAACTAAAAATTATTTCGCCAAAACTAAAAATGTCTCGGAGCAGGGCAACATGATTTTGAAATGTATACACCAGTAGCTAAGTTTCAGCAAAATTAGAAAAAAATCGTTCCGTGGCCAGTTCCCGAAAATCAACTCTGGCTGGGAATTTCATTGATTTTTATATAATTTTTCATCCCGCTCGATAAATTAAAAATTATTTCGTCAAAACTAAAAATGTCTCGGATCAGACAAACATGATTTTGAAATGTATACACCAGTAGCTTAATTTCAGCTAAATAAGAAAAAAATCGTTCTGTGGCAAGTTCCCGAAAATCAACTCTGGGCTGAGAATTTCATTATTTTTATATAATTTTTCGTCCCGCTCGATAAACTAAAAATTATTTCGCCAAAACTAAAAATGTCTCGGAGCAGGGCAACATGATTTTGAAATGTATACACCAGTAGCTAAGTTTCAGCAAAATTAGAAAAAAATCGTTCCGTGGCCAGTTCCCGAAAATCAACTCTGGCTGGGAATTTCATTGATTTTTATATAATTTTTCATCCCGCTCGATAAATTAAAAATTATTTCGTCAAAACTAAAAATGTCTCGGATCAGACAAACATGATTTTGAAATGTATACACCAGTAGCTTAATTTCAGCTAAATAAGAAAAAAATCGTTCCGTGGCAAGTTCCCGAAAATCAACTCTGGGCTGAGAATTTCATTGATTTTTATATAATTTTTCGTCCCGCTCGATAAATTAAAAATTATTTCGTCAAAACTAAAAATGTCTCGGATCAGACAAACATGATTTTGAAATTTATACACCAGTAGCTTAATTTCAGCTAAATTAGAAAAAAATCGTTCCGTGGCAAGTTTCCGAAAATCAACTCTGGCTGGGAATTTCATAGATTTTTATATAAATTTTCATCCCGCTCGATAAATTAAAAATTATTTCGTCAAAACTAAAAATGTCTCGGATCAGAGCAATATGATTTTGAAATGTATACACCAGTAGCTAAATTAGAAAAAAATCGTTCCGTGGCAAGTTCCCGAAAATCAATTTTGGGCTGGGAATTTCATTGATTTTTATATAATTTTTCATCCCGCTCGATAAATTAAAAATTATTTCGTCAAAACTAAAAATGTCTCGGATCAGACAAACATGATTTTGAAATGTATACACCAGTAGCTTAATTTCAGCTAAATTAGAAAAAAATCGTTCCGTGGCAAGTTCCCGAAAATCAACTCTGGCTGGGAATTTCATAGATTTTTATATAAATTTTCATCCCGCTCGATAAATTAAAAATTATTTCGTCAAAACTAAAAATGTCTCGGATCAGGGCAACATGATTTTGAAATGTATACACCAGTAGCAAAGTTTCAGCTAAATTAAAAAAAAATCGTTCCGTGGCAAGTACCCGAAAATCAACTCTCGGCTGAGAATTTCATTGATTTTTTTTATAATTTTTCGTACCGCCCGATAAATTAAAAACTATTTCGCCAAAACTAAAAATGTCTCGGATCAGAGCAACATGATTTTGAAATGTATACACCAGTAGCTAAATTTCAGCTAAATTAGAAAAAAATCGTTCTGTGGCAAGTTCCCGAAAATCAACTCTGGGCTGAGAATTTCATTGATTTTTATATAATTTTTCGTCCCGCTCGATAAATTAAAAATTATTTCGTCAAAACTAAAAATGTCTCGGATCAGACAAACATGATTTTGAAATTTATACACCAGTAGCTTAATTTCAGCTAAATTAGAAAAAAATCGTTCCGTGGCAAGTTTCCGAAAATCAACTCTGGCTGGGAATTTCATAGATTTTTATATAAATTTTCATCCCGCTCGATAAATTAAAAATTATTTCGTCAAAACTAAAAATGTCTCGGATCAGAGCAACATGATTTTGAAATGTATACACCAGTAGCTAAGTTTCAGCAAAATTAGAAAAAAATCGTTCCGTGGCCAGTTCCCGAAAATCAACTCTGGCTGGGAATTTCATTGATTTTTATATAATTTTTCATCCCGCTCGATAAATTAAAAATTATTTCGTCAAAACTAAAAATGTCTCGGATCAGACAAACATGATTTTGAAATGTATACACCAGTAGCTTAATTTCAGCTAAATAAGAAAAAAATCGTTCCGTGGCAAGTTCCCGAAAATCAACTCTGGGCTGAGAATTTCATTGATTTTTATATAATTTTTCGTCCCGCTCGATAAATTAAAAATTATTTCGTCAAAACTAAAAATGTCTCGGATCAGACAAACATGATTTTGAAATTTATACACCAGTAGCTTAATTTCAGCTAAATTAGAAAACAATCGTTCCGTGGCAAGTTCCCGAAAATCAACTCTGGGCTGGGAATTTCATTGATTTTTAAATAATTTTTCATCCCGCTCGATAAATTAAAAATTATTTCGTCAAAACTAAAAATGTCTCGGATCAGGGCAACATGATTTTGAAATGTATACACCAGTAGCAAAGTTTCAGCTCAATTAAAAAAAAATCATTCCGTGGCAAGTTCCCGAAAATCAACTCTGGGCTGAGAATTTCATTGATTTTTATATAATTTTTCGTCCCGCTCGATAAATTAAAAATTATTTCGCCAAAACTAAAAATGTCTCGGATCAGGGCAACATGATTTTGAAATCTATACACAAATAGCTAAATTTCAGCTAAATTAGAAAAAAATCGTTCTGTGGCAAGTTCCCGAAAATCAACTCTGGGCTGAGAATTTCATTGATTTTTATATAATTTTTCGTCCCGCTCGATAAACTAAAAATTATTTCGCCAAAACTAAAAATGTCTCGGAGCAGGGCAACATGATTTTGAAATGTATACACCAGTAGCTAAGTTTCAGCAAAATTAGAAAAAAATCGTTCCGTGGCCAGTTCCCGAAAATCAACTCTGGCTGGGAATTTCATTGATTTTTATATAATTTTTCATCCCGCTCGATAAATTAAAAATTATTTCGTCAAAACTAAAAATGTCTCGGATCAGACAAACATGATTTTGAAATGTATACACCAGTAGCTTAATTTCAGCTAAATAAGAAAAAAATCGTTCCGTGGCAAGTTCCCGAAAATCAACTCTGCCCTGATCCGAGACATTTTTAGTTTTGACGAAATAATTTTTAATTTATCGATCGGGACGAAAAATTATATAAAAATCAATGAAATTCTCAGCCCAGAGTTGATTTTGGGGATCTTGCCACGGAACGATTTTTTTCTAATTTAGCTGAAACTTAGCTACTGGTGTATACATTCCAAAATCATGTTGCCCTGCTCCGAGACATTTTTAGTTTTGACGAAATAATTTTTAATTTATCGAGCGGGATGAAAAATTATATAAAAATCTATGAAATTCCCAGCCCAGAGTTGATTTTCGGGAACTTGCCACGGAACGATTTTTTTTAATTTTGCTGAAATTAAGCTACTGGTGTATACATTTCAAAATCATGTTGCCCTGATCCGAGACATTTTTAGTTTTGACGAAATAATTTTTAATTTATCGAGCGGGACGAAAAATTATATAAAAATCAATGAAACTCTCAGCCCAGAGTTGATTTTCGGGAACTTGCCACGGAACGATTGTTTTCTAATTTAGCTGAAATTAAGCTACTGGTGTATACATTTCAAAATCATTTTGCTCTGATCCGAGACATTTTTAGTTTTGACGAAATAATTTTTAATTTATCGAGCGGGACGAAAAATTATATAAAAATCAATGAAATTCCCAGCCCAGAGTTGATTTTCGGGAACTTGCCACGGAACGATTTTTTTCTAATTTAGCTGAAATTTAGCTACTGGTGTATACATTTCAAAATCATTTTGCTCTGATCCGAGACATTTTTAGTTTTGACGAAATAATTTTTAATTTATCGAGCGGGACGAAAAATTATATAAAAATCAATGAAATACTCAGCCCAGAGTTGATTTTCGGGAACTTGCCATGGAACGATTTTTTTCTTATTTTGCTGAAATTTAGCTACTGGTGTATACATTTCAAAATCATGTTGCCCTGATCCGAGACATTTTTAGTTTTGGCGAAATAATTTTTAATTTATCGAGCGGGATGAAAAATTATATAAAAATCAATGAAATTCCCAGCCAGAGTTGATTTTCGGGAACTGGCCACGGAACGATTTTTTTCTAATTTTGCTGAAACTTAGCTACTGGTGTATACATTTCAAAATCATGTTGCCCTGATCCGAGACATTTTTAGTTTTGGCGAAATAATTTTTAGTTTATCGAGCGGGACGAAAAATTATATAAAAATAATGAAATTCTCAGCCCAGAGTTGATTTTCGGGAACTTGCCACGGAACGATTTTTTTCTAATTTAGCTACTGGTGTATACATTTCAAAATCATGTTGCTCTGATCCGAGACATTTTTAGTTTTGACGAAATAATTTTTAATTTATCGAGCGGGATGAAAATTTATATAAAAATCTATGAAATTCCCAGCCAGAGTTGATTTTCGGAAACTTGCCACGGAACGATTTTTTTCTAATTTAGCTGAAATTAAGCTACTGGTGTATAAATTTCAAAATCATGTTTGTCTGATCCGAGACATTTTTAGTTTTGACGAAATAATTTTTAATTTATCGAGCGGGACGAAAAATTATATAAAAATCAATGAAATTCTCAGCCCAGAGTTGATTTTCGGGAACTTGCCACAGAACGATTTTTTTCTAATTTAGCTGAAATTTAGCTACTGGTGTATACATTTCAAAATCATGTTGCTCTGATCCGAGACATTTTTAGTTTTGGCGAAATAGTTTTTAATTTATCGGGCGGTACGAAAAATTATAAAAAAAATCAATGAAATTCTCAGCCCAGAGTTGATTTTCGGGAACTTGCCACGGAACGATTTTTTTCTAATTTTGCTGAAATTTAGCTACTGGTGTATACATTTCAAAATCATGTTTGTCTGATCCGAGACATTTTTAGTTTTGACGAAATAATTTTTAATTTATCGAGCGGGATGAAAAATTATATAAAAATCAATGAAATTCCCAGCCCAGAGTTGATTTTCGGGAACTTGCCACGGAACGATTTTTTTCTAATTTAGCTACTGGTGTATACATTTCAAAATCATGTTGCCCTGATCCGAGACATTTTTAGTTTTGACGAAATAATTTTTAATTTATCGAGCGGGATGAAAAATTATATAAAAATCAATGAAATTCCCAGCCCAGAGTTGATTTTCGGGAACTTGCCACGGAACGATTTTTTTCTAATTTAGCTGAAATTTGGCTACTGGTGTATACATTTCAAAATCATGTTTGTCTGATCCGAGACATTTTTAGTTTTGACGAAATAATTTTTAATTTATCGAGCGGGACGAAAAATTATATAAAAATCAATGAAATTCTTAGCCCAGAGTTGATTTTCGGGAACTTGCCACGGAACGATTTTTTTCTAATTTTGCTGAAATTTAGCTACTGGTGTATACATTTTAAAATCATGTTGCCCTGATCCGAGACATTTTTAGTTTTGACGAAATAATTTTTAATTTATCGAGCGGGATGAAAAATTATATAAAAATCAATGAAATTCCCAGCCCAGAGTTGATTTTCGGGAACTTGCCACTGAACGATTTTTTTCTAATTTTGCTGAAATTTAGCTATTTGTGTATAGATTTCAAAATCATGTTGCCCTTATCCGAGACATTTTTAGTTTGGACGAAATAATTTTTAATTTATCGAGCGGGACGAAAAATCATATAAAAATCAATGAAATTCCCTGCCCATAGTTGATTTTCGGGAACTTGCCACGGAACGATTTTTTTCTAATTTAGCTGAAATTTAGCTATTTGTGTATAGATTTCAAAATCATGTTGCCCTGATCCGAGACATTTTTAGTTTTGGCGAAATAGTTTTTAATTTATCGGGCGGTACGAAAAATTATATAAAAAATCAATGAAATTCTGAGCCGAGAGTTCATTTTCGGGAACTTGCCACGGAACGATTTTTTTCTAATTTAGCTGAAATTTAGCTACTGGTGTATACATTTTAAAATCATGTTGCCCTGATCCGAGACATTTTTAGTTTTGACGAAATAATTTTTAATTTATCGAGCGGGATGAAAAATTATATAAAAATCAATGAAATTCTCAGCCCAGAGTTGATTTTCGGGAACTTGCCACGGAACGATTTTTTTCTAATTTAGCTGAAATTAAGCTACTGGTGTATACATTTCAAAATCATGTTGCCCTGATCCGAGACATTTTTAGTTTTGGCGAAATAATTTTTAATTTATCAAGCGGGACGAAAAATTATATAAAAATCAATGAAATTCTCAGCCCAGAGTTGATTTTCGGGAACTTGCCACGGAACGATTTTTTTTCTAATTTAGCTGAAATTTAGCTATTTGTGTATAGATTTCAAAATCATGTTGCCCTGATCCGAGACATTTTTAGTTTTGGCGAAATAGTTTTTAATTTATCGGGCGGTACGAAAAATTATATAAAAAATCAATGAAATTCTCAGCCGAGAGTTCATTTTCGGGAACTTGCCACGGAACAAATTTTTTCCTACATTATCTGAATATTACCATTATTTTATGCAATTTAGAATTTTACAGTTTTTTTATACGTTACATTTAAATTTTTTTTATTATATTAAAAACAAATCGAATTTAATAAACTTGATAATTTTTCGTTTTTTCGTTAAAGTTGATAAAATTTATGGGCTGGGCTAACTTCACAAATATAATATATTTGAATGAAATGAATCAAAACCTGGGCTGGGATAACTTCACACAAGAGCAAATTGGTTATTGATATGTTGCCTGATTAAATTTTTTTTTTTTCTGGGATAGAATCCTGGGATAACTTCACATACGTGCCTCAAATGAGGTTTCATAATCGTATTTTCATTTCGGATAATGAGTGATTAATTCATTGATCCTAAACCAGCCGTGAAATTTTTTCCTTGTCACCACCGGCAATCGAACCCGGGACCTCCGGTCGCTGGAGCAAGCATGCTGACCACTTTGCCACCGGGGCGGCAGACATACATTTGTGTGGTTTGGCATTAAATTGAGCCATTTTTTTTTTTTTGGGTTGAAAAAGGGTTAAAAGGATCATATTTAATATTGTTGACATTCCACTTACAGTTGACCGTAGTATATCCGAACATTTTTTTTTCGCGAGTCGTTTAAAATTGTTGTTAACATTCTTTTACACTAGTAAATAATGAACAACCAATTTCTTTACTCTCAGTACTCTTTAAGATTCTTGAAAATGGGCATAAAACGAGAATTTTGGGTGTTCGGGGTATTTTCTACTAATTACTTCAGTAAATATCAATTTAGTTTAATATGTAATCTGAGCACAGAAGATGCCTAACTAAAGCGTCGGTCCGCTCACTGAATCACTGCTAATCACTGAGGTTAGTAGTGATGTCGATATTATTTTTAATTTATATAAATTTCGTATTCACCCAAAACTTTAAAGGCAAAGTGGTCGCTTTCGCTGATGTCATGGTTTTGTGTCATGAAAAATATACCTCTTGCGCTCGAACTGTTCTTTTAATGCACTTAAAATTTTTTCATCCCTTGTTCGAGTCTAGATTATTTTGTGGAATTTCCATTTGGGGCGTTTCTTATTTTGAGACGATCCGTTCAATAGTCATCATTCAAAAAATCATACTAAGAGTGATACATTTCAAAACCAGAATGTATTCCTCCTCTTGCCCGTTATCAAAATTAACAACATGGTGCAACTTAGATATAATCACGTGTACAAAGTGTTGAACATTTATTTTGCGAGGATTATAATTCGATTTTAAAGCTTCAAAACTTTACTTTGTGCCACAACGTGATGTTCTTGCGTGTTTACACCACTGAATACTCATCTGTATTATGACGTTTCTCACCTTATATTACATCGTAAAACACCTAAAAGGGGGAACGAATCCTAAAAGGGGAGAAGCATCCGATGGAGTATAAAACTGGGCATCATCAACATCATCGTCAAAATCAACAACAACAAAAATAATTGCATTATATAAAATTAGCATTAATAGTTACCTATGTTGCGTAGGTATCCAATTATGTTCCACACCAAATTACATATCTAAAATACGTACAGTAATCATTTGATAATATTAATTAAAATACGTTGTTTAACTTACCGTAAATTATTTAAGTTTTATATAATTTGGTGTTGAATTTTATAACATTTTGACACTTTGTAAACGTCAAAATAACTTGTTGCACTGTAAAACCAGCTCAACACCAACTCATGATCGATATCGCAGATATCTACCGTATCAACTTTGCTACTAATTCAACTGCAACGAACATCAGTTTGTGTTTAGGAGCATTTAACAATCAATATTTATAACTTTACTCCACTTATCATTGTAAACTCCACATAAATTCATCCAATGAATATAGAAATTAATGTAAATTGGATAAATTTGTGAACATCAATATTGTCACTATTAATCGATAGATGGCAAACTAACGTTATCGGTAAATTGAATTTCATTGTTGGCAACATTGAGTGTTTTAGATTTTAAACTGTTTATATTGAAGGTTGAACCTGGGTTCAACCTTCAACATAAACACCAAAAGTTAACTTGGAGTTAACTCGACTCAATCACATCAGTAAAGTAAAAAAATAAAAATGGCGATTTTTGATATTTTTCTAGTACGAGCGCGTCTGTGTGTAAATTCGGCAGCATATTTTTGTGATTTTTGCGATTTCTTATTTTTCGAAAGTTTGAAAGAAAAAGTTAGAATGATTTTTTGAAAGAAAAAATTTGAATAATTTTGACATTTATAACCTGGTTTCGACTCAACCTCAACATAACTCTCCAATATAAATACTAGAGGTTAATTTCAAGGTTAACCTAAAGAGAACTACAAGTTGACTCGACCTGGGTTCAACCTCCAATATAAACAGTATAAATGAAACGACGATTTTTCTCAACTGATTACTTCTTACAACCACAGTGTCAACAAGTGAAGTAGAACAAAAAATTTGTACAAATTAAAATAAATTATTAAAATTAATATCAACATTCGGCATCCGTCTGTTTTCATTTCGCGTTCTTTCTAATCTTCATTTTTAATAAATTGCTTGTTAGAATAGGTTGACAAAAGTTTAAATCCTCTTGTGTATTTTTAAATATAGCTTTAACTTGAAATGCCTGACATATAAGCAAAAGGCTAATTGTGTACTGAACAATTTATAATATAATAAATAAAATTAAAAATAAATACATAATTTTTTTTTTACCGGAAACAACGATTTTTCAAAAAAAAATTATTTCAACGGAATTCGGCATTTACAAAAACCGGCAAAGTATTAAAAGTTTTAAATTGATCTGATGATTAAATTTTCAACCAACAAGGTTTGATCTTGTTGGTTTGCTGAAATAATGTTTTTAGATTATACAAGACGGTTTACCAAAAAATTCGGGTACGTTTAACTTTTCACTGCACAAATCATAAAAATTGTGTATTTGAGATCTATATATACAAAAAAAAGTCCGGTATTGGCCAAAATATGTTCTCCCTCCTGTTTTTGAAAATGTTGTACGAATAAGCTCACATCAGAAGTTAGCACATGCGGTGGACTGATTTCGGCCAAACAGCACTGGGACCTTCCAATTTATTAGCTAAAATATAAAGCTCTATCCAGAACATAAAAGAAGAGTTCCATCCCGAACATATGTATATCCAACATAAAAGAAACAAAAACATGATGTAGAATAGCCAACAAAGTACCCTTTTGGTAGGGGCATGGTAGCATTCGGATGCGAATCCCTCGTTTGTGGTTTAGCAATACCTGGTTCTGTAATTGTGGCCCAACGCTTTGAGCAAAATTAATTTTATTGTAATGAAGGTCAATATTTTTATCATGCTGATGTGATAACAATTGAACAAATTAATGTTAATTAATGCCAAATTTTTTGTTCTAATTGATGTGAATAGTTGTAACCTATTAATGATGAAATACGTCTGTATGGCTTCCGATGTAACATGTTTATTTGGTTAAAACAATTTTTTGACTCTCGTCTATAAAATGCAGAAAATGGTTCTTCTTTGGAATTGGATAAAATATTTTTTTTTAAAGATATGTTAAAACCACTTTTCATATATGCATGCTATTATCCATATCTATCGAGAATATTTTCCCAATGATTTGGACTTATCTTCCGTATTTCTTCCCAATACCCATACATGGTATTGATGTTGAATTTGCTTTATAATTTTTTTTATATTTTTTTTTTTTCAATCAGAAAGAAACCATAATATCCTAAATTCTCCTAATTTTACGTACGACTGCTAGTACAGAAAGCGCACCCAGCAACAACCAAAAACATATTGTTATGATTATTTTTGTTGTGTGGTTTTTTAGATTATTAGTACATTCCAAAAATTAGTATTTTATATTCTATTGCAACTAGCACACAAAAAACTATAATTTTTTAACGCTTCAACGATTCAAGAAGAAGAAGAAGCAGAAACTTCTTAGGAAAACGAATTTTTTGTTCTATAGTGTATAACGATAGATATTCAATTTTCTTTGTTGTTCCACAACAAATCGACAAAAAAAATCATTTTCTGGTTTATTTTGTTGGAAAAATGGAGAAAGAACGAAAGAAAATTAACAAAAAAAATTCTGTATGTATTATAAATAAAAGGATTACATGATGGTCAAGAGAGAAAGGTTGCTGCATGTCTATGATTTTTAACTTTTTGAAAATTTTCCAATTTACTGGTAAGAGATATTTTATAATTTCCATCTGAACGTTTTTCTATATTTTTATTATTATCTACGTAAGTATAAATATATATCTCTAGATTACCTGAATTTGACGACTATTCAATAGCCAGAGCACACAAAAAAGGATATTCATATCTTTATTTTGTTGTTGGATTTTTCTTTTTTAATATATTTCCAACGTAAGAAAATAGGAAAACCAAAAAAATGTATTTATTGTATTTTATTGTGTATACATTGATAGTGGATGAAAGGTATTTTTCTTTTCGACTTCTTCAAAAAATTTTACTTCACTACATATAGAAAAATGTGAAAAAAGGAAATTTTAAGAGATAAAAGTGGTTTTTCATCTTTTGTGTCATGTCCTGTTATGCTGCACATAAAGTCCTTCTATCCTGTCTAAGCGATATTATAATGATGAAATGCACATTTTCCAATTTTCTTAAAGTGCAAATAGATTTTAATTTTCATCTTAATATTTTTATACAAATTCTACTGTAAGGAGTACTAAATATAGACACTCTGCATGGCTATACCATATAAATGCTCTACATATAGATCTAAAAATTATCTAGATATCATTTTTTTTGTGTATTCGGCAAGGATAAGAAGAAGAAAGAATAAAATATATATTTATATACAAGGATTCAGATTTTTCGAATAAAAATGGTCAAAAGTCATATCAACAGTAGTAAATTATTGTTATCGGGGAATTATATGTAAGGATATATTTTTGGTTTTGTTTCACACAGGAATGGATCGTTAGGACAAAACCAAAAACTGTATACGCTATGTGTGTGCCTTCTTGTGCTAATATATCTGTATATAGATATGTACTATACAATAAAATACTTCACTGTAGCAATATAATATTTGTTTATAAGGATACGATATCTAACAAAAAAAAAAATTAGAAAAATTATTAGTTTGTCGTTTATAGTTGTCCTTTTTATTAAAATAATAATATATAAAATAATGTCTATATTATTATTTGTGATTTTATTATAATATTTTACCGTTTTATCCTTTTTATTTGTATATACGTAAGAAGGATAAGCAAAAAAAAATTATATTTATTTTGATATAGGATATAATTTTTTTTTGTTCTATTCTGGACGGAAGGATTTGAAACTAAAAACTATTGTAATTAAAAGGACATATACAACGTTATAAAGAAACTATGAGAGAGAATTTATAAGTATAAAGCTAGATTTTAACCGTCTGTTATTTTGAGATTAAAAATTAAATATATTCTCTCGTATCCATACATATAAAGTTGGGTTTGCTAAACGAAAAGTTCAAAGTTAAATTTTGAAAATCCATAGATCATAATTTTTTTTTTGCCAGAGGAAAATATCATAAAAATTTAAAAATGTTGAAAAAGTTTTTCAATTAATTTTAAAATTAAAAAATATTTTTGTGATAAAATATAATAATCTTACAATTTATTTATCATATTCATAAAAAGGGGTTTGCAGATATTAAATAAGAATTGTGCATATTATAATGCACATATTTAAAATAGTGCCAAATTTAAAACTTCTGTACGGTTACACAGCTTGGGTTTATGTTGGCTGGAGCCTGGGCCGCTTGATTTTAGGCGTGTTAAGGAGAACAAGCGCTAGAGCTGGTGTTCAATCCAGCAATAGGTATGATCCAGACGGTCAACATCAAAATCTAAAAAGGTAAAAATGTTTAATATAAATAGAATTAATTGTATGCAAGAAAAATGTTTACCGATGTGAAACTGGCCCAAAAAGTAGCCCGAAAAAAAATGTGTCTTTGCTTAATCTGTAATATTTTCGGGGTGGAAAATTTAGAAAAACTGCATTACCTTTATTTCTTATCCCGATTTTTTTTACATCAGCATACTACAACAACATTTGATTTAACTAGCCAACACTTAAAAATAATATAAAATTTAATGAATAAATATATAATACGTACATAAAGAGCAAATTCGCGTACAACTTGAAAAAAATTATTTAAATTCAAAATACGAGTATTAAGATTCTGAAAAAAATACCAAAATATTTTCCTATGAAGCAGAGGCCACAGGGATTGCCTGCAACTTCGGCTACCGTCAAAAATTATTGTAAGCCATCTGGAATCCAAATAACATAGCCCTAGTTCTGTACGAGGTGGAAAGAAGGTTCGTACCAGTCTCAGTATGTATCGATTTTCAACAAAAAAAATACTAAGAAATTTTCTTCTGTGGCGCTTGTCACAAGGATTACCTGCGACTTCAGCTACCGCCGAGAATTAGTTTAGGCTATCTGAAATCCAAATAATGTAGCCCTAGTTCTGTACGAGGTGGAAAGAAGGTTCGTACCAGTCTCAGTATGTATCGATTTTCAACAAAAAAAATACTAAGAAATTTTCTTCTGTGGCGCTTGTCATAGGGATTGCCTGCGACTTCGGCTACCGTCGAGAATTAGTTTAGGCCATCTGAAATCCAAATAATGTAGCCCTTGTTCTGTACGAGGTGGAAAGAAGGTTCGTACCAGTCTCAGTATGTAACGATTTTCAACAAAAAAATTACTAAGAAATTTTCTTCTGTGGCGCTTGTCACAGGGATTGCCTGCGACTTCGGCTACCGTCGAGAATTAGTTTAGGCCACCTGGAAATTAAATAATGTAGCCCTAGTTCTGTACGAGGTGGTAAGAAGGTTCGTACTAGTCTCAGTATGTAACGATTTTCAACAAAAAAAATACTAAGAAATTTTCTTCTGTGGCGCTTGTCACAGGGATTGCCTGTGACTTCAGCTACCGTCGAGAATTAGTTTAGGCCATCTGAAATCCAAATAATGTAGCCCTAGTTCTGTACGAGGTGGAAAGAAGGTTCGTACCAGTCTCGGTATGTAACGATTTTCAACAAAAAAATTACTAAGAAATTTTCTTCTGTGGCGCTTGTCACAAGGATTGCCTGCGACTTCAGCTACCGCCGAGAATTAGTTTAGGCTATCTGAAATCCAAATAATGCAGCCCTAGTTCTGTACGAGGTGGAAAGAAGGTTCGTGTCAGTCTCTTCTGTGGCGATTGTCAAATTTTCATCCGTGGCGGTTGCCACAGGGATTGCCTGCCACTTCGGTCGCTGTTACAAAATAGTGAAGGAGTCCAAAAATTGTAGCATTACGCATTAGTTGGATCGTACCTGACTCAGTAGTATTCTTGTCGAATAAAAAACGATTTTTTTTTCAGTTTTAATATAAATTCAAAGTTTATTGATTATTATAATTAAGTTAGACTTTGTTTTACATATATAATCAAATGCGGATCAATTTGATGTACATTAATATTTCTTATTACAGTAACAATTGAATTGAGATCGTCGTATTTCATCCATTTCTCCTTTATTTTTCCGTAACTAACAAAGTGTCCATTTCCCATTTCTTGATAGTTAATAATAGAGGCGAGTTGGTAAGGAACTTGGTTAATTATAATTATTGGTTCTACATCACGTATGGTGACCTTAATTTGATTTGCCGTAGTACGCTCGGAATAAATACAAATGAGCTCCTGAAATTCACAGTTATGCACTATCATTTTATTCTGACAATTTAAACAACCATTTCAGGGTTGCAAAAAAACTGTTTTTTTTAATTTAAAACAAAAAAACACGTTTTATTTATTTAAAACATGTTTTTTTTGTTTAAAACATGTGTAAAAGTAAACCAAATAAAATATGTTTAAAACATGTTTTAAACGTTGTTTTAAACATATTTTCATTACGAATTAAGTTAATTTTTTGTCGATTTTCTTGTAATTTCTCGATACAAAATAAAAGGGAACTAAATGAACGTTCAAAATACAAGCACAGGTCTAAGCATGAAGCATGTTTACCCAAAGCCATCTTTACTACGGGCCTATTAGTTAAAACGATGACGTAACGCTATGTCGATGGTTTAAAAAAAATCGGTCTCTCTTAATCGATTGAAGTAGCAGCACGCTCATTTGCTTCATAAGTTGCCTTACGTAGATTTTATTTTTCTCAATTTTCAACAAATAAACTCAATTATTTATTTATGTTGCTGTATTACAAAAATTGTAAAAGGGAACATTTCGACATAAAGTGACGTCATTAGCAAAAGACCAATGTTCACTGCCCCATAGTGGAAGATGGCTTTGGTTACATAATTATACAAAATAATAAAATACTAATAAGATATACAGGAAACCCTCCAAGAAGACGATTAATTCGTTCCGTGGTCTTTAAAACCGTGTTGTTCGAGACAACAAAAAATAAAATAAAAAAGACGTTACGTTTTATTTTTTGTTATGACATACAAAAAATAAAATAGAATAAAGAAAATCGTGTTGTTTGAAACCGTGTAATTTGAGAAAATGGGTATCCATGTTCTTCGAAACCGTGTTCTTCGAATGCCGTGTTCTTGGAGGATTGCCTGTAATTTGTATTTTATTTATGTATGTAGTTATTTATATAGTATCAGAATCCGCATAAACCAATTTTGAATTAAATCGTTTTTCTCTATTTTCGTTTGTTTCACAGAATTCGTCGATCCTTGGTATTTTACATAACTGTTCTTAAATCGAGCTGTGTTCGTTTAATACAATATTGGGGAAGTCCTTTCTACCAATCGGCTTTATTTTTTTTTGTAATCCAATTTTTATTATATTGGTTATCTTGATAATCAGGTGTTGATTACCATTTAAAAATAATAACTCGTCGCACAAAAACAGTATTTGGCATTAGTTCACTGAATTTGATGATAAAATCGAAACATTTAGTTCCAATACTTGTGTGTCTGATGCCGATTTTTTTTGTCTGAATTTCTTATTCACTTAATTGATGGTTTGTTCATACCAGTTATTAATAGATGACTGTATAAGGTTCATAAACAAAATATGCCTGAAATTTAGTTCTAAAGTGAAAACTTAGTTAAGATTTATCAATTCTAGATTAGAAATACTATAGAAATTAATAAATCTCAATTTTTTCAGCAAATTTTAATTAAAAAACACCTGCCTAGATTTGTTTAGTGCCTCCGAACGAGTGGTTTGAAGTAATAGTCAATTTGGTTGACCGCAAATTGGGACAAGAAAATCGGTGTCAGGCATACAGTATAAACGAAATGCAAAAATTGTAAAAAGGAACTATCTGGCGTCTTGTTCTTGAAACGGTGGAAGTTTCGCCAATCGGAATATGGTTTGCTATGAAATTCTCTATATTATTTGATTTTTTTCACCGGGTGCTTTGATTATTTTTTAAAATTTCTCTATATATTTATAAATTTTTGCCACTATAAAGGAAAAAATTCCTACTGTGGCGTGAAGTATTCGAATAATGCAGAGAATTCTAAAGCAAATTGTGTTCCGATTGAGAAATGTCCACCGAAGAGTGGGGCTCCTGGTTTAATCGTTACATTGAAAGAGCACCTGAAAAAATGCACGCAATTAAGCACACTTGTGGATGAGTTGAAGATCTAGATACCGAACATGACGCATCACGTAATGATATTACATATATTGTAAGTTAAACAAATTATTTTGTAAATATGATTTATGCAGCGAAATTGGTAAGCGAAATTATTGTTTCTCTGAAGAAAGTCAATCTGAAGAATCTTCAGATTGCCAAACATTGTTTAAATATTAGTTAACCAACATTTCAAATTAATTAATCATAAAAGGCTGCCAAGTTAGTTACAATATTTAAATCATTGAATCACAAAACCAAACCGAAAACTGAAGCCATTTATATAAATGATACTAATGAATCTAACTGATGAGTTTGGGTTTTGTGGCCAATCATATTTATTTAATTTTATTGTATATGTATTTGAAGTAGCAGATATTATATTTATAAGATTTCTAAAAGTTAATTTAAATAAAAAAAACTTGTTTTTTTTTTGGCTAAATAAAATCATGTTTTAAACACTTGTTTAAAACAAAATGTTTGAAACATACCGCTTTGTTTAAAATATGTTTAAAACATTCGTTTTAAACGTTTTGTTTAAAACATTGCAACCCTGCTTTTATTGGTATTTCTTGAAGGCAACTGCTTAGTTTCGGGAACCCTAAAGAACTCAATTTCATCATATCTATTAATATAAGCGATCGTTCTTCTGTACATATAACGTCACACTTCTCGCATTTTAACGTTACTATAAGACTTGGTAGTGTTTTCAGAACATTACTGGCTATATCCAATATACTGCTGTAGCAATCATTGGTTATTCCATAAATTTCGATTAAAATTTCTTTCCGAATTTTATAAACTCTTTCTAAATTGTTGGACAACAGTTCTCCGATAAGCTTTTTTATTCTACAATTGTTTTGTAAAAAAGTACTTTTAAGTAATTTTATTGGGTCATCATTTAAATGTAAGTTTAAGTATTCCAGTGCTAATGATTGCAACAAAGAATCGAGACAGCAGGTATTTGTAAAATACGTGCATGTTTTTATTGCATTCATTATTAATGGGATAGTAGGTTGTTCCGTTTTGAATAAATTTTTTTTTATTGGGTATGGTCTCTTTGGAGTATCTTTCTCTGTCGTATTGAATTTCTGACTGGATTCATTTTGACTGAGAAGTCCGATGGTGTTTATTTTACGATCAGTGGCCGATAAGGCATGCAGTTTTTTTAATGTATTTAAATCAAAACTATTGGTTCTACCCTTAGGAGTTAATTCATTTAAATTTTCCCCCGTTCCATATTGACTCCTTCATTTGAGAATCATATAAAGTGCAATCCGGATTTCCAAGGGTCGATGTTTTTTTTAAAGGATGTGTGGGAATTCCAGTAATTATTCGTTTATAAATTGACGTGTTTCGTGAATTAATTTCTCTAACAAAACGGCCTACTTTGGTTGGAAGTTTACCAATTTTTTTAGAATCTTCGTTTGATTGTGGCGTTATAGTTTTCGATGTGGCTGTTGCTATGTCTTTCACCATTTTTCAAGATGCCACTCCATAAAGGTAAATACGTGAAGTATTTTTTTAAACATAGTTCAACAACTTTTACATTATAAAAGCTGTTTGGCCCTCCAATTATATCCACCCCATTACACTTTTGCTCTTTCAATAAACATTCATCACTAATTTTTTTTCAAATCCAAATAAAATGGACTTTGTAGATAATTTGCTTTGTTAAATTTAGTAACTGAGGTATGCTCGGGTAATTCGTAGTATGCTCGGGTAATTCGTAGTTACTGTTCAGAGTACAAATATCGTTTCCTCCGTCATTTTTAGTGATTACCTCTAACGAATGTTGCACTTTACTGGTAATTTGCTTTGATTTTAATAGAATTGATAAACATTTCCAGATATCCTTAATTAAATTGTAATCTTTTATCATAAAAATGAATGCAAAAATTTCTTTAACCACTTTACGGGTTGAACTGGAATCAAAATTTTTATGTACATCCTCCGCTATTGAATGAGACAAATGGGAGCAGCAAAGATATAATTTCACCACATCTGATATCGGTTTATTGGCTTCCAAATTGTTAGCCCATTTATGAGTCAATTTTAAATATTCCACTATATTCATGTGGTTAAAAGCATTCATTACTGAATTTATTTCTGAAAATGAAAAATCCGTTACAATAGCGTTAAAAATTGGCCATTTTTTGAAGTTCTTGAAAATTTCTTAGTAATTTTTTTGTTGGAAATCGTTACATACTGAGACTGGTTCGAACCTACTTTACCACCTCGTACAGAACTAGGGCTACTATATTTGTATTTCAGATGGCCTACACTAATTCTCAACGGTAGCTGAAGTCGCAGGCAATCGTTTTTTTGTTGGAAATCGTTACATACGGAGACTGGCACGAACCTTGTTTCCACCTCGTACGGTTTTGGGGCTGCATTGTTTGTATTCCAAATATCCTACACTAATTCTCGATGGTAGCCAAAGTCTCAGGCAATTCATGTGGCAACCGCTTCATAGAAAAATGTGTTGGTATTTTTTTTCAGAATCTTATAGTGTATAAATTCTAATTTTATGAAATTGTCAGGAAATTTTTCTTTTCATATACTTAATATTTATATATTTATTCATCAAATTTTATTCTGTTTTCTAGTATTGGCTTGTAAATTAAAATCTTGTTGTAGTACGCTGATGTAAACAAAAAATCGGGATAGGTATTAATGGTATTGCAGTTTTTCAACGTTTTTCGGGCCAGCCCGAAAATATTACAGATTCAGCAAAGACCCAATTTTTTCGGGCTAGTTTTTGGGCCAGTTTAAAAAATTTCGGGATAGGAATTAATGGTAATGCAGTTTTTCTAAGTTTTTCGGACCAGCCCGAAAATGTTACAGGTTAGCAAAGACACATTTTTTTCCGGCTACTTTTCGGGCCAGTTTCACATACATAAATGTTTAATATAAATAGAATTAGTTTATTTTTGTTGCTATAACATAGAATTTAATAATGTAATTTAGTTAAATATTCTATAATTAATTTGGTATGATATCAAAGGGCCGAATGTCGAAGGGCCGAATTCCAAAGTTCTGAATGTGTCGAAGGGCCGAATGTCGAAGAGCTGAATGTGTCGAAGGGCCGAATGTGTCGAAGGGCCGAATGGGTCGAAGGGTAGATTTTTTTTTGATTTTTTTTTTTATTTTTTCTTTAATTTAATTATTTTTTTTAATTATTTTTTTTATTTTTTGTACCATATACCTATTATCATAAGGCTGACACATAGGGCCGAATGTATCTGGTGGCGCATGATAAAATTTTCCTTCACCAAAATGTATCGCTGACTGGATACGCGGAATTTCATAAATATCGAAAGATGAAAAATAGTAAAATACATAAATTCATAAGAAATTCATTTTTGTTTAATAAAAAAAATTTGCAAAATATTCCATAAAGCAACAAATTTAAAAAATTATATTTCTAAAAACAAAAAAAAATTCGGCCCTTCGACCCATTCGGCCCTTCGACATTCGGCCCTTTGACACATTCGGCCCTTCGACACATTCGGCCCTTCGACATTCGCCCTTCGACATATTCGGCCTTTCGACACATTTGGCCCTTCGACATTCGGCCCTTCGACATTCGGCCCTTTGTACCTATTCCATTTATTTGTATACCTAAAAAACTTGTTGACGTCTGATGGGCGATGGCTTTGACGTCTATCTATCTTCTTTATCACTTACATAATCAAAAATTAGAGTTAATGCCATCTGTTGTTGAACTTATTAAACAAAATTGGTAAGGTAGCTTACTAGGATAGCTATTCAGCGCTATCTTTTTTAGTTTGAATATCGACCGCAAGGGATAGACGTGAAAAAAAACATAAAGCTGTTTGCACATAAAAAATTATTAGAAAACGACAAGTCATCGCGATAAGTACGTATGGTAATCGTACTACATTTGTGAATATATAATAAAATATTTGTGAATATAAAATCCAGCACATAACCAACGACATTTGGTCAATTTTTTCGGGCATTGTATCCACGCCGCCTCCACCATCTTCCTGATTAAATTTTGACGAGCTGTAAAATTACACATGGTCCTTCGAGTCGGATAAGCCAAGCTAAGTAGAATTTTATCATACGTTTAAAACCAAATTATATCGATTGGCTCTGTGCCACAAATTTTGTTCACATTTTCACAACAGGTTTATCGAGAGTGAACGAAAAAAAATCAGTGCGAAACACGTGTTAAAAGTGCAGTGTAAAAAATGAATGAGTTATAGGGACTAAAGAAACAGCTGTCCACATTTAGGGGAGTAATAACAAAATTATTAAAATTTGCGAGGGGTAATAACGATAATTGTATCCTTCCTAGAACAAGTAACTGAACATATTGATAATGGGTTCAAAGTTTCTACTCTGTTTATAGATTTAACAAAGGCTTTCGACAGAGTCCAACATAACACATTGTTAAAAAAGCTACATTGTTGTGGATTCAGAGGAATAACCCGGGATTGGGTGTACTCATACTTAAATGGGCGAACACAATTGGTAAGAGTAAATGGACAATTAAGTGAAGAGTTACCGATTCATGTGGGAGTCCCACAGGGTTCTGTCTTAGGACCTTTATTATATTTAGTGTATGTAAATGGAATCTTCCGACAACAATTACGAGGGTCTCCAACTGCTTTTGCTGATGATTTCTCGTTTACATATGTTAGTCCAAGTTTTCAAGACAATATCGCGCTCATAGATCATGATTTAAACACTTTATCCATTTGGTTGGAAGCACATAATTTTGTTTTGAGTCATAAAACGAAATTATTGCATGTTAGGGATACTCCATCGTCGTATCGTCAGACAACATATCACACTTTCGAATGTAGCAAAAACTATATCATGCAGTGCCCTTCTAATGATTGCTTCCTAGTGAACACAGTTGATGAATTTCGAGGCGCTCCTTCAAAAGTTAACTCAATTTTAGAATCAAAAAAAAAATCTATTTTGCTTGCCAAATCCCGTTTTTTATTTTCTTTTTCTTTTTTCTGTTTTTTTGTTTCTAGAATTTTTGGAATTGGGCCTGCTCAATTGAATTTGACCATTTCACAATCAATAATTGTAAAATTTAATTTTCAAAATTGGAATTATATAAATACGTTCTTTTAATAAAATATATTTTTGGTCGTCCTGAAAAGAACGTTTGGGTTTTTGACGTTATTAATAGATTCTATATAATCCGTTCCTACGTGCGGCACGCAGTGCGACATGTTTGTTGATCCCGGCTCCTACGTCCCCCGAAGTTCAAATCTAAAGCCCCTCGGAGGGCTAAGCGGGGGGGAGCGCAGCGACCTCCCGCATGCCCGTGAGAGTTGTCGAAGCCGTTAGCCTCTACAATTATTGCATTTCAAAATGTTGTGCATTTCAAAACCTTGTCGAATGATTGACAATAATGTGTGTTAATAATACAATTAACAAAAACTAACTAATCCAACTATAGCAAAAAAAATAATCTCGTAAACAAACAAAAAACACCACCATAAAAAGGAAGAGAAAAAAAATTTCCTTTACTTCATAATCAAACTCAAAAAAAAATACGAAAACAATGTAACGTGTGCTAATGATAATAAAACGAAGTTTGGCAAGCAAAATAGAATTTTGGTTTAGTTTTTGAAATTGAGTTAACTTTTGAAGGAGCGCCGCCTAGATTATTATTTGTCTCTAGGAAAATGTATGTACTACTACTATTTGCTCCACAATATTTACTTAGAATGATCTACTTTGCATTAGCGGACTCAATTCTGCAATATTGCTTATCATGTTGGGGTAGTGCATGCAATGCCACGCTACATCCTATCTGCGTGCGATAAAAGCAGTTAATCAGAATTATGTACTCTTTAAACCATCTTTTTCGCCATCGTGGCCATTATTTTAAACTCTCAGTATACGGCCACTACGGCATATATACGTTTTTAAGGTTCTAAGAATATTTTATGTTAAAAGTGGATATAATTTTGTGACCTATGCAGGTTATAATCTCAGGTCGAATCATACCTTTTTAAAACATATTCCAAAATTTAGATTAGACCTACGGAAAAACTTTTTTAATATTGTTGCACAAATTATTTTTAACAATTTACCTTTGGATATTCGAAAGTGCAGCAGCTTTTCTAGCTTTTCAAAACACCTCAAAAAATGGATCCATCAAACTAAAAATATTGACCATCTTTTTCAATTATTAGTTTAAAAAATTGTTCGCGTTCTCTCAATGATAACTTAAATACGGGAAGGATAATGAAAGAAGGAATAATTATATAATTTTTGTAATTTAGAATCAGGGGACAAGTCACGTGATCTATTTGATCCAATGGTCCACTTATCTTACCTTCTGAAACTTTTTTAGTCTTAATATTATTGTACATACTAGTTTTTATTTATTATAATAAAGTTGGTAATGAATAAAAAAAAAAAAAAAAAATAAGTAATAATACACCAGAAACAATCGAGGAAATGCGCATTAAGGATAGTCGTGCTAAGGAGATTTTAGACAAGGTAGTCCAGATAGAAGCATCTTTGTTTACCATCGATAGTAAAGTGGAATCCAAGCTGGACGAATTCGAGGAATTATACTACTTGATAGTAGCCAAATTAAACGTTTGGATCAAGAAACGTACTATGGGAGAAATTAGCAATACGAACAACGACACGAGTTTCAATATGACAGCTTTGAATGTCGGTCTAGAGGTGCGGCTAGCCAAACTTCATATCCCCACCTTTTTGGAGACTATACGGAGTGGCAAAGCTTCTTTGACTGATTTCACTCCAGCATACATAGTAAGGAAAGCATCTCTCCAGTACAAAAGTTTCAATATCTGATCGGTCAGCTCAGATGAGATGCATTTTTGTTAGTCAAGCATTTTAAAGTGACCAAGGCAAATTATATTGAAGCGTTGAGAGAACTACAACAGAGATACGATGGCAAGCGCCATGTAATTAACGCCTTCGCCAGAAATTTTATTGAACAACCCATCGAGCAAGTAGCCAGTGCTGCAAACGTTAGACGAATATAGACGGAATCAGGAAGAGAATTTGTATAGGAACGCCTATGTCTGTGCTAAAAGCAGCAAGCCGTAGGAAAGCAGTTGCCCTGACAAATGCCAGGTGGCTCGTCAGTCCGACTGGTAGGGTAGCGAAGGAAGTATGATTTATGTAGACTTGTAAGGATACTTATAGGACAGTGATTTTTGCCAAGCTGCAATGACGAAGAAGAGAAGATTTTGTTCACTTCTTATGCTCAAGTCCCGTGGCGAGCTGCAGCTATCGGGGGGGTCACAGGTGGTGGATAGTGAACGGCCTATCGATAGGTAGGTTAGCGGTGAATTAAATAAGCCGTCCCCAACCGCAGCTCTGCTGGGAGGAGAGTCTCAGAGAACGGGGGAGTGGTTAACCTCCGCTCACTAAATTCTGAGTGCCTAGGATACCCAGTAGGGAAAGGCGAACTGATGGCGCCTTAAAACCATCGACCACAACCACGGTGAACTGAACGTCCGTCCCCTTGTGCTCCCGAGCCTCCAGGTAGTGAATGGGGAACCCTATAAACGGGCATCTCATGAATGAAGTGGGTCCCATTGGCTTGGGATATCCATATGAATGGTGAATGAGGGAGTGAATGCGGGAGGAGGACGGGGGCGCGGGGACGGGGTGCTCGGCGAACCAATGGGCTGGATTAAGGTGTTACGCGACCCGTGCTGATAATCGGCTAGACTGGGGGCCCATTTAACAAAGCCCAGTCGTGAACGGAGCCCTCTGGATACCTGGCGACCTCCAGTTGTATTAAGCCTTGCCTGTGTACACGGATCTCTGCGCAGGTCGACTTATATTTCTCCGATACTCGTGGGAAAAACATGGAAAAAAGTAAACAAAAACAAAATAAAGGGGCCGGCACCCTTCAAAAACCGGAGGAAGGGAGTAACTCTAACCTTAAAGGTGGAGCTACATCATTAGGAGCAAGGGTAAGCGACACTTTGGCATCGAAGCCAGGTGGAAGTGGATCCGTCAAAGGAGATAGGGGGGGAGCGAAGGAGATCCCTCCTTCGAAGCGTCGATACAGGGAGAGACGGTCGGCGTTCAGAGTTCTGGAAAGACTGGCTGCGACCCCTGAGGGGCAGCTTACAGTCGAACAGCGTAAGTCTGTAGCATGGGCTAAAGAAACTGTCGGCTGTGATAGCTCGGAAAGGGCCCTTGTGTCTAAAAGACAGAGGTCCCAGGATGAGTTGGAACCGGGTGACAGAAAGCGGGCCAAGGTGCAGGCAGACAAGACGTCGGGTGCTCCTAGGGATCGGAAACTGAAGCTATTCAGTGAGATCCTAAAGGAGCACGTGCTGGTGCTAGCCGTCATTGGCAGAAGTCAAGAAGATGGGAGCATCACGTCAGAGAAGTGGAGGGTAGCGCATAATGCACTAAACTCCATTTTTCTACGGATCCTGAGAGAAAATCCGGGATCCCCTCCATCCTACAGAGATGCGGGATGGTACCAGGGGCGCGTGAAGTTGACTGCGTGCTCAGACCAGAGATCGGCTGACCTGTACAAAATAGCAGTAGCCGAAGTAGGCGAGGTATGGCAGGGTGCGAGGCTCGAGGCAGTCTGCAGGGAGGAAATCCCGAGCAGCCCGAGGACACGTGTATGGCTGCCAACCGAGCCGGATAAGCCAGAAGATATCCTCGAGATCATCCGGGCCAGCAATCCCGATCTTCCGACCGAAGACTGGAGGATTGTAAAGCGAGAGGAGGCTAAGGGAGGCTTTAGATTGGCAATCATGCTGAACAATAAAGAGTCCCTGGCTTCCCTCGCAAAACTAAAGGGGGTGATCA
Source organism: Nephrotoma appendiculata (assembly GCA_947310385.1). Classification (NCBI taxonomy): domain Eukaryota; kingdom Metazoa; phylum Arthropoda; class Insecta; order Diptera; family Tipulidae; genus Nephrotoma; species Nephrotoma appendiculata. The sequence goes on along the minus strand of OX371224.1, from coordinate 182,800,344 downwards.
ACTTCGGGTTCGGGTCGGTCACCCTTAAAATATATAAAAAAGATGAGACCGAGGCGACTACGAAAGACCAGCCTGGGAGTGACGGTGAACGGACTCAGCAGGAGATGGTCAAGCGGGCTGAGGACGGCCGGAAAAGTGCTTCGGACGCAGGAAACATCGTAACTGGAGGTAGCCTCCTCTCACTGGAGTCTGATGGGGACATCCTGTCGGGCTCTCGACTAGAGGAGGATAGCGGCCGGAACAACGAGCCAGATGGCACTATCCCGATGCAGGGGGTGCAGGTAGAGGTGAGTAAGGTTGACTACAATGTTTAGCATTGTACAAATAAACCTACATCACACGAAGGCTGCCTCGGCAGCTCTCGTGCTCAGACTGACTAAGTCTGATGACGACTTGGTGTTAATCCAAGAACCTTGGATTAGCAATAACAGGATCTGTGGCCTCAGAATGAAAGGGTATACAGTACTATACTCAAGCAACTCTGACAAGATCAGATCCTGTATTTTAGCGAAAAATAATTTGAATATTTTTCTTCTTCCTCAATTTAGTAGCGGTGATGTTACAGCTGTGAGTGTTGAGGCTGGCTGTGAAAAATTATGGCTGGCCTCAGCCTATATGGATCGGGAAAAGGGGATTCCACCGGATAACTTGGGGGAATTAATCCGGGAAGCAGATCACAGAAGGGTAGGTGTTATACTCGAATGTGATGCAAACGCACATCACACCATATGGGGAAGCACAGACATCAACGAGAGGGGTGAGTTATTTTTTGATTATTTATTAAATACCAACCTTTTAGTTTGCAATATTGGACGAGAACCGACATTTATTGTTAAAAATCGACAGGAGGTTCTAGATGTGACCTTTGCGTCGGAAACGATTTTTCATATGATCAGAGGGTGGAGAGTGGCGAAGGAGCACTCATTCTCTGATCATCGATATGTAACATATAACCTCGAAATTAAACCTGTAGCCCGGAAAGCCTTCAGGAATCCCAGAAGGACAAACTGGAACAAATATAGGGAAGTGTTGGAGGAACTATTGCCGCTGGAGGTCCCGGGACCTCCGGCGACGGTAGAAGAATTAGACTGCATGGTGAATATTGTCACAAGAGCGTGCAATCTTTCATTTAATGCTGCGTGCCCCCTGATAAAGCCTAGGGGCAGGCAGAAGCCGATATGGTGGACCAAAGAGTTGGGAACGTATCGGAGAGTGTGTAGGACAGCTTTTAACAAAGCTAAGAGCACAAGGGAGGTTCGGGATTGGGACTCCTATAAGGAGGACCTAAGAAAGTACAAAAAAGAGTTGAAGAAGGCACAAAGGGGGTCCTGGAGACTTTTCTGTTGTAGGATGGAGGAGGTCTCTGAGACTTCTCGCCTTAGGAAAATTCTAGCTACTAACCCAACCAGTCCTAGTTATTTAATTAGACCAGACGGGTCATGGACAACTTCAAGTGCGGAATCATTGGAGCTCCTTATCGAGAACCATTTTCCGGGAAGCTTTGAAGACTCGATGGAGCCTGGAGCTCATCGAGCAACACCTTCATTAGAGATGTAGGGCATCTTGGACAGGGAGCGAATCCGGTGGGCGCTGAACGATTTTAAGCCGTATAAATCGGCGGGCCCGGATCGGATTATACCAGCAGAGATCCAAAGGAATTCGGCAGTCATCCTCCCCTGGCTGGAGGGTATCTTCAGAGGGTGTCTGAGACTAGCTTATATTCCTAGGAAATGGATGGAGGTCAGAGTGGTCTTTATCCCGAAATCGGGAAAAAGCTCACATGCCTATCCAAAGGACCTGAGACCTATAACTCTATCATCCTTTCTGTTGAAAACCTTGGAAAGGTTGGTAGATGTAGGCACTCGATCAAAAATTGAGCTCAGGAATTGGGCAACGTCGCAGCATGCGTACTGTAAGGGTAAGTCGGTGGACACAGCTCTGCACGATCTGGTACGCATGATTGAGAAGTCAATCTACTCGCAAGAGTTCTGTATGGTAGCATTTCTCGACATTGAGGGCGCCTTTAATAATGTAAAAACGGAGGCGATCATGGAAGGACTGCTACCTTTGAACGTGGATTACCCCATAATAAGGCTGATAAATCAGATGCTGGTAAGCAGGATTATTACTTCGGAACTGGGGGAGGCCGCCATTAGAAGGCGGGTGGTTAGAGGAACCCCTCAAGGAGGTGTAATGTCCCCCTTTCTTTGGAGTGCGGTGATGAATGGTTTGCTGTTGGAACTAGAGAGAGAGGGGATAGGGGTTGTAGCATATGCAGATGATGTAGCGATGGCTGTCTCTGGCAAATATCTGGGTACGATTAGGGACGTTATGCAGAATGCGCTCCTGATCGTTACGAAATGGGCCAGCAAATGTGGATTAGGGATCAACCCTTCCAAGACTGAGCTGGTACTATTTACTAAGAAGTATAAAATTCCGGTAGTTAGCCCTCCTACCGTGAACATATAATTAGGCTGGCTTTTGCTGACAGAGCAAGATTTCTGGGCGTAATCTTGGATAGTAAGCTCAGCTGGAAGCCTAACATTGTGGAAAGGGTGAATAAGGCTAATGTAGCCATTTACTCGTGTAGGAACGCCATAGGTAAGAAATGGGGTCTGAAACCAGAGCTGGTGCACTGGCTCTATACGGCAGTGGTAAGACCAGTGCTGACGTACGGGGTGGGGGTGTGGTGGCCAGCTCTGGAGAAGGCAACATATATAAAAATGATGGAAAAGGTGCAAAGAACGGCCTGTATGCTTATAAGCGGGGCACTTAGGTCAACACCTACACACGCTTTGGAGGTTATGTTCCACCTTCTTCCAATCGAATTTTTTGGTAAACAGATAGCAGCCAATGTGGCTACGAGACTCTCGGCTGTCTCTCAGTGGAAGTGTCTTCAGGCGGGACACTCGACGATAACTAGATCGCTAAGGGAAGAACTGGCAAATCTAGATTATATTAAGCCAACGTTGTGCTTCGATAAAGGTTTCCGGACCATCTGTCCTTCGAGAGAATCTTGGAGGAACGGATCAATACTGGAAAACGAGGCACTGACATTTTTCACGGACGGCTCTAAGCTAGACGGTAAGGTAGGAGCCGGAGTCTTCTGTGAGAAGCTTAACGTTAATATTTCCGTCCGTCTCCCTGACTACTGCAGCGTGTACCAGGCTGAAGTCGTGGCGATAGGCGAAGTCGTGACATGGTTGAAGCATAATGTGGTATCCGTGAGGGATATCGCAATTTATGTGGACAGTCAAGCGGCGGTCAGGTCGCTGGAGGCGGTTTGTCTGAAGTCACGGGTGGCGCTGGATTGCCGATCATCTCTTAACGAGATGAGCGAGTATTTCAGCATCCAGATAATCTGGGTCCCTGGTCACTCGGACGTCACGGGAAACTGCAGGGCGGACGATCTAGCTAGGTACGGCACGATTCTCCAGATACAGCCGGGAAGGGCGGGTCTGGGGAGGCCTATAGCAGCACTCAAATTGGCGCTCAGTAAGCAGGCAATTGCCTTGACAAATGAGATGTGGACCAACTCTCTCACGTGCAGGGTAGCAAAACAGGTTTGGCCAAAACTGGACCTGAGGCGCTCCAAGGCACTAGTATCCCTAGGAAAACGAGAGTTAGGATTGGTCGTAGGGATACTGACAGGACACTGCCTTTTTGGGGAACATGCAAGAAGGATGGGTCTACAGACTAATGACTTTTGTAGAAGTTGTTTGGACGAAGAGGAGGAGGAGACGTTGCATCACTTCCTATGCTCGTGTCCGGCACTATCATGCAGAAGGCATAAGTACTTAGGTGTGTACAGTATGGACAGCCTTTCGGAACTCGCGGGCTGTAGAGTGCGAGATATTTTACGCTACATAAGTACCTCTGGATGGTTTCAACGGGAGTAAAGGGGAGATAGGATCCTGTGGTATCACAATGGGCCACTACTGGCCTAAGTGTGCGATAGCAGCCACTCTAACCTAACCTATGCTCAAGTCCCTCTTTTGATATCGAAAGCTCTAATATGCGAGATCTTTTACGCTATGTGAATAGCACTAGATGGTTTTCAAGGGAGTATAATAATGTTTGATCTTGGGGTATCACAATGTGGCCTAATAAGCCTATGTGTGCGATAGCAACTACTGAAACCTATCCTAACCTAAGGGAAGGAAAATTTACTTTAAGTTGAAGTCAATCGTCAATCAATTATTTTAATGTAAGCATTATAGTAAAAAAAAACAAAAATAATGTTATAGATTACGAATAGAAGATACATATATGTAAATTTTTAATTAACGACAATAATATAATTTGAATCGGTTATCTTATCCAAATAAATAAATTTGGTTTGGGTTTGTTTGAATGTGGTACCGCTCGAAATGTTGTTGGACTGATGTTCACTTTACTGAATCCAAACGTAGACTTATTTTTTTACGATGTTCGCTTTATATCTAAATTTACTTTAACAATAATGTAGGAGCAATGTGCAAAATATCTACATTCGAAGTATGTATATTTGCTGAATCACGAACTTATCGCAAGCTACACAACGTGTTGCTCACATTTTGCTGATTATACGCTTTTATCGTCTTGACTTGCTTGACCGATTTAAAGTTTACGTACAAGAAAGTGATGAACACTACTATTTATTTTTTTGTATAACACTTGAGAAGAACTTGATAAAATTTAAATTTAATTTTTACTAATTGATCGCGATAGATACTGGTCTGCTAGGATTGTGGACATCAGAGATGTCAAAAGACACGTTTTAAGATTTTAACATGCAATGCAGTGCCTTTCATGCTTTGGAGCATTATCAGCGCGAGATTCAAATTACCATTATATTTTATAGACAATTCTCTTGGCAACCAATACTGAACCATGGTGTAATGCTAATTTTGTGGATATTTTGTCGAAAAATGAATAACTGCGTATCTCTCCCGATTGGAATCTACTCGATTATTTTGTATTTTCATACATGTTTTCTAAGCAATTCGTCTGCAATAAGATTCAAACTATAGTTAACAAATTTAATGGACGAGTTATTCCTAAACACTTATTATACATTTGTAACGACGACAGCGTTGGCTGACGACGTTACTTGTATAGCGCCTCCTTAAGTTGTGCGAAAATTTCCCAAATTTTGTTTTCACAAATTTTGGTTGATTCGTTTAATAATTTCTTCCTCCATCTGGCTATCCATTATCCATCGTGTCATAAAAAAGTATAAATAGCGAAATTATGACGAACTCGAGGATTAGTTATCTTTTGTTCTTTTATTTGGTAAATTGTGATAAACCATTCAAATAATTCACTATTCAGTATATAAAAAAAGAAAAAAACAAGTTTTGTGTGTAATTTTATAAATTGGTGCTCGAAGCATACCGTGATATGGTAATTAAATTTCGTGCGTAAGAATCCCTGTAAATAAAACAAAAATATATATAATAATTCCGCGTAGGGATCGCGGATCGCCTTATTGAATGTACTCGAGCCGTAAAATTCTGGTAAACAGTTGTGAAAAATGTGTTGAAGTGAACCGTATTTTAATGGTCAAAAAAAAAGAAAAAAAACAAAACTAACACCAAATATCGACCATTGTGAATCGCAAAATTAAATTGTGTGCCACTAGTTTTACTTATTAATTAGCAATTAGTCATTATATATAAATTAACGTACGTAAAGATAAAAAAAAAAAAATAAATAAAACAAAAGTAATCTAATTTCATTTGAGTGTCTAAGAATACAAAAAAAAAAAAGAACAAAAAATATATTATAATAAAGCTCAAAACAGAACAAGAGCGAAGGCGGCGAGCGAAATCGCCTGTCATATTAGAAAACACCGTAATCATGCAAAACTAACACAACCATCAACGCAGGCGACGACGATTTTTTCGTTGAAAAAAATTTAGAGTCTATTTCTATTTTTGTTGCCGACGAAACAATGTTGCCAACTGTTTTTTATATATGTATAAGTTGGCATCAATTAACCGTCATATTATTAACCATTTTTTTTCAATTTAGTAGCCTAATGCCACAGCGATGCTACAGCGATATCGCGGCGATATTTTTTATTTATTCGTCGACGCTCGCCGTCGTCGCTCTTGTTCTGTTTCTAGCTTAAAGTTATGTAATAAAAGTGAACGAGCTATAACTCAAAATCAAACATACATATAACAGAAATCAACGAAAATAAATAAAAAAGAACAAAATTAAATATAAAGAGTTAACCTGAGTGACAATAATCTATAACAACAACAACAACAAAATAAATTTAAGCCCATACCACCGGTTATATACCAACGTCATCAAGGGTATATCTAAACCGGCATTACGAAACATCGCTGCAGCTGTCCGGGATTCTACCTCTATATCGGAGGATCCACACCTCACTTCTTAAGGTCAAATTTTGATTATTCCTAATTTACTTCATTTTATAATTTTATATTTATATATATATTTACATATTTAGTATTAATGTTAGCATAGGTAATCCCTACATTAAGTTAAAAAAAAAAATAGTCCGGACTTCCATTTGAGAGTATTTTTAGGTTTAAGTAAGGTTTGGTTTTGTAATATTTCTATTAAGTAGTTTAGTTTACTAAGTTCCATTTTGTTTTTTTTGCTAATCGATTCTTTTGTTTGTGAAATATAAAACACGCTAGCAAAAATTGGTAGCAACAATTTAGTTTTGGGATGTGTTTATTAATTTTCTGTTCGAGTTGGTTTAGCTTCGAATTTTTTTTTTTTACGTTTCCGTTTTCACGCTATTAATTTTGTTGTGCGGGGGTCAGTTAATTTAATCGAAGTAAAAATGGGGGAAAAATGAATAAGTGAACAGCTAACAATACTAGTGATGTTGGGTAAAAGGGTAAGTTCCGTGTAAGTAGAAATAGTGATCCGTTGCCATTCCTGCGGTCTATTCAAGATTTGCGCTATGTTGTTGGAATTCCCCCACGACCAAAACCCCTGAGCTATGGCCGAGCTAGATATCACCGCCCAGCAACCTTTACGCAAATATCTGCAACGGAGAGATCCGTTACACATTTTCAATGTATATGTCTACTCGTACTGTAAGAGTTGAAGGAAAGCGTAACTAAAATTTTATTGTAAATTTAATAATTTTGCGTTTTCATTTGTATCATAATATAATTGTATCGGAGTATGGTGTGCTCCTCGCCCTCTTAACAAATATTATAGTGATAATATATTATAGTAATCGCTTAAGAAATGCCTAGTTCTGATGCATTTAACCAATAATAGAGATTTGTATCATAAAATTATGTCGTCCAAGGGTTATTGGTCGCGGGATAATGCGAGGGTTATTATCCGCTGCTAATGATGGGGTAGATTATATCCTGTTACAATATATTCAAGTTGTTTCAAAAACCCGTTTTTTGAAGGGATCTGGCCTCATTATCTATAGGTTACGTAATCAAATTATTTTTGTTGATTTTTCAGAGCTGTTGGAATCATGCTATCGTAATATCTCTTTCTGGACCGCGATTACATACTTTTCCTCAACTCATTTAAATATTGTATTCTTAAATCGGCATTGTGTGAAATTTCACTTGCTATTGCTATTGGAGGACGAGGAAAATGTGATGTCATCGTGAGTAAGTTTAATTCCTACTAAGTCAACAAAGTTTTCGATTTTTACAAAAACTTTAAAATATACGTGTTTAATATTTAGTTAGTAGTTAGTAGTTAGTAAATGAAAAACTGAATTGTAGTTATGGTATTCATTCGATTATTTAAAGCTAACGAAATAATTAAGCACACGCGAAAATATTATAATATCGCAATTTCACGGGTTTGAGTTTATTTAAAAGTGCAAAAGGTTTCGTCTATGCATATTGTGTATATGACGATATACAGCAAAGTAAAATGTTATAACTCAGCGGATTTTTTGGTGAGACAGACCTTTTAATGTATTTTTCGTTATACCCATTATTTTCTGTTGTCGAGGCGTACAAAAAAACAGCAAAATAGTGTATCAAATAAAATATAAATATTTAGTACAAAAATGTCACCATGTGTAGAAAATTATCCGCCACTTAATTCGTTATCTGTTATAATTTTACGTTGGAAAATAATTTTTTGTTTCCTACATTTACTGGTATATACTTGTATATATTGCACAGCTACTATTTTCATGTGTTGGGGTGTATTTTCAGTTGTTTATGATCTACGATTGTTTTGTCGCTCAACCTATGATATGCCACTTTTGTGATATTCATTTTAAAAACATATTCTGAATTTAATCTATTCAAATTTTGTTATCTGCAAAAACATAGCTCCACCTTTCTAGCACCCCATCTAAAGGTTCTGACAAAAGCGATGATTGAATTCGTTTGGTCAGGGTTGGTCACTAGTTTTTTTCGTTTGGTCACTTACGATTAAACAGTAAATAAATAATGAAAAATTCCAGGGTAGCACCTCATTGCAAGAAAATCAGACCAATCCTGACCAAACGATAACCAAACGAATTTAATCTTCACTTCTGTTAAAACGTTTAGACGAAGGTGCTAGAAAGGTGGAGCCCAAAAACATTTAGGTAGAAAATTTTCATAATTAACACAAGAAAATGAGAGTTGACATTGTTACAACAACAATTTATGGAAAAAGGAAATTTGGAAACTTATTAACCAGTTTATGAAAAAATGGAGGAGACTGTTGTGGCCAACACCCGATACCTTTTACCATGAAAACATGCGAAGATCTTGAATACAGCACTCTTGCATTTCTAAAGCGATAAATTAGGCTTACCGGACTTTTGATAAAACAATCTTGTATAATCAAGAAACATTATACCTGCTTAACCTTTCTATTTTCCTCAAACCGTTTATACACTTTTTGTCTTTCGGGTCAATATGACCCGAACTTTTATTAATGTCGTTGAACCAATTTACACATTTTGCAAAACGAGAAAATCATTAAACTAAATTAAAATATTATTTTATTAAATCATGAATTCAGCAAATAATAAAAATTTATTGAAATATTGAATATCAAAATTTACTCTGTGTTTTCACAAGTTCGGTAAAAATGACGTACGTGCAACTTTCATAAATATTTCGCGCATTGACTACTTGTTATTTGCCTTGTTATGATATCATTTGATGATGGGCATAAATTACATCCTTTCCGCATTTGACTAGTGTTGGCTACATTTGTTGTATGCGTCGTATTGACCTGTAATTGTTTTACAAGTTTAGAATCGTTTTCACAATAAGGTCTCCTGGTTCGGGATTCAATCAATGGCTCTACTAGACTTCTTCAAGCATGTTGTAAAATATAGTGTGAGGACTAACTTATCTAGGGTATCAACGGCACCTTTAGTTTTATTCTAGTCCAGGGTCATGTTTGACTTCTCGTCATTTCTGGAATTTACACCGGCGTCTCTGTGAAATGTACTCATAAACGTCACCGACTTGTTTTTTTAGGTATATAGGATACAATGGCTACATTCATTGAAGAAAATTTTGAAGAATGAACATCCTTTTTATAAGATTTACTGGTGGTTCAGTTTTATTTTTTCTGATGGTGCCTAGCACTGTCAGATGTCTCTTTAGGAACATTTGTGGTAATGGATATGACGTAAAAATTATCACATACTATATTATACCCTCTAGTTAGTCCACTAGTACCGTCCAAATCTACTCTCAAACCATGCATTTTTTTTTGGTAGAGCCCCCGGTACTTTCTCAGTATATACTTGCAAATTGTATGCATAGTTAATTGTCGGAAGAAGCAACGCCCGCGAAATGGCACCAGCTGCTCATCAACCGTAAGATTTTCCGTGGGATTAAAGCTTTGAGTTGGCTCGCTGCGAGACCTATACACACCAGCCAATAATATAATACCGATGTAGCCAAAAACTCTTCTGTTGGTATTGGTTTCCGTTCGGCTTGTATAATACTGAAATTCCTTTGTTTGTCATTTCTCTTATCTTAGACAGTATATTTCGCTGAAATGTATATGGAAGCTTGTCTGTATATCCGTGATTTAATTTTTTGTCGTTTTTTGTAATGCTAAACTTTTCAAAATCATTGTAAAAATAGAAAACACTCCCATTGAAGCTAGTACTTCAGGTACACAGATTTCCACCAAATTTCGTAAGATTCTTAAAATTAATGGAAATAGATTAAGTATGGTCTGTGGAGATACCGATCTTTGGCGAAATACATTTTTTTTTTCACAAAATTTGGCATTTGCGGCAAAATTTAAAAAATGAGCTGAACTAATTATTTTGAAATTTAATTTACAATGTTTTTGTTTTTAATTTTGTTGAAAATCTCCTAATTTATGGAAAAAGTTTAAGTTTCATATCGATCAAACAGTCCGTATGGGCAGTATATGGTCATTCAAAAATCGTGATTATGGTTAAATTAGTGCAAATCAGTGTTGTTGCAAATTTAATTTAGAAGCTTTTTTTTCGAAATATTTACAAACAATAAAAAAGCTCCTAATTCGGCCTACCACTTCCGGTGGACCGTATTCAGCCAAAAAACATTAAATCTTCATATCGACACACGTCTGCACACAGAGATTTTTTAAAATCTCGAGTAATCGTCGAGAAATTTCATGATTACTATACTTTAATTTACTTCCTAAAACGAAGATAATATCTCTTAATGAAAAACGGGAGAAAAAAAGTTTGCATCTTTGTATTTAATATTGTTACGGTGACACCTAGAATAGAATAGAATAAGTTAATTTCATTATTTGTTCAATTACATTTATAATTTATACTCAACATTTAGGCGTATTTCTATACTAACATATTTGCTGCGCATTTAGGATTATTCTAGAAACAAATATTTTGGTATATAAGGGCGCGCGTTGACGTGGAATGCTGAGTATTATTTTAAACGTGATACAGTGAAGGTTAAATAGAAAGATTATTAAAGTGATTATTAAAGCGATTATTAAAGTGATAATTAAAAAGTGTGTTATAATTATAATAATTAATTGTGAAAATTGTGTTGTATAATAAATTGTGTTGTGTAAATAAAATTGTGTGAGTTAAAATTGAAGCAGTGTATTTATTCACAATCCAGTGATTCGAACCTTGATTGACAAGGCAAAATCGTAACAATATGTTCAGTTATGATCACGGACGCGTTCTACCGGTAGGTACCTTAATTAAGTGGAGCAGTCGCCATATTCGCTAGACGCTATAGCAAAATCAGGGATAAACAGCTAGGTTTTTGAATACAAAAGACACTAACTGAAGTGTCACAGAAAATCTCTTTAATATTGGGTATCAGGCCTAGAGTTACATCTAATGGAGTTCATTAAATGAGGGTGCTATTTAAGGACATTGTGTTGAAAACTATACCATCAAAACAAGGATTAACTATTCAACTGCGTCTTTTCGATAGCAATATGTACATTCAATATAATGATATCCTATTTCCATATTGAAGTATTTTGACACTTAAATTGAATACTTTTGATTTCTAGCACAGCTAAAAATGAACAGAATAATTCGAGAAATTAATATGATTTAATTAAGCAAACGAAGGCGCGGAAATAAAACTTTCAAAACAGAAAATATTACCCGTGTTTTATTATTGGAGCACTATCGGGCGCCGAATCGGAAATGTCTACTGAAGTTGCAGCTATTATTCACTGGTGTCGCGATACCATAAAAATGAAAAATAATTGCATCGATAAAACAAACATTTATCGACACGAAATATACTAATTGACATTTATTTTGACATTACGTTATTAATATTATTACAAAACAAAAGCCTTTTCAAATTTCTCATTGAAAAGGATAGCGCTTCCAATAAATAGGTAGAGCAAAATATTTTTATGTCGATTTCTAACTAAAAATTTGAATGAAAAATATTAGTTTGGAGTTAAATAAATTAATTATATGCAAAAAAAACGCGCTAAATGTAAGTTTTGACAAAGAAAATTGAGTGCATCTATTGGACGCTAACAAAAACACGGCTATTGATTCCACTGAAAAAATAAACACAGCCTGTACAGCATACATCAAGTTTTGGTAGTTTACAAAAACACAATTTTTTGTTTTACTTTTATTAAAGCCGCAGCCACACTAATGCAAATATCGACCAACGTTGGTGTATTTTATGTTGCAAATATTGGTAAAATATGACAATTGACAAACTCTACTGTCTACACGTTTTGCAATATTTGTGTTTTCCTTTGATCTTTTTTGAAAACGCCTATTGAGCGAATGTGCGCCAAATATAAGCTTGATTTGAATTTGCCATTTGTTTTGTGGCTACACGATTTGTTGTTTGGACAAATCCGTCAATGTTGGTATGTATTTGCATTCGCGTGGCTGCGGCTTTAAGTTATAATTTATTTATTTTTTTAAATTGGTATAGCTGTCACAAAATTTCTCTGAACAAACACTTCTTCTTTTTTGGATATAAAACGAACTTAATAATAAATGTACTAGATTAATTGATATAATGATCTTAAATCGTAATAGATTTTCTACCATAAAATGTTATACATATAATTTGGCATGAGTGTATTAATACTTTTATAAATTTACATACTTAATTGATCTTTATTGGTTTTTCTGTGAATTTCAAATTGTAATTAGAAATAAATGCAATTCAGTAATAGTAAATGTGGTTTTATCGCGTAATACGTTATTGTGACTTAACATTATCTATTGGTAGCATAGCAGACCATATTTGCTAATTTTCGTTTTGAATTCGGTGGATGTGACTTAGTTGTAATAATCCCATACAGTCTTCGTTTTGTGCCTATAAAGTTTAAGCCATTATCCGAATATATTTATTTCTGCGGGCGCTCCCTTCCGTGTCCATGCTGTAAACCGATCCAAGGCGGAAAAGAAAACATTCGTCGTCAAGCCTGATGCAATGTCAATGTGTGATGCTTTTGTGATAAAGCACCCAAAAATAACTATGAATCCTTTAATAAGTGTTGCTCCTTTCTGAATAACAACGATATTGGACCGGCGTGGTCCACTCCAGTTATAGAGAATGGACGGTTTGCAATAATTCTGGATCCGGGTAGGCTACCCTTCTACTGAGTTGCCACTTCGCGTCACTGAATCCGTGAATTTGACAATTGTTCTTGAAGTTGGAAACATATCTTGGAATTTGTATATTTTGTTAAAAAGGATTGATGCAGGTGAGGTACCGTATGTTACTGTTAGTAACTAATAATTCTGAATTAATTCAGAGGAAGGTTCACGCCATAGGATGCATTGCAATGAAGTTGGTGACGATTTGGCGATACATTTTGGAAATATTGGCACACATCGCAATTTTAAATGAGCGGAATCGTAACAATATCGTCTATAATGTGTCTTGTAATGTGTGCCCAATTATAAGGTTTTGATTTAAGCTTTCATCATTGGAACTAATATAGCTGACCCATTAAACACGATGCATAGTTTTGTTGTTGAACTATTTTCACGCACAACTCCGTGATGGGCCAAATAATATACTACGCTATCATCTAAACGAATCTCGTGTGGCTGTAGTAACCGCATGTGTTCAAGAGTTTTATACTCTTCATAAACTCTATATACGCATTTTTTGGAATTCGGGATTTTTTACTCATTTTTCTTTCCATCGAAATGAAACTTTGTAAGGCTAATTTATACAAATTGCTGAGTCTAACCTGATTTGATTTCAATGGTAGTTGAGCCATAAATCTACCTTCCTTGGTTTTGGTGGTTGTTGCTCGAAAATGATTTTCACATAATTCTTCTTCTACTGTCTTTGGTGCCACGTCCAATAACGTTTCTTGTTCCCAACATGTTCTCAGTAACTTCTCTAATTTTTGATCATCTGAAATTACTATGTTGAACTTTTTGCGAGATTTTCAGTCTGCTTTTTTCTGCCCGGCATCCTTCCTTCTACCAGCAATCACGTATCCAAACAATGTTTTCTGTGCGATTATATTCGGTGATAATTGCCTTTGAGTTGCCGCCAAAACATCAAAAAAATAATAACAGAATGTCGATTTCCATTTTATTACTAAAATTTGGATCAGTTAACTTTAACATTCGAATTTTATGCTCTTGCTCTTCTTTTAACATCACATTGACACATAATTTTGTTTAGTTTTGGAGTGTATAAACGTTCACTAGTAAATATTTGGAGTGATCGAACCGGGAATGAATGGAAGTTGATGTCCGCCCTGTTGTTGACACATTAGATGTTGCAAGTCCTTCCACTAAAATTCGTCCTTTTTCTTTGATATTCCAAGCCTACTTTCACATTTCTCTGAAATGAATGAGTACTGTGAGCCTGAATCCATTAATAATTCGACTGATATCAATTGTCCGTATTGAGTTTTTAGCTTCAATTCTGCTGTTGGTATAAACGTGTTTTCATTGCTGGGAATATTTAAATTGGTAGTTGTTTCTATCAACGGTTTTAGCAGCTGATTCGAACTTTGGTTCGCCAGCGTACTTGAGTCTATATTCTCATGTAGTAATGTGTGGTGTCTCGATGTTTAGCTGAAAGACAATTAAAGCACATTTGTAACTTGACCGACTTTTCTCTCCGTTGTATTGCATTTCTCAAATTCGCTGCATAATTAAATTCGATGTAGCTCACAAATCAAATATATCACAGGTATTGCTTTATCTTCCGAGGTCAATTCACTTGAGGTTAGTTGGTGAGCCTTTTTGCGCTTGATCTGAGATGCCCTACCCAAGATTCAGCACGTTCAGTAAGAAATTTAAGAAATTCTTTAAAAGTCAACTCTTTTCAAACTGTTTTGTGAGCTCACGCTTCTTGCGTATCCTGGTCAGTTCTGCGTAGCAATATATATATCAACCAATAAATAAATCTTTGAAGCAAGGAAAACTCTTGTAATCTCCACTAAACGCGTTGGAATGTTTAGCATGGAAGCCTTACCTAACAGTATGGTATTAATTTAGTGAACTGGTAAATGTTGTGAATATTCTCATTAGAAATTCGTTTGTCTATACAGGCGTCGCCTCTTTCTGCACTGTTGGTAAAGTAAGTGCTTGTGACAATTTTGCTTTTATATTTAAATACTTTGTCTCGTAGTCTGCCACATCAAATGCTGCTAACTTCATTTCACATTCCATAAACTCACTAAACGATCGTTCTAACAACCCTAATCTTAACTTTATATCCGAAACTGATGTTTAGTCAGTGATACTATCGTCATATAGCACCAACCTAGTGATACTCCCCTTCGCAACTCCCCTTCGTTCCATAAACTCTTTAACTTGATCTGTTATATATAGGGAGTGCATTATCGGACAAAAATATCAATACCGGTATTCGATACCGAATATTTCAACCTTCATTTATTTAAAAAGAAAACATATTTTTATTTTTAACTGAAAGTAATAAATAATTCAATTTATTGTTAACATAAATGAAAAACAACTAAAACTTAATGTAGCCAATATCGAACGCATAAATCACATTTTTGTTTTTTCATTTTTTTGATTGGAAATATCCTATTAAATAAACTAGTGCATTAACTTTGATGCAAAGGTGCCCCGCTGTCGAAAATACTCTCTCTGATTCTACACTTGTCGGGGAGAAAAGGAGAAAAGGAGAAAATCATAAATTTTCTGAAGATATATTCCGCTAGTACCGACCTTCGTCTTCGAATAGTCTTTTCCTTTTTTAAAAGTTTAATATTATCGTGAATGATTTTACATTTTTTCCAGACATGGTGTAGTTCACTTTTTTTGAAATAGCTTCATCCAGCATTTTTTTCATTGTCCCACTTTCGCATTCTTTTTCTCGATCCTCTAAAACCTCTCCTTCATCGCTATCCGAAGTAAGCGCACTACTCTCTTGTGCTTCATGCTGGTTAAATAATTGCATTCTTTTACCAATTTCCATTAACGATTATGTAATAGCGTGCTTTGTTGGCTTCAAATGAAAATGTGCGTTATTTAAAACCTCAGGTGAAAAATCTTGGTCTTCGAATGCATGATGTAAGGACTGAAGAACTCCAGATAGTTCACTCCGCCTTTCGTTTGTCCGATTCTTTAAATCACCAAAAAGTTCATTACCTATATTTGAATTTAATTTGCCTAGCTCTTCCAATAAAAACTTAAAAGTTGCGTCTGCCGAGATTAAATTTGTATCTTTGCGGCAAAGGGCTTCGACTGCAAGCTTAACTGAAAGTAGTGCCGAAATAGCATGAAATAAACTGTTAAGTTCATTTTCACTAAAGACGATATCCAATTTTTAATCTATGATAGATTTTAATATACAGTTTTTCAGCATGTTAAACCTCTCCATCATAGCGAGGAGGCTATTCAAACGTGTTTTGCAATCCAATAAGAGTACCAATTCCTTGTTGAATTCAGCTTTTACATAACGCAGTATTTTATCGTTTTTAAATGGGGAACGGCGAAATATTAGCTGTGTTCCAATGGAAACAATTTGCTACTCACAAATACTTGTGAGTAGATAACCAAAGGAACGGGCAAAATTATGACAGCAAAATATTTTGTTATACAAAATCAAATTTGTTTGAATATTTTCAGACAATTTGGTAATACATAAAGTCAAAAATTGGACATACCAAGAGTATTGAGGTTCTAATAGTGAAAATGTTAATAAAATTAATTTATATATATTCATTATAAAAATCCACCGCTTTAATAGTCGAATCCATCAGTTTAATAATTTTATATATATAGTATATGTATATGTATAATTGGATCAATTTAATAATTGTAATTAGTAGCTAATTGTAACTTTGCAAATTTTATTGCAATTTTATAAGCAATTTTCCACAAAAATCCCTTATTGTCAATCAATCGAATATAAACAAACAAAAAATTGTAATAAATCTGACATTTCAACATAACCAAACCATCACAAAGCCATCTGTTAGATTTTTTGAAACTAATATACCTACCGTCAAATTTATGCGTAACAGCTTTCAACATCTACACCATCGTTTGAGTATGAGTAGCTGCGAGTAGATACAAGTACTTGTGAGTAGTTTGCTTTCTCCATTGGAACACAGCTATTTTTACAATTGATCGTATTTTTTTAATCAACGGAGCCAGTTTAACATGGTTTATTTCTAATATTCCATTGTGTTGCGCTTGCGATTCAATTGTCAAACCATCATCATTGCTTTTGCTACCATCACCTTCATCACTTTCAAACTCTTCTTCCGATTACTACTACACATTACTACACTATTAGATTCCCGGTCTATTTCCTCTAATTCTATATCCGCTTCATTTTCAAAATCATTTGATTGTTTATATAGAACGCTTATAACGGCCAAATGAGTTCCATGAGCAAAACATAATTCTTGGTCAACTTCAGCGGTTATAGGTCTCCCAACTTTTTCATATGTTTCACATATACAATGTCTTTTTTAGGGATAGTTCAAACTGTTTTAATTTGACATCCACTATTTCTACTCATTTATCTGCTGGCATACTTCCAAATATTTTTATTAGCCCTAGATTCCACACTTTATGTTCTGAATGAACATTTATATTGATGTAACGGTATTTTTTTATAGAGGTCCACTCGTCAAAAGTTAAGCTAAATCCAATTTTGTTTGACTTCTGTCATTCTGGTATAATCTATAACAATCTTGCGGATGGTGTTCGCAGATTTTGGAAGTTCTCCGATACATAAAGCACATAGTGCCTTTTGAAGGTCTTCTGATATTATAAACATCTTGAAAGGTAAACCATTATAGGCGCACATTTTTGCAATACAACATCTAATGAATTTTCATTAGTTTTTCTAAAATACTTTGTTATATTCGAACTGGACTGCTTTTTACTTTCTACGATTTACTGTCAGTTTATCGTGAACAATTTATCGTGGACACAATGTATCGTAGAACAATTTTCTTTCTTAACCGATTATGATGGGATTGGGTCTGTTAGATGGAAATGGGACTCATAAATGATTTTTGGAAGAAGTTCAGGAATATGGCCACCTGGGACGGAACACTGTAGGTCCTTAGCCGATTATGATGGGATTGAATATGTTGGATGGAAATGAGACTCTTAAATGATTTTTGAAAAAGTTCTGGAATATGGCCACCTGGGACTGAGCTCGGTAGTTTATTAACCGATGATGATGGTATTGGGTATGTTGGATGGAAGTGGGATTTTTAAATGATTTTAGAAGAAATTTTGGAATATGGCCACCTGAATGATTGGACAAAGGTCGATGATAAATTGCTGTACTCGATATTTGATGAAAAAGCCAATTTCTGTTCTTTATTTTTTTTAATCAATTTTCTAGTAAAGTGTAAAACCATTGATAGATAAGTTTCTGTCTAATGTCTTTTTATATCATATGTGACAATAATATTTGAGAGCAAAGATCTAGGTTTTTAACTCTTTGCGGTGCTTTCTGGATAGTTCTAAACGAATATGGAAATTGAGAGAAAGCAATGCAAGACGCATTTTGGTTATGGCCTTGGACACCACATGTAAGGGCGAGTTATAGGCGCTACCAATCCAATACTACATCAGCGTATGTTTTCCAGGCAGAGGGTGGCTGAAATGGCCGTCTGTCTTATAGCAAGTAGCTTGCTATGTACATGTTTATCACTAGTCCGTAACCCACACACGTTTCAACCCAATAAGAGGGTTCAGCGGCAAGCCAACTACCTGCTCTCAGAAAAATCTAGTCATAAAACGTACCTTAAGGCCTCGGATAAATTCATCGTTTTATAATAAGAAAAACCTCCGTAAATGTATACGGGAATATGGGGTCTGGAACGAAATCTCGGTTTTCAAAATCCTGATTTTCAAAATCCCGGTTTTCAAAATCACGGTTTTGTAGAAAAAACTCGATTTTTACTAAATCCCGCTTGAATTTTTAAAATTTGGCATGTGGGAAAATGGGACTCAAAATTTTTTTTGACAAAATTCAAAAATGAGTTTGTGATAAAGTTCCAGAAACTCATAATGGAATGGAATTTACACGGAGGGCTAAGTGCCCGTGAGAGTTTTTGAAGTCGTCAGCCTCTACAATTATTGCATTGCAAAATGTTAAAATGTTGCAATTATAAAATGTTGCAAGTACCAAATCTTGCAATTAAAAACTTTATCAATTATTTTGTGCAATTAATTAGAACTAAAAGAAAAGAAAACCGAGATTTTGAATATCGAGATTTCGTAGTACACCCGGGAATATGGAACATACTAAGCCATTCAAGACCTGAGATCTACAGAACCTTTCAAACCAAGCGGAAATTTGCACTCTCTACGTAGTTATACTACAAGAGCTTAGGAGGTCTAAGAGTTGGATAAGTAACTTTACCGATGGTTACAATTACACCAATGGTTAAATAGAATATGACTTTTTCATCCTACAGCGAGTGCATCATATCTGCGAGTGCAGAACTTCTTCCAAAAATCAATAAAAAATCCGATTTCCATCCAACATACCTATAAGTTCCGTTCTATGTGACCAGAAACTTCTGAGTTCCATCCCAGCTGGCCATATTCTAGAACATCTTCCAAAAATCATTTAAGAATCCCATTTTCATCCAACATACCCAATCCCATCATAATCGATTAAGAAAACTGTTCTACGATAAATTGTTCCACGATAAATTGTTCTACGATAAATTACTCACGATAAATTATTCACGATAAACTGACAGTAAATTCTTCTGCATACATGTACTAACAAATTAATGTTCAATATTGAAATACCGGTATCGATACCAAACAATATTCATCTGGGATCCCGTGATCCGAGATCCCGGGATCCCGTTATTGCACTCCCTAGTTACATATCTTGATTCTTGCTCCCTTATACATAAACTTGGGTAAGACTTCGATCAAGATTATATTGTTTTGTTACACGATCCAATCACTATATTCCACCAATGAACTTAGATGAAAATTGAGCGACTCATGTACTTGAACGAATAACTGTCGGCGGTTTTGATATTGAATACGATCACGAAATTATTCTAATATGTGATGACTAAATGATCACCAAACAACCACAACTGAACTACAATTTTCTAATGATACAATTTAAACTTATTTACAGTTATTGGTGCTTGTGTCGCGGCGTTGTGTTATGGCGTTGGATTAACGTTTAATTTTAAAGTTACAGACTGATCCTGAATTATTGAAGTAGCCCTCAGCAATTGCGTTGATGATAATAAATATTAGATACTCACTACTCACACGTTGCTATTGATTATTCAAACGATACCACGATACTCGGTCAACCACTGGTGTGGTTGTACATTTAAACTGGCACCACTCGAAATATTGTCATCGTGTTACGTTAATCACTGCTCACACGTCGCAATGATTTTTTCGGCCTACCGTGATGCTTATTCGATGTTATATCCGTAATGGCAATATGAAAGCACTCGACATCTTATCGGCGTACCGATATCCGCACTGTATAAACTTATGTATACGCATTTACTTTTTTTTAAAACTCGAGAAAATGTTAGCGTTTTGTCCTTGTGGTTATTGTATGCAGACACTATAAAACACAGCTCCAAATCTTTTTGTTGTATCTTTTGTTTAAAATACAACTTACGTTGTTTTCCTTGTATAATTAAGATGGCCGACAAACAAATTTTCGATCCTTACGTACAGTTTTGGTTTAACAACGTTGCTGTTTTCCACTATCCCGCCATCAAGCTCGAAGGACCATTTTACATGTACGAATACACTAAGCTTTGGTAGTTTACAAAAATACAATATTTAGTTTTAGTTTTAATTTAATTATAATTTATTTATTTATTTGAATTGGTGTAGCTGTCACATCAAGTTTCTTTTTCTGCAAATTTTAAATTGTAATTAAAAAATGCAATGCAATTAGTACATGTCGCTCCGCCCATTCAAGACTATTGTAAGTCTAAATACAACGTTTTGCCACTATTAAAGGTGTGCACTCGATATTGTAGTGTGTATCCCATGCCAAAAAATCATTCGGAATGGTGGTCTCCTTACGAAGTTATGGTACAAAATGTAAAATTGACTTGAACTTGGTTAGAAAATGTATCCAAACAAAATAATGGTAAGTGGCATTACAAGATTTTTACATGGAGTACAACATTATTTTAAAAATTATACGTATAACTTATGATGATTTTACTCCGACATTTATTTTGTAATTAAACCTGTATGTCCTACTTGCAATATTTTAAATAGTATATTTATGCAAAGTAATGTTTGTAAGAAGCACATACACACAGAGAAATGGTCACATATTTCACAAAGACAATCAATAGGATTTCTCTATAGTTTTTTGCCTATAAGACACACTTATTATAATGAAAAGATTTTTCTTTTTAAATAGTCACATATTATTGCAGAGATTTTCTTATTGTTTTGAAAGGAACTTCTTTGTAATTTAAAATGGAGCCTTATAGAATTGTTGATAGAAATCCATTTCAATTCTATAAGAAACTCTTTTAGAAATACTTACGTCATAGATTGGTTTAATAAGATAATCTTATAAATTTAATAACCTAATAATATCGGTTTTTTGGTACTTGCGGTGACAGTAAGAAAAATAATAATTTGTTGTTAATATTAATTGAATTCAAAATTTATTTCATCATTGTTACAAATAAAAAGTATACATAGATAGTAAAACTTAGAAATTATAAAATACTAAACTAATAATAATATTTCATGAGCTTATCAAATTTTAATGGTTTTCGTTGGTGTTGTAATAACAAAAAATATTTATTGAAATTCTTAAATATAATATTTTTTTAATCTTATTAGTTTAATTCCATTTTTTTAAATATTAAAATGAATTGGCGGTCCATCAAATTCTTGCAAATCGCACAAAATATATTTATTGAGTCGTTGCCCAACAGCATATGATTGAAAATGTTCTAAGAAGCCCTTATTTTCCCATTGTTGACATAATCCATAACAATTATTTTCATGAGGTAAAATGTGTAAAATTTCATAGATTTTCGGAATTGTTTCATTTTGTGAATAAGTTAATATATATCCACATTTGTATAACACACCATGAAACTCAACCTGTTTAGTAGAAGTTGTAGGCAAGTTACAAAATTCATTTGCAAAATAAATATTAGTAAAGTAATCTAAATTATTTAAGTCATAGTTTCTAACTCGGATACAATTTGAATTTCGTCTTGGAAAAACGATTGTGAAAATGCTAAACTACTAAATCTCAAAGCAACTTTGTTCGTAAGCATTACTGGAACATTTAGTTTAGAAGTGGTGTTACGTGCGTACATTTTGTGAACTCGGTGTTGCGCTTCATATCTAAAACACCACAATTTTCTGAGGGGGCCTATTTGAAGAATTATATATGGATAGTGGACAATCAAATGAAATTTGGGATTTAACGCGGGTTCACGTACGTGATCAAAAAAATTTGATCACAATATGAAGTTAGAAACAAAAATTATTGCTCTAAATATTAAGCTATTTTACTTGACGTTTCATTTGTCATTTCCAACCATTTTAATTTGTGTGTTGTGTTTGGCTGTGGTGACGACTAATCATTAAATAAAATAAAAAATAAAAAATTGAAGTTTGTATCTCTTGTTTTTTCGAGCGTTGTTGTTAATCGTTAGTAATAATTTGTGTATTGTGTTTGGCTGTGGTGACGACGGATAATTAAATAAAATTTAAAAAAAAATTGAAGTTTGTATCTTTTGTTTTTTTCGCGCGTTGTTGTTAGTAATACCCAAAATGTCTTTGTCAAGAAGACAGGCTTCTATAAACATTTTGTCGCGCGACTTGAATATTGTAAGTGCATTGCTTACAGCATATATCGCGGAACATCGGTCGCGTAGTAGTGGTAGGAGATTTGGTGTAAATCCTATCAATCGCAATAGACTCCGACAAGGATACTACGTAAATCTTGTCGCTGAGATGAGGCTGAATGATACCAGCACGTTCGTCAACTTTCATCGAATGACGCCTGCAGCGTTTGATGAATTGCTGTCAATCGTGGGCCCCTCAATACAGCGATTGCCTGTCGGAGGAAGATCAATAACTGCAGGTCAACGGTTGTCATTAACTATCCGGTAAATATTTTAATAAATATATTGTAGTTGCTATATCGCAAACTAATTATATCGCAATATTTCTTTAGGTATCTTTCGAGTGGAGACAGTATGGTCTCCATTGGAAGATATGGATATCGTTTGGGGAAAAGCACAACCTCACAAATAATAAGAGAAACCTGTACAAAATTATGGGAATTATTAAAAGATCAAGTTTTCCCTAAGCCAAGCTGTACAATGTGGAAGGATATTGCCAGAGACTTCGAACTTCAGTGGAATTTCCCAAATTGTTTAGGAGCGATGGACGGCAAACATGTTGTGATACAGGTACATCTGTTTAATATGTATAAAAGTAATATTTTGTTACTAATTAATATATTGTTTTGTTTAGGCATTTGCTAATTCGGGCTCGACCTATTTTAATTACAAACACAGCCACAGTCTCGTGCTATTTGCAGTTTCAGATGCAAATTATAAATTTAGCATGGTTGAAATAGGCGCACCCGGTCATGTTGGAGACAGCACTATTTTTAGGAATAGCAGTTTTGGCAAAGCTGTTCTCAATCGCGGTGCTTTATTGGACATTCCCCCACCCGCGATGTTACGGGATAATCAAGAACATCCGTTCGTTTTTGTTGGTGATGAGGCGTTTCCTCTATTGCCAAATTTAATGCGCCCATATCCTGGGAGAAACGCTTCGGTACTTCCCGAAGATCAAAATGTATTTAATTATCGACTATCACGAGCTCGAAGAGTCGTTGAAAATGCCTTTGGCATACTGGCCAGTAGATGGCGTATATATCGACGCCCTATTATAGCGAGCAAACCCACTGTGCTAGCCATAATAAAATCAACGGTGGTCTTGCATAACTGGCTACGGGAGAAGCGGCTCGAAGAGTATATGAGTGCTGATTTAGTCGACAATTATGTTGGTGGAACACATCGCCCTGGGAGATGGCGAGAAGAAGGTGGGAATGGAATGACACCAATACAACGACTGGGATCCAATAATCCAAACCGAAGTGCAGTCGACATCAGAAACCAGTACAAAGTATACTTCAATGAAGTGGATATTTTGCCTTGGCAGAATAATTCTTTATTTTAAAAAATAAACTACATCATACAAGGCATACAATTTATAAACATTTTATTATCACATAATACAATTTATAAACATTTTATTATTTAAATTCTTTAACTAATAATAATATTAATAAAAAATTTGAAAAATTAAATTAAATTTAACTTTTTCAATTCCTCCTCTCTTTTGTGAAATAAGACATTCAACTCATGTGCGAATGCCGTTTGCTCCAAGGTTGGCCATTTCATAAATCTTTCGTTTAAATTTTCGACCAAAACCGAAAGCATAGTTACTGGCCTATTAAGATCCTTCAAGGCGTCCCTATTGGCTTCCATGTGCGACACTGATTCTTTTAAAATTGTTTCAATCGCGCTTACATTGCTAGATTCGCTAGCCTGTTTGGTCCGGTTTCGTCGAGTAGTTGTTCGACCCGAATTAGACGGGCCAGGCACCGGTTCGGTTGAAATATTTTCAGGTTCGTAAATTATTTCAATGTCCGCGGATATCGGTTCGCCTATTTCTGGTTCTACTTCTTCCACGACATTGCTGATTGTATCAAAGAAAGTTTGATACACTTCAGGTGTAGCTGTTGAATAACTGCTTTCCGTTGGCCTTTAAATAAAAAAACAAATATCGAATTAGTAAAATTTCTTTAAATGGGATCGATAAGCTATTTTGTACTAATATATATATATATATATATATATATATATATATATATATATATATATATATATATATATATATATATATATATATATATATATATATATGGGGAATTCTTTTTGAAACCGGCCACCCCCTCTGCCCATTTCAATTTTGGAGGAAAAAAATTTTTGAGCACACGAAAAAATTCGTCAAAAAGTCTAGTTTTTGATACCGTTAGGTGTTTTAAAAATAAAACAATTTCTAACCTCAAAAAAACTGTTTAAAGTGGGGTATCTCGAAATAAAAAGCCATTTTTTAGACAAGAATATTCGAAAAAATTATAATTTCTCAATAATTTTGACCAAATTACTCACTAAAAGTATTTTGGGGATCGCTGAACCAGAATCCGATATCAGTTTCTACATTTTCCGACATCATTTCGGGAAATGATTATGAGAAAATATGTTTCCACCATTTTGGAAACGCAATCTGGAATTTGAAATTAAGGTCCGCCATCTTGCATCCGCCATCTTGCATCCGCCATTTTGAATTTAGATTCTGATACCGGATTCTTGTTCAGCGATCCCCAAAATACTTTTAATGAGTAATTTGGTCAAAATTATTGAGAAATTATAATTTTTTCGAATATTCTTGTCTAAAAAATGGCTTTTTATTTCGAGATACCCCACTTTAAACAGTTTTTTTGAAGTTAGAAATTGTTTTATTTTTAAAACACCTAACGGTATCAAAAACTAGACTTTTTGACGAATTTTTTCGTGTGCTCAAAAAATTTTTTCCTCCAAAATTGAAATGGGCAGAGGGGGTGGCCGGTTTCAAAAAGAATTCCCCATATATATATATATATATATATATATATATATATATATATATATATATATATATATATATATATATATATATATATATATATATATATTTTTATATATATATATATATATATATATATATATATATATATATATATATATATATATAAATTAAATATTATAGAATATTTAGAGCTTACTCAGTGATAATTTGATCTTTGATGAAGTCCATTTCTCGAACCAACCACGAATCACGGCTGTTTGGTGGTCGTCCATCGCTACCGCTCCGGGCAGGCTTCATCAGGCGGACATATTTTGCTCGAAGTATCTTCCACATTTTCATGGCCTCATCGGATGGTATGCCCATTGCCATGCCAATGTGGGTCCACGTTAACCGCTTTAGCGGATTATTTTTATAATTTATGTGACCAATTTGATATAAAAATTCCCGGCCTTCCATTCGTACTTCCTCGATCAGCTGTATCGCTTTTCTCTCGTTCATTTTATTCATTTTGAAGAACAGTCGATAGTTTAAAATACTTATTACTTTTTACACAAAACTTATCACACAAAAATTAATATTATTTTTAATTTAAATAAGCACTATTATCTTAATATGTATACGCACGACAAAATTAAAACACCAAATGCCGATAATGAAAATGGCGCGTGTTTTGTGTTTGTTTGTTTTTCATATTGACGTGAGTCATATAGAAATGTCAGCAAAACAGCAAAATTATATATATTCTTTTTCAACATACCCACACAATTGTGTGGGTTAGATAAAAGCATCATGTCAAACATTTATTTCTGTATGTGGTTTGAACCAACTTACACATTTGTGCATACCTTACACCTAATTGTGTTGGTTGTACTTCAAATCAAGCAAATTTTTTATCAAAAAGCTATTACATACCGTTTTTTTACTTACACATTTGTGTGGTTTCGACTTAAATTTAGAATTTTTTCTTTTTTTTTGGTAGAAAAAGGGATATAATAAGCGTCATTTCAGATAGAAATGTCAGAAAAACAGCAAAATTATATATCCCTTTTCCCACTTTCCCACACAATTGTGTGCGAAAAACAATAGAATCGTGCAAAACATTTATTTTTGTATGTGTTTTGAACCAACTTACACATTTGTACATTCCTTTCACACAATTGTGTTGATTGTACTTAAAATCAACCGAAATTTTTTATCAAAAAGCCATTACGTAGTTTTTTCACTTACACATTTGTGTGGTTTGGACTTAAATTTAGTGTATTTTTTTTTTTTTTTTGTAGAAAAAGGGATATAATGAGCGTCATTTTTGCTCATAATTTATTTTTTGTTTTTTCTATGTTGGATGCTTGCGATCAAAAATTTGCCCAAAGATAAAAATATTTCATCTCAGGCGGGGAAATTCCAACGATTTGATTGGCTCGATTCGCGAATCATTTTTTGATCACGTACGTGAACTCGACATTAATTTTTCATTAAATAAGTCAATATATAGTTGGTTATGTCTTGCAATTATATCAAATAGTAATTGCAGTTTCTCATTATTAAATGAAGATAATAGAATCAAATCATTTAGTTTGACTGCAGTTAATAAAAAATCATACACGGGATCCCCCTCTTCAATTAAATCACCCAAAATTAGTAATATAAAGTGAATAAATGTTTTCATTTTAAAATTACAATTTTTAATATGGTGTTTCTTAATTGCAGGGCAAATATTGCTTATTTCGGATTCTCCGTAAGCGAACATTTACTTTCGGTAGTTTAGGACATCAAGGCTTATTATTTTTTGTTATAAACGAAGTGGTACAAAATTTTGCAAATATCATATCTCAAGACGCCCTCATATAGATCATGCATGATGTCACATGCTACATTATCTGTGACATGGAAATGTTGTAGTTGATTTAATATGCAATATTCTTTAATCCCTGTCAATTTCAAATCCTTTAATTCAATATCACGTGCGTAGTTTGTTCAATTACGAAGATTGTCATCAAATTGTATGCAGTCAGTTTCTGTTTCTTGTTTAGTTCTTGTGCAAAGTCTACAGAATTTGTTGCTATTGAATGATTTAGTGTAACCCAATACAGCATTCAGACCCAAATTGTCACCTAAAATTTGTCCTAATTTTATATATATATATATATTATTTGTTTTCCTGCTTCTGTATTTATTTCTACGCAAGTGGTCTCTAATACTGAAAGTACTTCAACTAATGATCTCATAATGGCACTAAAACCAATCTCATTAACATCTTTTGATTTAGAAAACCTGCTACAAATATATTATTTAACCGACTCAGTAAGTAATTAGGGATTGTTGGAAAATTATAATAAATTGCACAGAGTGACTGTTTGCCGGATTTGGATCCCAGCGGATCGTTAATTTCAAAATCATCTAAAGCTATAAACATAGGAATTACTATTTTATCTGGATTTGTATTATACCTTGACCATAATTTTCCATTGATAAAATGTTTCAGATCGGTCTGCTCCTGGAGATGTTGCATATTAATCATAGTATATTGAAATATATTTTTATTTTCAAAAAATTTCCTGATCTGAAAGATAATATTCATAAGGCATCCTTCTAAAGAATTTTCGGCCAAAATTGGTTCACTATTGATAATTACTTCAGATAGTTCATTGCAAAGGACAATTTTATTTGGTGGTTTATATAAGTCAAGTGCTTCAAGATGTTTAATTAATCGATATTCCGTGTTTATTTTAACGAAAGGATTTTGAACCCAGTTTAAAATATCTATAAATCCAGAATTACTACTGTCTGTATTCAAGTGTATAGAACTTATTAAATATTTCAGATAAGTGTTTGCAAATATATGCAGTTATTAAATTTTGTATGTCAACAACGTCCTTTCTTAAAAATTCGTTATGTTCATGAAGTTTTAGTGTGAATGCTAGAGCTGAATTATGTATTTAAATTTGAAATTATAGTATCTCTATTAATTGATCTATTGATAAAATTTGAGCTTAAACTAAGAAAATTATTATTTACTTTCGTATCCGAGCTTTCTTGACTTAAATCATTTTTTACAATAATTGGAATTATAGTGGTAGAATTCTGATTAATAGTTAATGGCTGAACTTTCAGCATATGCTGTTTTATATGTTTTTTGTATGAATAAATGTTATGAAATATTTGTCGACAATTATCTTGGTTGCATTTGAATTTGTAAATTGCCGGTACACCGTGAAATATTTTTAAATGGTTAAGTAATGTATTTAAATTGTTTGTTATATATTCGCACAAGAAGCAAATTAGTTGGGTCATTTTGGAAAATTTAACTTATTTGTTGATATTTGAATTGGTTTACAAGATTTACAACTTCTGAATTGTTTTCTGAATTAAATTCAAAAAAATATTTTTTAAAAAATAACCACACTAATTTGCGAATATTTAAGTTGATATACGTATATCAATTTTATAATTATATCTAAACATTTTTGAAACGGACAAAACTGGTAAGTGAGTTTGTCAACATAAATATAAAAATGTTCTAATTTCGTAACCTCAGAACCTGCCACAATAATTCTTGGTTGCATTAATTGATTTTGTTTAGCAAATTCTCCTTGCAATTTGCTTATTTCCGGCTTTACATCATTCTGGTTCCGTACGTGCAATATAAAATCTGATTGAGCATCTCCAATCGTAGGTTTCTTTTTCGTACCTATTTTTTTAGGCTGCAGTATCGACGGCAACAAAATGCAACAAGACAATCTTTTGAATCTGAAAATATAATATATACTATAAATTTATCCCTTATATGATCATTTTGCTATATACTAAAGCTATATTTACTTTTATCGAGTTCGGATGTTTTAAGTACATTAAAAATTGTTGTAGAATGCTTGTCATTTATGTTTTCTTCAAAACACCTTAACGCTTTTTGGACGAATTCCTCATAGTTTGATAGCAACAGGTTAACTTTATCCGGATACAATTTCTCAAAATTCAGGTCAATCTATAAATTTGCAATAGAATAGAAATGTAAATTTAATTATAGAATAAGAATATTTTCTTTCAATGTTATAAGTAATAAATTACTAACCAACTGATATCCGTTAGGATCTCCAAATCGAGGCCATGCTTTGAGCAGTTCATTTGAGTGCGTTCCCAGTAAGAACAAACTTGTTCCCAAGGTGAACAATTATTTTGAAGCCAAATTTTAAGATCATTCAATTCAGCTTCTTTATAAAATAAATTTATGTTAGGTGTGTAATTAATAGATAAGTAAATTAAGAAAAGGGTATACCATTATTTATTGATGCAGGCGAAATAGTTCGACCCTCTTTTAAGCCGTGGTCTGAAGCATTTTTATCTCTTGCGTGTAAATTAATCCAGCTGGAATGTAGTTTCCCGGTTGGATTTTTTTACCTGGTTGTCTAACCATGTATGTAGTATGTTTCCTAAAAATTTATTGTTATAAATTGCACATTTTAAATATATCAAAGAACACTTACCGGTTTTTCATTTGGAAAACATTTGCTTATTATATGTGCCCATCTATCCATTTCGCCGTACGACATTTTATTGGTTAAGGCAGCGACGTGATTGGTGATACAGTATGTCAAATGTTTCTGTGATTTTAAACTTAAATAATTATTTCTCTTATAAAAATTTAAAACCATTTGTCCACGAATAGTTGTTTTGAGAATTCGGTTTAAATCAACTGTCTCAATTATCTCTTCAGGTTGAACAATCTCTGATGTGTTCGATGAATTGGAAATTTCGTTAGAAATTTTTTCTATCCATTCTAGTATTCTGGAACTAGTAGTACACGTGATATTATCTCTATTACACACTAATGATTTTCCATATATAGAGAACAAAAAAAATTAATTGCACTAACCACATTAATGTTAAAACTATAAAGTACTTACAATTTCGATTCTCCACTTTTTCAGATTCTCTTTAAATACACTTATTTCACCCCAATATTCAAATCCTAGTTTTAGGAAAACTTCATGTATGTCTTCTAATTCTACAGATTTTAGATGATTCAGGGTCAAAAAACCCTGTAATTTTAATAAAACCCTCGTAGCGTCTGCCAACCCCCAGGATTGGAACAATTCGTCACATATGTTCACTTCATCTACATCAAATGTAAGAGATGGCACAGTAATTATATTAAAATTGTCACTATTTTCACTTTCCTCTTGTTCACTCATGTTTATAATAATAATAAAAACTACCACTTATTACAATTAATGATAATATACACTAATAAATATTTTTTTTTTTTAATCAGATCACCAAACAAATTAGTAGCACGCGTGTTTGCTTTCCAGAGTAATAATGACGTTTGTATATGAGCAAAAAGAAGAATTTACTGTTATTGTGAAAAGGATAAATATACTTTTTGTCTTTTATTTGAGAAAATTGAAACAATATAATGTGATATCACATTATTTTTCAACGTTTTACTTTTAAAATTGAAAATCAAAAAGGAAATGATTGTGAATTCACATAAATATTTTTAAAAGATTTTTCTATTTGTTCCTAACAGAATTTCTTGTAGAATTTAATAAGATTTCTATTCAGACAAAACCATTTCAAATATATTTCTTTTAGAGTGAGTTTATAAGCATATCTTTTCATTTTAAAGTGGCTTTTTTCTCTGTTTGTACAATAATTTTGCTCGTAGAACCACTGAAATTATTTTGATGAATATATACTTATAATGATTTTACTTGGACATTTTTCTTAAACACGAATACACCAGTGTGTTAGTTTCTATATATTTACTTTATTTTGAGAGCGTGAGAATTTTGTGCGTAAAAAATAAACCTTTAGCGTAAAAAATCATACTTTTGAACACTACTAAGAGAACAAAAAAAAAGAAAAAAATTTGTTTGTATTTGTAAGTCTGTGTAATAAAATACTGTTGATTGAGTGAGTATAATTTACTTGGTTGGTGTTTCAGGAGAATAATGAGATTCTACCTAGTTGATGACTGAACTATTACAGTATTTTAGTGCATTATTTATTGTGATCAAAGTAGGATCGATTTTAGTAAAATGAATCGATCAAGAATAATGGTTGAAATGGCCCTAAAAAATATTAAAGGTAATTTTATATAATTATGGCAAAGACAATATTGATAGTCGGGTCCAGGTACATAATCATCTGGAATAAACTTTAATTTTTTTTTTTTTGTTTTTGTAATGTTCAAACTAATGATGTTATTTTTTAAGTTAATTTACATTTTCGTATTACGGTAGAAAACCAGAATCCAAATCCATCTGGAGATTCGGTTTGTAAAAACGAAAGTGATTGTTTAAACCACAGCAACCATAAAAGGATTCCTGTAATTACAGAAGTAAAAAATTTAAACGAATCCGGCGAATCCAATATAGGTAACAATTAATTTTTATTGTAAGAACAATAAACAAAACATTTTCCACTTTACCAGAACCATTTCAGTATAGCAGTGAGGATTATGTCCCGGAATCTGAATCAAGCTCCGATGAAGATTCTGAATCTTTAACACTAAAGTTCAACGTTCCGGAACAAGCGGCATTTCTACTCCAGCACATAGTCCAATTACTCCATTCAGAACACCGGGTGTTCTGACAGACAGCAATGTTCCAAATACGACACCTCGTATAGCTCGGAAAAGGAAGCGGAATACAGAAAACTGGCAATGCAACAAGCTAAAAGCACTAAGAAATTCGGGAAAGGAATTTGTTATATCGAGTGGCAAAGTTATTTTAGCCAAACAAATAAAAGAGGGATGCCACAACTGTGCTCTTAAATGTAGAGATGTCATAACAATCCCAGAACGGAAATTAATATTTGAAACATTTTATAAGATTTCTGATAAATCGCGCCAATGGGCTTTCACTGTAGACAATTCAAAAGAGGTAAATAAAAAAATTACGAAAGTTTTAACCGGAACGAGCCGACGATCATGTACTCGCCAGTACTTTCTGTATCGCATAGTCGAAAATAAGAAGGAGCCTATACGAGTGTGCCTGAAAACCTTTATTGATACTCTAAGTATTACCAGCCAATGGATTGAGACTGCTTTCAAAAAATACAGAACTGGTAATTGTAACTTATCACCTGATAAAAGGGAATGGCATAAGGAATCAAACAGTTCCAACATGACAGCAGCGACATTGAGGCAATATCGAAATGTTTTCAATTCCGATTTTAATATCGGGTTTCACTTACCAAAAAAAGACCAATGTGAAGAGTGTCATAAATATGAAAATTTATCAGAAACCGAGAAAGATGCTCGAAAACCATTTCATGATTTGCACCTTCACTACAAACAAGAGGCTCGGAATCTAAAAACATTAGATAAACTAAGCGCATTGGATTCCAACACAATTATCATATCATGCTTTGATTTTCAAAAAGTACTGCCCGTTCCAACTGCAGACACCAGTGTTTTCTACTATAAAAGAAAATTGGCCGTTTATAATTTCACGATTTATGATTTGGGTAGTAAACAGGCCAAATGTTATGTTTGGAATGAGATGGTTGGTAGAAAGGGTGCAAACGAGATAATGAGTTGCATTTATCATTTTTTAAAAACGGTGAAACAACGAGGAGTCACGCAGTTTAATTTGTGATCTGACAATTGCTTTGGACAAAATAAAAATCGCATTGTGTTCGGTGGTTATGGTTGGTTATCGAAATCCTTAGATATCTCCATTTCACACAAATTTTTAGAAAAGGACATACCCAAAATGAGGGCTACAGTGTCCATTCCGTAATCGAACGGGAAAAAAAGAGAAAGACAATCTACGTACCTGAACAATGGTATTCATTAATAAGAAATTGTAGAGCCGATAAATCTTCCAGTTATGTTGTCATTGAAATGACAAAAGACGATTTTTTGATTTTAAAAGTTTTTCCACGAAACTAACTTTGGCAGAAAATGTTGATAACGAGAAAGTGAGTTGGACTAAAATTGGACAAGTAGACGTTATGAAAAAGGATCCGAAAATAATTCACTACAAGTATATTTTCGAAGAAAACTTCAAAAATATTGTAACGTACACAAATCAAAATAGCAATTCAAGAGGCCGGAAATCAAAATTCGCGTTTTCTGAAAAACTGCCATTATGTTATAGTATGTCGCTTCCAATTTCGCGAGAAAAATGGTAGATTTACATTTTCTATGTCAAAATAATTATATACGAGGGCAAATCAAAAAGTCTTGCAATATCATATGAAAAAAAAGAGTGAGTGAGACAGCCATATTTTTATTTTTCGACATCATCTCCTTTAAGGTTTATACATTTGTCATATCGATCAATTAACTTGCCTAAACCCTCTAAAAAAAAAGATTTCTTTTGCTCCATAAAATATTAATTTACAACAGACTGTACTTCATAGTCACTGGAAAATTTCCGGCCCCCTAGTATTTTTTTCAAATTGGGAAACAGAAACTAGTCACTGGGTGCCAAGTCTAGATTGTACGGTGGATACGGAATTTCCACGAAGCCGCAGTCTTTTAATGCAGCTTGAGCAATATTAACCTTGTGCACTGGTGCATTGTCGTGAAGAAGCAAGATTTTTTTCCTAACTTTCCTTGGCCGTTTTTCCCGGATCGCTTTTTTCAATTTTCGGAAAACCTCTGCGTAATATATGCCTATGATTGTGGTTTTCGGTGGCATATAATCGATTATCAAAATTCCTTCAGAATCCCAAAAAATTGTTGCCAAAACCTTAACAGCAGACGGTTGAGTTCTGAATTTCTTTGGTGGTGGTTCACTACGTTTAATCCATTGCATCGATTCTTGTTTGGATTCCGGATCCCAGTGATGAAGCCATGTTTCATCGCCTGTTATTATGTTATCCAAGAAATTTTCTGGATCTTCTTTGTACATATCTAAAATCGCCTTTGAAGTTTGAACACGCATTTTTTTTTGTTCTGCATTCAACAAACGGGGAACCCATCGCGCACTTACTTTCGACATGTGAAGGTGGTCATGTAATATAGTATATGTGGTACCGTTTGAAAGGGAAAGTTTCCACGCTAACCCTGGAACAGAAATACGCCGGTCCTCCAATACAATAGATTCGGCCAAAATTACGTTTTCATGGCTAATAGCATCTGCTGGCCGACCCGAGGGGTTGTCGTCTACTAATGACTCCCGACCACTTTTGAATAATTTTACCCACCTTGTTACTGTGGCATATGATGGTGCAGATTCGCCGTAAACTTTTGATATATAGTTGAATATATAAATTGCATTTCGTCCATCTTTACAGAAAAATTTAATAATGGCGCGATATTCAATTTCATTCATTTTAAGAAAAATTCAAAACACGTGTTACTAAATTGACAAAAACAAACGAACTGTAAAATTTACATCGAAATGTTCTTCTAGAAGTTTCATCGCGACAAAAAATGGTTTTGAAAAATATATTGTTGTCTCACTCACTCTTTTTTTTCATATGATATTGCAAGACTTTTTGATATACCCTCGTACCTACCGCGTACCATAATTTTTACAAAAGCCTTAGTTGCGAAAATGCTTTACCTGAGTCAAGTGATTTGGATTAGATTTACTCCCAGAAAAAGAATGTGATATTTCTTGAAATTTGATTTATGAATTTATTGTTATGTTTAGTTTTCTTTAGTTATAAAGTAGACATTGTCAAAATTTAATGAAGTTGTATGAATAAATTTGGATTTATTGTAATGCATAAATTGTTTTTTTCGACAGTAGATATACTTAGCATCTGTTTAAACAAAGACCTATATATTACGTATACTTACTGTATACACTAAAATCAAGTCACTCCTATTCAAAGTATGAAAAGTAAACTTGCGGAAAGGTACACTACTAACTTGTCCACCGCAAAACATGTTAAGTAATACTTACATACCCTATCAAAAATACAACATTCGGCCAAGATCATTGTAAGTTTAAAAAACTGGAAAATAACCGTTAATAGAAAAAATTTTATAACATGTCACCTACCAAATAATTTGTACATATTGTGCAAATATTTAAGCACACATAAAATTATAAAATCGTTTACAAAATCCTTAAAAATCCTCAGTATTGTAACATAATTTTTAAATTTCTTTCCTGAAAATAGCCTTTTTTGACTTACGATAGTCTTGAGTGGGCGGAGCGATGTGGTTTCATCGCATAATACGTTATTGTTTGTGACTTAACACAGCCGTTTGACATGATATTCTATTCTCTATTCTTCGTGGAATCATATTACTACTTCCAAATTGGCCACAACTGTAAATATTTTATATTGAAATTAAAGGAAATGTGAAAGCCAATTGGTTTTAGGCATCACGCCTAGAATTCATTGGGCTCGAACCAGCACAACCATTAACTTTTGCTTGTATATAGCGTTGAGAATTTTTCCTCTGCCAAGCTAACCGCAAATGATTGGTGACGCGATGATGATTTGTGAGGTTCGCCCCTTGGACTGCGGCCTTGAATGCTAGACAGTTTTCAGTTTCAGACAATTTAATTAATTCAATAATAACACGCTAAGGAACGTTTTCATATACTGGGAAATCTAATATAATTTAGTGTCTACGTGTGTCGTTTTAGATAGTTGTAGATAAACTTTCTGAGTATTTATTTCGAAACACGGCAATCTGGTGATCCGACTGCCTAATTACATATTTACCATAACTATGTCCACATGAATCAACTCAGCATAGCCCAGTAATTGTTCATATTTTAAATCGGACTAATATCGAGAATATTGACCACAGCAACTAATGCGATGCATTCCAATATTAGAAAAGACCAGAATCGTATATTAAATGCGAGCGAGTTTTAAAATTGTCGTCTTAGTATTTATTAGGTAATAAAAATCTTCTTCCTTTTTAAAGAATTTTGTAGACGTAGGGTAGATTATTAGAACATGTAAGTGTTTTTAATAAACTGGCGACATGAGATAGTCCATGCCTAATGGACATTAAAAATTTAAACGAAAATGTAATTTTATTTATTGAATTTGATTTAAGATTTTTATTTTTATTTTAGGATAATAATTTGTGCTTTCCGTGTTTTTTTATTGTTGTTCTGGAAAAATTAATTATCTCATCCTTTTGATATCTAATGGGCGAAAGACGTATCCGCACATACATACAAATATATAGAGGGCAAATTGAAGAAAATATAAGATGGGCAAAAAAAAAAACAAGAGAAATTGTATAATAAAATTTTAAAAACACAAGAATATTTTTTTTTTACTTCGTGCTAATACAACTTTCATCATTCCGTCGGGAAATCTCTCATGGGTGTTTAAATTTCACCCGCATTTTTACGACATTTCATTTTCATTTTTCTACTTAAATAAGTAAAATGATAACAGAGAAAACCGAAATAACACAAAACAAAAGTCTAAAGCAACAAATAAATGATTGTACCTTACATTTCGTTTGTTGTTGTGTACTTTTCGTATATCCGCATCTAAGAAAGAGATTCCCTCAGGTTATTTTTGCGTGTTTTCGCGATCTTATATATAAACATAAAGTACAGGTAGGCACCACGATACAAATAACGAACCGCACCAAACGAAAAAGAAGTATATGCAGCATCTTATTTCTATGTTGTTTATGCTAACGAAGAAACTTCAGTAAGATTTATAAAAATAATTTTCTAAGCAAAATTATAAAAAAGAGATATGACACTAGCGTTCAAAGTCAGTTCTTATATCGCATAAGATCACATTTTCATTATGCACCATAGTATATTCTGAACCAATCTAGGGTTGATATCTTTTAATGAATTTGAGATCAAAAATAATAATATAAAATAAATAAAAGAAAAACAAACGAAAGCTTTCGTTCTAAATAAGGAAAAGCACTGAAGAAAATAAGATTCATGAAAACATAACAATTTAACGTTAAATTATTGAAGATGGAAATAATATTTCGCGTTTTGTGCTTTTAATTTCCCTCCCAACTTTTTATTTTTATTTTTTATTTTTTGATTAGGAAGATTGTGTTCTCTGTTGCTATTATTTCTTCTGGGCTGGTTATTTATTAAAATTGAAAATTGTTTGAGTTTGGCGTAATCAATAGTTATGTTTAAAATTAAAATAAATAAATTTTTTTGCAAAAAATAAAGTTTCATTTCCGCGCGCTCTTTTCATTTCGCCCCCATCGCTTTTATGATTGTAAAATATAAAAACAATTATTCCAGATACAAGATTTTGGTTTGGTTTAGTATTTAGGGATGATAATTTTACAGATTGAATGGGCTTGAGTTATGCTTTATATACAGTTCAGTATGGTATTTAAAATAATGTTTTTAAAATATGACAGCTTTTACGGGGTCGTCCTTACACAAATAGTGTGGATCTGTCAAATGCTTGCGCAATAAAATGTACGTTTTAGAAACCTTCATACGGTATATAACCAGTTTTTCCAAGTAGGACAATTATTGTCTGACAAATTTTGAATTCACATAATTTAGTGTTTTAATGTCGGACAGTGTTTTAGCATCGTTGCACATTTTCCAGTTTAACAAATAACAGCTATGTACCTATCTCACAGGTTTAAATAAATTATTTAACTAAAGCAATGCTTATGACCAGGTTCAGCTAAGCTTCACAAATTGTATTTTACTTAATTCAAGTAAAGGTTTGCTTTACAAAGTAAAATATTAAGTTGTAATTTCTCAACATACTCCTACCTCATTTTGTTAAAAAAATATAACTAAGCGTTCAACGGGCCTTATTTACAAGAAAACCTTGTAGAAGAACAAAGTTTTAAAGATGTTCCTTAAATTGCCAAATTGGTTTACATCCAAAATCAAGAAACTTGGTATAGTGAGATTTGTTCTTGTTGGACCAATTTCCGCCATTTCGTAACCAAATTTCATAATAAATTTGGTTTGTAGGAATGGTTTTGTATTCAAATACAAATTTTATGTGCTTTTGGTATCTGCCTCTGCAACACGATTAAAGTGGATTCTAACGTGCATTTTGAAACTAGTTTCAGCTTAAATTTCGCTATCTGGATGGATTTCAGGTAATTCGTAGTCGGTAATTGTGAAATTTAGATCGACAGTTTATAGTATGAGCAACTGCTTGGTGCTACTCGTACACTTCTTACAAGTACAAATAAAATTTGGTATGTGAGGTTGCATTTGAATTTTGGATTGTAAAGAGAATCTTAATTGAAAATTGAGGGAGAATTAGCTAAGCAGGATTGTAATTTTATGCTTCCAAATTACATTTTAATCAAATTATTAATGCGTTAAGTACTAGATCGTTAAATCTTTATAAGATATTTGATTTTAGTTTAGAATTTGCTCTGTAAATGTTTTTTGAGTTTTCGCTGCCATAAATTATATAGTAAGTTGTTTTCGGTGTTTGGCCAATATCTCTAAAACTCTCACAAGTAATCAATATGTACGGTTATTTTTTAAAAGCTTAAGTCATTCTAAGTCTACTTGAGAAATTCGGGAAAACATATCGTTGAACATAATACTCTATAATTCCTTGAGCTTTCGTGACCATATAAATATTCTCGGTTTCCGACCAATATTTCAAAAACTCCCACAGGCATCGGTTGTACGGATGTTTTTCGTGCACAACTACCAATATTCATAATGTGGCCGATAATTTCGTACCTTCTGGAACGACCAACCTACAGTATGGTTCATCCTCGTCGAACACCATTTCACATTATCGACGACGATGAGTGATTCGCATATACTCCCGGCGCCATACTAGAAGCAACGGTACAATTTATAATGGACATTTTTAAAATCCACAGTCAAGTCACAAATGCAGTAGACTAAAATCCATGTTATTAATCTGCTGAACTTTAGCGAGGAGAAACGACTTGACATGTGGGTTTCTGGTTTCCAACAGAAGAAGAATTACAATCCACTGCTTTACATAAACTAATACCCTTGACAGACTAGGGTTTAGCTAAACGCGTTTAGCTAAACTAGTTTAATTAATCTACTACAAAATCAATTAGGTTGACACACTATGAGGCTTAGCAATCCCTGTTTCAATAATAAAATACGGTAGCGCTATGTTTGTCCGGAATCGGTATTAGACAAATGTCATTGACAGAACAACGATATTACAAGAAAACCATACAACTTTTATGATGGATTTTTGATGGTTATAAATATGTATATAGATTTATATTAAATCAAAATTGTTTAAAAAAACAATTAAAAAAAATTAAATTTTTAATTTTAAATTGGACCAATTTGAAAGTAGCTATCGCGAACTCTACTCGATTGTTTTAAAAAAAAAAACGCAGCTTTTATTTGTCATGGTATTATAATACGCACTCTACGGTCACAAGAATGCACAAATGTGTATGTTGGTCCATATCACATACAAAAATCAATTTTTGACATGCTTCGTTTTCGTTACCCACACAATTGTGATAGCCAGCAGGAAAAGGGATATAACCTTGCCCGGCTTGTATATACAATTGTGTAAATTTTGATTACGAGAAACGAATGCGTCAGAATAGAATTATGTTTAAACTGAAGACCAATATACACATTTGTGCATACAATTTAATTTTGTTTTTTCAGAAAAACAACACTAACTATAATAATAATAAAATAATTAATGTTATCAAAAACAATTAATTAATATGTTATATAATTTATGTATTATCAAATTATTATGCTCTTTTTTAAGAATTCCGATTTAACTAAGATCCGTTAAAATACGGAAGACATTACAACCTGTCATTAGTTACATACACATTTGTGTATGTTGAACTTAAATTGAAGCAAAAAAAAAATTTTAACTCGACAGAAATAACTCAAAAAGTAAGCGGCATCTATCATTGTATCACAACACTAAATGACATTGTCCTATTTATAAATTTTAACCTTCATTGTTAGATGGCGTTCTCGCTAAACCCATTTTTATGCGATAAACTTCAAAATATTGAGAGATTAGTGCACTAAACCGGTTTAGTTACTAAACCTAAAACAAAACCCGTTTAGCTAATCTCGAAGTTGACACATTAAGAGGTAAACTCGAAAAAATGATTAAACGCGTTTAGCTAATCGCTAGTCTGTCAAGGGTATAAAACACATGCATTTCGCATAGCATGCGTTATATCGCAAGTTGTCTCTATTTCTAAAAAAACAC
Source organism: Nephrotoma appendiculata (assembly GCA_947310385.1). Lineage (NCBI taxonomy): Eukaryota > Metazoa > Arthropoda > Insecta > Diptera > Tipulidae > Nephrotoma > Nephrotoma appendiculata. The sequence continues at coordinate 182,759,687 of OX371224.1, read as the reverse complement.
ACCGCACCAATGTTGACTACCCCGAGGTCTCCACTATGCAAATTTGCTGATATTTTCTATCATGATAATTTATGTTTGTATGTGTTTTTTTCAATGTATTGGAAAATAGTCGTCGATAAAATATCATATCTGGGAATATTACTATCATGATAATTATTATTATCATGATAATCGTTACCATGGTTATGTCAAAAAATTAGTTTGTCATGCGTATGTGCGAAATGAACAAATTTTAAAGTTAATAATTGTTATTTTTTTAAAACATTAAAAATAAATAAATTTATAATGGATTTTGATAAACAAATTGAAACTTTGTTTAAACTAAGGAGGCTTGAACAAATTGAGAAATTAGAGAAACTTAAAAAAAGGGACAAGCCCAAACGAGCATTTTGGGTTAATCCATTTCTTGCCAAGAGTTAATTGGATTGTTCGGAAGACAATTTTATAGCCGATTTGTTATGGGGGGAAAATGAAAGCTTTAAAAATTTTGCAAGGTTGACTTACGAACAATTTAGTGAAATACTCACATTAGTAAGTATTATTGTGTTATAAAATTTACTATTTTTATAAAATATATTTTTTAGGTAGAGCACCAAATTCAAAAAAAGGATACTAGTTTTCGAACAGCAATTAGCGCTCGAGTTCGACTTGCGATTACTTTTAGGTATATCGCTACGGGAGATTCTTTCTACTCGTTAGAATATTTAACACGGGTTTCTAGAAAAACCTTATCTAAATTCATACCCGAGGTTCTTGCTAGCTTATACTCAACGCTGCAGCCGAAATATCTGAAAGTAAGTATGGTGTAACGTAAATCAATAACACGCGTTTGTCTAATTATTATAGGATTAATTTCATTTTATTAAATCTTTATTCAAATTAACAAAAAATACATAAATTAAAACATACATTTCATTATTCATATATTAAAATAATTCAAATCGTAAAAATATAAATGAAATTCAGTAAAAAAATATAACCACAGCATTCGTCGAAAATTATTTTTTGTCAGTCATTTTAAAGTTCAAAGTCTTCGATTCCGGATAATGTTATTGCATTTTGTATTAAATTAGATCTACCAGAATTTATTTGTATGTCTTCTAAAATTTTAATCCTTTTGGATTCCGGAACGGGATCTTTAAGGGAGTATTGTGAATGTCCAGAATACAATGGCGGTATATTATAGCTTGCATTTATATTACTTTTAATTGGTATCGGTTTTGACATTTTAAAATTTGAAACAGACGGGTTTGGTGGCGAATTGGAATAATTCGTATCTGTAGTGCTAACTCTAGTGATGGCCGAAAAATGATTAATTCATGAATCTGTTGGTAAAAGTGTTGGTGATATATAATTAAATAAATTTGGAGGATTAAGCTCTATGGAACTGGTGGGAATGTTGTAGATAGCTAGAAAATTACTTGATGAATCTAAAGGTGTGTTCATAATTTGATCAAAAAGCAATGAAATTGAATTATCGGAGGATTGTAAACCGCTTTCGGTATTAGATTGATTTTGCTTGCTTTTCAAAATGTTTATTAATTTGTCCCCAATTAAAATTTGAATATCTTTCATTGTAATGAAAGCTTCTGAAGCATTTAAATCGTGTATTTCTTTTAATTGCAAGGCCACTGTCGATGAAAAGGATTCAAAAATGTCTGCTTGTTTTTTAAATGGAGTACTCGTGACTAGTTGAGCAATCGCCGCATCGTATTTGTCCATTTTTTCTGTTATTCTAGTTGCGGTTTTGCTATGGGTTTGTTTGGTGTCCCGATACGATTGATATGTAAATTCAACTTCTTCCGGTTCCACTTCTTCCGGGACTGTAACGTCCCACTAAAACAAAAAAAATATAATTAGGACCTTGATGTAAATAATTAGGGCCATATGTTAAGAAATATTGTTTAATGAAAATGTGTTAAATATAATTTTTTTTATTGTAGATGAATAATACGGAACCTGAATGGGAAAAGGTAATTGACGATTTTTGGAGAATTTGGAATTTTCCGCATACACTTGGTGCAGTAGGCGGAAAGCATATACGGATCAAGCAACCACCACATTCAGGATCAAATTTTTTTAATTTTAAAGGTTTCCACAGTATTGTTTTACTACCAATTGTCGATGCTCATTCAAAGTTTATTTTTATTGATGTTGGTGTAAACGGTAGGCCCTCAGACAATACGATTTTTGAAAATTCAGCGTTTTTTAAAAATATTCCGAGTTTGCATATTCCAGCGCCAGGTTTTTTAAACGGTGAAACTATGCCAGTTTCAAACTATTTTATAGGTGACGATGCTTTTAAATTGGATCGGCATATGATGAAGCCTTATTCCAGATGCCAAATGTTAACGACAAAACAAAAAATTTTTAACTATAGAATTTGTAGAGCCAGGCTAACGGTAGAATGTGCATTTGGTAGACTAGCCACCAGATTCCGGATATTACACAAGCCAATTGATGTTAAAATCGAAACAATCGATATGATCGTTAAAGTATCGGTAACCATTTAGATGATATGCAGCCAAATGCTTTACCATCAAATTTTTATAATATACATCTACAAGAGCAAAGTACAACAAACAATGTAAAAAATTTTAATAAAATGAGAGACACAATTGCAAATTTTTGCGTTGGTAAGAGAGATGTGCCATTTCAATGGAAAAAAATTGAATAAAATTGTAATTGCGATTGTCAAAATTTAAACTAAATAGTATAATATGAAATAAATAAAATCTGGACTTACTGAATTATTTATAGGAACTGCGTTTTCATTTATTTCAAAATTGTTTGTTGTGGCTCTTAACACTATTACTTCATCCAAAAATGTTAGTTCATCGAAGAGAAACCACAAACTATTAACGAAGAATTAAATGTGGACGATCACTTTCTTCAAAGTGTTAAAGCACTAATTAAAGATTTACCGGAGCATGTAAAAGGCCAGGCTCGGATTGATATCCTCTCATACGTGACACATTTACGTAACCAACATTTAAATAATTAATTTGTGTGAATGTATGTAATTAAATTGTGATTTATTGTAATTTTATTGAAATAAAATTCATTACATTTACTATATTTATTTAGAAAAAATATATTAATTACGTCATCCTGTTAAGGCAGCCGCCTCAGTATTGACATATTGGCCAATAGTATCCCTTATTTGTAAAGAGCTACGGCCCCCTAACACGTGCCGATTGCGTGATGGTTGCAGAGATTTAAGATGGTTCAGCCTCATGCCTCTACATCCCTGATTGTATGTTGTGGTTGACATCCTCCCAGTCTACAAATCTTGGAGGCAAATAAGTTTGTTTTGCTTCTTTCGTCAGCCTTAAAAAATTGTGCAACGCGACACATGCACACACGATTTTTTCGGCGATATCGGCGATTCGGCGATATTTTTTCGGCAACATGTTCAATGTTGTTAACAGTATACGCAATCGGCACACTAAAATGCCAAACGATTTCTCGATGCACCGTCTCGCACGAGATAACCGCTTGTTAAAAATTTCTTTTTCCTTTATTAGACCTACACCCGGATATGGTTTCATTATGTGCAGAGTTAGAGGAAACGCTGCATCCGCAACAAAAAAATGTGGTACCATATTTAATGTCCCTGGTAGTATTGTTGGCTTTGGGAGCAAACGTTTGCCTTGAGATAGGCGCCTACCGCGCCTATGTGTTTTGCGAACCATATGCTCCCACATCGATGTGTGTAAAAACATTCCGAGCATCGCATGCAGCTATTAATACAATGCTGTAAAAGCCTTTGTAGTTATAAAATTGGTTCCCGGTATCAGGAGGGCATTTTAAGGCAACGTGCTTAAAATCGATGGCACCTTCACAATTAGGAAAATACCATAGCCGTTTAAAATCTTTGGCTGTTTGACTAATTTCATTAAGATTAGGTTCTGTCGTATAGATTCCACCATGCGCGCTCCACAAAGCTTCACACGTTTCATAAACGATTTTGCATACAGTTTTTTTGCCGACTTTGCAGCTCCAAGCCAAGCTTTGGAAAGAGCAACCTTGAGATAAATATCTGCAAATGAAAATTTAATATTAATTCATTGACAAAGATTTTAATCTATCAAACACTTACAATAACGTTAGAGCAAGGCGAAATTCATAGCTTAACTAATTACGACTGTTTTCCAACATTTGTGGTCGCACAACTTCTATCAGCATGTTAAAAACCTCACGTGTCATGCGAGTGTGTATAAAAAACTGCTGTTGATCCTGCATCTTAATTTCTAAAAACATTACTTAAGATAAATTATTACATATACCTCATAATAATCACGTCGATTATAGAATCCGCGGGAGCAAATCGATTGCGGATTGAAAACTGCATATAAAAAAATATAAAACAATATTTTAAATCATAGTATCTTAGAAATTCCTATGGATTTTGATACAATTAGTAAAGTAAAATTTGTTTTAGATTCGCAACTATTTTATTGCGTTTGTGCGGGGAATCATAAAAAATGATTTGTGTGGAAATTAATACATATTTTCCAGACTACTTTGATTTATAGCAATTGTTTTTATATTTATTTAAAGAAATCTATTTTGTAATATACATGTATGATTTCAGATTATTTACAGTTATAGTTTAAACAAAAACTATATTAAAACAACAAAAAATTTTAAAATAGAAAAAAAAATATAAACCAAATTTTGGTTTAAACAATTAAAAATTTAGAAAATAGTCTTTAAGGATATTTTTAAAGTTGTCCTTAGATAAATTGAAGTCAAATAGGTCGTCGATTAAGTTGAAAGATTTAGACATCCTATTAATGGGTTGTTTTCTTCATAGTTAGTAGAATGGTGTTCAAGTACCCTATTAAAGCGCCGATATTTCCAGCCGAAAGATAATGCAGATAGTGTCTTGACTATTTGTTAAACTCTCTTTATTCTCTCGCTCCTATCGATTTTTAAATTACTATAAACTGAAAAAATTTTCCCTTCACCCGAATGATACAACCCGATTCTAAATTCGTAAATTCTTAAGTTCATGACTGATTTTTGCTGTATTCAAGACACTATCTGCATTATCAGTCGGCTGGAAAATGTCGGCTAACTTTAACAGTATTGAAAAATATCGGCTGAGAAATGTCGGCTGATAACTTTCGGCTAAAGCATATTAATATTTTACATTTCATATTATATTTTCGGTTGAGATAGGAAAGACACTATCTGCATTATCGATTTTTTTTTACTTTCGGCTGGGAAATATCGGCTTACTTTAACAGTATCTACGCGATCCCCACACGTGTCGGTTGTGTTTTAATTTTTATACAGGGATTCTTTAACAATAAGCACTACTTCCACTCATTTTATATATATATATATATATATATATATATATATATATATATATATATATATATATATATATTTTTATTATTATTTATTCAAAAAAAAAAAAAATATAACGAATTTTGTGCCGAAAAAACGGCAGAAGCAAATTCGCGTAATACATAAAAATACAACATAATCCTAATATTTACAAAATTAAATGATTAAAATGAGAATAAAATGTGATAAAAGCTTACAATAAAATGACTAAGATACTAATACTATTACTACCATTACCAATACTACTACTTTTACTACTAAATTTCAACTTCATAATATGTGACTAAATACATCAAGTTTTATGTAATAACCCTGAATAAATAGGAGATATCAACAGTTTCAAATAGCCATTGTTTAACTCTAGGTAAAAAGGACTTCAAATGAATGTCCTTCCTAATGTAAATTGGTAGCGCATTAAAAAAGGTTGGTGCAGCGACCAGAATAGAGCGTCGGAAGTGGTCATTGAAGAATCTTGGGATGTTACAAAGAAATTGATGGTTACCGCGAAAATTGTAACGAAAATCGCTTCTCATTATTTGTTGACCACTTCGATTAAAAAAAACTCTCAATACCTTATAAACATACAAATGTTTCAACGGCAAAATATTCGTCGTAAAGAATAAATTCCATGATGGTTCAGTTCTTGGTTTCTTTAGATATATTCTCAAAATCATTTTCTGTAGAACATATAAAGGATACGAAGTTGCAGCATAACAACCACCCCAGCACGACAATCCATATTCCAATTTAGCCATAACTAGCGCACGGTAAGCTATTTTTAGAACCGACGGAGGACAATAATCACGAAGAAGGTAGAAAATTCTAGCAGTTGATGACAGATACTGGTGGACTGAATTAACATGCGTTTTCCAATTAAGGCAAGTATCCAAGTGAACACCAAGATATTTAAACGAGTCAACTTGTTCGATATCAAAGCACTCAGAGTGGCAACCACTAGACGCACATTCATACCTGCTGTGATTAGTCACCCGCGGCAAAATAGACGTATTAAAGCTACCAGACAATTTAAACAACATGAATTTAGTTTTCCGGCTTAAGATCAGGCGATGTTTGTCGAACCATGAGAGTAAAACTTTTAAATCAGAATTGATCATCGAAATAACGTTGCTGGGAGAATTCCCACAGTAAGCCAGAGCAATGTCATCAGCAAACCCGGTTGAATAACCATGAAGATTCAATTTAAATACGGAGTTTGTATAAATGAGAAACAGCAGAGGGCCTAATACTGAACCCTGGGGAACACCAACGTCAATAAATTTCGGATCGCTTAAATTATCATTTATCTTAACTCTCACCGATCTACCATCTAAATACGATGCTAACCACTTATTTGCCACTCCTCTAAACCCTATATCATACATAATAGATAGCAGAAGCTTGTGATCAACCATATCAAAGGCTTTAGCTGTATCAATAAATAAAGCACCGCAGCTATTACCTTTATTTAAACCAGTGTTGATTGTATTTAGAAAATCTAACAAGACCGATTCGGTACTCATACCATGACGAAAACCATGTTGATGGATACTCAGCACACCCGTTTTATCTAAAAAATTGGAAACCCTATTTTTAACTACCTTTTCAAGAACTTTTAGGATTACTGGCTGCAAGGCAATAGGTCTATAATTACCTTTATCAAGGCGATTACCATTCTTGAAAAGGGGAATTATAGTTGCTGTTTTCAGTCGATCGGGTACAACTCCCAACTCAAAGGAAAGGTTAAAAATGTGTGCAAGAACGGGACTAATATGCCCAGCAATGACTTTTAATATATAATTACTCAGGCCAACATTATCAATTGAGTATTTAGGTTCTAAAGCACAAATAATTGAAAAAACTTCATAACTAGATACTGGGGTCATAAAAAACGTTGTCGGACCGAAATCAAAAGGCAAATTGAAACTAGGTGACGTGTTGACAGAGTCAAATTTAGCACCTAAATCTTTAGCAACACTAGAAAAATAACAATTAAACTCATTAGCAATTTCTAGATCACTCGTAAGAAGTTCTCCGTTCTGTGCTAAAATAGATTTGACTAGTGAAGTTTTAGGTTTACGAGTCAGAATCTCGTTCACTAAAATCCAGTTTTTTTTTATATCACCGCGGTTAGCAGAAAAACGCTTAGAATAATAGGTTTCCTTTTCATTTTTGATATCTACATTAATTATGGTGCACATTCTGTTATAGCTATCACGAAGTACTGCAATTATCAGGACGCTTATTTAACTTGGACCGCAGTTTATTCCTTTTATTAATACGTCGCGCAAGGTCAAAGGAGATCCAAGGCTGCAGGCGTTTGATTTTAGACGAGCAATAAGTGTAGCAGCGTTCCAAGATAATAAAAATATTATCCAAAAATACCTCAAGAGCTAGAGATGGATTGTCGATGTTAAAAATGAACCCCCAGTCCATATGATTCAACCTTTCATATAACAACAACAGATTGAGTTTCTTTCTACTTCTCGTGGAATTTTGGTTCAAATTAGACCTTGGTAACAGTATCTGAGAAGCCTTAAACCGTATCTCAATCAAGTGGTGGTCAGAAATTTTTAAGTCCACAGCCGATGTTCTTATACCTGAAAGATCATTAGACCTAAGTCTAGCAAAAAAGTGGTCAATACACGTTGAAGAAGAAGCAGTAACCCGCGTGGGAGTACAAATCAATGACTCAAGCCCAAAACATGACATAAGGTTTAGATAATCAATGCTGTTGCTTGGAAACCCAAGAATATCAATGTTAATGTCTCCAAAAACAAACAGATTTTTTGACCTAATACTGCCCAAAACCTCGGCCACTTCCCGAACATAGACACTCACAGCTGTAGATTGAAGTCGATAGATGCATAAAAAGACATATAAATCAGAAGAAAATCTCCACTCAACCTTTATGATATCGGCTGATGGTAAGTTATGGGCACTAACTGAGCAATCTAAATTTGAGTCAAAAAAGACGGCAACACCACCTGCTCTATACGAATCATTGCACGCACCGAACAACGTATAACCATTTAAATTATATGAAGACAATTCATTAGTGTGAATCCAAATTTCACTTAAAAATATAAACGAGGGCCTTGTGTTATATGCATTAATATTGGCAACCAGTACGTCAAAATTCCTTCGAAGACTTCGAACATTTTGATGTACAATTAAAAAATCCGCAAAATCACAATTATCCATAAAAACTGAAAAGGTTATTGAATCGCGAGAAATGTACTGAAAAATAAATTACAAATACAATCAATACGTCTAAATAAGCAGATAATTGTAACAAATAAAGATCAGACAGCCAATTAATTTGCAAAGTTAACGTTATATTCATCTGTTGATATATCGAATTCAAAGCTATTACATCACACGAAGGTAATGCAGATATTCCAAAATGAATACACGGAAGTATCATACAAAAAGAACAGTCTGAATTAACTAATAGAATATTAGATGCGCCTAAAAGTCCTAAAAGTGTTAACAAAAAAAGACTTAAAATTACTGAGTTATGAAGTAGAAATGTAATATTTATGAAAATAAGAAATAGTTTATGAAACAATAATAATAATAATAGCATTAATAATAATGGTAGTAAGAACAATAAAAAATATTTAAAATTAGGTCGATATAAAATAAAATAGCAAGGATTCAAACTAATATTGTAGAACTTAAGGTGAATAAAATAACATTTGTAGGGTTTTAAAGTAATTTTACAATGAAAATGTATATGAAATGTAAGATTAACATAAAATTCGAAATGAAATCTGATATAATAAAATTTGACAGTGACCAAAAATAAAAATGAAAACATTAATAAAAACAGATGTGTCACTAATTTAAGATTAAAAACTATATAAGTGTTAATAATAAATTGTGATAAATTGTGGAAAGTACAATGAAATGAAACTGTGGTGATTAAAAACAAAAGAGTGGTGAATAAAAAGAAGAAAATGTAGTTTGTTGTGAAAAATTGTGGGCTTAAACTAGTATTATAATTATGCGAGACTAGAGAATGGAAGTTAACAGGTCTTAATAAATAATATAGAGTTATACTTATTTGTGCTTCATAATTAATTTCAGGAATCCAGGGCCTGCTCACTGTTCTGGTGTAATGTTTCAAGTTTACGGATATCGGCTTTTGACTGGATCCTGTTGATGGTAGCTCCTTCAGATTTACGGATGAGTATATTGCCCTCAGAAATCCACAGGTATTTATATTTTGATAACTTTTTGAGTTTAAGTGCTTCGCGAAATAATGAGTGACGTAAAGATGTGAGATGGTCGCGAAAATATAACTGAATATTTTGTTCCGATTTAAATCCAATTTCGTTGGCATATAGTGTAGGTTTTAAACGCTTTTTTTGTTGCATCGCCTTAGTTTTGGAAACTTGATCTTTAAATTTCATGATTAATTTGACATCACCAAATTTACTTTTATGTGAATTTTGTCTATTAAATTTGTTGGACGACATGTATTCGCAACTCGATATATTGAATACTAATTCCTGGCATTGTAAGTGGTTCAATAACTCCTCAGCTACAGCCTTTGGATCTCTCGAATTGTCCGGAAGACCAGCAACAATCACATTGGAATTCAATTCGCGTTGCTGAAAACCATCACATTTAAACTCCAGTTCGCAGATACGGATGTCTTGTTTTTTATACTCGTTTTCAAGGCGATGATATTTGTTTGTTAAAATTTCATTCTCCTTGGTTAGCTTCTCAATTGAAATTTTTACGTCATCCAGTGCTTTGCAGCAGAAACTTACTGAGGCTTCAAGTGCGTCTAACTGGTTTTTCATTGCTTGCAGGATAATAACCACATCGCTTAAAGCTGGGGTATCGTTGTTGAGTAAATTTGGATTGTGACTGGTATCGCCAATATCATCCAAGATGGAACTGTTGGATTTGCTGCGACAATCAGGGCACAGCCACGAAGTAGAACCACAATACCAAAAATAAACTTAAATTTCTATTAATTATTAAATTTATTATTAATTATTATTATTATTGTAGTTTAAACTTTTTCTTTTAGAATAAATGATATTAATTAAACTAATCACTCAAATTTTATGTTTTCTTTATATGGATTTAATTTTAATTTATTTAATTTAGAATATTATGACACAGAACGATGTTGCTAGTAAGAATGTATCATTTGAATTTATCATTTATTTGTTGAATATATATATATATATATATATATATATATATATATATATATATATATATATATATATATATATATATATATATATATATATATATATATATAAGTGGGTTTTGGTAGTACCCTGTAAGTCACTACTATCAAACCAATAATTAAACGTACTGAACGGTAATTATTTTATTGGTTGATTGATGAAGTTGAAATATTTGTATGTTAAGCAGTTCCACAAATGTATTCGATCTGAGCAGTCATCACTCATCATTATAACTAACCAAAGAAAATATATGTCTAATAAAATACAGTGATTTTCCGTAAATTATTTGTTTGGCGTTTATTATTTTCCTACATGTGGGCTCAACCGGGATCTGATTAGTGTTGAATAAGCTGTATAAATGAAATATAGATTTTCATGAAGGTGTTATAATAAAAATCTTGTGGTGTTCGTTTTATAAGCTTGTACGTCGGAAATTATTGAGATACGTAAAAGTGCTGTCTTCCATAATAAAACTGTTGCGAATTATTGTTGGAAATAAACTAATGATAGTGAAAATTGATGTGAAAAAAAAAATATAAAACACGTGTTATTGCAAAATTGTTAATTTTGGCTGAAAAGAAGAAAACCGTAGACGATCGAGTTTTTGTAACGGGTTAAGAAACATTGATTTTGTGTTGATCTGTTTGGCAGTTTACTGTTCATCGAAGGAAACTTCAACTAAGCGTATGCATAATAAGGGACACTGTGATTCGTGATAGATAGTGCTACTTTGGTTATTGTCGTGTTGACTGTGATACATTTATAGAATTCTTTTACGAATAGAATAGAAAATCTAGAGGATAACAAGTTACAATTAAAATAGATTACTGTTATCAAAATGCCAAAAAACGAAGGGGGAAATAAAAATTCAAATAACGCGAATTCAGATAACGAGAACAATCGAGATTCATTTTATCAGGCAATGATCGAGAGAATGAAAAGTGGACACGGTACATTTTTGGAATCTTCTGATGAAGGCGATGAAGGAAAGAAGCAAGGTTCGCAGTCCAAATCCAATCACCAATATTCACGACAAAAAGCGGAGCTACTCGAAAAGGAGATTGAACTCAAGAATAGAGAAATAGAGCTTTTGAAAAAGGAGAATGAATTGATAAAGGGTAACACGAATATTGGTAATGCAGAGCTGAAGCGTCAGTTTCTTTTTAAAGATGTGGAAGATTCAATGATTAAGTTCAGCGGCGATGATTCTTTTCCAATTGAGAAGTGGATAGAATCTGTTGATGAAACAGCCCGGTGTTAAGGTTGGACCGACCTACAGAAAACAGTTTACTCGAAAAGGTTGTTGACTGGAACAGCGAAAGAAAGTTTGAATGCTACGGACGCGACGGATATTTGGAATAAATTAACTGACTTAAAAAATCCGATGAATCACTTCAAAAGCTACTTAATTGCTATGCGAGCTTTGGGTAAGCTTGCCGATGTCGAGAATCCAGCAATTATTCAATACTGTATTGATGATATTTCAGACCACGAACCAAACAAAGCGATATTGTATGGATCTACAGGAATGGAGGATTTCAAAAGAAAGTTAGATTTGTACGAACAAATGAAAACCAAAATGAAATCCAAGTCAACTCCGACAGCGGAACCGGATAGTACTAGGCAAGCAAAGCGGAAGTTTTCACCAAAATGCTATGGTTGTGGTACGAGGGGTCATATTAGCAGCAAATGCCTCAACAAAGAACAGGGTCCAAAATGTTTCAAATGTCATGAGTATGCCCAAACTCATGACATTTATCGCCAAACTGCACAGTAAAACCAACCGATATCAAACTATGTGCGGCAATTAAAGGCGAAACAAGCATGCCAGCCAGAGATGTAAAAAAAATTGAAATCCGAGGTAATAACTTGTACGGAAATGGTGGATAGCGGAAGCGACATTAATCTGATGGCTATGAATAAATATCTGAGTATTGGAGCACCAGAAAATAATCAACAAAAAACAACGTTTAAAGGGGCAGGATTGAATAAATTATTTACCATTATTAGGTTTTTTACAGAGCTTACCATTGACGGTGAACAATTTAATACCATTTTCCACATTGTCGAAGATAAGGTTTTGCCAGTGGACGTGATTCTGGGAAAAGAACTGATAAGTCAGACGATAACAACCTTTACACCCTATAGTATAACGATGAAGAAATTTATCCCGGAGAATTATTCGATCGTTGCCGATTACGACAGTGGATTACCGGACATGTCCAACATCGGAGATAAGAAGCTTGCGGCATCAATAGAGCATATGATAGTTAATTACAATCCAAAAATTAGGAAACAAGATTCAGATATAGAAATGAAGATTGTTGTAAATCATGATCGACCAATATACCAACGACCAAGAAGAATTTCACCATTGGAAACCGAGATTGTTACGAAACAGGTAGACGAATGGATTGAGGAAGGCATTATAAGACACAGCAAATCGGAATATGCAAGCCCTATAGTACTTTCAAATAAAAAGGATGGATCGAAACGACTATGTGTTGATTTTAGGAAGCTGAACGAAGCCATAGTAAAGGACCGGTATCCATTGCCACTTATTGAAGACCAAATAGATTTAATACAGGGGCAAAGGTTTTCTCAACTTTAGATCTGAGAAATGGGTTTTTCCATGTTCCTGTGGCACAAGATAGCATTAAATATACGGCTTTCATAACACGTTTTGAAGAAGAAACTCTGTGTATATATGGATGATTTAGTGGTACCGGCAAGAGATGAGCAGGAAGGTTTGATGAAGCTGACAGAAGTATTGAAGGTAGCCGAAGAGAATGGTCTGCAGATAAAGTGGAAGAAATGTCAGTTTTTATCTAAGTTTATCGAATATCTTGGATATGAAATAGACGATGGAAAAGTGAAGCCATCAACAAGAAAAAAAACAACAATCCATAAATTTCCAGAACCCAAGAATGCAGTCAAAATTCAGAGTTTCTTAGGATTGACGGGATATTTCCGAAAATTCGTAGAAAATTACGCGACAATTGCAAAACCTTTGTCAGATCTGCTTCAGAAAGATTCCAAATTTGTTTTTGGAGTTGTGCAGAGAGAAGCATTCGAACGATTGAAGTGCATCTTAACTAGTGAACAAGTTCTCAGGATTTACTCCCCCTTGGCCGAGACAGAACTCCACACCGATGCCTGTAAGATTGGTCTTGGCGCAATCTTATTACAAACAGACGATGAGAGTGCAATTTTTAACCCAGTTTTCTACTATAGCAAAAAAACCTCACCCGCTGAGGAAAAGTACAATAGCTATGATTTAGAAATGTTAGCGATCGTAGCAGCGTTAAAAAAATTCAGGCTGTATTTGCTAGGGTTAAATTTTAAAATTGTTACTGATTGCGCAGCCTTTAAGGCACTCTATTAAAGCTAGCCGATATTTCCAGCCGAAAGATAATGCAGATAGTGTCTTGACAATTTGTTAAACTCTCTTTATTCTCTCGCTCCTATCGATTCTTAAATTCCTTTAAACTGAAATAATTTTCCCTTCACCCGAATTATACAACCCGATCCTAAATTCGTAAACTCTTAAATTCATGACTGATTTTTGCTGTATTCAAGACACTATCTGCATTATCAGTTGGCTGGAAAATGTCGGCTATCTTTAACAGTATCTTTAAGGCAACCATGGAGAGAAAGGAACTAACAACAAGAATTGCAGGGTGTGCACTCCGACTTCAAGAATTCAATTATAAACTTGAACATCGCCCTTCACATCGCATGCGCCACGTCGATGCGCTGAGTTGCAGTCCAGTTGTACTATTTTCGTTTATTATTTTCGTACACATATATATATATATATATATATATATATATATATATATATATATATATATATATATATATATATATATATATATTTTTATGAGGCACAATTTAAATTTTAATTTAAAAGTTTTAATTAAATTTTTTTTTTTGTATGTATATAAATACTTGGTCCACACAAGTCGTAAACAGAATATTCAATAAAAACGTTCAACTGAGACTGACTGACGATCGGCTTATTTCTAGTCTTTTTCTAGTGGAGGAGAAGGACAGGGTAGAAAAACAATTATTATTGGAATAGGGAATTTTTTTTTTTTCAGGGATGGGAACGAGAACCGAGAAAGGGCCATCGTTACAAGTTATTGCAACAATACCGCTCGTCTTCAATTTCAACAACCCGAAGTTCAAACCAATTATTTAGAAAATCTAAAGAAACATAATTCTCATAAATTAGTTTACCATCGACAATGAACTCAACTTCTCGCTACGACTTTTTAATACTGATTTCCGAAATTACATCCCAAGAATCGTGCAAACCAAATACTGCATCCTTGATGTTATTTTTTTCAATATTACTTCTATTTTCTCATTATCGCTTTTTCTATTTACCATTTCCTCTAGCATTAATATTTTTCTGTACTTTACCCTTTCGCGGACTCGTCGGTATATACTGACACAAACAAAATAATTAAAAAAACACTGTCTCAGAGGAAGTGTTTCAATTTTTATTATACACCAATTTTTTTTTTTGTGATATAATCGGTACTATAACCGGTTTGACCAAAATGGTGAAGAATTTAAATTATAGTATGTGTCCTGTAAAAACTATCCTTAAATAATTGTGCGCCCGCGAAAGGCTTTAATCATTTGGATTAAATTTTGATCCATTGGTTGACACTTTGCAGTTACATTTATGCAATTTATTTCCAACTTTTTTAAGTTTACGTAAAATCGGCAACTTTTCTTTCGTATAATAGGATGCGGCAAAATCGGCTATTGTCTAATCGGAGATTCGTTAAATCGGGTTAAACCTGTAGTTACAAAGTTTTAAGAATATTTTTTTTATTTATTATCAAGAAGTCAAACCCACGTAGTTCTATATTGCTTCATGTACTTGTAACTTTAATTTTCAATATTGAAATTTGACTTATTCATAAAATAGAGAGACAATAAAAAATTTCATTTCTTTTTACACCAAACAAAACCCATTAAAAATGATTGTATTTCGTTTTTTAATTTTATAAATTTTTTAAGGTGACATACATGACACAAAACAATAAAAAAAAATCCACCAGCGAACATTATAAATTTTTTAACAATAAAATCAACTTTGTTATCAACCATATACCATATAATGTTCTCGTACCCATATCATACACAACACATAAACGGCAAAACGAAAAGAAAAATTCTGTTCGTTTTAAATATAAGATGATGATGATGGTACCTTTCAATCGTCTATTTTCCACAAGGCATAAAAAATTTCCCAATTTTTTTTTTTTTGGTTTTTCGCCGCCATATTATATGGCATGTGAACTGAATTTGAATTTCAATTTCGTGTTGGAATAAAAAAAAAATTAATAATTGAACATCAAATCAACCACGAAATTTTTATTTTATATTTGTTACATTTTGATGACCGCGGAGACACGTTTTCTTTGAATAAATTCCCAAACTTAAAAAATATATGTGAATCGAAATAAGATATTTCGCTCTATGGCAACACCAAGTGTGAATTTATTTATATACGTTTATGTTTATGTGGGAGTCGAATCTGCCCTCTCTTTGCAGTATAAAAATAAAGAGGAGCACGCACTCATATAAACTTTAACCCTTCATTAATTTGGTCTCATCGTAATTCAACGCACATAAAATACTAGTAAATATTGACAAAACTATAAAAAAGGTCGCCCGCCCTATAAAATACCATCATAACATTGATAATAATGTTTTCTATAAAAAAAAATCGTACTCATCAGATGGTTCCTATTTTAAAAATCAAATTATTTAGAATTTTCGATTTGATAACCATTTTTATGATTCGTATGTCTACGTGTGTCTATTTGTTTTACTGGAAAGAGTGAAAGCTGAATTATTAATAATCTAGGGGCTCTATTCTTGGTGCTCGGCCATCCCACCCCGGTAAATCAATATAAGTGGCTACCAATTAGAGATTTATAACAATATTTAAGCATCTCCGAATCGCCGATTTTATTAGATGATGGAAATTTCACCTTCTGCCGAAATCATTCATTCGATATTGGATACAATTACATATATTTGTACACATAATTATAATTTAAGATATTGTTACGAATTTACCAAGTCAAATCCAGTTCGTGACACTGGATTGTGAATGTCTCTACATATAATTATTCATTTATCAACTCTCCAACATTTACAATTACTTTAAATCACATTACTAATATCATTTTAAACAGCACTAATAACACTGTGCTAGTTGAAAAAAGTGAAAAGTTGGGCACCCAGGAGGTAAACCTAATTCGAGTACGCATTCAATGGAGCTTATCCCATTTCAAAGTTAGTTCCCATTTTTGAGATATCGTTTTCGACATGTTTTGGCTCTGAGTCAAAAATTTGTCAAAATATATACTGATTTTCACGTTGATAGCTCTTGAACCATTGAGATTTTGGTTTTGCTTTTTTTCAGCGAGGTTGTTCCTATTATTCCGGCCGAATAATTGCGCCCAGTGGGTTTGAATTTATTTGAATCATTAAGATTTTCGTTATGCTTAATTCAGCAAAGTTATTGGGCAAGTCAAGATAATCAACTTTGCCGAACGTATCAAGACCGAAAAACCACATCCACCATATATGTGTATATTACGTAGGCGAAGGTTAGGCTAGGTTAGGTTAGAGTAGTTGCTTCCGTTGTTGTGATACCACATGATCCTATTTCCCCTTTATCTCTGTTCAAACCATTAGGAGCTACGTATACGTAGCACAAAATATGTCGCACTCCACAGTCCACGAAGGTCTGAAAGGCTGGCCATACTGTACATGCCCAATTACCAATGCCTTCTGTATGATGGTCCTGAACACGAGCATAGGAAATTAATTAAAGTCTCTTCCTCCTTTTCGTCCATGCAACTTCTATAAAGACATTCGTCTGTAGCCCCACCCTTGTTCCCCAAAAAGGCTGGGTCTTGTCAGTTTTGGCAAAAACTTCACAGATGACTACGGCCCCTACCTTGCCGTCTAGAGAAACATGGGTTCATCTGTGCAGAGATCCGTATACACAGGTAAGGCTAAATTCCACTGGAGGTCGGTATACTTAGACCAAACAGGACGCTTATTTCAAATAAGATACAAATCACATATCAACGACATAACCAAATTTAAATAAAAGTACATAAAATTAAGTTTCGCACAATACATAAAAAAACTGAAAATCTTAGGTACGACATTTGTATACTGTAGCTATACAATCGTGGGTGACATTTGTTGAAATTTGCAAAAGGAAGAAGATCCCGAAGACGACACGAATGAATCAGAAAATTAAAAAAGTTAAGAAAAATGTTAATTTTTTAGAAAAAAAAAATTAAGAAAAATCACCATAAAACCAACTGAATCGATTTAATTTTCTTTTACATAGTTTCTAGTGTATCTATATTTGTCGAGGCGATATTTATTCCATCGTTTTTATTCGATTTAAATTCAGTAAATGGACAAAAAATGATAAAACAATGTTTTTCATCAAAATGAAAAGAAAAAAAATTGATTGATTGATTGATTGAATGATTCGACTGTAAGACCAAGTACTTGACAATTGTCCTGGATAACGCCGGGCCTATTCCTACAGCCTGTTTACACATAACTATAGGAAGGATAGGAAGGTTTTTTTTTTATGGGACGGAACGATCCGGTTTCAGACACCTAGCGATCGTACGGCACAACACCATTCTAATATACTAGAGGAAGGATAAAGGCTTAATAGGTTTGATGGATAACGATGGTATTGGTCTTCGATTGCTTCTCTAAATCAGCAACTTGAGGGAAAAAATTTATTATTTCGCGTACATCTGAAAATTTCCTGAAATTTAATTCTAAATTAATATTTTCCAGCTTCCTAAATAATATAAACATTTATTAATTTAATCCTAATGCAATTCCAGAACTTACAGTAGAATTCGCTGAGACCGTAATTATTTAAATTATATTAAAAATTACTCTAGAATCCATTAGTATTTAACAAAAAATATATGTGAGGCATCCCAAAGGCAATGGATTTCGGAAAACTATTAATGTTATTCAATACCAGATTAAGTACTGGATTGGATATTTCAAATAAATTTGGATTATTTCGCAAAAATTTCAACTGTTTCATTAATTTTGGTCACCAAAGAATATTCGATTAATTACCAAGTAAATTATACTGCATAGGACATAATATCCCATGCTCAATGAAGCCTTACTATTCCTCAACCAATTACTGTCAAGTATGGTATGCACAATTGGATTAGTATTCTAACATTATGCTCAATGGAACTAGGCCATCTCTCAACAAATGATGGCCAAATTCGGTGTGCAAAGCTGAATTTGACAAGTTTTTGGGATTCGGATATAATGAATAAAACTAGGACGTCTCCTAACCGACAACTTAAAAATTCATTTTGCAGAGCTAGGCTAGGATTCTAATAAGAAAGGTCACTTTATTTTGGGATTTTAACGTGTCTATTTGATGAAGTTCAACCATTTAACCATTCTGAGTAGAACTTGGGAACCCAAAAATATATATTGGCAAATCAGGTATTCAGAATTGGGTGGGGATTTATAAATGGACTTTAGAGGAGTTCTGGAGTTCAGCCGTGCTAGTATGCTGAGTTAATGCTGAGCTAAATCGAGACTCAAACATAAATCCAGGATGAAGTTCTTAATTTTTCTACAAAACAAATCCGAAAACAATCGGCGCTGGAACTATTCAGTTCCTCCATTCACCATAGCCGAAACAAACTTGGCCTTAGCCCGCTAAGAGCTGGCCCAGTCAAATCCAGCTTCCGAAAACTAAAGTTTGCTAGAATTCCAATCCAGCCCAATTCATACCCAAAAATTAATTTATGCATCTTCCACAGTATACTGTCTAGAAACAGGTTACTGAGATAATTCCGACCGACACGTGACAGTCAATCAAAAAAAGATTAAGCTTTACGTGGGCTGATGTCACGAACGGATGATAAAACTACTCGGAAGGCTTCTAACATCATTGGTGCATGAGGAAGCCGTTGAAAAGTTTTTAGAACTCAAATCAATCGATCTATCAGAGAAAATTGTACCAGCAGTAAGCAATCTTAAAAAAATAGTCAAAATTAAAAGCCCGAGGGCACATCAAAGATTTACTTGTCTTTATCAACGAAAATAAAAATTAAAAACCATTTTCCCTTTGCCATGCCGTAACACAACGCACATTACACGGAAAACTGACACAACCCAAAAATTAAAATTTTGCAGGAGTGGAAAAACAAGAAATAAAATACTAATTAAGTTGTTAAATTCCAAAATCATAAAACGAAGAACGACACTTTGCGCTTATTATTACCGGTGAAGGAAAAACAAAAATGTTTTTATTGCGGGATATGAAATCAAAGATTACGCATCTTTCTAGTGAATTACCTCAAAGACCCATGCTAAGCACGGCTTCATTAGGTCAGCTTTACCTTCCTTTTTTCCCTCCCATTTACCTATAAAATCCGTTTTAACTGCGACATTAAATTTTTCGGTGAATCCCAAATGAAAAGATAGAAATGAAAATAAATAAATTTAAGGCCATTTTTGAGATGTAGATTTTTGTTTAAATTTTATTTTCGAGAGAGCAGAATAAAACAATACAATAAAAAATCTATTACAACTTAGTTTGAAACCAGAATCGAAATCGTGTGTAGCTTGGCTGAAAAAGTTCATTTTTTTCAGTTGTGTCACCCCTCCATACCACGTGTGACATGAGGTCTCACCGTTTTTAACCAGTCTAAAATGTTTTATTTATATTATTTGAAATTGGAAATTAAGTACAAATCTTAATAAATACATTTTATTAAACACTTGTTTTTTATTTCGCAAAATTATTTATTTTTTGAATATGTATTTTCAAAAAGTTTAAAAAATCACTCGATCAATTTCGATCAGGAGCATCTACTGATTTGTAAAAGTAAAAATTTTGTTATATGTATTTAGTAGAAAAAAGCAAAAATAAATAAAAGAAGAAGAGACGTAAAAATAAGCAATACAAATTAAGCTATGGATCGCGCAGGTAGGCGTCTAGTCATCGGCTGAGTAACAAAATTTAAGGTATATTGAAGTACATTTAATTACCCGACGTATTAGTCAAATTATTGCGTACGGGAGAATAAAAAAACGACGAGATTGTATCAGAGACACGATCCATTAACGTAGGACTACGTGATAATCAGAAAAGTTAATTTATACATTTAATTGAAACCAAAATTTAGAATTAAAACTAGGTACTACTCGTATTTAGTATGTAAAAACGACACATTACACATCACTCAAATTAAAAATGATTTTTATTCTTTTTTATTTCAAAATTATATTTATATAAAAAAAAACATATTCTGCTACGTTATTGCAAATATAGGACTATGATAGGAAAAATAAGTTATGAAATTCCTACATGAAACATTATCCACATTTCTGATAAATATAATATCTAAACAACTGTCACTCAGGGTGGTTGTATATGCGCTGGAAACCAACCTCAAATTGAATTTTTCTTGCATGAAGTCGATGAATTGATGATTTTTTTCCTTTCTAATATTACAGTTAAAGTCACCACATAGCATAATCGGAATCGTGTCTTGATGTTTCTCGCTGATAGATGATGTACCTTTCAGCGTATAACATAGCAAACGTTGCAGCAAGAAGCATCGCATATCAGATTGAGTCGTATTGGGCGAGATATAAACAGAGAATACAATTGTTTTGTGATTGTTGATGACCACTTCTGCCCCACAGATATCACCGAACATGTCAAAACTACTGTCAACATTCGCGAACATGTATGGCACGGCCATAGTGATAGCACCGTTCTTTTCATATATAGCAACACCGCCTGCTCGTTCGGTGTCTCTCTTAAACTTGTTATGCAGTTAAATCCATTTATATTTATTGTAGCATCGTTGTCAAGCCAAGTTTCGCTAATAACCAACAAATCTGCTCTCAGTAGAACATCGTCGCTCTCCAGATCTCCACTATGTGCCAACAAACTCTAAACGTTGAGAGTCACGAGTCTCAGATTAGAGGCTCCGTCGATGAATTCTCTTATATTGTCGCAGATGGTTTTCGCCCTATGGTTGTTCAACCGTTTTAGTTCCAATTGCAACTCTCTAATTTTTGGTGCGGTACTATACCCTTGCCGTGATGGAACTGGAAATCGTTTGCTGCGTTGGTGAGGTAAAGGCCGTCCATCGAAGTGACACGCGATAAACCGACGTGAAGAAGTTGTTGGTCTTGTATTTTATTGTACTCAAAAACGATCTGTTTAAATGTGCCTCCCTGCGACTTGTGAATCGTGAGTGCGCAAGCTGGTACCAACGAGAATTGAGAGCGACGGCACTTTATGTGGGATCTCAACGAAATAGTGGTGTTTCTTTTTACAATCGGCGTCCAGTCCTGCCGCAATACGCCCTGCTTCGAGAAAACGAGAGGTCTCGATTTTATTCGCAGCTTGCATCCGATATACTCATTCTCAAAATGAAGCCATATCATTTTCAAAATGTCGTCTTCAAACTCTAGATGCTTGAGCTCACCAATTGCGCCATTTACAATTCCATCCACGACATCTATATTAGTCGTGATCATAAAAGGCATTCCGACACATAGCTTTAATAGATACGTGAAACCTCCTGCCTCGATAACATTCATTTTATGCTCCTTATTACGCGCAGTTGTCAACTGCTCCTGATTTCTGTAGCCAGTATAAATATCTTCTGCCTTACTTTCTAATGAAACGGTGTACGCCTGCATGTTGTAATTATCCATATCAATGTTGCGGTGGAATAGTCTAACAGCGCTCGGTACGTTTTGTCGACACCATTCAGTTGTTCTAAATCTGAGGTTGATTAAATCGATCTCCTCACGTGAAAGTACGTCACCGTTCCCAATTTTGGTGAGTATAGTAGAAAATAACTAGTATAACGTAAAAATATTATAATAAAAGAAAGAATAAATAAAACAAAATAAAAATACCACATCACTTTGCCGCATCACTCTAACAAGTGGATATAGATCCAGCGATTGCCACAAAAACGCACCGTTGATTGAATTTGTATGCGGCTTTTATATATGGCTCTAACATTCACGGGCGCCAGTTGTCTGAGATTGCCGCAGAATATTATATCAATGCCTCCGAACGGCTCGTCAAAATTACCAGTGATGTCAGCCATACGCGACTTTATCTTGTTGAGTATATCGGCACCAATCATGCTCCCTTCGTCGACCAATATGACTTTGACATTAACAAAAGCATTTCTGTACGCTTGCAACGTTTCTTGAGCTAGGCCGCTGTGTTGATCCCTTCTTCTCGATAATGCTATCCGAAAAGCTGAATGGACAGTCGTACCGTTGATCGCAACTGCCGCCTTACCGGTAGATGCACAAGCCATGTAAGCATTGGTGTTGGCTCTGTGTGTTTGCGTGAATCGGTCATAGGTATCTATTTGTAGTTTAAGGGTAAATGTTTTACCGCAACCTGCGGGGCCGGTGAAAAATATTTGAAGTGGTACCCTTTGCTCGGGTGTGTGCATCCCATAAATTGCATGTAAAATTAGATCTCGCTGTTCGGGGTTAGTTTTTCACATCAGTTGACAATACTCTGCCTTTGGCATCACATTAGTTCTTTGCCGGACTATTGAAGTAATACTGGAAACGGCCGTGATTTGTTCTATATCATCATTGTTATCGCCCTCAGGTGCCGCACTTTTCACGAACTGCATTCTATTAAACTGAGCCTCGCGTTCAAACTCGTTCTCCAACTCATCGCTTATTTTATTATATATTTCGATCGTCTTTTCGAGATCCATTTCGTACTCGTACTCCCTGCGCTTTCGTAATAACGCTTCTTTATGCTCGTCGTAAATTTGTAAAAATTTATTATGGTCTAAAATGTCCACTAATTCATTTCGGAATGGCATATATAGTAACACCATCTCGCGCTTGTAGTCGGCAAGTTGATCCATTTCATATCCTCGAAATCTTAGAACTCTGGCCCTATCACGCTTTCTATATTCATTTGGTCTGCTCCTTAATTGTGTGAACCAAGCAGCAAAATCCGCCAAGCAAACGTTATCTAAATCGCTGCCGTCAGTGCTAACTCGTAACTCGTACTTTTGAATGATATTGAGAGTCCATACGTCTGTAGAGTCTTGTTCTTAACCCTCATTATCCATCTACTGATGTCTCTTGTGCGACTTTGTCCTTTCATGCGGCTAGGTGATCGGTATAAATGTGATCTGTCTACTCGTCTCGGACATCGGTTGCCGCAATAAATACCAGGCCGCCTCTTGTAAGCTCATCTCCACAGCATTCAACATTTTAATGCTGATTTTCTTAAGCAGCGCTAAGTCTTGGTCGGGATAATCCTCCTGAAATTATATGAGGTCCCGGTGCAAATTGCTTATGCCTCGATTCGTCTTGTTGACATATTCAACAACGTAAGCTGCGCAAGAATACTCATATAAGATGAATTGAAGATCCATATTTGATTCCAAAACGCAAGCAATCCATGGATTAAATGTATTAGTCCACAGTTCGGTCATCCCGCGGCGAAACATTACAGTCGGCCTGCGAATCGACGCACGCACTACATTGATATAGTAGTCTGTTGTCAAGTTGTTATCGATCAGAAACTCATCAAGAGTGTCATTCATAATGCTTGATTTCCAGAGCCTCACGTTGATTGATCGACTGCTTAACCATTTCATGTCGGCGGCCGTCCTCTTTTGTAAGCGGCAATAGAACCCGTGTTTGGTCCATCGGCCAATACGGAATGTTAAAGCGGCAGCTGTTCTCTGACTTTTTGTAGCACGTAAACGTATGCTTATGAACCTAATTTGAATACGTCAAGGGCAAATCATCGACTGAGACAGAACATAGGTCGGTGATTAGTTTCACAGTCAGTGGCATATTTTCGCTGACCGTTTCGCGTTGATCGTTATTAAGCCACAGAAGAATGTGCGCGTGTGGACTGCCTCGATGTTGAAAATCAGTTCGCGTGAAGTGGTCGATAACGTGATATTTTCCGAATGGATTCTGGGCAGCATTCGAATTTGAAATGAGACGTATTATAATATCAACCAATTTATTAAAATAAACGCAGCAGGTCACTGGGTCTTCGTTCACTAGGGTCGATCGTTTCAGCGCATTTAGCTCTACCATGGGATCCTGTAATTCAACGTCACCGTAATCCTTGCTTTCATTGTGGGCTTTCCGAGCTGCCTGATCATAGCAAATAGATCTCTTTTTCGAGCACTCCAATAATGAACTGAATTCGGAACTGATTTTAAAAATGATAAATTTTTCTCCACGCATTCATAAAGGAAAGTTCTATCCTAAATCATTCGACGAGTTACGTTCCTGGTCGAACCGAGACATTTGAATGTTGAATACAATCCCTCTGTTACTCGCAAACGAAGAATCTTCATAGCCATATACAAAACGTGACTCGGAGTCACACCGCGTCTGTCTTGCCGACGTATTTCACTAGTAGTCATCATAAATGAAGTGACGCGCACTTGTTGTTTAAACGATCTAGGATGGCCGAAATAAATGGCTGGGAAAGACAGTTCCTCAGCGTAATCATCATAAATGATTGAAAGCGGTTGCCTATTTTGGCCCGGCGCGTTCTCCAAACATTTGCTTTCATTCCATAGCATAGTTTGCTGTTGTCCAATAAGAAATTCAACTTCGTTGTTTGCTTCTATGTTCTCCAAATCATTAAGTCCATCGCCATTTCTAGCTTGCGATAAGAATTCCCAATTTACACGGATATCAAATCGTCGGTATAATGGTGTGACTGTAGCCACTTTTTTAAAGTAATTTTCTTCACAAATCCAGAGAGGTATATGGACTTATGGATTAAATGCTTCTTTATACTAACATTAAATGCACAATCATCGTCTAACTGCCGTGTCAACTGGTGCACCATATTATCACATTTACGGGTACGTTTATAATTTGTCCGATTATTTTATAACTACCAGTATGTTGTCTCAATCGACGTATTTGCATAAAAGGTAGCCGGAGAGAAATCAAACGTTCACTAATCGGATCGAGCGGAGGCAAGTGTGATGGGTACTCTGGGTATTTGAAACCATTGGTTTTGGAGAGACTGGGTATTTTGTTACCATTTACACTTTTTTTACAAGTAGTGCACAATTTAAAGTTGGAAATGTGCTCTTCAGGAAACTTTGTCTGCAGTAACTGGATTTTTTTAGATAAAACAGGTTTCAAATCGCTCTTAAACCATACTCTGTCACAAATGCTACAAACATGTCCAAACTCGTTGTTGATAAATAATTTCTGGAATTTGGCAGTGGCGAGTAAATACCTACGTTGATAATCAGAGGAACGGGTGTAGCAATCCTCCGTAGGTTCGACTAGTATTGATTGGTGCGGCCGGTGCGCAATTGTTACATTGAGACCTACGTTTTCTTTATGTAGATTCGACTGTCTAATCTTCTTTCGGGTTCTGTACTCTCGGATCCGCTGGACATTGGTTTTTGGTGCACGTGTCGTAATTGTGAAATTTTTCGAAGCAGTAGTTGTCTTGCTTTCTACCAGCCCGTTAAACTGCGCCCTTTGGCGCGCTCTATACGCTTACGACCGCTGGACAGAAGTCTTTG
Source organism: Nephrotoma appendiculata (assembly GCA_947310385.1). Classification (NCBI taxonomy): domain Eukaryota; kingdom Metazoa; phylum Arthropoda; class Insecta; order Diptera; family Tipulidae; genus Nephrotoma; species Nephrotoma appendiculata. The sequence continues at coordinate 182,733,457 of OX371224.1, read as the reverse complement.
GCGCCTGATTCGTCAATGAAATATCTAGTCTGGATGTGTCTACCTCTAATTCAATTGCCGGGCTGAAATGGAGTCTAGCTCGGGAAGTAGACGGCTGAGGTTCGGAAACATTGATGGGTTCTCTTATCTCTCTCAATGGACACAGTTCTTTGAACTTTCGTTTCCGCTCGTTAATGATATTTTGATGTTGCTTCGGTAGTTTAAAATCTGCTTCGGATGAGTCCATTTCTTCTAGCGGCTCGTTCAACTGCGGTTTAGCGCGAGAAGTTGATGGTTGGGGCTCGCGACCGAAGCTTATGAATGAAGAATTAATTTTTGTAATTTTGGAGAAAGGTTGTATAGGAAAATACAAAACTTAAGAATAAACAAAAACTTGGAGAAAGTTAGTACGAAAATAGAAAACTTAAGAACAAAAACATTAGACATTCCTTATTCCAGTTTTCAAAATAAATTTTAATGATCCAATGAATTTTAATTTTCGCTCTTCGCTCTATTAGTAATAAAAACCAATTAAATACAAAACAATATACAAACCGAAAGTTTTAAATTTTATACAGTAACCCATGCTTTTATATTCATTATAATAGAACAAAACATTTATTTTGATGTGGATTTGGTTATTTTGATGTTAATGTATGTGTAATCGAAGAATAGCTATATCAAATTATTAAATCAAATTAATTTCCGATCATTTGGAAACTTTGAAGACCTTTAACTCTAAAATCCAACTATTTTTGGAATTGACCTTTGCGGTTATATACTTTTCTAGAAAAGCAAAGCTTATACAGCATAAAAAAAATAAAAATCTACACAATATTTATATATAAGAGAATAAATTTTTTTTAGAATTTTAATTTATTTTTTTTGACTATGAAACAATATGGCGTGTGGTGGTTTGATCAAGTTCATTACTGTTTACATAAAACTCAAATAAAAATATGTAATTATAGGTTTTTCTTTTAAGTTTTTTTAATCCTCAAATTAATTTTTAATTTTATTTGTTTTTTACCGTTTACAAAACCTTACAATATTTCATCAAGAGATTAGTTACTTTAATAACATAAATACGTATTTCCGTGACGTGACGTCATCATTTTCGTTACACATTAAAATTTAGATGTGTACCCCATATATAATGAAAACAAAGACGTAGTCCTACGTCAAAAAGGGCGGCTCTGTAATTGGTGAGAAACGGATTTCTCTCTGTTAGTTATGCTGGAAACACACGTGCGGAAAAACGGGTGCGTTTAAATTAGAATACACTACTTTAAATGAAATGAAATACATGTATTCCGCATAGGCTGCGTTTTTCCGTAAGTTGTCTCTATTTCTAAAAAAACGCACCGCAGCAGTGTTGACTACATAACAAAAAAAAATAACATGAATTAATATTAACATCACGACGGCTTTTCAATATTTTGACAGAAATTCCAAAACAAATTGTATATTGTCTATTGAAAACTCCACCGAAAAATAAAAACGCAATGTCTGAATAATACGCTCATGTAGTTAGCTTGCGTTTTCGCATGCGTAAAATTCGCACGTCTGTTTCCAGCATTAAGGATATTTTTGTTATAAATGTTCTTTAGCTATAACTCCAAAATTGGGCCCATCCCAGGAAACCACAAATCATATAAGAAGTGGATAAATCGATCATATATAAGTTTATATGATTTGTTTTATGATGTGTAGTCATATAACTAAATCATATAAACATCATAATTTACTAGTTTATGATGTTTGTGTGATCAAAATGCGGTCATGCAATGGTTGTACAAGAATCATATTAACGTCCGTATGACTTCTTATATGACTAGAAACTTTAAATCAACCTTGTTATGACTGATTTGAGTTTTATTGTGACAAATTAATGATCAATTTAAGACAGGTCATATATCACACTTTTACATGAAAGATATGGTACAAGTATTATTTCGGTCTTATAAAATGATATAAATATAACTTTAAAATATATATAATATAATTGTAAAAATTTTATTGGTTAACACACCTCCAGAAACTTCCGACTTACATATATTTTGTAACCTTTTACAGTTTTATTTAATCAATACGCAGATATCTTAAATCGGTTTTATTTGTAATTAATTTATAATGACTATTTACTTAATTTGATTATTTACTTACTTTCACAAGACGACTGAGGATTCGAACTCTTTCACTTTTGCGAAATCACATACAAACGCAGCTCACTAACCGTTCAAGCTATTCATGCTCTATGTTATAATAGATTTTTTTTGTAATATGTAATATGATAATCATTTTAATATGATCTATATAATGTTATAATATGTTCCTATAGACAAAGAAAATATTTAGCATTCGATTGCAATGTGTTAGAGGGAGATCCATATAATTAATGATGATTAGTTGGTTTTTATGATCAATATAAAGTGAATATATGACACCAAAAAGAGAATCAACATGCAAGTTAATTGTCAAATTTTATCCTCAAAACTCAGTGCAATCAAAATTGTATTGGCGTTTAATCGAAAAATATTGTTAAACTTTAATTAAACATGGGCGTTCTCATATTTTATTGCAACTAACTTGCACATAGTATTGAATTAATCGGGTGCAATTCATTTATACTAAATTGCGTACAATCTATAGTATAAAATACATTAATATTAGAAGATACTATGGGGTTTACGTAAAAATCATCACGGTATTTTATTTTGAGGCTGTAAATAAACTGGTTTACTTTTAGCTCAACCGCATATTCCATTGCAATAATATTTTTGTTCAGGTTTAAAAACCACCTATTTTCAAATATATTTTTTAAAATTAAATTATTTCTTAGTTTACATGCAACAATTTATTGCAAGTTGGCTAGGTTTTAAATTAGGTTTTAAAGTTGATATGAAATTGGATAATTCTTTTTGGAAACCACAGGTACGACACGTTTCGTAGCTCCAGAAAGTCGATTTGCCAGTTGAACCAGTGGCAACCGCCCATTCTTTGTTTTTTTTCTTAATCTGGTTCTACGCATTCTCAAAAGGATACGTTGAAATTAGTGGCAATGGTCCAAACCGCTTAATCTCATCCGCTAAATAGTGAACGTTATGAGGATTTGAAGTCATGTTCTCCGGATAAAGGAAAGTATAGTTGTCAACAAAATGTTCCGTTAAAGATCTTTCTAAAGGCGAGTATTTTTTATTTTAGTTCGAAGTGAAAATTGTAGCGATGCATAATAGTACAATAAAATTGTAATAATCGTCCACCGGAAAATGATTTTTCAGGGCTACGATACCTACATAGTTCAGGAAAGCGGCAATCTCGCTTCCTTTCCAAAGTGCAAGAACGTCTAATCCTCGAACCTCGCGATGTATTTCATCGAGAAATTTAATCTTTAACAATTGTTCGTTTATGATTTGAATTGTTTTGGAGTCCCATTTCGTACCGTATCCTAAGCGGCCTTCCTTAAACCCCACTAAATATCGTTTTACTAATCCCAGATGTAAAATATTTAGGACATTGCCAATGATAAAATCTTGTATCATATCCAATGATTGAATTCGTAATAATAGAGTTGTGATTGGTTCCAATTTAGTTCGAGAAATAGGTCCTTCGGGTACTTTTTTTTATAACTGTTATGATGTAAGCCATACATTCTGGCACAAACACCTTCATCTGTCCTAAGAGGAGCATGTTGGTTGTGAAAAATTGTTGTGTTTGAAGAATGAGAAAACTCCCCCACTGTTGTACTTGGCATCGGTATTTTCAAGTCCATCGTCTGTAATACTTTCATTTGAATTAAAATAAATATCGTAACAAGTTATGCTATCTACATCACTAATCGTGCTATCGCTGCCTCAATCACCATTATAAAAATTCGTGTGATCACACGGACAGAGTCATTAGTTAAATGTATTGATGTTGGCTGATCGGACATAACCCCGATGTTGTAGGACGATGGTTTGATGAGATTACACTTTTCAAATTGCTTTGCTTTTAACTCTGATTTTGATTAACATTAGATTCAAACCTTTTGTTGAATATTTTCAATTTTATCGCAGATAATTTTCTGAAGCGTCTTCGATAGGTATCACTTTGTTTTAATTTTTTCCAATTAAACAAATATTTTTGAGATTTATTCATTTGATCAAGTGTGAAATGTTACAAATATAGTGAACAATCAAATTTAAAATTCTAGGGCATTAAATTACAATAAATCATATTTTGATCACATATTAGACATCGTAAATAAAACATATGAATAAATCAAATTAATTGTTTATAATTTAAAAAGCTGATGACTATGACTATGTATCAAGAACAAAACCAATATACGACTTTTAAAATTATACCAACCAGTATAATGACCACTTTGTAACAGTGTCTGTATACGTGGGTTTCCGACAAATTCTGAAGTCTAAAGAAGAATTAATCCTGGTTATTGTTATACATATCTAGAAAATTAATACATTAATTTTCTTCTTTTTCCAACGTAAAATCCAACGTAAAAAATATAATTTTGCGAAATAAAAAACAAGTGTTTAATAAAATGTGTTTATTAAGTGCTTGCCATTCTTTGTCAAAACTGAAGTCAGTGCGGACGTAAAATAATTACCAAACAAAAAATAAAAATAAAAATTAAATCAATTTAAGTAAAACTAGTATATTTAAATATTCCCAAGATTAGTTCATTTATAATATATATCAAAAAAGTTTAGTTTATATTGAATTAAATCTAAAAACTAGTTTATATACTCGTAAAGAGAAACAAAAAAAAAATAAATAAAAAGAACAAAAAAACAAAAAAAATATTTCGCGCCAAGTGTATTTTGGTTGTCACAAAAATGCCTTTTTATGAAAATGCGGAGGAGTCTCATAGTTTCCACCTAAACTCGGTTTGTTCTGCATCCTCATGCAAGAAGGTGATATCACAAAAACAATCGGCTGTGATGTGCGGCTACTGCCAGAAACTGTACCACCCATCATGTAAGGGTATTATTGGAGCAGCTAAAATAAAAAAAGCAGCTGAATCTAATTGGGCTTGTTCTCCTGAATGTGCTAAGTTATTCATCTCCAATCGTGAGCCTTCAGCAACATCATCGACAGAAACAGTGAAAACATCTGATGAAAAATTTGAAGATGCAATCAGGACCCTGATGATGCATATAGATACACAATTCGCGGAAGTCAAATCATTGATCTCTGACATCCAAAAATCTCAGGTGTTCATCTGTAACGAGTTTGATGCAATTAAAATCGAATTCAAAACTATTGCTGCAAATAATGGAATCTTAGCTGAAAAATATAATTTGATACAACAAAATTATACTAAGCAAGAAGAACGCATTAATATATTGGAGGCACAACTTGATGTCGCTTCACAGAAAGAAATTGTGAACAATATTGTTATTGGTGGTTTGCCTATGGATGTTCCCAATATCCCCAAATTCATCTCAGATGTCATTCGACATATTAATTGTGAAGCGGAGATAACTGAAATAAAAAAAATGTATCATACTCCTAACTCGACATCAAAGTTAAAAAATTCATACATAATTACCTTAAATTCTGTTGAGATTAAGAATGATATCTTAACTAAATTTAAAATGCATCGTCGTTCATCTAACTCGGCTACACAAACAGGATATTATGTTATGCAGCACTTCACCAAATTTCAATCAAAATTATATAATGAAGCCAAGAAACTGCAACGTGCACACAGCTACAAGTATTTATGAGCCAAAGATGGGAAAATATTCCTACGCAAGACAGTTGAATCGACAATCCACCATATCTTTAGTGTCAATGATATTTTTCGGTTGGATAAGCAGACAACACCTCATCATGATTCTCCAAATGGTTCATCATCCGGTAAAGGAACCTAAAGCACATTTAAGATCCAGTCAAAGGCCGATATCTGCAGACTTGAAATATGAATCACACACTCTTGAATCACCACTGGTCACATTCACATCATCATCATTCACACTCTTGAATCACAGTAATTATAGTTTTATATTCACTTTTATTAGAATTTGATCATTTACATTTCTGTTAATTATTAATATTTTATTCAAACTTCACATCAACTATATTTCCAACTTTTTATCCACTGTATATTATTATTATTGTTATTGTTGTTGTTGTTTACATGTTTTCTATATATTATTATTATTTTCTCTTTTGACATCAAATAATTTTGTTTTGTCTTATTGTCATACTGGAATAGAGTTAAAACCTTATAAATGTCTTTTTGGCATTTGTCTAAAGGCTCAACTACACTACAATATTTTTTACCACTACATGGTCGGTTTATTTGATCGATATTTTTATTTTGATGAATGGCTCGGTAGTCTTACCAATTTAATTAAGTGGCGCGAAATAATAATTTTATTTATTATGAATGGTTACATTAATTTGATTATTATTAATTTCAATGGGCAGCTCAATGAACTTTAATCTTGTTTACCAAAACATACGTAGTATAAGGTAAAATTTAGATAAGCTGCTTGTATACATTGGGTCCGGTAATCTACAGCCTCAAATTATTGGTTTGTCTGAAATTTGGATTTACGACAATGAAGTCGCGAATTATGGTGTAAAGGGGTACGATCTATTCACTTCTTGCCTGCATGATAAACGTTCGGGAGGTGTTGCTGTTTATGCACGTAGCAGTCTAAATTGCAAACAATTTAATCTACTTTTCCAAACATTCAACGCGGTCGGTCTGACGTTCTTTATAAATTCTAAATTAGTTTGTATTATTTGTATTTATCGTCTTGGATATACAGATATCTCCAGTTTTATTGATGAATTCAGTGGGCTTTTGGAAGGTCTATCCCACTCTAACTTAATTATCATGGGTGATTTTAATATCGACTTCCTCAAGCAGAACGCAATGCTTGATAGGCTGCTAATTTTATTATCGGAACATGGTTTGGATAATATTCTTGAACCAACACGAATTACAAATACCACAGCTACTTGTATTGATAATGTTCTCCATAGATTTGATCAAAGGTATTTTCCGGTAGTTTCTTACAGTGTATTAGACCTAAAAATTTCAGATCACTGTTTAATTGAAATTAAATTAACAGGAACCTTTAACATTAAATCTACTTCTCGGCGAACCTTTGAAGTTTTACAGATTGAGTTCAATAAGCTAAAGGAACTACTATTGTATGAAGTATGGACTGATGTTTATTCTTGCCTAGATGCTTCTAAGGCCTACGATAATTTTATTAAAATCTTTAAAGGTCACATTAAAAAAAGCACTTCCATTAAGTTGTGTGCCAATAGATCAACGAAGCTAAAGCCATGGATGTCTGATGATTTATTGAGACTAATACGTAAAAGAAATAATATTTGTCGCCTTGCAAAAAAACATACCAGCAACCGTAGATTGAAACAATATAGCTTGACGCTGTGTGACTCTGTTAACCTACAAATTGATATAGCCAAAAAAAGCTTTTATTCTCAAAAGTTCAGCAACAATGGTAGTGATGCTCGTAAAAATTGGAAAACAGTCAATGAAATAATTAACGGAAAGCCTGATTCAGTTGAAATTAAAGAAATTGTTAATCAAAAAGGCTGCAAAATATCTGGTCCAGTGCAGATTGCTAATGAATTTAACGAGTTCTTTACTAGTGTTGGTGATGCTAATGCTGCCAGTCTCCTCTTGGATAAAGCCGACAAAAATAGATTAATATGTCAATATTACCAATCTATAGATAGTTGCGTTTTTTCGGAAATTTCATCTGAAGAAGTGTATTTTACAATTCTTTCGCTAAAAAATAATTCAACTCCTGGTTTGGATGGGATTTCAAATAATGTTGTTAAAAAAATGTCCTGGTTCTTAGTTGATGTCTTATCTTTTATTTTCAATTTAAGCTTGGTAACTGGAATTTTTCCTACATCGTTAAAGCGAGCCTTAGTTGTTCCGATCTTTAAAAATAATGATAAAACTAGTATGAACAACTATAGACCAATCTCTCTACTTTCGGTCTTCTCGAAAATATTTGAAAAAGCCATAAAAAGTAGAATCGTTTTCTTCCTAGAAAAAAGAGACTTTTTCTCTCCCGACCAATATGGTTTTAGGAAAAATAAAAATACTGAACAAGCTATCGTGTCTTTCCTAGAACAAGTAACTGAACATATTGATAAAGGGTCCAAGGTATCTTCTCTATTTATAGACTTAACAAAGGCTTTTGACAGAGTTCAACATAGCACATTGTTAAAAAAGGTATATTGTTGTGGATTCAGAGGGATAACCCGGGATTGGTTGTCCTCGTATTTGAATGGGCGAACGCAATTGGTTAGAGTAAATGGACAATTAAGTAAAGAGTTACCGATAAATGTGGGAGTCCCACAGGGTTCTGTCTTAGGACCTTTATTATTTTTAGTGTATGTAAACGGTATCTTTCGACAACAATTTCGAGGGTCTCCAACTGCTTTTGCTGACGATTTCTCGTTTACATATGCTAGTCCAAGCTATCAAGATAATATCATGCTCATAGATCATGATTTAAAAAGTTTGTCTATTTGGTTGGAAGCACATAATTTTGTTTTGAGTCACAAAACGAAATTATTACATTTTAGGGATACCTCATCGTTGTATCTTGAGACAACGTATCATACTTTCAAATGCAGCAGAAGCAATAACACGCAATGCCCTCCTAATGACTGCTTCTTAGTGAACACTGTTGATGAATTTCGATATCTAGGTATTATTATTGATCGAGATTTAAATTGGAAAGCGCACACACAAGGGCTGAAAACTAGACTATCATTGGTCTCCAGAAAAATGTATGTCTTACGGCTATTTTGTCCGCAATATTTACTTAGGACGATTTACTTTGCATTAGCGGACTCAATACTGCAATATGGTTTATCATGTTGGGGTAGTGCTTGCAATGCTACACTACGTCCTATCTACGTGCGACAAAAGCAGTTAATCAGAATAATGTGCTTTAAACCATCCTTTTCGCCTTCGTGGCCATTATTTGAAAATCTCAGCATACTTCCTCTACGTCACATATTCGTCTTCAAGGTACTTAGAATATTCTATGTTAAAAGTGGGAATAATTTTGTGACTCATGCAGGGTATAATCTCAGATCAAATCATACCTTCTTGAAACATATTCCTAAGTTTAGATTAGATCTAAGGAGAAACTTTATTAATATCATTGCACCAATCATCTTTAACAATTTACCGTTGGATATTCGTAAGTGCGGCAACTTCTCTAGTTTTTCAATATACCTTAAAGAATGGCTTCATCAAACTAAAAATATTGACCATCTTTTTGAACTATTGGTTTAAAATATTATTGTTTTTGTTTTTATTGGTTTTAAAATTATATATGTTAAAATTAAATGGTGTAGTTTAAGAGGTTTTAATATATTCATGTGTAATAATTAAGATGTAGTTATAATTTTATTATACAATTTTTGTTTCTCTTAATTTTAATTTTAACTGTAAATTAATTTGATTTTAAATTGATTTTCATTTTGTAAATAGAATTCAAATATTTTTTTGTGGCTTAGAATCAGGGGACCAGTCACGTGATCTATTTTGATCCAATGGTCCTCTTATCTTACCTTCTTAATCTTGTTAGTTTTAATAATGTTTTATACACAATGTATTTTATTTATAATGATTAAGCTGGTAATGAAATAAAAATAAAAATAAAAAATAAAAATAAAAAAAATTAGCAAAATAATTTAAGTACCAAAATTATTTAAGTGTTGGCCAGAAATTTCTTCGATCATGGAGCTTTGCGCTGGTTGTTACAATTCAAAAATCCAGAAGGACAAGCAGCACGTTGGATCGAACGTTTGCAAAGCTACGATTACCAAATTGAACATCGGAAGGGAAGCGCATATGGAAATGCCGACGCATTATCAAGAAGGCCATGTCCCGTGGAATGCTAGCATTGTGGGCGTGTGGAGGGTAAGGAAAACATCATCGATATTCGGCTTATGCAAGTGCTACCAGATGAGGAAGGGACTGATGAAATGATCAAGAAGGAACAATTACGGGATGCTGACCAGTCATTCATCATGAAACATAAGGAAAAAGAACATCGGCTCACATGGATTGAGATAGCCGACAAAACTCCCATTGTAAAAGCTTATTGGTCTCAATGGGATAGCCTCCACATAGAAAATGGATGTTTAAAAAGAAAGTGGGAAAGCACGGATGGTAAAGTAAAACAATTGTTGGAAGTGGTGCCAAAAGATCGGATAGCGGAAATCCTCAAGGAGTATCATGGAGGAGCAAGTGGAGGTAACCTAGGGATTAATAAAATACTAGCTAAAATTCGCCAACGTTTCTACTGGTCCGTGGTCAACAATTGGATTAGCAGATTTGGTGCACAGATTTAGTGTACCGATGGAAATTCACACGGATCAAGGAAGGAATTTTGAATCGGTGGTATTTCAGGAAATATGTCAGATGCTTGGTATCAATAGAACAAGAACAACGCCTTTACACCAGCAGTCGGACGGTATGGTGGAAAGATTCAATGGCACATTGGAGGAATATCTACCAAAAGTTGTAGAAAGGAACCAACGCAACTGGGATCGACATATACCGATGTTCCTGATGGCCTACCGATCAGCGGTACATGACACAACAGGAGTGACACCAGCTAAAATCACATTTGGGAACAAATCTTGGTCTAAATGGTTTATGATATCTATACTTGATGGCCTATTTTCCTGTTATCCGACTTATGGAGGTTAATTTACATGATAATTGAATTCATAGATAAATAATTTGCGTACGCATTTTTGCTCAAAACCTTTTCATGTTGGACACCTTGAAAAGTTGGTAATTTTTTACGGCATAGTTAGTGTCCAATTTACATAGTTTCGACTGTATTATGTATATAGTACATATATAAATAAATGTTTGCTTGTATCTTGGTATGTATTTCCAACCAAATATTAGGATTTCAATTTCCCCTCCAGTTTCTCTGCTTATAAAAACTATTCGTTAAAAAAAATAATTTATTTATATTATAATAATTTTTTATATTATTCTTAAAAAAACTCACTCTTGAATTATGACGTCCTCCATGAAGCTCATCGCTCTATCAAGCCACCCATGTTTCTGAGGGTGTACGGCGCTTCCGCTTCTCGGTGGCTTTTTTTGATTTACGTATCTGCTTCGTAGAACTTTCCACCGTTTTTTGCACTCCTCAACGCTGTAACCTACAATTTCTGCTATTTCGTTGCAAATAATTCTTTTTAAAGTTGTGTTTTTGTAGTTAACGTGAGACAAGTCGTACAACGGTTCCCGTCTAGGTTTTTTACCTCCTCTAACAACTTTTATTATTTAATATATGTAATTAATTAATTATTTAATATAATATGTACATACTGTTTGATTAATATTTTAATCTACTCGTATTTAATCTATAATATTTAAATCTATATAATTCAATTTTTCTATAAAATTTAATTAATAAGCGAACAGGTTATTGAAATTTAAAATTTATTATCAAAAACTTAATAACACTGGGTTACAGTACAATACAAAAAATCCAAATGTCATTAAGAAGTATTCATTACAACACACACAAAAATGAGCAAAAAGTATAATGATCTACAAAATGTAGCTGAATAATTATTTTTGAATTGTTATGTTGGTGGTCTGCAGGATATTTGCTAAAGAAGTTGCAATTTTTCAACTTTTTGAGATGAAAGGGGGCGTGTATTTTGTATAATTTATATGATGTAGTTAGTTAAAACGATGGGATAAAAAAATCCGAGATTTTTATCCTTCGTATGAACTTACTGTCAAGCTTTGTTCATAAGACGGATGGAAATCCAAAAATCCCACATACGAGATTTTTTTAATTTTTGTTATGTTTTTTGCTATATATATTTGGTCTATTTTTTGTGACATAGCTGTCAAAATATAAATTTATTTTTAATTACGCTTGGTTTAATTACAGTGATTATCGTCGTTTTCGTATTTTGGTCATTTATAAATTTTTCTGTGTTTCTTTCCTGTGTTTTATAAAAAATCGTTTCGTGTCCAGTTTTTCATATTAGTATTTCAGTTTTTAATAAATTCGTTTTGTTTTTCATACATTTTTCATAATTTTCGCGTCATTTAGTTTTTCAGTTTTTATTAAATTCATTTTGCTTTTCATAAATTTTTCCATATAAATTTCGCGTCATTTTGCTTTAATTTTGTGATTTTTTTGTTTTAAATATCTTATATTAATTCCGGGTATTTTTCGTTTCGTCCGATATCTGTAATTAAATTATAAAAAATGTCTTTTTCAAGACAAACAATAGTCGCTTTGCTAAACAGGGATTTGCTCATTTTAAATACCGTACTAGCATTGTCGTTACAATACCAAATCGACAATTATAAGAAAAAATGCCGTATGGTCAGACGATTTGGGGTGAACCCCGTCAATCGCAACAGACATCAGCAGGGATTTTATGAAAATCTTGTTGCGGAAATGCGGTTAGTAGATACCGAATCTTTTGCGAATTTCCATCGCATGACACCCATGGCGTTTGATGAGTTGCTCGCAATGGTGGGTCCTCTCATCCAGAAGAATGATATTGGTGAACGTTCAATATCAGCTGGTTTAACCCTACGGTAATTATTATAAACATGGTTTTATATTCAATATATTTTTATATATATACAAATTGTTTCAGATACCTAGCAAGTGGTGACAGTATGGTGTCAATTGGGAAGTACTCCTATCGCATAGGGTAGAGTACAACATCCTTTATAATACGGGAACCGTGCGAATCGTTGTGGCAAATTTTAAAGCCTGTTGTGTTTCCGAATCCTAGTCAGACAATGTGGCGCCAAATTAGTGATCAATTCCAAGAACAATGGAACTTTCCACATTGTTTAGGGTATATGGATGGAAAGCACGTTATAATACAAGTAAGTATTTTTAAATAAATTTTAAATAATATATTTTAGTGAATCATAAACATATTTTTCATTTATAGGCTTTTTCCCATAGCTGTTCCATCAACCGAAACTATAAGCACAGCCATAGTGTTGTACTCTTCGCAATCGCCGATGCCGACTACAAATTTATTGTTGTCGATATTGGAGCACCATGCCATACAGGGGATAGTAATATCTTTTGGCGTAGTACCTTTGGAAGAGCAGTAATAAACGGTGGTTCTGCGTTAAAAGTGCCACATGCAGAGAATCTCGCAGACAATTTAATATATCCGTACGTGTTTGTTGGTGATGAAGCATTCCCGCTGCTTCCAAATTTAATGCATCCGTATCCAGGGCGAAATACCTCGATATTGCCAAGTGACAAATCGGCTTTTAATTATAGATTGTCACGAGCCAGAAGAGTTGTGGAAAACGCATTCGGTATATTATCAAACAGGTGGCGCATTTACCGAAGACCAATTATAGCCAGTAAAGCGACAGTGTTAGGCATAATTAAAGCCACTGTCGTTTTACACAACTGGTTACGGGAGAAAAAGATAAAAGAATATTTTTCTTCAGATTTAGTACAGTGATATTGGTGGAACATTCCGACCAGGAAGATGGCGTGACGAAGTTAGCGGTGGCTTACAGGATGTGCATCGCATAGGGTCAAATAACTCAAGCAGAAATGCACTTGAAATAAGAGACCAATTTTGCAAATATTTTAATCAAGTTGATATATTAGAATGGCAATATTCAACTGTTCATTAAAAAAAATTAAATCTAAAAAAATTACAAAATTTCAATTTCATTCCACGATCCATTAAAAAATGCATATAAAATTTATATTAATCCATTTTATTGATTTCAATAATTTAAATTTATAATAAAAAAAAAGTAATTTAAATTTTTAATTCAGTCTTTTGTTTATCGTATTTAATTTCATCATATCACATTTACATAAATTTAGAAAAATATATTTTTTTTAAATTAATAATTTTGTTGTTGTACCATTTCCTTTTTCGCTATTTCGAGGGACTTATTAATACTGAACAGAACTTTAATTTGAAGCGTAGGTGTCAGTTCATTGAAATCAGCATCCACTGACGCTGCATAAACCAAAAGCAAACTTTTTCGGTGTTTTGTGGTATTTCAGACGGTTGACTTGTACATTTTTCAATTAGTTGTCGATGGGCATCCATTGTCTTCATAACCGAAGCCAAAACTGGAGCAAATGGATTTTCTTGTCCGTTTTCTTTTGAGCGATGGACCAGCTCTGGGCATTGGCACAGGTGGCGAGTTGAGCGGTTCACTACATACAGTTTCGTCATTTGATACCTCGGTAGCAATTTCATCAAACAAATTTTGTGTTTCCAATTCGAAGCTGCTCTCGGTTGACCTAAAGTGGAAATGTTTTATTTACAGTATAATTCTGCATTTTTTCTTGGTAATTTATAAATAATATAGATTCAGCATGAAATCATAACTATAGTTCGCCTTCAGCAAACTATTTTTGTATTGTATAAACCATCAAAAACCAAAATCAAAACAATAAGTCGACGTCACATGTACATTTGTCTTAACACGAAATAACTACAACAAAACAAGTAGTATATAATACACACATGTACTACACATCATTTTTGTCGTATTCACATTATTTATTATCGCAAAACAAATAAAAAGCAAACAGGAAACAACTTAATTAAATAAATAAAACTTACTTGGGTATACTATGACGTCTTCCAAGAAAGTCATATTTCTCTGAAGCCACAGATCGTTTGAAGAAGGAGGTAGCGAACTTCCGCTTTTGGCTGGTTTTTTGAGGTTAACGTATCGGGAGCGAAGAATTTTCCACCTCTTTTTGCATGTCTCCATGCTTAATCCGGTATTTTCGGCTATTTCGGACCATAAAATACGGTTCATGGTTGTATTTTTATAGTCCGTTAGCGATAAATCATAAAGAATTTCTCGGCCCGGCTTTTTTATTTCTTCCAGTAGTTTTTCATCCAGTTCTCTGGTGGTGGCCATTCTAAAAAATGCACCATATATTAAATTTTTTTATTTTTATTTAAATGTGCATTTCTCACCTTTTGCAAATAAATTCTATTATTTTGATATATATATATATATATATATATATATATATATATATATATATATATATATATATATATATATATATATATATATATTATATATATATATATATATATATATATATATATATATATATAAATATATATATATATATATATATATATATAGAATATATTTAAATATTAAAAAATATACAATATATTTAAATATTATTTATTTATACATATAATTATTATTATAATAATATATTTAAATATTATTATTTAATGAGAACACTTTACAACACACTAAATGTAAATGTCATAAGAAAGAACTATTTACAACACACAACAATTTGAGCAAAAAAGTATAATGGTCTACAAAATATTGGTCGAGAATTACAGTTTTGGTTTTTTTAAGTTGGTTGTCTGCAGGATTTTGTGCTGAAAGTTAGATTTTGTTAACTTTTTGGGATGAAAGGGGCGTGAAATATACTATTTCTTTAATTTGATTGAATGAAACGGCGAGATGTGAAAATCCCAGATTTCCATCCGTCTTATGAACGAAGCTTCATAAGGTTAAAATAAACTATTGCAAAATAAATCAAAGAACTATTGATATTATCTATTTTAAAATGTTGTTACAGTGTAACACTGTAGAACTTCGCGAAAACTCGTTTGCTTATATGCTGATTGCTGTGTTTCTTATTTCCGATCTAATGGGTCTGATCGATCTGAGTACTAAAAAATTGTTTCTTATTTCAGCTCAGATTGATCTGATCAATTTGTTGCTGTTTCTTATTTTCTTCGGATTTATTAGATCGATTTGTTTAATTCGTAAAAATATTCCAATTTCTCAGATTAGTTTTGTTTAAGCTGTGTTTCTTATTTAGATCCGTAGATTTAGCAGATTTTGAAATCTGAAATTAGATCGATCTGGTCGATCTGAAATAAGAAACAGTTTCAAGATTTCGTAGATCAAAAAAAATTATCAACTGTCATCGAACTTTCAAAAAAATACACGATGGATTCAAATTACGAACACGAAGGGAATATTACGAACGAACGAATACGAATATGTAGGGAATATTAACGTGCCGAATTACTCGGAGGAAATTGTTCCACCTCTTGTAAATACTCTTTAAAAAATATGGCTGTATAAAATAATTATTTCATTTGATAAAATCAATATAAAATAATAATTAAAATTTCTTTTCGTTTCCATTTTAATAACGTTTGCAAAAACAATTAAAAATGATGAGAATGGCAATATAGATTTGAATTTGATTTACGTGAGCTAGCTCAACTAAAATTAATCTGAGAAATCAGAATATTTTGACAAATCAAAAAAATCGACCTAATCAATCTGAAGAAAAATAAGAAACAGCAACAAAATTGATCAGATCGATCTGACCTGAAATAAGAAACAGCTTTTTAGTACTCAGATCGACTAGATCCGAAATAAGAAACACAGCATTAGTTTCACGCAATTGAAATTCAAATCCATACGTCATTCTCATCATTTTTAATTATTTTTGCAAACGTTATTAAAATAGAAACGAAAAGAAATTTTAATTATTATTTTTATATTGATTTTATCAAATGAAATAATTATTTTAGACATATTTTGTATAGAGTATGCAAAAAGTGGTACAATTTCCTCAGAGTAATTTAGCACAATAATATTTCCATTGTGTTCTTATTCGTTCGTTCGTAATATTCCCCTCGTGTTCGTTATACGAATCCAAATAATAAGTAATATCAATTTATTTGTTTTAATCGTGTATTTTTTGATAGTTCTATGACAGTTTATAATTTTTTGATCTATCAAATCAGAAACCTGTTTCTCATTTCAGATCGACCAGATCGATTTAATTTCATATTTCAAAATATGCTCGATCTACAGATTTAATTAAGAAACACAGCTTTAGCGAAAACTGGTAGAGCGTTGCTCCTCTCGAGATAAAAGCTGGCATTTTTTAAAATACTCAGCCTGTATATAGGGGCCTATTTGAAACGCGATATAGTACAAAACGAGATTTTTCAAAACGCGATATTTCAAAACGCGTTATTTATATTCGATATGGTACAAAACGCGATATGGTACAAAACGCGATATTTCAAAACGCGATATGGTACAAAACGCGATACGGTACAAAACCCGATATTTCAAAACGAGATATTTCAAAATGCGATATTTCAAAACGCGATATTTCAAAACGCGATATGGTACAAAACGCGATACGGTACAAAACGCGATATTTCAAAACGAGATATTTCAAAATGCGATACGGCACAAAACGTGATATTTTTTATCATTAAATCGAATTACTGATATGTATTGAACAAAAGTGTTCGTGTCCAATAAAGGGTAATTTATTGAAGATTAGACAAAAATTTTCAAAGTGTCCAAGTTACATTATAAAGAGGTTGTCAATATACAGAATATTTTTACCATTTTTGTAAAAATAAATGTATGAAATTTCAAGAGACTGAATGAAAGTGTCCAAGATACAGACATGCCCAACATTGAAGGTTTTAATAAAATTCAATTATTCAATCAATTACGGTTGTGAAGTTTTTCCTAAAAAAAAGTTATTCCTAAAACCAACAACAATAAAAAAAATTATCTGTATGTATGTGTAAAATTCGTAATATCGAATAAAAAAATATATTCTTATAAACGGGTAAAACAAATATCAGCATGATACTAAATAGCTAAATAATTTGACTAGGACTATTCAAGATCATGAAATTAACACAATTTCCAAAAATGAATTAAAATGAATGAATACGAGTGCTTACATAAACGAGGTAATATAAAATTTGGTTTTTAAAGTTTTCCGATATTACTAAATGGTGGAACCACCAACGAAAAAAAGATTTTAATTGGTGTAGACCTGTGTGAATAAAAAATCATACACATTTTCCAAAAATTAGAGCCTCAGGTAGTTAGGATTAAGGATATTTGAACACATAACCGGGGTTATTAAAAAATTTTTGTTTTTCTGAGTTTTCCGATATTACTAAACGGCGGGACCACTAGCGGAAAGTAGATTTGAGTTGATCTAGGCCTGTGTAATTGGAAAATCATACTCATTTTCCAAAAAGTAGGGCTTCTGGTAGTAAGGATTAAGGATATTTGAACACATAACCGGGGTTATTAAATAAATTCGGTTTTCCGAGTTTTCCGATATTACTAAACGGCGGGACCACTAGCGGAAAGTAGATTTGAGTTGGTATAGCCATTTAGTAATATCGGAAAACTCGGAAAAAGCGAATTTATTTAATAACCCTGGTTATGTGTTCAAATATCCCTAATCCTAACTACCAGAAGCCCTACTTTTTGGAAAATAAGTATGATTTTACAATTACACAGGCCTAGACCAACTCAAATCTACTTTCCGCTAGTGGTACCGTCGTTTAGTAATACCGGAAAACTCGGAAAAACCGAATTTATTTAATAACCCCGGTTATGTGTTCAAATATCCTTAATCCTAACTACCAGAAGCCCTACTTTTTGGAAAATGAGTATGATTTTGTTATTACACAGGCCTAGACCAACTCAAATCTACTTTCCGCTAGTGGTCTCGCCATTTAGTAATATCGGAAAACTCGGAAAAATTGAATTTATTTAATAGCCCCGGTTATGTGTTCAAATATCCTTAATCGTAACTACCATGTTGCACTGTTCCTGTAGTTCTCCGATGATAAAGAACTGGAGAAAGAATTTATATGTTATTTCTGTTCATATATTTTTTTCCGGCCTACTGAGGAAAAAATTTAATATAAATATTTATAAATTGGGAATAATTTTTCCTTATCTAACTTTCCATTGAATATTATTCCCAATTTAATTTTGTTTTAAAAAAATTATACACTTTGTATTTACCTCAGTAGTCCGGAAAAAAAATATTTGAACAGAAATTACATATAAATTCTTTCCCCTGTTCCCTATTCCCGGGGAATCACCAGAATAGTGCTACATAGGTGTTGTAGAACAATTCCGTAAATACTTTCATATATTAAACAAATTACTTTCCCACACAAAAAAACGATTTACATTGTCACGCAACGTAAAAACACTTACTAAAATAAATCGGAGAAGAAATTTCGAAATCTAAAAGAAAAATAATAATAAGAAATGTCAAATACGGAAACCAAAGTTATTTTTCGTAACTTAAAACAAAATGTTTAAGAATAAATAGTACCAACACTTAAGATGCGTGGTTATTATGTTCAATACCTATTTATTAAAATTAGAAAACAAATGTATAAAAACAGTAACTAACATAAATTAACCATATTTAACTACGTAATAATGAATAAACAGAATATTACATAATTAATTTCTATTTAATATGGATTTTATATATTATTTACACTAACACATTCATGTTTATTTAGTACTAGGAAATACTTCACATTTCTTTACACACATGTGAATTTTTTCCTAAAAATATTCCTAAATTTTTTTTTTTTTTGTTTTAGGAAATACTTCACGTACATATTCAATTTGCACCTGATATCCGAAATTGACGGCCGAAAATTTTAACTGCGTGGTTATGCTTCCGAATAGGTCATATACCTCCAAAAATTCTGAAAATCGATATACTAAGGTACTTTAGTATGCTGATTACGAATATGGCCATGAAAATATCCAGAAACGACCCCAAGTAGCTCTCAATGATCCCAAGTGGCCCTAAATGCCCCAAATGGTCTTAAAAGACAACCCAAACACGAACAAATATTGCGAACAGTCTTTTTTCGAAGCACAAATGCTTTTATGATTATTTTAAATCATTTATACCTTAAGATTGAGAGCTACCGCCCCAAATCCCAACTTTTATTCAAATAAAAAAAAAAATTACTGTTATTTCAATTATTTTATTTCAATTTTTTTTGTAATCCACATAGGAGACATTTAATTTTAGTTTAAAGGAGTTTTAAAATCGATAGGAGTGGCAGTTTAGGATTGGGTTATATCAGGCGGGTCGGCTCCTGTCGCTTCGCAACGTATATTCTGGAAAAGGGGAAATTAAATTTCAGTTTATAAGAATTTAAAAATGGATAGGAGCGGAAGTATAGGATCGGGTTACATCAGGCGAGTGGCTGCACTCCCGTCGCTTCGCAATGTACATTCTGGAGAAGAGGAAATTTAATTTCAGTTTATAAGAATTTAAAAATCGATAGGAGCGGGAGTTTAGGATCGGGTTAAATCAGGCGGGTGATGGGGAAATTTAATTTCAGTTTATAGGAATTTAAAAATCGATAGGAGTGGGAGTTTAGGATCGGGTTATATCAGGTGAGGGCTTCGCTCCCTAGTTAGAAAAAAATACTTCAGTTTATAGCAATTTCAAAATCGATAAGAGTGTTAGTATATGATCGGGTTATATCAAGTGAGCACTTCGCTCCTAAGTTAGAAAGAAAGACTTCAGCAGTTCGGGAGTACAGCAACGGATTATACCAGGTGGGTCGCTGCGCTCCACTCGCTTCGCTCCTTAGTTAGAAAAAATTTCAGTTTATAGGAATTTAAAAATCGATAAAAGCGGGAGTATAGGACCGGGTTATATCAGGCGAATCGCTGCGCTCCCGTCGCTTCGTAATGTACATGCTGGAAAATGGGAAATTTAATTTCAGTTTATAGGAATTTAAAAACCGATATTAGCAGGAGTATAGGATCGGGTTATATCAGGTAAGCACTTCGCTCCTTAGTTAGGAAAAATAACTTCTGTTTATACAAATTTAGAAATCGATAGAAACGGGAGTACAGCCCGATGTTATATCAGACGGGTCGCTGCGCTCCAGTTGCTCCGCTCCAGTTGCTCCGCTCCCTAGAAAAAATTTCGGTTTATAGGAATTTAAAAATCGATAAAAGCGGGAGTATAGGACCGGGTGATATCAGGCGGGTCGCTGTTCTCCTGTTGCTTCGTAATGCACATTCTGTACCATATCGCGTTTTGAAATATCGCATTTTGAAATATCGCGTTTTGTACCATATCGTGTTTTGTACCATATCGCGTTTTGAAATATCTCGTTTTAAAATATCGCGTTTTGTACCATATCGCGTTTTGTACTATATCGCGTTTTGAAATATCACGTTTTGAAATATCGCGTTTTGTACCATATCGCGTTTTGTACCATTTCACGTTTTGAAATATCGCGTTTTAAAATATCGCATTTTGATATATCGACGTAGACTTTGATAAAATATCGCAAAATGGTGATGTTAGAACATCCCAGCCCAGGTGACGATTCTGCAAGAGCAAAGGCCTGCTGCAACAACTACGTATGTACTAGTAATTAAAAAAAAAAAATTCAAACGATTTAATTTATTTATCACAAATTTTAATCCAATTTTAATAGCGTTACGCTGAAAATATCAGTCTTTTTGGGCTTCACGGCTAAAACAAAAATTATTTAAAATATTCGGAAATTCTAATGGCGCTCTTTAAAATTTTAGGGATGAGTTGTTTATTGTCAAAATCCTATTTATGTATATGTATTTAAAAATATTTTCTAATATTTTATAATACATAATAATAAAATACATACAATTTTATTTCTCTCTCGTTCTACATAAAAATACATAATATATTTTATGTATTATAATTTTATTAGCATTATAATAAACTCATAATTAAATTAAAATCATATATCAATTTAATTATTTTTAGTTTTAGTAAAAACATTACAACGAAACTAAAAACAAAAAAAAATGTTAATTTATTTATTAAAAAAAAGACAAAAATATATATAGAATAGAGAATCTTTTTTTTTTATTATTAATATTAATATAAATTATTAAAAATAAATAATAAAACATTACATATAGTGTTTAGAAAATATAAATTATGTTACCGCCATCCACCCTAATATTATTATTATTATTATGATTATTATTTCTATCTCTAATAAATTTCTAACCATTAAAATTGCATCTGTAAATTATTGTTATTAACAAAATATTTTTTTTTGTGTATTTCCAGTTTGTTGTTAAATAATTTTAGGCGAGTGGTTTTAAAGCATTTTTTTTTCTATATGGTTGGTACGTCGTTATCGAACGCTAGGTTTGGTACCTAGAGAGAGTGCTGCTGGAAATGAAAATGTTAGTTAATTTACTATACATACATATAACAGTATATAATACCGTAAATATTTCTTAAAACCTCAAATTTCTTTTTGTAATATATAGCAACAAATTTTTATCAAAAAAATGTCATAATTTATAGATATCTTTCTACTCTTCGTACGTACGTTACCATACATAACAACAATAGAAATACTAAAAAAAAAATATATAATTTTAAGAAGTTGGAAAAAATTAAAATAATAAATTAAAAATTAGATTTCAAATCGATTAGAAAAATGTTTGTAAAAAAAATTATTTCTTTCGAAAAACTAAGACATTAAATTTGTTTTTATTATTACGAGTATTGTAAGTAAATTGAAAGTTTGAGGTGTGGTGATACGAATGGTTGGTTGCTTTGATTGTGTATGTATCTGTGGTGATAGTTTGGTAGATAAAAATAAATATAAAGGGTTAGAATTAGAGAATAAAATATTTTTGATAGTTTTTATGCCTTTGCAAAATCGAAAACAAACGATAAAACACCACCACCAACATTTTTCCTTGATTTCACAGTGAAAAGCTTACATAAATTTGTTTGTCTTCGGTATAATATGTGTTTTACTGCGGAGGGAAAATGTTGGTTATGATGTTATATTTTAAAAAGGGTTTTCGTTTTCTATTTTTTTTTTTTAAATTTATTATTATGAATACCAAGAGAATAATACAAGATATATTTATTGATGTAATTATATGTTTAATTATCTATAAATTCAAATTTTTTTCTACGAATGTATTAAAAAAAGTTTTAAAAGAAATGCTTTTGTAAAAAAATTATGTTTATGGAGGAAATTATGGTTTCGGTTAAACTCCAATTTAATTCCCAGATTTATGAAATTTTAGATTAGAAGTTATAACCCTCATTATATTACTATACGTATAATTTTAATGGTGGTAACGGATAATTAATTAATGCAAATATAATAATTGCCAAAAATAAAATGGTACGATTTTATTACGATTTAAAATCAAAACACTAATGTGTTATATGAAAAGCAACATTCAGTACTATCCCTTCTGAAATGTGACCCAATTTTGAAGCAACTTTTTTTATTTTTTTAATAAAGCGCTTCAATTCAAATATTCAAGTAGTAACTTTTAGCCTTTGGTTAAAACTAACTAAAGGCATTAGAAACATTAATTTAACTTAATTTTTACTCGTGGAAATGTATGTATTACTTAAATTATACATCTCAAAAATTATGCAAATTTAAGTTTGAATTTTGTATATACAAATATTTAAATTAAGTCAAAATTAAACATAAATATACATAAAATATGATTTTAAATATGTATTATAAATATTATTCATATATAAGTGTTAATTTTAACCTAAAATTAACTCTTAAATTCATATTTTAAACTAAATTAAGTATATTTGGGATAAATACTTAATACGGTAGTTTTTTAGTTTAATAATGGATAAATATTTTATACAAATTTAAGTATTAATTTTAACATCATTTTTAACAAATATTTAAATTTAGTCAAAAATAAACATAAATTTAAAAAATTCTTTTAAGCGAATTATTGGAATCGAAAATTGTGTATTACACATTTTAAAAAAATAATTTTAATCATCACTTTTCATCCCGCACGAGAGATGAATTTCCCGCAAAAAAGAAAATTTCCCACGAACTGGCAACACTGATGCACATCAATACTATTGTGCTGAAAAATTTATTTAGTTGTAATCGTATTTTGCACTCTTTTGTATGTTGGTGTGCTGGTGTAGTTTGCAGCAAATGAAATAAACCAAATTAAGTATATTTTAAGTTTAATTGTGTATTTAAATATATTGATTTATATTGTTAGGAATTAAACTCTACATAGTTACAGTGTTGCCAACTCTTAAAAATTTATGTCGCTAGAAGTTAATCGAAAACTCGCTAGAAATCGTTAAAACGGCAAATTAAATAGAATCGCTAGATGTCGCTAGAAGTGTGGTAAAATTTAATTGATCGAAGCATTAATAAAATTTAAGACACAATCATAAAACTCATTGTTTTGGATTTATATAAATATTAATATATTATAAATACTAATTACTTACATTAAACTCTAATTTAATTACTCAAAATTTATGAATTTTTATCAGATGCGTATTTAAATAAATAATATTATTTTCCTAAACCACTAATTGTTAGTTGAGTAAGCACACCACACGCACAGAAAAAAATATTTAATTTGTAATTACACAGCAACAGGACACTAATAAAATAAAATATATAGCGCATTCGCTATAAGAAAATATATAGCGCAATTCGAACATTTCTAGATTCTAGCCAATAAAAACGCTAAGAAACCAAAAAAAGAAACAAAAAAACGTTTAGTTTTGTTTTTGTTAGATAGAAAATAGATTTTGTTATTTAGAAAGTGAAAAACAAAATAAATACCGAAAAATAGAACTATAGTAATAAAATTTGTTGTGTGGAAGAGTGTTTTATCGAATAAATTTGTTGAATTTCGAAAAAATCAAAACTCGTTAGATTTCGCTGTGCAAAAAAAAATACCGTCAAAAAAGTCGCTGTAGCGAGTAGAAAAAATATTTGTCGTTGACTTTATTGAAAAGTCGCTAGATTTAGCGACAAAATCACCAAATTGGAAACACTGCATAGTTATTGCTTTTGTGGTGCAGTGGTTAAGGTGTACACCGCTAAGTGTTATTATCGCAAAAGTCGCCGGTTCGAGTCCAGTCGAAGTCCAAAATTTAAGCAATTATTATTCTAATTAGGCAACGATGTTATCGGATCAACTATTCACTACACTGATTTGAAAATTGACTGAAAATACTAGAATTAACAACGGCGTGAAAAATAATCAATGGAGAGGAACTGATGACGTGGCTTGTCTGCGAATACAAACAACCACATGGAAAAATGATTAAATTATAATAAGCATACATCGGCAGTCACAATGAATGGAATATTTTCATTATATTCTCTATCTCATGTATAATTTTTGTTTAAATTTAAAAATTATACTAAAATTATATTGCCATAACCTACTAAAATTATACTTCAAATACACTGATATTGGTATTAATTTTATAACACAATATACAAAAATTATACTTTTAACTAGATAATTTGCGAAAGTATAATTTCTGTTTAATTTTTAAAATTATACTAAAATTATATTGCCATAACCTACTAAAATTATACAAAAATTATTATTAAATTTCTATGAAATCGTAAGTTTATTTTTAGTATAAAAAATTTCAATTTTTTCACTAGGGAACGCTTGGTTACTACAATATACACAGCTGTATTGCCAACCTCAACATGCAGGGCCTAAAATAGTTGGATCAGAAATATGTGGTAACATTTCCACCCACGACATGATATCTTTTGTACGAGGTGTGTAAATATACAAACGGAATTTTTTAGTACAAAGTACGTTCATCGTATGATAATGCGGTCGATTCCGAGATCTAAAATTTTATGTTATTGTTCAATCCAGTACAAAAGTTTCAATATCTAATGGGTCAGCTCAGAGGAGATGCATATTCATTGGTTAAGCATTTTAAAGTGACCGAAACAAATTACATTGAAGCGTTGCCATGCAATTAACGCCTTCATCCGAAGCTTTATTGAACAACCAAGCATGCAAGCAGCCAGTGCTGCAAACGTTAGACGAATATTAGACGCATCCGATGAAGTAATCCGCGGTTTGAAAGCAATGCTGCTTTTTAAAAAGATAACCTGAAAATACCAACATCGAGTTTCCATCGATTATTGAGTTTCTTGAGTTTTTGATCAAACGAACGGATGCCCTCGAGTCAATAAAAACTTATGCCCTGCGACCCGCAAAATCAACTTCTTCGAGCAAACCTAAAATTAGCTGTACCACCATAACTAATCACAATTGTATAATATGCGAAAAAGAACACAGGTTAATTGATTGCACTCGATTTAAGGAGCTACCGACGGTAGAAAGGAGAAATCTTTATACAGCCACAACCGATGTTTCAACTGTCTCAATCCAGGACACGATGCTCGTAATTGCAGAATTCGAGGTAGATGCCGCCAATGTTCCTACAAGCATCATACGCTTTTGCATGTTGACCCAAAGCCAATTGCTCTAACTACTAATACAGAAGAAGTAGATAGTAAAACTGAAGAAAGCACTACACTAACTCATCACTCACGTAATGACATCCGAAGCTTCGTACAAGATCACGTAACGTTAAAGTGTACCGTGTACGCGGTATTACCAAGAGCAATAATAAACGTGTTTGACGATTTGGGGTACCGGGACTATGTCGTGCATTATTAGATAAAGCTTCACAAGCCTCTTTTATAACAGAATCGATGGTCCAATGATTAGGCTTATCACGAGAAAATTGTAGAACGCTAATAGCAGGAATTGGAGAAGCAACGGGCGGACATTCGCGGGGAATTACAACTGTGCGATTTTCATCAAGATTCGATGCCAGTCAGCCAAAATCACTGAATGCGCTTATCATTCAAAAATCACATCATCATTGTCAGCTGTCGAGCTTGACCTTAACAAACTATACGATCTAACCACTATTGATTTAGCTGATCCAAATTTTTACAAACCCGGCACAATCGATACATTGCTTTGCGCAGAAATCGTATTTGAACTGTTTGAAGATGGTAATACAAATTTAGGAAATTCAAATCTACGTGCGCATAAAACCAAGTTGGGCTGGGTCATAAGAGGCACATACCAAGGCGATATCAAAGAATCCGTACAATCGTTTGCTACCACCATCGATGTTGACGCTACGCTGCAACGATTTTGGGCAATTGAACAGCTTACACAAACCAGCAAATTAACCAAAGAAGAAGAAGATTGCGAAGAATGGTTCAAGATGACTACTGGGCGTACAGAAGACGGGCATTTTATAACTAAACTCCCATTTCTCGAAACCTCAAAACCTCTGGGTTCTACATACCAGCAAGCTCTGTCAAGGCTCTTCGCCATGGAAAGACGATTCAAATCAGATCAACAGTTTCGACAACTATACGAGGATTTTTTAAGGGAATACCAAACCCTAGGTCATATGCAGAAAGCCCATAACATCCAAGAACTGCAACAAGCCTATATCCTGCCACATCATGGAGTATTCAAAGGTAGCAGTACCACAACGAAGTTGCTCGTCGTATTTGATGCGTTGACGAAATCAACCACTGGCATGTCATTTAATCAGAATCTCATGGTGGGGCCAAACATCCAATAAAGCCTGTTCCAAATACTTACCCGGTTTCGTCAGCATCCACATCTACTAGTAGGTGATATTGAGAAAATGTACCGCCAAGTTTGGGTAGATACCGAAGACAGAAAACATCAGCTAATTCTATGGCGAGACGAGGATCAAAAAATCCACCCGTACATGTTAAATACCGTAACATATGGCACAGCGTATGCCTCCTTTATGGCCAATAGATGCTTAATGGAATTGACAGATATACATAACGAGCAATTCCCAAACGCTTCGCGAGCAGTGAAAAACGATACATACGTAGATGATCTTATGACTGGTTCGGCAACATTATCTGACCTGGTACAATTAAAAGGCGATATAGTTGAAATTTTGAGCAGCGGTGGTTTCAATTTGAGGAAAATGTGACAAACAATTTAAAAATATTTTCGGATCATCCAGAACCCGTAAAGGTATTGGGAATAGCATGGAATTCCAACACCGACAATTTTGTTTATCAAGTAAATTTAGACAACAACCAGCTGCACACAAAACGAACTTTCCTATCGCAAGCGAGTAAAATTTTCGATCCACTGGGACTCTTATCTCCAATTACCATAAAAATCAAAATATTATTTCAAAGCTTGTGGTTGCAGAAGATTGAATGGGATTATAAGCTGCCCAAAGAAACAAAGTCGTCATGGATCGAAATTAGAAATACTCTGTGCCAAGCACCTGAAATACAAATTCCACGATGTATCACGGCGTCAACCAGCATAACATTACATGGGTTTTGTGATGCTACTAAATGGGCATACGCAGCAGCAGTATATACGATCGCAGAGTGACGGTGATTTTGTGACACACTTGATTTGTGCCAAAACTAAGGTGGCACCCCTCAAACAAATTAGCATACCAAGACTTGAACTAATGGGTGCGGTGCTTCTTACCCGTTTAGTAACTGAAATAACGGAAATCTTATCCATAAACATAACCAAAATTACGTTTTGGAGCGATTCAAATATAGTCCTAGATTGGCTATCCAGCCAACCAAGGCGATGGACAACATTTGTGGCCAACCAAATCGCAGAGATCATAGGCGTTTACAAACGAGATTACTGGCGTCACGTTCCATCAGGACAGAATCCCACCGACTGTGCAACCCGAGGCAAACCAATCGGAGAAATTGCTAGCAATAATCTGTGGTGGAAAGGTCCAGCATGGCTTTCACGGAATGAACAATGTTGGCCCGATCAGCAACAAATACCAGAAACACAAGAAGAGCTCCAAATTGATGTCTACAATACGACAACTATAAGTCCAAAGATAGTCCTTTCAAAGTTCATGCATTCAGGCGAAGGGTCGGCTTTCATGGCCGAAAGATACATTACTTTGTATACCTAGTCCTATATTATTTATACTTTGTTTATTGGTTAAGTCATAATCCTAATCCCCGAAATTTGGGGGAAGTCTAAAGGTAGTAGAGCGCCCCCTATTCCCCTCAGACTTGCCCCATATTTCGGGGATTCAACACGATTCCGTCAACACGATGTTATACCCTACCTGAGTCAAAAGTATTCTAGCTATTTCAAGCTGAAGAAAGTATTATCATACGTGTTCAGGTATATCCATCAATTTTAGGACCAGACGATATCATGAAGAGAAACGAATTGGCATTTTGACATTAGAAGAACTAGAAAAGGCGAACCGAAAATTGGCCATATATTGGCAAATCAAACATTTTCCTGAAGAATACCGGAACCTTCAAAATTCTAAAGCCATACCAATTAAAAGCAATTTACGACAACTTAATCCATTCCTCGATACCGAAGGAATTATGAGGGTTGGGGGCAGATTACAGAAATTATCGTTGCCGTACAATGCCAAACATCCAATAGTTGTATCTTCAAAATCACCAATTGCAACAATAATCACTTATGATGTGCACGTCCAGAATCAACACCCAGGCACACATCTATTGATAAGTTTAGTTCGTCAAAATTTTTGGAGTTTAAGAGGTAAGGATGTTGCGAGAAAGATATTTCAGAGATGTGTTAAATGTCTGAAATAAAACCCGAGAAAGATGAGTCAACTAATGGGACAGCTCCCCGAGGATAGAGTGCAATATACGGTGCCATTTGGGGCAGTCGGGATTTATTTTTGCGGCCCTTTCAAAGTCCATGCATTCCGGCGAAGGGTCGGCTTTCATGGCCGAAAGATACATTACTTGGTATACCTAGTCCTATATTAGTTATACTTTGTTTATTGGTTAATCATAATCCTAATCCCTGAAATTTGGGGAAGTCTAAAAGTAGTAGAGCGCCCCCTATTCCCTTCAGACTTGCCCCATATTTCGGGGATTAGGATTATCATCTAATCAATAAACATAGTATAAATAATATAGAACTAGGTATATCAAGTGTGTGTGTGGGGGGGGGGGGGGGGTTAATTTGGTATGATGTAAACAGAAACTTTGAAATTTTCGAAACTTAATTAACTTTTGAGTAACCCACTTTACCATCGATCCCACTATGTTTATTAGAAACGTCATAGGCCTAGGTAAGTCCACGCGAAATTTGGAGCAAGCTTGAAGGGGATATGGGAGCTGTAATTTCGTATAATGTACCAGAAAGTCTGAAATAAATACCACGGAATACTTTTTAATTATGTCGGTAATAATTAATTAATTGACCTAAAACGATTAACTGGTTTTACGATTAAGTGTTCATACGATGATTTGATCATTTGATTAAATATTTACGATATTGTGGTCTCAATTAAATGTAGAATAATATGGAGGTAAAACCATATTCCTAATTAATTCCAGATTGAGGTTGAGACAATTCTGGTTGGGATAGAGTGTTGTACTGTTCAAAGTGTTCTGTAACATTTGAATAGACTCTAATGCTACGTAGAGTTGATTGGAGTTAACGTTGAAATTTTCTAAATTAATTACTAAAATGTACTACAAATTTCGGATTACTTAATTTTTTATCGAACTTACCGTCATTAAACTTAACCTGCATTCACTCGATTGTTACCTTGGATTGTTACCTAGGTCTAAGTAGAACCAATAGGCAAGTGGGTAATGTATAAGTTACATAACAAAAATATTATAGTTTTGGAATATTTGGTATTGTAGTAAATTATTATTTATAATTTACTACACTCAAAAAAAACCGAACAAACACCATCTTCTTAAAGTCTTAAAATTAAATGTTCCAGAAAACAATCTCGTGTTAATAATTTCTTTTAGCTCCCCAACTGTCTTGTATACATGCTGAAACCCGTATGAAAAGATCATCAAATATGTAAAATGGAAGGGCAGCGTAAGAAAAATAAACCTCTTTATCTCATATCACAAATGTATACGTACATCTAAAATGTATATAAGCATCTTAAATTAATATTTTTTTCAATTTTCGTAAAATATAACACCCCTATCCCCTTCAGACTTGATACAAATTTCGTGCGGGTTTACCTAGGTCTTTGATCTTTCTAATAAACATAGTGGGATCGATGGTTAAGTGGGTTACTCAAAGTTACAGAACATTTCATTAATTTAGTTTCGAAAATTTCGGACTTTCTGGTACATTATACTTAATTACACCCTCCCCCCCCCCCCCCCTATCCTCTTCAGACTTGATCCAAATTTTGCGTGGGCCTACTAAGCCTATGCCCTTTCTAATGAACATATGGGGATCGATGGTTAAGTGTGTTACGGACCTTATAGAACGCGTACGTATTTTCAATAACGTTCGGGTAGTTTCACGGCTTGGTAGGGTCATGCTTCTAGATTATTTATAGGCCGAACAAACCGGGTGACGGTCTCTTTATCGTAAACAATTTATCGTGTTTCAATTTAACGTGAACATTTAACCGTAGAATAGTTTATCGTAGACACTATTTACCGTGGACACAATTTATCGTGGGACAATTTATCGTAGTACAGATTATCGTGGACGATTTATCGTAGAACAGTTTTATTCGTAGTGTCGTATCAAAATTACTGGGATTCTTTAAAGATTTTTGGAAGAACTGGAATATGGCCATGTGGGACGGAACTCGGTAGTTTCTTAACCGATTAATATGGAATTGGGTATGTTGGATGGAAATGGGATTATTGAATGATTTTTGGAAGAAGTTCTGGAATATGGCCATGTGGGACGGAACTTGTTAGTTTCTTAACCGATTATGATGGGATTGGGTATGTTGGATGGAAATGGGATTATTGAATGATTTTCGGAAGAAGTTCTGGAATATGGCCATGTGGGACGGAACTCGGTAGTTTCTTAACCGATTATGATGGGATTGGGTATGTTGGATGGAAATGGGATTATTGAATGATTTTTGGAAGAAGTTCTGGAATATGGCCATGTGGGACGGAACTCGGTAGTTTCTTAACCGATTATGATGGGATTGAATATGTTGGATGGAAATGGGATTATTGAATGATTTTTGGAAGAAGTTCTGGAATATGGCCATGAGGTACGGAACTTGGTAGTTTCTTAACCGATTATGATGGGTATATTTTATACGCAAAAAATTAAAAATTAATTTATTTTTATACGCAAAAAAATAAAATAACACAAAAATGTGATTTTAGATGTCGTTTTTCGGTCTTGATATGAAAAATGGCATCTACAATCACATTTTTGTGTTATTTTATTTTTTGAAACGCACAAAAATAAAATAACACAAAAATGTGATTGTAGATGTCGTTTTTCGGCCTTGATATGTTCAGCAAAGTTGTTGCGCAAGCCAAGACCAACAACTTTGCTGAACATATCAAGACCGAAAAACGACATCTACATTCACATTTTTGTGTTATTTTTCCATATATGTGTGTTTTACTTAGACCAAGGTGAGCTTGGAGTGGCACTTCCACACAATTAGACCAAGAGTGCCCCGTTGTGATACCACAGGAACCTATTTCCTCTTTACCCATGTTCAAAACCATTCGGAGCTACGTACGTACCGCAAAATATCTCGCACTCCACATTCAGCGAGATCTGAAAGGCTGGTCACACTGGACACGCCCAAATACTTATGCCTTCTGTATGATAGTGCCGGACACGAGCATAGGAAGTTATCTAAAGTCTCTTCTTCCTCAAGGCAGGGTCTTGTCAGTTTTGGAAAAAGCTTCTCACAGAAGACTCCGGCTCCACCTTGCCGTTTCGAGAAACATAAGTGCACAGGTAAGGCTAAATACAACTGGAATTCGGCATACTTAGATAAGATACAAAGAACACATCACAAGTACATAAAATCAAGTTTCGTACAACACATAAAAACTGAAAACCATACACTAAATTCAATAAAAATGTAATCATTTTGCACTGAATCAAAAAAGTACTGAAATTAGACAGGTGTCTCAATTTGACTCATGAGTCATGAGACATTTGTATTCTGCATGTATACGAAGAAGATATTATTCTCGAAATCGATATTTCTAAAAAAGTTAAAAAATTGGCACAAGAAGTAAGAACTAAAAACTGTAATATAAAATTAAAAATAAAAAGGTATTCATCTAAATATATAAAGTGACAAAAGAATAGAAAAAATAAAGTGAAAATCGTCTTGTGAATCTGGTGAAATAAATAATATGGATAGGTGTTATAAACTCAAGTGCTTTTGTTATGTGTGTGGAAAATTTACAATTATGAGCAATCGCCGCAAAATAAGTGATGAAACCGCTGATTTATATCGACTATACTTTTCAAAAACTGTTATTATTGGTGTAAATTGGATGCCGTCTTTTGTTTGTACAACATGCATTTTCCATCTGCATAGATGGCAAAACACTGGAGCCGCAATGCCATTTGATGTCCCGATGATATGGGTCGATCCACAAGGACATGATGCAGTTCAATGTTATGGGTGCATGAATTATATTCTCGGTACAAACAGAAACAAAAGTGGTTCTTTGACATACACTGCAACGAGAAATACACATCTACCGCTGCCGCATTCAGATGAAATGCCTATTCCGGAAAGATCAAACCCAACCGAGGATTATTTACCAACAACATTTGAATCAGGTGAAACCGGAGAAACATCTGCATCAATATATCAACCATCAATACAGTACGACGCCTGAAACTATCTCAGCGGCAAGCCATTCTTTTGTCAAAGGATTTAAAACAAGTGAACATTTTGGCTCCAAATGTTCGGATATATGGAGCAATAAATCGTCATCGTCATTTTACGAATTTTTTCAAATCAATTGAGAATAATTCACTCGCTTTTTGCACTGATATCCGAGGTTTGGTATCCACAATGCACAATGCATATAATCCTGAAGATTGGCGATTGTTCATTGATTCCTCTAAAAGCAGCTTGAAGGCAGTTCTCCTTCACGTTACCAACTCAAAGAATTCCATTCCAATTGCCCTCAGCACAAACACAAAGGAAACCTATGCATCAATGAAAAAAATCATCGATTTGATTAAATACAATGACCATCAATGGAAAGTTTGTGCAGATTTAAAAGTGATAGCTCTTTTAAGTGGCATGCAATTGGGTTACACTAAAAACATGTGTTTTATGTGCTTATGGGATACTCGTTTTAAAGGCGACCAATACAATAAACGGAACTTGGCTTTACGTGAGAACATTAGATTGCGATACGACAGCATCGTTGAGGCTCCACTTGTGCCAATTAAAAAAATATTGCTACCACCACTTCATATCAGGCTTGGAGTAGTTAAAAATTTTATAAAAGCGCTGAATCCAGATGGAAATGCGTTCGTCGAATTGCGTCGCATTTTCCCACGGTTAAATGGAATGAAAATAAAAGAAGGTTGGTGTTTAAATCTACCCGAATCTAAGTTTTGATCAAATGAAATTTCATCTCACATCTTGATTTTTATTACAGGAATACTTAATGGACCAGATATTCGTCGTCTGATGAAAGATGATGCATTTGAAAATGCTCTTAGTGAACGAGAGGTTGTGGCATGGAAATGTGTAAAAGAAGGTATTAAGAATGTTCTCGGAATTAACCGAGCCGATGATTGGCGCAGATATATTGAAAATATGCTGACAGCTTTTCATAATATAAACGTTAGAATGTCACTGAAAATACATTTTTTGCATTGTCATGTGGAAAAGTTCGCCGAACAATCACCAGCCGAATCCGATGAGCACGGCGAGCGTTTTCACCAAGTGACGGCAAGGCTCGAACATTGGTACAGCGGCAAAAAGCTAGATGCACTCTTGGGTGATATTTGTTGGAATTTGCAAGAGGAAGAAGAACCCGAAGACGACACGAACAAATCAGAAAATTAAAATTAAAAGTTAAGAAAAATGTAAATTATTTAGGAAAAAATTGAGAAAAATCACAATAAAATCAACTGAATCAATCTAATTTTCTGTTAAATAGTTTCTATTGTATCTATATTTGTCGATGAATTGTTTATTCGATCAATTTAAATTCAATAAATGGACAAAAATGATAAAAAACATGTTTTTCGTCGAGACAAATATTTGTCAAAATATACACTCATATTCACGTTGATAGTTCCTGAACCATTAAGATTTTTGCTATGCTTTCTTCAGCAAAGTTGTTGCGCAAGCCAAGACCAACAACTTTGCTGAACATATCAAGACCGAAAAACGACATCTACAATCACATTTTTGTGCTATTTTATTTTTTTGCGTTTCAAAAAATAAAATAACACAAAAATGTGATTGTAGATGTCGTTTTTCGGCCTTGATATGTTCAGCAAAGTTGTTGGTCTTGGCTTGCGCAACAACTTTGCTGAAAAAAGCATAACGAAAATCTTAATGGTTCAGGAGCTATCAACGTGAATATGAGTGTATATTTTGACAAATATTTGTCTCAGAGGCAAAATATGTCGGAAGCGATATCTCAAAAATGGGGACTAACTTTGAAATGAGACTAGCACCAATGAATTCAGCATATTCGAATTAGGTTTACCCCCCGGGTGCCCAGCTTGTCACATTTTTCAACTAGCACAGTGTAATTATATATAATTATATGGCACAGCGGTTAAAGATTTTGTGTTTGGATCGGGAGGTACCGGGTTCGAATCCCGATAGAGGCAGGATGCAAAGGGAATTTCCTTCAACAGATTACGATTTGTGATGAAATGGAACACATCTATAACCCCCTGTCGGAGTGCAAAACTCATGGGCCGACCCATCTTCCATGCCAGTAGAGCATGGATATAGCTGGCACCGAGCTATGCAATGTGCATATGGTAATAAAATCGGACCTATTCAAATTGGACGACAACGGACACTACATGTCAGGGCGACAAATCCAATACCACATAAGCGTATGTTCTCCAGGCTAGGGATGACGGAAGTGGGCGTTTGACTTATACCAAGGAGCTTGCTATATACATGTATATCACTAGTCCGTAATGCACACACGTGTCAACCCAATAAGTGGATTGAGCGGCAAGCCAACTATCTGCTCTCAGATAAAATCCTTTTAAGGCTTGAGATCTCCAGAATCTTTCTAAGCAAGCTTAAATTCGCACTCTGAACGTAATCATACTACAAGAGCTTAGATTGTCTGGGAGTTTGATTAGTAGCTCCACCGTTGGTTACACATTTTACTAGAAAATTTATTCTAAAAAATTAAAAATAGAATTTGACGTTTTCTTCCAAAAGCGCGTACAGTAAATTATCATTGACTATCGTCCAATCAAGATGCGTCTTAGCATGGGCCGACATCCGTTCAAGGTGGCCATATTCCAGAACTTCTTTCAAAATTCATTAAAGAACCTCACTTCAACAGAACGGCCGAGTTTCATCCCACATGGCCATATTCCAGAACTTCTTCCAAAAATCGTTCAATAATCCAATCTCCATTCAACATATCCAATCCCATCATAATCGGTTAAGAAACTAACAAGTTCCGTCCCACATGGCCATATACCAGAACTTCTTCCAAAAATGATTCAATAATCCCATTTCCATCCAACATACCCAATCCTATCATAATCGGTTAAGAAACTACCGAGTTCCGTCCCACATGGCCATATTCCAGAACTTCTTCCAAAAATCATTTAAGAATCCCACTAATTTTGATACGCCACGCGAAAACTTGTTCTACGATCAATTGTGTCCACGATAAACTGTTCTACGATAAATTGTCAACGATAAACTGTTATACGATAAATTATCCACGATAAACTGTTCTACGATAAATTGTCCCACGATAAATTGTTTCCACGATAAATTGTTCTAGGATAAATTGTTCTACGATAAATTGCTCACGATAAATTGTTCACGATAAATTGTCAGTAAATCGAACAAACCTTACGTACTTAAATTTACAAGATAAACTAAATTTCACATGGGTTCATTGATTCATCCGCATCACCAATAAAAAGATAAATTAAGTATTATAATTATTCACATATTTTAAAACTAATCATTTTGTATACACATAATTTATGAAAATACTAACAATTAAGGAACTACTATTTTCTTTTTATCAGAAAAGCTTTAATTAAAATATTGCACGCCTATAACTTTTATTGAGGTTTCGAGAAAATAAATAATATATTGAGTGGGCGATTTTTCCCGCCTCAAAACAAAAACATATAATAATAAACACTTACCAAACGATCCTCTGCAAAGAGTACTCCTGGCAGCAGGCTGGTTGCGTAGCTGTGGATAATTTTAATCACTTTTTCTTATATTATTTATTTTACCTTTTTTTTTTCTCAACCAAAGCTATATTTCTTAAGCTCTAAACAATTTTTTTTTTATGAATTAACTAATTTTAAATTTTATAAACTATGACACTTAACCAGTTAACTGTTTCGACCTTGTTGGAAAATGTGTATTCTACGTGCGTCGTACAAATTAAGCGATGACGAACATATTCGTCAAACCCAGAGTATGTTTGATATGAAATTAGGTTACAATGAAATAACTTTAATATTTTTATTTCGTTGTTTATTTCATGTACATTTATTCATTTATTTATATTAACATAAATAGGAACCAAAAACATCAAAAATAAATTAGTTACTTTAATTTTTTATGACAGAATGGAATTCAGTAAAACATGGTACAATGCATAAGCCAACTTCACAAGTTGAACACCAATATCTCGATTCTTTTCTAATGTTATTTTTAAAACAATGTACACACCTTCGTGTAGGTGTGGCTTTAGTAGTAGAGGGTATATAGTCTGGGAAATGTTTCCCGATTAGACGGGTACAATAAGATTTTGCTCGTCGACTTACTGTTGGTGTTACACTCTGAATTGGATATGGCTCAATTGTTTGTTCAATGCACTGCAATAAGAAATTTACTCGCTGCAATTTTCCTTTATTACTCTTATACAATATAAATGAGTTTAGGCAAATAATATCTAAAAAATGAAGAAACATTTTTTTATAATATTTTTTAAGTCCTTTCTTTGCTGATGAGTATGCAATGATTATGCCGTCACTCATGTTCAATCCACCCATCTTCTTATTGTAATCAACAATTACTTCAGGTTTCTTTGTTAGTTTTCTTCTTTTCTCCATGTCTATCATATTCTCGTCGGTACTTAGAATGTAAACTTCCCTTTTATCCTGCCATTTCATTATCATAATTTTATTTTTAAAACTAGCACTACATTCCCCTCTCCTTATAGGTGTCTCCTTATTTGCTTTATGGGTGCAGAGTTTTTCTACAAGTGGTATACTAGTGTACCAATTGTCCAAATATAATCTATAGCCGCGGTCTAAAAGATCATGGCATAATTCAAGAACAATCCGTGCAGAATGTTTGTATTCCGGATAATGTTTACCATAATCGTTATCCTTTCCTGTATATACACAGAAATTCCATATATACCCCGATGCACTTTCACACAACACATAAAATTTTATTCCAAACCTACTTCTTTTTGACGGTATGTACTGTTTCCACGATAAACGACCCTTCCACATTAGTAATGACTCGTCCACACAGATATCCATTTCGGGAATATACAGCTACGAGCAAAAGTGTTAGGCACCCTAAAGTACTGCCAGTTTTAGGGTGATTTAGCATAGGGAATGTAAATAAAACTGAATATGTGATTATTATGATTTATTTTAATAAAATAATTAATATTTTGTCGGTCCACCTTTCGATTTAATGACAGCTGCCACTCTTCTCGGCATTGACTCTACCAGCTTAAAACATTCTTCTTGAGATATTTGTTTCCACTCATGTTTTAACGCGGCCAATAGCGATTGCTTATTATTTATATTGTGTTTTTGGATGTTTTACTTTAAAATGGACCAAATGTGTTCAATCGGATTGAGGTCTGGTGATTGTGGCGGCCAGTCCAAAAGGTCGATTCCGTTTTGAGCCATCCATGTCATGGGTATGTGCTGATTTGTGGCAAGTGGCGTTGTCTTGTTGGAATTTTACGCCGTCGGTGTTTTTACCGCCGAAAATTTGCGTTATCGATGGCGCTAGAGCTGTTTCAAGAACTTCAGTGTATTTCGCAATGTTCATTCGCCCCTCACACAATACCATTTTGCCCACTCCATCGGCAGCCATACAACCCCAGATCATGATTGAGCCCCTTCCATGTTTAACAGTTGGCACCACACATTCTGGGTCGTATTCTTCCCCCACTCTTCGCCTGGCATAAGTCATACCAGGTGTTCCAAACAACTATGCAAAAAGAAAAAAAAAGATTTAGTTTAAGATTTAATTATTTTCCTTGCAGAGCGTGATTTCAAAGACATTGACATGTTTTCATGTAATATATAAAGTAAATAACAATACCTCAAAATTAGATTCATCTGACCACAGTACATTGGACCAATCTTCCATTGTCCAATCTCTATATTTTAGGGCCCACTCCAACCGATTTTTCTTATTGTGCTCTGACAGCCATGGCTTCTTCCTTGCCTTGCAACCTTTTAATCCAGCTTTAACAAGCCTTCTTCGCACAGTATGCACGCTCACTGATTTGCCTTTTGCTTCAGATAAAGCTGCAGCCAGGTCTAAAGCAGTTTTCTTGCGATCCTATAGGGACTGCCTAATTAACAATCGGTCTTCACGATCTGAAGTTAGTTTTCTTCTCTCTGTTTTTGGCCTATTTTCATGGGCACCGGTCTCTTTGAAGCGATTTAGTGCATATTGCACTGCACAACGCGAGCACTTCACTTCTCGGGCTATTTTCACTTGAGACATGCCTTGTTCATGCAAAATCTGAATTTTTAGGCGCTGTTCTGCACTAAGTTCAGTTTTTTAGGCATAATTAACGCGATAAATGTTATTCTTTACTAATATGGTAGCAATAATTGATTACAACACGTGTATGTTCACTGCAAGCACTGATAACAAACTAAAACTCAAAACGTAAAATAGCAAATTCCAAGAAATACCGTCTTAAAACACAGCTGGGTGTCATAGATATTTGGTATTTTTTATTTCTGTGTTTTTTTATTTCAATAGTATAGCCATAAAACCATAAATCGCAAATTCATCCACTAATTGTTAAGACAATGACAAACAAAAGGGGTGCCTAATACATTTGCTCGCAGCTGTATAACGTTCAATATTTTTGTACACTATTTTGAAAAATGGTTTGAATTTTTGCAATTTTACTAGGTGGATTTATACACCCAAAACTTACATAGTCTTCGAAATGAAGAAATTTACATAGCAGTAAAAATCTATTTGAACTAATTACTTTACTAAAGAAAGGAGTACTAATACTTTCCCTTGTAGAATAATACATTTGTAAAGATGGTTTTTTCACAATGCCTTGTAAAATTAATAATGCGATGAAACATCTCATTTCATTATGAGTTGTGAGATACCACTTTCTTATTCTTGATCGCGGTTTCAAATTATGGTTGCTTTCTAAGAATTGTTGGGCGTATAAATTAGTTTGTTCAACTATAATATTAATCAGATCGTTATCTAAATATTTCTCCATATAAATTAAAGGCTTATGTCGGGATGATCTAGGTATGAAGACCTGATGTCCAGGATTGGCAGAAAATTCAAAAGGTTCTCTGTTACCCCCTCTTGTTCTCCATTCAATATTTTCATTTACCTTATCATTGTCGCTGTTCTCAGAGTCAATATCATCAGATTCGCTATCTTCGGTCTCGCCATCATCTGGCTCGATTTCTGTATCACTAGACTCATCAGAGGATCCTGAAACTATTTGTAAACGTTTCCGCTTCCTTGTAGATACAACTATTTCATCATCGCTGTCGAATGCACTCATTTTGGGGGTACAATAAACTAAAAAAAATTATATTTTTACAATATCTTTTTGCGCTTTATAACCTATACCGTATAATGCTTCCGCGTTTCAAATTATTTCGTTGCACTCGAATATATTTACTATCGTTGTTGATCTGGTAGTAGCGGTTACACACTGATTTACGTTCTTCGATCGTACAAAAATATTTTTCTAAATTACCTCATTATCTCATTCCATCGTTCAATCGTCATTTTGGAGCAATATGATTGGTTGACAAAAATTGTTTCAATGAATAAATAAACGAACAAAGGCAACACTGAATTCGCTCTTAATTAATTTTCAATTTAGCTATTTGAGAAAATGAGAATAAGATGAGTGAAAAATATAAGAAAGAGAGAATATGAGAATATAACAAAATATTCTAAAATTGCAACATTAACTGCCAATGGTCACTATTGAAGACGCATGACGAATATATTCGTCATAACATAAAATTTTACAATTTTATCATGACGAATATCTTCGTCATAAACAGTTAACTGGTTAACGAATATTTTCCCTTTTTTATAATTTTTCTTTTATATTTTGATAACGTCGAATTGAGATAATTAGAATATTTTTTTTTGTTATCTAAGAAATTTTTTTTTAAACTATTTTTCTTTAACACCTAAAGCACAAAATATAATTTTTTCTTGAAAAATTCGAATTTTTGCACTATGCACAAAATTTTATTTAGGCAAGCCGTATGTCGTAGTGTTTCGCCCTTGGTTGGTTGCTGTTAATCCGCATGCGAGAATTTCACAGTCTAACGGGTACAAGATATCCAACGAGGAACGGCTTTTTTCTTTTATCTTGAGAGTTTTTTGAAGAGGCCCGATAACCTATCTGGACAAACGTACACCTCGAAAAAAATGGACCTAGCGTATGAAATGATATTTACTATTAGTCCGCGCGTAATCCAATTT
This sequence comes from Nephrotoma appendiculata, assembly GCA_947310385.1. Lineage (NCBI taxonomy): Eukaryota > Metazoa > Arthropoda > Insecta > Diptera > Tipulidae > Nephrotoma > Nephrotoma appendiculata. Next base: position 182,692,010 of record OX371224.1, on the reverse strand, counting down.
GCCAATGACAGCAATTCCCAAATTATAATTTTTTCACAAAATTCTTATAATTTTTGTGGTACGAAAAATACAATAAAATTTAATTTTTAAATTTTATTTATTTTATGTACACGACATAATCACTTAATTGAATTTTTAACTAAATCCAAGAGGTAGTTACCTGCTGGCCTCTCAAAATGTATTTGAATGCTAATCGAATATTACTAAAAATATTCGAATTAGAGTAACAGGATTTTATCAACTGATTTAGCTTATGCAAAGATTTTTTTCTTGCTGATTTATCTAACAGAACTATACCACACCCACTGACCAATTAGAGAAATACCCCTGCGATCGTACGATGCATTTTACGGTTTAGACAATGCATTTAATTTGATCTTCGAGCAACAACAACACCAGATCTTGAAAAAAAAATATTATTTGTTTTTTTATAGAAGTCAATGACCGAGGAAACAATAAATTTTTGTTAGGTATGGTCAGTTCCGTAAACAAATAATAAAATTTATTGAAGTTGCTCAATAATTGCAACAAAATAACAATAGAATCAATTTTTTGTTGTGTATGATTGTTGCACGGTGGGTATATTATTGTTGCGCTATATACACACTAACCAAGCTGCCGCAACAAGTGGGTTACTCAAAAGTTACAGAACATTTCATTATTTTAGTTTCGAAAATTTCGGACTTTCTGGTACATTATACAAATTACACCCCCTTATCCCTTTAAGACTTGACCCAAATTTCGTGGATTTGGATTATGACCTAACCAATAAACATAGTATAAATAATATAGAACTAGGTATATCAAGTAGTGTAACTTTCGGCTATAATTTATTTTTTTCTGCTGGGATAGGAAATACACTATCTGCATTACCATCCTTCGGCTGGCAACTTTCGGCTAACTTGAATAGGGTGGTTTTTAGGAAAAATAAAATTAAATTTTATAATATAAACAATTACTTTCCGACATACAATTTGTATCTGTATTATCGACATTTTTCGGCTGGGATGTTACCGGCAAAAATCAGCCGTCATTTCCGTTTGATTAGTTTAAATCTGCATTATCGACATTTTTCGGCTGGAGTCGGCTAACTTTAATAGGGTTGGCAAACATTATGGAAAATATATTTTTTCAAGAAAAACAATTATAAACTAGACAATTCTAAATTAATTTTGCAACAATACCGGTTCAGATCAGTTCAAAATTTAAGCGGAAATATCAACTGTTGTTGGTTCCTGTACAGCCCATACTTTATAATTGTTGTGAACAAATGGGGTGGAGAAATGTGGTGGACATCTGCTTACTAAAAGTTTGGAATCAACAATTACTCTCCTCTATTTTTTAATTAACCCTTCCATGCATATTGTATCATATATGATACAACCATTTCATATTACAAAAAAGTACATGTATACATAAACATTTCTCTTTTGCTTCATAAAAGAATCTTCTTATACACATTTTGAAAACCTATACCAACACATAATTGTTTTCCCGCGTAATTTTATAGAATAATGCCGGTTGAGTGTCGCTTGCTGTGGTGATTAGTTTTTCGCAACCAACGTAGATTACTGGTCGTCTTTTTCTAGAGTATTTATAAACTATTTCACATAATAAAAATATGTTATTAAATATATGTAATTATTTATTATGTGTTTCAACCATTTTGACATATATATGTCTATATTATAATTGTAAATATTGAAAAACATGGGTTGTATCATATATGATACATCATGCAATTACGGCACAATTCTTGGTTGTATCAAATATGATACAACCGTATAAATTGAAGATAAGGTGGAACTCTTCTTTAATAATAAATTTTATTCAACATTTTTGTGAGTTAAAAATGACTGATCAACGCTAGTTTTTAAATGCTATGGAAATCGAGGAATTTATTAATATGTAATTGACATTGATGAGAAAGAAGACAGTGGCGATGATTTTTATAACTAATATCCCAAGAAGTGCCACTTCCGAATCGAACCACTCACTATCTGAAATGGATGACGATTTACCATTAGACATTCAAAATATACCTGTGATACTACTAAGTGATAAAAATGTGATTGAATTACAAGATTCTGATATTGGCAACGCAATTGAGGTGACAAGTGAAACAAGGGAGGTCAAGGAATTAAAAAAGTTGTATAGTAATACTATTTGGAAAGTAAAACATTTGAATGTTTCATCAGATAAATATAAATTTAACGGTGATGAATCACCACAAGAACTTCTCGAACTACAAACACCTCTTGAAATTTTCTATTCTAATTAAAATGATGATAGCGTTAGAGAATCAAATAACTACGCAATGGAAACTAACATCAAAAATCCGTTTTCAATAAACGGGAAGGATTTGGAAAAATTTCTCGGGGTGTATATTTTTACGTTCATGTACCAACTAACAAGTTTGCGCTGATGCTGGTCTCATGAAGGGGAACAATATAATACGAAAAAGCATTTCGAAAAAATTCGTCAGTTTCCTCATTTCAATCGCAATGAGAACAATATGCCGCACACAAATCCAAATCACGATCGCCCGTTCAAAATACGACCCGTAATAGATGCTCTCATTAAAAACTTTCAGAAGATTCCAATCGACGAAATATATCTATTGATGAACAGATGTGCTTTACTAAAGGTAGAAGTTACTTGAAACAGTACAGCACAAGCCGAATAAATATAGGGCTACAAATTTTTCTTCTCAGTGAAAATTCGGGAATTACGTACAATTTTGAACAATTTTCGGGGCAAGAAAATGATAAACGTATTTTATCAGAAAAAGATTTGGGGAGCTCATCAAATTTGGTCATTCGACTACTACGAAATGTACCAAGAAATGTGAACCACCACGATTACTACGACTATTATTACACGAGCTTACCATCGATTATCGAACTAAATAAAGTTGGTGTTCAATCAATTGGCACAGTACGTCGTGATAGACTACCTTCAAGCAAGTTAACAACCGAACGTGCTCTAAAGAATATATAGGTCACCACAAAAACGGTCCAAGAAATGGTGCATAGGAATATTTACCATCTTAACAAATATCCACGGTGGTAAATTCATGGTTACTTTCTAAAAGAATCGCTGCTGATTTAGGATAGGAACATCTCGCTCTAATGAATTTTAGAATTCAAGTTGCTGAAAGTTTGTGCAGAGTCAAACGTAAACGAAAAAAGCCCAACGAAAGTTACACAGCTGCAATAGGCGTCGGCCAGTGTATCGCATTTTCTCAACTGGACATCTGAAAAACAGCGGTGTAGGTTACCCGGAAGTTCCAAACTCACTTTTATAATGTGTGAAAAATGCAACATACATCTTTGTTGCAACAAAGACAGAAATTGTGTTATGTCCTTTATTATTTTAATTTTTATTATTAAATAGTTTTGTTAAACTAGGCTGTGAAAAACTATGTAACATTTTTAGTTATTTAAATTTAAAATTGAAAAAAAAAAAAAAAAAATGTTTGTTTTTTAGTCATAAATGCATGCCGTATCATATATGATACAACCACGAAAATCAATTTTCCGAGGAAACTACAAATAATTAGAATTTCTTATTTTGATATTATAAATAAGGATTGCAGAAACTATAATGTGGAATTTTTTCAACAAAATAGAAAAAATCATGAGTTGAAGGGTTAATAGTTATTACATCAATGGGTATTTACAAATTTGTTATGGAAAACGTGATTTAAATTTTTAATCTCTATTTGAATACTAAAGTAATAACCTCTGCTCGAAGCTTCGTTAAATATTAATTGTCATTTAACAAAAATTATTGGAATGAAATTTTGCGTCCCAACTTAAAAAAATTAATGATCCATGATATCAAAAAATAAACGTGTCCAATAGAACAATGAAAATTGTTGAGTTGATTCTAGCAATTACTGCACATTTTACGGCGAGTATTTGTAAAAATTAAATTTTTTATAAAACTAATATTTTTTGACGTTCCATCAAAATAAAATAAGATTTGTGAATTTTTAAATTTTTTTTTACTTTTATAATTTTTGTATGGCCGCATTTTCGTTGCTTCCCAGCACATCAATTGAACCTCACCAAATCTAGTAGGATGGAGCACAGCTTTTGTGGGGTTCAACTTATTTACCAATCTTCATAATTATATTGCTGCTTCCTAGTTATTCAAATAAATATATCTTTTTTAACCAATCTTGTAATTTTCAATTAAAATATTGAAAATTTAACCGAAACCGCACAGTATTTTTCCAATATACACCAAAAAACATATAGGATTAAACATGGAAAAGTATATTATGTGATTAACTTCTTGAATATAAAATATATTGTCAATTCTACAACCCTTTTTAGTATTACGTACTGTTTATACGGAGTTTACACAATGAAATATAATAATTATTATAATTGTCTTCAATTAAGAAATAAGAAAAATTTTAAGTCCAGAAGACTTATTACAAAATCTCTTTCTGAATCTTTGAGATATTTTCTTGCTGTTGTATTTTATATAGTCAAAGTATTATTTATTTGGAAAAGCATAAATCTTTTTTAAGAAGATTTTTAAATTGTGTTTGGAATTAGTAGTTGAAATCTATAAAAATTTACTTAAAATGATGGAAATCTTCAGGCGACAAGTATGAGTTTGGGAGGAACTTATGTTGTGCGGAATTAAAATCATCAAGTCGTTTTATGTAGATTTCTATGGATATATATATAGAGCATTTCTATATAGAGGTAGAGAGATAGAAAAAGTATTTTATATGTTTAGAAATTATAGTCAATAAATTTTTTTTAATACCAATTAAGTAGAAAGACATGCAGATGTCCTTAAAATTGTTTTAATTTTGTTGGGGAAATTCCGACAGATAGATGTGTATATTTATCTTTATTATAGCTATTCAAATATATAAATTTTTATCTATAGTCTTGGATACGAAGAAGTATTTTTAGTATGTACATTATCTCTGTACATTTTTTTGGTAGATATCTCTCTAATAATGCTAGTATACAGTACAAGTATATAGAGTTGCAATAATAATAATAATAGACATCCTAATTTACGATCCTTATACATCCCTCATATACATAAGCGTATGGTAGATTTTCTACTTATATTTCTCTAAATTTTTCCAAATTTTTTCTTCATCATTATTATATTTCATCATTATTTATTAGTAATATTGCTACCATTATTATTATTATTATTAATGTACTGTACTAAACATTTATATTTATCTACAAGACTGCACATCGTTCGAAAAGTATTTTGAAACCACGTACAATACAATAATTGGAACACTCTTGATTTGTTTAAAACTCATGAAACAATCAGTTCAGTACAGCTTCCAAAGATGAAATAGTGATTTTATTGTTTTTAATTTTCTCCATCTGCCCCATAAAACCCCTGTGCGCGTGCATACACAGAATATTTTAATTTGCAATTTTTTGTTTTGTTATCACTCGAAACAAGGAACGAAGAGGGAACCTAAACACATAAAAATTGATGGAGATGATATAGAAATTACATTTATAAAGCAGTTGTATAGCCAGTGATCATTACACTGAACCAACATACAAACATTACATAAAAAAAGTATGCAACATTTGTGTATAATTTATAGTTATTACTATAGTTAATAAAAAGCAAGGGGTTACACAACAACACAGAGCACTAGAAATACAAAAAAAATCATTAATTTCTTCTCGCCATTTATCTCATCAACATAAAACACCACACTTGAATATGGTGTACGTAATATTTTATTACACCACACTTATGTACATCGTCTTTTGTATCTTTCGTTGTCGAGAAGTGTAGAAAATTATAAATAAATAGTGATTATGAGAAACCATTTATAAATTATTTAAACAATACCAAAAATTATAAAATGACGCATTTTAATAATTACACCTAAATGAAATGTCCTTCTGCAGTCATCTATCTCGACGATGTACAAAACATAAAATAAAAGTTTTCTGATGAAAATTTTAATTTCTGCTTTTGGCGAACAAATTATGTTTACATTTTTGGTAGATGTGGAAACATAACATATGTATGCACAATACAAATCGTTGGTACACTAACTTTTGAGGGGATATAATTAAGAAGCTTGAAGTTGAGAAGTAGAAATGGTTTCTCAGTAATGCTACTTAAAATGTTGGTCCCTCTTAAAATGTACGTTCAGGCCTCTCAACTTATAACTAAATTTAATTCTTTGACTTTATTTGTGAGGCAGCATCCTATCAATCGAAGTCAGTGACCCAAAGGCGGTATTCATCCTAAACGAGAATTGCGATAGCGATTAATTTTATTCTTTAAAAATGACCCTAATGCTGCACCAGCGCTGTAGCACAATCCAATGAAAATGGTACTGAAATTTTTTACAAATTAATTACAAATTTGTTACACAGTTAGAACATTTTTTAAAGGTCCCGTTATTCTGTAATTCGTGTGTGGTTCGACAAAGCTACACTACACTCTTCGTATTTTTGTTAATATTTATTGTATCGTACGAATCTTTTTACGAATTAATTACAATAAAATGGCATAACTAAACCGCTAGAAAACTACCCCAAATGGGAGCAACCGCTTAAAATCATTGTATCGTACTGGTTCATACAAGAAGATTTACTAAATAAATTACAATATATTGGAATATGTAGTACAAAAACTGCTTCTAAAAAACGTAGCTCTTTAAAACAATATGTCTCTGTATTACCTATACCCCTCAAAGAAGTACCCATTATTTATTACATCAGCCCACACCCACAAAAATCGATCAAAATGTATCGAACTTCCTTCCTATGCAAGAAATAGGTTGTATTAAATTCATGAGTACCTATTTCTTGGACAGCAATGAAGTTCGATGCATTATGATCGATTTTTGTGGGTGTGGGCTGTTGTAATAAATTAATGAGTGCCTATTTCTAGCACAGGAAGAAAGTTCGATGCATCATGATAATTTTTGTGGGTGTGGGCTGTTGTAATAAATTCAAGGATACCTATTTCTTGCATAGGAAGGAAGTTCGATGCATTACGATCGATTTTTTGGGTGTGGGCTGTTGTAATAAATTCAGGGATACCATTTCTTGCATAGGATGGTAATGCGATACATTTTAATTGATTTTTGTGGGTGTGGGCTGTTCTAATAAATTCTTGGGTTCCTATTTCTGGCATAGGAAGAAAGTTCGATGCATTTTGCTCAACTTTTATGGGTGTAGGCTGTTGTTATAAATTCATGGGTACCTATTTGAGGGGTATTACGTTTACAGAGAAATATTGTGTTAAAAAGCTGCGCCTTTTAGGGGCAGTTTTTAGCAATTGTCCTTAGCAAAAACTTCTTGTATCAAGCAGTACGATACAATGATTTTAAACGGTTGCCTCCATTTGGGGTAGTTTTCTAGGGGTTTAATTATGCCATTTTATTGTAATTAATTTGTAGAAATATTCCAGTACCACCCCAGCACAATACAACAAAAATTCACAGAAATGCAAAAGGCGTGGTGTGGCGAAAAATAAGGTTTTAAAAATTGCACTTGCACCCCCTAGGAGAAGTTTTTTGGGGGTTGAACTATGCCGATGTGTTGTAATTTATTTTTAAAAAATTCCAGTACAATACAATGTTATTATATTTATACGCTTAATTTGTTCAAACTCAACCCTAAAATGACCCCTAAACATTATCCGAACCGTTTAAATTTTTCAGGGTACGTCGACATAAATATAGCGGTGTGCCTTTGCTAGAAAAATCGGAAAAATTCCACCGGGAAGTACCTAAAACGGGTATCTCAGGTGTTTTCAGCAAAATTTTGTCACAACGCCAGAATGCCATGACAAAATATGTTTATATTGAATCTATGATCATGCGCATTACACCGTGACAATGACAAAATTTATTAAAATTGCCGATGTTTTTGTGATGACACACTGTGATGACAAAATGAGTAGAAAATTTGTAATTGAATCTCAATTAAACAAAACAGAGAAAATAAAATGATTTTACATACATTTTGGTGTTAATAGTTGTGAGTGTAAAAATACAATTTTGTCATGACACTCTATCTACATATTTAATATTTAAAAATTAACCGCGTATATGAATTTACTTTATTTTTGATAAAAGTGCATCAAATTTACATCTTAAAAAATCTTCTTAATTATTTCTTAACCAAAAATTCAATAAAATGTATTCACGTGACTGATTATTCAGTCGAAGGTCAGCTTCTATCTATCTATTATATTAATATTCTTAATAATTTTTTCATACTCAACCCTAAAATGACCCCTAAACATGATCCGATCCGTTAGATTTGTTCAGGGTAGGTCGACATAAATATTGCGCTGTGCGTGGGCTAGAAAAATTCCACCGGGGAGTACCCGAAACGGCTACCTCAGGTGGTTTCGGAAAATTTCCAATATTTGACGCAACGTGAGTTTGCTTTATTAAAACCCTGAATTTGTTATTGACGATTTTCATCGAATATAAGCTAGAAACAGAACAAGAGCGACGACGGCAAGCGTCGACGAATAAATAAAAAATATCGCCGCGATATCGCTGTAGCTAACAGAACAAAAGCGTCAGCGTATGGCGATAAAAAAACAACCAAACGGCATAACCTTCTGTGTTTTTGACACATGACGTTGTGGCATTAGGCTACTAGATTGAAAAAATATGGTTAATAATATGACGGTTAATTGATGCTAACTTATACATATATAAAAAACAGTTGGCAACATTGTTTCGTCGGCAACAAAAATAGAAATAGACTCTAAATTTTTGTCAACGAAAAAATCGTCGTAGCCAACGTCGATGGTTGTGTTTGTATTGTATGGTTTCTGTGTTTTGTAATGTGACAGGCGATTTCGCTCGCCGCCTTCGCTCTTGTTCTGTTTTGAGCTTAAATTTTTTTCAACGAAAAAATTGTCGTCGCCTGCGTTGATGGTTGTGTTTGTTTTGCATGATTTCGGTGTTTTCTAATATGACAGGCGATTTCGCTCGCCGCCTTCGCTCTTGTTCTGTTTTGAGCTATAGATAGCGTTGGTTTTTACGTCTACAAGGGAGACGAGAATTGTCAAATTCATTGTTATGAAAGTTTTAATTCCCCTTGCTTTATAGCAAACTATGATTTATATTTTATTCACCAGATATCAGCTACTATGTTGAAAATCGCGATATCGAATTATTTTTTATCGAGTCGAAAATGCATGATAGACCTTATGCCGTGATGCGTTTTTCTGTCCACCTACCGAATCAACAAATATTTACATTCGAAGCAGGTAATAAAGATGAAGCGTTGCGAACAAAGCTTGAGTCATGGTTTCAGCTAAACTTGAATGATCAAAACGCACGTCATTTCCTATATACTGACATTCCCCAGCTTTACGTTTACGTAAGCGGGAAATGGTAACTTCGACAAATATGTGGAGAGAAGGTTGTTGCACGAATGTATACAGTAAACTTGATGAAGAGCGGATGAGGAGCGTTTCTTCCTGCGGCTGATTTTAATACATATTCGAGATTCCACCAGCTTTGAATTTATACGAACGTTCAATGGTTTTATTTACAAAACCTTCAAAGAAGCTACAGCTGCACGAGGTATGGTAAACGATGATGAATGGGATCACTGCTTAACAGAAACAGCAGTCTTTCAAATGCCAAGACTTCCTCGAGAGACTTTCTCTTATATTTGTTGCTTTTGTCAACCTTCAAAACCTCTTGATCTCTGGATGAAGTATGCAGATGACACGATTCTTGGTTACAGCCGACACCATATTGAAAATGTAGCAAAATATTTCGCTCTCCATGATATCAACATAATTCTTATACAGCACGGACTTTCTTGCGCTATGATCGGCTTACCAACTCCATCGAGAAGTCCCGTAGAAGTGCAAGTCTTCGATACAGTTCGAGAAGCCAAAGAAGCTGAATTACGAATTCAACTGCTAAACGATGAAAATGTCTGCAGGGGATAATGAAAATGTCTGCAGCCGAATTTGAGATTTAAATATTTGGTTTGGGCGCGTAAGTGGTCATGTGATCCCAAGCGCGCGCCTTTCGTTTGAGATTTGAATATTTGGTTTGGGCGCGTAATGGATCATGTGATCTCGAGCGCGCGCTTCCTGTTTGAGATTTGAATATTTGACTTGGCACGTAAGTCATACTGTGTGCATTTGAGCGCGTACTTGCCGTTTAAGATTTAAAAATTAGCCACGTAAGTATATGATTTTACTTTATTTTTGATTGATAATCTTCTTAATCATTTCTTAATCAAAAATTCAATAAAATGTATTCACGCGACTGATTATTCAGTCACAGGTCAGCTAGTATTAACAGAAATACGAAAAGTATAGTGTAGCTTTGTCTAACGCCAGCCCACACACGAATTGCAGGATAACGGGAGCGTAAAAAATGTTCTAACTGTGTAACAAATTTGTAATTAATTTGTAAAAAATTCCAGTACCATTTTCATTGGATTGTGCTACAAGTGCTGGTGCAGCATTAGAGTAATTTTTTAAAATACAAATTAATGGAAAGTTAAGCAATAAGCACACGATTACTTTATGTATTTCGGGCGAATAATACGATCCGTATATTTTCTATTAAAATTAAATAGTAAAATCATCAAATTTACGTTTAAACTTGCGAATTAATTATAATATAAAAAAGCAAATAGGAAAAAATGATGTGTTTAAAAAATAAAGAATTTTTATTGTGAACGCTAGATAAATATTTATTCGTCCTTTTCTCGTGAAATATATGTAAAGTCTCGGTAATTTATTATTTTCGTATACAAATTCGCGTTTGGAGTAAATACCGCCTAAATATATTTCCATACTCTCACCAATGTTAAGAAAATGCGAAGAAGGGCAATTCAACCTTGTGTTTTGTTTTCCACTCTAAGTTTATCCAAACTAATCCAAACATATAACAGCAACAAACTTATTGTAATAGACCATTTTCCTTATCCGTCAAATTCATTGACGTTTTAAACGTCAAACGAGCTTGTTTGGCAACGAATGTAAAAATTTTAAGTGATATTATTTATTTATTTGATAATAAACTATTTTTTGCTTGTGCATTTTACAAATAATTTGTGTCAAAGTGAAATAATTGATTATTCTAAATAAATTTATTTATAAAAAATAATTTATTGCGTTAAAATGCCTGCGACATGTTCTGTGTTTAAGTGCCAATCGAGAGGATTTAATAATGCTGGAATAAAGTGGAACGGCAATGAGCATGGTTGACTGCAATCAATCGCAAGGATATACAAATTACTTCATTAAAGTATGCGTTTGTTTGATCCAAACATTTTTTGTCGGGCAAAAGCGCTGCTCTTACTGACGTATTAAATCCTGACTGGACTCCTTGAGTTGGGTTAGGATATAAGAAAAACACAAAGTGCTCCATAGCTAGATATGAGAGAATGAAGAAAACAACCTCATTGATGGTAAAACAAGATCAGATTGTCACAAAACCAGAAAAAACGCCAGACTTGGAACCAGAAGTTAGGATTGGCGAAAACTTGGACGATGTACCCGCGGATCCAATGTTTCATGAAAAAGCATGTCAAACTGAAGGTAAAATAATATTACTTAACGTAACACATTTATCCTTTGTTTCGTAATTCATAGAATTCTATTTTGAGTGCGACAAAAATGATGAATTATAGAAGTTGAAACAACAAATTATTGCATTGAAGGAGGAAAATGCAGCACTGAAGCATACAAATTAATAACAACCAAATTAAGGATGGATGATCTTAGAAATAGTACCAAGAAAACCAAATACTTTACTGGCTTCGACAAGTTTAATACACTCGAAATAATTTACAACGATGTTGAGCGTTTTCTTCCAGTTAACTTCAATGGTAAAATGACCAGCTTTGATGTATTTTTAATGGCATTTATCAAACTAAGACTAGATTTGCCTTTTACCTATCTTGCACTTCACTATAATGTATCAGGCAAAACTATTTCTCAATTATTTTATAAAGCTATTATTGCTATTCATGCTCGAATGAGTTTTGTATTTTGGCCAGATAGTAAATCATCGAATAGTCCGCCGATGTTCGAGAAGTTATTCGGGAATAAACCAGTTTTAATAATAGACTGCTTTGAAGTATATTAAGAAAGGCCTGGTAAATAGATTTCGATTGCTTAGGCCTGGTATATAATATAAATATTTTGTTATATTTACAGGAAATTTATTAGCTCGAGCAAATACATTTTCTTCATATAAACATCACCAAACCACAAACTCAATATATCCAGACGAATTATTGGCGAATGAAGACATGGTTTTATCAAATTGACTGATAATTGCGCCAATTGTTGGTGAGAAAAATTTAAACTACATCGAGGAACCCCATTAGCTATTTTGATATTCATTTGACATCTACTTACTAGTAGATGGCACTACCATCAACATAGTCGAAAACATCACAATTTTTACGTATGCAGATACACAAAAAACTGAAAAACAATTTTATAAGTGAAAACTGTAAATTATTATTTTTTATTTGTTTTTATTTTCGTTATTCCATTCATTGGTTGTTTTAAATTATATTCATATTGTTTATTTTCATACCTACCACGGATCAATAAGAAAATTTATTTTAATAAAATTTAAAAATAAAATAACAACCCATGTGCGGTACATTTCATTATATAATTATTTGTTTTGCAATAGTATTCGCCAATTAGGATTTTGTACGGTTTTTAATTTTGTTGTATGTGTTTTTCAGCTAACCAGGAACAGTGTTTTCTGATTAAAACTAAAATCATGAAGTTTAAGGCTGCCTTGTTATGCTCATGGCATGGATTTTGTTCGACATACAAATCTTTGTAACACCTGCTGGTGTTAAGAATACAAAGTTGGACAATATTCTTTTTCAAATCTTTCATATTTGCACGTTCTGAAAACATCCAGGAAAATAAATAAATTTGTTCTTTGCACATTTTGAAATAATAATCGGAGCTTTAAGATTCTTCTTTTTTTCATCGTCATAATTTTTATTGCTAATCAAATATTCTGTCGGAGCCTCTAAAATTTCATCAGTTTTGATAAACATGTTTTCGCATCGGGAACATTTAATTTTACTCAAAATTTTGAACGCTACGTAGCCCACAATATACCGCATTGAAGCTTCTTGCAAAGGTACATCCAAATTAAAAAAAATTTCAGATATATCTGATATGTCATCAGCAGGTGGCAGCACCTCATAATGCACGATTCCTTTTCGCGTTTCGCTAATAGAAATCCGGTTCATTAAATTTTTAACTGTTAATTCATGAGGTACCCAAACGTCAAGCTTTTTTGTATCCAGCCATTTTCAAATGGTTTAAACCTGTTTTGTGATCAATATTGAGTTCTTTACCAATGGCATGCTGGTGGGTCTTCAATTTTCTGCATGATTTCATCGAATTTCTCAGTGGTTGGTCGACTAGAGCGAGGGGCATCTTTCACATCCATATTTCCAGAATGAAAGCGATTTTTCTTTGCTGCTCATTTTGATAAAGCACCTTCTCCATGCACAATTTGTTCGCAAACCTGAGCCGCGTTTTTAATTTTGTCGTAATAAAATTGTAAAAGTAAACGAATTTTTTCATTATTTATCTATATGTTTAAAATGTAACTTTTTATTCATTTCACCGATTTTAATGTTTTGTATGTCAAAGTGCAAGTTAAAATGTCACCTTTCAAACGCATATAAGGTTGCCTGATTTACATCAATATAAATGTATTAAAATGTTAACTAGCACAATTTTCCTTAAAACGAATTTAAAGTTTTCGTTATATTATTCATCCATAGATCATCGTTTTTTATTTTTAATACAATTTTCATTAAGAATTTCATCACGAAGGTACGTGTGAAGCGCTCAAATGCGCTTCTATTATGTTTGTGTGTAAAAACATTTATTGCTCATGATGCAGAAATGCTTTAGAGTATGCGACCCAAGCAAAAACAAGTGGACGGCGGGCCATTCGCCCACCCTTTTATATATAAGTTAATTATTCTGAAATGGACCCAGTTTCAGACATCTAAATAGTCAATAGTAACTGAGTTGTTAGTTCAATGAAATAGAATGTAAAACAGCAAGCGTTTGCTAGCGACATAATTGTTTTCAACATTTATTATAACTATATAAATTAATAAATCATCATCCTCAGCTATTTATCTACTATTTCGAATAACAACATAATCGAATGATTAATATTTTATTAAATAATAAATAAATTAAAATCTATATAACACAATGATCGTAAAGATTGGTATTAACTAATTCAACCCGGACAAAAACTAATATTTTAAATGCAAAGAAAAATTAGAGTATCCATTGAATGTAAGTTGTAAAATTTTTTCGTTTGTTGCCAAGTGAAAGTGAATAACACAATAATGGCATTAGAAAATCTGGAACATTGGCCCCTTAGCAGGCGTTTCTTTTCTAATTACTCCTCATCGGTGATATAATAAATTGCGAACGTAGGCGTTAATTTAGGTGTATATCTTTTCATTGGTTGTAGAATACTGCAAAAAAAGATTTATTATTCAGAAAATTGAAACTACATTAATATGTGGAAAAAATTCTTGGTGGGTGGTTAATGAATTCAAAAGTTGTTAGAATGAACAACTTATGCCATTTGCCTTGACTAAACAAATATTGAAGCTTCTGCTATTGTTCAGCACGCGACTGATGCAATTAAATTTAGGTGGTTACTTTTTGATTACATTTTATTAGATTAGAATTGTCATAATTTTATTATGGTGTACTCCGGATGATTTTAAAATTTCTGTACATGTACATTAACAAATAAACTACACAGAATAAATATTTTATTTTAGTGATATCTGTCTTTAAATTTCAGGGACTTCTAGTTTGAATTTAGTTTAGTCAACGTAGTTGATTGCACACAGCATTAATATAAAACAAAAATTTAGCTTTCAAGTGAATGTGTAAAATCCTTGGACTTAGAATATCTACAATGTTTGGTTGGCATGGCAGAGAGAAACAATTTAACAATGTATCTCAACAAAGTCAAACAATCGTTGTTTTGGTCAGTAAATGGAGGGAAATAAATCCATCCTCCGGGCATGCTAGTATTCCTCATCCAGTAGCAATATGCCTCTTTCAGCTGCCCCGGGATCTGGCTTGGTTTCAATGAAATAATCATTTGCTCATTAATCCGAAATTTAATTGATTGTGTACCTTAGAAATAAAGCGGCTAAATCCCTACTATGTTGTCAAATAACTTTTGCTTACTACCATTTGCAAATAACTCTTGGCAATTTTGCAAACAGCTTCGCATAAAAAGGCAAATACCAATCAAACAATTAGCCGAAAACCAGTTTAAAACAAGAAACAAATATTATCCATACGTATTTTTCTATGATGAAAAGTAACTGATTGTTTTATTCCACCAATTAGATAAAAACTTAAGTAAAGTGTGTCCATAAATTGTTACGTTTTTTTTACATTTCTTTAGAAAATAATTAACAAGTAATCTGAATACAAAATTTTTATTTTTCAATTATTGTTTCAATACAAGCTTTGCGCGAGCAAGACTCGAGCAAATCAAAACACAATCGAACTACGCGTCCGAGTCACGCTCGGGCAAACCACTCAAGTGGTTAAAGATGCAGTTTAGCAAATATTCTGGTGCCCCACTGGATGATATGTAGATCAAACTGAGGATTGGTTTGGGTAAATTGTTTCGCGTTATTTTTATCGCAAATATATATAGTATAATGCATTTCTTTAATTTATCTTTATGTAAATTCCATTTAAAGCTGGAGTCAATTACAAGCCTCAAATATGAATATGTTGTTGCTCTTTATGATTAATAAGAAAAGTATTAATTTTTGTATTCAATTTCAGGAAATCTCTAGATACATCCAAAATATATATATTTTTTCCTTAGGTACTGATTTAATGAAGCAATTATTGAAGACCAATATCATTATTAATCTCGATTAAACCTATATTAAACCTTTATCCTTCCTTGCAATAGATCAGAATTGAATCGTGTCGTGCCGTAGGATCGCTATGTGTTTGACACACATTTTTTGATTATCATTTATATGTAAATAATAATATAATTACCGAGACCGACTAAAGCATCTCTGCATTATGATGTATTGCTCATTTTTACACGTTTTTACAAACATAATAGAAGCGCATTTGTCTTCACACATATTTAACTCTATTGATTATCAACAATCAATAAATATAGGTACCTACGTGGAAAAGAAAAATTCTCAATGAAAATTGTATTAAAAATAAAAAACGATGATCTATGATAAATAATATAACGTATACTTTATAATCGTTATTGTGCGAGTTAACATTTTAATACATTATATTCCTGTAAATTATGGTTCGCATAAATATAAAATGGGAAACGAAGGACGAAAAGTGAAAACTATATAAAATATTGCTTCCCGAATTAAAAAAGGCTGACTTAAAAATTGTATTTTTCCGGACTTAAAACCAGCGTTTTTATTTCATTTTAAAATTGACTTAAAATCTGTAATGAAAATTAAATAAAAAAAACCGTACTTTATTAATGCATATCATAAGCCATTTTGAAAATGATTTAAGAAGTGTATTTATAAAAAGCATAAAATGTATATTTATAAATGGCATAAAAGTCCACTTATAACGCATGCATTTCTATATCTATCAAAAACAAATGTAAATTTTATGTTTATAATGTAAAATAAAATATGGCTATTTTAAGTCATTTTGAAAATGAATTATAATATGTATTTTTAAAATGACTTAAAATATGCCTTCCTTGTGTCATTTTTAAATTAAATTTGTTTTTGTAAAACACCTTTGTTAAGTCAGAAAATTTGTTATAAATATGACTTAAAAAAGGTCCCATTTTTTCATATAAAAACATATTTTTTAAGTCTACCTTTTTAATTTCGGCCTTTTTCAATTCAGGAAGCCATAAAATATGTCTGAGTAATTCATAAAAAATTTAAACTACATATCCACATACAACACAACTATACTCGAATATATATAGAAACAAAAAACTACATGCAGCAACATTATAGAAAAACGAATTATATCTTTCTATTTTACGAAATTTATTTAAAATCTATTTTTCTCTGTGTATAGCGCACATGGCCAATCTCCACGTGCTTCACTACCCGTGTGTTGTGATATACATGCATATTTTATTTTTTATAAATATTTTATTTTTTATATAACCATACTACATACACACAAAACAACTACCGTGAATAAGAGAGTTCGTTTTTAATAAGCCGACACTATGATCATCGTGTTGTTTTGTTATTGTTTCCTTCATTCATAAAGTTTTATTACTATGTGTATTGTTACGATTTTGCCTTGTCAATCAAGGTTCGAATCACTGGATTGTGAATAAATACACTGCTTCAATTTTAACTCACACAATTTTATTTACACAACACAATTTATTATACAACACAATTTTCACAATTAATTATTATAATTATAACACACTTTTTAATTATCACTTTAATAATCGCTTTAATAATCACTTTAATAATCACTTTAATAATCTTTCTATTTAACCTTCACTGTATCACGTTTAAAATAATACTCAGCAATACACGTCAACGCGCGCCTTTATATACCAAAATATTTGTTTCTAGAATAATCCTAAATGCGCAGCAAATATGTTAGTATAGAAATACGCCTAAATGTTGAGTATAAATTATAATTGCCATTGAATAATTAATGAAATTAGCTTATTCTATTCTATTCTAGGTGTCACCGTAACACTACCCCCCACCTAAGCCTGTTCGTCCCGAACAGGATCCAGATCACCTCCTCTGTAGAGCGCCAAACGTTCTAAATGCACCACCTTTGGTTTACCTTTCCGTCCTTTCTGTATGCGATAAACCACGTCGTTCAATCTTTTAATGACAGTGTAAGGTCCTTCCCATGTGGGTTGCAACTTCGGTGATAATCCCTTGTGCCGTTGCGGGTTGTGAAGCCATACCAATTGCCCTTCCTCGAAGCCTTGATTATTTGCTCGTATGTCATATCGAGCTTTCATTCGATCACTTGATATTCGAATTTTCTCCCGTACAAATTGATGTATTTCATTGAGTTCCTCTTTCATCCGGTCGACGTAATCCTGTCCGCATAGAGCTGCTGATGGAACAGCTCCAAACTTTAAATCTCCCGGTAATCGCAGATTGTTCCCAAATATGGTTTTAGCTGGTGTCACTCCTGTTGTGTCATGTACCGCTGATCGGTAGGCCATCAGGAACATCGGTATATGTCGATCCCAGTTACGTTGGTTCCTTTCCACAACTTTTGCTAGATATTCCTCCAATGTGCCATTGAATCTTTCCACCATACCGTCCGACTGTGGGTGTAAAGGCGTCGTCCTTGTTTTATTGATTCCAAGCATCTGACATATCTCCTGAAATACCACCGATTCGAAATTCCTTCCTTGATCCGTGTGAATTTCCATCGGTACACCAAATCTGCTAATCCAATTGTTGACCACGGCATCAGCTATTGTAGTTGTCTCCTGATTGGGTATAGGGTACACTTCCGGCCATTTGCTGAAATAATCCATTATTACTAGCACATATTTATTTCCGCTCTCGGTGGTCGGAAATGGCCCCGCCACGTCCATTGCAATTCTCTCAAATGGTGCCCCGACATTATATTGTTTCATAGTTCCACGGCTTTTTCGTGCTGGTCCCTTTACTGCCGCACATTGGTCACATCTTCGACACCATTCTACTACTGACTGTCTACATCCGGACCAGTAGAAACGTTGACGAATTTTGGTTAATGTTTTATTAATCCCTAGGTGACCTCCACTTGCTCCTCCATGATACTCCTTGAGGATTTCCGCTATCCGATCTTTTGGCACCACTACCAACATTTGTTTTACTTTACCATCCGTGCTTTCCCACTTTCGTTTTAAACAACCATTTTCTATGTGGAGGCTATCCCATTGAGCCCAATATGCTTTTACAATGGGAGTTTTGTCAGCTATCTCACTCCATGTAGGCCGCTGTTCCTTTTCCTTATGTTCCATGATGAATGACAGGTCAGCATCCCGTAATTGCTCCTTCTTGATCATTTCATCAGTCCATTCCTCATCAGGTAGCACTTGCATAAGCCGAATATCAATGATGTTTTCCTTACCCTCCACACGCCCACAATGCTTGCATTCCACGGGACATGGCCTTCTTGACAATGCGTCGGCATTTCCATGTGAGTTTCCCTTCCGATGTTCAATTTGGAAATCGTAGCTTTGCAAACGTTCAATCCAACGTGCTACTTGTCCCTCTGGATTTTTGAATTGTAACAACCAGCGCAAAGCCCCATGATCCGTCCGTAGAAGAAATTTTTGGCCATAGAGGTACTTATGGAAGTGCTTAACACATTCCACTATAGCCAACAACTCTTTCCGTGTTACACAATAATTCCGTTCCGGTTTTGATAACATCTTGGAGTAATATGCAATAACTCGCTCCTCACCATTTGTTGCCTGTGATAATACTCCTCCTATACCATCATTACTTGCATCGGTGTCCAAAATGAATTTATTGTTGGGTATAGGGTATGCGAGGATTGGTGCTTCGCATAATCGACGTCTTAGTTCCACAAATGCCTCTTCCTGATCATCCTTCCATTCGAATGCCTTGTTCTTCCTGGTTAACTCGTGTAAACTCTTTGCAATATTGGCGAATCCTGGCACGAATCGTCTATAATAGGTACACAATCCAAGGAAGCTCCGTAATTCATGTAAGTTTTTAGGTCGTGGCCATTCCTTCACTGCTGCGATCTTGTCTTCATCGGTATGGATTCCATTGGTTGTTACCTTATGACCCAAATATTTTACTTCCGTTCTAAATAGTTTGCATTTCTTTGGGCTTAGCTTCAATCCGGCGGCTTGTATCCGATCCAAAACCTCTGCCAAATTCCTTAAATGCTCGTCGAAATCCTTGCCCATAACGATGATGTCGTCCAAATATACGAGGCACGTCCTCCAATGTAATCCCTTTAGCACGCGCTCCATTAGCCGTTCAAAAGTCGCAGGGGCGTTACATAATCCGAATGGCATAACGTTAAATTGCCATAATCCGTTACCCACACTGAATGCCGTTTTCTCGCGATCTTCCTCCTGGACTTCCACTTGCCAATAGCCGCTTTGCAGATCTAATGTCGAAAATATTCGAGCACCCGATAATGTGTCTAACGTGTCATCGATCCTTGGCAATGGGTAACTATCCTTTTTCGTCACAGCATTTAATTTTCGATAATCCACGCAGAATCTCATGCTACCATCCTTTTTCTCGACTAACACCACTGGTGAACTCCATGGACTGCTTGATGTTTCGATTACCCCTGCTGCTTGCATATCTTTTACCATTCGATCCACTTCTCCTTGCTTTGCCAATGGTAATCTTCTGGGTGGTTGGCGAATCGGCATTTCTGCTCCTGTATCTATTCGATGTTTTACCATTGTGGTTCTCCCATTATTGTCCGGTGTACTGCAGAATATTGGCATGTACCGCTCGAGCAATTGTTTTGCCAAATTTTTCTGTTCCATGGTAAGATCTTCGGTCCATTTCTCCATAAGTTTATCTATAATCTCTTTCTGCACTTGCGAGTTAGCCGTCTTAATCGGATTTTTCTGCTCGCACTTCACTATCGCCGATATTTCTTCACATTTTCCGATTATTGTCCCTTTCTTGATGGTTTTCGTCTTATCCGAGAGATTTAGAGTCCTAATTGGTACTTTATTATCGTTGTCTGGTTTCACTAAAACTTTCCCGATCATAATTTCTCTGGCTCCGCTCTCCGCTTCATTGGCTTCCACAACCCACAACCTGGGTGGCCCAGAACCTCCCTCCAATCTTGCCCATACTATTGTTTCCGAGTTCGGTGGCAGCTTCTCCCGATGATCCATTATAATTTGCCTGGTCGTTTCTCCTATTGCGCTGACGTGAAGTGGCAACTCGATATTATCGTAGGTTAATACACCCCGTCCAACATCCACCACGAAGCCATTCGTTCTCATGAAGTCCATTCCCAAGATGACTTCGTCTACAATATCTGCAACCAGCACCTCGTGTTGAAAGTGATTTCGCCCAATCCTTATTTTTACGACCTTTTTTCCTTTTATTGCTGAATTTTCTCCAGTCGCCGTTCGTAATTTCATTCCATTAGCTGGTTCTATAATTCCATCGATAATATCCTCACGAACAATCGTATGAGTTGCTCCCGTATCCAGCGTGATCATGCATTTCTTCCCATCAATATCGGCTTCAATTGTCAAGCTATCACCGCATCTTGCTACTCTCGAAACATGGATGGAGGTTATGGGGCAATCGGTTGTGCGAGTCAGCTTCTGCCCCTTCAAACTGACTCTTTTTAGTTTAACGACTCCGCTGTCGTCTGACCCTCCTTTCTGGATCCTATCTGCTCCTCGTTTGATCTACGCTTCATAGGAGATGGCGACCTTGCTCGTTTCTTCTTAATCTCCCAACAGTCCCGTGAGATGTGACCCATTCTATCACATACCCAGCATCTAATCCTGCCACTTCCATCTCTGAATCTTGGCGTAGCCCGCGCAGTGTCTATTCTGGAATCAATCTCCACTCGGCGAATTTTCATTGCTGGTTTGATGATGGTTTGCGCAGTTTCGTTTGTTAACGCACAAGCGATGGTTTCCGTGAAAGTTGCCTTAGGTGACAACATCACCGCTCTGCGCGTCTCAGGATCTCGAATACCGTCAATGAATGCATCTATTTTAATTCGCTCCATGTAATCGGCCGACATATTTGAATGTGCTAAATGTGCGAGCCGCTCAATTGCCGATGAAAATTCCTGTAGCGATTCTCCTCCTCTTTGGTATCGACCCTTCAATTCCATGCGATAGATTTCTCGTTTGTGGTCACTTCCGTATTTTCGATCTAACGCCTTCATAATTCCCATGTAAACGTTCCGTTCCTGCTCGGGAATGATTTGTAGTGTTTCTGCCGCTTCGCCTTTAAGAGCCACAATTAACGCTGCAACACATTGTTCTTCAGTCCACTGATTTTGCTTAACCGCCGTTTCGAACTGGAACTTAAAAATACTGAAGGATGTTGTTCCATCAAATGTTGGTGGTTTTATCTTAACTGCATTAACCGTCTGGATCACTTGCTGTGTCGTTCCATTCGCCTTGACATCTTTGAGCTCCTTCTCGAGACGTTTAAAATCTTGTTCAACCGATTCAAATTTTTGTTGAACCGTCCCTTTAACATTTTGAATTTCTGCGTGTACTTCTGTTTGCAGTTTTTCCACTTTACCGTGTAGTGTAGAAGATAATTCCAAAAACCTCTCGTCTATTTTCTTTTGGCCATCTTCTATTTGGTTTTTAATGTCCGCCCCTTGTTGCTCCATCTGCTGTTTCATGTCCTGGTTCGACAATTTCATTTGATGTTTAATGTCCGCTCCTTGTTGCTCCACTTGTAACATCTGTTGTTTCATATCCTGGTTCGATTGTTTAATGTCCGCCCCTTGTTGCTCCACTTGTAACATCTGCTGTTTAATTCCCTCGTTCGATTGTTTTATTCCCTCCAACTGTTGTCCCATCATCTGATTCATAGCAGCCATCAACTGCGATAAATCGAAACTTCCAGATGGGTTTTGTGTTGTTCCGACCATCGTTTGTTCTTCCTTTTCTTTCTTGCCCACACTGATCTCATCCGTGTTGTCCTCCTCGAAATCATACACATCTGGATTTAAACCGTCCTTCTCCATGGCCTGACGTAGTCGCTCCACCAAACTAGCTTTTGTGCCTTCACTAGCCAAACCTCGCTGCTTCAGTTGCTCCTTTAATTGCGCAAGCTTTAATTCGTAGAGAATCATTTTTCTTATTATTCACAATCCCACCGCTGTCACCAATTGTTACGATTTTGCCTTGTCAATCAAGGTTCGAATCACTGGATTGTGAATAAATACACTGCTTTAAATTTTAACTCACACAATTTATTTACACAACACAATTTATTATACAACACGAAATTCACAATTAATTATTACACTTATAACACACTTTTTAATTATCACTTTAATAATCGCTTTAATAATCACTTTAATAATCACTTTAATAATCTTTCTATTTAACCTTCACTGTATCACGTTTAAAATAATACTCAGCAATACACGTCAACGCGCGCCTTTATATACCAAAATATTTGTTTCTAGAATAATCCTAAATGCGCAGCAAATATGTTAGTATAGAAATACGCCTAAATGTTGAGTATAAATTATAATTGCCATTGAATAATTAATGAAATTAGCTTATTCTATTCTATTCTAGGTGTCACCGTAACAGTATGTAGTTTAGGTGCGAAAAAAAATACGAACGTTTTTTTTAGGCTGTTTCTGCTATGTATATATAGATGGCAGGGTTATGGGGTTCCTCGATTAGATTACAAAAAATAATGTAATATGAAAAGTGGAGCCACAGTATTCGACCAAACTTTCTTTCGCAATAATTCGTCTGTATATATTACGTTTGTGACCAAACTCTCAAATATCTCATTTGAATTTCATCTTTTGGAAGTATAGCGTTTATCTCAAAAGGTTACGGTGAACGATGTAGTGACAAATTTGTGGTCGAATCTTGTGGAATTTTAAATTTTATTAGTGAAAACGATATTATTCTTGCGGACCGAGGGTTTCTAATCGAAAGCGCTTTTCAGAAAAAGAAAGCTAGATTGATTATGCCTCCTTTCAAAAACCGAAAATCTCAAATGGAACCTATCACCTTAGAGAACAACAAGATACTGGAATATTTCAAAAAATGTGATTTTTTTGGCAGTGTTTGTTCATCGTACTTCATTAAATACGGATCGGCCTAAAACTGAGAAATTTTACTCTCGTATCGTTTTCTTTCGGCCCCCGATAGGCTCACTGCATATTCCGATAGCATGACACTATTTTTTTCTGTAAATTTATATAATTTCATAAAAATGATTTAATTGGTGCAAAAACATAACCTAACTTTATTTAAAAATCATGTTAATTACTTACTTCTCACACAAATTTTTAAATATATTATTCAAAATTTTATTTATTAACATTAATTAATTATAAAAACACAAAAATAAAGATTTTATTTAACCAAATTTAACGAATAATCACAATATAAAAACACAGCACAAAATTGTTGTTTGCCAAACGGCTACAAAATCAGCTGTTGAGAACTGTCAAAATTTTTTGAGGAAAATGGTCTATAGTATTGTTGTAAATCATGGAATTAGATACTATAGAATGGGTGTAAAGATTTTACACATATAAAATTTGCGATTTCATGTGTCACAAGTCAGAGCAATATGGTTATATAAAAAATGCATATGGCTTACTCATATTTCAAAACAAGAAGCCCCCAAACCAGTTTTTGTTTTTTTACGAAGGTACGACTTAATTTTGTGCTTTTAAATTATTAATTAAAATACATTAAAATAATAAAAACTTTATAATATAGTTAGTGGTTTATGTAGTAGTGCATCATTTGATAATAAAAATTACAAACTTTTAAGTAAAATGAAGTGTGTTGGGAAGAGTTGCAAAAATACGCCTAAAACATTCAGAGAGGATAATCAGTGAATTTACCTAACATCAGTAAGTTTACCAAGTGTTTATATAAAATAAAATGTAAATTATGTTAAGAAGAAAGTGATTTGTCGTAAATTTATCCTTAATTTAAGTTATAAATCAGTGAAAATTAAGAAAACAATTTTGGTTGTGGCATGCGGTTCTTATCTTGTGTATATAAGTTTTATTACCTGGATCGTATTATTTTATTTTAGTTTAAATAAACGGCGGATATTTCATGTGTGCCATGTGCTTTGCTTTTCATAATTTATTTTTATTTTAACTATAAGTAAAACTTTTTACAAACATTTTAATGTAAACATTTGTTTTTAGCTTTACCAAAATATGGAGAATTAAAAAAGGAATGGTTGAAATCAATTGGCTTGGGCGAGCAAAATATAATAAGTAACAATGCAATTGTTTGCTCGGTACATTTTGAAAAGCACTATTTTATGCCATAAACAAAAGAGAATCAAAAGAGATCTAGATTAAAAAAAATCAGCCATTCTCACCTTGTTCATTGACGTATCAACGTGTGGATTTCGATGAAAATAATCTTGAAAATACATGCCCCAATATTAATCAATCCACAATTCCTTAACATATACTGAAGAAAACATGGTTGGATGCCCCGACAATCTAATTCTAAATTTGTGTCCCAAGACGTTTATCCAACTTCTATTAATGATGCTGACGATCTTATTGAGGCTAATTTTGACGTTTCTTCTCATGTTCAGGAAGATCCAATCTATGCGTTGAACTTATTAAGTGATGTGGCAATCAAGTCGTTGCATTTTATTAAAATTAATAAAGACCATGACTCTCTACATCTTTAGGAAAGGAATGTGAAATAAATAAGCATAGTTGTTTTATAATACTATTTATTATCTACATAATATTATATTTAAACAAAAACGATTAATGTATACTTATTTATATTAGAAAAATTAAAATTATACTTCAATTTAAATAATTTTTTAATTTTAACTTCCTAACTTTATTGCATTCGGTCGAAAAATATGCTAAATACGACCCTCTTAATTTATTTGCTTTCTCTTTTACTCTCCGAATTTGTGACACTTGACAGTTGCACACTCATTCTATATAATCTAATTCTATGGTGTAAATAATTATTCAGGCGAATTTATATTGTGTAATTAGCAGATATGATTTTTTAATAGGTACATTCCAAAGTCCTTCTTAGAATTTTCCAAGCACTCAGCATGAAATTTAGTCATATAAGTGGACTACTTAGACCAAAAAGAGTGTTTCAAGTAGGTTATATATATTATATTCTCGAACTGTATAGCAGACTTGCACTTCTATGGGACTTCTCGATAAAGTTGGTAGGTCGATCGTAGCGCAAGAAAGTCCGTGTTGTACAGGGTTATCCAATTCAAGCTTGATAAAGTAAACTTAAAAAAAACACACAAAATATTCGGAATGTATTGTAATTTTTATTTCAGCCTCACAAAAAGAAATCCAAAGGCGTTAAATCACAGGATCTTGGAGGCCAATTGACATCAAGATCATAATCTTCGATTTTCGTAAAAAAATAATCGGTTAACATGCGGCCATAGCGCTCAGAATTGACGGTAACGGTTCGTCCATGGTTGTTCTCAAAAAAATACGGCCCAATCACACCACCAGACCACAATGCGCACCAAACAGTGACTTTTTCTGGGTGTAATGGCTTCTCTACAATCAATTGTGGATTTTCTGAGCCCCAAATTCTACAGTTTTGCTTATTAACGTATCCATCAAGCGAAAAATGAGCTTCATCACTGAAGAAAATTTTGTTCCAAAAATCAGCATCAGCAGATTTAATAATTTTAACGCGTTGGTCGATTGTTAAATGCTCCATATTCTTAAATGGCAGAATGTCAACTAAATAAATGACAGCGTACTTGACGTTTATCTTTGACAGATGTCGGTATACAGATTTCTACTTTATCAACCTCGAATTGGATAACCCTTTATAAGAATTAGGTTGATATCGTGCAGAGCCAAGTTTTTTGCTACATTTTCAATATGGTATCGGGTGTAATCAAGAGTTTATGTCATCTGCATACTTTATCCAGAGATCAAGAGGTTTTGAAGGTTGACAAAAGCAACAAATATAAGCGAAAATCTCTCGAACCTGTCTTGGCATTTGAAAGACTGCTGTTTCTGTTAAGCAGTCATCCCATTCATCATCGTTTACCAGACACCGTGCAACTGTAGCTTCTTTGAAGGTTTTGTTAATAAAACCATTGAATGTTCGTACAAATTCAAAACTGGTGGAACCTCGAATATGTTGCAAAAGCAGCCGCAGGAAGAAACGCTCCTCATCTCTCAAGCTTACTGTATACAATTGTGCAACAAACTTTTCTCTATCTCTTTGACGAAGATTCTATTAGTGGTGGGGAATGTCAGTATATAGGAAATGACGTGCATTTTGATCATTGAAGTTGAGCTGAAACCATAACTCAAGGTTTGTTCGACCAGTTTGTGCTGCAAGCAACGCTTCATCTTCATTACCTGCTTCGAATGTAATTATTTGTTGTTTCTGCTGGTGGACAGATAGACGCATCACGGCATACGATCGATCATGCATTTTCGACTCGATAAAAAATAAGCAAAGCAGCTGACATCTGATGAACAAAATATAAATCATAGTTTGCTATCAAGCAAGGAGGATAAATTTGTCATAATAATGAATTTGCCAATTCTCGTCCCTCTTGTAGACGTATAAACCAACGCTACGTATACCAAACTCATGGCAAACTCACATAGCGTCAATTCTTGGAAATTTTCTGAAACCACCTGAGGTACCCGTTTTGGGTACTTCCCGGTGGAATTTTTACAATTTTTCTAGTCTATGCACAGCGGAATATTTATGTCGACCTACCCTGAAAAAATCTAACGTATCGGATCATGTTTAAGGGTCATTTTAGGGCTTAGTCAAATATAGTTTAGTTTAAAAAAATGAAGAGTATTAATATAATATAGCAAAAGATAGATACATGACGGAGTACTGAAATAAAAGGGAATGTCCTAATATGATTTTTAGTGTGTGCGACAGGATGCTCCATGAGATTTAAAAAAGTGATTTTATTAATGGGTGTTTCGTAAATTTTGTTTCAGTAGATCGTCAATAAAGTTTATGCTAAATGCTTGAAAATACTTAGAATAACTATAGAATTTTCCTAAGGCCTATTAAAAAATCTCATTTTTAATCTCATAGAACACCCTGTCAGACCTATTAGAAAAACATATAACTTACTTGGGACACTTGTTTTGGTCTAAGTAGTCCACTAATATCACCATAGTTCATGCTAAATACACTGCTCGTCAAAAAAACCCGGACACTGCATTTTTTCACTAAATATTTGTGTTAACGGTAACTATTCGCATTATTCGCGTTATGGTTGTACGAAATAATATAATGTGCGCCAAAAGGCACTAACGGATCAAGTTTTCGTTTAATAAAAGTAACCACAGGGTCAAAACATTTGAAATAACAAAATTTCCGAAAAACGGATATTGATATACCTTCATCTTTATTTAAATAAAAACCAACAATCAATCTAAGTGGTCGGTACTCTAGTATCGAGTATTTCCGCCACGAGCTCTAATCACATCTAGCATTCTTTTTGGCATACTGTGCACAAGGTTTGCAACGTACTCCTGAGGTATCATTTCCCATTCTTCCTGCAGAGTTTATTGAAGATGATCCAAGGTTTCTGGAACGACTTCCCTTTGCCTTACACGACGTCCTAGCATACCCCACATGTGTTCAATGGGATTAAGGTCAGGGCTGCGAGCGGGCCAAACAGTTCGATCAATTCTCACCTCATCCAATTAATTGTTGACCACGTTTGCAACGTGGGGCCTGGCGTTATCATGCATTAGTTTAAATTGCTGTCCAATAAATGGGGCGTATGGAACCACAAATTCTTCTAGACATTCCACGATATACCTTTAGGCAGTTATAGTGCCGCCGCGTAGAAATACAAGGTCCGTACGGGCGTCTATAGAAATGCCTGCCCACACCATTAGTGAGCGGCCATGAAATGGGACTCTTGGGGATATGGCACATTGTGAATATCGCTCTCCGGATCTCCGCCATACTCTTTCCCGTCCATCCGGTGATCGCAGACTGAACCTTGATTCATCAGTGAACAACACGGACTTCCAGTCGTCCGTAGTCCAACTGACGTGGTTACGAGCAAAAGTCAAACGGTTTCTTCGATGAGCTGGGAGAAGCTCTGGCCCTGTAGCAGCCCTTCTGGACTGCAATCCATGTTCATTTAATCTTCACGATGCTGTGCTTACTGAAATATTGACACCACGTGACTGTGCCAATCAACCAGTGACGATTCTAACTGTTTGGAAACGATCTCGCAGTACCATTGATACCATAAACCGATCGCCCCGCTACTTCGAGGGAAATTTAGGTGGGCAGTAATATAACGCACGCTACGGCCATCCTCACTCAAAGCGATTACTTTTGCGATATTTTCTGGTTTCATAATTATAATATTTGCTAATAATAATAACTAAGCACTGTTAACGTTGACTGTAATAATAATACTAACACTAAATGCTACTTTAAATGTTTCAAAACAATTGATAGATGCCCATTTCTTTAGAAACGTAACAATCGAAGTTTTGAATATTTTTCATTTATTACACTTTGTTGCTGTGATTGGGTTTTAATTAAAAATACACGGTTTCTGTTACACCTATTTTTCGGTTATGTACTATTTAATATGACAGTGCCTTTAAAATAGCGCAATTGCTCTAGAAATTGAAGATTTACGAAGAAATTCAAGTGTCCGGGTTTTTTTGACGAGCAGTGTATTTGAAAAATACTTAGACTGATTTTGCATTGTTCCTAAGGCCCATAAAAAATCACATTAGAGGTTAAATTACCAAATATAAATTTGCCTGAATGTTTACTTAGACCAATACTATTACAATATAAGTTTGTTGTTGTTATAATTTTTGAATTAGTTTGAATATACTTTACTAGCATAACTTATCAGAGCAAGACCAAAGAAACTATAGACATGAATGATCAAAGAGAATGCTTATACTTACTTCTTCGAGCAGCTAAGTGTAAACTTCATAACAAGGGGTGACTTCAATGCTAAACACACAGTTTGGGGATCAAGACTAATAAAAACAAAAGGGAAACTGCAACTGGCATTCTACAAAAAAACCAACTTATTGGCCCAGCGGTCAAAACAAAACACAATAAAAAACACCTAATTGATTTCTTTTTTAAAAGAAAAGTCCCGTTTAATTATATGTATACAAGTATAGAAAGGATTGATTTCACATCTCACCACTCGACTTCTTTAATTAAGTCCTTTTTTTCCCTTTAAGAGAAATACGAGAATTAAAAAATAAATCAATAAATATACTTACCGATTATTTCTTTCGAAAAGCAACTAAATATTTGAAAACACTGGTTACGCGCATACTACCAATCAGAACAAATTAATGGTCGTCTGGCTAACACCAAAGAAGAAAATACAGAAAGTTTCGCTGATCACCTTGACCGTACCTTTCAGGCCAATTTAGTAAACGTTAATTCACAGGATATACTGATTGAAAAACATACAACTGGACACAACAAACTGGAGGCAAGCAGTACCATTAACTAATTGTTCGTGAATTGCTCTAGAAGTGAATAATACAACTACCGCAACATTCGCAAATGAAACTGCAATTCTAGCAATTGGTGACACAATCGGTGGCGACATTCGAACTACAAATAGCCATAAATAATATCCAAGTTTGGCTGGCCGAGTGGAGAATTAAAATAAATGTATTGAAGTTTACTCATTTTAACTTCACTAACTGATCAATAGAACAACTACCTGTGACTCTCAACAATACTCCTTTACCTCCTGATAATTAATACAAAGTTAAAGTCGCAGGTACACGTCAAAACAAAAGCAGAAAAGCTTCAACTGAAATATAGAAAAATGTACGTTCACAATAAACTTATGATCTATAATTAAGTGCTCAAGGTGTTCAACTGTGGGGATGCACCAAAACCAAGAATCAACAGATAGTTCAACTATTTCAAACTAACGTACTACGAGGGATTGTAAACGCTGCTTGATACACTCGTAATAGTGACCTTAGAGAACTCGGGATCAGAAACACTAGAAGAGGGTCCATCAACACCCTAACATCGAAGCTGCAACATTACTTCCTCAAAACGGTATCATAAGAAGACTTGTAACGATACAGGCGACTTTGCCGGTTGGAAATCGAATACATGACTTTTTGAAAGACCACACCCTTTTTTCTTTAATAAATCATTGTTAGAATGTCATTTAACTCCGAAGAGCAGCCATTGATCCGCTAGCTGATTTCGGTGATGGGCGGGGTACTTCGGATAATGGTGGATATAAATGGAGCTGCTAAAAAAACTAAGCACAAAGAGTGGACCACCACTGAGATTTTCGTTAACTCAAAACATCCCCATCTCAAAATAATAGAATTTAAATCATTATCATAATTAATCTTGGTTTATTAATAAGAAACCTTAAACTTTATATCATAAACCTTCATAATAATTAAAAACAAAAATAAATCAAAGGGAGTGATATAAATTTCTGACCTTTAGAACCATAAACCGTAGGAACCCCTACGTAGTTAAGAGGAACCCCTTTGTCCGAAGTAAACAAAAATTAAAAAAAAACAAAACGTGAAAACTTCTTTACCCCACGATATAATATAATATAGTATAAAAAAAATCGTTCTATAGAATTACCTCTTATAGCTGCCACTACGAAACACGTCCCCACGTAGTTACAAGATGAGTCCTTATCCACGGTACTAAAAAATATTATATATATCATGCGGATAACCGTAAATTTCACGTCACTCGGTTATCTCAAATTCGATTGGCGATTTTGTTTTTTTTCTCTCTAAATTGATATCTCTTAAACACGAAAGATATGATTTTTAACGTCCTTTAACTATGAAATTCAATACATTAAACTATTCTTGGATATTGATCACAAGAAAAAAAAAATTATGAAAATTATGAAACTTAATTTACTAAATTTGAACTAAACTAACTAAAACTAGGAAATAATCCGCACTCGAGACTATCGTGCATAGTATAAGTTGCCACATAAATTAAACGTATACGATTATCGTATACGCGATTTGTTTATCACCGATTTTGAGGACGCAGACAAACATCCGGATTGTCCTATGTATAGTTTTTTCTCCTTTTCCTTTTTCAGCATACGGTCGTCACCACACAAAAATTCGATTTTTCCTCCGAAATTACCCACAACAAAGGTGAAATGAATGCGTCTTAGGTGCACAGCAATCGTTTCTTTAAGAACACTAGACATATTCGGAAAATAGAACCAAATTAGATTTTCCGTGTATTAAGCCTTAACAAGTTAACATTTACCTGCTGTGGTATATGGATACTCAAATTATTCCAATATAAACGGCCTGCCTGCGTATGTCCAACAATGCGCGCACACAATAATAATTAATTGCCGTTTGCCTAAATTAATTGTTATGGAACCACTCGGATTTTAATTTAAATTAGTTATAACACTTTAGCACTTTCGCAGCTCGCGGTCAACTGAGTTCTGATGATCTGCATATATACATATATCAAGACAGGTACGTGATTGATTGGGGAAATGAGAATTACTATGGTATAGTGCTATATTAGTCAATAATGACTAGTTATTTCTTAAAAAATAGAAAAAAGAAAAAGAAAAAAATTATCAACTCTCAAAAATAAACTACCAAAGTTAGTGTTGGTTTTGATACTACTCACAGTGTAGATGAGACCGCAAGAACATCTGTATGATTTAGCCAATCTCCAGTACAGTAAACCTCTAAATTATGTATCAGTTGTGAAAAATGTTTCTTATTTACAGTCAATAACAAAGCTCCTTTGCCTCCGTATGAATATTCATCTTGGCCTTTGTTATATCATTTACCTTATTTATTAACTGACAATAATTGTCGGCCTCTTTTGTGATTTTGCCGAATTTCAGTTCTATAGTGTCTTTTTTAAGAAATAGTGAATCGTCAATACGGAAATATGGAAACTTCTGTTATTGGCTAAGAATGACAAACATTTTTCAGAATTGGTTAAATCACAGACATTTCATTGCGGTTTCGCCTACATTGTTAATTTCCGACTACTTCCATCTCCATTGTATTTGATCATTTCAAATTTACCAAAGAAGAGGTTCTGGATCAACTGTTCCTTCTTGACGTTGGAAAGGGAGTGGGTTACGACAGTCTTCTGCTGATATTATACAATCGTTGTGCCGTAAGTCTGGCCCATGCAGTTACCTTCTTGTTTAACGAAAGCCTTCGCCGTATATTTTTCCGAATCCCTGGAAAATCGGATGCGTTCATCCAATTTTTAATGAAGGTAATAGGTAAGTAGGTAATGAGGTAAGTAGTTATCGTGAGTTCGTATTACCCAGACTGTTTGAGCCCATTATTCACAGCGTATTGCACTTCCATATAGCAAGAGAATTATTTCTGCTTTTCAGTATAGATTTTATTTCAGTATAGGTCTACCGAGTCTAACATGATCTCTTTTTGTGGTCATTTATTTGATAGTTTAAACTCCAACCAACAGACTTCGCAAAGGCTTTCGATGTGATTGATCACTCTATTCTTATTAGCAAATTGGAGAGTGTCGATTGGCATTTCATTCCCATCGACTGGTTGCGTTCTTATACCTCTCAGATCACTGACAGTCCTTTAGGATTCTGGATTCTTACTTCCCTTTATTTCGGGCACCATCTGGCGTGGGTATAGGCATATCAGCCCACTGTTAATTTCATTAATTTTTAACGACGTTGTAAAATGTTTTAAGTTTGCCAACTCCCACCTCTTCGTGAATGAGATGAAGATTTTCGCTCGGGTCTCTATCGTGTAAGACTGCGAAATGTTACAAGATGACTTAAACCGCTTTACAAATTTATGAAAATCATATTTTTATAATAACCGCAAATTTTGTCAGTTCAGCTGCCGTTGGAAGTGTTAAAAATAGGCTAAAATTATTTGAGGCTTTTTCTAGAGATTAGGTTTTATTTGTTTCGTCTTTAATACGAAATTTGAAATTTTCGTCTTCATTTCGTTTCGTGAGCACTAATTACCACAAATCGGGCTTAATCGGTATGCAAAGTTTCATGTTGAAATTTGAAAGTTTCCCTACTACAGTTACCCAAACAGTTTAGTCCATCTAGTAAAAGCATAATAATCTTCATCACTTTATCATTCCTCAGGTTCATTTATGTCACTTAACTCAACTTGTCAAGTGCGAGGTGAATAATAGCAAATCGTTTGTCCAGCTCTCAAACTTTGATGTTCAACAGCGTACAATTTATAATAATGATGTGCCTGTATACTGGTGATCCCTCGAGTTTCACTGTATAACCTGCAATACAATTTGTTTGATAACGGTAGTCATATATCTATTTGACAAGTAAATTGAAATGACGTGGTTTATTTGGTAGAACGACAAAAAAGAGTTTGTTATAATCTGAGTGGGAACAACCATGTAATCGTCGATTCATATAGTACCTACACAATAAGTTTGAATATCCAGTCAAGGAGGCTCAACGAAAAATAAAGAAATTTGCGCTGCACTGTCTTTACCCTGTTAATAAAATGTAATTCTTAAGGCCATATTATTCACTCGGCTTAAAATTGGTTTATTTTAGACCATGGTTTGAATTGTTTTAGACCCATTTTTGTCTGAAAATTTGTATATTATTCACTTGGTTTAAAAAATGTACACCCAACTTTTCAAACCAATTCGCCGATAAGCCACGATAAACCACGCCGATTTTAAACAGCACTCCGACAGTTGGTTTATGAACATTTTCGTTGGTTTAATCCATGTTTTCATATTATTCACTCATTTTTCAATCGAACCAGTGCAATCGTGTTGTGAATTTTGTTAAATTAAATTTATTTTTGATTGAAGGTAAGTTGATCGTTTGATTTCGTCATTTTCCTGCCTTTGCCACTTTACTGTCATAATTCATTACGTTACATTCAATACTTTTTGATGTTCTCCACGTTGCCATCAGACGGAAAAATAGTTATGCGGCAAGTGCAACACGCATTTTGACGTCCTTACCGCACCTACAAGCGCTCTTAGGCCGACAACTACAACTACGACCACGTCGACTATCGTAAATACTTTCGGCTCCACAAATTTGCTTTTTGGTGACTAAACGCCATAGTTCGCAACAGCATCGATGGCGATCTACATCGGTATGTCATGCTCACATGTTTCATTCATTTCTTCAGTATTCCGAAATAATATATTATTTGAGGTTATATTGTCATGTTTTGCGTATGACATTTGGATTCATACGTTTTTAGTTGAGAAGTCTTAATCTAATTTGGATAATGGCAGAATTTCATCCTGATTTGTTCGAACTGTTGTCAACTGTCATCTACACATTGCGCGACTCGCTCAAATCGTCTGTAAAAAAAAATCTCGCCATTATATAAATTGGGTAAGACTTTTTGATTAAAAACGTATGGATCCAAATGTTATATGCAAAAAATGCCAAGGTGTATTTTTATTCCTGTTGTTTATTTTCTTTTTCTATTTCTTCAGTTCACGTGAGTTGACCGCAGAATACAACTTGCTCGCTGTATTTCGCATGCTAGCCTGCGGCAACTTTGAGCAAACGGCATCCGATTATATTGGCATTTCCCAGCCAACAATGGCCAATATTCTGCCCCGATAGGAATATACTATATATGATTTTTTCAGTTCCTTTTTGATTATTGTTTATACAGGTGTGCGACGCGATTTTACGAGACTTCCATGCTTTCATTCGAATGCCGCGAACTGAAGATGAGCGTATGTCTGTGAAGTTAGCACGAAAAATATCCCGAAGAAATGCGATGGCAACACTATGAAACAAATATCACAAAATTTTTCAGTGTCATCCCGAAAGGTTTTCTATATCACGCTACCTAGTTTTGAATGTCATCCCGAAATTTTTTTAAACTATCATGACATTTTTACTATCATGATATTTTTGTTTTTTGTTATCCCGAAAAAGAATTCTAATTCAGAAAATTTCAGTAAACAAATAGCGACAGGTGTTCGAACCATCCCGAAACCAAAAAAATATTGAAGCGCAGAAATTTTTTATCAAGAGAAATTAATTTAATAACAAACAATTTACTAGCGTTGTTAATCCAAAAAATCAAAACCAAGCACTCTGGTTATTAGTAAGAAAACAATTATTGTGGATCAAGTCCATGAGTCAGATTTTAGATATAGCCGTGTGAAGTCATAGTAGATATCAATTAACAGAGTGGAGTTGGTATGAAATGTGTAGAGGAAGGATCCACCTTTCAAACACCAAATTCGTAAATCGAGTCTAATGCCAAAATTGTGAATCAAGTCTGTGAGTCAAATTTTAGATACAGTTGTTTGAAGTCGTAGTAGATATCAATTAACAGGTTGGTATGAAATTTGTAGAGGAATGATCCACATTTCAAACGCCAAATTTTTTCGTAGTTGATTGGATTTTAGATTATTTAGAGTTTGGCCACGTGCTTTAAATGATAATCGTGCTTCTGTTGTAAACATTGCATATTATAATAAATCAATAACCACGTATCTTGGACACACTTTTTATTCTATGATTTGCCATCTAGGGACAGTGTATTTACAAAAAAAAAATCCAGAGAAAAAGGTGCAGGGTTCTAAAAAATTAAATTCACAAACTGTAGAGTTTTCGCCACTGTAAATCAATACGAAATAAATTCGCCGCTCTAACCGAATTATATTTTATTTTAAAATATTATATCAAATTCGATGGCGGCACTCGAATATTCACATAAACTTTATAAATAAAGTTTTTCTGTGTATATTATCAGAGCCATCTATGATTTTGAAGAGCCGTAATATTAAAAAAAGAGCTTTCAGTAGAGGGGAAGCTTTTATTGAATTACTATAAGAAACCGTAGTAATTGGAAAATTTTTAAACATGAATTTATGAATAAAAAATTAAACAAATCATCTAAATTTTAATTTTATATTTTTAATAAACTATTCAAAGAACACATATTTGAAAATCAGCCATCATAATGTAGCATTAATTTTTTTATATACAAAAAAACCTTGTAAAAAAATATTAAAATACACTGATTGGTATGAAAAAGAACAAAAAGCTTCCCAACTATGGAAAGCTCTTTGAAAAAATGGCGGAATCTTACGGTTCTTGTATTTAGGAAGCTCTGATATTATCTGTGTTACTATTTTATCTACAAGCTCATAAAAATTGTAATTAGCTTCAACTTTTGTTAGTATAGACATGCTAATGGTAACAACATATATATGCAAAAACCGTTTCAGAAAATGACAATTTTTCACAGACTCGACATCCGTTTTCATTCCGTTTGGCACAAGTATCGTTTTGCTTAAATATTCACTTTGTTTGTCTTATTATAATCACAGAAAACAAATTCCAATTCGACAAATTCCATACCAACCTTGCTCTGTTAATTGATATCTACTACGACTTCATACGACTATATCTAAAACTTGACTCATAGACTCGATTCACAATTTTGGCGTTTGAAAGGTGGATCCTTCCTCTACAAATTTCATATCAACCTTGCTCTGTTAATTAATATCGTTGATTGAATACATTAAGATATTACTACTCGGATTTTTTCCGCTACGTTTGGTTAATGTCTCTACTAGTCACATATAGATAGAGGCATTGTTGTGCGAGAGTGGTTTTTTCTTTCTAGCAACATAAAAACCGAACAATTTAATTGTTGTTGTTTTCTCCCATATAAAAATTGCATTTGTATTGTGTATCAACTTTTTATTACATAAAAAATATCATTCTGAAATGTTGCGACTGCTATTTCACTTACTCTTACATACAATTGTACCATCAGTAACAAAATAAATATATGGTTGAACGGAGTAACCTAAGTTTTAATTTGTTTCGAAAAATATCAACAACAAAAAAATAATAACAAACAAATGGTGTCGCAGTGCAAATAAAAAAAAATTACAATCGCCATATCTGTAAAATCTGTAAAAACGTCATGAACAACCTCCACTTACATGGTTGGAATACGACTGAAAAAATGAAAACAGAATGAAGACAATGCTGTGTTTTAATATTGGAGCACTATCCGGAGCCAAATGGCAATTTTCTATTGAAACTGCAGCTATTATTCACTGGTGTCGCTGTACTATAAAAATTAAAACTAAATTCATCAATAAAACAAACATTTATCACCTGAAATATATTAATTGACATTTATTTTGACATGACGTTATAAACAAGAATTCATTTTGCTGCGTTTTAAATTTTTATTGTAAGATTTAGTTTCTAATGGTTTCAGGGGTTTACAAAATAAAAGCCTTTTCAAATTTCCCATTGAAATGGATAGCGCTCCCGATAGCGGCTCCCGATAAATAAGAGAGCAAGATATTTTTTTTATCGATTTTTACCTAAAAAGTTGAATGAAGAATCTTAGTTTAGAGTTAAATAAATTAATTACATGCAATAATAGCGCGCTAAATATAAGTTTTGACATAGAAAATTGGCTGCTCCGGATACAGCTATCGGGCGCTAATAAAAAAACACAGCAAATATCTTCTTGCCATTTTACAAAATTAAAATAGTTCTATTTTAATTCAGAGAATTGTTGTTTTTCTAATATTAAATATATGAATTATTTTTTTTTATATTTTATTAATTTTGATTATATCGATGTAAATTATTTTAGTGTAATTTTTTGAGATGATATAAAAATTTATTACGAAATGTTAAATAATAATATATTTATAATAAATATAAATTATATTATAAATTATATGTACAATTTCAATTGAAAATTTTGTGATACTAATTTAATATTACAAAACTATATAATAATTTACTATACATTATAGCTAATCTCGTGATATGTTTATTTTATATGCAGAAATATTAATTATATATACTTGACTATCAGGATAGTATTAAAATATTCTGTAAATATATAATAGTCTTGCCATATTTAACTATAATGGTTTTTCGGGATAATTTTTCGCGCTAACTTCCCAGAGGTGATGAGCGTTTGGCAAAATCATCGTCCATCGGTGCCATCGATTGCACACACAATAAAATCAGTTCACCACCCGGAGATATTGTGGGTGTTTTCAATTTAATAGAATTAATTTCGTTTCAATCATTCACATATCAAACTTATATTTTTTGGTTATTTGCAGAGCGAAGCGTTCCGAAATCATCACGGATATTTCTCGATGAACGTCCAGATAATAATATTCAATGCCCATTTGCGGATCCAAAATGTCATTGCGCGCTGGCCTGGCTCGACTCACGACTCGACCATATTCTACAATTCCTGCGTCCATCAACGCCACCGTAACCCTGAGCAATTAAGTGATGCTGAAAAGGTGTATCAAATCATCAATCCAATGTATTTCTTTACACGTTTCTTTTTATTTTGTTTCCTTTTTGCAGAGCGATACTCATATGCACAACGTCATCGAACGTTCTTATGAACTGCTGAAACGACGCTTCCCAGTTCTCATGTCCGGCATGCAGCTGCACCGATTGGACTTAATTCAAAAAAATATATCTGTGTGCTGTATGCTGCACAGCAGCTGCATTGACATGGGAGACATCAATGTGGACGATTTGCCATTGCCAGCAATCTTTACCGATCAAGACGTCATCGTGGAAGCAGCGCCGCCAAAGACAAGGGTCGTAAAAATGAAACAATCAAAAAAGGCAAAGAAATAAAAAAAATACATTTTTAATCAAAACTTAATTAAAATTAATCAAAAACAATTAAATTTTTAATATTATTGAGGAGCAGCATGCAAATCTGCATTCAATCAACTTCCTCTTTCACATATTCAATTACGGCGTCAGTCAAATCTAGTAAGGTTTCAGCATTCGCAGAATTTCCATCAATTTGGTGATTTTTGCGATTTTGATCTGGATAGTTGAGGGAGTATTCTACTGGATGTTCGTTCGATCGTAGTGAATTCACAAGGTTCGCAATGTCTGTGATTGATGTCTGTAACATGCGTTTGGTGTCTAGAAACATATAAGCAATAAGTGAAAAACAAGTCAACAGCAAAAATCGATTAATTGTAAATACTGTGTCCTGCTGCAATGTGATCAGTGCCACATCAAACAATTGGGATTGCTTTCATTTGATGGCCAACTCTTCCCATATGATCGCCAATTGCTCCTTTGTCACGTCTGCACAGAGAGGGTGCCATTCGTTACGGCTACGATTCTCGCCAACTATTTGGTTAGTTTTCAATTCGTAATATTTGCCACAAGCTAGTTCCGACGAGTTCGAGCTGTCCAACAGCTGTGAAACTTGTCAATTCATATTACGTTTTCGTTAACTTCGCTGCTTTTGGGTGGCAAAGTATTGAGTCGATGATTTTGTATCAACTGCCCAACTGCCGTTCGTATTCGATGAAAACTCAAATGCAGAATTCGATAGAATTTCAAGTACGGAGTTTGATTGAATTGCAGGTGCCGAAGTCGAAGAAAATTCATTTTCGAGAGTCGATAGAACTGTATCCGCCAAAGATAAATGACACAACGAATTCGATGCCACTGGCGTACTCGATGTAATCGCTCTCCAAGGCGATGATGTTACCGTTGATTCTGGTTGACTGGCATTATTTACATCATTAACCACGTGTGGCGACAGTGCTGTGTCCTTCGTCAAAACCGGCACATCGCTGTCTATTGGCCGACGCCCAACCAGCTTCACCTGAAGCAATGCCGCGTAATCTTTCACGGCCTCCGAAAGATCAAAAGATACTTTCGGAGGCTTCGTCGGCAGCAGCAGCCCCCTTCAGTGGCCGTTGTGCATGCCACTGTGTATTGCGTTAACTTTCTCAAATCTTTTTTAATGTTGTTTGTCCGTTCTTTCAACACACTTGCGTCTCGCTGCTGGACGCCGGGCGAAGCATTGAATACTCAAACGATATTTCCCAGCCCGCCATGGATGGTCGTTTTGTTGGTGACCATGCTGCTGATGTCACTCGACAACACCAAACGACACAACAAATCCGTTTCACATGGAGTGAACCGGTTGGAGCGTGATTGTTTTGATGGCACAATCAACAAATTGGAATCTTCCACATTCACTCCCTTTTTTATTTTTCGATTTGCTATTGCTTCCTTTTCGTCACCTGAATTTTTGTTCTTGAGTTTTTGTTAATCGTTGATTTTGCTGTTGTTGCAATGCACAAAAGTTTTATTATCACTGAGACAAACGAGAAACGTACCAAAGAATAATTAAATACATAGAAAACAATGTGTAAGTACTAATTTATATGGATATGGTTTAAAATTTTCTGGTTTGAAATCGGGTGGTTTATTCTGGTTTATTATTTTTGGTTTACAAGCGTTTAAACCAAGTTTTTTAAACCAGGATCTTGGTATTTTCAAGAGTGCAGAGATTAACATTTCGATATCTTACCTTGGAGGAGGGTAGCTGTTGCATTCGGTACTCGAAAAAACAGTGAGGTCTTCAGACAATTACCATATATTCCACTTGGGATCTTGCATATGCGAAATAAAGCTGTTAAATCACTAAATTTTCACACTAATTATCTTATAGTCCTGATAAGATGATATGATTCTTTCACTGTGCTAAAAAGATAGTGGTTTAAAAGGGATTCAAGATCAACCCCATTTAGGGCGGTGACGATAATTTGAAAATTACAAATACAACCCTATATCACAGACTATATCTATCCATTCATCGATCAATATCGATTAATATCGAAATGACAACCCTGTGCGCTTATTTATTTTCTGTATTAACTGTCTGTTCGAAATCTTTGATTATTTATTTGTTTAATTTCATTCCTCTCCACCAGTTCAGTTCATCTTTTCTCATACCCCAAGTCCATGATGCCAAAGAAAATGATTACAGCAAAAAAAGGTAACAAAAATACAAAATAAAAACCATGAAAACGGGCCATTAATATTCTAATTGCTACGCGTTTGACAGTTTAGTGATAAAGACTAAATTTACGACTATCGAACCGTGCACTTTTTTTTTTACTTTGTGTTTGGTGTATGTTATTTTGGTTTCTGTGTATGATGACGCCATTTTATATTGTATTTATATATTCTGCTCTGTACATACATATATTCTTCTGCCTCTATATACTAAACATAATATACTATGTGTCTTCATCTTGATTGTGATGCTATTTAGTGAAAATGAAATTTTTACATTTCTAAGGAAATAATTTTTGATGAATCGATTAGACGTAATAGACGAGCAGAAGGCATGTATTCGTTCATCAACAAATCAAAAATGAAAATGTATATAGCGTACGTATATACTTGAAATTTTCATGTGCACATGTCTCCAACGAAATATATAAAACGTATATATCTTTTCCACCTTTTTGGTAAAATGTTCATCTTATACGAGTACAACACATTACATTCAAAACCGTTTTTCTCGTTTAACTCATAAATAAATTTTTATTTTCATAAAAATTTATTTTATTCCTAAACGTTCTATAATATAAATATATACTTTGTTGTTGTTATACTGCGCTATTTATATTTCTTATGTACTCGTACCATACATAATGCTATAAAAAAATATGAAATTTTTAGACCCCAATTTATGATTGAAGTCATTTTGACAGATTCATCACCCTCATTCTTGAATGAAATTCATGTATACATGATACACCGCGCCATACCATAAAACTTAATATAACACCGTCAAGAACAAAATATTATAATTTCTATTCTTTCGTGTGCGCTTAAATATATATATATAGTATATGTATATAGGTACGTATGTTGTATATAAATACATTTTCATCTCTATATCATGTAACATAAAATTTCCATTTCATCCCATTTTTTAAACTAACAACCACCCACCACACACAGAACAAGAAAAAAGCAACATTTTCTTTTTCAAACAACATCGCTGAGCACGGTGGAGAAGTAAAAATATACTTTTTGATGTCATAAAATGAATCATTTTGTTGCTTGTTTGTTTCATTCTAAACAAAACGACAGTTTTATATCATAAAGGTGGGTTAGAGAGCAAATATAAAGTATATACACTTCTTATACTGGATGGCTCTGCCATACTCGTTTATAAATTTAGGTATGTAGCATGTGCCATCATGTATATAAAAATGGGATGCGACAAGAAACAAAAACAAAATTACATCAGCACACAGTGGTGGAATCATAAATTCAGACGAGTTCAAAATATCAACCTGCACCGAGAAGGCACATCAAAATAATATAAACCCGTCGATTACATACCAACTGAAATAACTATCGATATTTATGAATACAAATTTGTATTTTGACTTGGGACCATTTTATTAATAAATTCTCGACCTCAATATCCGTGTAAAATATGGAAGACGAACTAAAAACAAAAAAAAAAGTATTTTTAAGATAACCACAACAAATTAAATATTTATTTGCTTAAAACAGTATTAATATTTTGTAAGAAGCCACCTTGCCTATACAACTTTATAGCATATAGCAACAACAAAAGACAGCCGCGAACACAACAAGGTAGAAAAATGCCGACGAAATCTTTTTTACTTTGTATAAAATCAACAACAAAACAGATTTCATGTACATTTTTATTTTCTTATGTTAATTTTATTTTTTATTGTTTATTTGCTTCAAATTGTCGCCTTGTCAAAAAGGAAAACTAAATATTCTTTTTTTTTGTTATGTTTTCTTTTCTTAATTTGTCAAAGTAAATATGTATTTTTTTAAGCATATTATAGAAAAAACAAATCTGAAGAAATTACTGTCGTTTTTATTCATGTACATACGTATTCACTGTACCATCACACATTGCACAGAGAGCTGCGCAAGTGATATAATATAAAGATGATGATGATTCTTGTATTCATTGTTGACAAGAACAGCATAACCATTATCATAATGATGAAGACGATGATAAGGACGTAATAATGTTAATTAGTATACGGTGTTTCATTAAAATATTCCGCAAAATAGATATCAGGCGAAAGAAACAGGTCAGATTTTGAAGAGAGGTGCAACATCATGCAACACAATGCAACATATTCGGATTATTATGGTACAGAAGTGCCGAAAATAAATAAAATATTAATTTATGGAAATATTTGTTATATTTACTAACATTGAGTTTAAACTAATATGAAAATTTTAACATAATGAGAAAATTCTACACAAAAAACAAAATTATGCAAATGTATTTATAAAACAGTTGGTAAAAGCAATTTATAACATTCAACAATCATTCAAATAAAACTCAAAAGTTTCAAAAGACACGGTTTCCGCGTCAGCAGAATATTATATAGTAAGATATGGCGTAGATACTCGATTGACTATTTGCTAGCCGAAATCCTGACTACTCAATCAATTTCATCAAAGAAATTTAAATTCCAAATTATATTTTATATAAGCTTTTTGTTTTTTTTTGCGATTGCACAGTAGAACAACACAAAAATTTGCTGTTTAATTTTTGAAGCCGTGAATTTTACTGTAACAACGCAGAAATAAACAAAAATTTTATGAAAACTGTATTTTGAATTTTAAATTTCCTTGGTAAAATTAATTGAGTA
Organism: Nephrotoma appendiculata; assembly: GCA_947310385.1. Lineage (NCBI taxonomy): Eukaryota > Metazoa > Arthropoda > Insecta > Diptera > Tipulidae > Nephrotoma > Nephrotoma appendiculata. Next base: position 182,647,735 of record OX371224.1, on the reverse strand, counting down.
GTCAGGATTTCGGTTAGTAAATTGCTTGCTTGCTAGCCGATCGAGTATCTATCCCATTATAGATGATTATAGGCTAATTAAATACTTTATTTAAAAAAATTGTGCTCTATCCTTTTCAACTAAAACGATGGGTTCAGCTAGCTTAAGAAAAAGTTAGCAGGTCACATATCAAAAAATGATTTAAAAACAATTGGAAAATTAAAGGTAAATTTTAGGGTAATTAAATGCCCTATTAAAATTATTTTATTTTACTCACTCTAGAAAAGGTATTAAGCTCGAGGCACATAGTTTTCGTTTGGTTCCGATTCGTTTCGTTTTCAATAAGCTTTTGTTTCGTTTTGAGTTGTTTTTGTGTTATTTGATAATTTGAATTTTTTTATTTCTCACAATATTGTTTCAATTCAATCAATTATTTAATATATCATATCAATTGATTTAATAATGAGTGAAGATTTACACATTGACAAAAAAACGATCACGTTAAACGCCAAAATAAATAATTTGAGGTTATTGTTTAAGTTTTTATTGAAATTTGATCGACTGTTTCGGTCCGGTTCCGCTTTGAACTTAACATAGTGAGCATATTTTCGGTTTTCCATACATTTTGATATATTTAACTTAAAGGACAGAACGAAACGAAAACTACATATATCCCTCGACCATTAGGCTTTATCAATTCAAAGGTCACTCAAAAATAATCTCGTAGGTGAAAATAATCGATTTCGTTGAACTTTGAAGAAACGATTTATATTCAATTTGATGGTAATTACAACTCATTTGATTATGAAATATTCAATTGATTGCAAAAAATAAAAATTGTAATTAAATGAGGGATTTCTTCAAATTTGAATAATTTTTAGTTTGATAGCATTTGATTAAATTTCTTCATTTTGAAGAAGTTATGATTGAGTTGAGAAATTGACGTTTTAAAAATTCTACTAAATTTGGTTGAATCAAACATAAATACATTCAATCTAACAAAATTGTTAACCATACCCCTATGAAACAAAGATAGAGTACTTTTGACGATATATCTTCAAATTGACGAAAGGTCGGTTGTATTATTTTAAACCATAAGGATAACAACTTTTAAGTCAGTTCTAGGCGCATTGTGTATTTTGAAATATCTAATACGAGTTATTTTTATTTTTAATGGAATATTATATAAAAAGAGAATAATAAATTAATTTAAAATAGAAATTAATATTTGAAGCCGGTGAATAGGTTAGGTTAGGTTTCAGTGATTGCTATCGCACACTTAGGCCAATTATGGCCCATTGTGATACCACAGGATCCGACATCATAAACTCCGTTAAACCCATTTAGTACTATTAATATAGCGTAAAAGATCTCGCACGAGATCAAAGAGGCTGTCCATAGTGTATTTGCCCAAGTGATCATGTCTTCTGCCAGCTAACGCAGGACACAAGCAAAGGAAGTGATCAAAAGTCTCCTCCTCCTCCTCGTCCATGCAGCATCTGCAGAAATCATTTGCATCCAGACCCAGCCTTCTTGCCTGTTCTCCAAAAAATCAGTGCCCAGTAATTATCCTCACAATTCTACCTAAATCACGCTTTCTTAGTGTGATTAAGATCTTGGAGCGATTCAAGTTCAGCTCAGGCCATACTTGCTTCGCTACCCTGCCAGTTGAACTGGCGATCCACCTAGCATTTGACTAAGCAACTCCGCTTCCCTATGGCTTGCTGCTTTCAGCACAGACATAGGCCTTACTACACATTCTCTCCCTGGTTCCAGTTGGAGAGTCGTACCGTACCTTGCTAATTCATCTGCCCTGCAATAACCCTCAACGTCAGAATGGCTCGGAACCCAAACCAACTGGATATTGAAATGTTCACCCATCTCGTTAAGAGATGTGTGACACTCAATCTAGCTGAAGAATGGCCGCCTGACTGTCCACATAGCTAGTGATATCAATTAACGATATTACATTATGCTTCAACCAGTTCATGAGCTCTACAAATGCTAAAACTTCAGCCTGGTACACGCTGCAGTACTCAGGCAGACGAAAAGATAAACTAACATTTAATTCTGCACAGAATATACCCGTTCTCACTCTATAATCGAGCTTGGAGCCATCGGTGAAGAATTTAGCTGTCCCAGTCTCCATAATGAGATCACTAATCCAATCCTCCCTAGAGAAGAGAATCACCTTAAAAAGCTTGCCAAAACACAACAGGGGTGTTATATAGTCCAAATTCGCCAGGTCATGACTCATTGAATTGACTATAATTGAGTGCCCTTTTTGCATGAACTTCCTCCCCAAAGTCGCTGATAGCCGCCGGGCAGCCGTATTGACCGCCATTTCCTTACCAAGGATATCCAACGGGAGAAGGTATAGCATGACCTCTAAGGCACTAGTGGGAGTTGTTTTCAGCGCCCCACTAATGAGCAGACAGGCTGCTCGCTGCACTTTCCCCATCATGTTCCTGAATGTTAATTTTTCCAGAGCTGGCCACCATACGCTCACACCATACAGCAGTACGGGTCTTACAACTGCCTTGTAAAGCCAATGTACCAGCTCCAGTTTCAAGCCCCATTTTCTTCCAGTGACATTTTTACAAGAGTATGAGTGCCACAGTAGCCTTCTTAACTCTTTCTATTGTGTTTGGTTTCTAACTGAGCTTACTGTTCAGAAGAATCCCTAAGAATTTTGCCTTTTCAGTAAGGACCGGTCTAGTACCATTCTTAGTGAAAAGGATCAGTTCTGTTTTAGATGGGTTAATCCACATCTACTGGCCCAACTCGTAGTGATAGTGATAGCGCATTCTGCATCACATCCCTGATTGTACCCAAGTGCTTACCCGAGACAGCTATCGCTACGTCATCGGCATAAGCAACCACACTTATTCCACCCCTCTCCAGTTCCAGTAGTAGTACATTGATTATTACATTCCAAAGAAGGGGAGAGACGGCACCTCCCTGGGGTGTTCCCCGAACGACCTGTCTCCTGACAGAAACTTCCGCCATCCTCGCTATGACCCTTCTGCTTCCAAGCAAGTGATCAATCAGCCTGGTTACTGGGTCTTCCATCTCAAGTGGCAGCAATCCTTCCCTAATTGACTCCACCATCACGTTGTTGAAAGCGCTTTCCATATCGAGAATCGCCACCAACGAGAATCCTTGAAAATCCAGTGACTTCTCAATTCCCCGAACCAAGGTGTGTAATGCCGTATCCACGGGCTTACCCTTATGGTAGGCATACTGAGATTGTGCCCAGTTTCTGGGTACAATTCTTGACCGAATATATACGTCCAGCAGGAGATTTTCAGCAGAAAGGATGATAGAGATATTGGTCTTAAGTTCTTAGGGTTGCTATGCGAGCTTCTACCTGCTTTCGGGATGAAGATCACTCTAGCCTGTATTCATTTCATCGGTATGTACCCCAGTTTCAGACACCTTTTGAAGATTACTTCCAGCCAGGGAAGCAAGACCTCCGAGTTCTTCTGAATTTCTGCTGGCACAATCCCATCCGGGCTAGCTGACTTAAAAGGCTTAAGCCCTTTAATAGCCCATTTTATCTTCCGTGTGTTCAGAAAATAAGAAGTCCCAGTCTTCTAGATATTTTCGCTCTATTGAAAGCAGACCCGCAAGCTTTTCGGCACTCCGCAAGTGCCGAGGTCAACCAAACAGATTTTCACTTTCCCCTTAGCTTTGTTAATGGGCAAGCTTCCCTCATAGAGATATTGCAAGCCCTAGTAAGAGTATCCACCATTGAGTGCAGTTCACTACTCGTGTCGGGGAGTCCTGGAACTCGAGATGGAATGATGCCCTCCAATAGCTCCCTATATACACGCTATACTGTCCTCCCATGGTTTATGAACACGTATTGATTTGCAATTTGGAGATTTAGCTTAAAAGTTAAGTAACGATGGTCGAATAAGGAATGCTCCTTCGCCACCCTCTATTCTCTGATCATCAGAGAAATAAATTCAGAGACCAGAGTAACACCCAGAACCTCCTGTCTATTACTAATAATAAAAGTGGGTTCCTGACCTATATTACTAATAGTGAGGTTAGTTCTTAAACGAAATTCGAAGAGTAATTCACCCCTATCATTAATGTCCGAGCTGGCCCAGATGGTTGGTGCGCATACGCGTCACATCCTACGATAGCACCCACCTTCCTTCTTTCCGCGTCACTGACAAATGCCCCAGTATATCTGGCGGCACTGGCTTCTCTCGGTCCATGTGCTCCTCCCCTCCGTCTCTATGCAGATCGCAGTTATGTCCCCATTGCAATACTGTGGAAGTAAATAAGCATTTATATTATTAACCACCAGTATACATGATCTGCTCCATTCCGTCCCACGAGCGTAAAATATGGTGTACCCCTTCGCCCGCAGACCACAGATCGTGTTATTTTTGATCCAAGATTCTTGGATTAAAACTATTTCCTTCCCTGACTTAGCAAGTCTGAGAAGTAACGCAGCCGGTGCAGCCTTTGTATAAATCGATGAATAACATAATAATAACAATAAATAGTTAAGCAAACATCTAATCAGATATTATTCGATTTTTATTATATTAAATTGTGGTCATTATTTTTGTGACAAAATGTGGTTGTACTGTTTATGTTAATAAAAAAAGTGCTTAAGCGTTTGCAAAAACTAACCAAGGATTAGCAACAACATCGCAAAATGTATTTCTGAAAGCATTATGTTGATATTTGCTTCAGAATTTATGGTAATTATATTTCTAAGAAGAAACTATCCAACCCATCCAAATAAACAGATTATTGGATGGGTTGGATAGTTATAATTTTATTATACATTATGTACAATTATATGTGACAAGTTATTATATGTTTAGTTCACTTCAAAACTCCAGAGTTAAACTTCAACGAGCTATTATGACCAACAATTACTCTTGGGCGAACTGGAACATCATTGGCAAGCAACTAAAAATTAAATTCACTATTGAAATATCGAACAAATGGGAGCAGTATAAAGGCGGTGATTCATGTATAAATTTTATCTGACAGACATAAATAATAACCGCTCTTATACGCTCAAAATGAAATTCACACGTAAGCGATACATGTACAAAATTTTGTCGTATGGATATATTTTGACATTTTATAAAGCAAGCAACCTAAAAAGTGTTTTTACTTTTGATCGTTTAGATTTTTTTTTTATTATGTATTCTTTTGTTCTCACTGCCATCAAATCTTATACAAAATTGAGCAATGTTCAATTTTTAATTTTTGTCGTACGACAAAACAAAATATGGCTGACATTCAACCAATCAGAGTGATTATTATTTATGTCTGTCAGATAAAATTTATACATGAATCACCGCCTTAAGAAACTAATGGACTGTAAGTTGGTATGTAAAGGGTTTTCCAATAAGAGGTTTCATTTTGAATAGCCTGCTATTTGGGCAGTTGTCAATTTTGAAGCTGTCATCTTTTGACATATGACAATTAAAAACTACGCCATTACTAAAATTGACACGCTTCAACAACGCATTAAAATTATTAAAATTCACTACAAAAATGGTGAAAATTTTGCAGTCACAGTTCGCAAAACTTAAGCACTTTTGGGTCGTCGTGAAGCATCTTTTCGGTCGCCAATAGTGAAACTGGTGGAAAAATTTGAGGTGTTAGAACAATTTAATGATGTGAAGAATCGAAACCGTGTGCGTCGCTCAAGAACAAGTGAGAATATTTCTGTTGTAGCCAGTAGTGTTGACGAAAACCAAGGTTTGTCGAAAGGTTTCCTGACTGTGTTCGAAGAGGTGATCACAATTGGCCACCGAGATCTTGTGATCTAATACCTTTAGACTTTTTCCTTTGAGGCCGTGAAAGATAAGGTCTATGTCAATACTTCACAATCGACTTAAGACCTTAAAGATAAAACTCGTGAAGTTATCGAGGACACACTGCGGCAAATGTACGAATTGGTCATGGAAAAGTTCATGAAAAAGATATGGTAAGGCGTAGCCTTGGCAGCTATTTGGCTGATATCGTAAAAAGAGTGTTTAAGCGAGTGAATAAAAAGAGTGTTTAAGTTTTTACCTTCCTCTTTACAATGAAATAAATGTTCATTGATTTCTCTTAAAAAATACTAGTTTTTTTAATATCAAAATGAAACCTCTTATTGGAAAACCCTTTAGATAACTAACTCACACACATTTGAATTTTTTATTTCATTGAATGATTTTTGGAGGTTTTGTTCAGCAAACGGAATAGTTACTTACATGTTACTGATACGAGCAAATTAATAATTTGCTTATTGAGCTTCGATTACCAAGAGTTCAAAATTACCAAATTAAATAAAACTCTCGCGTACTACGATTTTCTCATATCGTTTTCTGTGGCAGCAAAATATTGATCCCGGATTAATAATCTGACGTCATTTTTGATCCAATATGGCTTCTTTGTTTACATTTTTTATCTTTTTATTTTTTGATCCCGGATCAATTAAAAAATCCAAAAAATTTGTTAATTTTTTTTGACGTTTACTCAGACATATTGTGATATTGTGTGAGTAAACGTCAAAAAAATCCAACAAATTTTTTTGGATTTTTTAATTGATCCGAGATCAAAAAATAACAGACAAAAAATGTAAACAAAGAAGCCATGTTGGATCAAAAACGACGTCATATTATTGATCCGGGATCAATATTTTCCTGCCATAGAAAATGATATAAAATATATCTTGCTTTCTTTCTCTTTTATTTCTTGAAATTCTCATATATTTTTTTTAACTGAATTTTAATTTTATGTGCTTAATTTTATAGTCAACATATTGAATAAACGAAGTACGTATCACGATGTTTAAACGACGAATCAAATAAATGGTTCAACATTTTTGACACCTCTGAACCATTTATCCATCCCCTATGTATTTATTAACAGGAAGCAGGGTAGGCTACTCAAAAAATAATGGGCCTAACATGTTACTGATTGTAAAATAATTATAAAATTCTAAATTTATTAAATTACAACAATTATATAAATTATTTTTGCTTGGTCGGTGTTGTGCCATTTTCCATTACTCCATAGTGTATTGGTTCCAACTACCAGCGTTGTAGAACGAGTAAACAAAAAGGATCAGAACTAAATGTTCAATTAGTAGTTCCCAAGGATGTTTCTTGATTTTGGGGCAAACTATGTATACTGTTATTCAACCACTGATTAGAATTACCAAAACTACGTTAGCCTCAATAGAGTTTATTGTTTATTTCGATGGTGTGAAATATATTTTAAACTTATTTTGTTTTAAAATATTCAATATTCTTAATTTAGAATATCGATTAGTATCCTGCTTAGTGTAAAGGATTATTCAAAACTATTTTTTCAACATTAAATTATTAGTTAACACAATAAAAAATTAAATGAAGATATGTGTTATATATTTTATTTTTGTACTACAATTGAATTTAGCAATTGAATTTAACAATTTCATTGAATTGACAAATATTTTATTCAAATTGACGATAGTTTTATTCGATTCAACAATGCTTTCATTAAATTCAATGAATTAATATGATAAACATTTATTCAAATTAACGAGTTTTTTATTTAAACTAGCAGTAAGATATTCTTTAATTTGACGAAATTTTATTCATTTCGATAGCAAGATCTTAATTAAATTGAATAAATTTAGTCAATTTATCAATTGCATTTCTTCGCCCAATTTATTATTCAGTTCGAAGAAATTTCGTCAAATTAAAAAAAAATACTCTTTAATTTTTAATTTAAATAAAAAGTAATCAAATTGATTACCTACATTCGTTGACACTATATTGAACGCTATTACTTCAATTTGAATGACGATTTATTCAAATTAACCACTTTATTTTTTTGGGTAAAGCAGAGCCGGAATCAAAAATCGGCCCAAAACCGAAATAAGAACGCACACCAAGTTCAACTGACATACGAATAATTTAAAGCTCATTATGGCCTAATTAAATGACTCCTTTTTTCGCTTCACTCGTTCTGGATAAAGCTTCAGGTCATTTAATTTAAAGCTAGCAGAACCAAAACTATACCGCAAAATAAGATCATAGTACGAAACAAATTACTTTAGGCTCATGATGACCTAATCATATGTTCCATTCAACAATTTTGGCCTCCACTCGTGCTAGACCAAACTTCAGATTCTGGTAATTCCCCGGTAATAAGGAACTGGGGAAAGAATTTATATGTAATATCTGTTCAAACAGTTTTTTTCCGGCATACTGTGGTAAAAAGCTAGTGTTAAATTTTTTCAGAACAAAATTAAATTGGGAAAAATTTTCCCTGCCAATTTAGTCACGAAAAAATTATTTCCAATTTATAAATACATACTTAGATCAAACTTTTATCTTCAGTTGGCCGGATAAAAAATTTTTGAACATTCCCGGGGAATTACCAGAATAGTGCCACAGATCACTTAAAAACTAGCAGAACACAAACAAAAAATCAGCTTTGGGATGTCCCAACATCACCATTTTTCCACTGAAGATCCACTGACAAACAAATAACTGGTCAAGAACGAGTGAAACCAAAAATATTAAAATTAAAATATTTAATTTGATTAGACAACAATGAGTCTATGAGTAAAATTATTTGTAAGTCGTTTGACCTTGATATGAGTTCTAATTACGGTATTGCTCTAATTTCTAATTTGGGTTCTACTAGCTTTAAATTAAATTACCTACAGCTGGGTCAAAAACGAGTGAAGCGTAAAATTATCTAATAATGCATTTTATTAATCCATCATGAGCCTAAAATTGACCAAATTAGTCCGCCTCAGTGAAACCCATACCATAATTCGATACACATTTATTACAATAAATCCCGATTTTGTTACAGTTACCGATTTGCAGGAACAAGTGGTCGGTTTAGCTTTAAACCTGCAGCTGTAATATCGGGGTGATTCTTGGACCAAGTTACACAGAATTTGCTACAAATGGTAAAGACTTTAAATTTTTAATTTAAAGTTTGATTTTACCATATTTAACAATTTATCCTCTGCGACATAACAAACAGAAAAATGCTATTATCGTCTTTACTTTTGTAACATTTATGTTTGAAAATTTATTTTTCTCTTATAGGTAAACTAATTATATTTCGTATAAGTTACTTCCAAAAAATTAATAAAATATATCAGTAAAAACAGTTAGTTTAATAAAACCTTTTATTTAATGCGACAAAATAAAGAGAATATATTTGTTATTAAATTGAATTAGTATTTAGTTCGACTACCCTGGGCGATTATAAAATCAAATATTCTTCGGGGCAGATAGTCGTACCATTTTTTGATCAACATTATAGGAATACGTTTCCTTTCCTTTGTTATTGCGCCTTTAGGCTCTTTAACGATTTGATATTGCTTGCGTTCTGCATATACTTTTTGGACCATTCCAACAACTCTACATTTTTAAATTTAAATAGCGATTTTGTAATGTGTGCAATGTGGATTGCAGCATTGTCTTGCTAAAAAATGAAGTTGTTGGATCCCAAAACCTATCTAATTTTTACAAATTGTCTGTTTAGTAATTCAATATATTTATTGCTGTTCTGGTGGCCATTGATGAAAACCAAATTAATGACACTTAACTTTGAAATGGCTCCTCAAATCCTTCCGTAAGTCGTGATTTTAATAGTCAAAATCATCGATACTATCCCGACAAACAATTTGAATATTTGGGATTGCAAAATAACTGATGAGGGACTGAGGACCACACAGTTTTATGGTAGACTTTTCTCTCCTCAAGTACTGTAAAAAACCGAGTTTTGGAACACCTTGGGCGATACCAGACGACGGAACGAGGACTGCGCGTTGTTTTACGGGCCAATTGATGATAAAATGTATGTCAACTTTTCTTACATTTAACCAGTCATATCTGAAAATTCTACGGTTTTTAGTAGAAGTAAAAACCAAGATTTGTAACACCTCAAGTAGGAGCAACCGACGGATATTTTGCTGTCCAATTAACGATAAAAAGTTAGTAAGTTTTCTGACAATTAACCAACCATAGACAGTTTTACGGTTTTAGGAGTAGTAAAAACCAAGTTTCGAGAACACAATAAGTGAGCCTAAACCACTTAATGTGGACCGCGCGTTGATATAGGGTATAATTGACGACAAAATATAGGTACTACACCAAGTTTCGGAACACCTTGATTAAGTCTAAATGACTGTGAAAAGACATTCTTACTTATTAAATAAATAATCGAATAAATCTTTGTAATTCAAAAATATTATATTTATTAAGGAATTCAGTGAATCATGTAAATATAAATACAAATATATTAAACCTAGCTTTTCATTAACTGCTATATATATACTGCTTATTACTACTAATTTAACTTAGTTACTGAAAAGATTTTTATTTCTAAAACTAGCCCGTTTTAGGAACTCCTTTACGCTCGAATTGATAATTTTAATTGCAACAACGTTGCTGGTTTTTAGATAATTGTGCACACCTTTGAGCAAAAATGTGTTTATTGATATCTGAAGTGAAAAAATTAAAAAAAAATTAATATGTATTTTGTATTTTAAACCATTCTCTAGCTTTTACCTTTCGACAGAGAATTTTGGCCAGACCAAGAATATTTCACAAGTAACTACGAGCATAAATGTTCCAAGTAACTTTTTACTGTTTTATTTGTTTTTTCAGCAGAAAATTTATAAAGGTAAAAAGTCTGAAATAAAATTAAAATTTACGAAATATTATGATTTATTTGTAAATTATCTTTATTATACCATTTGATCCATATAGACTTGCGATGATAATTTGGTGTTTAACAACACAAGATGTTCGACACTGGTTATCGGTAGCTTTGGAAATATGAAACGAAAAAATAAACAAAATCACACAGGATTGTTGATGTAATTTTTGTAAAGTCGAAAGCTTACTATGTTTTTCACGTTTACATATTATCTTGCATTTTAGAAAATCAGGCTACTGTAGCATGTAGAAATCCCGAACAACAATGTGCTTTTCATTCCATTTTGCTTTTCCGTCGCGTTGGCGTCATGTAACTTTTGTTTTGTTTTAGGAGTTTTAACTTCGGATAAATTTCGATTAACTTTTTTTGGTTTTATAACCGACTATTTACGGTCACAACAAAAGTTTCATTTCATATTCATTTTGAGAATGTTCACTACTTGATCAGTAATTTTTTTTTTTTACGGTCGCAAATTTTTTTTAGTCGTTTCGTACACATATGATCTTTCGAGTATAGTCGTCTTTTCTATTTTGTTGGATTTGTAAGATTTTTAAATTCGTTTACGATTCGACTATTCGAGTAATGGTCGGTGTAATTAATTAACCGACTTTTTACAGACTCGAAACCGTCAAGTCTGCTACGGTTAATAATTGTTTGTCGGGTATCTAAGTTGAATTTTTTCTCGTTAGAGACAAGGTACCAGTTATTTGTCCAGGACAAAATATGCTTTTGTGCCCAATCAAATCGCGCTAGTTTATGGTGGAGATTCAAAGCAGGTGTTCTTTTGATTTTATTTCTCTGTATATGTTCAGCACCCTTTTGAATTCTTCTTTGCTCATTTTTGTAGCAGAATTCATAGAATTAGAAGCCGATCGTAATATTAGCCATTTAACTTATTTCTTCCAACTTTTGGTCTCTCGTAATTTTTTTATCGTGCTTTCTCAAATATCTACAAACTGTTGACAATCCTCTGCCCAGTGTTTTGAAAATGTCAGCTGCTTTCCAATTTTCCCACTGAAGTTCGACAATTTTTTCCACTTCAACTTTGGAAAAATATGTTCCTCTTGGTATCGTAAAAAATATTTTATTTTAACTATCTAGAAGAACATTTATTTAAAATAAATAAACAAAATACAACTTACCGTTAACAATATTCAACGTAAACTGAGGTTCTCTTTGTTTTGTCGTATTGTTTTACGCATTATTAGTTGCTTTCCAATCGACCACCGCAATCATTTATAAGCACTTAAGGTTTTCGTCTTTGCTAAATTAACTACTCACACCTGTTCTATCGTTTTATTATGAGTAGTTGAAAGCAGTTACGATAAATTTGACCGCTAAGTGATAGTGTGTAGTATTTGTCTGTCAAAAATATAATTGAATTCATATATGAAACGCTAATAAAATTCCGCTATTGATAGTTTATTATTAAAAAGTTAATAAAATATAAATAAAATACAAAAAATTAATAATAAAAACATCAAATAATAATAATAAAAATTATAAAATATAATAAAAAAATGATTGAGGTAAAATTACAAAGTGAAAATTGTTTTTGTAAAATTTGTAGTCCCTAGATACTTCAGATTCCAGTATGACAAATTTATTGGATTTATTTTGGTCTGATTCGTCATCAACTTCATCGGATGAAGGTCTGCAGAAATTTAGAAGGACAAAAATTGAGGATTTTATGGGTACCATCAACAAATATTCCAACGAAGAATTTGTTAGCCATTTTCGTCTTAAGAGGCCAATAGTGAAATCGGTGATTGTTAATTTTATAAAATTATTTAAACTATAACTAAACCACATTATAACAACGTAAAAAAGTTATCCCAGACTTTCATCCCATAAAAATCAAATATACGCTTGAGGCAATACTACCTAAACTATCATGATATTATGTTATATATATTATTCTATTTGAAAAGAAGTCTAAAATAAACCGAAATATTTGAATAAAATAAAGTTTGTTGGACTAAGTGACGTAATTAAATATCCCTTTTTCAAAAAAAAAGAAAAAAAAAAAAAAAAATTTGCTCAATTGAAGACCAAACCAAACAAATGTATGATTAAAAACCATAGTATGTAATGGCGTTTTTAATAAAAAATTTCGGCGTTTTTGATAAAAAATTTGAAAAAAATTTATTTTCGAAATAAGTTTCATGGAACTTCTATGCGTCCAAGCTGCGCAATTAAACTTGAAATTCTCAAAATCATTAAACTTTTCAATATTTTAATACTCAATCGCTTCCACAGCCCGTTCTATAAAAGTGTCGGACTAGGACGAGTGTTTTTTAGATGCGGCACACTAACATCTTCATACAGGATAAGTTTCATGGAACTTCTATGCGTCCAAGCTGCGCAATTAAATTTTAAATTCTCAAAATCATTAAATAAAAAAAAAAAATATTTTCAATATTTTAATACTCAATTGCTTCCACAGCCCGTTCTATAAAAGTGTCACACAAGGACGAGTGTTTTTTAGATGCGGCACACTAACATCTTCATACAGGATAAGTTTCATGGAACTTCTATGCGTCCAAGCTGCGCAATTAAATTTTAAATTCTCAAAATCATTAAGTTACTCAATATTTTAATACTCATTCGCTTCTACAGCAAGTAACAGTTTGACGAGGTTGCAGAAGCTCCTAGTAAATGACTCATTTCCAATCCCACCAGACACAGAGTAATACTTTTTCCTCATGAATTTTCATTTTTGTAACTGATGTTGATGGGTGGCCTGGATCAACCGATGGTTTTCTGCGTTTAGGATTACCGTATAAAATCCACTAGTCATCACCCGTAATGATTGTTTCTTTTGTCATTTGATGAGCAAAATAGTTTCCTTCCTTCTGTATTTTCCCACCATTGCATGCAATCGAAGTGATATTGTTTGGTGAGTAACTACTAGCTCCTTAGTGATCTGCAAGCTCTTTCTGATACGGGTTTTTATCCAGTAAAACTTTAAGTTATTCGTCTTCAAATTGTTAGCTGCACCTGGACGTGGATCGTCCTCAAGACCAAAATTGCCATCACAAACTTTTACAAACTACTTTTTTACTGTTGAATGACTCACAGAATGTTCACTCAAAGACGAGTTAATCAATTCCATAGCAAGCTTATCGATATCCAGAGATATAAATGAATTAAACTTTTGTCATAAAAACAGGTATGAATAAGCTACATATATACAAAATGTCGAATAATTTCTAAAGTACTTAAGTATATTTTAATACCACCAACTTTAGAGCCGAGCGTCTACTTGCACACGTAAGAGATTGGGTAGTCAAAATGACCTAGAATAGATAGCTAACTATTTTTGCAGCTTGGACGCATAGAAGTTTTATAAAACTTATTCTGTATGAAGAACATAGTGTGCCGCATCTAAAAAACACTCGTCCTAATCCGACACTTTTATAGAACGGGCTGTGGGATCGATTTAGCAGTTAGTTTAGTTTTAGTTTTGTGAAACTTATCCTTTATGAACATGGTAATATGCCACATCTAAAAAGCATTCGTCTTAATCCGACACTTTTATAGATTGGGATGTTTAAACAGATATGTAGAATTAGTTCGTTTTATTTAATAATTTTTTTATTAAATTCTTTGATTTCTGTCGTCCCAATAATATAATGTTAGTACTTTAGTTATTATGTGGTTGCTATAGTTTTTACGGAATGGGTGTAATTTTCGGGCTGATAGTGATCGGATGGTGAACTTTCGCTGTAGTGATAGCTCGCCTAACTCTATTTTCTGGGATGATAGTTTTCTCTCATTATAATGGCCACAGGAAGCACTATTCTGGCTTTCCCTGGGAATAGGGAATTGGGAAAAATATTTTCATAGAATTTTTGTCTAAATTGTATTTTTCTGGCCTACTGAAGGAATAAGTTTAGTGCAAAAGATTTCAAAACAAAAGTAATTGGAAACTTTTGTTCCACAAAATTTTTATAGCGAAAAATAATTCCCAAAATATCTTTGTTTCGAAAATATTTACACCAAACTTATTCCCTCAGTAGGCCAGAAAAATACAATTTAGACAAAAATGCTATGAAAATATTTTTCCCAATTCCCTATTCCCAGGGAAAGCCAGAATACTGCCACTGGGATGAAATATTCTGGGATGGTAAAATTTCTGGGCTGATAGTAATACCCTGGGATGGAAAACTGTCGTGATAGCTTAGTGGTGTCATCGTCGTTTTACAGGATGAATCCTGGGCTAACTTTATATACATATTATAACACAACTATTGATTTATTTTTAGATAATTATACAAACGCTATGAAAAGGAAAAACAAACAAATTATAAAAACAAACAAATCACCGCAGAAAAGCGAGTATGTGTAACGCTTTAGTACCTGGGAAACACTAACAGCTTTAGGGAAATATCAAACTTATTTGATATCAGCATAGATTCAGCCCATAGATGCGTTGTACATGTTACACATTGGCTAGTAGGATGCGCCCACCTTCACATGAAGTGGCCAATGAGGAAGATGAGCAAAAAAGATTTGTCAACAAATGAAGGGTTTTCCCCATGCATTAGGGTGTATTGATGGAAGCCACATTCGAATTCCAAAACCAAAACAAAATTCAAACAATTATTACAATCGTAAAAAATATCATAGTACTTTATTGCAAGGAGTTGTAGGGCCAACACTCAAATTTTTAGATATTCATGTCGGAGAGCCTGGGAGCATACATGATAGCCGTATGCTGAAGCAAACCGTATTATATAAAAGATGCTTCACGAATCACGAATCTTTGATTAAAGAAAGACGTGTAATTTAGGGAAATTCGGCCTATCCAAGCCTCACTTGACTAATACCACCCTATCAGGACTTAAGTAGACTTTCCGATTCTCAAAAGCAATTTAAAAAAAACATTCCTGAGCAAGAGTGGTAGTAGAGCATGCATTTGGACTGCTTAAAACTCGTTTTAGGTTGGACGGTTGCTAAATATATTGTCCATCAAATCTAGAAATATGAATCTAGATGCGCGTCCCCCGCTTCCCCTATCTTTGGACGCTTTATATGGCCGCCACAATGAGCGCCACTTCACTTCCACTTGCCCTACGGTTGTAACGCATTCCTAAAATATTTATTAATTTTAAAACTTATACCTACAATTACTTTATTTTACCTACCAATACGTCTATAGATTCCTGGTCGGTTAGAATAGACTCCCAGTAATGTTTTTTTCGCACTGTGGTTGCGAATTCTTCCTGCCTATTTCCATATGCATGTATTAGGGCTTTCTTCTCGGTATAAGATCATTTTCTTTTATTCATTATATATTTATTGAATAATTTCAGCTAGTACTATTAAGACTGTCAGAATATTTTGTTTAATAAATAAATTTTTTTAAACGCAAAACTGTTGCGATTTTGCGAGGTGAACAAATAAACTACCCATTTGTAGGTTTGGTTTTACTTTTGTCGTTTTTTGTGCTTTCCAATCGACACTTTATCCAATACACATTTTTCGCACTTACAAGTACTTGCGGTGGTCGATTGGAAAGCAACTATTGTAAACAAACACTGTTACAAAAAAATTAACCAATCAAATTTTATAATTTTTTTCACGTGCGTAAAGGGCTTACTGTCTACCACCTATATTAATTTTATAACCCAAAATACCATGGTGTTTAATTTTTTCAATAAATAATTAAATTCTCTTTGTTTTGTCGCAGAGGATATTATCCCAAACCGCCACCAGATTATGAGTTAAATGTTACTGACTACCACCAGATTCTGAGTTAAATAATTAATAGTTTATTACCCCAGACCGCTATCAGATTCTGAAACAGATGTTACTCATTGTACCTTGTAGTGGGCAAATCAACCTTAGGCTTAGACAAGGTATAGAAGTGGTCTTGAATTAATTTATTCAATGTTATTAATTTGTAATAAATTCTGGCCTAAGAACAATCTAAATTAAAATTAGTTTAAATTTTAACCTTTGATGTTGTTATTATATCAAACAACATCAAAGGTTAAAATTTTGGCGGTGCAGGTTTAATTATAAGCTAAACAGCAACTGCCCGACCGCTCCTTCCTCGAAAACGGGAACTGTAATAAAATCGGCATTTGTTGTAATAAATGTGTAACAAATTATGGTACAGGTTTCATTGAGGCGGACTAATTTGGTCGGTGGAGGTTTAAAGCACTAAAAATTAGTGACATGTCGTTATGGAAACAAAGTAGCTGTTGTTATTGGCTATGAATGACACGAATTTTTCTGAATGTAAACTTAATTTAAAACTTTATTGCATCGGAGATTAGCCTAATCACAGAGATGTCCTCAAGATCATATTTATATATTTCGATAGCAAATAACTTGTGCCTTTATTAATAAAGGCGCAAGTCATTAGCTAATTAACAGTGTAGGTGGAAACCGCAAGGATATGTCTGTGATTTTACCAATCTCCAGGACGTCACCAGAAGGTTTACTCTCTAGAAGCTTCCATGTTCCCGTATTGACATGTCACTATTTGGATGCCAAATATTCGCATGTTGATCAATTTTCAAAAAAATTTCAAATATATTAAAAAATCCAATGTTTGTTTAATTTTCTTGAATACAGATTCAAAGTTCATTTCAACACCTATCCAGTGGTACCTTTTTTGTAATTATACCGTGCCAAAGACAAAGTGATTTTTGGAGGTCAACATCTGAAGTACACTTTTTTTGTGAATTGCTGCCAAACTTATTGGTAAAAATCGAATTAAACATGGAGCAAACAGCAAAAAAACATTTTTATTAATAAGAAGTATTCCCTACCCTAGCCCGAATGAAAGCTTCCATTCGATGTTTCAATGATTTCGCCAAAGTTTTCACCAAATCTTAAGGTATCGCCTCCCATTCCTCTGCAATCGCTTGTTGCAGCTCCCGGAGACTCGTTGGAGGAATACTTCTCATGCGAACTCCTTTTTTCAGTTCGCCCCATAAATGTTCGATGGGGTTGAGGTCCGGGCTTCGAGCTGGCCACTCCATAACAGGCACGTTTACTTTAAATTATTTAAACATTTTTTATTTTTAAACAAATTATTTTAAGCTTAAATTTTCGATGAAGTTTTGTAACAGAAGTAATATCCAGTTTCGATCTGATAAGATGGCGACTGAATATGGCTCCTCGACTTAAAAATGGCGTTTTTATTAAATTGTTTTTTTAATTTTAAAATTGACTAATGGTACTCTCTATTGGACATGTAAGTCCAAACCATTCAATTATTAAAACTAATGCTTTCATTAATGAAAATATAAAACAAACTTAAATTTGCAAATTGACATGACTTAAAAAAGGTCCCATTTTTTCATATAAAAACACCATTTTTAAGTGAACCTTTTTAATTTCAGCCTTTTTTAATTCAAGGAGCCGACTGAATATTACAACGTAACGATTACATTTTGTGTTCTATATATGTAGAGCAACTGTGTAATCGTAACTCTAGTGAATTATATGACAACACATTAAATTTTATTCTTACAAACTTTCCATCTCATTCACACTGGTTGCAATTCCAGTGCAAGTAATTTTTTAATATTTTACTGAATTAATTAATTAATTCATAGCTATATCGAATATATCGGCCCCAACTAAGGCTTAATATATTTCGTGTTACTTGATGAAACACATTAAAATGGTCTTAGTTGGGGCCGATATGATATGTTCGATATCGCTATGAATTAATTAATTAATTCAGTAAAATATTAAAAAATTACTTGCACTGGAATTGCAACCAGTGTAAATGAGATGGAAAGTTTGTAAGAATAAAATTTAATGTGTTGTCATATAATTCACTAGAGTTACGATTACACGGCTGCTCTGCATATATAGAATACAAAATGTAATCGTTACGTAATAATATTTAGTCGCCATGGCCTGATGAGGTGATTGAATTTTTTCATGATCTTATCAGATCGAAACTGGATATTACTTCTGTTACAAAACTTCATCGAGTTTAAACACATCCACTTCTTGAAGGTACTGATATACTACCAACCATATGCGGTCTCACAATTATCCTGCATGAACAGAAAGTTTTCACTAAAAAACTCAGAAAAAGGTGCGACGTAGACCGAGTAGTTCTAAAATTTACCGTTGAGAAGTCAATCCTCTTAATCGACGGCAAGAATTCGCTCCTGAGATGAACACAAGGTCTGGTCTTTGCCTCAACATGGTGCAAATCGCTCTACTGATCTTCTGTACACTCTTCCCCGCCCATCGTTGCTATGTAAACACATCCTGGACTGTTCTCCATTGTTCTTCTGTCTAATCGAAATACTCTCTAGCGAACTAAGCCTGGGATCAATTTCGGTCCGTTTGCTAGTCTCTGTGCAGTCAGATCACCTTCTCGAAGTCGTCTTCTAACTGTCCACTGACTGACTTCAACTTTACGAACTTCTTGGAGCCGCTGTCCCAGTTGAACCGCGTTTAAATGACTTTTTCGCAACAAGTCGACTAAAGAAAACGGTCATCACGCTGTGTTGTAGCACTACGTCGGCTGGATTCTTGTCGCTGTCTGTAGCTGCAAGTTTCTTGATATCTCTTGTTATGTATGCAAAATTTTAAGCGAAAAGCTCTAAAATAATTTAATATATTTTGTACTAGATTAATATTTAGATTAGTACTAAAATTAACTCTCGTATTTAATCATTGAGGAGCTGTAGTCGTTTTAAATCTCTATATAAGTTTAGCAAAAATCAAAAAGAGGTTCTCTTTCTAGTAGTCAACTAGTTAGTAAAGACATATTTTTGTAAAAATTAAAATCAAGTGTAAATCTAAAACTACTTAATATTAAAACTAATATTATTTAAAAAAAAAACTAAATCTTCTAAGTGTTTTAATTAAATTGCCTTAACAATCCAAAATGGACTTCGCAACGCAACAACCGTTGGTTAGTTATACAACACTCTGTTTCTTGATATCGACGAATGGAGAATCGGCTTACATTTATTTGTCGAGCCACTTCACTTTGGTTCATACCCCGCATCAGTTTGTGCAATCGCTTGAGCGGCTCCCTCTGGTGTGGTATTTATTTACTTGTACTGGATGAAGACTAAATCGATAGAAGACCGTTTAAGCTAGACGTTGATATAATCACAACGGTAGGTTATCTTGAAATTTCAATGGTCAGTAACGGACGTGATTATAAGCGTTTACTATCAGGTTTGAGCAATTCTTTCAATTTGGGCCACAAAAACCGGTCAACATGTTGCAATAACGTTCCCCATTCACTGTAATGGCATCTTTTGTTCGTTTTCAAAGAAAAATGGTCCAATGATACTACCAGCCCATAAACGTGTTACAATATTGATTTTTAAAGTTCTTCATTCTCTTTCTTCAAAATTTTAAATTCTTCTTTTAATTTAGTTGTAAGTTACTTTATTTCTCTTAACTGTTCACGTAGTTCGCCGTTTTCCTTCTCGTATTGAAATATAATTTCAGTTGAAGATCTTGGTGATCTTGATAATTTGGAGTTCAATCCAAATGGGTTAAATAGTGATTGGCCTACGCCAGATTTTGTTGGGTCTGTCTCTGAAGAGTGTGGATTTGGCAGCATCTCTGGTGCTGTAACATTGCTTGTTTTTGTCAAGTTATACTACTGGCAGTATAGAATTAAATCCAGTATAAAGTTATACTCAGTATTCCGAAATAAATTTTCATCTTTCAATTTAGTGGCACCGGAAAAATATGAACGTAATAGCGCTATATGCAATTAGGTTGCACAAGTTAACTGCAACTCTGGTTCGCTCAAAAAAAAAGACGTTCTTATTTATAATCGAAATAAAAATAAAAAATTCAATTTTAATAATTTACAATCTAGATAAATACACACACACAGCTTCCCATTTTCTTAAATTATATACAGCACAGCAAAAAATAAGCAAAAATCTAATTAACAATAAATTTTAGATAAAACTTTTTAATCAACTTTTTTTCTGTGCTGGGTGTGTGTGTAAATATTTGGAATATGACATTTTTATGATTGGTTATTAGTGTTTTATTTTTGAAAGTTCTATCTGTAGAATTTTTAAGATTTTACAATTTTTTTTTATTCTTACAAAAACGAATACAATACACTAAATGTATTATTTCCCTTGTATAAATACGAGAGTGTATATTCCAATTTCCGAGATTCGTTTTTTTAATTTCGTTTTATTTTTCATGAATCTTAAAATTTGTTAGCTTTTCAACACAATAAAATTAAATAAAATAAACTTTTGAAATAAGAAAAATATAAGTAGAAAAATAAATTTTATAAATGTTTGCTATAATTTCGAAATGGAATTAAAAAATAAGAAACTTTTATTTTTTGATAAATAAAGTATCATTAAATCGGTCATTTAATTTGCATAAACCGATTGCATCTTATGTTTATGTGTGTTTATGTATTTTATTTATATATGTACGGGGAGGGAAGCGTGATAATAACTTGGTCGGCTAAGTTAAGGTACAGTAACGTAACAAAACATAAAAATAAAAAAAACTTCGAGAAATTTAATTCTGATTTCCTCCATATACACATAAAAGGAACACAGCCAAAAAAAAATTCTGTCTGACATTTTCAGTTCCTATATATATATATATATATATATATATATAGTATATAAACATAAACAGAAATAAACAAAACGAAAGAAAATTCGTTTATAAATCATTTTCCATTTTCGGTGCTTTTTCACTATTACTATTATTATTTTATATATTTTTTCATCTCATTTTTTAGCTGCATTTGAATAATAATAATTTTTTATTTTATTATAAATAATTTTTTTTTCTCGTAGAGTTTTCCTCGGCAAAAATAAAATAAACATCATTAAAATTATAAAAAGAAAAAATGTAATTCAAAAACAGCGACAAAAGAAAATTAAATTTTATAATAGAAATAAAATAAAAAATTCACAAGAAAATGAAAAACTAAAAAAAAAAAATGTGAAAATATCCCACCCCTTTCGCATACACATATATACACTTTGTTTTACTTATTATTATATTTTATTTTTTTTTTCATTTAATGTTTTTTTATTTTTCAAAAATTAATCCCTTCTCTAACATTAAAACCTTTGCGCAGAATTCAAATGTCAAAAATATTTGATTTATAAACACCCTTAGAGCTTAATGCTGTGTATATAAATATGAATGATAATAAGAGAAACTTTTTTTTCAGTTTTTTTGATGAAGGAAATTCCCATTCTTATTATTATTATTCTTATTGTGAAAATTGTAATTCCGTTTTGTTTATACATTTATATAATATTTTCCCATTTTGTTGTTTATTTGTACATAAATACAGAATAAACACAAATCCTCTGCAAAAAAAAATAAAATAAATATTACTAATAATACCAAAGCGGAGATATACACGCAGCCACTCTTCTCTCTAATGGGTCAGAAAACAAAAACAACAACCAAAAACAAATTTATGAAAATGGCGTCAATCTCTCAAGCATTTTTGATCAAATATTTGCGATAAAAGTATAATCATTGGGAAAATTCCTTCAACTTTACATAATTTTATTTATTTTATTCAGAACAAATGAGATGGAAAATTTTCTGTTTAAACAAATTTAAAATTAACATTTTTGAACTTTTAACTGAAACAATGACTATTTAAATTTTTTTTTTATATTTTTTTCGGTTATGCTGCTTTCTCGAAATATGGAAAACTTTTTGATTAGAAAGTTGAAAATTCCATAAATACACTTTGTTTCTGTGTGTATTCAACCCTTTTTGAGTTTTTTAGTATATACACTCGTCGAAAAAATTTGAGAGACATCTAAATATTTTTAGAACGAAATACATTTTATAACAATTACGAATTAAACCTTTTTGCACTAGTAATAAATTGATTGAATCGAAAAAATTTAGTTTTGAAATTTATTTTTTGAGTATTTATCGTTTCTAGTTACCAAAGAGTCTTAAACATAATTGTGTTGTCAAGATCATCCATAGGTGCGCTGCATAATAAAATTATATTATTACTTAGGCATCCATTACACCACACAAAAGTTAATCTTTAAATTTATTTGAATGTTTTAATTGTTTGTTGTTTTTTTGTGAATGCTATGCTATAAATTAAGCGTAAGTAAGTAATTTCATTCCAGTCAACTCACCTGGACTGTAGAGCTGTTGAATTTTGGTGATATAACTTTTTTATAATTCTTAGCCAAATAAAACAAAAATGGTTAAATCGAATTATGTTTTTATTCACACGATTAGACACGACTAGCGAGAATGACGTTTCACAATTGAGCCCCCTGTTTTTTATACCTCAGAAAAAGTAACGAAAAGTTGACAATTATACAAAATAACGAAACTGATTAATATTGACATACATACGTGAAGTTATTACAATTCCTCGCTCGTTAATTTTTTGACAGATCAAACAATACAAAAAAAAATTTGATTAGGAAAATTAATCAAATAGTAATTGAATGTCATTTCGCGCGATTCTTAATGCACGAATTTGGCATACAATTCTCATTGAACAAAATTTGCTGATAAAGATTTTGTTCTGTGGAGAAAGAAGAATTAGAAAAATGTTTTTACTCGGCTTGTTTTCCAAATGTTGTTCATGTGACGATTTTTCATAGTCATCGGTTGATGACAAAATTCTTGGTCGTAATTGATTTTAATGTCGCCTCCAATTGCCGTAGTTTGTGCCAACAAGGTACATTCTTGCCCCCAACGTTCCCCAACGTTTTGACGATGAAGGCTTGTCTCTATTTTTGTGGACTTCTCGTTGAAAAATCTTTTGCGTAAATTTTATCATCGACGTTGTATTTGGTCTAAATTTACGGTTTTACAACGGTGTAAAACGATAAGACGATAAAAACTTCAATGGTACGTTGTCATTATTGGTGCCGTCACGACAAATTTTCTTCAGTGCGGTTTTGAAAGTTCGGTTCATTCATTCGGCTTGGCCATTCGATTGTGGGTGAAATGGTACTGATGTCAAAAGCTTGTTGTTCATACGACAGCATTCAGCAAATTCTGCAGACATAAATTGAGTACCATTACCACTTACGATGGTCGATGGTAACGCCTGAATTGTGAGTGATGATGTTGTTTTCGTCATTGGCAGGGCGAATGGAAATTTGCTGTATGCGCTAGTTGACAGTTTACACATTCGTTGACAATTTTTTCGATATCACGGTCGATGTTTGGCCACCAGGAATGTTGACGAGCTACATTCTTCATACAGGTGACACTCCATCGTCCATGATGTAATGTATGTGAAGTTGGCCCGAAAATCAGTCTGAAAAACGACTTTTCAATTTTGGTGTATTTCTGTGCTAAATTCAATACCATCCCGAAAAAATATCATAATTGTATGGAAAAGGCATATTTCATCCCGAAATAATTTTTTCTTCATTTTTACGAAATATCTGTTAGTTAATTAATATGAGAAAGCTAAAATTATCCCGAAAAGCTACTAAATTGATAACGCCATATAATACAAAAAATAGTTTAGTAATATTTACAAAAACATGTGTTACATTGTAAAGCTTGGTAGTAAATCGTGTAGTTGCACATAACGATTACATATAAGATACAAAACTAAAATAAACTTATAACTAAAGTTGGTTAAATATTTATTTGCATAATAAAAAGAAATAACCTCAATCGCAATGAAACAATATTTACGAATCAGTACTAAAATTTATACTAAAAATTTAATTGCTGGAATCCAGGAGATATCCCCCTCGAGATTATTTGCTCAAAAGTTAGGTCCATCAATCTCAGATATAACGCCAATAGTTCAAGACTGAACGGCGGATATAAAGGTGTGATCTAAAGCAAAATCTCAGCTCTTTAATTTAACCGATTTTTCATATAAAATAAAAAAGTTCAATGTAACCTATGCTGAGATTTTGCGGTAAAACCGACAACCTTTTAAAGTGAATAAAACCCACACTATAAAAATAATAGGGTAAAGTCTACAACAAATATAAGTAAATTTAACTTAAGATCTCTATTAAAATTGAGCCTACGTAACTCAAAGTAAACTTCACAAATTTTGAAATGTGAAATGGGGTCATTTGTATGATAACAAAATATTTGTTATCACGTCGAGACGAACTGATGAGGTAAACATTTTGAATCTTTTTAATTAAAAGATTCGATATTCTCATCAGATTATGTAGTTATCAAACTACGAAAATAATGCTCATACTTCATGAACTTAAATGAACTAAACATAAATTGACCTAGTGAATTATATTGAAAATTGATTGATTGATTGGAATGTGCGACCAAACCTAAGTAAGATTCCCGGTTGATGCCGGGCCCATCCGCACACTCTTTTACACATAACAAGATGGAGGGATAGGAATGGTATATTAATTATTATGGAAATTGACCCGGTTTCAGACACCTAAGTAGTCAATAGTTAGTAAATTGTTAGTTGAAATGTAATGTAAGACGGTTAGGTTAACACAAGACAGCACAATTATTTAAAATATGGTATAAATCTCAGGAAACAGAATCCTAAAAATTATATTAAATTATCTGCAATAAAACTTATAATATTTCCAGTGGTGGTTTCTACTATTAGGAATACTAAAAGAATGGTAAACAATGAAGTATTAACTAATTATATTAAAACAGCTTAATGTAATAATTATCATTAATTAATTCAATTCTCCTGAAAAATATTAAATAAAATTAATCAAATTCAAACCACCAAATAATTAGTATATAATAATAGTACTAACCAGAATCAAAAGTATCATTACAGGACTTCGAGATACTAAGGTAAAACATTAAAGCTTATAATTATTAATAAGTAGCAGCGACATTTCTCGTTCACCAATAAAACCTGTTAAAGTATAATTCAGCAATAATTAATACTAACCATCGAAGCACCATGGCCATCATTAAAACAGTAACTGCCATCTCCTAATTAAACGAGAAATAACCCATGAGCATCCTGAAATTTAAATTAATTAGCTTTCTGTTCATAATCAATAATTAATTTCCTGTAACTTAGTAATGTAATCATTACTGTTCAAATTCCTAATTTTTTAAAACAATAGAAATAAAAATTAAAATATAATGATTCATATATTACAGAATAATCAACAAAAATCAGAATAATAAATAATTAGTTTTACCAATAATGAAACCAATTCTCCTAAAAATGATGAATCAAATTATTACCAAACTCAATCCACCATCAAACGTCACAAATATAAAGCGCGAAAAGAACAAGAAAACAAATGCACCCGACACTCGACCCCTTACCAACCCAAACCAAACCCAATAAAAATACTAGTCAAAATTAGAAAGGCATGATACTCTAACTCACCTTCAAAATGAATTAAAAAACGCACATTCTATTTAAAATTTAAATTCCAAAAAATTTTCATTAATGAAAATAATAGTTGCAAGTATTTACATTGATTAGTTATAAAATATAAATAAAAAAGGCTTATATTATTTCATTCTATAAACATTTATATTAATTCATTTTAAAAATGAATCAAGAAATGCCCCGCCCAAATTCACCTTATCGAACTCTTTCATTTCTTCTTCAACTCCGATTTTAATTCATCCCCAAAGCGAATCAAAAACGCTTATTTTAATTCAGAAAAAACCCTTCAATTCAGACCCCTTTAATTCATGCAGCCCCAAATAAACCTTGATAACTCTAAATTACTCATCATATAAAACATAATAAATATAACAATTTAATACTCAAACGGTGAATAATTGGAGGTAGGAATTAGTAAAATTAGTTAATTTCTGAAATCAAAATGTGGAAAGAATCATTTTCAACAATAATCTTAGTAAAATGTACCAATAAAAATATGTAATGTAGATCCAGGAGTGCTCGATTCCCGCTTTCTAGAATAAAAAAACCAACACACTGCAACCCATAAAGTTATTTCCCAATCCCAATAGATGAAAACTCAGCGATCGCCCGTTAACATCAATATAAAAGAAAATTTATCGCAATACACATCCACCGTATCCTCGCCGCCCCTGTGTAAATTGATCACACAAAATGAAATAAAAAGCCATAAATCAATGATTGAATCGTTTTTTTTTCATATAGAAAAGCATTTACACTACCAAGCACAAAAAATAAAAATATAATAATTATGTAATGACATAAATAAACAAAATGAAAACAAAAGTCCCATGATCTTGTATATTTTTCGTTCGTAATCAATACATACACATCCATACAAAGCACAGCCGAAAGCATATAACAAGCTTTGTATATACATTGCAAAACCACATTTTCGGTGGTATTGAAATGTACATTTATATCTCGCTATACACCTCCAATACTAATTTCCATACAAAATATAATTTACGTCGCACGAGTAAATAAATATAAAAACAAAAGTTAGAATTCAAAAGCACCAAAGAAAAACAATCGTCGCAACAACAAAAATTGTTATCGAGTGTAACAAAACAGAATAACAGAATTGAAAAACACTTTCTGGCACAAACAATACTCAAACAATACTACCACCATGAGAATACTAGTACTCTACACCTTTATGAGTTATAGAATACAGTAATCACTTTATTATATACTTAAAATTTATTTGGAAAAATATATATTAATAATTAATATGTATTAAAACGTTTTAAAACAATGAAAAAAATGAGAAAACACTTATCTTGTTCATCCTCTGGAATCATAAAAGTCCTATACATATTGAAAAATTACATCCATACAATGCGTATGATGCATTCAAACAACGGTATCAAAATACATATAAACGAAATTGTAATATACATATTCTACGCCATTGCAAGCGCATCACACACAAATTAATATAATATAACTATTCAATATGTATCTTATTACGGCTTCAAAATTCTTTAAATCACACAATATATTATTTATGTCTATGAACACTTAGATATATATTATTTAATTAATTAGTTAATTAAAGCACATTTCAACTATTTATTTTTAATTATTTAGAGGAGAGACAAAAAAAACCACCTAGTGAATTATATTGAAAATGCAATTAAAATTGTTACCTATCGCCGATGTAAATTTAACACACCAATTTGTAAACTTTACATTGCAAGAGAAAATTTTTGTTAAAATATTTATTTTACATTGTAGATTAGTAAAATTTTCATGTCTCGACTCGGTTAATTTTACAAATCTATTAGTATATTTCAAAAAATAATTCATTTTACGAAAATTATCATTTTACTTTATCAATTTAGTTAAATTAACAAAGCATATGTTAACTTGTACAGTACTGTGCAAAAAAATCCGGACAGTTCGAATTCCTATAAAAATGTTAAATTTTGCTTAATGTTTTTACTCTTTTCTCCAATTTTTAGATTACATTTTGTAATTCACTAGAACTCTGCAACTATTAGTCGTTTAAGTTTATAGAGAAAGAGTTTTTAGTATAAAAAGCGAATAAAGTTACTTAAAGTCCTAAAAATGTCTAAACTAAATGATCAAGAAAAAAGTGTTGTTATCGCGTTATGGATAGAAGGGCTGTCCGTGCGTGAAATTGGTGATAGGATAGGACGTGGGAAAACTTCTATTGCCGATCTTATATAAAAATATAAAACTACGGGGAATACATAGCTGTCCAAAGGATCTGGCAGACCGCGAAAAACCACAATAGTGCAAGATAAACTTTTGGTTCTTCGTTCCAAGCGGAACCGATTCAAAACTTCACCGAAATTGCAAGCCAACCTTGCTACAGCAACAGGTATTGAAATTTCAAGTTCAACTGTCGGGAGAAGGTTACTGAACACAAATCTCAGGGCACGCCGCTCGCTGCAGAAGTCTTTTCAAAAGATATCTTCAAAAAGTTGTCGGCTTCAGTGGGCCCGAGAGCACTCCAACTGCTAATTGTGCGTAGGAAACCAGGAGAACGCCTCAGCGATGTCCGCCTTCAACAAGTACCTAATAAAACTGAGGGTGTAATGGTTTGGGGCTGTTTTAGTAATGCTGGTTTGGGTCACTTGGCGTTTGTCGATGCAGGGGCAACCAGTAATGTGTACCTGGACATTTTGGAAAGGCATTTGACACCATCAGTTTTGGAGCTATTTAGTGAAACTGAGAGCTTTATCTTCTAACAAGATAACGCGTTAGCCCACAGATCAAAACAGGTGACTGCACTTTTTTTTCTTTATTTAAAGCTTCTGTATAAATTCCAGTTAAAAAATAATAAACAACCTTGTTAAATAACATTTTATTTCTATTTGAAGGTGAAAAAGTACTTGGTTGATAATTCCATCTAAACAATGGAATGGCCTCCTTATAGCCCAGATATGGACCCAATTGAAAATATTTGGGCTATTATGAAGCATAAAGTCCGTCAAAGTAATCCGGAAACCATCCAGCACCTGAAGCACGAAATTCAAATTGCGTGGGAAGATATTAGCAATGACGTGATTCAAAATTTGATTGACTCCATGAGCAACAGGTGTGCAGCGGTAATTAAGGAAAATGGCGGTCATACCACATTTAAATTTGTAGTTTAGTGAATAATGTATAAATTTTATATTTTGAAATATGCCTTATTATGAAATAAATATATTTTTTTTGGATTTATTAAAATTAATTCGTTTCAAAAAAATATGGCAATTTTTCTCTATTTTCGCAAATTCGCAAAAATTATTTTACATAGATCATGAAATTTTAAACCAAACAACATTTTGAATAAATAATGAGTTAAATAATAAGAAAAAAATACTTCTTGGTGTTACAACAATTCAGTTTGTGAAAAAATTGGTTTTAATTAAAAAATGTTAGCTGTCCGGATTTTTTTGCACAGTACTGTATTATAAAGAGTAAGATAAATTAACTACAAAATAGGTTGATTTTACAATTTTAGGTTTACTTATCGATTTGCGAAATATTTTTCTTTGCGTGCATGCACGATAAAAGTAATCTTAATTTTTGACGTTTCATATTTATTTGTATTTGATGTTGCGCTATGAATCAAACGTTTTTAAATATGGCGAATCAAAATTTTGTTTTTTTCGAATATTTAGAATGTGCGTTAAAATTTTAAGAAATTCTACAGATTATTTTTTCATGGAATCATTATCTGCTTAATTTTGGAGACCAGCAAAAATTTCATTTAACGTAAACTGCATGCTAGCCTAAAGTAGTGAACCAGTGGCTGAAACTTGTTAAAAAGTGCATACAAAATTCGGTAGAACTGAAGCGCCAACTGAGAAAAGTGTGAGGAAATTTGTGAATAAAGTTCGTTCGACTGGCAAGTTAATAGACAAGTATAATATTGCTATTGTTGCTAAAAACGTGCGTCAATATCCGAGTACCTCAATATGACTTTGCAAAGAATTTTACTTGGTTTTTTAATTGGTTTAAGAATTGAGGGCCGTTGGCTATCCGTTTCATTTTCACTTCGCTGCATGGACCAATTCTCAATTTTTATCAAAAAATGATCTTTTCCGATGAAGCTCATTGGCTCACTTTGGCAGTTATTTGAAAACTCCACACGTGACAACTGAGAAGCCAATACGCCCAAAACGAGCGACTGTTTGGTGTGGAATATCATTCAAAGGCATCACAAGGCTATTGTTCTTCGAAAATGAGCAAAAAGCCGCAAATGGCGACGTTTATAGTATGTTAACTGACTTTTCATACTGCTTAAACTCAGGCAAAGATATAATCGACGTTTTTAATATACATTTTTAAAACGAATTAAAACTTGCCGCACCCTGGTATATGGCAAGTACTTTTGGAAGCAGTATCATGGTTCACTAAATTATCCTGATACCGAGAGACACAATATGAATATTGGAAATACAGGATATTAAGCTTTTAACAACCATCTCTCAGTTCGACGACAACTATCCAGTAGAGGTATCTGATATTCCACATTGGATAACGGTATTCATTCCAATTACGATTGAAATGATTACCGTGCTCAAGGATATTGCGCTCCAGTAGTACTGGGCGTACGTTCGCATAACCCATTGGCAATATGGAACGATTTAAAAAATGTTTATAGAGAGGAGGTTTAAGCATAGTTGTACAGATTATTAAATTCAAAGAACTATTGAGGTTCAAAAGCAGAAACCAAATAAAAATTTCATAGATTTTTACTATTCCATTTGGACTCTGACTCTTCAATGCCGAATGCCGTACCGTGACGAGGGCTCTATACAAAACATGACACCATTATTGCAATACCATCTAACCGATCAACGTTTCAATTGAATAAATATCTAACCAAAACATGTACTGCGTGGGAAGACACGTTCAAACGTTTCCGCATTTCCTCAGACAATTTACTATCGAATCGACATAGTATAAACGAACTACATGAAGTTAACTATAATAGCACTTCTCAATACGAGCAAAATTAAACCGAACTATCGAGAAGTGAAACGAGTGCAGCCGTAGTTCTTAGAAACCGTCCCTCAATAATAAAATCAAACAACCAGCTCGACTATTAAATGCACTGCTGAGACATTGATACCACAGTCGCAAATTGCCAGTACCACTAATAGAGGTGTTTTACTATCGTTGTTATCATACAGACACAATTACACCGAAATGTCTAATGTACACGGGTAATTAAACCACAAAAGAATATTCATTCTGTTAGCACAAACCAGAGCTGTGTAGTATTGGGAGAATCATAAGAATAGAAAAGCCAGTTATTGCTCAATATGAACTTAATAATAACCGATTTGTAATAGCAAACGGGAAACACAAAAAGAAACAGTTTTAGTGGGAATTGGTATAGAGCCCCTAAATTATATGCAGGGAGCAGTTAAAAATGTCTACACATGGCAAAAGATAATTACTCATCAAAGTTATGCGTAACATATAATTTTTGATTTGTTTTTTACAATCATTATATGATACAAGGAGTGGCGTAATGGCGAAGATTCAAATGATGAGCAAGTGATCGAAATTGACTTAATCGACCGATTTGAATGAAAATAACCATTACCCTCATCTTTATTAATTATATTTATTTCATTTTGTGTATTCTTCCTCTAGGTCATTAACACGATCACAAATGTAATATAAGGTTGCAACATACTAATGGAAATGCCTCCTAAACTACAGACCGCACACACCAAATGATGACGACTTGCTATGTCTACGTTGTTGTTGCTTTCTCTAGTTGTTTTGTTAGTGTAAATATCTTAATATTATTATTGCGCAGTCTCAGTTTAGACATAAATTGACGTCATGTGCAAAAATGAGAGTAGTAAGAAGCCTGTAGTTTAGGAGGCATTGCTAGTAGCGACAGAAGCATCTATGGGCAGAGGTTCCTCTGTTGTACATGTTCCGGATACCGTGTCTACGTCGAAAACTATTGCGCACCCCACATATTCATTAGATTTTGAAAATAATTATATGATCCAATTACCAGTGGCCCTATTCTGGCTTTCCCTGGGAATAGGGAATTGGGAAAAATATTTTCATAGCATTTTTGTCTAAATTGTATTTTTCTAGCCTACTGAGGGAACATGTTTGGTGCTAATATTTTCGAAACAAAGTTAAATGGGAAAATATTTTTCCCTATATAAATTTTGTGGAACAAAAGTTTCCCAATTCACTTTGTTTCGAAAATATTAGCACCAAACATGTTCCTTCAGTAGGCTAGAAAAATACAATTTAGACAAAAATGCTATGAAAATATTTTTCCCAATTCCCTATTCCCAGGGAAAGCCAGAATAGAGCCACAGGGAGTCAATTTGCGTTCCGTGAAATATTGAAAATGAAAAGTTTTTTCATTACCAATCGAGTAAGCTTGCATTCTCCATAAGAAATTTTGATTTCGCACAGTAAAATTTAAAATTACGTGCGAATAATTCAAACTACTAGATTGCCAATGAAAACAACTTTTCATTTTCATTATTTCTCGGAACGCGAATTGACTCCCTGGGCCATCTCGTTTTAGATTTAGTCAGGTAAACTATATAAATTATAGTAATATTATGCAAATAAAATAATCAAGGATGTGCATTGATGTGTCAACTATTATTGTCGACTTAAATGACGTAATGTCAGAAAAAAATTACTTAGACAATTTTTATTTTGCTTGTTCAGAGCCATTTACGATTTTAAGAGCCGAGATAATTAATAATGGGCCTATTATTTAATTCAACCTGAGCAAGCAGTGCACTGTCAAAAAATACTCCGTGTTTTTTTATTCAACATCAGAAATCTTACTCTGCACACTGTGTTTTTATTTGAGAACTATACTAAGACCGCACATACTCGGTTCTTCAAATTTTATTGTAAATTTTTTAATTCAACCCGAGCAAGTAGGCTTGCCCTGGGTATTGTACACCGAGCATAGATTGTGCAGTGCCAAATGATCCAGGGTGCATAAAGTAATATTTTTTTTTTTTTTTTACTTTGCATACTCTTCGTCCACTTACATTCATTTCAGAGTAAAATTTGAAGAACCGAGTAAGTATAGTTTGCAAATAAAAACACAGTGTTGAGAGTAAAATTATTCAGGTTGAATAAAAAAAACCAGAGTGTTTTTTGACTGCACACTGCTTGCTCAGGTTGAATTAAAAAATAGGCCCAGTGTACGAAGAGTATGCAAACTAGAAAGCAAAATATTACTCTATGTACACTGGATCATTTGGGACTGCACAAACTGTGCTCGGCGTACAATAGACAGGGCAAGCCTGCTTGCTCGGATTAAATTAAAAAATATACCAAATGTATTTTATTTAGCGGGGAAATTTTGTTTATATTTCCATAGGAAACAATAGCTGCGTTGTTTTCGTAAATCCCGCTTATCTTAACATTTGAATCTGAAAGCAACAAGTTTTGGCTTTAATTTTTTTAATGTATTTTATGTATTGCTTTTTTCATTTTATTAATATTTATTTTATGAAAAGAATAAAATAAATTCGGTATTTTGCTGTCAAATAACAAATGCCAAATGCCTTTTTTACAACAAGATGACAACCCTTCGAAAAAAACTAGAAAAAATAACCGCCGTACGTTAAACACCATAACCATAAAATGCAAAAATCCTGAAACATATATATATTTTAAAATCAACCATGTGTATTTAGTATTTAAGAAATGAAAATGAATTAAAGAGAGCCATAACTTTAATGTTTTGCTATAGAATTGAACTTTTCGTTTAGTTGTGTGAGTTAGTAAAAGGTAAAGTTGTATGAAAAGTAAACCAGTTTCTACACCAATAAGTGACTTGAAACGATAGATCCAATTAAAACTTTAGTTTTGAGACGTTCGGTATTTTGAGGTCACTAGCTAAAACATATAAATGCCGATTAAAGTTTGATGTAAATACGGTAGTTAACTTACTACATATTTTGGCCAAGCTACTATAACCTGGCGATTCTGTTACGAGCGATCGGTACAAACTACAATTAATTCGTTTGAGCCGTGCGTTACGAGAAAATCGAGCAGAATATGCGAAAAGACACGATAAGGTTATTCTTCTGAACGATAATGCTCGGTCTCACGTTGCCAAAGTCGTAAAAAAAATATTTGGAAACGCTAAAGTGATATTTTACCACACCCGCTGTGTTCTTCGAACATTGCTCCTTCTAATTATTGGTTATTGCAAAGGATGCAATACGATTTGGCAGGTTACCAGTTCACTTCTTTCGAAGAAATTGAAAATTGGCTGCATACTTGGATGGCCTCAAAAGAAGAAAGGTTTTTCCGAGGTGTGATTCAAAAATAGCCTGAGAGGTGGGAAAAAGTCGTAAGTAGCGATGGACAATATTTTAATTAATCTGTTAATTCATTTTATTTTAAAATAAATAAATTTTTAAAATTAAAAAAATGGGCCGAATTAATTTGTACTACCAATACTGCGACGACAAATTTCCAATTTTAATCAAACATACCAGGGCGGAGTGAGAAGTCTGGTAATAATGAAACAAGGAATAATATTTTCGGCAAAAAAAATTATTTTTCAACGTAGTCGCTTTTTAGCTCGATACACTTAGTCCAACGTTTTTCAAAATCGATCCTTTCCGAATAACACGATTTCTCCAACCCTTCAAAATAGGCGTTTGTTGCATCGAAGATCTCCTCATTAGAGCCGAATCTCTTTCTGCCGAGCTATTTCTTTAAATTCGAAAAAAGGTAATAGTCCCAGGGGGCTAAGTCTGGAGAATATGGCGGATGTGGAAGCAATTCGAACCGTAATTCATGTATTTATACCATGGTAACTACACGAGCATGCACCCGTGCATTATCTTGATGGAAAAGAACTTCTTTCTTCGTCAAATGAGTTCGTTTTTCTTTCAAATCATCGTTAAAACGACGTGGCCATGACTTTGTTGGCCGCTAAAACCACCTTAGCCATCTTCGGTGAAGATTCGCCAGTAGAAATCCACTGTTTAGACTTTTCTTTGGTCTCTGGTGTATAGTGATGGGTCCGTGATTCATCCACAGTTATGAAATGACGCAAAAACTCTTTTTTATGTCGTTTCAACATCGCCAAACATGCCTCTGAAGTTGTCACACGTGTGCGTGTTTGGTCGATTGTAAGCAAACGCGGCACTAAACGCGCGGATAACTTTTTCATATACAAATGTTTGTGTAGTATATTGTGCATATAATATCCTAACAAGGATTTTGTCAACCTTTTTTGGTGTGGTGACTTCATTTGGGCGTCGTGAACGTTCAGCATCAGTTGTGCTTGTACGACCATAACGAAAATCAGTAAACAACTTGTGAATCATTTTAATCGATGGTGAAGAGTCCCCAAAATATGTATCAAGCTTTGTTTTGGTTTGCGTAATGGTTTTTCCACGCAAAAAATAATGTTTAATTAGCACACGAAATTCACTTTTTTCCATGTTTGCAAAAAAAAATAATGGGTTGTCTGTTGTCAATGGCTGTCAAAACTAAATTAAATGACAGATCTGTTTGAAAATTTTAATTTAGTATAGTAACAGACGGTATTGACACGTGACATATGGGATTTGCGATTGTGGCGCCCTCTTACGAGACTTCTCGAAAAATGATTTTAAATAAATGTTCGTTAACAACTTATTATCTGATTCCAAAATTCAACAACAATTTAAAGAAAGACCAAACTAAAACAGTGACTCTCCTTTGGCACAACTTAATACTGCAGTCCGTCCTGATTGAGTTGAATGACTTTAGAGAGAATAAAAATATTTTTAAATATTTGAATAAAAAAAATATTAAAAACCGAAATGTTTTTTGGAATACGGCTCACATAAAAGCTCCTGAGATTTCAAGTTTGGGCAAAAGTCTATTAAAAATTCCAGCCAGTTCCGGTCAAATTGTAAGAATTTTTTCTAACTGAATCTACATATATACATATTCACGTATGGATCTATTCCGATGATTGAAACATCGAAGAAACTTCTATTATACTCGTACTTTAACAGTAAAATTTTGGAAACTAATTTGTCGCCCTCGTTAGCTTAGTAAGTAGAGTGCTAGCTCTGTTATTCGGGGTCCCGCGTTTGATTCCTGGTAGTGACCAGTAAAAAGTTGCGACTGGGTGTTTTTAACGTGTTATATGTTATTTAATATGTTCGCGTCCATTTTCAGATTTTCAAGCCATATTAGTTACGGCTTTGTCCTTAATATTTTAGTATTACTTATTTCATTTTATTAAAATTAATTTTTTACAAACTGAATTTAAATATTTTTTGTTAATCATTTGTGAATTATTCTGTGGGTTTAATTTTTATGTTTCAAATGGAAAAAATAAAAAGAAACAAACTATTTTTTATTGTTGACGCTGCAACAATTCACGTCGACAAAACTTGTTATTGTTGACTCCACAAAAATACGTGAACAATAATTGTCGACGTTTGTTGATATCCATGAAAATAATGTATTTTTCAACAGCACTATCGGCGATAACAATTCTGAGAGCACAATCGCAATCTCCAGCTCCGCCTGCATTCGATATTAATTCCAGTACCGCAAGCATCGCATGACTACAGTGTCAGTATCGCCTAGTTATCAATTGCCAGAATCACATGCAGATCGGCGCCACCTCTTCCAAACAATATTTTTATTTTTTATTTTATTTTATTTTAAATTTTACCAAACAAGGTATATATTGTAAAAATATTCTTATGAAAGTAATTTTGCATAGTGAAATACATAAATTCTTATTTTCTAACAAATTTGTAATACATTTTCGATATAAAATATTTCGTTAACTTATTCTTTCAAATTTTTATTTTATTATTTTTTTTATTTTGATACTTAAAAATTAAATATTAAATGTTCTTGCTAAGTTTATTCTTACGGGTTCATACAAACCTACGATTGGTGTGACTCGGAGTACTTAGTGTCCTCACCAATAGTAAGGTAGCAACCCAAACATACAGTCCGTTATATAAACTAAAAATTTATTTAAATTGCGATCTTAAAATTTTTCTTATATGTTTGTTTTGTCAAGTTAGTATCTGGCTTGTAAGCGTCAATATGGTTATTAAATTTTTACATGCTCTATTTATTGGTTCATTCATTCCATAGTTGGTAGGGTGGTGAACTTCTTTTAAGTACTTTGCATGTTGAGTGCGTCCTTGATTTAAAACCACAGCATTTGAAATTTCATCGACGTTGATGTTTTTTTTAACACGTCAAAAATAAAACTTACCGCGAGCAAATTTCGTCTTAATGAAAGAGTATCTAAACCTAATATGTCGAGTCTAGAATTGTAACTTGGTAGGTTGGTATAATCTTGCGGATTGAACATATGCCTGAAGACGAACAATAAGAATTGCTTCTGTCCTGATTCAAATTTTATTGCATACTCTTCGATATATGGCATCCAAGACTTAATGTCCAGACTTCGCAGTCCAGTCAAAATGTCACTCTCTTCCAACTCCACATTCCGTAGCTCATAACGGGGTGATATGTTTTCCTGATAGAAATCAGGTAAACTGCTTTCATTGGCTTCTCTTTTATAAATGGATTGAAAACGCTCACCAAAAAGATCGGAGAGAGTTTTAGGGTTCGAGAACGATATCTCGTTCAAATACATTGTTACTGGGTATCCTTTAGTGTTCCGTTTAGAGTTAACAAAATCATAAAACTTTTTTGGTTCAGAAATTATGTTTTCACCGAGTTGTTTGATGTAGTTATCGTAAGCTATTCTTGATGCGGAGTCAAATTCTTCATATAACTGATGGTGTGGTGTTTTAATGTTCGTTGTTGGATTCTTTTTGAAAACTTTAAAAGCTCTGTTTCTTCTATTGCGTAGATTCTTGAGACGTCTAACCAAGGTTCTTTTCTATTTTCTCTTTGTTTTACCCATGTCTTGAAATAATTCCATCAATAATAGTATGGAATTGATCAATATTGAAATCTAGGTTGTCATAGGAACATACTTCTTGCCCATTAATCATATCAATTTCTGTCTTAATTGAGTTAAAATTAGCGTTTTTGAAATTGTACGCGTATATCGGTTCGTTTTGAAGTTTGCAAGGTGAAGTAGATAGGTTATAGTTGGCTATTAATGCTTTATGATGTATTGAATGAGTGAAGCAAGACTCAGTATCATCAGCTTCTCTTACGTTACAATGTTCGAGAGCTGTGGCAAATATTAAATCAAGTTGTCTATCGTTACTGTTTTTAATATCAGAGATTTGGTACATATTGTTGCCGTAAGTACAATTTAGTAGTCTAATATCAATGTTGTCGTTTGTATTTGTCGGTAAAAGTAAATTTTCATCGTCAGGATCTCTAATAAATTGCAAGTGTGGTCTATTAAAATCTCCAAAAATTAAAATTTTATTATCGTCATTAATGTTAGTTGAAATTGCATTAATTGAATTAAAAATACTTTCATAGATATTTTCGTCCGATGCTGGAGGGACATAGATACAACAAATAATTAATGTTTTGCTGCTGCAATTATTAGTACTCCATATCTGTTCAGATAGTGGGTGTATCGAAACGTAGAATTTAGAGTCAGAATTTATTTCGGATGAGGGGATGGACTTGTGAATTGCTAACAATACCCCACCTCCCTTTGTGTTATTTCTTAGATCATAATTTCTGTCTTTTCTATAAACTAGCCAATCAGAATTAAAAATCTCATTGTCAGAAACACTAGAATTTATCCAGGTCTCTGCCAATGCAAAAGTTTTAAACTCTGTGGAATGTAACCTTCGATAGAGGGAGCTTACTTTACTTCTAATTCCTCCACAATTAGCGTAAAAAATATTAAAGCAATATTGGTCAACATTTATGGCAATATTATTATTTAAATTAATTTCACTATTATAATCAGTATTGTTGTCAAACCTATCTATGTTGACATTTCTAGAGTTAATCTCTGAAATGCACGTCGTGTCAATTAAAATTGTTTTTTGTTAAAATAAAATTGGTTAAAATTATTCTTACTATTATTCAGGTGATTAATTCTCTCGGTTGTGGTGAAATCTCGGAATGCAGATAGGGTTTTCTCCATATCTTCTTTTGAGATGTTGGATGCATGGTAAAAGTTAACCAGGATATCCTTCAACTTCTCCACACAGGTTGGAAATCCTTCCTTTCTGAGAATTATCTTAAGGTCTTCGAACGTTGTGCCTCGGAAGCTTGTGCCGGCTTTTAAATCCTTGTACTGGGCAACATATAGTTTTGCCGCTTCCAAGATTTTGTCTTCTCTGAGGCGCCCGACGAGGTATCTTCCATCGCCATTAGATGAGATAATATCCATCCTCACTGCTGGTGGAAAGACTGGATCAACGAAAGATGCTGATGGGGAGACGGAAATTAAACCTCCACTGGTGTTAGAACTGGATGAAACTTGTGATGTTGATGGTGGGCTGATCCTCGATGTTGTTGGAGTTGAATGCGTTTTTGACTTTGACATTGCTCACACCCTCCGGATGGATTGTTGGACCTTTTAAAAAATTTGGGTATTCTTCGGTGTTGTTCTTCCGATGGATGGTGTGTCTTGAAGGATCGTTACGTCTGAAAATTGAGGATGTCGGTGGAGAAATGTTTATACTTGAAGGCGGTGTACCGGCGAGTGGTTGAATAGGTGTCGATGGAGCACTCTTGATGCTTGAAGCTTCAGTGGTAACGAGTTGTCGAACGGGTGTCTCGATCCCTGAAGTTGGTGAGCTGGCGAGTGGTTGAACAGTAGTCGATGGAGGAATGATGTCAGATCTGCGGAATTGTTTTGTCCTTTTCATTTTTGAGTGATATGGTGAGCGGGTGTGTCGCTTAAAAGATGAATTGATCTTCAAGTCATGATTTGTCCAGTCCGATTTATAAATTTTTTTCCCGTACATAAAACTCCAACAACCAGTATCTTCCTTGTTTTTACCTAGTTTGTCGACTGTCACATGATTTTTGTTCTGATCCAGTTTGTTCGCGGATTTTTCATTATCGTTTTAAAACGGCTTCTACATCGGGCACCATTCCGTCGGAACTAGCGAAACTTCCACGACCAACTTCAACCAACTACCACCAAAACATTTTAAAATGGTTTCACAATTATGTAAATATTTTTACAATTATAGGCAAAAAATGAAA
Source organism: Nephrotoma appendiculata (assembly GCA_947310385.1). Taxonomy (NCBI): domain Eukaryota; kingdom Metazoa; phylum Arthropoda; class Insecta; order Diptera; family Tipulidae; genus Nephrotoma; species Nephrotoma appendiculata. Next base: position 182,607,561 of record OX371224.1, on the reverse strand, counting down.
TGTGACCACTGAACCACCAGAATCATCGTATTCCTTCTGATCTTCACGAAATGTGATATAATCACCATAAAATGATCACTCAGAATTCTTTTAATTTTTCTATTCATTATGTATCATGAAAAACTGCTAAAATTGATATAATTATCAAAATCAGGAATGATCGTATATTAACAGGATATTTTCTTGACCCATTTTGACGACCAATTTTCTTACTAGAAATTTGAAATATTTCTCAATTTGCAGTGAATTTTTCGGGTTTTTTAATATCCAGACAGAAGTTCTGAATACCTTGTGAAGTTTCAGCCTCTAATATACTCTAATATTGGGTTTTCTGTATCCAGAAATGTGCGAGATATACCTTGGGTACTTGTGGAAACCTAGTGTCTCTAGGGTACTATAACTTTCTCGTACATCGCACATATCACGTGAAGTAAGGAAATAATTCTATTGTAAATGCTACTGTTTCAGGCTTTGTATAGGCCTTGAGCTCAAACTTTTGAGGACAAGATAAAATACAAATTCAATAGATAAAATATTTACGTGGTCCTTTAAATTTGTGACGAAGTGTACATGGTATGTTCCATGCCAAAATAAATCTTTCCACCATTCTCGCCCCACCAAAATTACATTAACAAAACGGCACACCATAATTATCAATAAAAATTCCATCAATTTTCTTGCCTTTTTTGGTGTGTTGTGTTATCTTTTATAAAAAAAATAACGAAAAATCCCTCCATCATCCTCCTATTACACACAATAGAATCCTTAATTTTATCATTTATTGAAAATTACGAGATTCTGTACAAAAAAAAATCTATAAATATTCTAATTTACAACAAAATGAGGGAAAAATATTTTCATATCAAATCTAATTTGGATATACCACCAAACCATAGCAGAACATATACAGTATATTTCATTTTCTTTTCACAACAACAACAAAATATAGCTAGCAGAAAAAGGACGATCATCATCATCAACATAATCATCAGTGTTGTGTGCGAAAAAATAAAAGAGTATCACAGTCAGGAAATCTAGTATTTACTTTGTTTTCCATATAATCTTTTTCAATTTTCCTTTATCATAATAAATTCCGGAAGAGACACATGATACTCTGCCACCATATATAGATAGATATGTAATAATATATTCCTTAATGCCACCTTAATTTTTAAGGACCTAAACCAAAAAATTTTTTTTTTGCTGGTATAATAAGGAAGAATTATGAGAAGGTTGGATGGATGATTTTTGTTTTGAGAGATGATAATTGGTTTGAGAAATATGGAAAACATACAAAAATTAAAAAAAGGAGTTCGTTCGTTTCCATATTTTTTTTTTATCAAGTAGATATGATATTTTGTTTTAAGGGTGGCTGATTTGGGTGGATTCTGGGTATGTATTTATATCTGTATACATATATACAAACATACATAATATTTATTATATAAAATACGACGAAGACGACTACAAATTAAGATTATAATTTTCGTGGATGACATTTATGTTTTATACTTGTATTTTTTATATTCTATTTTCCAGAAGACATTTTTTGTGCTGAGTTGGAAGGAAAAAATAAAAATATTATTTGTGTATTATTATTAATATTGCTATTTTTCTGTGTATGTGCAGAATAAAGATCAGCGAGGGGTACCCGGTACCACCTCATCGTATCATATAAACGAAAACATTATGTTAATCAAACTGTATAAGAATTTAGCAGATATGCCACGATATTTAGAATGAGTATTTTGTCCAAAAAAAAACATTGGGCTGCGAAATACCTATACACCGCCCATGTCATCATTATTAAATATTTCATGTACCCATTTAAGTTTTTTGTATTTTTTTCGAACTAGAACATAAAAATTTACCATTTTGTACACTCTAAAGAAATTATTATGATTGGACTGCAGTATTTTCATAATAATATTTTTTCTTCATTTTTCTATTATCATTATTATTATCGTTATAAAGCAAATGAAAAAAGACTTGAGAGAGCGAGAGTTGCGGAATGAAACAACAACGAAAAAACATAATATTTAAATCTACCCTTAACAAGTATTCAGAAAAAAAAAATATTTAAATTTCCCGGAAAACTTTAGATAAAATAAAAATTTATCATTAAACTTATGTTCATTTAGATTTTTTGTTAGTTGTTGCAAAAAAGGGTTAATTCATTTTAAACACAACTCTTAAAAAATTAATCGAAATTTAAATATTTTCTGTTTTCGTTATGGTTTGGTTCGAGAGCGATCGCGATTAAGAAGTCATACAATTAAAAAGGACTGGATTTTTTCGTAGCCAAAAAAAAAATTACATGAAAACTAATTATTTTATGTACATATAAGATGAACGGAAAAATTACAGTTTTATTTAACTAATCAAAAAGTTTTTTTTTTTTTAATTTTATGATAATATCAGTGTCTTGGGTGTCCTATTTGTACTTTGACTTTGGAATTATGGCAAAACTTTTAAACGGTTGGTAAGTTGGAAATTTGTTGACACATGTTGATTTTATCATGTCACCGTTCTTTTACTTTAGGTTACATGGTCTCTGTTGAAGACGATATCAGCTAAAATCTAGAGCACAAAAAGATTAAAATTAAACACAAAATTAGAAAACATTAAACTTACCTTGAAAATTTATTTCCCTTGAAAATTGTTGAGTATTGACATAAACATTAAAAATCACATAACGAACAATTGATTAAAATTAAGAACCCAGTGGAAAGTTATGTTAACTTTATTAATACTTATCTTGTTAATTTAATGTCATATTAATTCAATCAAATCTGAAATAATTTAAATCATTACTGTTACTGTTAACTCACATTGAATTATTTTGGCATACAAAAACTTTATAAATGTTAATTGTGTGTATTTAGCTCAATTTGAATTATGGATGGGTTCTATGCCTTTCAAGTCACCGTTGTATATTTTAGAAACTACATTTATTTTGAATATCTAGTAAGTCGAATACCTTTAATCTTAAGCACATCTTTTCATCTTACTTAAAACTTTCAAACCATTTTGTTAAAATAAATAATTCTTCTTCAAACAACCACAAAACCTATTATTAAAATAAATCAAATTATTGATTGTGAAACCCGACCAATTGATTATAGCAGAGAATATAGTTATCGAACCTTATATTTCAACAAGATTTGATATTTTTCACGGTCCTTCGAGTCGGATTTCTGGACCTAACTGTATTGAAGTTTAAACAAAATCAACCATTGTTTTTGGAAACCGCATGGAATTACCAACAATACCATTTGTGAAACTGGAACTGAGTTTGGATTAAAAAACCTTAAAATACGATTTAGGAATAAATAAAGATTAGCAACCTGAAAACTTGTTGCTATAACTCATTGGTCATTTAATAAATAAAATTTAAAATTTTAAATTTAAACATTTTAATAACAATAATAATAATATAAAATATAATACTTAATATTTAATAAGAATTAAATTCTAGTACAACAAAATAATATTATTTAATAACAATTTAATACAGTTTAAAGAGTTCGTGTTTAGTGCCATGTTTGCAACCTGTAATACTTGTTCTTCCAACATCACTAAAGGAAGATTTCCTGGTGTAAAATGTGGGAGACCGTGCGAGAAACCTTTTCATATCAAATGTGCTCGCATTTCTGACGATCTTCTGCAAGGCATCAAAAATCGATCGGTAAATTGGTTATGTGAAGACTATAGAACAACATCGAACCAATCTATTATGGATGATGATCAGGTTTTGTCAGATTCTGAAAATACTAATGTAAGTTTGTCCGACGTCATGATCCAGCTTAAACGTATGGAAAAAAACTCTCCGCTTTGGAAGACTTGAAGACTAGTGTAGCATCGTTAAAGTATGAAAATGATGAAATTAAGTCCAGGATGTGTCTTTTGGAGGAACAACTGCTTACACAAGCCTCAAAACTACATCAATTAGAAGCGGATGTGGATAAACCGATTCAACAACAAAATATTTCCAGCATCGTGATTAGTAGCCTGCCATCTAACCATGAAGACATTCATGGTCTAATCATTTGTGCTATTAAAAAATTCGGGGTTAATTTGAGTGGTGATGACATAGTATCCGTTGAGGCAATCCATAAAAAAAATAATGTCGGCTTCAGCAAATCAAAACAAATCTAAGCTGTTGCAAAAAGATTTCTTTATTGTTAAATTAAATACTGTTCAACTCAAAAATAACATTTTTACACAAACTCGTAAACACAAATCACTAGGGCAACCAAAAAATGCTCTTAAAAATAGGTTTTAGGGGTATATCCTCTATCCGCTCGCAAATTATTTAATTGCGATGCGAATTATGATTACTAGATTTATGTTGCCATGCCAATTGACACATTTTTTTAAATTTAAATTTGTTTTGCGATTGTAAAGTAGAAATACACGAAAAGACTGTTACGCGTCGCAGTCTTTTCGTGTATTTCTACTTTACAATCGAAAAACAAATTTAAATTTAAAAAATGTGTCAATTGGCATGGCAACATACATCTAGTAATCATAATTCGCATCACAATTAAATAATTTGCGACCGGATAAAGGATATACCCCTAAAACCTATTTTTAAGAGCATATTTTTGATTGCCCTACAAATCACTATCATTAGCAGATTTGGATCCTATTGAAAGCATTACATCTAGTTGATCTACCTGTGAATCTGCAATTATATAGTTTGTTAAGTGTTACAATTTATTTACCTGTAAAAGCTCAAGTTTTAATTTTTGTTTGTTTATCTTTTGTGTTGTTTATTTACATTTATATTTTACACTATTTTGTCTGAAAACGGTACAAAACCAGAAAATAAATTGTTTTTTTTATAAATGAATTGTTTTTTTTCCATCGTTTATAACGGAATTTGATATTCATATATAAATACTTGTACGTTATTCAGTATTTAGTTTTGTAGTTTATTTTTTATACGAGTTTACATCGTTTATTTCGTAAGTAAATCATACGAGTAGTGCCGTAAAATGGAAAACCAAAACAGTATCAATGATATTATAAAATTATTGAACATGCAAATAAGAAGAGAACTTTCTCCAGAGGAGAAAGAACAACTAACCAATTTATTGGTCGTTGATGAAAACGTTAATAATGGCCGAGAGAATATCGGCGACACTGCAGTAAGCAATAGTGATTCTGATAGTAACGATGAAGATTTTGGCCAAGCAAATGCTAATTGGGATTATAGACCCATTATAGACCCACGAATACTGGATTTAGCCGAAGGTTTACAAGAGGCAGCGAGCAATGAGAAGGAATTAGTGGTAGCGGATAATAATTTGACATCGGCTCAGTTTGGACCGACCAATAAAAAGGTATGTGGCATTTAAATGTTTACTAACACCAAACATTATTTCGAACGTGGTGATTGAAACAAATCGCAAGGCAAAGCGGTTCTACCAATCATGTACCACTCCGACACAAATGAGGATGAGGTATATGTTTACATTGCTGTTCTTCTTTAAGCTGGTTCCGAAAAAGCATCGATAGTACCAACAAAAGACTTATTTCATAAAACAAATATGCCATTCTATCGTGCTGTAATGACGTTAGAACGATTTGAACAGCCGACTCGATTCCTTAGATTTGATGACTCATGCTCAAGACCCATGCGTCTGAAAGACGACAAATTAGCTGCATTCCGGTACGTATGGAAATTGTTCTTAGATAACTTACAGGGATTGTATAAACTAGAACTAACTATTGATGAACAACTAGTTACTACTGGAAACCACTGCTCCTTTTGCCAATATATCCCGAGTAAACCAGGCAAATATGGATTAACAATTTTTTGACTTTTTGACGAGTGCACCAACTATCCATTAACTGGTGAAATTTATGTTGGAACGCAACCGACTCAGAATCGAACTAGACACGTAGCAACTGACCTGGTCTTGCAATTGTCGGATAATTATTTGAATGGCGGATATAATATAACAATGGACAATTTTTTCACCAGCATTCAGCTAGCCGAGGAACTTGTTAAAAAATACTGCTCTGGTGGAAACAGTAATATCAAACAAACCGGAACTGTCACTTGATTTTGCAAACGCAGATGTAGCAAAAAATCGATGCCCATTTAGCTCGATATTTTTCTTTTCAGGCCCAACTTGTCTTGTTAGCTACACAAGTAACATAAAAAAGAATGTATTACTGCTATCAACGGCGAATGTCTCACGAGAGATTGATGAAACCAAACGTAAACCTAAAATAATTCTGGACTATAACAAAAATAAAGGCAGTATCGATACATTCGATAAGATGGTGAAATCGTTCACGTCTCTTGTATTATTTTTTAACGTAATCGACACAGCAGTATATCGTTTATTTAGTTTGACGAAGCCGTCGTGGTCTCAGGCTAGATCGAGTATACGAAAGATTTACCTTAAGGCCTTAGGAGTGGAATTTGCTGATTGCCATTTCAAGAATCGTATCGAAGAAACTAATTTAAAAGATTCTGCAATGGCAGCCATAAAATTTTGTAGTTATACTGTCGGAACTATAAATATTTCTCCACCAATTCAAGAAAATAATAAAACAACAAAACGGTGTGAAGATTGTTAAGTAAATCGCAAAACTACTGCAGTGTGCGATGTTTGCATCAAGCAGACCTGTTCAAAACATTATATTCGGGTTTACCAAAAATGCTTCCAGACAAATGCAGACGCAATAGCCATCGACGAGGAAGTAGAAGAACTGTTCAGTGTGGTGCCATCAACGTCATCTGATTTACCCCCGACCAAACGCCAAAGAACACATTCTCCATTTTACTAATTTTTGTAACTTTTTAAATTAGATCGTAATTATTATAATTTTTTAATTTTTATTTTAAATAATTTATATTGTATTCTTTAATTAATATAATTGCCATGAATTTACATATTTGCATGAGTTCCTAATAGAAATAGTATGAAATACGTGAAGGGGCACTGAATGCCCCCAAACACGGTCATATATTTTTTTGTATGTGCACGGATCTAATGTTAATGAACCTCGATATTACGTATAACGATCAACTTTAAAGTCCGATAAACTTACGTTATTCTACATTTAACCTCTTTATAACGAATATCGAAAATCAAATAAGCAGATTGATGCTGAGTTCACGGAACGGGATTATTTTTTATCCAACTCGTTAGCCAATCAAACCTTTCATATACAACTAAACCCCGCCCAATTTAATCCAGCTTTAGTTGAAATATTTCCATCTTTTGAGCAAATAATCTAATTCGTACCAACATAGTAACAAAAATAACCGGAAGTATGAGCAATAATTTTGCTCAAATATTAGTTGTTGTTGTTTATTTTTGACATTTTTCGAACGAATTTCTTAGTTTATCGCCTTAAATAACTTAATTTAAAGTTATTGTATAAAATAAATGGTATAAATATGCGCGATGCATTTAAGAGAAACAATTAAAACGACAACCAAAAATTTTATTTTGCTGCAATGGGGTATAAATTATTTGATAGTTTATGAATTGTGATGTGTGTATAAAACCGAATATTATGTATTTGTAATCCCCAGACACACGTTAATTGAAATAAAGCCCCAACAAAGTAGAGATTATAAACAAAAAATACAAAACAACAGAAAGTATCGCACATCATCTAAAAAACTGTCAACAAAAAAAAACAGTTTTGAGATAAATGCATTTTAAATTGCTAATGCTACTGTGATGCTGAGATTATTCATTATTAGCTTTATAAAATAAATAATCTCAGCATCACAGTAGCGTTAGCAAGTTAAAATGCATTTATCTCAAAACTGTTTTTTGTGTTATACGACATTTTTTAGAGGATGTGCGATATGACTTCAATGACAACCGTAGACAAATTTTTTGAGCAAAAGTTGGTAGAAAAAAGCCAGATTTTTTTTTATCTCGGTCCGTGAACACACTCTGAGAGATAAAAATCGTTGAGAAGTTGAGAATAAAAAACGTTTATGTGCATATAAAGCATAAAGCAAAACTTGTAAAATATGTACACACACACCTCAATTTCTCTTTTGTCCTTTATTTTGTTTTGTGTTTTACATTATGCACTCAAATTTTACATAATCTATTTTAGTTTTGTAGAGGACAATCGGGCAAAAAAATATTGTTTACAAATAGTATTCACGAGTTTTTTTAATTAATTTACCCACAAATCCTATAAAAAACAAATAACATATGATCGTAAAAAAATCCGTTTGATTTTCAGTTTTTGTTTAGGTTAGTGATAATATATAATTTGGAAAGAGTTGAACTATGTACATGACGTGTATTGTAAATTGAATTTAATTGAGTAAAGGTAAGCGAACTAATATTTATTAATATGTATGTAAAGCAATTAATAAACAAATTAGCAACGTGTAATTAATTTTAAATGTCATAAAAAACAAAAAGCGATATCACTTGAAAAAAAATTGAAAATACTCCAGGATGCCGAAAAGAAAACACAAACTTACGAGGAAATAGGCATAAAATATGGGATTGCCAAAAGTTCGGTTACCACCAATATAATCATGAACAAGGACAGATATCTCTAATCGCCATTCAATAAAAGTAGAGAAAAGCTACCAAAAGGGAACTTTACTGACGTCGAGGAAGCTCTCTTAAAATGGTTTCAAATTCAGCGGCATAATAATATACCGATCAGCGGAATAATTTTGAAAATAAATGCTTTAGAATTTGCAGCTAAATTATCAATTCAAAATTACAAAGCCAATACCGGTTGGCTGGATGGCTTTAAAAAGCGAAATAAAATTATTTTTAAATCTGTAGTAGGCGAAAAGGCTTCATCATCTTCAACCGGAGCATCTGAATGGGTGCAACATAAACTTCCGGCATTATTAAAACAGTACAATAAAAATGATATTTTTAATATGGATGAGACCGGATTGTTTTTTAAACTGCTCCCGGATAAAACAATGGCATATAAGAATTCTGAATGTACCGGAGGGAAGAAAAGCGGAGAACGAATAACCGTACTAGTTGGATCGAATATGTCTGGAACTGAAAAGCTGCCAATTCTAGTAATCGGAAAATACCAAAAACCACGATGTTTCAAGAATATCAACACTATGCCAGTTATGTACAAAGGAAATTCAAAGGCATGGATGACCTTTACAGAGTGGGACGGCTATTTAAAATATCTTGATCAATTGTTTTATAAACAAAACCGAAAAGTTTTAATCACTGCAGATAATTGCCCGTCACATTTGGAGGTTTCTGGATTAAAATCTATTAAAATATATTTTTTGCCGCCAAATACAACTTCGTTAATTCAACCGATGGACCAAGGGATTATCCAGAATTTTAAAATTCATTATCGACGGCTTTTAATCAAGAAAATTATAAATGAAATTGATCAGGGTAATGATATCCCAAAAATCAACCATATGGATGCTTGTCATTTTACAAAGCTGGCGTGGGAGATAGTACTTCCTACTACAATAGAGAATTGTTTCAATAAAGCATGGGAAATTACGGCAGATTGTGAAGTAATCGACACTCTGGATAATAACATAACCAGCATAGCTCAAGACATTCGCAATCAATATTGGGATAATCCAGCCATTAACGCTCTAGCTACCGATATTCAATTAGATGATTACTTAGGATACGACGGAAATTTATTAATCTCTGAGCCTGTTACAGAACAAGCAATCTTAGATTCTTTACAAATTCCATCAGCCCACTTAGAAGACGTATCTTACGATAAAAGTGATGACGAAATTCCACCAATTCCATCAATGGCGCAAATAGCGAATAGCCTAACAAGCTGCAAACAATTTTTTAGTTCTCAATTCAATTGCGAAAAAGAATTGCAATATGTGTACAACCTAGAACGTAAGCTAAATGACCTTAACACCAAATCTTTAAATCAAACTGAAATAACAGATTATTTTAAAACTTAAAAATGCAATTTTTGAAATGAATTTTTGAATTCAATATTTTTTTATAGTCTACCATTACATGAACTGCAAAGTGAATTCCGTATGTATGTATATACATACCTAATTGAAATAGATGTACAATTTTTTATTTAAATAAATATTTATAAAAATCAAACTTAATTGTTTTTTTAATTTTTTGGATATAAAGAACTTCTCATTTTAAAATCTCGATATAGCGAAGCTTTAATATAACGGTTCTTCCATATAACGAACAAGATTTTTGGTCCTTTGAAGTTCATTATAAACAATATCGACTGTATATCCATAATAGAGTAAAATTTCGATGTGCGCATTTAAGCTTCTTCGACGCATTTGCAATTACGCATCCATTTCCATGCATTTGAAGGAGTCATTACTGATCATGTATTCCATATATCTCGTGGATTTGAGAACAAATCCACTCGTAGTTATATTGTTAGACAAGTCCTCTTTGTGCAAACTACTATCTTAGCGCAAGAGTGACAAGTGCTCCACTAAACTAGCAGACGTGATCAACAAGCCAACGAGGATGTGGAATCACCCATAGCAATAAATTCCACTCGCTTCCTTCCGTCCTGTTGATTACCAGGAGAAACGCAGCAACAGCGCTGAATCCAGAAACTGAGGTTCGGCTAGTTGGATTTTCTGTTTCATGAATGCTGTTTTTCCAAAGCCCAATTTTTTGGATGAAGACGCAGTGTGAGATTATGAATTTTACAATATGGTTCAGTTGAAGATACGGTAAATCAAAGACAGCGAAACCGCAGATAGAAGCAGTGGTTTAAGAAAGTGGCGAAGTAATTATCGGTGCTATGCCGAATTCGCAACAAAATCGATGGATAGTTAACATGTCGATTATAGAATTGGCAGGAGCCGATCGATTGCAGATTGAAAACTATGTACCTATAAAAAACATAAAACAAAATTTTAAATCATAGTATCATAGAAATTTCTTTAGATTTTTCTACAATTACGGCGAAAGAATAAAAAACGACATGTATGGAAATCAATACCAATTTTCTTGGCTACTTTGATTTATAGCAATTGTTTTCCATTTTATTTATATGTATTTTTCAATCCCAATCGATCCGCTCTATAATCGATGCATAAAACTTTTCAGTTAAATTAGGTCATAAAATATGGAACTTGGATTTTGGAAGGTTTAGAAAGCTTATTTAATGGCAATATTTACAGTGCTGTGCAAAAAAAATTGGGCAAACATATTTTATTGCAAATTGGAGTCTTTTTTTGATAAAATTGCAAAACTTTTGAACGCAAATGGTTTATTGTTTCGTTTTAAAGACATGTATGACGTAGTAATTTTATGAAAAAAAAAATTTACCTAATAAAAACAAAAGGCGGTCCACCAAAATATTAATATTAAAGATAGAACTTCTATAAATCAATAAAAAACGAAAAAAAAACTAAAAAAATAGGTGTTTAATTTATTTCATTACTTTAACTCCAATCAACGTATTTTAATATTTTGGCATTTTTCGGGGTTTTGTCCCTAAATTGCAGGTAATTTTTTTTCCTAAATTTACGTCATACTTGTCTTTAAAATGAAACAATAAGCCAATTGCGTTCAAAAGTTTTGTAATTTTATCAAAAAACGACTCCAATTTGCAATAAAATATGTTTGCCCAATTTTTTTTGCACAGCACTGTATATTTAAAGCATTTATTTGGTTTGACATTTCGCGACTGGGGAAATTGCAAAATGAAAGGGAAGGAAATCAAGGAAATACGGATTTAAAATTGAATTTAAGTTTTATTGCTGTTCGGCCATGTTGATTCGGTACCAGTCTTTTGTACATTTCCCAACCGTAATTTACATTTGGACAAATAGTTTGTTCTGTAAGCAGGAAACCAAACTTTTAACAGAACTTACAATTATAACAAAAGATGGGTATGGGATGGTGAGGGGTTTTGGCTGATAGGTTGAGTCGATTGATACGATCGACTATACGTTTGTTTCTGGACTATTGCTGTGATATTTGACTCATTGGCCTGGTTTTCGCTGTCAATTGGATCGTGTAACGGGGTTTTACAGTATTGTACCAACGACGGTCGTAAATTTTCGAATGGTATGTTCGTAATCCTGAGTACAAATTTTTCGCACTTACTTTAATTTTACTTTTCTTAGCTGGAGTGGCTTGTAAGCGATATGCAGGCTTCAAAACTTATAGCGGTGTTCTTGGGTTTTTATGATTTAATTGATACACTCGCTAGATTTATATTTTATATAAACTATTTATTTATTTATTAATTAATATGTCACGATAAATATTATTATAATTTTAGTCCACAAATATGGTGTGAACGATTGTTCGGCACTCTTCACTTTTATTTTATGTAAGAGACTGTGTCTCTGTGATTTCTAAAACACGACTTGTTCTTACTCGTTTCTTAATTTCCTTTCGCGTCTTCCCGACATTAATTCTCGATATTAATCGATAATCGATTAATATCGAGATTCGCAAATATAGATGGCGAAATAGCTATACTCAGCAAAACGAGCAATGCCTCGTAATTAAGCGGCGCGGTGTATAAATAGTTTTGCTACGAGGAGTGCCACGAAGTAAAAATGATTTTGAGCTGCTACATCACTCCCCTCCTGGATCGAAAACCGTAGTGTTTTAAATTGAAAGTGACCGTTTTTCGAACACTACGATTTTCGACTGGGTTGACCACAAGTATTCCGTACGCTGGCTTAAGCCTGTCGATGCCAATTGTTGTGGATTTTCCATCTATATCCACAACAAAGAATTTGCGCAATTTGCGGGTCACTGGATAAGGTCCGGATTACGGTGTACTCAATGGACCTCTGACTTTATCCACACGTATGAATACGTGTGAACAGGTTTCCAGATTTTTGCGAATGTACGTTGCCTGTTCAGGTGGATGTCTTGTGTCCGTAGGAACTAATCTTCTCATGGTGGTACGAAGCTGATTCACGAAATCCGAAGTATCTGTGTTTGGGTTCGAATTTTGATCGTTGATGAAGAATTCACCGGGAACCTAGATGTTTTGACCATATACTAGCTCTGCTGGTGTGCAGTTGAGTTCTTCCTTGACGGAGGTTAGAATACCCAATAGAATCGTTGGAAGTTCTGAACTCCAATGGGATGTAATACATCGAGCTGTTAAGGCGGATTTTAGTTGCCTGTGGAACCGTTCGACAAGACCTGTGTTCCTTGGTCTGTCGTGATGAAGAGTGGGACACCATATCTACAGATATACTCATTGTAGAAGATTTTACTTACGGTTTTTGCGGTCATTTCTCGGATTGGATAAGCTTCTGGCCAACGGGTAAATCGGTCGACTATCGTTAAAATGTAATGATAGCCATTCGATTGGAGCAATGGACCAACCAGGTCCATGTGGATGAGTTCAAACCTGCCACTTGGTAGCTCGAATTTACCAAGTTCTGATTTCGTGTGGCGGTGAACTTTGGACTTTTGACATGGGATACAAGATTTCGCCCAATTGCTTGTATCAGTATTCATTTTTGGCCAGAAGTATTTAGAAGAAATAAGTTTTCGCGTAGCACGGATGCCGGGATGCAATAAGCCATGTAGACTATCGACAATTGTCCGTCGCATGTTGAGAGGAACGTAGGGTCGATTTTTACCTGTTGAAGTCTCACACCAAATTTGCTGCTTGTCTGGTAAGTCGATCCGTTGCAGGTGTACGCTTGATTTCGGTGTGCGTGCTGAAATCAATTTCTGCAATTCGTCGTCGCGTTGTTGTTGTGTAAGTAATTCCTTCGTGTCGAAGGAGAAGACGCTAAGTTCTGTGAGAAGTGTTTCACCAGAACGAGACAAACAGTCGCTCACCACATTGTGTTTACCTTTGATGTGATGAATGTCCTTAGTGAACTGAGCAATGTAGTCGAGATGTCGTAATTGCCGGGGACTACGTTCTGCCTTTGACGCAATAGCTGTTGTGAGAGGTTTATGGTCGGTGAATATAGAGAAATTTCGACCTTCGACGAAATGGCGAAAGTATTTGGTTGCTAGATACATAGCAAGAAGTTCTCTATCGAAAGTAGAGTATTTAATTTCCGCAGGAGAGAGCTTCTTTGAAAAGAACGCTAATGGTTGCCAACATCCTTTGTTGCGTTGTTGTAAGACAGCTCCAACTGCTACATTGGAAGCGTCGGTAGTGAAGTTTCTTCTGTTTTTGCCTTTCTGGAGTAAAGTGGCCATATGCCTGTTAAAAGGCGATAACAGTTCGGCTAATCGTGGTATAAAGCGGAGGTAATAGTTCACCATACCGACGAACTGCTGTATTTGGTGGATTGATGTTGGCTGTGGAAAATTTGAAATGACATCAACTCTGTCTTTCGACGGGAGGATGCCATCTTTCGAAATTGTGTGGCTCAAGAAGTCGAGTGACTTCACGCCGAAAATACATTTCGAACCTTTAATATTAATTCCATATGCGGAGAGACGTTTAAATACTGACTCGAGATGTTCACTGTGTTCCATCTCGGACCGGCTTGCAACGAGGATATCGTCGATATAAGAGTAGACGAAGTCCAGCCCTTTTAACACTTCGCTAAGGAATCGCTGGAATGTCTGGGCTGAGTTACGAAGGCCATACGGCATTCGGGTAAACTCAAAAAGCCCGAAAGGAGTAGTAATCGCTGTTTTGTGAATATCCTCGAGAGCCATGGGAATTTGATGATATGCCCTTACCAGATCTATTTTTGAGAAAATAGTGGCGCCGGCGAGTTTCAACGGGAAACTGTGTATGTGGGGGATAGGATATCTATCTGGGACAGTGACAGTGACAGTGTTTAATTGTCGATAGTCTCCACAAGGGCGCCAGTCCTTGTCTTTCTTTTGCACCATATGTAATGGTGAGGAGACTGGAGATGATGAGGGGCGGCAGATTCTGATGTCTGTCATAAACTGAAATTCTGTTTTAGCAGATTTTAGTTTCGTTGCGTCGAGTTGTCGCGGTTTAGCACAAGGTAACCTACCTTGCGTGATGACGTAGTGGACTACGCTATGCTTCACTGGGAGATGGTAATTCGGTGCCTCAGTGAGCGAGGGGTATTTCTTTAAAAGAGCGCCGTAATCGTTGTTGACGCTGAAATGTTTTGGAGATGGCGTATCAACTTGGGCGATGATTGCGTTCACAGTGAGGGTAGTAAATGAATCAGAAAGTGTTCTGTTCTTTAAATCGACCAAGAGACCATATTTGGACAGAAAGTCAGCACCTATAATAGGCCTGTCTACTGCGGCGATGATGAAGGAATGTGTGATTTAGCGGTTTTCCAAAGACTTGAAATGTTTTGAAGTAGCTTTTCCATGAGCTACCGGTCGGAAACTGCACGGCTTATTACAGTTACGTGCGTGTGAGCCGAAACGACGATGGAAGTAGCAGAGTCCAGATCGAGATGATGATCTGTGTCGGTTATTGAAATTCCGTCTATTGTTTGGCGATCTTCCACGTGAACCAATGTTCAAATTGGCCAGTGTTCGCTGTAGATCTGCCAATTGTTGTTGCGTCTTCCCGACATTAATTCTCGATATTAATCGATAATCGATTAATATCGAGATTCGCCAATGTAGATGGCGAAATAGCTATATTCAGCAAAACGAGCAATGCCTCGTAATTAAGCGGCGCGGTGTATAAATAGTTTTGCTACGAGGAGTGCCACGAAGTGAAAATGATTTTGAGCCGCTACAAACTCCTCGATCCACCCGTCCACCAAATCACAACAACGGTGTAGTACTTGATCATTACTTTCAAATGTAAATGTGTAAAGTTTTTGCTAAAATAGAACTAAACGCATTGACATGCATATTTTATATATTTCTTCTTATCTAAAAGTGGAAAAAAAACAATCTCGAAATTTAAGCGGTATCGATTTTAGATTTCGATAATCCACATAAACGTAATAATTTAATCTGAAAGTATGTAGACATTTAAATCAAAACGTTAAAAACAAAAAATTCTAAACAAAAACATTTACCACCCCTTTTCTTGCATCCTTTCCGAACAATAAGAAATCACGTCACTTTATTATTTCTTATAAATTATTATTTTTCGTGTTTTTATTTCATTTCCATTTTATGTTGTTGTTGTTGCTGTAAAGTTTTCAAATCGATTTGATTCATTGTCGGGCGTTTACAACAATCATAAATTAATAACGATTTCGTTTCTCAACTTTTTTTTTCTATACATTTTAAATAACGTTCTTAAAAGCTCTTTTGATCGATATTCTAATTAATAATAATTTTATTCATGTGTACAGTAGACGTGCCCAATTGGCTGGCCATTTCTGTGTAAAGTGTGTGAATGTAGCAAAGTATTTGGATGGTGCACTGTACCATGCATATATAAATTTATAATTTTTTTTTTTTTAGTTTTAATTTATTGTTACTTTATGTTATTATTGACGTTCACTATATCATTATACTGATTGTCTACAACATATCGTTGTATATAGTTTTTATATATTTAGTTTTTGTACCTAAACCACCTCCCTTTTTTAAGTGATTTATTTGAAAATTGTATACCGTGTATGGATGAATATACGGAAAATTAATATTAATTGATTTTAGTTTTCTTTGGCTTTAATTAGATTTTTTTCTATGCTAGCACTTCTTGAAAATAATTAAAATTTATATCAAACTAAAATCACTGCAGTCATCAACTCGACTACACGAATACACAGACGATGTCTGAAAGTACGAGAGAAACACTCAGCGCACAACTAAATCTAATTGTGATAATTATATATCAAATGATTATCGAAATCTTAGAAAATAACATAAAATATTTCAACCAATCCCATTTCATGAATTTTTTATTTATATTTAATCTTAGTATCTACTTTACTCTCTGTACTATCGGGTTTTGTAATCTAAAAGAAATAAAAAACCAACTGAAAGCGTTTGATTGATGTCTTAAAGGCGTTCCACATTTTTTTCGTTTTCCTTGAGGAGATTTGTTATTTTTTTTTTTTATTTTATTTCTTCTCGATACTTTATTTATTTTCTTATAGCTCGGGTATACACACAATCTCTTCTATATAATATATATAAGATTTGTATCATTTGAGACTATATATTTTATTCAATGACATGAAATCAAAAATAAAGTTATGTATTATGTTGATTCTGCCTCTCTATATCCAACGTCTTGTGAAATTTGTTACCATATATGCATGAAGTCAATTTACTACAATCGAATGTATACCAGGATTTTGAGAAATATGCGAACGATCAAAATTGTTCAAATCAACTTTCCGGTAAATAACATTCTCATAATATTATACAAAAAAAATATTCCAATAAATTACAAACCAAATAAAGATGGACATTCAACAAAACTTCCCTTCGCCTATAATACTCCGAAAAAAAAATTGACTCGAACATGATGATCATGTTCCTCATGTTCCTCGCCATATAAAATAATAAAGATACAAGACAAACCAACAAACAAACAAAAAAAAAATTGAATAAATTTGTCATAAATCCTTCAATAAGGACGACACATGTTCTTAATTTATAGCACAAGAAGAAATCCATAAAAAAAAATTCAATTCAATTTTCAACTTGATATACGAGATGGATGGGATATTAAATGAGAACGAGATTCATACTCGTATTCGGTATATTAAGTATAGAAGGGATGACGATGCGCCATAAAACTACTGAGTTGTCACCAAAACAATATAAGACATAAATTCGTGACGAATTTTTTTTTCGGAATAATAATTTAAATTTGCGTAAAACAACAAATCAAATAAAACATTTTTATGTGTTGGAATATTTAAATGAAGGGAAATTGTTATGATCCCCAACCAACAGCAAAAAATTAATATAGCAACGAAATAAGGGTTATAACACATATAGTTCAAATACTAAACAGTTATGAATCCAATTATGATAGGTCTGGATTAGGTATGATATACATATAATTTTTTTAACACTCGATCTTTAAGTGAGCTTAAGGCGCAACCACGGAATAATTTGCAATATTGCTAATTGTTTATAATTTTATTGTGAAATTTTTATATCACCTGCCGTGCCGGATTGCTCTTGTTATTGGTTGGCATATATGCTATGGAATTTTATTTACTTGTGATAAAATTGTAAGCTATACATTTACATTTTAAGCTCTACATATTTCGTGGTGTCTGTCTCCTTTATATGAAAACGACACTTATCATTTTGAGATTCACAAAAAATGAGTATTACCAGCAAAATAAATAATGCTTACTAAAGTGTCCAATAATCGATTAAATGTTGCGCAATATTGCGATGTTGCACAAACATTTGTAACGAAACTGTTATTAAAGAGTGTGTGGAATTTGCATTCCGTTTGCAGAATCTCCCTATGTTCCTTTATAGTATCGACTGCAGCATTTTTGCCAGCTAGGCTTCGGGGTTGGGTCAGGTTCTTGTCCGTTAAACATAGGGAGCTTGAGATACTGCTAAAAGTGAAACCACAATTTGACAGTATTGGAAGGGAAATGTATGGAATAATCGCTACGGTATTTTGCACAAAACAATGGTGAACGGATAACCTTCAATGTAAGGTCAGTGCTCCTCATCCCCATCTTTCTGTAAAAATGTTTTTTAAAATCCGCTTTCACTAATATTGGGGCTGTCACAAGCAACCGCTTAAGCTCGGGCAGCTAGAGTCGAATTATTCGGTATGAACCTTCTATATCACTCAATCGTCTCCAGGAAGCGTCTAATCTGTTGACCTGTTTGCGGCATTGGGTATTCGGCCACTGCTTGAACTTTGGACGGATCCACTTTGAGGCACCCATGACAAATTACACAACCAAAGTATTTTGTTTCCTTAAGCATGAAGTTACTCTTTTCTACATTTATACTGAGATTCTCTCGCAACAATCTTGTTGTTTCTGATAGTAACATAATTTGTTCGTCAAAAGTCGCCGGAACGACAAGAAAATCGTCGAGATAAACAAATACCTGGTCATGTAATTGATGAGGGATAACCTTGTTCATAAGCCGGACACATCGTCTGGGCAGCATTGCAAAACCCAAATGGCATGACGACGAACTGGTAGAGTGGCCGTCCTTGGACGGTGAAAGTTGTCTTATCCCTTGATCGAGGGGTACCTGCCAAAAGGCATCTTTTGAGTCGACTGAACTAATATATATAGTTTGTTCCAGTCGGCTAAGCCACCCGTCGGCAAGGAGAGCCGAACCTTGCCGTTGACTTTATTCACGACTCTTACTGGGGAGGACCAGGAGCTCTGGCTCTCTTCGATGACACCAAGCACAAGCATTCGAGCAAGCTCTCGATATAGTCCGCTGTTTAATTGGTTGTGCATTCCCAACATCTATCTGATGCACGACCAGATGTGTACGACTCAACCCCAAGTTTTCACTCGATAGAAATTGATTGATTACATTCGTCACAATAGCTTGTTGGCGGTGATCTAAGGTATGTTTATGGACATCAGGTGACAATGGCTGAATGAAAATATGTTCTAGTTTGTTCACCATCATAGGAATCAAACCAAAAGTTTGCCAAAAATGAATACCGAGATAAAGCGGTTGGCTTAATCCATGGAGCGATATGAATGCGGAGAGATTTCGTTTTGCCTCAATAGGAGATTTTCGCAATGAAATGCCTTACTGCTCGTTGCTTTGCCCTACTAGCCGTCAACACTGTTGATGGAAAACTATTAAGATTTAAATTATTGGCACTTAGGAATTCATCTACATTACATCCCAAGACAGACACATTTGCCCCACTATCGAGTCGTCATTTACATGGTATACCTTTGATCAGAACATTAGCGTATGGTCTAGAATCGGTGTTAGTTGAAATAAATAAACCACTTACCACTTTCTGCACGGTTCTTGTCAGCTTGAAATACACCTTGAAAGAACGATTCAACCTGGTTGTTCTGATAGAAGGTGTCCGTGTAGATTTTTAATTTGCCTTTCCTATTGCTTTTTTTATATCAGGTTTCCGCTGCAAGATTTGGTAAGACTGTCGATCCGTGGTGGGTCTTTCTGGGCGGTATATGTTCCTGACTATTTGGGAATTCAGAACCCCAGTATTCGTGAAATCCCTCTTTCCGTTTCCCTGTTGAACATTTTTGCATCGATTACATTGAGACTTTAATAAGTTTAGAGTCCCGCAACCAAAACAAAACCTATGTTTAATTGGATGCATACAATATTTAAAGAAATGTCCAATTGTAAAACAGTTTCAACAGGCATTATGCATTTGTAATTTATAGAAAGATTTCTGTTGACTATATTTGAAACATTCGATTCAGTTGGGATGACTACTGAACACACAGAATCAAAAGGTTATTGCTGCTCAGAAAATGTATTATTAAAGGCACCACCATGCTCACGACCTTGCGTACGTTTGACTGATGACATATCTCAGGAGTCCAACCTAACCGAGTTCAGGTATTCTCCACCGTCACACATCGGTTGATCACTGTTTGCGTCTTTCCATATGGCTGCCCTAATATGATTTTCCGTTTTTCTGATTTTGAAACGTTGAGTCATGCTTCACTGTGGATCTTCCAAACCACTGCGCCGTAAGGTTCCTGATACTCCCAGTATCAATTCAAAGCTCTACCTCTGAGAAAAGCACTAAAATTTGTAGCCAATCTCTGCTCACTTAAACCGTTTTCAATAGCCATACGCTATTGTTAAAAAAACATAATATTCTTTGATTACAGTTTGGTGCAGGCACAGTAGGATCGAAATTTACCGGAATCCTCGTGTTGTTGCTATCGGTGTATTCAAATATGTGGGGGGAGGGGGGCTGATTTAAGGTTGGTTGAGATTGATTTTGCAGATCTTCGGTTGTTAAGATATTGTGGAACTTCCTCAAAGTTTAACTTTTTAATTATTCTGTCAGCGATTACGTCCAATATGGCGTCAAAATTTAATTCGGAGGAAATATTATCGGTCGTTCTTTAGTCAGAATACTGTCCCGGTTGTTTGGAATAATTTGTGTCGTCGGTAAAGTTTTTTTAATGATGTAGTTTGTTACGACTGTGTGGTCGCAACGACGATTTTTGTGTTATTTTATTCACCCCGGTTGTTGTCTTCGCTTTCGTCCATCTTCTCTTATTTTTTTTATTCATCTCGGATGTGTTATGAACGCACTTTCGACGTTTTGTTTTGTGCCCCATCGCGTGGTGGCGCAGAGGTGAGAAAGAATAGGGCAAAGAGAGAGCAATGCGCATCGAGTGTGTGCAAAGTAAAACGTTTTGGAAAAAATGTTTTGTCTTATATGTCTCTCTTTTATACCAACGAAAATTTGATATAAAGGAGAGACAGAGAAGAGAGATTAATTTCTTCTAAAACGTTTTACGAGTTGTGCGGCGCTCGAATTTTTTTTGTATGATGACATTCGAGTTTTGATTTGTGATTAAAGATGGTCGAGTTTTTTTTACTTTGGAGTCGAGTTTTTGGATTGTAAAAAAATTAAAGTTGAGTTTTTTTTTGATGAAAAGTTCGTTTTGAATTTTTGAGGGGCCGCATACACTGCGCTCTTGTTGGTTTAAATAATAAATAATAAAGTTAAATATCGGTGTGACTTGGCCTTTAAATTGTATAATTAACTTTTAAGAACATTACATTTATTTATGTAAATATCTATACAATTTTTTTTTGATTTGGGATAAAAATAATAAAATAAAAATACGTTTGGTTCGTGTAATATAATAAAGAAATACGAAAAATAGTCCAAAACAGTTTGATTGAAGTGAAAAGTTTGTGCAAAGACAACTTAAGTTATTCATCCGTACAATCTAAAAAAATCTAGGTTCGGCCTTCTTCCTAAGAATTATATTGTGTGACCTTAAGGGAAAAGACAAACAGTTTTGGGTGAATTTTCGATGCCGCTATTATTTATTTGTACCAAATATTTAACGTGGGTCACATTTTAGTGAGCCCCGCCATTAATCTACGAGTGCCACCTTTTCAACGATACACCGAATTTGTCCAAGGGGAGCCGTTATTATTTATTAGTTACAATTATTTACGGGCGGTCGACATAGGCGTACCATTCGCAACATAACGGGTGGCCAGGTGAGGCTATTCCAGTTTATTTGGAGATCGGCGAGACAACGCCCAACAGTTTTGGTTATCGGTGGTCTGCCGCAACGGTACGGGTGGCCAACCGGCACCTCGTATTTATTTATTTGGAACGGAGAAAGGCCCCGCAACAATACGGGTGGCCAGCCGGCCAGTTGTATTTATTTTATTTGGTTATCGGTGGTCTGCCGCAACGGTACGGGTGGCCAACCGGCACCTCGTATTTATCTATTTGGAACGGGGAAAGGCCCCGCAACAATACGAGTGGCCAGCCGGCCAGTTGTATTTATTTTATTTGGTATCGGTGAAAGGCACCGCAACTAACGGGTGGCCAACCGGCTATTCGTTTTGGTATCGGGGAGAGGCCCCGCAACCGCAACGGCGCAAGGCCGCAACATTTTTCGTTATAAGGTACAATTTTCTTTTAATTATTTTAATTTTAATTTTTTTTTTGTATTTTCTTATATATTTTAAATTTTTTGTTTTATATACATATATAATAATTTTCCAAAAATTTTTGTAATCGAGCGCCGCACAGCGGGTGCACGCTCGGTACACATTGATCTCTCTCTCTCTCTCGCTATCTCTCCTTCTCTTGTTTTCCTCGGGGGAAGTTGTTTCTTTTGGTTTTCCTTTTTAAAAGAAAAAAAAATAAAATGAAATATTAAGTTTTTTCGGTCGGTATGGTGGGGGCGGAGACTCCCTCTGTTCGGTTTAGTGTTTGCGGTCCCTTGGTGCCCGCATCCAATTTCGTAACCGGGGCTTTGCCCTGTTTGAATTCGAATGGATGCGCGCACCAAGGCACCTCTACCGGTTTATAATTTTGTTGTGTTCGTTCCTCAGTTTCCGGCCGACGAATTTCGGCGGAACTCGGTTTTATTATTATTTGCGTTCCCCTAACTTTCTGTATGATCACGGTGTAAGCCAGGAGCGTCATGCAAGCCTCAAACCCCACCACCTTAGCACTTCTCCCTGAGAACGTAGCCGGCAGAAATCACCGTGGAGGCCTCTGCATGCGCTTATTGAAAATCTGCAGGTTGGCAGTAGCCAGCCTGTAACAAGTTTTAGTGATTAAGGCCTAATAATATTTTTTTTTGTAACTATTGCCAAAGGCTTTATTCTTGAATCTTTCTTTATACGAAACTAACAAGAACTTTTAATACTTAATATCAGTAAGCATTATTATTTTTAAATTATTATTAATTACTTAATCTTAGTGTGTTATAGTTCAACACGCGTGTAATTATTGGATTATAGTTCTTAGTTTATTAAATCTAGAGGATCTGCTCTGTGAAGCCGTCTGTATTTCGGTTGCCTTAGTAGTTCTTTATCTAATTCGTTAGGAGGTTGTGATTCCAGTTTTAGTTGGTATTTTAGACTGTAAGATTTAATTGCCTCTTTAACAGTTTTGATTCCTAGGTCTCTGTGGATACCATATGCCCATACGGGGATTAGGATCGCTTTGTATAGTAGAGCCTTGCAGTCCAGAGAGAAATTCGATTTTCTTTCAATCGACGAGTACATTTTTAAAATTTTTATTTTTAATTGATTGCGTTTTGTTTCAATGTGCTTTTTTCATGTCAGTCTTTTATCGAGTTGAAGACCCAGATATCTGACGTTTGTTTGTTGAGGAAATTATTTAATTTTACGGCCGCTTATGTATGTTTAATCAGTGTGAATGTTACATGTGTTGATTCACATTCATTCGTCCTTATCCGCCAAGTTTTTAACCAATCTTCTATTTTGTGTAGATGTTCTTGTAATTCTCTCGATGCTATTTGACGATTTTTGTGTGAAAATAATATAGCTGTGTCATCAGCAAAAGTTGAAATGACAATTTTTTCAGTTATTGGCAAGTCAGCTGTGAATAACAAGTTTTGCTCAGGTCCCAATACACTACCTTGCGGTACCCCTGCCTTTAACCCGGTTAAATCACTGGTGGCCGTATTTTGTTTCACTTGGAACATCCTTTGGGTCACTTGACCATCTAGTTTCCTTAACAGTGCGTTCGATTCGATAGCCCTCTTTTGTTCTTCCCGTATTGCTTCTCTCAGAGCTTTAATAGCTCTATTTAATTTCCATTTATTCATAGAAGATTGGTGAAGCTGTCATTGGCGCCGAATTGCCAACTTCTCTGACAATAACTTTTGAATGTTACTTGTAAGCTTGTTATTTTTATTTTTTGTCTTGAGTTTTCTATCGTGGCATCAGTGTCTTCTGGTGTACGAAGTGAGACATCCAGATAACAATTTACTATGTTTCTATAGAAAACCCATTTCATAGTTTGTTTGTTAAACGTTGGGGTGGTTCAGTTTTATTGCTTGGGTAATTAG
This sequence comes from Nephrotoma appendiculata, assembly GCA_947310385.1. Classification (NCBI taxonomy): domain Eukaryota; kingdom Metazoa; phylum Arthropoda; class Insecta; order Diptera; family Tipulidae; genus Nephrotoma; species Nephrotoma appendiculata. The sequence continues at coordinate 182,583,203 of OX371224.1, read as the reverse complement.
TGTTACTATTATTGGTGAGTGATCTGGGGCGGAAACATAAAATCCGACCGGAAAAATGAATTGTTAGTAAATATTTCAATGGACAAAAAGTCATAGGTTATGACATAGAAATTCCTGGTGAATATAATTTCGATACCGGAGAAGCTTTTAGAGATGAAAATTTTAAATCCAATAATGTTAAAAAAACTGTACCTTCCAATTTAAACTCTCCATTACCAAAACACACAAAGAAACCTTACTCAATTGCACAGAAAAAAAATAATAAACACTTTAAATTGATGGACTATCAAGTAGAAATTTCTGAGGAGGTATGGAAAAGAATATTTAATCAAAAGGAAAAGAAACTCGATACATATCATTACGCCTATCATATTTCCATTCAATTAATCCAACTATCTGGTTGTTTAATAAAGATTAAGGGTCATGACGTCTCTAAAGATCATTTGACCATTAGAGCCTATTGTGGCCATAAAACTAAAGATCAAACATGCAGAAATTTTAAGTTAGTTAATTCTAACTTGTTGCTGGGGATGTTTGATGTGTATAGCACAACAGAGCCAATTTTTCATCCATATAAAAAATTTCAACACACTTCTAAAGTTCAGAGAGACTTATATAAAGAAAAATTGATCCATAATACAGTGGAAACAGTATCTGAAAATTTAATCAATGAGGAAGATTTAAATTTTTTTGAAAAGACTAATACGGCGAATCAAATAAAGGATAGACGGGTTCTCAACAAAATAAGGTCAGAAAAACTTTTAAGTAACGATAACCATATAGATGATATTGAAGATGTTCATCTTGAAAAGGAAAAAACGGATTTAATTAAGAACGAATCATATATCCAGCAAATAGGTAAAAATCTTTTTTGCGTTACAACATGCAGCAAAAAACAATGCTTAGTTCTTAAAAAATTTAAAGAACATAACCAGGACTTAATTGTTTATTTAGATGCTACAGGTGGGCTGGTTCGGAAGCCTTATGCAAAATCCGTAATGTATTATGCACTAGTTCTTCCTGTAAAATCAAACGATGCCGATACTGCTACACCCTTTCCTATTGGCGACATGATAAGTTCCAGCCATAATACGCGCACCATTGGAAACTGGCTTAGAGAGTATCGTTTATTTGTCAAAGAAACATTAAATAAATGGCCAATGTTCAATACCGTTGTTGTAGATTTTTCATACGCTGAAATTCATTCGGTTTTAGATGCATTTAATCGCATGAATTTGCTAGAGTATTTAAATACAACACATAAATGGGTAACTCAGGTTAAATGTAACAAAACGCCTGCAGAAACGGTTAAAATACATTTATGTTGCTCACACATTTCCCATACAATCGCAAATGATGTAAAAAAATACTACGCAAAGTGTCCTCAGATTCATAAATTTTTGAAAGGAGTTATGGCTTCTCTAATTGTTGCAAAAAATTATGATTGTATTAAGCAAATATGGAATAAATTCACCATTTTATTGCAATCAAAATATATCACTAATGAGGTTAAACTAGCTTTTGACGATTTAACCAGTGTTACAAGCTGGCTACTGCCAGCCTGCAGATATTCACTAAGCGCATGCAGAGGCCTCCACGGTGATGTTTTGCCGGCTACGTTCTCAAGGAGAAGTGCGAAGGGTCGTGGGGTTTGAGGCATGCATGGCTCCTGGCTTACACCGTGATTAATACAGAAATTTAAATATAATGAAAACGCAAATAATAATAATACTCGGATTCCGCCGAAAATCGTTGGCCGGAACCTGAGGAACGAACAGCAGATAATCAAATCTATATATATAAAACAAAGTCTCGTTAGTTACACCATTTATAACTGAAGAACGGCTGGACCGATTTTTATGATTTTTGTTTTGTTGGATTTGACTCCGTTCCGAATAGCATAATAACTATTAAAACATTGGAAAAATTCACCAAAAAAAAAGTTATCAAGAAAATTCATTTTCTCATATATTTAGTACATTTTGTTTTTTTTATTTTGTTCGTCTCAATACAGTGGTGGTTTACAAAAAAAGAAAAGTCGGAAAAACTCAAAAGGGAAGCCCCAAAAATCTAATAAAAAAATCTTTTTTTTTATATGAATTTTGTAGGTGTAGTTTGTATGTGACGAGTGGTGCAGTGGTTAAAGCTGCGGCGCTTGGACTGCAAGGTACTGGATACGAATCCGACTGGAGGCTGCATGCACATTTACCATTTTATTTGTATCCAATTTTTTTTATTTTATCTACTTGGCTATATAATTCATGATGGAAATGGTGGATTATTTTTCTTCGATGCGCCCGGTGGAACTGGCAAGGCATTCCTCATATCATTGATTTTGGCCACTGTTCATGCGAGATCCAATATTGCTGTAGCAGTTGCTCAGCGTTGAAATTGTCGTTAGACCTTCAATCGGCTGAAAACCCGACTTACAACATTGCGAAACATTCAGCAATGGCGAAAGTTTTGGTAGCAGTAAAATCATCATCGATTATGAATGTACAATGGCGCATTTGAAGCATTCAATCGAACTATGAAAGATCTACGCAATGACTCATGATGTTTTGGAGGTGCAACGATTCAACTGTCTGGCGATTTCCGTTAAAAAATACCAGTGATTCCAAGATTGACCGCTGTCGATGAAATAAACGCTTACCTCAAATCATCGACTCTGCGTGGCGCTATGTGATGAAACTTTAGCTGACGACAAACATGCGAGTTGCATTGTTAAACCAGAGACAACCTAACAGAGATATTTCATTCTATGTAAACGTAAAAATTTAAACTGCGAGTTCATTTTCTGTAAATAGCCGCAAACAACCAAAAATATTTTGTTTTTTGGCGTAAACGTATATACGCAGTTTAACGAAAAATAACAGATACAACGATGACATTGGAATTGTCAGAAATATATTTTGTTTTCATTTTTTAGCTCGAACGAAAAATTTAATTTGATTGTCTGTGGTTAAACGATCCTTCTGCCGAATATTTCTTCAAGCAATTGCTTACTATCGGTAATGGCCGTGTTCCAGTCGACGAATCGAACAGATTGATTTCGTTTCCTCAGAACTTTTGGAATTTTGTCTCAACGAAGGACGAGCTCATCAACAAAGTGTTCCCGAACAATATTACTAACCACAAAAATCACAGTTGGGTGAGTGAACGAGTAATTATTGCGGCAAAGAACAAAAATGGGGATCACTTAAATTTCACAATTCAAAATCTAATCGTCGGTCCACTTCATTCCTTCAAATCTATCGACTGTGTGACAAACAAAGACGAATCAACCAACTGTCCAACTGAATTTTTAAACTCATTGGATCTGGCTGGCTTGCCCCGCACAATTTACAAATGAAAGTTGGTGTGTTGCCGGTAATCATCATGCTACGAAACCTGAATCAACCAAAACTATATAACGGAACGCGTTTTATTTTGAGAAATCTCAAGGAAAGTTCAAAGGTGACGAAGTTCTCATTCCGAGAATTCTGATGATCCCAACCGATATGCCATTCGAGTTTAAACGAATTCAATTTTCGATTCGTCTTGCATTCGTCATGACGATCAACAAATCACAAGGCCCATACTTGAGTGTTTGTGGCCTGAATCTAGAAAATGAATGTTTCTCTCAAGGCCAATTGTACATAGCATGTTCACGCGTCGGCAAACGATCCGCTTTGTTCGTTCTCGCACCTGACAATAAAACAAAAAATGTCGTATATCACAAGATGTTTTACTGAAGGGAATCGACCCTATTGCAACCTACTCAGGTTGCTCATAGTTTAAAAGAAGTAGTGCAACAATGCAACGCGAATCATTTCGAATTAATTCAATAAAACGAAATCCTTGCTGCCACGATTACATTCATTTCAATATAATTAAAATATATTTCATTTTGATTGAATTTAATTAATTTGGAGTATTCATTTTATCCGCCCCGGAGGTCTTGGGTTCAATTCCCGGTAGTGACAAGGAAAAAATTGCACGGCTGGTTTAGGATCAATGAATTAATCACTCATTAGTCATTATCCGAAATGAAAATATGATTATTAAACCTCATTTAAGGCGGCCAAATCTCTTGATGGGATATAGTGTCAGAGAGAGAGAGAGAGAGAGAGAGAGAGAGAGAGAGAGAGAGAGAGAGAGAGAGAGAGAGAGAGAGAGAGAGAGAGAGAGAGAGAGAGAGAGAGAGAGAGAGAGAGAGAGAGAGAGAGAGAGAGAGAGAAATTCATCTTATCTTAATAAAAAACTCAATTTAATTAAGCTATAATAACTTTAAACAACATTTATTGATTTTGAGGCGGTACGAAGTTCGCCGGGTCAGCTAGTATAAAATAAAATAAACCAAAAAAAATCGTACCTTAATTAATTAATTTAAAAAAACTAATTGTTGCGGCCTTGCGCGGCCGTTACCGTGTTGGGGCCTCTCCCCTATAGAAAAATGGGTTGCGGCCTTGCGCGGCCGTCATGCCACAAGGGACTCCTGTCCCCCGGACCGTTGCGGCTTGATGTGCCGTTAACTACTTCGGCCTCGACTGGCCGCCAAAATAAAATGGGCGTTGCGGGGCCTTTCCCCGATACCAATAATCAGGCCTTGATCGACCGCTAAATCCACTATTCAACACCGAAAAATGAGGATGGGCGTTGGCTCGCTGATACCACCGTAGATCGATAAAACGTTGAGTTGCAAAGGGCCTCGTTGTCGACCACCCGTTACACTTGCGGTATTGTTCGATACAGTAATACCGCCGTAGTACTCGATATTATTGTTGTATTTAGTTTTTTTATTTATTGCACACAAGTTAACCAGCGTACGATAATCCCTTTATCAAATTCAACTCTAGTGTTAAAACCCACCAGTTTTTCGATCTGCATCCCGTGTTGTTCTTTATGGAAAAACCCCCTTATTAATGGTTTATCGCACTTCTCCCGACGATACACCAATTCGAAATACACACTTTTAGTTTTCCGATTTTTAATTTATTTCAGAAAACAAACTTTAGAAATTTACATTATCAATAAACTAGTTTACAAAAATCGGCTTAGCGTTTTAGCTTCACTCAATATATTACTCGCTAACTATACAACCTTCACAACAATTATTTTAATTTATATTTCTTAAAGTCGACGTCTTTTTAATATTTAAAAAGAAAAAAAAAAAAAATTCGTCCATCTTATATAAGTTTCACCAAAAAAAAAAGACTTTATTGTTAACTACCAAAATTCAACACTCGACGTTATTTTACTTTTTAAAACCAAAACTCGAATGTCATCATACAAAAAAATTCGAGCACCGCACAACTCGTAAAACGTTTTAGAAGAAATTAATCTCTCTTCTCCGTCTCTCCTTTATATCAAATTTTCGTTGGTACAAAAGAGAGACATATAAGAAAAAACATTTTTTCCAAAACGTTTTACTTTGCACACACTCGATGCGCATTGTTCTCTCTTTCTCGTCCTCTCTTCACCTCTGCGCCACCACACGATGGGGAACAAAACAAAACGTCGCGGGTGCGTTCACAGACAAACACAGAGGTGAATAAAAACATAAGAGAAGATGGGCGAAACGAAGACAACAACCGGGGTGAATAAAATAACACAAAAATCGTCGTTGCGACCATACAGTCGTAACACCAGGTTAATCGCGATGAACAATGCAGATACTATGTTAGTTATCGTTGAAAAAACCGAATTAAAAGACTCTGGTAATGAAATACCATTGTCAATAAATGAATTTTCCTCTCCGCTATACAAGCAAAGCCCGTTTTATAAGGATTTAATGGAAATTAGCAATAAAACAAATTTATCCGATCATTCTGACGAAAAAGGTTTGAATAATATTTATAATACGGCTTTTCACGATACGTTTTTAAAGAAATACGCCACAGTTTTACCTTTGTTCACGAGAATACTAAGAAATGGAAATCGTGTAAGTAATGGCCATATCGAAAATTATTTTGCATTTTTGAAAAGGAGATTATCTGCAACGAGTCGTGCCATTGAAGTTGGAAAAATGCCTTTAAAAGTTGGTCGTTTTGTACGGGAACTAAATTTGCGCAATAAAACGGTTTGCAAAGAAGTGATTTATAGTATACCGAAATTTTCAATTCAAAATTTTCCAAATGTCGACAGAATTTCACCTAATAATAGTGACCGAACTCTTTTCGATGTCCAAAAGAGCCAATCCATTTGGAAACGTAAAAATTCTTTTTCATCTCCGATAAGCTCCGGAAAGAGGAAATGTAACAGCAGTTTTGATTTTAATTTTGCAAAATCATACGCGCGTTTAGCAAATAGCGATCAAAACCTCACTGCTATGGCAACATTAAGCCAAAGTTCTAGCACGCCAAGAAGAGTTACCATACCAAAACCTAAATCAGTTTTTAAAAGTGACCAAAATGATAGGATTCCATTAATAAAAAATGGCATTAACACGTGCAGTTTTTTTAATAATACTTGTGCTATTGATTCCACTTACCAAGCGATCGCAATATCAATAAATGGAGATCAAAGCTTTTTAGATAATATTGAAAATGGTCGAACTAAATCATTATTACAGTGCTTATTAAATAATGACATACTTGAAGTGTATTCAATAAGAAAAGAAATATTAGTTCATATATCGGGGTTTAAACCAGACTGTACCACGGAACTTTTTAATGTCTGCAAAGATATATTCGAAAGTTTTCCTAGTATGAAAGTAACCCTTGAGTGCTCCAATTTAAAATGTTTGGAAAAGGAAGAAGAAATGCGACCAGTTTTATATTTGAATAGTGAAACTTACCAGCTACTTGGAATTGCTAACGTTGAGAAGTGTTTAGACGAGGTACCATTTAAGACATGTAAACAGTGTCATCAAGCTATGAAACCAACATCAAAATCATATGGGGAAATAATATGTATTGACACGGAATCACTTGAAAATACATCCGTAAAGTTGTCTGAAATACAAGATATAATAAAACTGAACAATTGTAAATATGAGGTATCGGCTGTTATAAGTTTTAGCAACAATGACCCTGTTACTAAAAACACAAAAACATCGGAAGGCCACTACATTTGCTATGGTGTAGTCAAACACAAATGGGAAAAATATGACGACCTATGTCACTACGTCCCTGTTATACGTAATCCGACTTCTGTGCAGATTAAGCCGCAGATAGTTATGTACCGCAAAATTTAAATGGGCGTGATTTAAACGTGAGGCAAGGGGACTCACGTTAAAGAAGCACCCCATCGTGAGGGGCAAGAGGACTCACGTTAAACAAGCACCTCATCGTGAGAGGCTAGAGGACTCACGTTAAACAAGCACCTCATCGTGAGAGGCTAGAGGACTCACGTTAAACAAGCACCTCATCGTGAGAGGCAAGGGGACTCAAAAGCACCCTTTGTGAGAGGCAAAGGGACTCACGTTAAACAAGCACCTCATCGTGAGAGGCAAGAGGACTCACATTAAACAAGCACCTCATCGTGAGAGGCAAGGGGACTCAAAAGCACCTCATTGTGAGAGGCAAGGGGACTCACGTTAAACAAGCACCTCATCGTGAGAGGCAAGAGGGTTCACGATAAACAAGCACCCTTTGTGAGAGGCAAAGGGACTCACGTTAAACAAGCACCTCATCGTGAGAGGCAAGAGGACTCACATTAAACAAGCACCTCATCGTGAGAGGCAAGAGGGCTCACGTTAAACAAGCACCCTTTGTGAGAGGCAAAGGGACTCACGTTAAACAAGCACCTCATCGTGAGAGGCAAGAGGACTCACATTAAACAAGCACCTCATCGTGAGAGGCAAGAAAACTTACATTAAACAAGCACCTCATCGTGAGAGGCAAGGGGACTCGCATTAAACAAGCACCTCATCGTGAGAGGCAAGAGGACTCACATTAAACAAGCACCTCATCGTGAGAGGCAAGGGGACTCACGTTAAACAAACACCTCATCGTGAATGGCAAGAGGACTCATGTTAAACAAGTACCTCATCATGAGAGGCAAGGGGACTCAAAAGCACCCCATTGTGAGAGACAAGTAGACTCACGTTAAACAAGCACTCCATCGTGAGGGCAAGAGAACTCCGTCTTAGCTCTGATGATAACATGCAAACAAAATTGATATTTAACGTAGAGCTAGTTAATTTGATTTCGTGTTGGTTAAATTACACTTCGTTACTGGCCTCCAGAGCACCAATATGAATCAAGCCAAATTCCATTGGATAGTATAGAATGTCGATACCATACGAGGGCTGCCTTTTATATTTCGGGATTAGAGAACAAAAACAAATATTAATCATCGAAAATCGCTTTATTGTTTTTCAAAATATTCCCCATGAAGATCTATACACTTTTGCATGCGTTTGAACCAATTGTCGAAGCACTTTTTCCACTCTGATTGAGGTATCTCCAAAACATGCATTCTACACGCAGCAACCGCTTCTTCAGCTATCGAAAAACGTTGATCTCTCAGTTTGTTTTTTACCTACGGGAATAAAAAGAAGTCATTTGGTGACAAGTCAGGACTATACGGCGGATGACTCATCAAATCGATGTTTTGAGTGCTCAAAAAAGCAGTTGTTTGAGCCGATGTGTGAGAGCTCGCATTGTCGTGGTGAAGAGTTATTCGTCTTTGGCAGTTGGTTTTCCTGATTTCTTGGAAGACAACTGGCAAACAAATGGTTGTGTACCACTCAGAATTGACTGTTGTCAATTGGCGTTGTTCTAGTGGTACGGTTGCGACATGTCCATTTTTTCCGAAAAAACAGGCGATCATTTGCTTGCAAGTGCTTCGTGCGCGAACAACTTTTGTTGGATTCGGCTCATCTTGAAACAGACGACTGTCATACAGTCGACTGCTGTTTACTTTCGTAAATCCACGATTCATCACCTGTCACTATGTCATAGACGTGTTTTGAAGCACCGCGATCGTATTTTTTGAGCTTTTCTTTCGACCAATCGACACGAGCCTTTTTTGAGCGATTGACAAATTGTGTGGGATCCAACGCGAACAAATTTTTTTGACATTCAAATGTTTATGCAATATTGAATGTATGCTGGTCCCACTAATGCCTAAGGTTGTCTCAATCTCACGATAGGTCACATGACGATCTTGCAATATCAGTTCGCGCACAGCATCAATGGTTTCCGGAACAACAACTGATTCTGGACGACCTTCACGAAATTCGTCTTGGAGTGAACTACGACCTCGATTGAATTCACCATACCATCGATAAACACTGGTCCTTGATGGAGCTTCATCGCCAAAAATTGAATTAAGTTCATCCATGCACTCTTGCTACCTTAATCCACGTCGAAAGTTGTAAAAAATAATCGCACAAAAATGTTCACGATTTAATTCCATTTTTTCGCCGAGATGTTGAGTTAATGAGTACTGTAAACAACACAAATAGCGCTCGAATGTCAAAACGTTCTCAGTACGTATATTCTCAAAAATGTCAAACTTTACGATAGAGCTGTCAGTTGCCAAATTGCAACACTAGGGTTGTCCAATCCCGAAATATAAAGGCAACCCTCGTACATACCGACCAAAACCATCAAAGCTTGCAAGGGGAAAATTTGAAAAAAATTCTGGACCAGAATGAAATTTCGAGATTGAACGAAATTACTATATTAAATTTTGGGCTGGGATAGCATAAAGTTTTAGTGTTACCAGATGAAATTATGTTATTTTTCTGGGATGAAATTCTGGCCTAACTTCAGAAGGGTCCCGTATGCAACAATCTCTTTGAATTTGTTTGTTACTGATAAATTCAAATGGTGATTCCATATGAGCAGAGAGAACCAACCAAAGGCACAATATCTTTGAATTTATTATCTCCCTCTCTCTGGCACTATATCCCATCAAGGGATTTTGCAGCCTCAAATGAGGTTTTATAATCATATTGTCATTTCGGATGATGAGTACTTAATTCATTGATGCTAAACCAGCCAAGAAATTTTTTCGTTGTCACCACCGGGAATCGAACCCGGGAACGCCAGTCGCTGGAGCAAGCATGCTGACCACTTTGAAACAGGTGGTTGTTTGACAAAGGTGGTAACTTATTCGTTAGTGATAAATTGAATTGAAGATTAGATATAACCAGAGTAAACACAACTCGTGTGGGTTCCTCTAGGAATGGCACCAGAAAAATTAAAGCCTACCTGGTAAAATCACAAAATCGCTTACAAAAATAATTTAAAAATAGTATTTTCTGTTCATGATATGGACCTGGGCTGCTCAGGGTAGATCGGAATAACCAAGACCTACCTGCCAATATACGCCACCACTTAGATTTATCTCTAGGATTGACACCAGAGACATTAAAGCCTACCTGGTAAAATCACAAAATCGCTCACAAAAAGAATTATATAACACGGTTTCTTATTCATTAAATAAAACAGCCGTGCAATGATTCATTATATTAATCACGTAGGATTCTTTCATGCTCGTATATATTTACTTATATATATAAGTAAATACATATAAATCAACATTTCCATTTTTTATATATGATAAATAAATGGGTCTCTGAAGGATCATTTACTTAATCCCTAGCTATTCGTCACTAGTGTCATTTATAGCGTTGGGTCCATTAAGAATTTCGCTTTACAAACATTTCTATATTGTTTTTATAAATTTTTATCAATATATTTCAGGGTTATGTTTTAATCCGTTTACATAAAGAAATTATGCACTCATATAGCTTTTCATCACAAATTATTTTATATTTCTCCTAATTAAAGCTTTTAACTTTATAATATTTTTTATATTTTACCGTTTGTTTTAGATTTACTAAGTAATCTGGGTGAAAAACTGCAAGTACTAATTTGAATTATTAGCTTTATGGAGAGTAAATCGTACATTAGTATTGATTGAAATCGTTCGATAAATATACACAGTCAAGGTTTCGATGTTTATTATCGTTAATTATGTTTATAAGAGTGATTCGTGTTACTATAACCAAAACTAAAATTGTGGGCCAGTTTGAAGCATAATATTGAAATGGTTGACTTCGTCAGATTATCGAATGTAGAACGTTACCGTACTGAGTTTATGGATATACAAAACAAAATTCGTTTGCTCGACAATAAAGGAAAACTGGCTTAAGAATTCAAGGAGAATTATTATAAGAGAGCAATACAGATGCAGCAACAAGAATGATAAGATAGATAGATACAGATACTTCTTCAAATGGAAAGTAAAAGGGAGTACCCAAAATAACAATACCCTCGTTTTCCCGAGAGTACACGGAGTGGCAGTCATATTATGACTTATTTTTATCAACTATCTACGACAACCTTCGATTAACTTCATCGCAAAAGGTTCAGTATTTAAATTGTACCCTAAAGTAGAAGCCGTCTAAATCGATATGATCACAAGAATCAATAAAAATTTATGCTACAGTCTACTGTGATAGCACCAAACAGTTCAAAGATTACACGGTGACTCCAATGAAATCCTTCAAGGAATCAAAGCTTTAGAAAAACAGGCTGAATCAAAAGATCAGTGGTTGATTCATATTCTCGTCAATTTGTTGACGAGAATATGAATCAACGAAGACATTAACAACCTAACGTGCTACGAACCATCAAGACAATTGTTTCATTTTCTTGTCAAAAGAATCGATGCACCTGAATCATACAAAAGTGGTGCTGTTACACGTCCTAGGAATTCAGCTAAACCCTTTCCAAAAGCGTAGTATACAGTGTCATGCGATCAATGCTGAGTTTCTTTCTTGTGTCCAGAAGAACAAGACAGGGTATACCAATGTGAAATGTATTGGGTGGTTGGGAAGTTGATTGAGTATAAGTAAGTGTCGATTATCATAATTGTTGTCACATCGCTAAATAGAAGAATTTCCTACGATTGTGTATTTAATTCGAGTGTGCTGAAATAGACCAATAAACGGAACAATCACAATAACACCATTACAATTGAAAAAACCAAAGCTGGTATATTCTTTGATTTACTCTTAAAAGGATAAATCATAACATCAAGCCAATTAGTTATGTAAGAACTACATTTGGTATCGATAATAGCAGGACCAACAGGGACACAAATGACGAACTCTGACAACTTAGACACCCATAATTGAGACAATCCTGGGAATTTGAGTCAATAGATTGCTCAGACTAACAACTCTCGATTTAAGGTACGTTTATCTTTTAACATCCTCCTCAGTTATTAGGAAATTCGTATAGGGCAGCTCAACGAGTGTACACAGTGGAAAGAAAGTAAGGAGATGTATCTGATACCGATGCATTTCACAACAAATTTGTTTAAACCAAGGTCTTACAGTATTTTCGATCTAAAAATCAAACGGCTGGAGCCGAGAACGATCAAAAACTTAGACTCAATTCTAGTATCAACCAATAAGTTCGGCAATAACGCTCGTTTTAGATGTGATTACTGGTTTTACAAGAACTCAGACAGTCGATTTACGACCCGTATTACAATTAATTGTTTTGATTGAGAGTCACCGATGGACTTCAGAGAACTGTGTCTGAGCTAATGATCAGAAATTTAATTGTCTAATTTGCTGATGAATGAATATAACCTTCAATTGACGCCAATTACTCTAGTGCAAAAAATATGTTAACCGAGAGGTGTAACAAACCGAAAATTTTAATATTGGCTGTTGTTTAAACATGAGCACCTTCAAATTTGTAACAGAAATAAAATACTCATACACTTTGTGAAGCGATGAAATATTCTGAGGTCTCAAAGAACTTAGTTAAAAGGCAGAAATTAGACAGGTTTGGTTGGTTTATATATTATTGGACAGTCAAACCAGAATGCACTGAGCTCATGAATCAGATGAAGACGACTATTTGACGTTGGAGACAGTTTGAAGTTCCTGAACTAAAGATGTAATCTCCTTGAAGCTTGCCAACCGGTGTTATGTACTTTACAAAAACCTATTAGCTTCATACGTGTTAGCGGTATCATCTAGACTTCAAAGGAAGAGGATTTACATTTAGAACGCTAAATGTAAATCAAACTCAAACGTTATTACTTATCGCTTTGATTTATATTAAGAATTATTGCAGAAAGCTATAACTTGCAGAAGCTCTACTGGCAGATACCTTATGCGGAGCTGTCTTTTCCAATTGACATAAATGTGATGCTGATGGCAGATATATCGTAAGCTTCCATTCTAAAAAAATCGGAATTTAAGCAACTCATTCAGCTAGGCAATTATCGGGTTATTTTCATGGAGAGGTGGTTTCAACGAGACAAGTCCCTGAAAAGTTTTTATGTATAGCGATTTTGTTATGCGATTTTTGTATAGCGGTACCAAACAGAACACACCTTTCAATATAAGGTTCACTTTGAAGAGTACAAGCTGCCAGATTGTTCTATTTTTATAGCTGTTCAATATACTGCCAGATTGTCCGATTCTTTGGGATGGTAATTTAAATCGATCATAATTCAAATTTCTATGGACACAGTCTTGCAAGACACTTGGCTATTTTAAGTAGCTTCATCCAACATCGACCGACGTGCTAACCGTAAATGCTTTATCACCCTACTTGAGCTCAATTGGTTATTCGAGCTCGAAGTCAAGATGGTTGAAGGTAAAATAATTTCGCAGACGAGATATCAAGATCTAAGCTCAGAGAACCTCTATTACAAAGAGCCCACTTTGATTTCTGAATCCTTTCGTCGACAGTGTGGGATTACTACAGATCTGTTTCAGCAGAGCACTGGAGATATAAATCCTGAGAAACTGGTACATTATTCTTCTTGCTTCGTCGCATTTCTGCCTTGTGAAAAGCAGTGGTTAAATCAGTAAACTAATATAACTCAGATGACCACACAATCATTACTGTATGCCCGTTTCAATGTGAGAGGCACCAATCACGACACTTGAACCAACATTAATCAGCACAAACCACAACAACTACTGAAGTATTTAAATATTTTAGCGGCTTGATGTTTCAATTTAATTATTGAAAATGATACTTGGGAATAAATACAGTTGTTTTATTTTTATATTTGAAATTGTATCAAGTAGTTTTTTCATTCATTTCAATCATTGGTAGCATATTTTATTTTCTGTTCAACTTATAATTCGAGGGACCTATGTGTAAATCGTTCAGAAAACAGCCACACAAGGTAAACAAATTTCAAACGGTCAAAACAAATTAAATAAAGTGCATGAAATGTGTTTTCAAAAATTGTGTGTTTTTGTCTGTGCTTAGTGCTATAGGTAATACTTTAAAAAAGGCTACTAGATAATATTTCAGAAACAATACAAAATGAATTGCTTGTTAGCAGTGAATTAAAGTCGATTTATATTATCGGCGCGGCACAGCACATCTCATATCAAAAAAATATTGTTACATGCATTTACTATGAGAGTATTTATATTATAAGTGCATCTCGGTGCGGTACAGTACAGCGCATATCGTATAATCCAAAAAGAATATTTGAAAACAAAACGCATACGAATAGATACGAAAGCAAACCGAAATATATACAAATAAAATAAACAAATACAACTCTAAAATTTTGAAACAAAGTTTTAGTTGTTTGCTGGCTTTCATACAACGGGTTTGTATAGTATATGTATATAATAATTAATTATATAATTTTCTTATGATAAACAACAACAAATACATGTGCTTATAATAATATTATATTCTATTTTGAGGTTAATTTAAATACATCTGTATATTGAAGTGTTCAAGAAAGAAAATGGATCAAGAAAAATTAATAGATTGTGTAAAGGAATATGATTTCCTGTACAATCAAGCAAATAAATTTTACAGTGACAACGATAAGAAGGATAAAGCCTGACAAGAAATTGGGAAAATTATCAAAAACACAGGTAAATTTAATTAATTATTTGTTTATCTTTATTTCATATTTTGTAGAATATGTATAATATTTTGAGAAGATCAATTAAACCATTCAATAGATCCGGATGTACTACTGAAAAAATTTGTAAACGTATCCCTAACTTCGAAAGAAGCTGAAGTACCGTTACCTCCTTGTAAACGGAGGTCTCTTAGATTATCTCTCAAGCGTTCGCTCTCAGATGGTACCTCAAAATGTTTTGTTTGTATAATGTAATTGTGTAAAATGCGTAAAACGCAAGGCTTTTTCCGAGCTTTGAATTAGCGAATATACCTCCATCACTATTTTTGCCATAAGATCCTATGTCGACAGCAATAAATCTGTAGTTAGCATCTACAAGAGCTAGCAATACTATAGAAAATGTTTTTTTGTAATTAAAATACAAAGATCCGCTATTAAACGGAGCCATAATAGTGACATGTTTGCCGTCTATGGCCCCTATGCAATTAGAGAAATTCCATATATTCCAGATATCATTTGCTATTTTATGCCATGTTTGTTTATTCGGAACTGGCATAAATTCTGATGAAAGTTTCTTGTTTATAGCGTCGCATACTTCAATTACTATTTTTGATACGGTAGCGTGTCCTAGTCGATAACTAAACGCTATGGTTTTGTAGGAGTCGCCAGTACTCAAAAATCTAGAATAAAAAATAATTTTAATACTTTATTAGCGTATGATTTTTTTATTAATTTAATTAAAAATTTTGGATTTTTTTCCAGGACCTGAATGCAAAAAACAGTGGAATAACCTCAGGAATGGTTATCGAAAAGCTGTAAAAAAAATCAAAGAAACCAAAAGTGGCCAAGCTGCAACAAATATAAAAAAATGGAAATTTCAAGAACAGATATCTTTTTTGATTCCCTACATGAAGGAGAGGGAAACGATAACTTCAATAAATATTGATTTGGATAATGAAGTAATGAGTGTGGGTGATTTACCTCCAGCAGAAGAATGCCAAAAATCATATGAACGGTCGAGAAACTCTTCTCCAGACACAACGCCAGTAAAAACGTCGTTCATTAATAAAAGAAAGAACAACGAATCGGCCTCTTCTACACTAATGAAATACATATTACATAATAAAAACCCCGAGGAAACCAACGAGTTGGACTTATTTTTCAAAAGCATGGCAGGAATGGTTAAAAAATTATCTCCATTTAACCAATCGCTAGCCAAATCAAGGGTCTTTGCGATAGTTTCGGAATTGGAGATGGAGGAAATATCGCAACAGGCATTACAACCGATTGCGCCCAAAGGAAGGCCGAGATCACGAATAGTTGATATGGAAGTAATATCGCAACAGATCGCAGAGCCGATTGCAACAAAACCTAGGCCAAGATCACAAATATTTAGCGGTAGTTCGTTGGATAATTGTACGTTACATTCACCATTACCTAGGGCGACATCTTCATATTCCGTACTCGGGTCATCCAAAATAATGAAACCATCATCATCGCTCAAGCGAACGGTGATGGAGGATATATCTCAACAGATATTTAAACCTATTTCGTTTAAATCGCTGACTGTGCCACATGTAACCACAAATAACAGCTCCTCTGATAATTTTATAATGCAGCCACCATCATCTGTTGAAGGGCCAAAACGTTCACCTAATATTGGTACTCATACTATGGTGTCGTCATTACCTTTATTTTTGCAGTACCGAAAACATTATACCATCATCGGCAAATCAGCGATTTTTTTCATCAATTTCTAGTTTTGGAACTCCGGAAGTGTCGCCACAAATAATTTCTCATCTGCAGCCAACACCGTCACCACCACATTTGCATATAAATAATGGGGCGTATAATGAAATAACTGAATTTTATACAGAGTTCTCATCCAGTTTAAGTGATAATGATTCTAAATAATCAAAAATCGTTTTATGATGACATTCATGAATTGTTTTTTTAGAAGTAACGTTAATCATAAAATAAAAGAATATTATTACCTTAAACATACTGCCAATTTTTCTTTTGGACCTATAGCCTTTTTAAATGTTTTTTTTTTTTTTTTTTTTTTTTAAATTTTTTTCGGTCATTTTTGCTTATTTTGAATTTATTTATTTATTTATTTATTATTAATAATAATCATAAAAGTGTAAATGACAACTAATGGATTTAATGTCCTTTAATGTCCTCATTCGCACTTATGAATGGTACAAAACATATATACAGCATATAGTGTCATAGTGACTAAAATTACATTACGCATAATAAACAATAAAATACAAATATATAACAATAACAATATGATTAAATTTAATTAATTAATGATGATTGGTTTTATTAATCACAAATAATCTTTAACTGATGATAGCAGATGAGATTTTATCATTCGTTTAAACATAAAAATATGTACAGCATTCCTAATATTTTCAGGTAATTTATTATAAATATATGGCCCAATAAATGTTAATGATTTTCTGCCATATTCCGTTTTAATTTGGGGGCACTTCAACTGACAGGAACCTCTGGTTGAATAGCCATGACCTCGAAATTCGAATTGTATAGACGCAAGTAAAGATGGGATGTGCAGACACTTAAACATGTAGATCGACACATACATCTCAAAAATTGCTTTAATTGGAAGAATGCCTATAGCAACAGTTCGATAGAGCTCTACAGTAGGAAACAGGTGAGGTAGTTTAAACATTGCTTTACAGCACCTATTTTGTAAAATCTGCAATTTATACAGTTTTTCTTTAACGGCTGAGCCAAAAGTAGAAGAGGCGTATGAGAATCGAGTATGAATAAATGAGAAATAAATTGATTTTAACACATGTTGTGGAACAAAATCAGCCAGTTTTCTAATCAAGCAAATAAAAGGGCAAACTTTAATACAAATAGAATTAATATGGTCATCCCACGTCATATGCTTGTCGAGTGTTACGCCAAGGTACTTGAATTTGTCTACTCGCTCTATGGTGCAATTTGCAACTTGAAGTGGTGGTAAATCAATGTGCCGTAGGCGTGGGGAGGGAAAAATTATATATTTCGTTTTGTTAAAATTTACTGATATTTTGTTCAGATTCAGAAAATCTAAAAGTAAAATAATATCATCCCTCATTTGTGACATTGCTACCTGACAAGCCCTGGATTCATAAAAGAGGGCCGTATCGTCAGCAAACATTCTAATATCACCCGTGAGCGGTAATTTGGCCATATCATTTACGTAGATTAAGAATAGCAAAGGACCACACTCCCTTGAGGAACACCACAGTTCACACCTAAAGTGGAGCTTTTAACACCATTTAAAATCACAAACTGCTTTCGATTACTAAGGTAACTTTCTAAAAGTTTGTGTGATAGGCCACGGAAGCCATAAATTTGTAATTTCTGTAGAAGTAAACTGTGATCTATACAATCAAAAGCTTTACGAAGATCAAGAAATAAGCCAGATATATAGTTTTGCCTGTCAAAATTACGATAGATCAAATCAGTAATGTCTGTTAGGGCCAAATCTGTACCAGAACCTTGTCGAAAACCATACTGACGAGAATAGAAAAAATTTGATTTATTTAGAAAATCGATCATCCGATTAGCAATAATTTTTTCTAAAATTTTGTCAAATACAGACAAAACTGAAATTGGACGATAATTATTAACTATTTTGGAGTTTCCAGACTTAAAGATTGGCGTCACTTTAGCAATTTTAAGACAATCAGGGTAAACACCGGTTTCCAAAACTACATTAAATAGATCAGATAGTAATTGTGAAAAGATTGGCGAATAATTCTTTAGAACCACATTACGAATGCTATCGTAACCACCACCTTTTGTATTACTGAGAGTTGAAATTAAATTCGATATTTCGCTGCTGGAAGTGGGCGAAAAGAAACATGAATTAATACTAGGCTCCATAGTGTGAAATTTATTTAAATCATCTGAGTCTGGGCCAGAACTATTTGCTGGTACAGAAGAATCAACAAAGTTAACAAAACTGCGATTAAATATATTAACAATAGCAACAAGATCATGATACTCAACTTCATTAGAAATAACGAAGTCGATCCTATCATTAGAGTTATTTTCCATGAAATGATTTAACTGTTTCCAGATTTCTTTTTGGCTCAAATTATTAAATAAATTGTTAAAATAACGCTTCTTTGCAAAATATTTTCCATTTTTGATCTTCCTATTTAGCAAATCTAATTCATGTTTCAGTGCTAAATTAGTACTGTTCCTTTTAAAACGTTTCAATGTACGGTTTTTAAGTTTAATTAAATCCCAGAGATCAAGAGTCATCCAAGGACAAACATTTGCATTTTTAATTTTTACATTTAATTCCTTCAATACGGAAAACTGTAGAACAAGTTTATTATACATATCAAACATCCGTTCAAGAGTAGATTCAGGATTTCTGATGTCAAATACGGTAATCATTAAAAAATATTTAAAGGACTGATTAACCTTTTTGTAATTAACGTGTCTTTTCGTTAGTGTCCGAGTAAAATATTTAGGCTTGAAGCGAAATTTAGAGAGTACAAAACTATGATCATTTATGTCGGCTTCAATGGTAAAATTCCGAACTTGCTCAATATTATGAAAGCTACTTACAGAGTGGTCTAAAATATTACGGCTCACAGGTCTAGTAAAGAAAGTATTTGTAACAATCATTCCATGAGCGAGCAAAGTTGTGTTATATTCTGAGATTAAGGTAAAATTTTTATTAACAGGTATGTTAATGTCACCAACTAAAATAAAATCGTGAGTAGATTTATAGTTTCGGAGAAGTTGTTCTAGAAAATCAAGAAACGATGCACTGTCTGAATTCGGAGGCCTATATATTCCGCATATCTTCGTTAGATTAAGCTGCAAAAGTTGAATGCATATATATTGGAATGTTAAAGAACCGTCATCTATACTTATCATGGAGTATGGAATGTCATTCCTAATGAACATAGCAATGCCACCACCAGTTCTATCATCCCTACAAGAGAAAATACTTACGTAGTCTCTAATGTTATAAAAAAATTTATTAGAACTTTGAACAAATGTTTCCGAAACAACTACAATATGTATATCAGTTTTAAGACTCTCTATAAAAAGTAATAACTTATCGAACTTAGCTAGATCGTTCATACCCCAAATATTGATTTGAAGTATATTTAGATTAACATAATTTGAACATGATACATCAATATTTGCCGAATAATCATTAACATTAACAATGTTGTATCCTGCTTTCGTATTGAATTTTCTATTTTTTCTAACAACACATGGAAATCGTACTGCGGCATTCTAAAATACTGATAAAACTTTTGTTCATCGTCCATCAATTGTGGAAATATCGTCCAAAATTCGCCCTCGGTCTGCCTTTTCTTTAACATTTTGTGTACCGCGAAACGACGATGACGGCAATGACGATTCTGCTCTTCCTCTTCTTCATCCAGCAAAAGAGCCATCATACAGACATCTTTTATGTGGGAGTTAGAAAACATTTTCCGTTTATTGATGTTTTAAATAACACTTATAATATATATATAATATGAATAATGATGAACTTTACACAAAAAATATTTAAAATTTCCACGTGATTTAATCGCATTTACAGATGTATATTCGACGATTAAAGAACACATACTAAATATTTTATTCTTGTATTTTACGCTCTATTCTATCTATCCATTTCCATCGTAGAATGCTAGATACGAACGCAGACCGGATTAAATACGAACTCAATATATGAGCTGAACCGAGCTGATAATATAAATCGTTGAGGCATGAGACGATGCATGACTGTGCTGTGCCGCGCCGATAATATAAATCGACCTTTAGTCTTTCCCCACATTGCTCTTTGCAACAAAACTCAAGCAGCACTTGCTGTTCCACGCGAAACTCAAGTGTGGCTCGTGTATATTTTATATTTGATGCTTGAGTGAAACCGATAGAAGAAACAAAAAATAAAAATTTTAAAAATCTAGTAGGCAATGAAACAAAATATAAAATTCTTAACATTTTCTCAGGCGTTTATTTTTTCCCAAAATAATTTTCATGCAAATCGTGTAAAAACAAAACCAATCGGATCCTAAATTTTTTTAATTTTTTCGTTTGTGTCAGTGAATATACAACAGGAGCTGCTCATACAATTATTGCTGGAAACGTGCTGCAAAAACCCAACTTTAAAATTTTATTTATATAGGTGAAGAGGTAAGTGCTGCCACAATGTGTGGCGCAGCACAATCACTGTTAGTACTGAAAAATGTATTTCAAGATAATTGAAGAAACAAAAGTATAATTAGTATTTTATACAACAGTCATGAACAAAATACTTTTAGAGACGCTGTCAATCGATGATTTTACGACTGAATTACTCTAAACTTCTAATGTCCCAGGATATTCTAGGTTATAAGTATTCACATTAAATTTAGCGGTGTGCAAATTCCTTGCTCTATAAAATATTATCTAAATAACTTTAGCTCGTAGCTATTTAAAAAAAAATGTCTCTAACCATTAAATATGGGGTCGGCAGCATAGTAGTAACGTATAACTAGCTGCTGCTAATAAATTTAATCAGACAACACAAATTTGTTCCCTTTAGGTATCTGTTTTATAATAAAGCCCCATACTTTTCTAGCACATTGTATAGTGATTGTCTTTGCACCTCACTCAGCCACATAACATTATCATATAAACATTTTCCAAAAATATGTACTTATGTACACCATTTTATCACTTTCCTTAGGTCAGACTGTCTGTAGTAAATGTGTAGTCGTATATATGTATCTGTATTGTGTATGCGCTTTATTTTTTAATGTCACTGATAAATCATTTTTATGTTCGTGGTAAATCAAGGAGTGTTGTCTCCTTTTTCCACCGCGCTTTATTCTGCACGTTATAGAGATGCTATATAGAAATCCTCCATCTATTGTGTCTGTTTTTATTTAATACGTATAAGAATTTTTCCTATTTATTTTCTTCCTCCTCTGCACTGTGTGTTTTTGTTATGGTAGCATACATACTAGGAGTCACTAATGGTCTTATGCAGTAAAGTGAGAAAATTTTCCAGTTTTTCCATGGAAAACAATTTAGCTTTACAATTTTGTTGTTTTTATTTTATTTTTATTTTTATTATTATACTTAACACTTTCAAGATAAATTTTGAACTGTATTTTTTCGAAAACAAGGTTTATAACGAATTGTTCCTTTGTATTTTATTTTAATGAGATATTTTTTTACAAAATATTAAATTTCATCTCAAATCGGAACTAGTCGCTAATTTTAAAATCAAATGTTATTGTCATAAACTTCGAATAAATTTGTAAAATGCAAAATTTCTGAATTCGGTTTTCCTTATTTGATATTAAATCTTGATTTTTATCCGTGTGTAATACTTCTTTATTCAGAGGGAGACAGAGAGTCAGAGGAAGTTTGTATAAAATTCACACACCCCGTTGGTTTAATTCGCTTTAGAGGAAAATAAAAATATAATTCATACCAGTAATGTATTTTTCATCTTATCAAGTGATGCGAATGATTTTCCATATAGAGTGCGTGCAAGGCCGATAGATCAACGGACACCAAGAGAAATTTTTGCATTGAACCATGATTTTAATTATCTTTCGAGGATTAACTGGCCTTAATTTTAAACAAAAGGAAAATAATAACGAAGACTACATACTCGCCATTTACACATTTTAGTTGTAACTGTTGCAACGTTCGTATAAATTGGTAAGTTTAAAATAATAATTTAAGTTTAACTTTTGTTATTTTTGTTTCGGAATTAAAAATAAGGTCCAGCCATAAGAAATTACCAAAAATAACCCAACAACATTTTATGGCTTTACAGTAAAGTCATTATTTCCATACTCTTATGTGGTACTTCGCTTAAAAGGTCATGAATCGTACAAACAATTGGACGATTACGAGGGCTGCCTTTTATATTTCGGGATTAGAGAACAAAAACAAATATTAATCATCGAAAATCGTTTTTCAAAATATTCCCCATGAAGATCTATACACTTTTGCATGCGTTTGAATCAATTGTCGAAGCACTTTTTCCACTCTGATTGAGGTATCTCCAAAACATGCATTCTGAACGCAGCAACCGCTTCTTCAGGTGTCGAAAAACGTTGATCTCTCAGTTTGTTTTTTACCTACGGGAATAAAAAGAAGTCATTTGGTGACAAGTCAGGACTATACGGTGGATGACTCATCAAATCGATGTTTTGAGTATTCAAAAATGCAGTTGTTTGAGCCGATGTGTGAGAGCTCGCATTGTCGTGGTGAAGAGTGATCCGTCTTCGGCAGTTGGTTTTCCTGATTTCTTGGAAGACAACTGGCAAACAAATGGTTGTGAACCACTCAGAATTGACTGTCAATTGGCGTTGTTCTAGTGGTGCGGTTGCGACATGTCCATTTTTTCCGAAAAAACAAGCGATCATTTGCTTGCAAGTGCTTCGTGCGCGAACAACTTTTGTTGGATTCGGCTCATCTTGAAACAGACGACTGTCATACAGTCGACTGCTGTTTACTTTCGTAAATCCACGATTCATCACCTGTCACTATGTCATAGACGTGTTTTGAAGCACCGCGATCGTATTTTTTGAGCTTTTCTTTCGACCAATCGACACGAGCCTTTTTTTGAGTGATTGACAAATTGTGTGGGACCCAATGCGAACAAATTTTTTTGACATTCAAATGTTTATGCAATATTGAATGTATGCTGGTCTCACTAATGCCTAAGGTTGTCTCAATCTCACGATAGGTCACATGACGATCTTGCAATATCAGTTCGCGCACAGCATCAATGGTTTCCGGAACAGCAACTGATTCTGGACGACCTTCACGAAATTCGTCTTGGAGTGAACTACGACCTCGATTGAATTCACCATACCACCGATAAACACTGGTCCTTGATGGAGCTTCATCGCCAAAAATTGAATTAAGTTCATCCATGCATACTCTTGCTGCCTGAATCCATGTCGAAAGTTGTAAAAAAAATCGCACGAAAATGTTCACGATTTAATTCCATTTTTTCACCGAGATGTTGAGTTAATGAGTACTGTAAACAACAAAAATAGCGCTCGAATGTCAAAACGTTCTGAGTACGTATAGTCTCAAAAATGTCAAACTTTACGATAGAGCTGTCAGTTGCCAGATTGCAACACTAGGGTTGTCCAATCCCGAAATATAAAAGGCAACTCTCGTAGTTTTGTTCATGAATCAACCTTGTTGGGGCTGAAGCATTTCAGTTCTTCAAACTACCGCTAGACAAATTTATTTGGTTCCGATATAATCATATGCCATATCGTTAGAAAAGTTCAGACTACACAGTTCACAAATCCAGTATTTTGGCGTTGGTAGCTAATTATTAATTTATTATAGCATATAAAATGTTCACAAGCAAGAAGTAATATCGAATCTGTTTTCCTTAATTTTTAATTACATTTGGCTAAATGCAATACCCTTCTTTTAGAGCGCTACGAGTATCGACTGAGCTGCGTTCACAGTTATTTTGTGAACGGAACCTATAATAGAATTTTGATCTTACTTTGAATTTGAATCATTTTTTTATGTAGGATATATTGTATCAATGTGCAGTTGAAATTCATATAAGTTAATTAATTGAATTGCTACATTACCCTCCTCTCCCATAAGTTTGAAAAATGTTGAAAACGTGAGCTATTTAGGAATTGATTCGTATGGATTTGTATTGTTACAAATTTGGTCTGTCAAATCCAGTTCGTTTCACTGGATTCTTGAAAGTACTGAAAATAATTTTCCAAATACTTACTTAACATTACAAATACAACAAGAAATAATTTTCACTTCAATCACCACTAATAATTACACAGAATGACTAACTTTTAATCTTCTATATAATTCAACTGTTATAAAACTACATCTAATACTGCAAAAAAAAAACAAAGTTGTCACTAATTTTTATAAATGTCATTGCAGATTACACTATTAAAACCCTCGGCTGACCAATTTACACTGAATTAAAAAACCCAAGGAACCAATCTACACTCAATTGTACCCAATTAGTGAAGTCGTATCTATATGCAGTAAACATATCGTTCCGTAGGCCGGTTTAATCGATCGATATAGAATATGAGTGTTCTGTATTTTTGTTATAGACAAAACAATCGATTTCGTGTAAATATGTCATTTTTGTCGTTGGAACGAGATTTTAACTGATGGGGCGTAATTGATCGATGACTGTGTTGGTTAAAAATCCAGGAGGAAAATGATTTTCAATTGAGCACTTCGATAACTTGATGGTGTGCCCAGAAACCATTTCAGCTGGTGAACACTTAACACTACACATAATTATAGACGAAGGTTGTAGCAATGGTTTGCGCTAATATATCTGTCGAATAGGGACTTAATTTGATGCATCGGTCACGATTTGAACTTAACGCCGTTCAGGGTAAGATGCTTTTGCCCAATTCTGTTTCTAACATTAGAAATTTGACTTAGCATTCGTCTTTTCAGAAAAGATTTTGCGTATCTTTGAATTCTTTACCGGACAATGTGGTGCAGTGGTTAAAGCTTCGGCACTTGGGCCGGGAGGTACTGGGTTCGAATCCCATCAGAGACTAGATACAAATCGAATTTTCATCATCGATTACAATCGGTGATGTTAATAAACACAACTAAGACCCTCTGATGGAGTGTAGAATTCAACGCCGACCCACCGTCCATGTACAGGTTGACATGAAGCTTTCAATATGCAGGTGGTATGCTCTAGTTGTGTGAGTAGGTGAATAGATGAATGGATTAATGATATGGCGTGGTAGGTATCACAATGGGCCAGAAATGGCCTAAATGTCAACCACTGAAACTTAACCACTGAAACCTTGGCTTCTTTGTCAGACCGGGCAACTGTTCTTAAATTAATCCGAGCGTTTCAGCGAGTTCGAAGTGAGTTCGAATCGGCACTTTCAAGTCTTAATAAATATTCTATTTGGCGACCACGGTGTTAGATGGTGAATACAATTTTTGTTATATTGTTTGCACTATAAACGTCCTATCCTTGAATATGTTAACCAGATTTATAAAGCATTGTTCATAGGGGAAATCTGAAAAAAAACTGATTCGATGATTAGCTGGCCAGAAAATTCTATTTAACCTACATTTCATAAGATCTCACTATCAAGGTGAATTTTATAATTAATGAATATTTGGATGACTGTCAAATTTGTGGATTACTTCCCATAAAATCGTTTTAGTTCTATTGGCTAGTACCTGTTCTAAATTTTAGATTGTGGTTTCCTATTAAATCGTTTCGAATTCTGTATCCAAGTTGAATGCGGAATATATAAATTAAGACGTATAACAGGGATATCCATACTTTCGAATTAACATCTATTTCACTGATTTTTGTATTTTGCACATTGCTTCCCACCCCTACGATTGTGGGGCCCTCTAGTGTCAACAACAGGTTTATGTCCGTAACCCCTATATGTTTCAATATGTTTCAAAAATATATTTCTCATTGCAAAGCTGATCGTCACGAGAAGCGGCTTTTGGGTGCCTCCCGAAATAAATAAAAATCCCGGATGTTTCAACAGGTACAACGGAATTATTTCCATTATGCTGATTGACTGACAATACACTATTGTCCTATGCTTTTCGATAATTTCATGAATCTCGAACGACTTTATTCATTTTTAGATTCAATTCTGTGGATAAGACCAATGTCTAAACCATTGCAAGCAACTCCTCAAATGGTCGTTCAAATATCATTGAAACCTTAGATTCCACAATCGTTTTCAAACCGAGATATTGTTAATTTAAAACTCCAAACTATTCCCTCAGATGTATGCTATTTGCGAAAAAACCCACCTATCTATCCGCCATCAAACTTGAATTGATCTTCAAAAAAATCCTCAATACTGACATCTATTAGAAAAATATTTAAATAGGGTAAATTCGGAAATTTTAAAATTAAGAATCTTATAATTTTAATCAAATTTGGTTAAAAGTCAATTAACCATCGGTAATACAGAGAAAGTAATACGGTTTGGCACAAAATATATACATGTGGTAGCACTTAAACGGTTTTAAGTAATAAAAAAACCAAACTAAATACTTTTCGTCTTTATTTATTTATTAGATATGATTCGTATGACGGCACCCAACCAACTTGTCTTCTCCATTTATTCTTTCTATTCACTTTTTCTACACCAATACTAACGAAGTCAATGCAACTTACGGTAATGCCGGTTCGTATGATTAACGCATAGGGTGTTCCTACAATTCGTCCATCTTGGTAAACATCGACTCGATGATTTGCTTCATTTTCGTCTTTTATACGTCTTTCATTCTCTATTCCGTCTTTGAACATCTTTGAACAACATCTTTGAATTGAACCTCTTTTTTTTTAAATAATCATCTTAGTTTTGAAATACACCTTTAATTTGTGTGGCGTCTTGATAAGTACACAACGTCTTGCCTAATAAATGTAAACTAAAATGGTATGTGGCATTATTGATTTTCTTTTCTTAACACCCTTCTTAATATATTGTTGCCTTCGATTTTGGTCTCATCAAGCGGCACTTCATCATTAGTATCATCATCTGTGTCTATTTCGGTTTCTATCAGGGTAGTCTTCCACATTTTTATATATCTGCACTTGTTATAGTTTTCTGTGGACCAGACGAATCACCAATTTTTTCGACGTCGTATCGGTCACTCTAGTCACTTTGTAAGGCCCCATATATTAAGGCAGAATTTTCTGACTTGTTCCAAATTGTGTCTTCTTGATCGCTATGACATCATTTTACCTGTATTTTATTGGCTCTTTCCTTTTTTTATTAAAATTTCTCCTGTTATCTAATTGAATACGCTCTATGCTATTAGCTGCTTCTTTTCGTAATCCGTTTCGTTCCTCGTCAAAACTGTGGGCTATTGCATCTTCAATGGATTCGTTAAGCCGAAGATCCTCTTTAACTCGCATTGATACACCAAATAGTAATTGGAAAGGACTCATTTGTATCGCACGTTGCCAACTAGAATTAATAAAAATTTGAAGCTCATTAACGTATTTGTACCAACCTTCTGGATTCTGCAATGACATCTTTGTTAATGCTGGAATTATTATGCGATGGATTCTTCCCACCTGACCGTTTCCTCTTAGTATACCCGTTGTAATCAATATATGAAAAATATTCTCATTCGAACAATACTTTTAGAAATCATTAGAAGTAAATGCACTACCTCTATCGCTAATTATTCTGGCTGGACTACCAAAATTTATCTTTTGAAGATCAAGCTTTTGGATTACTTCGCTTGTAGATAATGATTTTACGGGATACATCCATACAAATTTTGTGAATCCATCAACTACAATCAATATATAGGTGTACTGTTTCTTGGTTGCCATCATTGGCCCCAAATGATCAACATGATATGTTGACAACGGTAAATCTTCTTTTGGAAGAGGATTGAGAAAACATTCTTGTTTACCCGCCTTTCGTTCGGAAAGGATGCAGGATACACAATTCCGAATAACATTTTGAATTTTGACTAATAATCCAAGGATATAAAATTCTCTTTTTAGCAGCTCCATCGTCTTCTTATACCCAAAGTGACCTCTTTCGTGTGTATCTTTGATTATCTCGTACTGCATTCCCTTAGGGATACACAACATGTTAAACCCATCATCCCTAGTGCGATGTATCACTCCTCCGTATAGACAATAATTCTTGACTGGTCCTTTCTCTAGACACTTTCTCAATATATTTAGGTGTTCATCGGTCTGTTGAGCGATTTTTACTCTCTCTATAAAATCATCAGCTATAACAGCAACTATTGGATACCGGCTCAACGCGTCTGCATGTCTCATTTTGGTGCCACTCCTGTGTTCGATGGTATAATCATAGTCTTGCAGAAGCATCGCCCAACCTGCAATTCGAGGTAATAGCTCTTTTTTCTCCATGGTAGCCTTAAATGCCGCGCAATCCGTTACAATTTTAAATGGTATACCCAGTAGATACACCCGAAACTTCTTCAATGCGCCTACTATGGCTAATACTTCTAGCTCATAGCTATTGTAATTTTCTTGAGCGTTGGTTGTCCGCTTACTGAAGTAATAAACTGGATGGTATGCCTGATCTTCATTTTTTAACTGGAATAATATAGCCCAAACCCAAATTTTGAAGCATCTGTATGTAATTCGGTTGCCCTTTTAGGGCTGAAGATGTGTAGTACTGGTGGATTGGATAAACGATATTGCAGTTCTTTAAACACTTGTTCTTGTTTATGGCCAAAGTCAAACTTTTCATCTTTCTTCAAAAGTTGGTACAGCTAAAAAACTTTGGACACCCTTGATATTTTGTGGTTTAGGAAATTTCATAATCGCTTTGGTTTTGGCAGCAGAAGATTTTATTGTACCATCTGTGATTTCGTAGCCTAGGTACTCGATACGCGTTGACAAAAAGGAACATTTCTTCTACTTGATCAGAAGCCCATAGTCACTTGCCGTCTGGAGAACTTCTTTTAAAATATCAATATTTGATCCGGAATCATGAGTCGGAATGATTATGTCATCCATGTAAACGTTAATTAATCTCTTCTCAACTGATTGCTTGAAAAGCACATGAATAAATCGACTGAACACTGCCGGAGCCGTACACAATCCAAATGGCATAAAAAGGAATTCAAAGTGACCAGACGGAGTGACGAATGAAGTATATTTTATACTTTCTTTATCGACAGGTACATGAAAAACCCCATTCTTTAGATCTAATGTAGTAAACACACGTGCGTCGTATAATTGATCGATTTGATCTTCAATAAAAGGCAAAGGATATCGATCCATCACAATCTTTTTATTTAATCGTCGATAGTCCACACATAACCGTTTTGTACCGTTCTTTTTATTCGCAAGTACAACTGGGCTAGCAAAGTCTGAGTGACTAGGACGAACGATACCATTCCAACACTTGATCTTCGACAATTGTTCTTTCAGCAGGCGCCAATCTCCTGGGTGTTTGGTAAATAGGAATAACACCACTTAAAATTATTCGCATTTGGAAAGGACTTTCTTTGGTTTTTGTTGGTACGTAACCAGTCACCAAACTATTGATTTCGTTGTGGTATTTTGTGTTCCCGATGTCCAAAGTATCTTCTCGGAAGGCG
This sequence comes from Nephrotoma appendiculata, assembly GCA_947310385.1. NCBI lineage: Eukaryota > Metazoa > Arthropoda > Insecta > Diptera > Tipulidae > Nephrotoma > Nephrotoma appendiculata. Next base: position 182,553,260 of record OX371224.1, on the reverse strand, counting down.
CAATAACAAGACGAATAGTTATCGAAAATCTTGCTGATTTTGATTTCATTTTCCCTTAGTTCAATTTTAGTACCATGAAGTACATCATTGCATATAATTACGCTACAGCTTGGCATCTTTTCATCCGGTAAAACATGAACTCGAACATCAAATAATTCCCCATCAACTTCTAAAATACCATCAAACTTACCAGTAGTAATGACCGCTACATTGCCTACTCCCTTAATAGTGGTACCACATCCATTTAGCTTTGGGCATCCCAATTCATCATACGTACTACTGGCCATACATGTGATATCACTGCCGGTATCAATCAATGCTTTAACGTCGTGATTATTTATCTTTACAGATTTAAAGCTCCTGTCGTTGAAAATAACCTTTTCAGAATTCGATATTGCCGCAGAGGTTCGTGTAGTATATGCTGGTATATTTTCAGACTTGGTGGCGTTTTGGTTCGTTTTACCACAATTTGGTGAAATGTGTCCAAACTCATTGCATTTGAAGCATTTTTTACCTTTTCTGCATTGTCGTCCGCTATGTCCTGCAATACCGCAATTATAACACCACATCATGTTGCTTTTCGGTGAATGATTTGTTGATGATTCACCGCTGTGATGCGGTTTACTAGCCTCAGAAGTTTGTTTTGATTTAAATTTTTCGTATACTTCAAGTTTATTTTTAAACTCCTTTACTGACGTTGCCCCGTATAATATTGCTTTATTAATTTGTTTATCCACGATCCCATCAATAATGTATTGGATGATGTCGATATCAGGCATATTTGTTAATGCACCAAGTTCTCGCATTGCCAGGAAATATTCATGTAACGTCTCCTTCGAATTCTTCACTCGCCCTATCATCTTAGAATGAATTTCAGCACTGGTAAATGTCTTCCCAAATTCTTCTCGCAAAAACTGGACTAGATTTTAGGCATTGCTACACTAGATCACCAAGTTAGCTGTATTATAATGTATAGATGTAGTCTAGCACTTACAAAGCACTGAAATATTTAATAGTATTTTTATTTTTTAATTTAAACTTTTAATTATCGGCTAGTTCGACACTTCAATTCACAACACACGCAAAAAAATTTTGTTTTGTAGAACTTTCGATGGACGTGTTTTTAAATCAAAATTTTCTATAACAACTTCCAGCACATTCCAGTTAAAAAAACGGTTCGTCACTTCAATGGTGCCGTTATTATAAAGTTTATCGTGCTATAATTATTATTAGGACAAAACACCACAAAACTTTAATAAACAAAACTTTATCCAATTATTTTGTATACGCAGTGTAATTGCGATCCCGGTTGAGCCCCCAAATTATTTGTGGTAACACTTAAACGATTTTAAGTAATAAAAAAACCAAACTAAATACTTTTCGTCTTTATTTATTTATTAGACATGATTCGTACGACGGCACCCAACTCAACCAACTTGTCTTCTCCATTTATTCTCTCTATTCACTTTTTCTACACCAATACTAACGAAGTCAATGCAACTTACGGTAATGCCGGTTCGTATGATTAACGCATAGGGTGTTCGTACATACATGTGATGTGATTCTATAAATAAAATGATCACCTGCGCATTTTTATAATAATATTGTCCAAAATCACGGCTCCATTCATAAATATGATCTAATTTTGTTAAATTTTAGAACTTGTTTAAAATGTAAACAAATGAAATTTAATCGTGGATCTAGAAAACTAAAAAAGCCATATATTCTACATTGTTTACGAATGGCCTAGATAGATAGGTAGTTTTTTTTACCTTTGCAATCTGTTCTGGGGCCAAGGCTCTCCCAACTCTTTCGCAGTTCGCTTTTCCCGTCCTTATTTTTACGCCGTTGCCAGCCAATTCGAGGGCGTTCGGTTTTCGTACATAGCTCCATAACAGGTGTATTTATAGACAAGGGGTCTTTGTAAAAATATTTCTCAAACGGTTTTACATAATTCTGAAAGAGTACTCGCGCAACAACGTTTCAAGCATTTCTATCGTGTTCCTTTAAATATTAGCGAATTATACTGGTTGAAATTGTTTATTTCTGTACAAAGAGCTGTTTCAGTTCGTTTGTTTAAAATATTCTCGTTTTGTGGCTAGACCCGACATAGAAATTCTTTAAAAAATGTTTACATTCGACGACCACTTAAAAAAAATTTAATAAAAATCCTTATAGTTTATGTACATCATGCTTGGCAACCCCACATCCAACAGCCTTTAGGAATGTTCAGATTTTTGGTTGAGAACAATATCCGTATATTGACGTGAAGCATTTGTCACAAACTGAAAAGCTCCAAAAACTACATGCTCATCTAGAATTAGAGATGACCATGAGGTTTAATTTGATTTAATAACATGAATAGTTTGAAATGTTGTATATATAAACTATGGAATACCCTTTTCTAAAGGTTAATATTAAAATATTAGCTATAAACTAAGTCGATATATTATTACCTCCACTTTGCCCTCGAAGATACACATCATTTGGTTTTATGGTAAACGTGCAAATTTTTAATAGTGAAAAGTATATCTACACATTTTTTGTGTACTTAGTATTAACATAAAATATGTACACATCCTCATGTACTCATCATTTGAAATAATTCAAAATTATGCCGTAGAATTACCCAACCACCCCTTCTTTTAAATGTATAATATTATATTGTTACTCTAAATACATTAATATCTAAGATTCTAGGTATGTAGTAGTGTTACAGCAATAAAACACCCATCATCATCATTTAACTCATAATTTTTTCTGTCTTGAATATTTTTTTTTTTACGATCCTTCACATAAATATTCATCCCCTCGTGCGCACAGTCTTAGCCCTGTCGCAATATTTTTGATTTAGGCGAAACTGAAGTGAAAATACAATAAATAAATATAAATTAGACGTGTTTACGGGAACGGGCGGTATTTAAGTGTGTTTATTAATTTCTTAAAGTGGCTGAGGTATGATACTTTGTTATATGAGATGCTGTTACGTACGAGGTGATATTGAAAATTTCAATCATTTTACTTTGGGTGTAAATATTTATTGTGTGTAGTAGAGGAGAAATTGTGATTATTATTGTTTATATGGCGAACTGAAATAAATTTTTATATTAAATATAGCAGAGATATGCAGGCTCGGTTATATTCGTCGGAGACAGAGGAACTGATATTTATTTCCTATATAGCGGTATATCTGTGCAAAAACGTCTAACCAGGGCACTAAAGAAAATAAGTTTTCTACGTATGTTTTCAAATCATTTCAAAGACCACTACAAATTTTTGATGTCAAAATTAAAAATTTATTTTTGAAACTACTAGAATTATTTAGGAAACACTTCACGTGCTTACACAATCATCCGAAGTTGATCTAAAATCCTAAGAATCATTATAGGTTTTCTTAGGATACATACCCAAATGTTCACTAAATTTCGTAAGCATCCCTAAATTGAAGTTTGATTGTAATGTTTTTATCAATTCTTTCATAAAAACTCGTCATTGCCGGAAATAATTTAAAAAAATTATCTGAACAACTTTTGTAGAAAATTAAATCTGATCAATCAATTCGCCTGATCTTACAGGGGCCGAATTTTTGGTCTAAATCAATATTTTGTCAAAAATAGACATTTCTGCATAAATTTTAAAAATCTGACTGGACCGATTTTGTTGCAAAATTAATTTAGTACCTCTTTTAGTTCGTTGTTGTTGTAAATGATTTATTTGCCAAAATATTTGCAAAAATCAGTCAATTGCAATGCAAAAATCTCTAGGTCAACATTTTTAATATACTAAAATTAGCCGAAAAATATCAATAATGCAGATTTAAACTAATCAAACGAATATGATAACCGAAAATTGTCGGTAACACGTCAATCGAAACCCCAACCGAAAATGTCGATAATACAGACAAAAATTCTATTTCGAAAAGTATTATTACATTAGAAATTTTAATTTTGGTGTTCCTAATACCAACTAAAAAATTCGATTGAATATATTCTACACTCAAAATTTTAAAATTTCTAAAAATTGGCCGTTTAAAGTATCATGAGTGGAAAATGATTTAAATGAAAGGCCTTAATGATGGTCACATCTGGAAAACATTAGCGGCTCTATTCTCGAAATCGGTGGAAATCTTCGCATTCGAATATAATTTGTTTTAAATTTCTTTATATTATCCAAATTTTTCGCCAGCTACTTTAATCATTTTTTCAAATTTGTTTGCCAGTTTTCAATTATTTATTTCCCTACTAAGGGAATAATTCCGCATCGATATACTCAATGGGATTTTTTCTCTCAATAGGGAAATAAATAATAGAAAACTGGCAAACAAATTTGAAAAAATGATTAAAGTAGCCGGCGAAAAATTCGTATAATATAAAGAAATGTAAAGCAAATTAAATTCAAATGCGGGGATTCCCACCGAAAATTGACCGTTTAACGTGTCATGGCTGGAAAATATATTCAAATGAAAGTTCTAAGTGATTTTCACACAAAAAAAAATTCAAATCAATTTTCATGTGGAGAGTCCGGAAAAACTCGTCTGAATACATCCACACACATTTTTTTTGAAAATTTCTATTAATTGACTTTTTAAAGTATCGTGGCTGGAAAATGATTTAAATGAAAGGTCTTAATGAAAACCGCACCTGGAAAATATATCAGGGCATTTTTCATGTGGGGAGTCCGGGAAAACTTGAATAAGTATGTAGCACACTAAAAATTTGAAAATTTCTAAAAATTTACTATTTAAAGTCATAGCTGGAAAAGGTTTCAAATGAAAGGTCTTAATTATGCTCACACCTAGAAACAATTTCAGGTTTATTTTCACGTGAAGAGTTCGCGAAAACTCAATTGAATATATTGTACACACGAAATTTGAAAATTTCAAAAAATTTATCGTTCAAAGTGTTATGGCTGGAAATAAATTTATATGAGGTCTTAATAATGTTCATACCTGGACAAAAATTCAGGTCAATTTCCTTGTGGGGAGTCTGGAAAATTCGTTCCGAAAAATCGTTAGAGCAACTGAGCTGAATAACATTAGAAAGAAACGAAAAGAATTTTTAATTTGATTTTATATGAAAACTAATGGTGTGCATAACACTTAGCACTGTGTTTAACTGTGTAAATAGTAACACATACAAATTTCTGGAATATTCTTATTGGATCCTGCTATATATTTCAGTTATCTATTATTTAGAATAACACTTTTATAAATTATTGTAAAATATATTGCTGCTGAGCTGCTCCTTCCCCTTCCCGCCATCTTAAAAAATTGGAAGTACAATTAGTTCAGAACTATGAGCTATTTATGAGCTCTAGAAATCCATAAACCAAAAATGTTGAGCACTTTGCAGAAATGCAAATAAATGTAGTGGGGAAAGCAAAATCAACGTTGACTCACCGCAAGGGCTCGCCCCCTGTAACGTGCTCCCCAATTATCGAGGTATGGGAAGACGAATCTAATTAATCGTTTTGAAAATAGTGGTTGGGCGCCAGTCTACCTGCACGTTTAGTCCAGCTAGGCTCAGATGTGAGCAGGGCAACATGGGCGACGTTACACCACAAAATACCCCAACAGAAAAGAAACGCGATCACTTGAACACCGCAGCAACTCGCAATTGAATTCACTCAATGCACAACCACGGAACAAATTAGGGAAACAATACATTGGAAAATATATGAAAGAAAAGGATGGCTTTATAACGATGTACTTTGAGTTGCGGAAGTGAAGATCAAGGGGAAGCGGAGCACTTAATAAAATAATAATAATAAAATATAAAAAAAAAACGAAATTTAATTTAATTTAAAAATGAATAAAAAACTTTATTTAAGTAAAATAATTTTTAATGATGCTGGTTGTTGATCAGCTGCTGCTGCTTCTAAACTCCAAAAATGAATAAGAAAGAATTTCAGAATTTTGTATGATTTATATACAAAATTTTGTACTGCAAACTCGATCATAAAAGTTTGATGATCCAGTATTGTTGCATTTGGTAAACAAGACAATAAAAATTTGAATTGCATCCACCAAATCTGGTTTCAGTTGGTTACCAATTTGGTTGGATAATAAACGTGCGTACGCCTATGAACATTATTGCAATGATAAATTTACTTTGTACTAATTGCCACCCCATCATGTTAACTATGCATTAAATGATTGTGTCATGGTTATCACAATCATTTAATGGTGATGAGGGGGCATCTATAATAAGATTTTAACAACTACCGTGCCATCGTTTAATTTAAATATTTTGTGTCTAGATTTTCACCAAATATGATGGTGGCATCTATGATGCAATTGCAATATTGTTCATTTTAATGTTTGGTAACGATCTTGATTGTCATGCAAATCGGTGTGATAATCAAATTTGTTAATTTTGTAATGTGTACAAAATTGTTTTATTGCATGTACCGATTTTGCAATGGAAGACTGTTGTTGCATATTCTTTTGCAATATACTTATTTATACGGAGAATTGTCCGTTAATAAATAATTCAGTCTACGGAGAATTGTCCGTTGGTGATTATTTATATTGTGCGGTGTTTCTTGTAGTTGAAGAAACAGGCCGCTACATCACTCCCTCCTCAGAGAAAAGGTCCTCCTTTTTGTGAGTTTTTGGGTCCACCAGCGATTGTGAATGGAGTTTTGGGAATTGTACTATTATAATGATGTATGATCATTATAATAGTAGCGGTGACGTAATTTATTTACCAGTGAAAATTGTTTGATGATAGTTAATGCGATGTATGATCGTCATACGAAATATATTGTCGATGTCCACCAGCGATTGTGGTTAGAACTATTGAGTTGGAGTTGATTGTTTGAGTTAGGTGAAGTTTGCATTAGCCACAAATGCGGACAGTTTTCTTCACTCCCGATATTTGATCGGGTGAACCCAGTATTCCATAGACTGGTTTGAGTCTATCAATAGAGACAGATTGTTGCTTGTCTCTGATTTGCAAAACAAAGTGCTTACGAAGTCGTCGTATCACTTTGTATGGGCCTTCATATGGTGGTGTGAGGCCAATGCGAACTTTGTCTATTCGTACGAAAACGTAGTCACAAGTTTGCAGTGACTTTGGTACGAATATGTCGCTTTGAATGGTTTTGCGGGTGTCCGTTGGGATGAGTTTGTTCATCGTGGAGCGCAACTGATGTAAGTGAGCGTTCCACAAAAAATTCTGCTGGTAAACATTTTAGGGCGTCTTTAACTGTTGCTTGAATTCCTAACAATATGATTGGGATCTCTGAGCTCCAGTTGACGGTATTTGCACGAGCTTTAAGAGCTGTTTTTAGTTGGCGGTGAAAGCGCTCAACCATACCGTTTGCTTGTGGGTGATAGGCAGTTTTTCGTATTCGATGTGAGCCTAAGAGTTGCATAAGCTCAGCGAATAGTTTTGATTCGAACTGTGTGCCTTGGTCGGTCGTTATGTTGGCCGGAACGCCGAATCTAGAGATGTAGTTTTCGACGAGAGTTTTTGCTATTGTTGTTGCGGAGATGTCTTTTATGCAGTAGGCTTCAGGACACCACGTAAAACGATCAAGGCAAGTTAAAATGTATGAAAATCCATTAGATGGTGGAAATGGTCCCACTATATCTATATGGATGTGCTTAAATCTACCTGGTGGAATTTGAAAATTCCCGTGAGGTGATTTGGTGTGACGTTGGACAACAAGATTTCGCCCATTGGGTTACGTCTTTGTTCATACTAGGCCAAACATATTTTGCAGTGATAAATTTACGAGTTGCTCGTACACTTGCATGTGAAATATTATGCAGAGTGTCGAAAATAGTTCGACGTAATGACTCTGGAATGTACGGGCGATTGTTGCCTGTAGGTATTTCACAATAAACTGTTAAATCGGCTAATGGAAATTTATCTAATTTCCATTTGGAAGTGCGCCGATTTGTAGAACTAGAGAGTAAGTTCTGTAGTTTTTGATCGCTAGCTTGTGCTTTAGCGATTGTTATAATGTCGTAGCGAGTTGCAACGGAGACAAGCTCATGGTCAGAAGTCCGAGAAAGTGTGTCGGCGACCACATTGTCTTTACCTTGTATGTGCTGTATGTCTGTCGTAAATTGCGAGACATAGTCTAAAAATTTTGAGGCGTTTTGGGTTTCTTGAGAAGTGTTTCCAATTGTGAGTGAATTGGGGCAAGTATCTCAGCAAGTTTTGGAATGAATCGGTGGTAGTAGTTTACCATACCGACAAATTGTTGAATTTGCTTAATGTTTTGTGGTGCCGGGAATTCCTTAATTGCATTAATTCGTCCGTCGGACGGCAGAATGTCATTCGGAGTAATTTTATGACTGAGGAAGTCAAGATTGCTTGTCCCAAACACACATTTTGCTGTGTTAATATTGACACCATAATTTGACAATTTTTCGAAGAGTTGTTCTAAATGGAGTAAGTGTTGCTTCTCGTCTCTAGATGCTACGAGAATATCGTCAATATAAACAAAAACGAAATCGAGATCTCTCACGATTTCGTTGATGAAACGCTGGAATGTTTGTGCAGCATTTCTGAGACCAAATGGCATTCGGGTGAATTCGAATAAGCCAAATGGTGTGGTAATTGCGGTTTGATGTATGTCGTCAGGAGCAATTGGGATTAAATGATATGCTCTGACGAGATCTATTTTTGAAAAAATTGAACATCCATGTAATTGCATGGAAAATTTTTGAATGTGGGGAATATGGTAACGGTCAGGATTGACATGCAAATCGGTGTGATAATAAAATTTGTTAATTTTGTAATGTGTACAAAATTGTTTTATTGCATGTACCGATTTTGAATGGGAAGACTGTTTTTGCGTATTTTTTGCAATATGCTTATTTATACGGAGAATTGTCCGTTAATAAATAATTCAGTCTACGGAGAATTATCCGTTTGTGATTATGTATATTGTGTGATGTTTCTTGTAGTTGAAGAAACAGGCCGCTACAACTTACCTGTAAACCTTCGGTACCGATATGCCGCTCTCGTCGATTCCCCGTTGATTTAACTATTTAGCTTGTGGTAGACCACACGCACTGCACAAACGGAATTCGTTTTGTTGCGTCTTGTTACACAGCACCAAATTAAGGCTTTAACAAGCCAACCCCGACTCCCTTCAACTGGTATTATCAATACACTGTATCACAATAAGATGGTAGCACTTTGTTCACCTTACACAACAAATAAAATAAATCACTTTCGCCATAACAAATCACCCAGTTTATTTTATATTGTGTTTTAGTTTGCACACTTTATTTGTAACAAAACTCGATCTTATTTTTGTATATAAGTTTAGATACTTTGTTCATATAAAAATCTATTTTTCACTTACAACATTTATTTTATATCAGACTCTTTCAACAGTTTTTATTCTAAATGATTACAGTATGCAATTAACAATCATCAATAAAATATTATTTTTTATTGCTACTTAATTAAATAATTTTTTTACTAAAACAACAAAAAAAAAACTATAATATGTAGCTACTATCCGCTCGACTTGGCGATCAAAATTTGAATATCATCTCGTCACCTCTTCTTGCCCGTCTTCATCATCAAAACTTCACATTTTGGTGTTGTCGCCCTGCTGCTCAATCATGTCTGGAAACTTCATCTTCCATTGCCGAAATACATTCTCAACGCCACTTCACCCCCTTATGATACTCGTGGGAAGCTTTTACGATTTCAATTATTTTTCTCGCCTAGATGTAGGCTGCATAACGTCTGCATTTATGGTGGGCGCTCATTTGGTTTTATTGATCATAGAAGTAAAAATAAAAATTAATAATTTTATTGTTTTATGATCTGTTGGACAATAAACAAAATTACATCCATGCAATTGCAATCTTCGGCAACAACACATTGGTACAACTGCAACTTTATTTGTTTGTCAACAGTCGAGTCTTCAGGGTGGGAATGGAATTTTAAGATCGAGACCGGGAGAAGAACGAGGAAGGAAAATTAAAAGGAGAATCCGACGCCGGTTCATGTGACTGCACGAATCCAACTGGAGAGTGCTTCCACAGCACCACCCCCCCCCCCTCCCGCTACAGAGGATTTTGAACAAAAATGGCATATTGTTTACTTGGATGGAAAAGTCAAAATCTTCTAAAATTTCAGAAAAATAAATATTTCAATGTCAGATAATGACAAATAGATTTATTATCTCATGAAATACCCGTTTTTTGTATTTTGAGATACTACCCTTTAGCACGAATACCATCCTCAATGTCTCAAGTGCAAAAGCCAAATTCTTTTAAAATTGCACAAATTAAAAATTTCCATGTCAGATATGACGACTCGATTTATGAGCTCACGAAATACATGCTGTTTGATTTTTGAGCTTCTTCAACCTAGCACGTATACCGCAACCACTTTCTCAAGTATACAAACAATTTCGTTTCTTGCACTTGACGAATCGTAGTAGCTCACGAAACAAGTCGCACATATTTCGTGAACGAGAAATTAGGGATTCTATTCGTGTCAAAGATAAGTAGCTTAAACATTAAAATTCACGTATTTCTTGAGCTCATAAATCGATACAGCATACCCGATTTTAAAATATTTAAATTTTGAAATTTTAGTAGACTTTTTCTTTCACACTTGAGAAGCTGGGGTGCTATTCGCTCCAAGGAGAAGTAACTGAAAAATCAAATTGGCATTGAAATATTTATATTTTGCAACTTCAAAAGAATCTGGCGTTTGTACTTTATAATGTGGGAGTATAGTATTCGTGCGAGTTAGGTAGCAGCTCAAAGATCAATATCCGTTATCGACATATTTAATTTTTTCCAATTTTAAATTAATATCGCGTGTACGCTTGTGAAATTGGGGATGGCATTCGTGCTAAGGAGTACTACACCAGAATACAAATATAATCAGAACAGACATTGCGTAGACCAAGAAATTTTTCCCTACCTTAAATTTTTTATATTGAAAACATAATTTTTAAATATGAATATTTATAATCACTAGAGTTTCAAAAATAACGAATCTTTTCCTACCTTAAGTGAGGCAAGGTTAAAAATGGGTCCATATTTTTCCTTACTATACAAAACCAGCGTTATGACGTATCTGTAGTTCTTCTGTGGCAGTATTTCAAGAATCACGCTGCATATATTTCGTTAGCTCTTTAATCTATTGTGTATCCGAGATTAAAACATTTAATTTTTTGCAATATTACAAGAATGTCTCGTTCACCCTGAGATAGAGGTGTTATTCGTGCTAAGGGGTTGTACCTTAGAAATGAAACTGCACGTACTGATCTCATAAATCGATACATAATATCCGCCATTGAAATATTTAATTTTTGCAACTTGAAAAGAATTCGTTATTTGCACTTGAGAAAGTAAGGGGTGGTATTTGTGCTAAGGTCCGACATATCCGACCTCATAGGTCGAGGGAAATATCTTGTTAGCATTTGAGAAATTCGGGCGGTATTTGTGCTGAGGAGTAGTAGTTCAAAAAACAAACTGTACGTATATCACATCCGATATTGAAACATTAAATTTAAAAATAATTTAGTCATTTCCATCCAAGTGAACAATAGACGATTGTTTAGTTATTAATTAAAGGGTTGTTGAAATGTTTAAGTGTGAGCCTAAAAATCGAAGTTATCTCAACAAATCGAAAGCTCATAAACAACTCCCAATTTTACAATATAAATTTATTCAAATTGCCATATCTTTAGTGGCGGAGGCCGACCCAACGTTGACACAGCCCCCACTACGTTTATCTAATTTCGTGCTAACCAAGTTATTGGTTTTCGGATTTCGAGAACTCTTTAATAGCTCATTTTGTACTAAATGTTTTTCCAATGGTTTAAAATGGGGGGTGGGGCAGCTCGACAGGTGTGTATACTAATGTAATTTTATGTTATTATTATGACAAATGATTGCTAAAATTAACAGTTAATTAAACATTAATGGAAGTTACACATTTTTAAATAATTTCCAGAACCAAAATTCTTTCTAAATATTTTTCAAATTATCTTTAAACAAATTATTTGTTAGGTTTGAATTGTTTAATCCAAAAAATTCATATTATATACTGAACTTGTTTGCAATTTATGCTGGATTTACCACCTGACTACTGTCTTCTATAGGAACTGAACTTCAATAGGACCGACGAAAAACCAATTAAAAATTGTGAAATGTAAAGAAAATTAAAGATGCTAAAATATATCGCTAATCAGTTGATGTCCATCTAATAAGACCGCAAAAATATCTTTATTGTGCGGTGAAACTCATCTCTAATATACAAATATAACAGTAGCCTCTTATAACATCATGAAATCTCTTAATCTTACAAAACTGAAATACAAAGTTAGTTAATTTTATTAATAAATTTTAATAATTTAATATTGGAAATTATATATATGAAAAAAACTAACAAGTATTCCGCTATATATAGAGGCAAGGTATGCAGATTTCGTTATTTATAAACAATTTAAATGCGAACAACCTTTTAAATACGATTTATTTTTTAACATTTAAATAACATTAAGTTTGCATGTCTATTTCTTATATTTTTTTTATTTTTTATATTTTTATTATTAAGAAAAAAAAAACAAGAATCAAATCAATATGATGATTATACACTGTGTGTCTGATGATCACGGTTGGTGATGATGATGATGGCAATATTGAAGTGAAACGAAAATAAAATCATTTCAATGAAGAAAAATTTGCATGAAAATTAAATAAAATAGTTTTTTTTTTGTGTTGCTGTGGATGTGCACGATAATTATTTTGTTAAATTTATTAAAAGTGTTAAATAATAAATTTTCGACATTTTAATTTTGTACTTTGTGTGGAGGAGTTGATATAATAAAATGATGATGATGATGATGATATGGTGGCACATTTGATATAAAGGAAATTAAATTTTACACAAATATTTCGGAATCCATAAATTTGGGATGGGTTTTTGTTGTTGTAGTCTGTGAGTCGTCGTTATTAATTCATATATGCAGGGAAAGATCGTTTTCACAGAAATCTCTTTTTCTTCTTACATATTTATTATGATTTTTTGAATTATATGGATAACACAGAAAGCAGAGAGAAAATATTAAATTTATAAGAAAATATGAAAGAAGTCAATAAATAATATTTTACTCCATAAATTAATCCATCTGTCAAAGCCATGTATAGAAAACGAACACAGAGCGAGAGAATTTCATCGTCTTAGCAGCAGCGATGGTACTAAACCACGAAAAAATGTAGTTTGAGATAAAATTGAATAGTTTTGATCCGCCTATGCAGCTTCCATTGATTTATTTCATAAAAATGTACATATTTCTTGTTCTGTCTTGAGTTCTTGTAACCATACTGGATCGATTAGTCTGATAAACCAATATTGAAAATAGGAGTTCCGTATAACTATTTTCAAATGTATAGAAATACTTCCAATTAATTTCATTCTTCTGTATTTGTACATATAGCTATGTAAGTTATCATTGTGACCCAAACTGGTGACCCCCAAGTGCTGCCATTTTTTCGCATAATTTATTTAAAAGAAACTGATAAAACACTGTTACTACTGCTCCTAAATACACAGCTACTGCACAACAAATTTAACCATATATAAAAACAGGAATATTTTATTTTTGATCAAACAATTAGATTTCATAATTTAATAGTTTAATAGTTTTATTTCAAATAAAATAATCCAAAATTATATTTAAACTATCCATTCTTTATAAAGCAATGAAAACACAAAAAAAACTTGCAACCGCTTTTTCCCTCTTTGCAATAACATAAAGAGTCTACGTACACAGCACAAAAAAAATACTGAACTCTTATTTATTTATTTTGTTGTTCTTGATTAGTATCAAAATCCAACATAAAGACAATAGAATAATGTTTCACGATTTTCGTCTTAAAAAAAATAAAATAAAAAAATAAAATAAATAAATTTAAGTATATTCTCATATTGTTACGAATCGTTCGTTCCGCGATCTATAATAATGTAATCTACATTTTTATGTTACACATTCGCAACAAAGCATGCAACATCGTGCAACATTCGCAATTTCAACAAAATTTGGTTCGTACAATAACATTCTGGGCTGTAATCTCGATACAATTATCATTAAAAATGTAAAAAATAAGAAAACAATTGAAAATCGGTTTCTATTTATTACTTACTGTGTACCGTACTATGCACGATCGTGAATTTAAGAAGAAAAAAGTATTATTGCTTAAAGATGAAGAAATACGATATTATATTGATAAAAATAAAAAATTGTATTCGGTTTGAGGTAAAATATAATACGATAAAATAAAATATGAAATATGTTGGCTGTTTCTTATTTATAAAACATCTTAATTTGCATATTACATATACATAGAGTTGAATGAAGTTTTGTGTTTGATATCGACAATCTCTTTAGGGGCAGTGCATGCAAATGTAATGTAGGGATTTTCTTTAAGATGTCTCACAAAACATATTACTTTTCCGGTATATCGGATGATAGAAGATTTTTAATAAGGCGTTGCTCATAAATAACTTAATTAAATAATTTTACTATACTTGTTTATCAACGTGGTTGGCTCGTGATTTGAGCCGAAACACTATTGAACATGTTACGGCCTTTTCAGATATGGTGTCTTTTTATTTGCCAGGCTCTTTTAAAAACTATAAAACCAAAAGTTGGTCGCATTAGTAATGACAGAACAAAAGGCAAAAGTATAATTTGAGTTTTACTACAACTTTTAGTAGTTATAAGTTCCTTTTTTTATTTTTTATTAATTTTATTTATTCATGTAAAATTATTACAATGTACTTATATATTGGTTAACAATATTTCATTTCTAACCTAATTTGCTACTTTGTTACATGTTAAGGATATTCCCAATGGTGTCTCCTAAATTCAATCTATAGTGTTAGTCCTGCATTGCGCTGACTAATGTAATTTTCGGTGGTAAAAAAATCTTAATTCAAATTTTTGGATCAATTATTTTTTGCCAGAGAACACAATTTTGGATTTTTTTGTTGACGTTTACTCACACATAAAAAAACTAAACGTCATGTGAAATTGTCAAAAAAGACGTCGCGCCATTTCTATTTTATTATATTTGTGATCGTTTAAAGAGCAAGTTGTGTTTAATAAAATAAAAATTGTGTTTACACTTGTTTCAAAATCAATAAATTTGATCCATAGAGCAGTTTATAGGAATTGTCGACACTTTCCATGACCGTATTCTAGATGTCACGACCTTTTAAGGCGTTGCCCATTCTGGTGTACTCGAGATGACCCCAAAACTGAAGTATTTCATATTGTTGGTCAGCTAATACACCCCATTGTTGGCCGAGAGTACTCCATGCCAAGTCAAAATTTTTACGTAAAATCTTGATATCTTTTTCGTTTTTAAAATCAGTCTGGCGACGCAAATAAGTTAAACAATCTAGCCAAATATGTACCTGAGGTTCAGGTGTTTCGAAACCTACCGCAACAGCTGCTTCGAATTTCTCATTATATTTAGATTTGTCAAACGATTTAGAATTTTCGATAATACGCCTTTTTTCTATATAAAACTCAGAATTCCATGTAGGACGTCAAAAGGCCTTTTTATTTAAAGCATTTTGAGTTGTCGTAATTTCGACTTTTTGTTGTTGTTTTAGTCGTACACATTTATAAATTCGAAACAAAAGTCGTACTATCTATTTTTTTCTTGTTTTCACTGACAATTTGTCAAAATTAGTTTGAGTCGAAACTTGAAACTCGTACTCGTAATGCTTACATAATTCGCCCCCTGATAATTCCAATGTCATCGTTGTATCTGTGATTTTTCGTTAAAGTGCGTATACGTATACGCAAAAAAACAAAGTATTTTTGAATGTATGCGGCTATTTACAGAAAATGAAATCGCGTTTAATTTTTTTTGTTTACATAGGATGAAATAACTCTTTTAGGTTGTCTCTGGTTTTACGTTTATTTTATTAGCGAAGTCGGCATCGATTATTGAGATCAAATATGCGATTCAACATGACGAACAATGTTCAGTTCTTATGTGTTGTTCCACATTTTTTTAGAGAACAGATTTTAGAAAATATTTCCTGGTAACTGCCCCTTCCTTATTTAACTAACTAAGATTTCTTCGGTTACTTAAAGTTTGGATTTTTAGCTTATACTTTTAATTCTTATTTTATCATAGCTCTTTATCGTAAGTTTTTTTTTTGTTAAAGGGTAGATCAATACTGCCGTTAAATCGGTGATGATTACTCTACTCATTTATTTTCATTTTGTATATTAATATCATATGTGACAAAAAATTGTATTGAAAATAAATAATAAGCCTGTGTGCTTAAAAAAATAATCACTTCTATATTTGAAATCTTGAAAATAATTTGATTTCGGTAATATTTTATTGACTTAATAGAGATTGAAATAAATGTCTTACGTGTATGTTTGTGCCAACAGGTTGTGAGTTCCACGATGAAAACAAAGATTTGGCACTAAATGATGGTACAATACTCGTATTAATAATTTTTGATGTTGCTGCTTTGTTTGTTGATGTAAGAAGAATTTTTATTGTATTTTTTACCATTATTTTGCATATATGCTATGATTGTGAAAAGCATTTTGGATGTCGGTTATAAATGTGAGACATAAATTGTAATGATTGATCTTTTTGTTTTCATTAAAAATTGTCAAAACTAGTTTGATTCGCATTGTATGTATAATATTCTAAAGTGTATAGAAATTTTTTGATGCCAAAGAATGCTCAAGATAAGTGTTTTTTCATTTTTTTCATTGTTCTAAATTTTTAATACATATTTTGTTATTACATATTTAACCGTTGGCTTAGTTATAATTTTTGTGAAATTAATATTTACTGTTTTGTGTCATTTTTGTTTGATCATGCAAAAGTTGGTGCATTTTTCACGATCGCGTGTGCTTTTGCTATATGAAAATAATTAGGGTTGAGGTTAAATTTTGGAACGCATTAACATGTTCGTATTGAAATATTTTGTATTTCTTGTTCTCTTTGCGTTGTTTTGTTACACTCGTTAAAATTTTTTGTTGTTGTTTTTGCTAGTAAACAAGTTTGATGTCCGATGATTTTCGTTTTTTTCTGGGTATCGTATAATTTTGTAACCTACGTTGTCTTTTATTTACATATTTACTTGCAAATTTAATGTAAAAATGTGCTTCAATGTGTATGTGGGTGTGTAATGAACGTGCATGAATGAAGAGTATATAACAAATCAGATAACTGTTTCATCAGTGTCTATGCATGAGTATGTGGCCGTCTCGAAATGTAGGGACTTTATTTGTACGTATGTGGAACGTAAACACGGAGAGAAGCTTTCGTGCAAATGCTCTGGATTTTTTTGGAGAGTTTTTTGGCTTTATTGGTTTGTATCTTGTATCAGGTGCGGCGGATAAATGAATTTTCATTCTACTGGGCATTGACTTTGTTTGTATATCATATATTTGGTGAATTGGTTTTTGTTTTTGGGGTGGTTTTCGTTTGGAGACTTGCCATTTTCTGTGGTGGTGTCTTTTTTAGTCTGGTTGGAATGTATCGTATGAAGAGTGGTAATTTCGTTTGTTTTTCTTCTCTATTGTACGATAGTCATCGGATTAGGGACGTCGTAGCGGAGAATGGTGAAGTTCTGAGTGAAGATTTGCTTGAGGGTAAGGGGTACTTTATCAGAATGCAAGACGGATGGTCGGAGTTTGTGTTCGGGTGACTGGGGGGTTTGTTTCTTCGTCACATGTGCGAGATGTGATTGAGTGGGGTCTGCATTCGTGTAATTTGGGCCTGCATACGTACAAGCCGTGTATTTTGTCCGGCTTCTACTTGGTCGTATTTTGACTTCCTACTAACAATAATACTAATTAAAGTGTTAAAATTTCTAAATATTTTAAGATTCTTAAGCCGTCTGAGATAATGAACATTAATACTATATTTTATTTATTTATAGTTTCCAGATTGGACAGCTATCAATACTGAGTTTTATTATTAGAAATTAATAAATTATAATTTGTACATAAACGTTTAATTCCCGGGTTGAGTTGGTTTAGATATATATTCTGTAATTAAGAATTTCTTTATTTATAAGCTCTTTCAATAGATTTTACTGGGTATAATGCTTCCAAATTGATCGTATTTGTTAACCGCCATTTATGGTTTCAGATTGAAGTTAGTTTGCTTCAAGAACTGCATTGAAGAATATAATAGATTTCCACTATTAACCAGATAACAAATTTTTAATTATAGGTCGAATTGTAGTTACAATTTAATTGTAATTTTTCTTAATTTAATTTAATTTAATTATATATTTAAGATTTAATTTGTCCCACGACAATTGGGTTACAAATATTATTTTAATAGATTAAATGACTATGGTTATATGTAACATTGAAGTGTCGGTGGAGGGAAACTTTATGGGTTGATTTATTTTTTGGCTTGGAGGTTACACAATAAAATTTACAATCAGACAAATATTGATACATAGATGTTTTTTTGTATTTTTGGGATCATGGCACTTCTTTAATTAGATTATTTGCTAATAGCTACTTATTACTAATTCTGTCATCTTACAGATTCCTGATTAGCTTAATAGTTTTATTTAATTCTGATTGGGAATAAATTATAATGTGTTAATTTGTTTAGGTATTGGAGATTCTTAACCTGTGACACATTCATTATTTATATATTACCTTATAGATTCCAGATTAGCTATTTTTGAAAACAGATGTCTTTGTTTCATTTTTATTTTTATTAATAAACATATTGGTTTATTAGGGATGGTAAGGTTATCGGTTGAAGAGGGGATCCATCCGTTTGATACTACAATATTTGGGTTCGATTTGTTTTATTTTATTTGTTTTACGATAATAAATTATAATTAATTTAGTTATAATAATCATTACATTACATTTATTCTATTCAAGAATAATTTAATTATATCGTACAAAATAAGGAATCTCTAACGCATAATAATGACATTTTATTACAGGAAATTTACCATTAAGATGCCAACATTATTAATTATCAATTTTTTAAGATGCTATAATAAAGAGGTGTGGCGGGCCCGGCGTCGCGACATTGACTGCTTCATTTTTTTTCTTTTCTTTTTTCTTTTTTTTTTTTGGGAGGGGATGGCGGAGGAAATGGTATTAAATAAAATTTAATCCCTCATAATAATGAAATTTTATTTCAGGAAATTTACTAATTAATCAATAACTTTTTAGGATGTTGATTGCTGATTATTTATATCCCGAAAAACAAAAATAATTGTACCGTCTTGTGCTTTACTAACTATTGACTACTTAGGTGTCTGTAACCGGGTCAAGTCTATCATACCTAACAACCTTTCCTATCCCTCCATCTTGTTATATGTAAAAGGGGTGTACGGTAGGCCCGGCGTATCCGGGATCCTTGCTTAGTCTTGGCCGTACATTCTAATCAATCAATCAATCAATCAATAAAACTCAGAATTCCATGTAATATTTCGCCATGCTCATTCCATTACATCCAGTTTTGTAACACCGACTGCGTTAAATCATCCTCCTCTTCTTCGCTATCATTTGATAATGAATCAATAAATTCAGTCTTTTATGTACTCCAAGTATAAGCGCTCCTTCTTGCCATATTTTTGCATCAAGATTTTTTAATTTTAATTCAAATGGAAGAACTTTACGGAGTTTATTAATCGCACGATTATAACGGCAATCCACCGCTTCCCAGTCAATCTCCGTTGCACTTACCGTTTCGTGTTTTTTAGCGAATTTTTTGTATACTATTTCAACTTTTATAAGAGGTAGTTTACATTCGGCTTGGTAAATCTTTAACATTTTTTTTTATAATTTCTGGAGAGCTGAAATTAGAAGACAATTTAGTGAATACCTCAAATGAATGCAAATGCATCTCTCTTACTCATCTAATTTAATTTGAAAATGATTACGTCGCTCTTGAAACAGCTGAGAGTCATTAAGCCAGTTAAAGGCATATTTTGGTATTATTTTATCCCAGATTTCGTCGTTATCCCAAAAAACGGTTAATTTAGCATATTCGATAGCAATATCCGTGCTGTAGTAGTCACGTAAAGCCCGTCTAAATAATTTTTGCAAACTTTCATATTCTTCGTGGCTTGTTGATACTTTTAGTTCGATTATTATCCATTTTAGCCATATTCGCTTTCATTTGATTCGTCAGACATTATTATAAATAATTCATTTATAATTAATTAATAAAAAATAGTAAAATCTACAATAAAAACAAGAAACAAGCACGGCTTTCATGTGTGCGTTTACTATAATTGACAGCTGGTAAAATGCAAAAGTTGTAAGGTTATTTGTTGTAAGGTTGTTTTCGGTGCACAATAATCTTAAAATAACACTTTGAATAAAACACAATTTTTATTTTATTAAACACAACTTGCTCTAAACAATCACAAATATAATAAAAAATCTAAATAGAAATGGCGCGGTCTTTTTGACAATTTCACATGACGTTGAGTATATATATATATATATATATGTGAGTAAACGTGAAAAAAAATCCAATAAATTTTTTGGATTTTATTTTTGATCCATTTTCAAAAAAAAAAAAAAAAAAAAATGTAAACAAATCAATTTTGGATCAAAAAAAGATCAAAAATGGATCAAAATTTGTGTGCCACAGAAAAATAATGTAAGGCTACTCAAACGTTTTAAGTATTTTGAGTCTTTTTATTATTTCTCATTGGTCGAGCAGTTGGCAGTTCTCATTGGTCGAGCAGTCAACGTTTTTTTCTACTGCAAGTTCAGTGGATAGATCAGTTTACATTCACCTCTAATTTTAAAGGAATTAATTCACTAACCAAACGAACGAAGCTAACCGCCTGTTCGATCCTCTTAGCTGGTTGGTACCTATGGTCACTTATGCCGTCAAAATATTCGTACAAAGGTTGTGGGCAATTATCCTGGACTAGGACGAAATTCTACCCAAAGATGCCTCAGATAAATGGTAACAAATACGAAGGCAGTTGGAGGACGTCAACCTAATCTCTATACCCAAGTATCGCTATTTCCAACTTATTTCGATTTTTATGGAACAAGTGTTGGAAGTAAGTTCTATTTTATTACAAGTTTTGCTATGAACTATGGAACAAAAACCCATAACTCAAAGAACTAGATATTTTTGAGTTCCATGTCTTCCATGAAAGTATCTCGAAAACGTAACGAAAGTTGGTACTGTCTAAATGAGTTTCATTTTGTTATACTTGGGTACCTCGTGCATTATAGTTCGACAAGAAATGACGGTGCAGTGATATACACAAGAATAACAACATCTGAGGGAAAGATTAGCATTCATTTAATTTTTGCAAAAAACCAAAGTAGCTTCTACCGACAATTTAGCCTTCCCAGGCTCGAACTATGCGCAGCCGTCATATTAACAAATTAGATTAATCTAGTCATAAAGGAAACCAGGATCGTAATAAATCAAGTCTACTCACGGAGAGATTCTCGAATCATACTAGATTGGCTATCCAGTCACCCGAAGCGATGAGGCAAATTCGCGGGCAACTGCACCTTCGAAATTCTAGCCACAGTAACGCGCAAGCAGTGACATCAAAATCCCGCATCCGATAATCCCACCAATTGTGTTTCAAGGGGTTTACTACCGAAGAAGCCCCCACAGCATCAACTATGGTGGCGTGGTCTAGCTTGGCTACATGAATCGATCGAGTAGCCTTCGCAACAAACTGACTACGGATTCGCAGAAGAAGAAAACGAAAAGGCATTTACATTTACTGCCGCTTTAGAACCCACCCAATTTTTAGATTAATTGATCTCGCGATATTCAACGTTAACGAAACTAAAATCTGTCTATGTTAAGATATATATCGAAACTAAGAAACAAGGCAAGGTGCACTGTAGGATTAAAACCAGAAGAGCTATTCTACGCATTGTTCAAATTATGCAAACATGAACAATGGAAATTCTATCCTGAGGAAATGGACCAATTGCGAGGCGGCAAGGAAAAAATCAAAAAAACCAGAATGATCAAAACAATGAATCCATTTTTAGATAAATTTGAAGTTCTTCGCGTCGGCGGTCGTTTGGAATACGCGGATGTATCATTTTCCACAAAGCACCTCATAATTTTACATCCAAAGTCACAACTCAGCCGATTATAAGACATACCGTTCATAACGAACATAAGCATGCTGTACAGTCATTAACGTTAGCCATTTCAAGGCAAGAGTACTGGATCAGAGTATAAACGCATGCGTCGTTTGTGCTAAATTTAAGGCACAAGGAAGCACTCAGTTAATGGGAAACCTGCTAAGCCGAGTAGAACTTTTTCGCCTGTTTCTAAAAGTTGGCGTCGATTACGCGGGGCCCATACTCATTCACATGCGGAAGGGGCGAAGACAAAGGACATTCAAGGCCTATATTGGTCTGTTCGTCTGCCTAAGTACCAAGGCTATTCATCTGGAGCTGGTTGGGGACCTAACTACGGAAGCCTGCTTATGTGCATTGGTGCACATGGAGTGTGCCAAGAAATATATAGTGACAACGGCACCAACTTTATTGGCGCAGATTAAGGGAAGAATTTAATACGCTTATTAAAAATTCGAAACTCATCTCTGATTATTTTCACGGGCAATGTATATGATGGCATTTCATTCCTCCTGCCGCCCCGCACTGTAGCGGAATCGAGAAATCTGGCGTCAAGGCAACAAAATATCACCTACGACGTGTTATTGGCAAAACGATTTTGACGATTTTGAGATCGAGAGCATACTAAACTCCAAGTCACTATGCTCAATAAGCTCTACGGACATCGATGTGCTTACACCGTCGCAATTTTTAATTGGACATCCCGCCACAAAGATACCGGAAGCTTATATCACTCGTTTGAAAACAGGGTGCCTAACTATCGATAGAGTATTTAAGTCGAAAAAAAAACAATTAATCTAAAAATAAAACAACAATTGCTTTATCAACTGGTAGCAAAAAATAATTTTTTAATAGCGAATTTGCTAATGTGATAGTGAAAAAGTTCGAAATATTTACCATAAGCTGGTACCGTTCTCAAAGTACAAACATTAACACTAAAATTTACATTTTCGAGTAGAGCTGACGAATCTACCCCGCCAGATAAAAGTTGATGGATGAAAACGATGTCTGCAACAGAACATCGTACTAAGTGCCTTTAAGTTAATAAACTCCAAGCAGTCGAGATAAGGAGGCAAATTGTAAACGTCTACCCAAAGTAATCCGCTTAGTGCAAAGTGCAAAAATTTACGTTGGACCAAACTACGTTGTACCGTATTCTGATTACTTAGTATAGTTTTGGTTTCGAGTAAATATCATTTTCTGTTTTTGTTTGTTGGTATTTATTTTGTATTCTGGTCGACGGCTTGTAGTTTAATGACAGTGACTTGTTTAAAGCAAAATATAAAAAATGAATAAAAAATATATGTAAGTGTAAAGTCTACAATTACACTCTACACGATGTGACTAGCGTCTAAGGAGTAATGTTATGGCTCTATTTTATCCGTGGTGTGTTATCATTTGCTTGATCGACTCCGTGCTTTGTAATCATCTGCTTGATCGAGTTTAAGTAAATTCTGGATATTTGACAGTGAATAGTGAAAATAAAAATCGCGACGTTGGAACCACATGGTTCTGAGATAATGAATGTTCAAGGTTTAATTTAATTTTTCAGATTTAATAAAATTACTAAGATGTGGATGATCTCATTTGAAGTTTTTGGCGTTACGTTTAAGAAGCTGGTTAACCGATATGTTAATATTGGATGGGATTCGTTTTTCGTTAAAGAAGATGTTTATGTTCCGAGATGTTTCAACTGCCAGCGGTATCATCATATCTCTAATAAATGTGAAAATGAAGTTAGCTGTGTTAGGTGTGCCGGTAATCATCATCTTAAGGATTGCACTATTAATTTATTAAGATGCAGTAATTGTGAAGAAAGTAACCTTAAATTAAAATCTACTTTTTGTACTAATCATAGGGCTGATAGTTCAAGTTGTTTTGTTTATTTAACTCAGGTAAGGAAAATACAACATTTTACTGATTATTCCATTAAATTAAATGCTAATGCAAAATAATTTGTCTAGCCATGATTATGAAAATACTCATTTCGTGAACGATTTTAATATGCCTAACGTAATTATTAAATCAGCCTTAAATAATAAATGTACATTTAATATTTGTCACTTCAATTCGCAAAGTTTTTTACCTAAAAAAGATGAAATTCAATGTATCTTTTCAAATGTTTATATTCATGCCATTTGTATATCTGAGACTTCGTTCAAATCATATATATTGGATAATGCTATCTTACTTGATGGGTTTAGAGTTTTACGAAACGATAGACCTCGTAAACGTGGAGGTGGAGTATGTATCTTCGTAACAAAGCCTATTCCTATTAAAATTATACATAAATTTTCGAACTCAGCTTATGAGGCCTTATTAATCGAAATGATTGTAGCAAATAGTAAAATTATACTTGACGTTGTCTATAATCCTCCTGGATCTGATTTTATAGATGACTTAGAAACAATTTTAGGAAATTTTTCTATTTGCTACTCTGACTTTATCCTTGTTGGGGATTTCAATTATGATATGCTTTCTTCTAATTCTTCAACAGTCCAATTTAAAAATATTGTTAGTAGATTCAATGTTAGTATTTGCAATAATGAACCAACTCATTTTGTTCAAAACTCATCATCACTGTTGGACTTAGTTCTTTGTAACTCAAATAAAATTAATTTTATTAATCAAATTTCGATACCTGGAATTTCTCATCATGATCTAATATTTTTTTCTTATGATGTTGCTCCTAAACTTGAGAAAAATTTGTTTGTGTATAGAGACTTTAATACCATTAATATAGATCGTTTATCGACGTTTTGTAATTCTCTTCAATGGGACCTATTACGCAATTTAGTAGAGATTGATGATCAAGTTAAACTTTTTAATGGTATGGTTATTGAAATGTATAATAGATTTATCCCTAAAAAATCTTTTATAATTGATATATCGAAGCCGAAATGGTTTACTCCTCAAATTTCGGATTTCATGAAAAAGAAGAACAGGGCTTATGGTAGATGGACAGTGCTTCGAACTGACAACAGTTGGAATGAATATAAATTTCTTAGAAATAAGGTAACTTCACTTAAGCGTAAATCAAAACACGATTTTTTAATGAATAAATTAGATCCTTCCACCTAAAATCTTTTGGAATAATTTAAAAAGTCTTGGTGTTGGAAAATTTATTGAGCAGGCACAGATTCCGTTTACTCCTAATGATCTTAATAAGTTTTATTGTGAATCTATTAAATGTCAATCATCTGGAGCTAATACAATTGATTGTTCTATTTTTCAACCTAATTTTAGTTCTTCTAAATTCTCATTTAGTGTAATCTCTGAAGACCAACTTTTTAAAGCAATTTATTCTGTTAAATCTCAAGCTTCTGGAATGGATAATATTTCCATTAGATTTATTAAATTACTTTTTCCTTATATTTCTCAATATCTGCTCTATATTGTTAATAATATTATTACTAAATCTTATTTACCTATTTGTTGGAAGTTAGCTAAAATTACTCCATTGTCAAAAACTAAGAATGTTAATATGATGTCTGATTTAAGACCAATTAGTGCGTTATCTTCTATCTCTAAAATCTTAGAAATTATTATTAAAAATCAAATCATAAGTTTTTTGCTGGAAAATGACTTACTTTCGGATTATCAATCAGCATACAGACCAATGCATAGCACCACCTCTGCTTTGCTCAATATTACTGACGATATTCGGCGTAATATTGATTCTAATAAATTTACCGCATTAGCACTCCTGGATTTTTCTAAAGCGTTTGACTCAATAAATCATTATAAACTTTGTGTTAAATTGTCGTCGTTTTTTAACTTCTCAGGATCTGCATGTAGATTTATTTATTCATACTTAAGTTGTAGATCACAGCTTGTTGAAATTAATGGAATATTTTCTGATATTATGCAGCTAAATTGTGGAGTTCCACAAGGTTCAGTGCTTGGTCCGTTACTGTTTTCGTTGTACATTAATGATATTTCTACTTGCTTTAGGTTCTCAAAATTTCATCTCTATGCTGATGACTTGCAGGTTTATAGTTATAGTGAAATATCGAATAAAGATGTTTGTATAACAAACTTAAACAGTGATTTATTAAGAATTGTAGAATGGTCGAAACAAAATGATTTATTACTTAATGCAAATAAAACTCAAGCTATTATAATTTATAAACGAAAGTTGAACAAGAATGATTTCCAAAATTTGATTCTGGGTAATGAGTTAATAACTTACTCGGATACAGTTAGGAACTTAGGACTCATTATGAATTCAACTTTGACTTGGGACGAACATATTGATAAAATGTGTAGTCAAGTGTATAGTATTTTGCGCTCTTTTTGGAAATTGACTGATTTTGCAAATTCTAGACTGCGACATAAATTATTTATGGCTTATGTTTTACCACATTTCTTGTACTGTGATGTTGTATTGTTCGGTATGTATGGGTACTGTATGGATAGAATAAAATCTCTGTTCAATGCATGCGTTAGATATGTTTTCTCACTTCGAAAATTTGATCATATTTCTATGGTTAGCCATCTACTACTTGGTTGTGATATCAAAAATTATTTCGATTTTCGAACCTGCGTCTATATTCATAAACTTTTGCTTATTAAGAAACCTTAGTATTTGTTTAATAAAATAAAGTTTTCTAATTCTGATCGCACACAGCATATTATATTACCGCATAATAACCATCGTATATTTCATTCTTCAGTTTCTGTTCTCGGTATGAGTATGTTTAATAAATTACCCTTGTCGGTTCGCTTAAGTGATGCGCAGCAAAAATTTATAGATAATTATAAAAAGTTTTTAGGATTTGAAATCCACTTATGAAGTTTTTGCATTCATTGCATTGTTTTCCATAATCTAATTTTTGTTGTATTTTCCTACAAAAAAAAAAAAAAAAAATGCCTTATGTTTACTATTATAATATTATCATTATTTAATTTTTAAATTTAAATTATTATTTTTATATTATTTTCAATATATTTATATATTCAATATTATATTATATATTATATTCAATAATATATATATTCTTAATTTTGTATGTATTTTAATGTTTTGGGTTATTTTGTAAATAAAAGCTTCCTAGCTTAATTACATTTATAATAAATAAATAAAATAAATAATTTATATTTATATTATGTTATTCGGTTTTACAAGAATGTTTTATAAAAATCATTGATTTAAATCAAAATACACAAATTACAAATCTTTAACATAAACAAGTGACAACTCTTGGTGAGTGAAATCTGTTGAAGCATCTGTTGAACACAGAGCAAATATTGTTGAGGAAATATAGTCGATTGTGCAAAGATTTCAATAAAAACATGTAGAAATGGTGCAACTTATCCCCTTTGACTGGGGGGTTTGCCTATAATTTTCCACCACTAATGAAATTGGTTGGACTGTTCAGCTGTACCCACATAAGCAAAACTATTTTTCCTTTTTCTATTTCTTTTCTCTTCTTTGTAATTGTTTTTTAAGAAGATCAGTTGTATTTATTGTTTAATTTTATATCTTTCGTTGGAATGATTTTTCTGCATTTTTGCGCACAAAAATCTAGTTTTACTGAACAATGAATAATAATAATCGAAAATCCCCGAAATATGCCTCTTTGGATAGCAGAACAAACATGAACAGACAACCTTAACATTCATCTAACCAGTGTTTCAGGACTCGTGACTAAAAAAAATTGCGCACATCAACATCTCGAATCACGCCGAACAAAAGTGTCTCGTAACATTTGTACGAGAACGAATTCTACTTCAAGCGCAACTAGTTCGAACAAGCATGAGCTTCAACATGGACTATTCATGTTCGTTAAACAACTCAACATCAAAAGTACGAAATTTCCACAGAGACATTGTACTTAAAATATCTCTATTTAGTTTACTATATTCCTTTTCTTAATTAGTTTGATAGATCTCTCAATCAAGCGGACTCAAAAACCATGAAGTTATTCAATGGTTTGTCAGACAGATGTGATGACATTCGCAATCAATTTTCCATCTGCAAATTAATTATTTTTAATTGTGCTGACCTCACGAAGATTGTTAGTGGTGATTCCACATTTGAATGTCAAAATTCTATAAGAGTCCATACTCGGGATCTTTGTCTCACATGAATCATGCAGAACATTTCAAACCGCGAGTTTTTTAGCACTAGAACACCATTTTACAAACTATGGAGAAAATACCCTATTTTTTTTTGTTTTAATTCAATTTTTGATTTAAACTGAATGTTCGGTTTTAATCTGAAATCATACATGTACTCGCAGAATAGATTTCTTCAGAAATAAATAAATAAAATCCCCATCCCATTGGGTAAAATTTTTGTCGAAACACCGTCCGAATTCAGACAACAGCTAAGGCGCCATTGGCATTTTAATGATAGTTAATTGTCACTTTTTCAACATTTCCCTTGGGGAAGTCTTTGTTTCTGTAACAATCAAATAGATAGACGCTGTTTCCAATTTCACTGAGAACGTGTTACGCGGAATGAATAAATGTATCCCGACATCTTTGTACAATCCCAATTGAAATTTAAGCGCAACGAAATCTCTTTAGAATAGTTTAAGGCCACACACAATACCAATAAAAAAGTGAGTGGTGTATGTGTTGCGGCGAACTCCCGACTAATGCATTTAAAACTCGAATACACCACAACTTCAAAGTTAAAAATACAACTTACCAGACTTTTAGTAAAACTGTCTTGTACATATAAACAAAAAGCATTATCCGTGCTAAAATTTTAGAACCAACCAGGTCAAACCTTGTTGGTTGAAAATTTAACTAAAAATTTAAATACTTTGCCATCAATTAATCTTATGGGCTGTACCGGGAGCCCGGAACCGAATTTTGGTTGAAGATAGTTTTTTTTATCAAAAATAATCATTTCCGCTTAATTTTGGAAAATTAAGTAGTAGTAAAAGTGTCTGATTTGCAACGAAGTGCGCAAGTTACGCTTTTAATTTGATAGGTAATACCGTAAAGTTTATTTTCTAACCATCATGACTCAGTAAATGTACTAGACTAGTGAAAGTACAGCGAACAGTTGTTCCACAGTTGTTCACACCACTAACACAAAAGGCAGTTGCCTTTTGTGTTAGTGGTGTCTTAAGAGCACATCCACTCAACTCTATCTTCATGTGGGCCTGTAACAATACATAACACTCATCTATTCTAAGAAAGAGGAACATCCCAATTACTACCGACTATTACATCCCGTCACCAGGTTTCTATCAATGGTTTGGGACAGATATGCCCACCAGAGAGCACTCTCTGAGAGAAGTATTTCTGAATATTGAAGATGTTAATTTCTTCACTGATGGTTCAAACATGGATGGAAGTTTGAGTGGGTTTTTCTCTCAAAAATTAAATTTAAACCTCTCTTTTCTTCTCCTAGACAACTACGAGAGAAGTTAACTGGTTAAGGTACAATTCGCGATATATTCTAATTTTTTAGGACACTCAGGCTTAAATTAAGAAGCTCAAATCATATTTCCAGGGCATTTCAATATAACCGGAAATTAAAAGGCAGATGACTCACTCGACGAGGCACAACCTGCATCACATCACTAAGCAAAGCGGATTTTAACATATCGCTCGCTACGTGCAAATTAAAGCTTCAAGAGGAAGCAAGAAAAACAACTAACGACAAATGGTCCAAAGTACTCCATGCGTACTAACATGGCATCGCTGTGGCGATGGCATGCCAGTTTCGCGGTGGATGCTATTACGTGACATTGTTTCATAGGTAAGCATGCAAGCAGAATGGGAGTCTCCTCCCATTCTGCTGGAGGAGACAAGAGGAGAAAGGAATTGTTCCCCATTTGCTTTGCAACTGTCCCAGGCTAGCGCTTAGCAGACTGAAATTTCTTTAAATGACTTCAGCACCTCATTAAAATGGACGTTACCACTTTGTTGAGAGCCAAAGATGGTTCGGTGACATTTGATTGTATCTATGCTAGTCTTTTAGGAACTTGAACCACTATTGAACCAGTTGGTCTATGAAAAGTATTGAGCGTATTAGTAAAAGTTTGGAAACAGCTAGATCAATTACTTAATGCAGCTGGTTTCATACCACGTAAGGAATACTATGAAATGATCTTGTTGATGATATGACTGAAATCATCGATTTTTCTTAAAAAGGCATCATGCCGGACGAAGCAAATTTTTAATTAAATGGAACTGTTAATAAACAAAACTGTAGATTTTGGGGAGATATGAATCGACGGCACTTTCACACACTTATACCCTTAAAAAGTAAAAATTTGATGTGGCATAACTTCCGAAGTCATAATCGGCCGTTATGAAGGTGACCGTTATGGAGAGATGTTTCAGTTGTTTGATTTACGAATATATTCTGATTTGATCGTTCCTCTTGAGAAATCATCCTGGAGTAGACAGTTAACATTATCAATACATTTATTTCGATGAAATGAACCCTAATTATTCGTGACAATCGCCGTTTTTCGTGCAACAGCCAGCAGTTATGTGTTTTGTTCGTCCAGTTACGAATTATGTGGATAGCAGGGTGGTTCGGGTAAGTTCATCTCTAAAACGGATTTTCAGCCAAAATTCCTGATGAACTTGTGTAGCGCGTATCATTCTAATACTAAATCTCCTGCAGCCGATCTTTTATCAAACTTATTCCGTTTAAAATTTTGAGACACCCCGTACATTCATTGTCTGTATCTTTCATGTGTCATAAATTATTATAATAATTCATTTCATTAAATTTTTGTATTTTAAATAAATAATTTATTTATATTATTTATACCATTATTATTGTATTGGGCCTGTGTGTTAAATGTACATTGATCTATCTATAAAAAACCATAAATTAAACAAAAAAAAAAAAAATTAAAAATACATTAAAAAAATGTACACAAAAAATCATTTTAATGGACATTATCAGAATATTATTATTATTATTATTTTTTTAAATTAATGTTTAAAAAGTAAAATACAAAAATAATAACAATAATCGAAGTTGAATATAAATTACGAAAAAATGTTGATCGTTACCCGCGCGCGCGCTCGCAAGGAATCTGAGTGTGAAAAGTAGATTTGTTTTTGTAAAACAAGGAATAAATCAAATTTGAAATTTTTTAATGTGTGCTGCTTACTCGCCCCATAAAACTGTCCTCCAAAACTTTTAGCAACAACTATAGAAACCTTCATCAGAAGCGAAATATTTTTTTTTGTTTGCATTTGAATTGTCGTTAAAGTTACAGAAAACTAAAATCGAAAAAAAAAATCGTCTGGTCTTTCTGTCATATGAATATGTTCATCAACACCAAAATAGTAGCAGTGCAAAAATATTATATTTCCCATTTTCCATCTACAGCTTTTTGTTCCTTTTCGACTTTGTGTATGTTCAAAGATGAAAAATGTTTATTAAAAAAAAAAAAGAAACAAAGAAAAATTACTTGTCAATATATGAAAAATTGCAGTTTTCCAATTTTTATTTTTTGGAGAACAGCATAAAGAGTCCATCTTTTTTATGTTATGGACATTTTACGAAAAAGATGAGATGAGATGTTTTGAATTTATGGATATATGATTTTTATATATTTTTTTTTTGTCAAACTTGTAACTTTATATACGATATATGATTTGTGTGACATACACTAAAATGAAAAACAATTTTTTAATGATTAACTGTTGTCATTTAAATTTGTGCTCTGTGTATATCATACCATATTCAATTTCTCATCATACGAATCGTACAAATAACAAAAATTCTTCTTGTTCCATATGGACAGAGACAAACATGAAAACGTATACACATAATAGGGTTTTGATTGATAGCAATAAGAGAAAAATGATTTGATGTTTCCATATTTTGACAATGTTGCTAGAAATAGCTTAAACGAAATAGTTAAATATGTATGGCGACAACACGAGGGAACAATAACAGTACGGATTCAAAAGTAACATACAATGGTAAACAATGGTGAAGTAAAATGTTTTTACCATAAAGTGTTTCCGATGAAATAGAGTCATGAGTTTCATCCTAATTGGGTTATGTATTTTTATTCAGCAAATATAATGAAGTTGGCGATATTGCCGATCAAGCTAATCACATCATCAATATTGGGTTGGTTTCACGAATTTAACTCGAAAATCTTAACAAGTAAAGGCTCCAGCACCAGTAGCACTGAGAAAGATTGGAAAGATTTTTTATTTCCATAGTTATGGGACAGTGAAAATTCGAGATTCGGGTTAAATGATATTCTGAATGATATTTTGGAATGAAAAAAAAAATCTTTGGAAGAATGTCACGTGAAAAAAATACCAAGGACAGTGGTTCTTATTTACGTATCAGAGTAGAACATTAATTTAGGTTATTTCTAGAACAAACTGGTTTTAAAGGCAGAGGAATAGTGATTGATGTTGGGGTACCAGGATCCTTTTAACGAAAGCTTCAAAAGAAAACTGTGGCCGATACTTGCTTATAATAATAATAATTATCCCAACGACCTATTACCCATCCCAACCGCGCGCGGGGAGTCGCCATCTGTATTATTATTATTTTTTTGAGTATAATTCAAGTGAATTATAAACAAGGATATCGCGTTGCTTAACCAGTGAAATTGAAAAATTGAATGTTGAAACGGCTAAATATGTAAAGTATAAAAATCAAATATGATTATAAATGAATAGTTAAGCAAAACGATACCCATCGCAGACGGAAGGAAAACGGAAGTCGAGTCTGCTTAGTACAAGCAGATTTAAAATATATAAAACAAGATAAAGTAAAGCAGAATAAAATGAAACAAATAAAAACAAATAAGTTAAATAAAACATCAAACTATAGTCAAGAAAAATAAAAAAGTTTTTTCAACATGCATTTCGTCATATTAAAATCGATCAAATGGAAGTGCTGATTAGCTTCGAACAGCATTCTAGAGACGGGCTCATACTTTCCGTAATCAGTTCGATGAGGGTCGATTCTAAACAAAGGTACCGTTCTTAAATCGCGCGAATTTATATTTAGATTAATTTTACCAAGCAGAACTGGAGAATCGATACCGCCGGTTAAAATTTGATGAATGAAAACCACGTCTGCAACAACTCGGCGCTTACTAAGTGGTTGTAATTTAATTAGCTTTAGACGATCTTGATATGGAGGCAGGTTGAATATGTCCACCCACGGTAGTCCGCGTAAAGCAAAGCGAAGAAATCTTCGCTGGACTGCCTCAATCCTCTTAATATGAACCTCATGATAAGGCGACCACACCTGGCTAGCATACTCGAGCAGGGGACGAACGAATGTTGAATAGAGAGCCTTCGTAACATAACGCTTGATGAAACCGAGGGCAGAGTTGGCTTGATTGATAATACGATCGATGTGTTGTCTGAAATTCAATTCACTGTCGCAAATGACTCCCAAATCACGAACAGAACTGGCTCTGGTAATGGAATCGCTGTTAATGTATTGTAATAGTTGCGAGAAATGGACTGTACGCGTTTTCGAGAGTAGGTGATTGTTTGACATTTACCCACGTTCAAATCAAGGTTGTTCTTTACACACCAAGTGGAGAAGTTATTGAGGTCGGATTGTAATAGGCTCTTATCGGTAGTGTTTGAAATCCGTTTGTAAATCCTCATGTCATCGGCGAATATAGATATCGATGAATTTTATATTAAACAATCAGCGTCGTTGATTGAAGAATGAAAAAAATTGACCCCAGATGGCTGCCCTGGGGCACTCTAGATGTTGCTGATATATGAGTTGATACTGATGACCTGAATAGAACATGGTATAAACGGCCTTTGAGATAAGAGCCCACCCAACGGAGAATTTGTGGAGGAAAGCCAAGGGCCCTAAGCTTAAACAAAATAACTTCATGAGAAATCTTGTCAAACGCCTTGCTTAAATCGGTGAAGATACGTCAACCTCTTTTCCTGCTTCCATCGTATTTAGTGTTTGTGAAGTGAATTCAATAAGGTTTGTGGTCGTGGACCGTGCTTTGAGAAAACCATGCTGATTGTCAGAAAACAACGGTTTGCAATGAAAGTACAGTGAATCATACACCATACTTTCAAACAGCTTTGGAATACTAGATAATTTTGCAATAGGTCGGTAATTACAGATGTCTGATTTGCAGCCGTTCTTATGAATCGGAATTATAAAAGAACTTTTCCAAATGGATGGAAAAATTCCAAGCGAAAGAAACTTTTGGAAAAGTGTCGTCAGTGGCTGAGCAAGAAAATCACTGCAGTTGTTTAGGACGATGGATGGTAGACCGTCAGGGCCGGATGAAAAATCATCTTTAAGTTCGGAAATCTTTTGTACCACGGATTCATAATCGATTTCAATGGAAGTAGAGGTTGTTTGATTACAATTATTCAAGTATGTAAAGTAACATTCATCAGGTTTAAAATCACTGCTTGTGAAAGCCAGGCTGAAGAAGTTAGCAAAATGGTTTGTTATGACTTTAGGATCATTAGAGGAATGATCCTTATATTTGAAAGTGGAAGGGTATCCGTTGGACTTTTTCTTCATATTGATAAAGCGCCAGAAATACTTAGGCTCAGCGATTAGATTGGATTGCATGAGTCTGATATAATTCCCATAAAGTTCGTCAGACAAACTACTGAAATCGTTATAACTATTTAAATAGAGTAATCAAAGTCAGATTTAGTTTTCAGGAATCTTTGCCAACGTTTGTTCCTAAGGTTATGTAACGTTCTTAATTCATTATTATACCACGGAGGTGATGGCGATACAGTTTTTTGGCGGGTATACGGAATGAAATGTTTAAAACACTCAAAAACTGCAGAGTAAAAATTGACAGTTTGTGTTTCTATATTGTTATGATCATTTAAAATTGTGTTAAAGTCAACGTTAGCCAATAAATGTTTAAGCTTCACAAAGTCGGCCTTACAAAAATTGAAACGTAGTGGAGTTATAGAGTTGACATTGAGATTGTCTTGTTCCAGACCAAAGGTGATCAAAATGGGAGGGTGGTATACATCTATGGCACAGAGGATTAGATTGGATTCAGAAGCGACGCTATTGTCGATAACAGAGGAAAACACCAAATCGAGCTGCCTGTTCAGACTGTTCTTAACGTTGCTGATCTGAAATAGTCCAGAGTTCAACATATTGTCAGTGAACAAAGTTTCTTTGGTGGTTAGTGCATTCGAAGCAACATAATGAGTGTTATCATCTGAATAATCCCAATTAAGTCCGGGGAGATTGAAATCACCAAGAACAAAGATTTCATCTTTAGTATTCATCAGGTCAAGGACGAAGTCAACAGCATTAGTAAGAAGCTGATAGCTTACAATCTGACTTAGTTGGCGAATATAGCAACATAAAATAAAAACATTATTTTTATTATTTTTAATTTTGACACACATTAGCTCGATATTATCAGTGTTGGGAATGATAACAATTTGACTATCAAAATTGATGTGGACTGCACCAAGAACCGCTCTATCGATTAAATTCGTGTCTGAACAATAAAAACCATCTTTCCGGAAGACGTTAAAATCCGAGGTAAAAGATTCGTTACTGTTGAAATCACTGTTCAAATTGGTCTCATTGAGTGCAAAAACATCAAATGGAAGTCTTTGAATTGCTAAAAAGATGTCGCGAGATTTAGTTCTCAGTCCCATTACGTTTTGGTAGTAGAGGGACTGGCATTTAAGTTTTTTGGTACTGCCAAGTTATTAAAATTATTTCGGAAATCGACAAATTCTTTGAGATAAGTGGTTTCGGGTCATGACTCTGTTGAAAGTAATACGTTAAATATAGCTTCAGGAATGGTTAACTTAAATGACGCAACTTGCCCATTGAAGCGGGATATATTTTTACATTTGACATTTTGTCCTTGGATGTTGTGCTGATTTAATATAAAATTAACGTGTGATATAACATCGGCATTAGTTGTATTGGTACACAACCGGATACAAATATAATTTTCGGTTTAGCGACAGTCCTAAGAATGTGTGGAGGATTAATATTGCTGTTACTGCTGTGTTGAGAGTTGCTGGAGTTGGTATCAATGCTAGCAGGAACAACTTCAGATGAACGGGCTAGGCTTTTATTTAAATGATTGATAGCTGTGGCAGGAGAAAGTTCCTGATGAAGACTCAGATTATTAGCGTGATCTGTAATTAAAGCTGGTTTGTGAATTCAAACGGAGTTCGTTAGTTCTTATATTACCCAGTATAGTAACTAACGCACACAGCTTAAGGGAAATTTTTGTCACGGATAACATGATGAGTGAACATTAAAAATAACTTAGGAAGGTAGATTAATCTGGCACTTTCCAGAGTGGATCGCGAAAAAAATACACGCTTCCAATTGAATGCCACTCATTACGGAATTTGTAGTTGCGTGTACTAAGAGCTTTGCCGTGGTCATGATATGCCGGCTTAGCTTCAGGGTGGGAGTGGGATTGAGATCAGTAACCCCTTGCTAGACCACCAAAAGGAGAGAAACAGGAAGGTATTTAAAATTGGACCGGCTGTTAGGAACAGGATTCGAACTTACCTCCACATCCTAACTTAAATGTTTACG
This sequence comes from Nephrotoma appendiculata, assembly GCA_947310385.1. Classification (NCBI taxonomy): domain Eukaryota; kingdom Metazoa; phylum Arthropoda; class Insecta; order Diptera; family Tipulidae; genus Nephrotoma; species Nephrotoma appendiculata. The sequence goes on along the minus strand of OX371224.1, from coordinate 182,516,632 downwards.
GTAGCATAATAAAATTTACCACCAAGCGAAAATAACAATGGAACAACATTTGTGAAAAACAGATACCCAAACGTTTAAAGAAAAAATTTTTGTTTTTTGGAATTTCTTAGCCAACATTAATTACAATTTATTTAAAAAAAACCCAAAAATCAAGCCATGAAAAAATTTATTTGTGAATTCAAACAAAAAAATCAAAAATTAATTTTTACAATGTTTATACTAAAAACCTAAGATCTATTGTGACGTCATACCTAACATTAAATATGAAATTTGAACTAAATGTTCGATCTACCCTAACTACCTTAAATACTATTAGATAAATACTCCCAACATAAAAATATATAATTTTAATAATCAAAGAACATAAAAATTTTGAATCAGAAATTTATAGTTAACAAAAATGTCATCGACAAAAAAATGGCGTTTTTACGACAGACGCGGCATTGGACGCGACAGTCGTTGGAAAATCGACATCGACACGACAACCACAATAGGGATAAATTTAAGAACATGTTTTTGAATAAAATTGGAAATAAGTTACATAATATTTCAATATAAAAACAAAACATCAAACATTATAGGATTTATAAAAAATGTATAAAAGAATTTTTATACGATAAAAGACATTTCAATTACAAAAATATTAATGAGTTTAATCAATGCCTTCTAAACTACAGGCCGCTTACACCAAATGATGACGACACGCTAAGTCAACGTTTTTGTTGCTTTCTCTAGTTGTTTTGTTAGTGTAAATATCTTAACATTATTATTGCGCAGTCTCGGTTTAGACATAAATTGACGTCATTGACATTTATAACTTGCGCTCTAACTTTAAATAATAAATGCCGCAAACAAGTGTCAAAAAATTATGCTCTTATGTTTTACGTGCAGATCTGTATGCGGCGCTGCGGAAAAGCTGCACATCTGATTTCAGCATGAATTTCTTAAATTAAAAAATTCGGTCGTCTCATCAGACTGCAGTGATCAAACTACACACATATTGAAAATACTTTGCACTTTCATTCAAAGTTATATCGCGAATTATTATTATTATTACCTCGATGTAAAAATAAGATTTGGCTATCACCAGTGCACCTACAATACTACAGGTCACAATAGTTTAAAAATTTTGTTATATGACGTCAATTATTATGTCGACAGTTCTCTCGTTGGTTATTATAGGCAGCACTAAAATTAAAAAGATTGTTTTGATTTTTTTGGTCATATTGATAAAAAAAATTGATAAATATTTTAATAATATGTTTCAAAATTTAATAAAACCACTTAACCTTACTTTTAGCACTCGTATAAAATTAAAATTCTGTTTGTTTTCGGTTTTTCTTTTTTAGGAACATGACTGCCGTCTACAGTTCATAAAGAATAAACTGTAGACATAAATTTAATGACATAGCAAGTAGTGTCGCCTGTAGTATTCTACAGAAGAGGTGAGTAAACGTCAGTACCAAAAAACTTAAACCGACTCAACCGGATCCATTTATTTTGGTACCTACCATCGTAAAAATGACAAATCGAATGTACATACACAAGAGGAGAAACACAAAATTATTGCTCACCAGCTTGCTCTCTCCAATTCGTGCTGTCATTTTGCGTACAAAATTGATACTCAGCTTTATAGAGTTATAGTTTTCTTATGCTTTGTGTTGATTGTTTCACCTACTCAGGGGAAGATTCTGCTTTTCTTTTTTTGTTTTGACGTTTACTTTTAGTTTGCCTTCGTACAGAGAGAGATTCATCTATGATTTTAAATAATAATAAAGGGTGATGCCGCAGAATAATCGAGATGGACAATGGATTTAATAGCAATCTAAACGATCACATTTATGACAAAATTAAAGAGAAAACGTGAGATGATTTTATGAGTCACCCACCATGTAAAAACAATAATTACACTGTGCTAGTTGAAAAAGGGACAAACCTACTACGGGGTAAACCTAATTCGAGTACGCAAAATTCAATGGTGGAAGTCCCATTTCAAAGTTAGTACCGATTTTTGAGATAGTGCTTTCCATATATTTTTGCTCTCAGTCAAAAATTTATCAAAATATACACTCATTTTCACGTTGATAGCTCTTGAACAATTAAGATTTTCGTTATGCTTTCTTCAGCAAATTTGTTGCTTTTGCAGCAAAGACAAACAACTGTGCCGAACATATCAAAAACGAAAATCCACATCCACGTGTGTTTTACTTAGGCCAAGGTTAGGTTAGGAGAGATTGGAGTGGCTGCTTCTCAACACTTAGACCAGCAGTGGCCTGTTGTGATACCACATGATCCTATTTTCTCTTTACCTCTGTTCAAAACCATTTGGAGCAACGTATGTAGTGAAAAATATCTCTCACTCCAAAGTCCGCGATATCTGAAAAGCTGGCTATCCTGTACATGCCCAAACAACTATGTTTTCTATATGATAGTGCCAGACACGAGCATAAGAAGTTATCTAAAGTCTCTTCCTCCCCTTCGTCCGTGCCTCTTTTTTCAAAGTCATTCATCTGCAGACACAGCCTTCTCGCATGTTGCCCAAAAAGGCAGGGTCTTGTTAGTTTTGTCAAAAGCTTCTCACTGAAGACTCCAGGTCCTACCTTCCCGTCTAGAGAAACATGGGTCCACCCGTGGAGAGATCCGTGTATACAGGTAAGGCTAAATACAACTTGAGGTCGGCATACTTAGGCCAAACAGGACGCTTATTTCAAATAAAATACAAAGAACACATGAATATCAAAATTTAAAAAAAAGTAAATAAAATAAAGTTTCGCACAACACATAGAAACTGAAAATTACAGGTAGACAAAATTCAATGAAAATTTCAGCACAGAATCAAAAAAGGAACAAAATTAGACAGGTTAGAAGATTTTGGTCTAAATTTTGGGCACAACGTATACAAATTTCTCCAGGTCATGGTGTCAAATTGCGGCCAAAATTCACACTCTGAAAACATACAAAAATAAAAACAACAACAATTTACTTACCGACAAAATCAACACAAAAACCAATAAAATTTACGACTTATTATCCATAATTTAAAATTAAAGGAAGTGCCCAATAGCCGCGCCTAACAATAGTGTATAAACAGCTTCAAAATAATTTATGGAATAGTAGTAAAAAATAAACCGAAGAAGAGATTATTCTTGAAACCGATATTTCTAAAAAAGTTAAAAAATTGGCACAATTAATTGGTCCGATAATTGGAGCAACTACATATATTGAAAATATGCTGACCACTTTTCATAATATAAACGTTCGAATGTCATTGAAGAAACATTTTTTGCATTGTCATGTGGAAAAATTCGCCGAACAATCACCAGAACATTGATACGGCGGCAAAGAGCTACATGCATTCTTGGGTGACATTTGTTGGAATTTGCAAGAGGTAGAAGATCCCGAAGACGACACGAACTAATCAGAAAATTTGAATTAAAAAACTTAATAAAAATCACCATAAAATCAACTTAATAAATTTAATTTTCTTTTAAATAGTTTCTATTGTATCTATATTGGTCAATCCGATGTTTGTTCGATTTAAATTCAATAAATGGACAAAAAATGATAAATAAAAGTGTTTTTCGTCGAAATGAAAAGAAAAAAATAACACAAAACTGTGAATGTATATGTGGCTTATAGGTCTTGATATGTTCGGCAAAGTTGTTTATCTTGGCTTGCACAACAACTTTGCCGAAGAAAGCAAGCCGAAAATCTTAATGGTTCAAGAGCTATCAACGTGAAAAAGAGTCTATTTTGACAAATTTTTGACTCCGGGCAGAGCCAACATATCGAAAGCGATATCTCAAAAATGGGGACTAACTTTGAAATAAGACTAACACCATTGAATTCAGCATATTTGAATAAGGTTTACCCTTTGGGTCCCCAGCTTGTCACAAAAAAAAGTTTGCGATTCAAGCCCAGTGTTCATATAATAAAATTTTTTGAACAAAATTTAATTACTGGAAACGATTGCAAAACCGAGCTTTCTGTAATTTCAAAATCCGTTTACAGAAGCCTCTATACTCAACTTACTTGAAATTACAGTAAAGAATAAAATAATTAAAAAAATATTTACGAAATTATCCATTATTAAGTTAAGCGCGAAATCTTTAATATAATAAGTTAAAATAATTAATAAAACTCAAAACAATTATATTTTTTTATTTAAAATACGGTTGGCGTAAATAAAACTTTTCGTCGCAAAATATTCACCATCATTGTTGCTGCGCGCTGTAAAACAATAATAGAAAAATGTCACAATTTTTCCAAATTTTTGTTTTTTTTTTTCAAACCAATTCGCGCGTGTTGCGTTATGCTCAGTTTCAGGAGATCTCCATAATCTATTGAACCAGACAGTATCCATAATGAATTGTTAAATTTTCTAGCGACATCTTTTGATTGCTTATCAAAAAGCTTTTATGTTTTGTTTATACTACAGGATGAAACAATATAGCCTAGCCTGCGAATTTGTTGCGATGAAAAATCAAATTTTTAACAAGTAACGAAACAACAGATTTCGAAGTTTGTTCATCAACAATGTTGAAATAGAATCCAAAACAAAATAACCCCCATATTACACTGTTACTCCAAAAGCATTTTTTAACGAATGTTTGTTTTGGAAAAATAATGCTGAAATTGTGGATGGAACACCCTATACTAATTTCTTATTTTCTTTAAATACACATACATACATATAAACCAATTCTTCTTTCTACAAAAAAAATAAAATGTGTCAGACTAATTTAAAGCGTTAACTTGACACAATATGACTCAATTTTAAAATTTGCTTTTCCTGAATATTGAACTAACCATTAAAATTCAAAAGAAGCATTTATGTTTTTATTTAGAAAAAAGCTTCTAAAAAATATTAAAATACTCTGATTGGTATAAAAAAGAACAAAAAGCTTCCCCTCTATATTGACAGCTCATAAAAAATAGCGGAATCTTACGGCTCTTACATTTAGGAGGCTCTGACAAAACTTGTTCCATACGCCAATTCATCTACATCTGTTTCATAGGTAGCTATACTATTTTCTTTGGCTTGATTCTTATTTTTGATTATATCAATTTCTTATTTAAGTTGTTGGACTTCTTTGAATAGCTGTCGTCCATTGATTTGCATTAAGTTTTTTAACGGTTTCTTTAAATCAGCATCTTTCTCTAGCGACAAGGTGGAGGTTTTCTTGTTTCGCGTTCTCCATGCATTCCGTATTTTCGTACTCCTGCTGAGTCACGGGATGCATTTGTCTAAGTGATTATCTCGATATTTTTAAGCTTTCTATGAATCGGTTTCCCAATAGTTGTATACCCCAGAGTCCATTGAGCCTGTCTCGTGTGGTGGTGGATTAGCTAACTGTACAGTTGGCGGACTATCTGCAGTAACAATTCCGCTTTGTTATACCATGAGATTGATAGTGGATGAGTGGAGAGAACATCATTTGCTATTCCCATTTAAATTTACAAAAATCATTTCTATTTTTATTTGATACAAAGTGGTTTTCATTGATAGTAAGTTGTATTTTCTATCTTTGAGGTGGTTTAGAGGCGCCTTTTATTCTGCGCAACCAAAGTAAATTCGACACTGTCTATAAGCGTACATAATTTCTAGGATGAAAAGCTGTATATTATAGAAAAGCAAAACAAAATTTTCCTTTTAAGAAAAACTGTATTCGGTATAACAATTCATTTCATAATTCATATAAACACACATCTAGAGCATAGAAATATTGTACAGAAAGAAAATATTCAAGACTAACTTCTCGCATATATCATTCTTGAAAATAGTTCGTTATTATTTTTGTACACTATATGCATAGTAAACTACACTAAAGCACAAACACTATTTACAGTGCTTTTGTGTTGCTCTCGAATTGTCTTTTTTGGTTCGTGAAACATGTCAGCAATGTATCACTCGTAATTTTATTTATTTATTTTGTTTTTTATTATGTTATTTAGCTCATCTATTGTCTTGTAATATTTATTGTGTATATGTTGTGTGTCCACAACAATTTATTCTAATTTTCCAAGAACAAGTGGAAGAATAAAATATGTTTGAACGACGAAGGAAGAGCATAACATAAACACGAGATGAGAGGTACTTTTAACTAGACTGCTGCGCTGCATATGTACGGTATAGAGGAGTTATTATAATATATTAGATGAATAGTATTTTGTCAGATTAAAACTTTAGAAAAAAGGCACACAACAAAAATATTTACGTGTATAAACAAGCTGAAAATATTTACGAGTAGGTACGTAACACAACACATGGGTATTTATACTGATTTTCGTCGGTGAAACAATCTTAAGAAAAATTTATTGCTGCTCTGCTATAAAATGCAAATTTTCCACAAGCAGCAGCAGACACACACACGCCATACACAGTGCACAAACAAGAGAGAAGAGATACAAAATTTTATTAGTGTCATAAATCTTAAATTCTATCATTTCAAAAATTATTTTCCAAAAACTTTAAATCATTTAAGATAATAAATTTCTTTAGTTTTTAAGATACGTGATTAAAAGACGAAAACAATTTTTTTATGGAAATTTAATTGAGAAAATTCAAATAAAAAAGGAAAATTTAAATACGTGTCTATAAGACTTATAATAATACACACAGTATATAATCTAATATTATCATACAATTGACTGTACGTATTGCTGCGATATGTGTGTAGAGTGAGTGTATATATTATGTTATACAAATCGTAATATTACGTTATTATTACATTTTATTTGAATATATTATATGATATAGGAAAAATATATGAAGGATTTCCGTTTTGGGTAAAATATCAAATACGATCTGGAAAAATGTGTATAGTTACCTACTAGCAAGAAGTTGTAAATAAATAATTTTTAGCTTTGTATATAGTCGGAAATAAATTCGTGTACAATAGAACAAATTGGCTTTTGTGTATTATGCTGGAGTATTAACTTTATTCGCTAAATTACCATTTCTATAAACCTTTTGAATTCGCACATCCTAGACTGGCGAGACCGTTAAATTTAACTGTGTTTTACATCTCTTTGCTAGTAATGCAACACAAACATGTTTAGCTTTAATTAATGAAGCCAACTTTCTTAAATTGGTGTTACTCGTAATACATTTACCAAATAAACAAACATTTATTGACTTATAACGTTTGAACTTTTACAGTGTTGAACGAAATAACTTATCGTTTCTAGCCATAACACAAAAAACTTCTATTATCCCATAAATAATTATGTATTTGAAGATGCATGTGAAGATAGCCCAAATTCCATCCTCTCAGTCCAAAAAATCTTCACATATCATGACATTTTTGACTATCAGCCCCGAAAAATGCCACATTTTTACTCTCAATCCAGAAAATATTTACTGTCATGACAGCTAAAACTATCACGACACAAACATTTTTCGGGACTGATTGTAAAAATGTTGCATTTTCATGATAATATGAAACCAGAAAATATTTCAGTTCCAACACAAATAAATGATATTACCTATTTAACCCTGACTATGTTTTTAAGAAATTTTACGTGATTTATTTCATCATCGAACTATCAGCTTTAGTCTGGTGATTCAAAGTAATTTTTGAGATTTTTTTAGAATTTTTCCATGGAGTGGAGTTGAGATATAGTTCGTTAAAGTCAGCAACTATTTGTTGGTCGGACAAACAAAACTTAAAGTAATTTTTGTTAATTTTTTAAAATTTTTCTATCGGATGGAGTTGAGATATAGTTTTTTGAATTTAGGATTTTTTTGTTTGTCTGGCTTGTTGCGAATGAATGAAAGAAAGCTAATCGAAAAACGATTTGAATGGAATAAAAAAATAATAATCTAAATTGATTGCATATAATTATTATTCCGAGTATTTTTTAAAATTTTAGTTAGTTTTGGTTCTGAAGGTGATGTTTATGGTATGATAGTTTCGTGTAAGATTCACTTATTGTGTCGAATAATGTTTATTTCAATGAGGAGGCAAGCTATGAAAATTATGCAATTTTATCTTACTGCCTTTTCATCTTATTTACACATAGGCTGCGTACCAATTCAAGGGTAAATCGTTTACTACGGTAAAAATCGGTTTTAGTACAGATTTTTCGATCAGTTTACCATAGAGTTTTTCAAAAATAATTGAACTTACCGAAAAATTTACTTAAAATTGACTTTTAAAACCCTTGGATTGGTACGCAGATATAGTATAACAAAGGAAATGGGGAGTTATACATTTTGAGGAATTTCTGATTTTAAACACATTTTTTTGAGGTCATCATATTCTTCCCAGTAATCAGTTTTTTACAATAGGCAGTGTAGTTTTTTTTTATTTTTATTTATTTATTTATTTATTTATATTACAACTGAGTCTTGTACCCATTTAGTAATTTACATTGCATAATAAAGTATTGTGATTAGTCGGCGTGGCGTAATCAAGTGATTATCCCCAGTTTCGTGTAATTCCTCCTCAGATTTTTCGCCAAAGTAAGTCGACTGACCTCGCGATAAGGCCAGTGGTTTGGTTTTTTTGCAGTCTTCTTCTTGGTGTGGTAGTCAGCATACAGCGCAAGTCCAGATTTTCATGAAGGTGCAGACGTTGTTGGTGTTTTGTTGCTTGATGCTTAATTTCATTCGCTAGTTAATTTCATAAGCTCGATCTTTAGATCTCGATGGAGATTGTCGCTTCGAATGTACCACGCCACGGTGCATTAACAAAACATCGCAGGATTTTATTTTGAACTGTTTGTATGATTTTGATATTTGCCTTCTTGGCACAGCCCCGGAGTTGGCTACCATATGTGTGTGTATAGCAGCCATATATTCAGATTATCTCCCTGCATTTTTCCTAATTTTATGTTTAGTTCTTCTCTCTTCTTTTTTATGTGTTCCTTCCATATAAGTTTAGCATCTAAAGTCATGCCGAGATATTTAGCAGTGTTTGCATGCGGTACTACTATCGAGTTTATCAGTATTGGTATATGATTAACTTTTACATTTGTATAGTTCACTTGGATTGATTTTGCTTCATTTAGGTTTGAGATAAAGGATTGGCCCTAGAACACTCCCTTGTGGTACTCCTGCTGTTATTCTTTTTAGTTGGGAATATTCATTTTCATACTTTACTCGGAAGTGCTTCTCTAATATATATGATTTTAAAATTTGAAAAAATTGCTTAGGAAGATCTCTTGAAGTTTGAATTCTAACCCTTGCTGGGATATTTTGTCGAATGCTTGCACTACATCAAGGAATATAGTTGAACATATTCGTTTGTTTTCTAGTGATTTCTCGATTACATCAGTAATTCGATGTACTTGTTCTACAGTAGAATCTTTTTCTTTAAATCGAAACAGATGTGAGGGGATAAGATTCATAATTGGTTTTAGTCTTTAAGAAAAACCTTTTCAAATTTCGATAATGTTGGTAGCAGAGAAATTGGCCTTATATGAAGCTTTATAATTCGGAGGTTTGTTCGGCTTACGTATCATAATTACTTCTACAACTTTTCTTCCTCAATGCTTCCTCCGGTAACACTTTTATTATCTGGCCCGTTATAAGATCATAACCTGGAGCCTTATACGCATTCAGATTGTTTGTGATTTCCCGTTTTAGTTCTTTCAAAGTTACAGGTGTAATTTTTATTTCACCTGTTTGGAGTAAGGTTGGAATGTTTCTTCAAAGTGATTTGCAAACAAATCTGCTTTTGTTTACCATTTCGAGCCCAATTTTCTTTATTTTGAATTAGAGGAACCTAAAGTTTGGGTCTTTTAAAATTCTTAGTTACTTTCCATAATGAATAATCAGTATTTTTTTGCCCAGTTGGAGTGGTGAGGTATTTATTAACTGACTGATTTTTAATGTCTTTTTATTACACAAATGGTTAAATACCTTCTTATTTTCCAGGTTTCGATGTTTTTGCCAATTCTTCCATGCTTTTCTTTTATTTTTAACAAGTTCTCTCACTTCCTCTGGATAGCTAGTATTGCACTTCATTTGCTTACTATATTATTAGGAGTGTTTTCCCACGCAGCACTTTGGATATTATGTATGAGTTTATCTAGTTCGTATTCTATGTCGGCTGGTACCAGTATTGCGTTCTGCTGACTAATTCTTTCTGTTAGCTGTGTTTGGAAGAAATCCCAATTTTGTTTGAATCTCGATAATTTCGGGTTGCTCTATTTCATAATAATTGTTTGGCTAAATATCATAATAACTGGTGAAGATAGACTTTCACTGTTCTCTATATGGATATAATTATCAAGAAATCCCCCTTGGAATAAAAAAGTCTATAAGATCTGGAGTCATACTGATATCCGTAGGCGAATAGGTTGGTGTACTGCCTGAGTGAAACTCGCATTTTAGTTGTTTGCCTGCTGCGAACAGTTCTTTCACTTTAGCAGTCGTTAAAGGTGATATTTAAATTGATTTGACTTCCTGCAAATTTTGCAGAAAAAACCGCTTCTTTTTAAAATGGAAATCTTTTATTTGGGTAACATTACAATTAATTTTTAAACCAAAATTGTAATTTAGATTTTTTTTTAATACAAAATAATGCTTCGTAACATAAATTGCCTGCAAGATTTGCATCGCCCTCGTACAATGCAGTTACAACCTTGGCAATACGACATTTCGCTTCTTGAAATAAGTTATTATTTGTTAATTTTATGTTGACAATACATTGAATAGTTGCATCAAAAGCGACGGTATTTTTATAAAATGAGGTTTCTATTAAATTGCCATTACACAGCTATCGAGTGTTTCCTGGTGCTGTTGCAATATGGCTTTTTTTCCCTACGTTTTGCTCATCTTCGGATTTTATGTTAAATTCCTTAGTATTCAGAATTGCTTTTCTTCCCCCAAATTTCTGACTTGTTTAATGTATTTCCTTTTTTTAAGATTTAAGGATAAATTTTTGACGGACCGTTTAGGACTTTTCAGAATGAAATTTTTCAAAAATAATTTCATTTCTAATTTCTTTTAAAAAGCGTAGACATTTGGTAGGTAATTTTAATAAATGCGGGGCTCCACCATAACGTCTTTTTATAATTGAAAATTATTTTCCAATATAGCTATTTCTGAGTCTCCCTTCGTTGTAAATAATTTGTGACCAAAGTGCTACGTATGACAAATATTTTTTAATAAATTTCTTTTCAAAGTAAGGGTTGTTAAAATTATTCACAGAATTTGTTGCGCTCGTATTTCTTTTTACACTCAGTGAATCTTTTAGAAAAATCTTGAAAAATGGGCTCTACCCATAAATTGTTTTGCTGAATAAATCATTTTCTTCGTACACAATTAGATTCTTCTGATTATCAATAGATCCTTCTGAGTTAGTTTTGGAATTAAATACTGATTTAAGAATCTGACTAAGAGAAGCAATACTTTCAGGACTAGTGCATTTGATTTTAACAAAAAAAAAGTGTTTAAAAATTAACATTAACGTCATTGTCGTTGGAAATATATTTGTGACAAATTTTTAGATAGTCAACGATTGTTAAATTGTTATTAAAACTAGCAATACTTTCTGCGAAACTAAAATCCGTAACAACAGTTTGAAAAATAGGCCATTTATTGGTGTGATTTAAAAAAATAATTTTTAAATGCTCTAAGCCAAGTTTCTATTGTTAAGGGAGTATGACTCACACTAACAAAGTCACTTATTGAAAATGGATCACTTGAATCGTGTTCATTTTGTTTCATTGAAATAATAAGGGCATAATATAACATCATCGACGTTTCAAGATTAGTTGGTCGCACGAGTCCCCCCCCCCCCCCCCCCAGTTGCATCCATATACACAACTTATTACTTCGGCTTATTTTTATTAATATTTGATTTGACCATTTCTACTTGCATTTTATTAAAAGAAATTATAAAGAAAGGCAATTTCGATAACTGTCAGTATATATTGTTGAGGAGAATTTTTATTTTTTTTTTAAATTTCGATATACAAGTCTTCAATGTCATCGTTACGATTGTCCTGGTCCATGAGTGCTTCCGATTTTATCTTTCGCAAAAAATGTACGGTGATACGTTTTACTATATATTTTGTTGTCTTGGCAAAATCGTTATCTTCTCTTAAAAATAATTTTTCTGATTATTGTTCCACGGATGCTTCTCTAAGAGAGTATTTCCATTGTTCCCTGAGAAACCGATTCATTACTCGTGCATTTACGCGTGTGGGTGAAAGACTGTATTATTCGAAACGCTTACTTTGGAGTGGTTAACGGCTTGATCTTTATTGTTTAACTTAAATTTTCGGCATTCGCTGCCTCTCTTAATGACTCTATGGCCGCAGTAAGCACGAATATAAATAGATTTTTTATTTATTCGACTGTCTTATAATGTATACTAGACAACCAGTCATTTGGGTTAGTAACTTTGAAAAAACTGATGAATATTTATATTTATTGAATTCTAAATTTTTAGAATTAGAGATTTCATCCCAAATATTTGGTTATAAATAGGTATCATTAAAATATTGTTCAAAACTATATACTCTTCAACAATTTCTTCTTTAGATGGTGGAACCTGTACTTCATTTTACTTGACCCCAAAACTTTTTGTTTCTATAAATTGTTTATGCGTTACGTCTTCTTCAAAATACTCGATTTCTTCATATTCTAGACTATCCATATTGGAATCGATTGTAAGATCAATATATATTTGGAGCAACAGCCTCAATATAGAAATGTTTGGAAAATCGACTATATTATTGATGTTCAATGGACTAAATATCGAATATTAAATAATAATAATAATAAACATTCAAATATTTAATATTTTAATCTTATGATGCTTTTATTTCAACTGTCATGGCATTTTTAAACTATCGTGATAGCAAGTATTTTCGAGGTTGAAGAACCTTATAATTCCAGCCGAAATCCAATAAAGCCAGGCAGAACCATACTGTACTATTGGTTTGGCTGTAAAACCAACCGTGGCACTTGAAGCATAATGCATTGTGCAATATGTGATTTTTCAGCTGGACATTTATAATTCAAGCCACCACTCGAGTAGTATAGAAAAAGTAACTGATGAAGGAAGAATTGTCGAAATTGATATTCCTAATGTAAACATGTTAGTATTTGTTAAAATAAAGTTTTTTTTTAAATATACTGATTAAAAAAAATAAAATTGAATGTTGTTTTTAAAAATAACTATAAAGTTAAAATAATTATAACTTACACAAAACAATAATAAATATACAAGTTTAAAAAATTAGAACTAGAAAATTAAAATATAAATTTAACAAAAAGCCACGAGAAAACATAAAATGGTTTCCATTCATTTATACGGTACTTGAATTATAAGGTTCCGACCAAAAAATCATATATTGCACAATGATGCACAATTTTTGTGCTTCTTGTGCCATAGTTAGTTTCGCTATAGAGAGTATGGTTCCGGTTGGCTTTCTAAAGTTCCGGCTTTAATTATAAGTTTCCAGTTCGTAAAAAATAGTATACTACACGAGTTTTGCTCCTTGTGCCTTACATGGTTTGGTTGTAGTACGGCTCTGCCTAGCTTTATTAGGTTTCGGTTGGAATTATAAGGTCCCGGCTGAAATATCATATGTATAGTGCACAATATGCACAATGCAGTTGTGCCTTCGTTGGTTTGGTTCCAGCTGGTATGGTTCTGGGTGGCGTGACGGACACAACAAATTAAGTGTTCGTATCACGTACAATACCCGAAAAGTGTTGAATCGGAAAAAGAAATCAAAGTGTCGGTTTTGTTAGGAATAAAATCCGTCGATATTAAACATGCCATATCAGTTCTAAAACTAATGCAACTCTTGTAAGGCTTAATTTGGTTAATTTTAAAATTTCCATTACACAACTATGCTAAACCAGGCTTTCTGTATTTCCGCTTAATAAGACAAGACAATCAAATATTTTGAAAATTGTCCTTATGTCGCCATAGGTAATTTCCATTCGACAAGTAATCATATAGTAAATGCGATCTGAAGATTACATTTCATTCAGAATAGTCTAGCGTACTTATCTCTATATTGCTTGCTACTCATAAGTAGACACTTTTACGGCGAGTTAACTGATTTGCAATATAAATTTTGAAAATGGAGGGTGTAATTGTTGTTGCCAACACCCGAGTTTCTTTCACGACAAATAAACGTGGACCTCGAATACACCACACTTTATTTTTTAAAGTGCAAATTGGAGTGTACCGGGTTTGTATTAAAAATTGTCTTGTATTTTCGAAAATCATTATTTCCGGCTCAAATTTCTGTAAACCAACAAGATCAACCCAAGCTCCCACTGAAGCTGCCGTTATGGTAAACGCTTTGGAGATTTCTGGTGACATAAAGTTTTTTATTAAAATCCAACATTTCAGTAAAATTTAAAATTTAATCTGAACTAACTTAGTTTGAAATTTAATTTAAAATGTTTTATTTTTATCTATTTTTCGTTAAGGCTACCTATATATTTTTAAGATATTTGCAATAAACGAGAAAGCTCCTATGGAAGTTGCCACTGCCGATGGATCGATATCGGCCAAAACTCAATGAGATCTTTCAATTTATGGAAGCGGCTTAAGTATGAAGTTTCATCCCGATTAACCAATCCGTAAAGGGACCAAATCTTTACTGAAAAAGAGTTGTTGGACAAAAACCCATCAGTTTTGGTTAAATTTTGAAAAACTGATCTGGATCGGTATTTTAGAAAATTCTATTTAGAATCTTTTAGTTCATAGTCGTCTTCTCATAAATGTTATGCTGTTCAAAATAATTCAAAAAAAGCTCCTGCAAAAAGCTCTTTGGAAACTGAGACTCCCGGTAAATAAATTTTTGGCCAAAATTCAATAGGATCTCCCAATATATAACAAATCTTCAATATGAAGATTCAACGATATTTTTGGAAGAATAGGTTTTTGGCTAAAACCGTCATATCTTTTTAAATTTTTTAAAAATGATCTCGGCTAAGCTCCTATAGAAGCTGCCACATCTGGTGTACCGATTTCGATCAAAAAGCATGCTAATCTACGAATTAATGAAAAATAATAATTATAAAGTTTTATCCCAAACGGACAACCCGCCTGAGCTGTAAAGAGGACATAGGCGTCTGTTTACGCGCACACACGCATACAGAGCTTTTAAAACTTCTTGGTTTGATTTTGGTGATACACCGAAACATAAAACTGCAAAAACACAAGGTCAATCCAGAAGGCATAGGCACAAAATGTTTAACGATTCCTTAATTAAACATCTTTTTGTAAAAATTAAACTTTTATTAAAATTATTGATTGCAGAATAGTGGGAATTCCAAAGTTGATCTTTGAATGACAGCATATTTTCGAAACCGAAAGACTCAGTTTCTCTTAAGAGAAAATCAAATTTGTAAATTATGCTGGTCAAACGGAACGTTTTTAGCAACATATAAAAGGCATTGAAAAGAAATCAAACCAACAAAGTGCCCTAAACCATCTCCACATTTTTTGAAATAGTATATGAAAACCAGAAGAGGTAAAATCAAGGAACTTAATCCGAAATAGGGTTCAGGTTCCTCAATGAACTGTGCAGTAATGTCTTTATAACAGTTGTATAGTTTTTTTTTTTTTTTTTTATATTTCATTTGCTAAGGTCTGAATCGAAATCCACACGACCAATATTTTTAATTAATGTTTACATGTTTGAAATTCAATAAATAAAAAGAATAAAATTATGATTTGTTGTAAATTTGTAGTTTCTCCTTCACACTGATCATCCTTGAAGAATTGTATGTTTGTTGTTCGTTGTACATATTTATGATTTGTTATTATAAGTTGTTTCCTATTTCCTTTAGGAAGTCGCATAGCATCTTGTAGTGATTGACATTCTCCGATTTTAGTATATCTATTAATTTGGTGTTTAGTAATAATGCATATTTACTCGTACTTCTTGTCTGGTCCTATTTTGTGCATTTTTCTATTATGTGCTCGTTGTCTTCCAGTGTGTTGCATACTTCACATATGTTATTGTCTTCTATTTTCATTAGGTGTTTAAATTTTTTGTTTTTAGCGTGTCCCGATCTCAGTCTTTTAATTTGTCTTATATTGTAGGCGCTTAGACTTGAGTTATGATACCATGGTTTAGTTGGAGGTGTTATATTGATAGTTTTGTTGTATTTTCCAACTATTGTTGTCCATTCGTTGTATTTTATTTGCCATTCTTTATTTATTGTTTCTTTTATTATTTGATACGAGTCCTTTAAGGTTATTGGGTTGTTTATTATTTCGTTGGGATCTTCTATTGCTTCTTTAGCTAGTTTATCTGCTCTCTCATTTTCTTTTATTCCTAAGTGTCCCGGTATCCATTGTATAATTATTTTGAAATTTTTTCCCCTTATCATGTCAAATATTTGTTGTTCGTAAAATTTGTATTTTCTCTCTTCGTTAGCTCGTTTTATTGAGGTGCAGCTGCTCTTTGAGTCTGTGAATATTATCATCTTTTCTATACCCATTACTATAGCTTTCTCGATTGCGGTTTTTATCACTAAAGTTTCTATCGTTTTGATTGATGCTTCGTTTTTTAGTTGTAGTTTTATCTCTATTCCTGAGTTTTTGAAATAAATTCCAATTCCTCCTTGTTCTCTTGTTAGTGTCCCATCTGAATATATTTCTACATATTCCTTGTATTTGTTCCGTATTTCGTTGTGGTGTGATCTTGCAATCATTTCATTTAGGGTATCTTTTCTTATTTCTTTTGTTAATACTTCCTGAACTAAGATGTTTTCGGTTTTTTCGATAACCATGCTTTGTGGTTGTTCTATTTTACGTAGAAATTCATACTCCAAGTATAGGTTGGACAGTTTTTTTTTATAGAGGAGTTGCTTTTTATTCTTTTTCCGATATCACTATTCTTTTGTGGATGTTTGGCTATATACTTTAGTGTTGTGGCCTTATTGTCGAGTTTTGCCGGTAGTGTTGCTGTTTCCGCCAGTAAGGTGGGGATTGGTGTAGTTTTTAGCATACCTGTACAGATACGCAGGTTTTGCTTTATTATTTTTTGTTTTATTTGTATGCTGTTTTTTATGTTTGTGGGTGTTATTATATCTGCATACTTTGTTCTCGATTGTATTATAGCTTTATGTACATTGGCAACTAGGTGTGGGTGTGCTCCACCATTTTTATATGTTATTGTTTTTAATAAATTTGTTGCGTTGAATATTTCTTTTTCAATTATTTTATAATGTGGCAGTAGTGATATTTTATTGATTATTGTTACACCCAGTAGTTTCATAGTTCTTTCCTCTTTGATGATTATGTTGTTGAGGATCGGTTGAAAATTCGTAGGTTTGTTCTTGAATAATCTCATGAAAGAGCATTTGTTTGGATTTAATTTTAGATCTATTTTGTTTAGACCTTCCTTTAGATCTCTTACCGATTTGTTAGCTGTTGTTTGTGCTTCTATTATCGGTCGTTATTATTATTATTATTGTTTTATTATTATGTTTTTCTGATGCTATTTTACTGAAGAGGTCTACGCAGTAGTCCATAATATTTATATTTTTTCTAAAACCATTTGTTTTTTTTGGTAGTATATTATTGTTTTCTAAGTGTTGATTTAATTTCTCTAGAATCATTTTGTTATATATTTTCGAAAATGTGTTGAGTAGGCTTATTGATCTATAATTTTCCGTTTCATATTCATCTTTATTAGGTTTTTTAATAGCTATTATTTTCGTAATTTTCCAATTTTCTCTATATATTTGGTTTTTATAGATGTTATTTAGATGACTTATTATAATGTTTGTTAACTTTGGGTTTATTTCTATTATGTTTTGAATGGTTTTAAATGATATATTATTTTCTCCAGGTGCTGTATTTTGTTTTTGTTTTATTATTTTATTAATTATTTCATTATTGAATATTGTTTCTGTCCTTCCAGTATTTACGCAGGGTAATCTTATTGTTTCAATTGTTTCTGGGAAGTTCTCGTTTATAAATTTTTCTGCCATATCATATTCCTCTAATAGATTGAATCGTTTATTTCCTTTCTTATTTCTTAGTTTATTAATTTTGTACCAAAGTTGCTTCGTATTTATTTCCCTGTTTATGGTGTTCATAAAGTTTTCCCATGAATTCTTTTTTGCTATTTTGATCTTTCGTTTTAGTACTGCTATTGATCTGAGTACTTCTGTAGCCGTATGAAGATTCTTATGTCTATTATAGCATTTCTGTTTTCCGGATTTTATGTTCCATAATCTTTGAACATAATCGTTCCACCATAGTTTTGGGTTATTGTTTTGATTTATGGTTATGATTTTTGTGTTTGTTTGTATGATTTCTTCTATTTTGGATTCTATATTTACTAAGTTATTGTCTTCCTGAATTTCTGATATTTCTTTTGTTACATTTTTCCAATTGGTGTTTTCCTTTTTCATGTATTTGTTTACGTTTACTTTTATTATAATTGGCAGATGGTCAGATCCTATGTTATCCTCTTTGCAGTCCCAATCGAGTTTATTGTATATATCGGTTGTGCATAGGGTGATGTCTATCGCTGATGTTGTATGTGATCTTAAATTTTGTCTTTTAATTATTATTTCTGCTATTATTTTACCCAGTTTGTTCTCATTAGTTATTTGATCCCATAGACTACTATGGACATTGATGTCTCCTGCTAGGATTGTTTTGTTGTTTTTCTGCTTTCTCCTTTTTTTATTAATTTTTTGAAATCCATAATTTGCACATTTGTGTTACCGTTTGGGGGGTTGTATAAAGCGATCAAATACATTTCTTCCTTTCTATATTTTATTTTTATTTGTTCTGCCTCAATATGTGTGATGTTTATATTTAGGTCAACTTGTTTGGCTCCAATGCTGTTTCTTATTATAAACCCTACTCCTCCATATCCCGTGTCTCTGTTTCTTGTTATAAGTTTATATTTAGGTATTCGTGGTATATTGTTCTCATGTGTTCAGGTTTCATTTAGTATTACTATGTCTATTTCTTCTTTTTCTATATACATTTTTAATAGGTTGATGTTACTGTTTAGACTTCTTATGTTTATTTGTAGTATTTTTATACTACTTTCCATTTATTTTGTTTTATATTATTTACTAACTCTTTTAGTTCAATGGTTAGCAGATCTGGAATATCGTATCTTTTATCACTTAGACGAATGAATTTCTCTAAGGTGTTTTGTAATTCTAGTATTCTTTCTCTTTGTACTTTTAGAATTAATTCCTGTCTTTGCGTTTTATCAGTCCAGATATTCATTCTGTTTTCTGTGTTTGTGTTAATTTGTGGGAAGGCATTAATATCCTGGTTGAGCAGCTTGTTTCGTGGGTATAGTGCCGCTAGGGTTTCTCTGTATGATGTTTTGTTTTTTATCATATGGATTTGGATTTGTGTTTGTTTTTTCTTTTCTTGGCAGTTTCTTGAGTTTGTATAATGCTCTATTCCTACACAGAATTTGCATTCTGGGTTTTCCTGGCATTCGTGTTGTTCGTCCATTTTTTAAGGTTTTGCACACTTAGCGCATCTTGTTATTTTTGATCGACCAAACTTTTTTATGTGCCCATAGCTTAGACAGGATGCACAGAATTTTAATCGTCATTTTAATAGTATAGTTGAGTCAAAAGAAAGGCGCATAAGGTGTAAGGCTCTAGTACTTTTTGCTTATTTTCTTTATGGCTCAGAGCTTCATCTTACGATTTAGGAGTTTATGGAGGGCATTGAATATGCAAACCGCAAGTATCTAAGTATAAGCTCTTTTTTTACTAAAACGTAGAAGAGCTCCGCTCTTGGTAAAATCAAATGAATTGGGACGCTGGAGGATTAGTGGGTTAAGTAAACTGAGGAAACAAACAAAGAAACTTCTCAATAAACCCACTCTGATAAAACAGAGAGTACAAACTTTTAAACGAAGATCTTTCTGTGCGGAAGTAGAAAACCTCTTGGCGACTGCTAAACTCAAAAAACTCTCTCTGACAATCGTAGAATTTTTTTCGGAACTCAAGAGAAGATAATGAAACCTTTCCGAGAGTCAGCCAGAAAGCTGTCGAGTTTTTATTGGATACTAGTTTTCCAGGAAGTAGGAAGCTAACAACAGTAGGGATTCATAATTTTTCGCTCGTTTATATTCATACAATTTTTTCGACCAACCTTCTCTTGTGACAAAATGCAGAACGTCACTTTGAAGCAATATGATTGGTCGGAAAATTTGTTTGAATGAATGCACGAAGAAGTATGAATCCGGCCTAAAATAAAATCTATCGAGCAGAACCGGACTTTAATAAAGTAGCGACTGGCTACAAAGATCTTGACTGGAGAAAGATTGCGATGAAGCACCCTTTCTTTGAAAAACTCAAAATACCAGGCCCATCAATCCATTGATGGAATGGATCTTAGACCATCTTTCACATTTATTCAGCACCTGTTTGGTTTGACCACTAAACATGGAATACCACAGTATCATTGGCTTTAGAATGTTCTGGTTGTGAGATGAAGTTGTCACGTTTCCTTAGAAATTACCCGACTGTATTTCGGATAGAAATTGTGGAAATCTTTAAGGCAACTTCAATCCATTAATTGAATCAAAATGTAGGAGGTGGTAAATATGCATTGCTCTAGAGAGCCAAGCTACCATAACGAGGCCGATAATTTAGCAGTTACTATTTTATGAAGTACTCATGTGTTTCGATTTCATGATAGAGGCACCTTAATGACTGCCGGGAATTGCCACCGGACACTACTCTATAAAGAAGTATTTGGTAAGAGTGCTGTTCTTAAAAATACAATACCAATTGCGAATTGTGAAATGAAGGAGGAATCAAGTTTTCTATTTGAAGATCAATTAACAACACTTAACGTACCGATAAATTTTAATTTTTTTTTTGAGTTTGCTACAAGCGTTCATTTTAGTACATTAATTAGAAATAAATTTATTTTTGATATTGTTAAATAAATTTTACTAATTTTTAAAATCATCTTATCTGACAATTTTGACGGAACCGCTTACTGACTCGTTTGTTAAATTGGTTACTGGTATACCGCTTGTGAACAGTTACTGGTGACCGCTATCGCGATATGTTAGAAAACTTGCTTGTACCAGAATTGAATTACTTAGGCCTATAGGACGTGTGGTTGTAACAAGACGGTGTCGAATAATGCCCAAAAGTGGTGATATCGACTGATCCCACTATCCCCTGATTTGACTCCTCCTGATTTAGTCCTATGGGGGTACTTGAACGGAAAGATGAACCAATAAACCAACCACAACCTTGATGATTAAGGACATCATTTGCAAAACGGACGGAGGCGATCACTTCTGAGGAAGAACTTTTGGAACTATAGCGAAAGTTATGTAAAATAATAAGGTATTGTATTCATACTCCAGCAAACATTCTATATGTTGGTGGTGTAAAATTAATTATCTACAATACATAGATTGTATGCACCAGTATAATAGCCCAAGCATTTACTTTACTGTCTACATCAGATTAGATTTATCAAAGTTTGACATGTGCGTTTTGATATTTTATAACCAAATATCGAACAGTTAAGCGTGATGTATATAATGTAATATAATGTAGGAATACCGCAGTAGCTCCTAATTGATGTTTTTGAATACCCTGCATTTATATTATATGTGACATCAAGGTAAATTTATGCAGTACAGTTTTTATTAAAACAGATTTCAATTGAATTTTGTTTCTATACCAATTTCGCAATAACTAATTTCAATCGGTAAAGCGATTGAAATGTAACCTTTCCTCTCTTACTTCCTAGTACAACAATTATTAGTTTTATGAAGACACTCTAAACATTTTATTTGTATAAAAAATATTTTCAGCTATTCCATTTTCTTTAACAAGAAATTCTGCATATCTGTCAAATATTTATTTTTGATATCCAGTTCACATGGATACAGATTTAAAAATGTTGTAGTTCCCTTTTCTTTCACATCGTCGTACCATTTTTCAAACAAAACTAATTGCGGTTAAAAATTAATGCCATTCCGGGGGTATTATTTATAGATTACGAGTTATTTTGTAAGGGTTCAAATAGCCAGCACCATGTCCAACAACAAATCTATGTAAAGTCAATTAAGTTTTATCGTATCGGATAAATATTTGAAGGATGCTGCTTCTGTTGCTGTGGCTGACACAAATATATTTAAATGAGTTGTTTGATTTACAAATATAAAAAAGCAGTACCATTGTATGTTATACGCAAATGAAAAATCAGCATTTTCAAAGGGTTTTCCGAAAATTATTTGCTTAAAAAATATACAAATTTTCACAAATAATCAAAAATGAAAATTTTTGAAATGCTATGTAACAGTAGTACACTGCAGTTCAGTTGATTCGAAACAACAATTTTAAGAACCTATCCAGCAGAACATTACAAGATACTATGAACAGTTAAACGATGGGTTTTGCTGCTTTTTTGGTTCGTTCGTTCTAGAAAAAGCATTAGCTTTTCCACTTCAAAGCTGGAAGAAATCAAATCAAAAATCGAACCAAAACCGAAATTAGAACGCAAAATAAGATCTATTGACATAAAAATTATTTCAGGCTCATTACGACCTACGTTTCTGCTAGTTTTAAATCAATTGACCTAAAGCTTGGTCAAGAACGACTGGAGCCTAAATTTTTTAATGGGACACTTGATTAGACCATAATAAGCCTAAAATTATTTGGATGTCATAGATCTTGGTTTGCATTCTAATCTCGGTTTTGACCCGATTTGCGATTTGGGTTCTGCTACCTTGGTTAGGAAAGAGTGTTGGCCATAATTTTTAGTGGGGTATTTGTTTGTATCTTGTTTTGTTTTCTAATTACAGTTTTGGAATGTTAATGGCTAAAATTAGCCATTTACATTCCAATTGTTTTTTATAATTTTTTGATGACTTTTTCAAATTTGTGTTAAAATTGTTGTTCAAAATTACAAACAATTTAAAGAAAGACAAATAAGTAGGAGAGTGCAAAAATTTCACTGGAGATTTATTTTTTGTTAAATAATAATGGGTTGAGGAAAAAGAAATCCATTGTTTTTTCGCTAGATGGCTTTAGGGACATATATCTCGTGATGTATTTGTCGCTGTAGCCCATGCTTGTTTGTACTCGTTGGAAAGAGGAATTCATGTACAAAAAAAAATAATTTTGACATTGTTTTGATTGATCGATTCAGTTGTGAGTTATAGCGTGTTAAGAATGGAGGTGAACAAAGATAAAATCTGCTACATTTTATAATTTTGCTTCGATAAAGGCGAAAACGTAATTGAAGCGGCAGGTTTAAAAAATCTCGATGTTTGGATGCCGCAGGAGTTCATGCAAAAAACTTGATCGACCGTGTTTTCATCTGCGAATCTTTGGCCAAACGAAACGAAATCGAGCCATTTCTGAAGCGGATGGTGATGGTGACAGGGGTGACATGTTATAACATAACATTTTCGATATTTTATCGAAATTTATTTCTCGTTTTCCTAAACTGAAATAAGCAACTGTTTCATTTATGAAATGTTCCGTTTCTATTGCTATCACAATCTACTAGTACAAATGCTAACAATTTGTCTTTCTCTAATTTCGTTCAAGTATCGAACAAAAATTATTTAGTGATAGAAACTGAGTAGGATATAATAATTTAAAAATAAAATGTGAAATAGTGCCACATTTTGTTCTAAAGAGCGACACATAAACTTCAATAAAATATTGAAAATGTGATGTCAGATCTGAATAACACTGGCGTATCGTTCCAGCAAGATGCAGCTGCACCTGATATCACGACAGCGAAAATGGTGATTCTTCTGACCGAATAATTTTAAAAAATTCAGATTTCACTTGACCAATTCTTCCCTCATATTTGACGGCCTCTGATTTTTTTTTTGTGAAGCTTCTAGAAAGAACGGCTTTAAGTGAATAAACCATAAAATATTCAGAAACTATAGCAGAATATTCGGATAGAGTTCGCAAATTTGGAGCAATAAACGTTGTGCACCGGAAAGCAAAATGCCTTAGAAAGAGCCATTAACTGCCAACAAGAATATGTTCACCTTCATTGAAAAAAAAACATTAAAACAAATTTAAAATACGAAAGTTATGCGCATTTTACATCAGCCAGTTCAATTTGGCCCACCCTGTTCTCTCGAAAATAAAATTTAAACAATTTTCATTTTTATTTTTTCATTTCGGATTCAAGGACAAACATTTTATGTCGCAGCTCAAACACACATTTCTCATGGATCTAAGCTTTAGTATGAAGTTTGATTCCAAATAGTCAATTCGCCTGGTTTGAAAACTCGTTATTCCAGTAAAATTTAAAATATGATCTGAACTGATTTTGTTTCAAATTTAATAAACAATCTTTTTATTTTCATCGTTGAAGCGACCACTTCCGGTTGACCGATTTTGGCAAAAATTACTGGAATCTGCCGATTTATGGAAAAAGTTTAAATATAAGTTTCACCCCAATCAATCAATACGTCTAAACAGTATTGAGGACAAAAACAGTTAATCTAAAAAGTCCAAGGTAAAAAATCTTCATGTTTACAATTCAAAAAAGAGTTTTTTTTTGTCAAATCGACCTTTCCGCTTAAATTTTTGAAAATTCATGTGAATTGATATTGTTGCAAATTTGATTTAGTATCTTTTAGTTCACAGCCGATGTTCTCGTAATTAAGATAATTATCAAAATATTTACAAAAAAAACGGGAAAGGTTCGGAACCGAACTCTATAAGCATTTTTGTTGTCTATAAAGATGTGATGTGTGATTTGCGTATTAAATATCACGCCCACCCACATCCACCCACATTCACCTAACCCCCCTTACACCCAGCCCAACCGACCTCAATACACCATAACTCAACCGACCCCAATCAACCGCAAACCACCACACCTAAAAATTATTACCACCCCCACCCACTATCCAATCCCTAAAACTCATCTCACCCGCACTACCCTATACCGCACTACCCATATCAATACCACCACCATCCCCACTCCCACACACACACACCACTCAAACCCTCATCCATCAAATCCCAATTCCCACACCAAACCCAAAACACTTCATCCCATCCACCCCTCCACCCCCCATACCACCACTCCTACCACCCCCATAACCACACCATCCACACAAACTCACATCCACACGAGATATATTTTTATTCCACATTCACATGCTCTATGAAATCAAATTAGTATAGAAAAAAAATAAAAAATCTATTAATTTTAAGGAGGGGGGTTAACACAACTCTACATATCTTCAAACACCCTGAACACAGAAATGTCCAAATCAATAGGGCACTTTCCCATGAATTGCTTGAACTTTTAGTGAAAAAATTAAGTTAATATTTTTATCCGTTCTCAAGTTATAGTAGACACAGACGGATAGACGGCAAACCGAAACCAAATAGCATTTTTTTAACAAAAATGCTTAAAAACGAAAAGCTCATAAAACAGGTAAATATTTTAATCTTTCAAATAATTTGGAATTTTTTAACTTAATGTACTTAATTTTTAGATATATGCAGAAAAAACCCCCTATTGTGCCAAATTGCAGGCATAAAAAGAGCGCCGGGTCTTTCAAATGTTCCAATGTACGTGGGAGTGATGCTATGTTCTTTGCAAAGACATTTTAGTCGTCAAAAAATAAAATTGAACATGATACCTTCCTTCTTCAGTATACATCTGTGGTGAATCCGAAACGAGTTCTGAAAAGACGATGAAAAGAGCAATTTCAATCAAATATTTCGTACGTAAATCAAATAATAATATTGTTAGAGTTTGTCAAACAGGTTTTTGCGGCCTCCTGTTTATTAAAAGAGACCGAATTGTACGTGTTTGCAAAAATAATTTACGCCCTAGCCACAAACCTACAGGAAGACCCGGATGAGATCGTGTAGGGAATAAAAATGTTAAAGACATGGTGGTTAAATTTATTCAAAAATTCAAAGTATTAGAGATCCATTACTGTAGAGTTAAATCTACCAACCGTCAATATCTTCTCAGTGAGCTAAACATCATTAATATGTACAAAATGTTTAAAAACCAGTATCCAGAGCAAACAACAGCAACCCAAAGTATGTTCCGAAAAGTGTTAAACAGTAGATTTAACATTAGATTTAGAAGCCCTTACGCAGACCTGTGTTTATCGTCTGTGCGATTGGCGGAACAAATAAAATGTGTTTAGGACCTTTAGTTAAGTGTAGAGATTGACCGCATTATCAAGACTACGGCCAGCTTCTCCATAAGGCTGGACCATTTCAATTTTTCTTGTACAGGCAAATACTCCATTTTGAATTGAAATAGCCTTACGTAAACAGGTCTTATTGTTTTCGAAATAATCTTTGAACTGAATCGATATTTTTAAAACAAAAAATATCATTTATTTGAAAACAAATTTAGTCGCATGTTCCTATGCAAAATCATCGCCGTCGTTGTTCCTGGGTTACGCTAAAAGTAGTTTTTTCTTTTTAATTTAAGAAATACAATTTATTTAAAACTAATTTCAAATATTTACATTGAAAACGTGTTAATTTTAATGCAAACATATTGCAGAATCGTATGCATAATGTGCTCAGTAGGAGAAATCGAAAAAAATTTAATATCGCCTATTACAGCGCCATCTATCATGGCGAATCTGAAATCATGTAGAATCCGAATCTGCAATACAAAATAGGGTTTCTTATCTTGGTTTCCAAGTTGCCCCCCATCCTCCTTAAAAACAGGGGCGGGGGTCATAATTTTAGCACTAATGTATTTCCCCTCCAGAATTATTTAATTTTGATACTGGTCATTTTTATCGTGGAGGGCTTATTTTCCGAGATATTTGAAAGTTTCAGCTTAAAAAACTCACCCGGTATATAGGAAATTTTGTTATACTAAGGCTTCTTATTTACAATATACATAAAATAACAATTATTTTAAGGTTGGTATTTCTGACCTTTAAATGTGCCAACAAACGCGCTCATTTTGCTCAAATGATTTTGACATTTACCTTTGACAACTTATGGAAACTGTCTAACAACACCAAAGAAACATAAACGAAGTGAATATAAAATAAAAAATCCATTAAAAAACTATTTAAATCTCGATTTATTTTATTAATCTATTATAAATCAGGACAACAAAGACAACACCACTACAGACCTTTGTAAAAAGCAATCCTTCATAGTGCAACAAACTGTGCACAAGAGACATGCTAGAGCTTTTTATGAGTTGTTTTAAAAAGAAACTAATAATCTCATCACTTTATCTTGTGACTGCCAAAAACACGGTTTTGCCTATGGTAGCTGATCAGGCGGCTTATTATAGCGGTCAGTTATATATGTTTAATTTTGAGATCGTCGTTGGATCTGCCAAATCAACCCGAACAACTAGTAATGTCATTTTATATACATGAACGGAGAATGAATATTCAAAAGGCTCTTATCACATTGCATCCGCGATACACCATCGCCTTAAACATTTAAATTTGGAAAACAAAAAGCGAATTCGTTTAGTCTCAGATGGTTGTGGGGGCCAAAATAAAAACACGATAATGGTGGAAATGTCCATTTTCTCTTGGCCCTAGCCAATATTTTCTCATTAGAGCTGATATTCCCTGTTGCTGGTCATTCTTTTATATCACCGGATCGCGTTTTTGCTAAAATCGCAAAAGAGGTAACGTATTTAAGATTTAATTGTATAAAAATATTTACGAGTGACTTCAAAACTTTTGATATGAAATCACTTAATTAATTTTGTCTAATTAAATAATAATTTTTATTAATTTTATCTTTAAATTTATTTTGAATATTAATTGCAGGTACGCAACTGCCAATCTATAACTAATTCCGAAGACTATCACCAAATATATAGATCCCATGGTACTGTTATTAGCCTTGGAAACGGCGATTGTCCGGTCAAAGACTGGAAATCTCAGGCAGCAAATATCATCCTTCCTCCAGGGAAATGGCATTTCTGGTTCAAGTAAACCAAACGATTTATTTTAAGGAAATTAAATGGCTAGATCTTAGTGTGCGGCGAAGCAAATTATAGATCGGATCTTGAGGCTACTCGATCTATAGCCAAAACAGGAAACGAAATTGCACAAATAAATCCATCAATAGTAACACCTCCAGATATCAGCTTCAAAAATAACCGATGTCCAAAATTTATTAAAACAGCACTTTGGTGAAAATTGGGCTGAAATGGACGATCTCTTTTTTTATAAAAATATTATTAACAATAACAGCTCCACGCAAAACATTGAAGAAGATGATCCAATTTACGAAGGACATGACGAACACATTAGTGATCGAATTTAATTGGCTTTGTTCCATTTATGTATATTTTCTTGTTTATTTTATTATTTTTTTTATATCTCAGGAAGAAATGTGATATTTTATTGAAAGACTTTTTTATGCCATGAAGGTGATAATTACGTAAAGAATACGCTTTAATTTTAAACCAAATTTGTTTATAAAAGTTAATGACAGTTTTTATTTTAAAAGCTCTCTAGTTTTTCAGAGTGTCATGCAAAACTCGCTATAATTTTGATGTTTGTTCAAAGCATGCTATTTTCAAAATAAAAAATTTTGTCCCAAGTAAAGAATAATTTAAAAAATTTCTTCTCAATTAATCTTTCATACATCGGAATAAATTAACACTTAAAAAATTAGTTTATAACATTTTTATAAAGCTTATTTAAAGAATAATAAGTTTTTTGCAATTTCTGAAGAACCGCTTATGATGTAATTAGCGAACTTTGCATTTTGGACACGTATGGAAGATACCACTTCCAGTCAACCGATTTTGAGCAAAATTCACTTGGATCTCCCGATTTGTGGAAAAAGCTTTTACACGAAGTTTTATTTCGACCGAACAAACTCTGAGCTGTAAAGAGGATACAGTTATTTAGTACGCACTCGCACGCGCAATTCTTCTGAACGGCGATATTTGAGTTTGTGTGTGGGTGTTTTATAATATTCGAATTTTTCATGCTTCTCCTTAATATTTAAAAAATTTGGTATTAAATTAAAAAGTGAACTTTACTTTTAAAAGTGAATTTAACCAAATTTACTACACCAGGCCGCCACCGGACATGTATTTAAATTACATATGTGAAGCCTTTACCGTTTAAAGCCATTTCCGCCTAACCTGACTCTAAAATAATTTATTACACACCTGGATAAGCTTGACCTGTCCTTCATAAGGTCCATGGAGTACAATTTGACTAAATATCTTGTGGCGGTCTTGTGAAATAAATTATTAGAGGTGGTAAAATCGACTATTAAACTACATATTTGAAGTCTTTACCGTATTCCATCTAACCTGACAAAAAACTAATTTAATATGAACCTGGATATAAAGTTGTTCTGCCCTCTACAAGGTTACTGGAGTAATATTTGTCTGAATATCTGGTGGCGGTCTGGAGTAATAAATTATTAAAGGTTGTAAAACTACATTTATATTGTAGTTTGAAATCTGCATATCCTGATGTCAATTTCGTCTCATATAACACAAAAATAATTTATTACATCCCTGGATAAGGTTGACTTACCCTCAATAAGATTTCTAAAAAAACATTTGGTCCAAAATCTGGTGGCGGTCTTATGTAATAAATTATTAAAATTTGACGCGTTTGAAATAAATGATCGTTTTGGGGTAAAATTTACCCTTAGCGAGTTAAGAGCTTTCCAATTCAATGTAATTATTTTTGTAATAAATTCTCTTTCCCGATATCATACCCATATCAAAAGTTATATTTTTGGCGGAATAGTTTTAATTGTAAGCTAAACACCAACCGCTCGTTCCTCTAAAACGGAAACTAATACAACTGGGACAAAGTAATAAATTGTAATTGACGTGTGACAAATTATGCTGTAGATTTCACTGAGGTGGGCCAATGTGGTCGGTGCAGGTTTAAAGCACTATTTTTTTGAGTTTAATCAGGGGAAAGAATTTATATGTAATTTTTGTACAAATATTTTTATTCCGGCCTACTGAGAAGAAAAGTTTGATGTAAAGATTTATAAATGGAGAATAATGTTTCCATACATCAGTTAGCAGGGAAAATTCAATTTTGTTTTCAAAAAAATTAACCCTAACTTTTCACCTCAGTATGCCAGAAAAAAAAAATGTTTAAATAAAAATAACATATAAATTCTTTCCCCAATTCCCTGTTCCCGTTGAATGACTAGAATAGTGCCACTGGTAGGGTAAAAATAACTTACAAAGCTTTGCTCGTTCCTATTCAAGTGAACCGCAGTGTATTATGTACAAATATAAAACATCTTACAAGAAAATATTTTATCACTGCTTCTCAACCCTTTAAATTTATATTTAAAAAATACACACAGATGTATAAACACACTCGATTCAAATATCATCATATTCGTGCTATGTGTATCTTCTATGCGAGTAGAATGGAATGGCATAGCATGGTAAGAATACAACGGAAGGTACAATAATTGAGACAGAGCAAATTTTTAAGGAAAATTATCTTAAATTTTCCAAATTTATTGTATTTTCAAAATGTATGATATTTTATTTTGTTGTTGGTGTAATATATAGACAATTTTTTGTATTTCTCATCATAATCATTGTTTTGATCATAATTTTCCTTTTCTAATACAGAATAATAATAAAATACAGAATTTTTTTCAAATTGTATATGTGCAAAGGAAAAATATGAAAAAGTTTTTCTTTATTCAGGAGCAATAAAATATATCCATAATTCAATGTAATATTATGATACTGTTTTTCTGCTGTGCTAAATTTTTCTAGCAGTATTTGCGTTGTTCTTCATTTTCACGATGTTGTGATGATGCGGATCAGTTTGCTGTATGGTTTGTAGAATCATATTAGAAAGCTTTTAAATTATCTGATTTTGGACTGGTTTTGACTCGTTCTACTGGCAAACGAATACGATGTAGTTGTAATAACAAGAAGTCATCAATATTTTTGACATTGCTGATACACTAAATCGTTCAATATTTTTTTATTTTTTGATTTACATAAAAGAACTCGGTTGAATAGCTACCAATAATTTTTGGATTGTATTATGGATTATGAAACGCATAAAGTTTTTTGAAATATGTAATAATTCCTAATTTTATCCATTGAAACGAATAAATTACACGATTATTTTATTAGAACAAACAGAAACTAACAACAAAGTGTTGGAATATATCTTTTATGTTCCTTATATACTAACGCGTATGGAGTGTGCAGCTTTAGATGGTGAACGGAATAGTGATAATAAATTTTTCAAATTATTATTTGTGTATAAATAAACCAAACAGAAAATGAAACAAAAAAAAAGCTTCAATATTTGATTTGAGTTGCTGCTCCCAAAAACTATATGAATTATGATTATGATTATTACCCTACTATTATTAACGAGTTGATTATGGAAATCTCTAACAAAAATATATTCAAGCCAAAACACATTTTGATTTATCTCATATTTCTATGATCAGAAACCTTACCCTCTTCAGTTTTTTTTGCTTGCTTCTGAGTTTAGCCACCACCAAATATATTATATATCAGTGAAACTATCATACATATTTTTATTGTCCATCTTAAAATTTATTATATTCAGATTCAGTTCAGACACAAAAAGAGGTGACGCCTAAGTTAAAGTGAAACCAAACCCAAACCAAATGAAAAAAGCTCATTTCTTTCAAAGAAATGATAAAATGTCATGAATGGTTAAAATTCTAATACGGGCATAATACACTGCGAATAATAAATGGCAACTAAACTACGCCACCAGATTGGTGACAATTGGCCTATACCCTCTGAATTAGATTTGTAATATTTGATGTGTTACACTTGCAACATACTAATAAGAGGGATTCGTCTTCAAGAGAACGAAGAATATTTGCAGTCTGTTAGAGCTATTGCCACACCATACACATTACAATTTAATAATAGTTTTTCAGTAATCCAGGAACAGTGGGACGCTACACAGTCAGCCATAACCACCGTGCCGCAAAATCCCATCGGAAGAAGACCACCGAGGTCCCGCAATGATTGATTCGATCCCGTCAATTCCGTCTGGTCGTCGAAAATAAACAAAATCTTTGTTTAAAATAGTTGACTCGCAATACTAGTAGCAATCTGGCAGAATATCTCCGCGCTATGAATGCCACGACAAAATAGCTCCAAGAAAAGAAGAACTAGGAATTTCAAATGACTGTCTATGAAATAGGAATCCCACTAAAGACTTCCACCCAAGAAGTAAAGCCATCAAAGACGGGAATGGAGAGCTTAGAACAAACGAGGCTGATATTTACTCAGTATGGCAAAGCTAGTGAGCAATAGTTCCTTCAGACGCAGCTATTAGTAGATTGAAAAATGGGAAGGCATCCGGTCTCGATGGAATCCCCGCAGAATTGATGAAGCTCGGACGCGCTAATCTTGGATCAAATTTATATGCGATCTCATTGACTCGATTTGATGTCAAGAAGAGGTTTCAGAGAATTGGAAGACCCCGAGCATATGTCCATTGCACAAAAAAGGTGACCATCTTAAATGTGAAAACTATCGTGGTATAGCTCAAACATCATTTGCAACTATCAATGTAGCTTTCGTCCCAATCAATAGACTACTGACCAGTTGGTTTACGATGAGGATGATTTTGTAAAAATGTTGGAACTTCAACATAACCATACATCAATTATAAATAGACTTCCGACAGGCATATGAAAATATAAACCGCGAGAACCTCGGGCGCGCTCATATTCCTAGGATTTCCAGAGAAACTCGTTTATCTGTGTAAATTAACAACGTCTGGGTGTGTTTGTAGAATCGTAATTGAAGGGATTGTATCAGACTCCTTTGAAATAACATCTGGTGTTCGACAGTGAGATGTACTCGCGCCTGGGTTGGTCAATTCTACTCTTGAGTACATAAAGCAACATTGAAACTTGGCCAAATTCTTAGTTATGCAGATGATATTGAGCTTCTTGGCCGATGGCCTAGCAATATCACGGGCAGTTTCATACCGCTCAATCGCTGCGCAAAAAGACTTGGTTTTGGATATGAATAGAAGGAAAACTATAGTTTTAGCAACGCCCAGGATCATCTCCATGGTATACTCTCGGAATTGGCGGCCATAATTTTGATAGCGTTGTCTATGTTCTGTATGTTTTGATAGCTCGATGGATCGAGACGGATGTAGGACCATAGTGAAGATAGAGAGAAAGAGAGAGAGAGAGAGGTGAAGTTTCTGGACATGTATGTACACAGTTTTCGAACAGAAATTGTGCACTTTTTGAAAAAAAATAAGTTCTTATTGGCAATACGTTTTAAAACGGATTCTACGGCTCACCGATTTAAATACCCAAATGCATTCTCTTTCAAACGTTTATAGTCACTATGTAAGCCAATCTCTGAGTTTTTTCTTATTTGACTTAGTGCCGTGTCCAAAAAATGTTAATTCAAATCACATACACAATCAATTGGTTAGATTTCTAAATAAAGCCCTATAGCTGTTATGTTAAATGTAGCTTTACATTGTTGCGTTGATTAGGCGACATTTTAATGTAGAATGTTATACAGAAAAACCTCGATCTAACGGACAAATTGGAGAGTCCGTTAAATCCGATTGTACGTTAAATCCGATTGTACGTTAAATCCGAATGTTTTTAAATTTAATCTATTCGTTCGAACTTAATCTGGGACATGCATTTCTTAGCCGATTATGTTGCGATTGGGTATGTTGGATGGAAATGGGATTCTTAAATGATTTTTGGAACAATTTCTGGAATATGCCTACTTGGGACGGAACTCGATCAATTCTTAACCGATTGTGAGGGATTGAATATGTTGGAAGGAGATAGCATTCTCAAATGATTTTGGGAAGAACTCGTGGAATATGGTCACCTGGGACGGAACCGGTCAATTTTAACCGATTATGATGGGATTGGATTTGCTAGATGGAAATAGGAGTATTAAATTATTTTTGGAAAAGTTCCTAAATGTGAGCGTCCTTTACATCGAGTGTCCATTAAATTGAGGGTTTACTATTTATTGCTAAAAATAATTTCAAATTTCACATCGCCTCCAAAATCACATTCCCAAAATGCACGCAGTCCGTAAGGAACGGCAGTGTTTGGATAATCATCGACTTCTTTCTGATGACATACGTGATTTTTAATTTTTGACCATATGTTTTACCAAACATTTGAGGTTCAGGTGGAGCTTGAACTCCGTTCGTTTTTTTTTGACAAGTAAGCTAAATAGTTAAATTAGCTAAACAGTTATATTACAAACAAATTGTTTACAACTTTAAATTTGTATTTTTGTATTTATTGAAAAATTATTATAATCATTGGTGGTTATAATCGTTGGTGGTTAAAACGTTAAAAAATTATTTTTTTAAAAAACAAATTTCAAATTGTTAATAATTTGTTTAGTTTTAATTTGTGTAGTTTCACATAGGTGTTAAGTAATACTCTATTAGCAATTTTCAGCAATTCTCGCCAAATAGAAAAAAATTGTGGAACACAGTTTTATAAGGCACTGTCTTATATTGATACTAATTAATATTTGGTCATGGTGAGATCGAAACTCGCTATACTTAAATATTCAGAAATGCAAAATCATGTCTCTTCATCGTAAAAGGCATCCGTTTATTATATCACACAAACTCAACTGCGAAGCATTGCAAGTGAACTTTGAATGTAGTGAACTTGAAATGTAATATATATGCGATACTATTACCGATTATAAAATTCTCAGAGATGTTATCAAGTGAAGGCATATGCCATCTAATAGTGGACAACTAGAGCAGTTCAAAACAGTTAACCAAATTTAAATAAATAGTTTTGGGGTTATTCCACGCAAGTTTTAGAACGTAAAATTTCATAAAACTTTAAATATTCTTCAAAATACTTGCTGCATTATGGCCTATTCCAGAACTTTTAGAGATGTTACCATGTGTGGGCATATTGTTTAATAGTGAACAGATTAAGCTGGTCGGAACAGTTAACCACATTAAAATTAAAAGATTTAAATTTTAAGTGTGGGCATATATCTTCTAATAGTGGACGAGTCGAACCTTAACGACGTAAATTTTAAAGGATTTAGGATTACTTCACGGTAATTTTTAATATTAAATAAATGCTACACTATGGCCAATTCCAGAAAACTCACAGTTACTATCAAGTGTGGACATATATTTGTCTAAAAATGGATGAATCATCCTGTTCAAAACAGTTAACCACGTAACGATAAAAAAGGGGTTGCTCCACGAAAAAAAATTTATCGGTAAATTTAATGAATATTCTATAATATTCGTCAAATAACCTGCTTTGAAGAAATTTAATATTCTTTAAATTTTCTGATTTAAAAATTGTCGTGAATCATTATGGCTCACGAATATTTTTAAAAATTTTGCAAATTAAAACTTTTGTGGAGACAGCTGATTTGGCCCACTATATAGCGATATATGCCCACACTCTAACATTCCTGGAATCGACCATAGTGCATGAAGTGTTTTCAAGAATATTTAAATTTTTATGAAATTTTAAATCTTAAAACTTGTGAGGAACCGCCCCAAAATTATTTATTTAAATTTAGTTAACTGTTTTGAACAGCTTAAATTGTTCACTATCAGATGGGATATGGCTTCACTTGATAACATCTCTGAGATTTGTTTAATCGGCAATAGTATCGCATATGTATATCATTTCCAATATTTAAAGAATTAATTTTTTTAATAACCCCAACTTTTAGACTAGAATTATTATGATAAAATGTGTTCCCGATATTTGCATCAAATTTACCTTTTTGACGATTTCTGTCAAGTTGGTAAAGTTGGGGAATTAATGGCGGTGATTTAGAAATCAAATGAGATAAATATAAAACTTAAAACGTATCAAGGTGAACAATTTATTTTAGTTTTATTATCGCAAACACGTTTTTCTATTTCAATGCTACGGCGGTACGAATGTTACTAACTAATTCTATTCTATTCTAGTTACTAAACCGATTGTGACAGTTCTCGATCCACTTTTGATTTTCTGAATATTTTTACAATCACAATATTTATCGAAGGCGTTGGATGTAAAAGACGTATAGCTCTATCACTGATGATACGATTCGGAGCCCAAAATAGGCGGTAAGGTCGTTCAGAAATTTAATTACTGGTGCTGTGTTTGTATTTCGGACGGCTCTCACAATCATAAACTTTATAAAGATTCAGACGTCGCAATGATATGTGTGTTTCCAGGTTTACTCTTTACAAACGGTCCGAGTTGGTTGATATGCATCACCCGAAATGGTATCGGTTCCATTGCTCCAAAGTGTAAGCGACCTGCGGGTTTTCCTTCGGGATTTCATATTACAAATTTTTTTTAATCTGTTCGATTGGTTTCTCGATGCCAAAGTGCCCTTGTTATCGTGAAAATGTTGCACCACTCGAAATTGAACTGCTTTTGGCACAATGCATTTTAGATTGCCACCCTCCTTCCGGAACAAACGATTATCTTCAGTCGAAATTTTTCTCGGAAATGCTTTTCATAGTCGGACTTCTGATATCCGTTGGATAGCAAGAATCCAGTCAAATTTCGGATTCATATTTTCGGCGAATGACTTATGGATCAAGGTTCGATTGCTTTGGGTCCATAAATGAAAAAGTTTCTTTACTATTTATTTTGATTTATTTTGTAATGAAATCATCGACGGCTGAGGTTGGTAATGCTTTTTTCTCAATTTTAAGGACATTCTTGGCATAGGTTGGTTCAAAGGCAATTCATGGCACGATCTCTTCTCTGTGGCTCTGGGCATTTTATTGACAAATATCCTGGTTTGAGTAGACACAGAATTGGAATCTACATTTTTGTGTATCGGCGGTTTTGCATAATTTGACGACACGGATGGATTCGAGGATTAAGGTTTCAAGATCGTAGTGAATGATTTAGTTTTCGACATAAGAATACATAGTTTTGGTGCGAATGTCAATATTCTTTAGATTATGGGATTGTAGTTGACGTATCAATAGTAGTTGATGTACAACTCGAGAATGGTTTGGATATCTGCTTCTTCAAATCGTCATGGATCATCCCATTAATTATAAATTTAATAATGCAATTGTCTGAAAGTTCATCTTTTTTCCCATACACAACATCTTATAATAATATTCCTCGGGTGTTTTGTGAAAATTACGTTCTGTTTCCATCATTTCAATATGAATGTGTGCAACAGTCGTCTCGCACAGAAATTCCCGAAGAAATTCCAATCCAATATTTTGCAGGTCCTAGAAGCTTCGATTGAACCGCAAAAATCACAACTCGGTCGTCCCAGCAGTATGCTTTCTGCAATTTTCTGAATAAATTTGACCGATTGACAATGACGATGACGGGTTAAATTCCAAAAGGATTGACATAACGTCCGTCACATTACTGAGCGGATTGCTATGATAAACGTTTGGCAAACCAATGTTTGGTACGTTCGGGTTAGTCGTGCTAGAATTAAAATTGTTCGCTGGTATCAGTTAATATGTTAATCCATACGGGAAACTATAAAGGGACTGCAACCCAGGTTGGTATAATTGAATACCAAGCCCAACGGGCATAACATTCGGCACTAATTGTTGATTTGGCATTAAGTTTAAAAATATGACCCAACCAGTCCCGATACTCCATTCGTCAGCAACACTCGTTGTTGCTCTAATTTACTGACCATGTTCGCATCGACCGATGTTGTATTTACAAACTGCTGACTAACCGGATGTGACCAATGCCTCATCCGGTTGATCCGACGTTAGTGAGATTCCCCTTTTGATTTGTCGTTCTTATTGAAATTATCTTTCTAACTCAAATATTCGATCCTCATTACTATAAAATTCGTCTAGTCGCAAACTCTTTTCTGTTACCGGTTGTAGGTAGTCTAGCACTTTTACATTTTTTTAATGTGTTAAGTTTCAAGTGTTTGAATATTAATGTACGGAGTAATTACGATTTTATTTTACGCGATTTTCTTTTAACGTGTTCTCGATTGTTCTCTTTTATTTTGTTATTTTTCGTCGTGCGCGCAATTGCTATGTTATCGGTTTGTGACACATTTGTCAAAAACGTCAAATTCCATAGGCATATTGAAAATTGTATTGCGAAAGCGAATGCCATGTTTCGATTTGTTAAACGAATGACAGATGAATTTAAAAATATTCATACGTTTTATTGATTCTATTTTTCATACGTTCGATCTCGACTGAAATAACCTGTAACGGTCAGGAAGCCATACTATGCTGCGCACATAAAACGAATTGAAAGCATTCAAAACAAGTTTTTTAACTTTTTTGGTAAAGAAAAGCGACTGC
Organism: Nephrotoma appendiculata; assembly: GCA_947310385.1. Classification (NCBI taxonomy): domain Eukaryota; kingdom Metazoa; phylum Arthropoda; class Insecta; order Diptera; family Tipulidae; genus Nephrotoma; species Nephrotoma appendiculata. Next base: position 182,478,394 of record OX371224.1, on the reverse strand, counting down.
GGGGTTATGATCACAATTTACCATTCCATCTAAATTTAGCTCGGTTTCCTCCGTACTATGCACGATTGAAAATAGACGGCTTCTCGTGGCGCGGCTTTTATTGGAAACGTTTTGCTTGCTCACATTCAGCTTATTATTCTAAAGAATTTTTTTTTAATTTTAAACTGTTAAATCAAAATTTGACTTCCATTTTTCGTTTGTTATTGTTTTTTGTTTTAATTTAATTTTTTCTTTAAACTGAATGTTCGGTTTTAATCTGAAATTATACATGTGAATCTCAGAAGAGATTTCTTTAGAAATAAATAAATAAACAGCTAACTTCATTCATGTGCGTTACATTTAATAAATTTGGGTCTAAGTGGCCAACCTTTCAATATTTAAATGCAAGATTCTTTGAAATTAGGCAATAAATTCGCACCTGTATACGACTGCGGCCCTGAGATTAAATATATTCTCAACCAAATAACACTTACACTACACAAACCACCAGTTTATCTATATTGACATATTTTACCAAATTTAAATTCATTTCCAACAATTTTTCGTCGTCAATGTTTTTGTTGCTTTTGTTGTTCTACATGTCTATTTTATTTGGTTTGGTGAAGCGATATTAAATCAGTCCACTGACAAACTTGGGAATTTAATGGGATTTCTGTTAAATTCTATATTACACAGTTTGTTGTTGCTGAATATTTGGTTTGTGTGTTTCGTTGAAATCTCGATGACGATCATCATGATGTTTTGGTTGTGTTTTTTTTCCAATATTCATTTTGTGTTGTTGTTTTATTTCAATTATTTGATGTGAAAAGTGATTTATGGATTGTTTTAAATAAAATATCCACTATTTATATTTTTATGTGGTTTGATTTTGTTGTTGCTGATGTTGGTTTCGTTAAATATCAATATCAATATTAAATTTACATACCTACAGTGAAAAATGCAGAATACATAAATATTAAATCATTTTTATGTGTGAATGCAGTTTTCGGAATTAAAATATGAAAATATGCACAATTGAACGGTGATGATAGGTGAACGACAAACAATAAATTGACACGGTGGACATCACAAATTTTTGTTTATTTGCTAAATATTAATTAGCCCGCGGAAATGTCATTGCAATTTATGATAAGAAATGACAATTAACAAACATAACAATTAATTATCATTGTTAATAACCCCCCTTCTACACATGCACTTCAAATAAATGGATATATTTTGTGACAATATTATATCAGGGTACGGACCAGTACAACATCCCCTATCATAAATTTAACTGAACATAACCAACCCAAATACCTCTTCAGCAAACTATAAAATGTCACAAAAACATAAAAAATATAAAATAAATTTAAATTGAAATGTACGCGAAATTATATTGTTTTATTATTATTTTTATTATTATTACGATTATTGTTATTTTTTGGTTAGAATGAAATAGAAAATTGTTATAAATTTTTATAACTACAAATATATAAATAAAATACTAGAACCCCAAATAAAAAAAAATAAAAAATTCAATAGGCACAAATATATGCTAGTGCCTAGCAGTTGCATTGGACGCACCAAACACACACACACAAAAAACCGTAGATACACCACCAAATAAAATAAAAAATGCATTGCATTCATGTTGACATCCATCGAAATTGAAAATGAATTATTGTCGAATTTGAATCGAAATGTGTGTAGTATACGTAAATTGGAATACGGCAAATAAAAAAAAACGTGTGCGGTATTGTTGTTGCAACGAACTTTTTTGCTTGCATTTTCGTATACACAAACTGCATGAATCATTTGAAAAATGAATAAAAAAAATAAATAAAATTTATCGTGTGCGTCCTTTTTATAACATAAATTTTCGACGGACGCTTTTTTATTTTTGTGTTTTGGTTTCGGACTCAAATTTCCATTTCTCAAATTGGGCCAATTTTTCTTTTATTATTATTATTTTTTTTTTTTGTTAGAAGGGCTAATCACTTTGACTGCAGTCACAATATTATATTAACCTATCAATTATAATTACCTTTATTCAAATCAAATGCGAGAACTTTTGGACACGGAAACTGTTTACATTCTTGGTGAAATTCTGGACACTATAATTTTTCCGCGGCAGGTACAATTAACAATGTACTGTACTCAGAGCCTTTGAGAACCATAATTCATTTTGATAACAGATCGATGACCCAACTCGAAGACTGCGAGGCAAGGTATTTTTAATAAACTGAAGGTGGTATTATTTCCCTTTTCTACCCTACACTAGGGTAATTTTGTTGAATTTACTCGGATGAATTCAGATAAAAAAAACCAGACAAAAAATCCACTTCAAAGAAAAAAACGCGTCTTCTTGTTTGTTAGCCAGTACACTCACTGAACTATATTTTATTTGACGTTTCATTGTTTTATACAGTTTGACAACTGATCGAAATATACTCAACACTCCCACATTTTGATACAGTTGCTTATTTTACGTTACAATGTTTTTGTTTTATTATTTTTTTTATTTGAGTCTTTCAACCTTTTTATTGCAAAAATTCTCGAAGCGATCTTTGTTTAACCCTTTGGTAAAGATGTCTGCCAATTGCTCGTCCGTTGGCACATAATTGAGATCAAACAGCCTCTTTTGATATCTTTCACGTATGAAACGATATCTCACGTCAATATGTTTGGTCCTTCTGTGAAACTCTGGATTTTTCACCAACCGTATTACGCTTTGGTTGTTCATGTTAAGCACTGGCTTATCTCTCATACCCACCAGTTCAGTAGCTAACCCGTAGAGCCAGATCAGTTCTTTCACAGCCGTTGCTGCCGCCATGTACTCTGATTCCGTTATTGATAACGCAACGGACTTTTGTATTGTTAATTCCCAGCTGATCTTCCCACCATTCAACAAAAAGATAACTCCAGAAGTTGATCGTCTTGTTGCAGTGTCTCCCGCATAATCGTGACGCACTGTAACGAACCAAATCACACTGTCCACTTCCTTCAAAAAAGATTCCATAATCAGCTATTCTCTTTATATACTTGAAAATTCTTTTCACTGCATTTACACGTGCATTCGTCGTCTTTTCAAGATTACGGCTTACTACTCCCATTGCATATTGTAAGTCAAGTCTTGTTGCAACGCATAGATACTGTTACGACTGTGTTGTCGTTAACAAGACAAAAATTCATTTTATTGATTACACCCCCACCTTTGGTAAATTTTTTGTGTTTTTATTCCCCTCGGTTGGTTTGCGGCCGGGTTGATTTGTGTCCGGGGGTAAATTTGACGTCTATACGCGGTTAATGATGGATGGATTCCTGTGTGTTTTTTTTTTGTTTTGTTGGTGCAACTGAACGAAAATGGGAGAGAGCGAGACCAATGCGCATCGAGTGTGTGCAAAGTAAAACGTTTTGGAAAAATGTTTTTCTTATATGCTTCTCGTTTGTATCAATGCAAATTGATATAAACGAAAAACAGAGAAGAAAGACATTCTTCTAGAACGTTTTGTGCGTTGTTGCGGCGCAAGAATTTTTTTTTTTGCTTAAGTCAGTCGATTTTTGGTTTGAGAGAGTATCGTTGTGGATTTAAAGAGTTTGGTTATGATTTCAAAAATTAAATTTAACGTTGAGTTCGTTTTTTTTTTGTTAAGGCGTTTAGCATTTTTGGAAAGTGAAAATTATGAGATTCAACTTGGTTGAGTAAAAAATTTATAATGCTATTAAAAAAAAAAGAAAAATGTTGTAATTAATACATTAACAATTGAATAAATAAAATAGAAAAAAAAATTTTAATAAAGTTTACAGTTTAAAAAGTGTTCTTTTCCCTTTACAAATTTTGTTTATTTGATAACGGGATTTCAAAACCAAAAATCGAACTTGTAAATTTCGCTGTGGTGTGCTTCGGAAAATTGCATTCGATTAGGAGCGAAATTTAGTGCTATTTGTGAAAATAAAGATTATAAATGATAAGTTTCCTTGTGGGTGGTGTAAAGTGGAAAGCAATTAAACCCTTTTGGTTTTCGATACGTAACCGTGTAGTAAAATTGTTTTGAGTGTCGCAAATAATTCAACGGTGCCCCTTTATTTTAACGGTGGATTTTTGGTTTTCTAAAGTAACTGTATACATTCACGTTAGTTAAGAAATATAATGAAGTGAACAATTAATAAAATTAATGGCGAAAGGTCCTTGTCGAATGTGCTGTTGTGTTTGAATTTTTGGCTCGTATCACGGGGTCGATATATTGCGAGGAGACCGATTTTTTTTTTTTTTTTTTGTCGAACGTAAGGTCACGGTAGCAAGCGCAAATAAGCAAAGGATATTTTGGTGCGACGCGTCACATTTTACTGGCGGCCGATTGGGGCCCGCCACGTGTTACGGGCGTGTCAAGGCCAACTCTTGTTGAGTGGCACCACAATAATTTGCTGGTACCGCCAGTATCTACGGGTGCTTTGGCTAACCCGGTACGCACAATTTTGACGGGTTTAAGGCGAGACAACGCCCAACATATTTTGGCAGCGCAAAGACGGGTGGCCAACCGGCTATTCGTTGGATTTTATTTGGTGTCGGGGAGAGGCCCCGCAACGAACGAGTGGACAACACCTTTTAGTATTAAGGTACTGTTTTTATTTCTTTGTTTTGATTATTTTTTTTTTTACATTTTATTCTTTTTTTTAAATTTATATTAAATTTTCAATTTTGTAATCGAGCGCCGCACAGCGGGTGCACGCTCGGTTCGCATTGTTCTTGCTCCCTCGTATTTTGTTTCTGGTGGGAAGTGTGTGTCCTTTTATGGGAAGTTGCCTTTCCCTTTCTTTTATGTGTCCTTTATAAAAATAAAATAAAATGAATTATTAAATTTTCAGATATGGTGTGAGAGCGGAGACTCCCCTCTGTGTCGGTATAGTGTTGGCGTAGGGTTGGCGGTCCCTTGGTGCCCGCATCCAATTTCGTAACCAGGGCTTGCCCCTGTTTGAATTCGAATGGATGCGCGCACCAAGGCACCTCTTCCGTTATTATTTTTTTTATTTATTTGATTATCTGGTTCGTTCCTCAAGTTCCGGCCGACGAATTTCGGCGGAACTCCGGGTATTATTATTATTTGCGTTCCCCCCAACTTTCTGTATCATCACGGTGTAAGCCAGGAGCGTAATGCAAGCCTCAAACCGCACGAAATTAGCACTTCTCCCTGAGAACGTAGCCGGCAAAAATCACGGTGTAGGCCTCTGCATGCGCTTAGTGAAAACTGCAGGTTGGCAGTAGCCAGCCTGTAACAATACATTAAGCTTCCAACAGCCTCAATGCATTGAAAATCTTTATTTAGTTTAGAGTTTTCGAACTTACTTGCTGTTTGATTTATATCGACCGGAGTCGATACGATTTTGCATTCTTCCATGCCAAATTTAACCAAGATTTTTCGTGTATATGCCGCTTGACCTAGATAAATGTCACCATTTACCATTTTACTAATTTCTATTCCAAGGAATGTATTCACGTCAAGCGTTATTTTATCGAACCTTGCTTTTAGATGTGCAACCACTGGAATGATATCGTCTTCATCATTTGCCACAATCAATCCGTCGTCTACATAGAATGCCAAGAAAATTTTCTTGTCGTTCTGCTTTCGTATATGAACAGGCATGGATCAGGCTTTGATGCGCTGAAACCAAATTTTTCAATAAATGCCGTGAAACATTTATTTCAGCATCTCGATGCTTGTTTCAAGCCGTACAAACTTTTCACAAGCTGGCACACCCTTCCACTTCCATCGTCGAATCCAACTGGCTGATTTTTGTATACTTTCTCACTCAGCTCATCATATAAAAATGCCGTTTTCACATCGAATTGACAAAGTTTCATCTTAACGCCGCTGCAAGTGATAATATAGCACTAATTGAAGTGTATCTTACCACTGCACTGAACGTCTCTTGGTAATTAATTCCATATTCCTGAGTGAACCCTTTAACAACTAGCCTATAGCCTTGTAACGCTTAATGCTGCCATCAGTAACGTACTTGATCTTGTATACCCACTTGTTGTCGATGACCTTTTTATTTTTCGGTGGCCGCGTCAATATCCATATTTCATTTTTGATTAACGAGTCGTGCTCTTCGTCCATCGCCGCACTCTAGTTGTCTTTTTCTTTCAATCCAACTGCTTCATTGTAAGTTAATGGTTCACTTGCCATTGACAGCATTGCCGATGCCATTTCCGCTCTATTGCAATTTTTCTCCACACAGCAGTCACAATTTCGTTTCTTCGTTTTTTCCCGATCACGTAAGCATTCATCGACGACGTTCCTTATTTAGCGAACACCATCCACTCTTGATCTTTGACGATGATGCGTTGTCTTCATCCACTGCATCCTCGAAATTGCTGACTTCTTCGACGTCATCTTCATCGCATTTGTCTTTGTTGATTTCGTGTCCTTTTCCACTACCTACTTTCCTCTCGTGTTTGATCGGAAATTCAACATTGTCGGCCTCTACAAATTTCACATCTCAAATGCGATAGCCCTTAATGTTTTCATTATATCCAACAAAAATGCATTTTGTTACCTTTGGATCAAGTTATGGTCTTTGTTGCTTCGGAATGTGTACATACACTTCCGAACCAAAAACCTTCAAATGATTAAAAACGGTTGGCTTGCTGTACCATAATTCAAATGGTGTTTTTCCAGTAATACTGCTCGTGCCCGTTCTGTTTAATACAAAACCGCCGTGTTAACCACCTCCACCCAGAATTTTTTATCCATCTGCTTAACATGTATCATCGACCGTGCACCCTCAACCACCGTTCTATTTTCTCTCTCTGCTGATCCGTTTTGCTCCGGCGTGTATGGTATCCCGTCCGCTGATGCTTGATACCATTTGCTTCAAGAAAACTCTTTACATCAGAATTTACAAATTCGGTGCCGTTGTCAGTTCTGATGATCTTCACACTGTGACCATGTTGCTTCTCCGCAGATAAAGTTTTTTATTTTCTCAAAAACTTGTGACTTATTTTTCATACAACAAATAACTCGGAAATGTGAGTAATCGTCCTTAATTAAAAGAAAATACCTGGAGCCACCGAGCGATTCTGTTTGAAAAGGTCCACGCAGGTCCGCGTGAACAATTTCGCCACATTTGTTCGATTTCGTCTGACTGATTTTGAAGCTCTCACGATGCTGCTTCCCCATCAGACATTCGTCACAGAGAAATTGTTCGTCGATGTATTCAATGTCGTTTTTCTTTAGAAACTTTCATAGATAGTTCACGTTCTGATGTCCCAATCTTTCATGCCAGCTTCTTAATCCATTCTGCTTTATCACCACATTTGCCGTGCTCTCTGTTCCCAATGCCTTGAACTGCATTCTAAATAGATTTCCATCACGAACTCCCACGACTTCTCCATTTCGTTTTAATTTACATCTTTCTTTGTTCGATTCCAATGTGAATCCTTTATCCATTGCGTGCGTACCAGAAAACGTACAAAACATCTGATAACTGCTTCTTGTTCCATCGTTTTCCGTCGAATGACAAGATTTCAATCATGCCACAGCCCGGTGCTTCGAGTTTTCCACCGTCTGCAATTTTGATTATTCGTTCTGGCTTAAGTTCCCGAAAAGTTCTGAACCAAGCCCTGTTGTGACACATGTAATCACTCGCACCTGTATCCAAAAGCCAACTATCTGATCGTATGCCCCCTGACGTACACACAAAAGCTTCACCTTCTTTGTCTGAAGTATTTGCTGAAGAGAAAAAATTTTTATTTCCTTTCTCGGGACAATCTCGACGAAAATGTCCAATTTTGTGGCACTTAAAACATTTCAATGTTTTCGCTTTGTCAGTTACCTGCTTATTCTTTTCATGACTTTTGCCCTGTTTGTGCTTTTTACTTCCGTGTTTTACTTTTTGTCTTGCAAACAAAGCCTCACTCGATTCTGTCACACCTTTTGCTATCATGCGATTTTCTTCCATGAGTAAGCGTGTACGCAATGTGTCTAATGTTCGATCCGCTTTGCTTGTCGATTCCCAAGCGCTGCTAAAAGAATTGTATTCATTCGGTAATGCCATGATAATACGCGCAATTATCATTTTATCAGAAATATTTTGACCCAAATCGTTCAATTGTTGCACCATGTCTTCCATCTTTGCTATGAATGTCACTATGTATTCTGTTGCATCCTTTGTAATTGAGAAAAATTTTTGATTAAGCATTAACATACTTTTTTCATTCTTTTGCTCAAACACTGAATTAATTTGTCCCACATTGCCTTCGCACTTATACAATTGATGTGTGTAACAATGTTACTCGCCACGGTTGTTCCGATCATTCGCTGTGCACGTGCATCCATTTTCAACCATGCACTCAATGAATCGCCTGCATCACTTGGCCTTTCACTTGTCCCATCCACAACATCATAATTGGCAACATCATGTCAAGAATTGCTTCGCTTCCTGTTATTTTACATTTTTAAGTGTGTCTGTTTCCATTGTGTTCAATGTTTTTCCACAATATAACGCACAAAAGTGAATTCGACGCACACCGAAAATTTGTTTTTATTTAACGAATTGTCTATTCCAAAATGCACCAATAAAATTCGAAATTATTATTCCACTAATTTGTGTGCATGCGCAAGATTCTATCTTTTTCTATCTTCTTCCCATAAATTGTCTGATCCAATTTGCACTTTTTGTATTCACTTCATCAATCGATTCTGATCACCGATAATGAATTATATTTCAATATATTCATGCCTTTATTACGTATTTTTCACTTTCGACCATGTGATATTTTTTCTATCACCACAATGAATTTAATTTTTCAAAAAAATGTTTTAATGTTTTTTACAAAATAACACCACTACTATGTTCAGCAATTTTTGTTTAACAATTTAGCTATGGTCTGGGCCCATAACCTATTGAATTTACTAGGATGAATTCAGATAAAAAAACCAGACAAAAACTCCACTTCAAAGAAAAAAACGCGTCTTCTTGTTTGTTAGCCAGTACGCTCACTGAACTATATTTTATTTGACATTTCATTGTTTTATACAGTTTGACAACTGATCGAAATACACAACTGATCGAAATATACTCAACAAACTTGTACCTGGTAACTTCTTCGTTTCTTATGCCTTTATCTATAAAATTTATTTATTTTATAGGTAAAGAGGAAGAAAACGAAGAAGACACCGGAATCAAGTTATCGAGGTGAGAACATGCACTATCGGACATAGAGACTCATAAAATTGGGGTAGTTTTTCATAGTATTTGGCTCATGCCACACGTAAAAAAAAATGCCGCATTTTTCTTCGTTTCTTTCCCCGTTTACCTATGATACAAGTTTTAATTGCGACTTAAACAAATTTTCTGTTCTACCACACAACTCAAACATAAATGAAATAAAAAATATTTCAAGGACATTTTTGACTCATTTTAGTTAAAATTTTATTTAAGAGAGAGCAAAACAAAACATTGGTAGAAAAAAATGCCAAAATACAAAAAATGCTCGTCTGGCATGGTTGTTTCAGTTTCATTGTAGGCAAATTAAACCATGATACTGAAATTTTCCATCAGGATTGTATTTGATAGTACGAATTTGATTAATACTGGAATCTCCTTCTTATTCTTTCGATCTAATAGGATCATGAAATTCTATTCAGCGGGAATTGTTAAACATTTAACCTTGTCTGCATACATCAATATATTTGGCGAGAACATTAATGTTCTATTCTTCGTTTGCCTTTTGGTGGTCATAGCCAAGGGTGGGCAAATTACTCTCCTTGTGTAATTAAAATGCACTTGGTCAGTTACATCAAGATAAGTAATTGAAATAAAAGTTAATGTAGCGACCAATCATTGTAATTAAAATAACAATTACAATTACATCGAATTTTAATATTTAATTAAAATACAAATTACAATTATTTTAATAAAAACACAAAATTTTTCTAATTTCTACAGTAAAAAAATTTTATTGCCTTATTAATGTAAAATTTATTAATGCACGTTTATTTCAATCACGGTACTCTTACAAGTACAACAATTTTTAATTTTTGCTTCATTTATTTAGATAAAATTCTTGGTTCCCTTTCAAAAAGACTAACTTTTCAATCACACCATCTGATAATGACCCCTGGCTCGTGAATTTATAAAGCCAGCAAGAGAAAATAATTCTGCTCTACTGGTGCAGATGAACATAGACTCGTATTATACTTCGCGAAAGCTCAATTATATTCGGGTAATATTTAAAATTTCGGTGTAATTTTACTTTACGTATAATCGAGAAAATCAGGTAAGGCGTATAATATTTTGGAAATTTTTAAATGCTGGATTGTCTACTATCAGTTTTTAGGAGGGGGAAGCTAAATTTTTCCGGAAAGACTCACTCTTTATATTTTTTCAATACCAATAATAATTGCTTCGTCAACCTTCCAGATAAAAAAGAGTTTTTATCGCTCTTATCGCTTCTTCTGATAGTGCCACAAATACTAAAAAATCAACTATCAGGATTTACAAAATATTTTTTTAATGTAATTTTAATTCGTTGTATACCTTAGAAGATGGGGGCTACCCGCAAACCCCCGCTTTTTATTAGCGAATTTTTGAAAAAATTTCAAAATTTTTCTGGAAAAATTGCAAAAATTTCCGGGAAAAGTTACTTGTACTGTCGAAAAACTGTTAACACACAATCCTAATATCAAAATTTTAATAAAAATTACTCATTTGTACGTATTTTGAATAAAATAATACGCAATTTCTTTTTTAAGTGAAAATTTTTCAAATGGGGTAGTTCTCGAAAAAATTTAGCTTCCTCCTCCTAAAAACTGTTGATTTAAAAATGTATATTCCTTACCTGATTTTTCGAAGTATACGTAAAGTATTCAGCCAAAATTTCAAATGATTTATTTTTATCTTCCAGGTGGCACTATTCTGGCTTTCCCTGGGAATAGGGAATTGGGAAAAATATTTTCATAGCATTTTTGTATAAATTATATTTTTCTGGCCTACTGTTGGAATTAGTTTGGTGTAAATATTTTCAAAACAAAGTTGATTGGGAAACTTTTGTTCCACAAAATTTTTATAGGGAAAAATAATTCCCAATATATCTTTGTTTTAAAAATATTTACATTAAACTAATTCCAACAGTAGGCCAGAAAAATATAATTTAGACAAAAATGCTATGAAAATATTTTTCCCAATTCTCTATTCCCAGGGAAAACCAGAATAGTGACAATTAGGGAATAAATTTGGTGTAAATATTTTCGAAACAAAAGCTGTTTTGCTTTCGTAAAGCCACTTAGCTTTAATATTAGAGGCCAATTTTGGTTTCAGCAATATTTGTTTTTGAATTTCCAGTAACGGAAAATAATTGTTCATCATAGTTGGCTTTTATGTCCATAGTAATTGTAATCCGGGATTTGCGAAAGCAACGCAGCTAAAGTTAAATGGGAAAATATTTTTCCCTATAAAAATTTTGGGGAACAAAAGTTTCCCAATTAACTTTGTTTTCAAAATTTTTGCACTAAACATATTCCTTCAGTAGGCCAGAAAAATATGGTTTGGTCAAAAATGCTTTGAAAATATTTTTACCAATTCCAGGGTATTTAATAAATTCCAGTTCTATGTTTAATTTATTTAATGTTTGTTGGTTCAGTTGAAAACGTAAAAACTTTCAGCATCGTCTTCTTGGTAACGATCTCTACTAGAGCTGAGATCCATTTAAAAGTTGGTGATCTCTTTTATATTTTTCAATTGCATTTAAGCAAATACTTTGAATTTTAATTTTTTTTTAATTTTAAGCGGATGTAAGCAAGAAGCTATGAGAGCATGATTCATTTCAGGTGAAAATTCAAAAACTAATTTAAATCGTTGTTCCAGGCATTTAATAAGCTCTGCTAGTACTCCATTGCAGTATCGATGTACATTTTGAGATTGCAGTCTCTCTACTAGTTTTATTTGCAATGAATTAAATAACATCGGACTTAATTGTCCATAGTAGCAATCATTTTGCCTCTGGATGCAAAACAATTGGTTTGAAAATAAAACAGTATTCTTTTAAATATTCCAGTTCTAGTTGCTTGAACGCACATTGAACATCGGTTTTAGTAAATAAAATATTTAGTTTTTCTTTATATTTTAAAAGATGGTGGATAACATCATACAAAGAACTCCATCTTGTTGCTGTTGGAACTATTAATTGTGTATCTATGGTACTTTAAATAATTTCGGCAGTCTTAGGCCGTCTCGCAGCATTCCACAGAAACGTGAACTTTCCAATAGCAGTGCTAATAAAAACGTTGTCTCAGAAAAATCTTTGACTACATTTGATGCATACGTCAAATCATAGTTGTGCATTTCTTCTGCATCTGATCGTATAACATGGTACTCTGGTAATGGAAGGTCACAATGGAGGGTCTTCAATATCGGTGTCTAAATCTACAGAAACATACAAATTTTGTATTTGGAAATATGTGTCTGGTATATTTTAAACTTTGATTTATTAAAAATCGATCTTATTGTCAACTTGAACTATGTATATCCGATGAATCTATTTCAACATCACATCTATAGCCAAACTCCTTGCATGCCTTTAAAAAGTTCGATCCGTTGTCACGGTTGACATTATTTTTTGGTGTTTTAAATCAAATTCTCATGTGGTTTCAATCAGAGTTTCCGCAATTTGTTCGTATGTATGAATCCCAACAAACCAAGGACTACGCTCTTTCTAACTAGTGGTTTTGGTTGTATCTATAAACGGTTGATAATTTCAAATTGATTATGTTACATTATTTTGTAATAAAATGGTATAGTTCCTTACTCAGTATACAGTTACACCCACGTAGCTTCTAGATTTAGCTGAGCAAACATCAGCCCTTGTTGATACAAACGGAATCCTATTAAGGATTATTTTTAAATTTTAAACAAATATAATTTGTTACTACAAACAAATTTGTTGTTAATACAAAAAAATAAACAAATTCACATCTATCGGCTATTTTTCGGCTTAATGTTCTTCTCGACATAATTGTGACACCAGCATCCAAATCTTATAAGAGTAAACACATATTAATTATGTTGAACAAAAATCGAATTTAAATTTTAAAATTATGTACCTTTCACAATTTTTAACGGTGGTGAAGAATTTCCTAAAACTTTCCTAAATATTAAATCGTTTGATAGTATTTGTGAATCTTTCAACTATTGCTTATAATAAAGCATCCAACAAAATAATTGAATATAATGATTAAAAAAATTGCTAGTGAAGTGCTTTAATAAAGAAAAATCATTGTTTAAAAATCTAAAATAACCAAATAATAAAAAACTAACATTATCAATTTTATTTTAAAATTATTATTCAAACTAAAACGCCCCTTAAGAACTGAAATTACTTTTAGATCAATTGAAATATTCAAAACTCATGATTTTGCCTCCACAAACTATCTTAGGATGCGAAGGCATCAATAAGCGAATATTTGTTCAGTTTAAGATACGCAAAATGTTTCAAAAAAATCAATAGGGGGATTAGGGGTACGATTTCCTTAAAACTCCAATAAATAAATTGTACATACAAATTAAGTCGATTTGCACTCATAATTATGTTTGTTCTAACAATATACAGATCATGTTTGGTCCATTCGAGACGCACGCAGTTTGAGGCTATTCTCTTTGCAATAACAGTGTCAAATGTGTCTAAAACCACCCCTTGTCATATGTTGTTATCCATTCAATATTTCTGTTCCAGAAACCACTGTAAAGTCTTGGCCATGAATGAGACTAATATTTTTAGATCATGTTTGGTCCATTCGAGATGTACACATAGTTTGAAGAAATTCTCTTTGCAATAACAGGGTCAAATATGTCTACAAAACACCCCTTGTCATATGTTGAATGAAAAATTTCAATTTATCCGTTCCAGAAACCACTGTAAGGTCTTGGACCTAATGAAACCCATTCCAAACCTATAAGACCATTGTCTTGGACCATCGAATTTACATAGATTGGTATCTATATGACATAATTTCGATGGTAACGACAAAAATGGGAAGATCAAAATTTCACCCATATAACCTCACCAAACCGTCCCCAAACCTATAATTCTAAAATATCAACCTAGGGTCATAGGCCAACTGGCATATGACCGGTATCTATCTGATCTGGCAAAATTTCGAATGACGAACGATTTTATTGACAAAACGTGGTGGAAATCAAACCTTCGAGAAATAACTCTTCACTTGTGGAGCATTTGCTCTAATGGGGGTCACTAAGTGTACCATACTGAGGGATCATTAGCTACGTTTTTCGCTTCTCTCTACTTCTTCAGTGGAAGTATTTAGTAAGATTCCTGGTGTTAGTAAAACAGTCATTTGAATTTCCTCATGCATGATCTCATATGACTTCTTCAGATGGAGGTATTTAGTCGTAGCATTCCTAGCTAGAGTATTTCCAGTGTTGCGAACTAGCCCTGCGCTAGTTCTGGCTGACTATATAGCTCCATTATGCACCTCTATAAGATTTAACGTCGGGCCATGACGTAGTCGATTTGGTTTTCCGTTCATTTATCATTCGATCCCCACGTTACTATCTCTTGTGTGTAAAAAACTTACTTGACTCAAATTATTGCCAGGTCGGTGACGCTTCGGACTTTGTTGTAACTACCGATCGTGACGTTAAAATTCTTAGTGCGATGCCTGCCTATGGATAGATGGATGAGAAAGTCAACTACAAATTCTCCTCCGTTCTTATGACCGATGTAATGAAGAGAGAAACCATTGCTGGTTTCCACTCCAGACCATCTAAGCTCGTGTAGTGCAAATACCTCTAATGAGTAACTCTTTGCCTGATTCGAAACGTTTAGGAGATCTCCAGATCTTAAAAGGCAGAACGTTCATAGGGTTTATATATTGTCGGTTTATGTGAAAAAATTGTTATCATGCCTTTTAACCTGCTTGTTGCATTTGCGGGTCACGTACTGACGATAAGTTTTATGGAATCCAGTCCTACCTTGCACACATTCATATATCAAATCGACTTTAAACAAAATGTCTCCTCCGCTCATCTCGATTACACATGCCTGATTCATTTAGTTCGTTTAGTTCTCGATTACACTGCATGGTTCATCCACAGAATACGCGAGGAGGTATGTATCGATGACTTCGTTCTGCAAATTAAATTTGACTTCTTTAACACGAATGATAAGTACAATGTCTGCTAAAGAGAGTCTCCGAATGAGTTATCGAAGTCTTGCACGAGCAAGTCTAGACAAGAGACCGATGCCTTGCCTACCGATGCCTAATACAAAATTATTATGCTTATGCAATAAATTTTAAATAAACTGAGGTAACTCTAACTCTCGATATCAAATTTAATTGGCTCACGTAACGCTCTGAAAAGATATGTACATATAATATTTACTTAATCAACCAAAGTCGTGACAATTATATATACCAATATACACATTCGGACACTTAATTACAAAATAATTAGTTAATCAATATTTTTTTTTAAATTTTAAAATGTTTTATTATAATAAATTAAAAAAAAATAAAAAAAAAATTAAATTTTGTAATTTACACCCCTCCTTCAGATTTTACGGTTGCGGCTCCCTTCCCCGACCATCTGGAATTTAAGTGTTTCGGCCGCCTGTTTGCGTTGGGATGCCCTTGTCGTTAATATAATTATGAGTAGCCATGTTTAAACCTCTCTCTCTCTCTGGCACTATATCCCATCAAGGGATTTGGCCGCCTCAGGTTTCATAATCATATTTTTCATTTCGGATAATGAGTGATTAATTCATTGATCCTAAACCAGCCATGAAATTTTTTCCTTGTCACCACCGGGAATCGAACTCGGAACCTCCGGTCGCTGGAGCAAACACGCTGACCACTTTGCCATCGGGGCGGCCAAACCACCCTTATATAATGGCTGCGACCTTGTAGATACCGTATAACACTATCAATGTTCAAGTTTTTGGCCAACCATAAATGCTGCATCCTACTCCAGTAACCGAATACTTTTCGATGACTTTAATATGCCGTGTAGAATTTGAATTGAAATGTTTCTGCCACTCGTATGGCACGAGACGTGTATATGTATGGTATATATGCAAAAAAAATTAAGGAGTGCTTCCTCCCACTCATGTAAAGTTATATCCCTTAACCAAAGATACAAAAAATAGGCCACATTTCGGTAGCCTATATATACGGCGTCCAGGACTGGGCCGTTATAAATAATATAAGAAACTTTTTGACTGCCCACGACGTCCTTTCGTCAATATATACATTGGATAACGAAATAAAGTATGAATGTGACGCCCTATCGCTGATAAATAAATTTTATAACTTAAGAAAAGCAGCGTTCACTTGCAGCCTTATATAAGATACGAACCGTTGGTTCAGCCCCACGGCCAGCCAAGAACGCTGCTACCCATTATTCGATCAGTTTTATTTAGATTGTCATCAAATGATTTGGTTGATAATTATTCGTTTTTTCATTAATTTTGATAAAATGCCTGGGCTTGGCTAACTTCACACAAGATCAAATTGGTTATTATATATTAGTGTTGCCTGATTAAACAAAAATATTTTCTGAGATATAATGTTGGGATGGATAACTTCATATACGTCACGTAAGGTAGCATTTACAAATTGGGTTGCGGCATCCAAAACAGCCGATAAATAAATTTCAATTGTCCCGTTAGGCACCCTTGTAACGGAATACTAAAATAAATAAACCACAAAATAACCAGAAAATTCAATTTTAGTTAAATCTTGCCAACATTTTGGAAGACGATACCAGGAGTCGTAATAGGATAGGTTTCATCGATGTACTCCATGCATCTGAGACTCGAAGATATGTTTTTTTTTTATTGAATAATGTAAATATGTCCATTGTTATTTGATTTACTGTACTTTTATGGCTTCTATCATTGTGGCATTTAAAATTGAATATGGCTTTTAATAACGGCTAATTGGTACACACTAAATATTTAAAATATGTATGTTCATAGATTGTTTGATCTTTGATTTGTGATGAAACTAAATTTATTTTCAAAAACTTATAGTTTCATCTTATACAGGTTTACTAATCACTAATCCATATAAAAGAAAAGATGGCTTAGTGAATTGTTCTCATAACCCATCCGGTTCATCTATAAGTCTATTGTGAAATATTAATATGTCCAAAATGACTCGGATCTTACACAACCACAAAATCCATATGTCTTTTGTCGGATGCGGTATTAAATCATTGCATGTCGTACATAAATCTTCATGTCAGATTGATTAGATCGCAATAGCATAGAGAGACCAAATCGCAATGCGGTTATAATTCGGATAATATCTTCAATGTTAAACTGGAATGGAATTTCGACGGTCGTTGTTGTTCAATTTTGTTGCAATTTTCCCCTTATCCGTACACAAAACAAAAACCCAAATCAAATCAACCTTAATTTTTGCCATTATTTAACTTTTCAATGCAAAATAAAATAATTTATTGCAGTTTAGCTGAGCTACAAAAAAAAAATTATGAAATGCATCAATTTCGTTATATTTTATGTGTACACATAGATTTATGTGATTTCATGAAGGTTGTGTGAATTGAGAAGAAAACACACTAAGCACATAAAAAATGGACCTAAAAATTATGATTTACTAGTTTTTTGGAGAGTTGCGACACAACAAACTATAATATACATACCATGTCTTTTGTGTACAACAGTTTTTAGATTTATTCGATCATCAACACAATAAACAGAAAAAAAACTAACAGTTAGGAGGGTAGATGAGCTCAGATTTTTATAGATTTCACAATTTTATGATTTATATTATGACATTAAAATCAATATTTTTTTTTATTTTATACATTTAATTATAAGATAAGGGATATATAATTCATGTACTCGCGTATACATGGATGTTCTTAAATGCAACATTACATACGATTTCCTCTTTTCAATTTCTTGATCGATCATAAATCAATCACAGGGAAAGGAAAAAATATTCGAAATAATAATAAAAATTGATTGTAGCCCTTAAGCACCGCATAATACCATAATAAACACTTTTAATTTTATCGCCCTCACAAAATTATTTAACAAAAATACCATTAAATTTAAGTACATGTTCATGGACTACAACCTGTTCCCACAACATAAAAATTGAAATATAAATTCGCGATCATACATGCGATCAATCATAATTTCTTTTCTGCCTGCGGCGGACTCTTCCTTGCATTCAATGAACTTTATGGTTTATGTATGCGGTACATCGCTCTCGTCTCATCAACAGCATTATTTTTGATTTCATTGACTTACATTTTCTGGTCTATTATTCAATTTCTATATGCTCTTTTATGTACCCAAAAATTACACACAGAACGTCCTTTTTGTACAAACTTAATGTTTTGATGGATGAATGGACATGGATAAATTGTTTGCCAATAAAATATAATTGCGTACAGTTTTTGTATATTTTATTATTATTTCACTCGATTTGAGTTTCCAAAAATTTTTAATGCCAAAAATTAATATCCGTAATTCAAACAATTAATTAAAAGTAGCAACATACTGATCTGCAGTCGAATCTCTATGTATATACGGTTCGTTGACAGATGTGATTTAGTTTAGAAGAGAAGTGAATAACAATAGCCAAATCATTTGATTATAAATCATAAATATTTTTGTAATTTTTAGTGTAATAAATTTTTTTCAGTCAGTAATCACTAGAATAGTCAGATTGACTTCAACCGCTTCTAAAACTAAACTCTGCAAAGATGCAAGTAAACAATTAAAGAGTTAATTTATATATTTCAATAATTTCGACACTAAAGTCGGACGTGGGGCAAAGGAATGAGGTCGTAGTGTAAACGCGAGAGAGAATATTTTAACAAATCTGTTCACTGAGAAAAATTTTTGTTTGTAAAATTAAAAAACAAAGTTTTTAATTTCTCAAACTTATAAATTTTTTTGAATTTCAAAAGTATTTTTTTGAAATTAAATGAAATTTTTGCAAACTAATAATTTTTAATTTTAAAAACATATTTTGTAAAATGATTTATAAAATACTTTTTAGATTTAAAAAGTTTATTTATTTAAACATAATAATTTATTTCAAAAGAAGTGTTTTAGCATTTAAAAACAATTTTTTTTGATAATAATGACAAATTATGAAAATGTTTATATTTATTGTTTTGCCAGAAATCCCGTTGTATTATTTTTCAATTCGTTTATATTTTATTTTTTATTTTAAAGTTTTTTCGTCTATTTATATAATTCGCCAAATCGATATGTTCGTGTGTTATACTAAAGGTATAAAGGTTTGACTGACTATGTAGAACAACTTTCGAACATCAGTACGAAACGGAACCAACCTGCCAAAAAAGAATTTGAGGGGGTTCTCAATTTCTCATTATATTGTTTTAAGGATTGTGTCAGTTGTGTGTATTTTTACACAATGACCCTGGGGGTTAAAAACTGGGGAAGGCGAGTAAATTTTTTACTTTTCGTGGTAGATATGTTATGTTCTTATGAGTAGCTGACTCTTTGGTTTTGCTGACTTTAAGTGAACAGTCGCAAACATTGATTACTTTGATTTAAAAATATTGTGACATAGTTATGATAAAAAAGAATTATTTAAAAATTAAAATAAATTTTTTAAAACTAACCAATACTTTTTTTATTCCTAAAAAACAATCTCTTAAAATTTAAGAAAACTATTTGACATAAATAAGGAAAGTATTTTTGAAAGTAAAAACAATTTTTTTATTTTTATAAACAAATTTGGTAAAAACATTTATTTTAAAAATAAAAACATTTTCCTTTTGATTTTAAAAACGAGACTTTTCGCCTAAAAAATATATGTTTATTTTTTAGATTTTATATGTATATTTTTTTATTTTTACTGGTTTTTTTTTCTCAGTGTTCATGTGTTGTCATCCCGGATCAAGTTCCTGGAGGGCTTCATTTGAAAATGAGTAGTGCAAGCAGAAGCAAGCTGGATCATTAGGACTAGGTAGGCCATTTCAAATGCTCAAGCTCACCCAAAATATCCAATCTGCGATTAGTATTTTGAACAATTATGGTGAAATTCATTCGAACGTGAATAAGTTGAACACTCGAGGCAGGCCTAATCGTGCTCATTGGCGCGTCGCCGCAATCAAAGTGTGTCGAGCAGGCGTACTCGCACGGAGTTTACTTTTGATACAAAGTAATGAAAGAATTTTTGAAAATAAAAACAATTTTTTTATTTTTATAAACAAATTTGGCGAAAAAAATTATTTTTATTATAGTTTTTTTAAATTTTAAGAGATTGTTTTTTAAGAATAATAAAACTATTGGTTAGTTTTAAAAGATTTGTTTTTAATTTTTAAATAATTATTTGTTAACAAATATCACACAATTTTATTAAATCAAAGTTACTAATACAATGACATTCACAATGTTTGCGACTGTTCAAGTCGGCAAAACTAAAGACTTGATCTACTCATAACATAAGTAGAAAATTAACTCTCCTTCACTAATTTTTAACCCCCAGGCCCATTATGTAAAAATACACACATGACACAACCCTTAAAAAAATAAATGAGAACCTTCTCAAGTTCTTTCTTGGCAGTTTGATTTCATTTCGTAGTGATAAAAAGTTGTTCTACTCTGTACTCGACTCATTAGGTTGCAACGACCAAACTACAAAAATTCAATTCTTCATACCTTTAGTATAACACAAGAACATTCTTATTTGGCGAATTATGTCACAAATAGCTGAAAAAACTTCAAAATAAAAAATAAAATATAGATGAATTGAAAAATAAAACAACGGGATTGCTGGCAAAACAATAAATTTAAACATTTTAATAAATTGTCATTATTATCAAAAAAATTGTTTTTAAATGCTACAACTTTTCTTTTGAAATAAATTATTCTGTTTAAATAAATAAACTTTTTAAATTTAAAAAGTATTTTATAAATCATTTTACAAAATATGTTATTAAAATAAAAAAGCTATTTATTAGTTTGCAAAAATTTCATTTAATTTCAAAAAAATACTTTTTAAATTCAAAAAAAATTACAACTTTTAGAAATTAAAAACTTCGTTTTTTAATTTTACAAACCAAAATTTTTCTCAGTGCGGGGTATGTCAAAAAAAATATTTTATTGTCATATCTGGCGGAAATGTTGAATCGTTGTTGAAACGTGAAATAGCGATCAATCAAGTCTATTTCAAAAAGGATCGAAGTCAATCCTTTAACAATGTCAATTCTGTGAATTTCATCGAAAGTTTTGAAAATTTTAGTAACGGTTTATTTAAAAATACGAAATCTGGTTCATTAAATCAATCGAAGGTGAAAATTCGAGCCAACAGGAAGTCTTCATTTAGAAAAACCCGTTCGAGTGACAATCTGGTCGAGTCTGAACAAGAACTATTGATGTTGTACGAAATTGCAATTTTGAAATCCAAACCAAAACAAGACTATGCTCAGCTGTCAATGGATCGATACTGGATCAACAATTATCGAATAATTGGTAATGATGGCTATCATGAATTAAACCATTCAAAAGTCATGATCGTAAATACAAGCTTGACCAGTAATATTCGGATGCCAGTTCGATTTAAATTGAACGTTAATGTGAAACTTTCGAATATTTAGACGGAATTACAACTAACTGTGACTGCAGCCGACTGAGCAAATGTTGTGGGAGTGAATTGGTTCGATGGCTTCGGTATTCAAATTCAGCGTATTGAACGAGAATGAGTATTTGTTTTCTAAGTCGTCCGATTGGAAAAACAAAGTAAATGATCTGTGTGCAAAATACTCAAGCGTTTTCGAACCTGCTGGACCGACATGTTGTAACTATCACTATTTTCGCTTCGACGAAAAAACCGTGCTACTTTGATGAAAATTTACAAGAAAGAAAAAATATTTTTACTTCCAAAATACCGTTATTCTATCGAAAATGCATCGAAGCGAAAATAGTGATAGGTACAACATGTCGACCCTGGTCTGGGTCACTATAATCAATTCAAAGCCCACTTAGCCTTGAAACCTGATGCCACACCAAAATATTTCAAGGTACATTTGAACAAATGGACGAATTTAAAAGAAAGATTGACTGATTGTTTTCACTTGGCGTTCTTCAACGAGATGAGGAGTTATTTCAGCGCCTGATTTTCGAAGATAGATCTCACCGAAGTATATTTGCTATTGAAAATTGATAGTGAATCTAAAGATCATGCGTAGAAGTTCGACTCCATTTGGACTATTACACTCAAAAAAATCCTGCATCTATAGAGACAAAAGCTGCATTAATAGTACGAAAAATACGTGAAAACAGCGCCAATGCAGGAGTTCTATAATATTACGAATTACGTTCATTAATAACATAAAACTGACAAATTAATAAATTGTTGTAGCTACGAATTAGTCGGTACTATTTATGATTTGATTCATATACGATACGAAAAAGTTTATAATTTTAATGCAATTGCAAGCGTTTATGGATGAATAATTTCTTATTATTAACGTAAGGCATTGTAAAATAGTACAAAATGATGATTTGTTGAAAGATTAAATTCATAGATAGCACGAAATTTTTCATAACATTTTGGAAATTAAAATTTTTAATAACGTCTAATTCATACATGTAACTAAATAAATTCATTTTATATACGTATCAATACTGATATTTACGAAACTAATGTTATATGTAAGTTGACAATGCCCATAGAATGTGAAATAATTCATAAATAAAACAACTATTTTCGTAAATATATTGATGACGATTATTCAAATATAAAATGCAGTTCATGAATAATAAGCACAATTATGTTTTTCTTAATTTCATACGACGAGAATGTTTTATTTATTAAATCATAATTTAACACTTATAATATCTTTACAAAATATTCACAATAAAATATAATTTAATGCATAATTAATACTAAGTAAAATAATAAATCAAAAATTATTCAAATCAGCTATTACCATTACACTTATATTCAAATAATTAATTAATTTTAACTATTTTTGTATTTTTATTAGTTTTATTTGATTCATATTTTAATTTTTTATCTGTAAATTTCAGTTTTGCTTCACAAAATGATTTATTACTTAATTATGTAACTGTAATTATGTAACTTAATAAAATAATAGAAACATAGAAATTTATTCAATGTTTCCTACAAATACAAGTTATAAGTATTAATCAAATGATCAATATTATTTTAATAATATACTTTGAATAATACAAAATAAGTTAAAATGTCTATCAGCTCAGCATTAAAATAGTAACAATAATCAGTTAGGATAATAAAAAATATAAACCAACAGTACTCTAACTTGTAAGCTCTTGTAATATCAGACTGGCTTTAGAGGATTTTTGTTTTGTTTTATAATATGGTAAGATTTGTTAAAAAATGAACATAAAATATTTTTCACACTGCACCACGTTTCCTATACCCAGTACAAATGGCTAAATGCATTCTAATTTTTCTTCATCTAATTTTCCTGGAAAATCCTGTGTAAATTATTGATTCCTGTCCGGTACCATCCTTTTTAATATTCCTTTTGAATAGAAGTTAGGAATCAATGGAAGCACCAGAAAAGCTGAAGAGCGGCATCGTCTAAAAGTAAAAAAGAGTTACAATAAATGTACTGTTTGAATTATATATTTACATATTGAATTGACTTTCACGTTAATTTCTGAATTTAATTTACCTTTATAGAAACCCTTTTAATTGATTTTATTCATTAATTGATTTTTCCTCATTTATTAAAATATTTTGAAGAGATGTTAGGTCGTGTTGTATTTCCTTAATTTTGTATCGGCTACAAGCGTGCCAAATACTCCCGAACTCATTAGCTGATACATCGTCGTAGTTAATGTGCTTTTTAAGCAAGCAAAGCAGCGTCAACTTTCGGTTCTATAAAATTATTTAATAATTATTTAATAATAAATGCCTATAAATAAATAAATTTTTGTGACTACGTAGTGAAATAAAAATGAATGCTGTTCTATCCGGATGATCCAAAAAAATACCTTTAAATATAATACTTATCTGATATGCAACTAAAATTATCACTATTTTATTACACAAACAAAATAATAGTTGTTTTTATTTTATAATTAATTATGAAAACGAAATAAAACACTATGATTTCAATAAATTATTTCTTTTTAATTTACCACCAAGACACAACAAACTTGCAACAAATTTTAAGAACGAATGAACTAAATGACCGTTTTATGAAATATAATACGTATAAAATATAAATATGACGAACTTTTTGTATATATTATGAATATTTTTCTATCGTCATCTATAATACGAACTAATTCGTAGATATACGAACTTTTCGTATATATTATGAATATTTTTCTATCGTCATCTATAATACGAACTAATTCATAGATGTACGAACTTTTCGTATATATTAAGAATATTTTTCTATCGTCATCTATAATACGAACTAATTCGTAGATATTATGAATATTTTTCTATCGTCATCTATAATACGAACTAATTCATAGATGTACGAACTTTTCGTATATATTAAGAATATTTTTCTATCGTTATCTATAATACGAACTAATTCGTGGATAGTGCGTAAATATTTGATGAAATTTCAAAACGAGTACAAACAAATTAATTTTTATTTAACGTTGGGGTGGTGTATAGAAGGATATCTTCTCAAATACATATTTCAAAACTGTATTTCTCAAAATAAGACAGGATTTTTCAAAACAGCATTTTTTCAAAACGGCAATTTATCCGCACACTCTAAAATACATTGGTTACAAAGCCTAAAGTTTTACTCGTGGTTGTGGTATGTGAATCCATCCTCAACTTATATCGTAAAAAGGCACACCTTCCGAATATCTTTCTAAAGTTTAATCATGCGCGTGCTTCTTGATTATTTTATAATTGTGGATGGGTAAATTATAAAGAGAGTCGAAGATAAGTTATGGTCAAAGAAAATGTGCGTAAACAGAAGACAAATTTAAAAAAAGATGAATCGTTTGAATGAATATGTTATGAACAAATTCGATCATTTGAATTACATTTTCAATAAACTATACCAGTATGTAATTAATATTATGTTGCATACAACTTCTACATGTTCAAGTCATTAATGATAAAAAGAGACTATGTAAATAATTGTGTGTTCGTTACAGCCTTATATCTTTAATAAATATATTTAAACATGTTCTATAAAATTTTTATATATTTGTCATAATTAGCTACTATATATTATAATTTGTAATATTAATAATAAAATTCGTAAAAGTTAACATCGATATGAATATCGAGATACTCGTATACCATAATTTTCGAATTTCGCTATTGTATCTTTACTACGTATAATTTCATATTTTTAAGGAATAAAAATTCATTATTGCGAACCTATTCGTATAAAGACTTTTAACACAATTTTACAATTGAAAGTATCCTTTAACAACACATATAAATATAATGCAACAATACAAAAAAACTATTAATTGAACTATAAATTTACGAACTGCGATTCTTACTATTAATGCATGCAGTTGTAGAATTTGTTTTGTTTATTTTATTTTCTACGTTTATATAAAGATTTCTACATTAATAGTAGGAATTCGAGTTAACGAATGATATTCGTAAAAAAAATACACAAAATTTTTTTCAGTGTACAGCACCAAAAATTGCCGTTTAGAATAACTAGCGGGTCACAAATATGCTGATGGCACCGATGCGGAGTTTGTTCCAAGTTACTTGTACGACTTGAATGTAATACGTCGAAATGAAGAAATATATTTAAAAAATATGAAAGATATTTTTAAACGACTTGTTGCTGTTCAAATTCTTCCAAACTAAAGTGGATTATTTAGAGTATGTTTAAGATTAACCTAAAATCCGACCATCATCCGAAAGTTTAAACTTAAAAGAATTGCAATGTGTTATTGCTAATGTTAATCATTATAACCGTTTATTGAACCATTTTTCGTCGCTTGCAGCTCCTCTTAATGCATTACGTAAGAAAAAATTTCCGTTGTTTGATCAAAAGTGTAAGAAATTTTTTTGCCAATTAAAGGATTCCAAAAATGAAAGCGTCAGAGCTTGTCCACTATCAGAATGACTGTCTACTCTTATAAGCGACCGATGCTTCAAGACAGGAAGTACAGCTAGTGATTTCTCACATCCCTGATGGGAATATCCAATAGCTTTGCAATCGAAGAGGATTGATGATCATCAAAATGAATATAGTCAGCTTGGGAAAGAAGCGTTATCGATCATCTATGTAAACAAAGTAATATAATACACAAATAGATGAAGAAACAACTAGATATTCCGTTCTAGCGAGTGCCTAGTTTATGTAACTCTATTCAAAAATATTAAGGACAAAGCCGTAACTACTATGGCTGTAAATTTGAAAACCTGAAAATGGACGAACATACATAAATAACATATGACACGTTAAAAACACCCACTCGCAACTTTTTTACTGGGTACCACCAGGAATCGAACCCGGGACCCCCGAGTCACAGAGCAAGTACACTACTTACTACTTACTAGTGTTTCACAGAGCAAGTACACTACTTACTAGGGTTCCATTCCTAGTGTTTTTTTTTTTTTAAATTCGAGGTCTTTTGAAATTCCATGTTCGAAGAAATTCCATTCCAGCTTTCAATAACGTTCTTCTTTTCCAGACCGACTCGAGTCATAATTCGTCTCTGTTTGCAACAGAAAGTTTGGTCCTACAATAAAGAAATGTCGAGCATGCCAGGAGATTGCTACGAATCCGAGAAAGATGCTCGAAAGTTAGTCAATCGCAACAAATACATGGGAATTGTTACATGTCGAATTTGCTGGACCGTGTCTGTATCATGTGTAGATGCAATGTTAGGATATGCTCTCTGTTCGTGCGTACGTCAAGAAGTTGCCAGACATTACTACAAAATCTGTGGTTCGCGCGGCTTGTGAACTTTTTACCAGAAAATATTGTAAGCGATAATGGGACAGCATTTTCATGTTACAGCGTTTACTGTTTACGCATAATTTCTCATCTGTTGCAAAGTAGATTGAAGGAGAAATCAAGCAGGTGCTTAGCAAGGTGAAGTATATAGTGCAGTTACATATAATGCTTTGGTTGACGTCGTCAAAATCAAACAGGAGCCCGAATATCTAATCCTGATTCGTTTGTTGGCGCTGGAATTTTTAATAGTCAAAATCAACATCAATTATCGAGCGAGGTCGCTACAGCCGGTTTTTCCACACTACTAACTCTTGACATGTTCAGCAAGAATTGGATCTGGGATAGAATTTGATCCTTCATCATGATTGAGGACTTCATGAAAACTAATGAGAGAGAATGTTGTGTTTGTACATCGGGAGACACTAATTATTCATCCGCCTCTCTTATTAACACCAACAATATATTTGCACAGTTCTCTCATCATCGAGTTGTGTAGGAATAAGTAAAACTAAAAACCTGCAATATCTGGATGAAACAGAAAGGCATTACACGCCTCGATATACTGAACAAAAATATCTGCAGACTGATACATGTTATCTTCATAATGAATAATTTGAACTGCGATAAATATAATACTGCCGGCTGCCCGAAGTGTGCGAAAAACGAGGATGTTAATCAAAATTATTATTGGAAAAGACAGAAAATTTGCAACAGGTGGAATTTGCTTACGAAAGTAAAAGTGAATATCAGCAAAATGTGAAAGTCAAGGACGATACTAATACCACAGATAATATAATAATCAGATACGAAATCGAGAACAAATTATTTTCATATTTCATGTCTGATTTAAATTCTATTTCCATCTATAGTTCAACTTGTAACTAAACACAACTTTTTGTTTGAATAGCTTAAAGCTAATATGGTTAGGATCTTCTATTAATTATTATAATTTTTCTATATGTTTTGTTACGTTGCTGTTTTATATGTAGAAGTACACAAATACATACGTGTAGTATATTTACTCGTAGTTTATAAAATACTCAAAACTTTTGATATATTTTGTTATAGGTACAAATTTTCTTTATTGTCAAATGCCCTGTCGTGTTAATGTTTTTACATTATTCGAGAGCAACTCAGTGCTGGATGAAAATTTGGTTCAAACATATTTCCTGCACTAAACGAAAAACTACATAGCTAATATGTATTTTTTGTCATTAGTTAATTTTTATATAAAAAAAATTAGTTAATGTCAGCCAGTATTCCAATGTGCTATCGGTTATTATACGAAAATAATTATTATTTTACTATTGAAGACAACGTGATAAATCAATGTAAAATATGTATGTACTCGTAACTAAAAAAGCACGAAGATAGATGGAGCTGAATGTCTAAAATGGATTTTACGCAATATCAATGAACAATGATTTTTGTTCTTGTTTTCATGTCTGAGTGTTGTGTAGGCTAATACGTATACGTTTGAAATTCAGCAATGTGTCCCCGTTCCTCTCGAAAAAGGAAAAAGTTTTAAAAAATTACTGCGCGTGAAATATTTACTAAATCTATCCTAAGTGTAAACATTTTTTAGGAAAGATTTAGGAAAAAATTCACACTCCTACACACAGCCGTGAAATATTTCCTAACAAAATCCTATGTATGCTAGTGTTAGTGAATATAGTCTTAAAAGCGAACATTTAGACGAAAAGAAATTCTAGGGAAACTCCTATTTTAAAAAAGGTGGAAATTAGCAGATACAAACGAATTAAAAAATTTAAATTAAAGTTAAACACAAAAAACATCTTTAACCAAACTTTGCTGGAAATTTTGCCAAGTACTCATCAATTCCACTATGTTTCTCGGTTAGCCGTATCAAATATCGATTTAATTTTTTGACCATCCACCATCAACTTTACTTTTTACCATACTTTTTACCAATTTTATTGAATCAACAACCACCATCTAATTACAAATGGGGAAATAAAATTTGATGATGGTGAAAGAGAAGAACTGAAGTAAAGCTTCACTCAGATATGATATTCGATAGTAATTTAGATAGAATTTATACTCCTTTTCCAAATAAGAACTAACAACAGATTGAATACTGTAGAAAGATATATAAAATGACAATGTCCATGTTAATTTTCAAAATTTTGTCATAGTTCTGTGTTAGTTATGATTTACAGTATTTTTGCAATTCAATCGATTACTAATCGAGATTTTGCCCGGTTCTCATCGATCCCGTTATTTTTTCCAGAAAGATATATCAAATGCCTATGTCCTTGTTAATTTTCAGAATTTTGTCATAGTTCTGGCATGCGCAAATATGGGCCTAAGAACTATGACAAAATTCTGAAAATTAGCAAACTAGACAAATCGAAGTATGCTATGATTAAGTACTGACCCTATAATTATGCGACCCGTTGAAGCATAAATTTTCTATGTTGGAATCATAAAAATCGAAAAATTCGAAAAATTCAACCTTGCGAAGGCCACTGACCACGCATCGTAGAGATGTCTAAGTAAATTGAAGTATGCTATCGTTTAGTACTGCCCTATTGCATCTTTTGTAGAAGCCAACATAATTATGCGACCCTTCGAAGCATAAATTTTCTACACTCAAAAAAATTTTACTTTTAAATCAATAAAATTACAATAAAATTAATAAAAAAAACTGTTAATATACATCCAATAACAACTCTCTATTAATTTAATAGAAAGTTCTAAAAATAATAACATGGAGACGAATAAAAATGATTATAAATTTAATAATAAAATTGTAGATTGAACAGGTAAAGTATATAAGATTAACAGTAGCAACTTATAATTCAATAATACATATTGTCAATTTAATAACAATAATTATATCTTTAAAAATATAGAGTTGTTATTTAAATAATGAAGTTGTTAATTGAATAGGCTGAGCTATTGATTTAAAAAGAGGTATATCATGATTTTAATAGCCAGAATAGTATATTTAACAATTATTATTGTAAATTCAATAATAATATGATATTTTTTTAACATTAAGTTATTATTATTTTAACGGAAATAATAATTATATTGACAATATTCTGCAATAAAAATTACAACTGAAACAATTAAATCAATTATCTTGCTCGTATGTGTAAAATAAAACATTAATATAAATATTTTATTTATTCATCAATATAAAAATCAAATATTATTCAATTTCTACTATTTCATATTGGTTATATGTATAAATTAAAAAAAAAATACGTAATGATATTTATCACATAAGGAAAAAATCAAAGATCCTTTTTGGATTACTAATAAATGATATTCAAAGTGTTGCTATTTGAACAACAAAAGCGACAAAATTTTAGGTCGGTAATTAACGATTTAATTGAGGAGTGTTGATCGATGTCGTTAACTTCAATATTTTAAAAAATTGTTGTAAAAAACTCCAAAATAAATTGGCAGCAAGTGGATATTTAAGATTAAAAATATGAAATAATTTGAAGCATACATCTATAGCCCTTGCAACACAGTCAAAATTATATCTTATATTATCATAAAACACAGAAATTTGTCTTGGATCTCCTATAGTTCCTATGACCAATATTAGCGGCTGAATAGGCAGATTTTCTTGAATTCTTCGGTGTATAAGTTCCTCTAGCTGTTGAACATTCTTACCAACGATAACAAAGGACATTTGTGAATCACGAATTCAATACTTTTTGTGTTTTTTTTTTATTATTTATAGTAGAAACGGTTCTTGCTGTTGACACCAATATGTAATGTAGTAAGTAAAACGTAGTCAACAATTTACCATATGTAATAAGGAAGAAAAGAAAATATTCTAACATAGGTATATTTAATATTTATAAACAAAACGTACTATGTGTTATTTTATCTGCGTTGAGATAGTCATTCATAGACCTACCCAGTATGCAATTATTCCACTGTGTGGAAAAAACTGCTCAAATGTCGTACAAAATTCCGTACTACAAAATATCAAATACAAAAAAATATTGATTTTGGAGAAAAATAATTGTTTTTCTCTTTCTGTTTCGCGGTAATATTATTTTCGTTTTATAAGTTTCGATTGTATCTTTTATTTTCAGTTTCTTCTGACAAGTCGACGTGCACGGTTGCACTACATAATTCGATTTTTTTTCTTTAAGGTGATGTGTTTCATCATAATGTTTTCTATTTGTTAAAGTAAATAATTTTAAATTTAAGTATACAATAATAATTATTAAGTTATTTAGTGATCGCGATGTACAAATTTGGACTAAAAAGGTAATAAAAATCTGTCTCACAATGGCGTCGTCGCGAAATACATTTACGTTGTAAATTTTCAATGCATATTTTTTCTTTTCAAGATCGGTTGTGCTTGTTGGGATGTTCAATTGGATGCGCGTATGGTGAACAAACAAGACGTATGGTGAACGTGCTTAAAATTTAATTTATAAAATTTGTGTTATAAAATTTAATTGTGTATTTTTGTACTAATAAAAAATTAATATTTATTTTATTATAAATGGAAAATTTTGTTTTATTTCAAATAAGAATTATTATTTATTCCAATTGGAAAATATATACAAACACGTGCTTTTTGTTTCTGTGGTTTTTTTCTCTTTTTAGTTGGGATTCACACCGACACCGGAATTTTTGTGACACTTTTCTTTGGCAGGGAGTACGATTTTCCGCGTGATGCACATGGTTCTTTCCATAGAAGCAGTGTGGTTTTAGAACGCGAATGTAAATGGAATTCAATCGGCATTGCATATTGGGTAGCAGCTGATTCTTTTATTTTGCTTATATATAGTTCCATCATCTGTCCGGGAAATTCATCCACTAAAGGCAACATGTCTGTAGCCACAGGAAACATTGTTTTGAAGTCTATAAGAACCTAAATATATTATACAAAAATAGAAATGTTTAACAAATTATCAGTTTATAAAAGTTTGGTTACATTAATAGTAATTAAATCAATTATCTTTAATGTTATAATATAATTAAATAAGATCAATACGTACTAGTTTATACACTAATGGAGCTCCGAAGTGATTCCATTTTCCTAATATTTCAACAGTCGTTTCAATATTTTTTATATCGTTTAAGCGATAATTCGATGTTTTCTGCCACTTATCCTCAATTACGGACCACGTGCATTTGTCGTTACCATTAAGAGATTCTAAATGAGCCTCGATATTTTCTTCTGGCACTAAAAAAATCAAAGTAGATCAACGGTTATCATTAAATTACTTAAAATTGTTTTTTTTTCTACATTCAGATCAAATCGAAATATTTAAAAGAAAATATAATTTTTTAATTATTATTATATATTGTTTGATTTGATACATTAAGACATTTTAGAATGGTTCATCTCAAGATAATAATGAAAACTTTGTTCGTTGAATTTGATTTGATCTGATCACAACAGAAAAATACATATAAAATCAACACAATTTAATTTAATTTCATCAATGGATTTTACTACTTTTTCTAATATTAATTTCATTTGAAATCTTAAAGACAGTAAAACACCTTTAGTTGAAACTACATCATAAACAGCTTCACCATTGTAAGTTATCACATCAACTTCATCATTGATTGAAAATTGATTTAATGGGCAAAGTAGATCGCTATTAACCAAACACTTTTTTAGTTTAAAATCCGAACTAGTATTTTTAAATGGATTTTTTAACAGTTCAGATATATTTCTTAAAGAAGAATTTGTTTCTGAAGGAAGATTTTCTAAATCAACCATATTCTCAATATAGTTGGATATTGGGAGCGTTAAATAATTAACTACAAAATTTTGAATTCGATAGACTTTTTTCGATTAAAATTGTGACGGTTATGTAATTCAACTGTAAATTTAGAAGATTGCTTATACACTTCTTCTAAATCAGATTTACTAACTAAGAACGATTGCTAATTGTTGAAACTACAGTGGAGTTCTCAATGGGATTTTCAATTATCTGTTCAAGTTCAGCAGAAGAAGCACAATTCAATTCAGAAGAATTTAATTCTTTTGATGTGATGCAAGGCTCAAAATTTGAAATAGATTTATGTTCATGTTTTCTTATGTGTACTAAATGAATGATTATTAGAGAATTATTGAAAACAAAATTCTTCATAACATTGAAATTCACTATCCTTTTGAAGTGGATGAAATACGTTCAAATGAAGCATTAAAGTTTTTACATTAAGAAAATCTTTTTTACACAGAAAACACTTCATAGCTATCTGAATTCTATTACTAAAAATTATTTTAATAAAATATAGTTACTGATATAAATCAAATAAACTATTTTGTTGACTATAATTTAAAGAATCTGAAATGAAAATTATTTTAAACAAATACATTATCAATAAATAAAACCACTTACTTTGCACTTTTTGCCACAGCAAAATACGATGTTCTAGTTTGGCTTAAATTCCTAATGTAATACTCTATTTATTAAGTATACGCTGTAATTGGTATCGTTGGATATACCTCAATGATTCGGCATCCACATCCGCTTCTAATAATGATAATTCACAGAAAAATATTAATAATAATAAAATGCGGTTACATTTTTTACACATAATATGATCATCGTTATAATGTCATCAGATTCATTATCTATGAATAAACTCCATTTTTTTAGCGATTTTTAATAATATAAAATCAAACTCACCTTGAAAAATTTCTTTAATTTTAAACTGCACTACAATTTCATAAATATTTAAACTATTTAACAGCAAATTCGTTCGAAACAAAATTTTGAGCTTAGATCAAAAAAATAACTGACAATACAATAAATTTGATCGAAATGTCATTGAAATGCATTACATTGCCAGTCATTTTTTTGATCTAAGCTCAAAATTTTGTTTCGAACGAATTTGCTGTAAGACTTCCTCCAGGTTGTTCATTTATCTATTATATTAATACGCTTAATTTTTTTAAACTCAACCCTAAAATGACCCCTAAACATGATCCGATCCGTTTAAATTTTTCAGGGTAGGTCGACATAAATATAGCGGTGTGCCTTTGCTAGAAAATTCGGAAAAATTCCACCGGGAAGTACTTGAAACGGGTACCTCAGGTGTTTTCAGCAAAATTTTGTCACGACGCCAGAATGCCATGACAAAATATGTTAATATTGAATCTATGATCATGCGAATTACACCGTCACAGTGACAAAATTTATTAAAATTGCCGATGTTTCTGTGATGACACACTGTGATGACAAAATGAGTAGTAAATTTGTACTTGTCCATTCCATACTACGGTAACTTGAATCCGGTAACATCTTCGTTTCTTTTCCCCTTTACCTATAAAATAAAAAACATTAAGGGGAAAGAAACGAAGTAGTTACCGGATTCAAGTAACCGTAGTATGGATATGCACATTGAAACTCAATTAAACAAAACAGAGAACATAAAATGATTTTACATACATTTTGGTGTTAATAGTTGTGAGTGTAAAAATACAATTTTGTCATGACACTCTATTTAATATTTAAAAATTAACCGCGTATATGAATTTAGTTTATTTTTGATAGAACCCAGTATGCAATTTTTCCACTGTGTGGAAAAAAATGCTCAAATGTCGTACTAAATTCCGTACTATAAAATATCAAAGACAAAAAAATATTGATTTTCGGGAAAAAAAAATTTCTTTCTCTTTCTGTTTCGCGGTAATATTATTTTCGTTTTATAAGTTTCGATTGTATCTTTTATTTTCAGTTTCTTCTGACAAGTCGACGTGCACGGTTGCACTCCATAATTAGATTTTTTTTTTCTTTAAAGTGTTGTTTCATTATAATGTTTTTCTATATGTTAAAGTAAATAGTTTTAAATTTAAGTATAAAATAATAATTATTAAGTTATTTGGTTATCGCGATGTACAAATTTGGACTAAAAAGGTAATAGAAATCTGTCTCACAATGGCGTCGTCGCGAAATACATTTACGTTGTAAATTTTCAATGCATTTTTGTCTTTTCAAGATCGGTTGTGCTTGTTGGGATGTTCAATTGGATGCGCGTATGGTGAACAAACAAGACGTATGGTGAACGTGCTTAAAATTTAATTTATAAAATTTGTGTTATAAAATTTAATTGTGTATTTTTGTGCTAATAAAAAATTAATCTTTATTTTATTATAAATGGAAAATTTTGTTTTATTTCAAATAAGAATTATTATTTATTCCAATTGGAAAATATATACAAACACGTGCTTTTTGTTTCTGTGGTTTGTTTCTCTTTTTAGTTGGGATTCACACCGACACCGGAATTTTTGTGACACTTTTCTTTGGCAGGGAGTACGATTTTCCGCGTGATGCACATGGTTCTTTCCATAGAAGCAGTGTGGTTTTAGAACGCGAATGTAAATGGAATTCCGTCGGCGTTGCATATTGGGAAGTGCATCAAATTTACATCTTAAAAAATCTTCTTAATTATTTCTTAACCAAAAATTCAATAAAATGTATTCACGTGACTGATTATTCAGTCGAGGGTCAGCCAGCTTCTATCTATCTTCTATCTATCTATTATATTAATATTCTTAATTTTTTCATACTCAACCCTAAAATGACCCCTAAACATGATCCGATCCGATAGATTTTTTTCAGGGTAGGTCGACATGAATATTGCGCTGTGCGTGGGCTAGAAAAAGCGGTATCCGAGTATCCGAAATGGGTACCTCAGGTGGTTTCAGAAAATTTCCAAATCTTGCAACATTTGAGAATTTTATGGGACAACCAAAAAGCAAATATTTTTGTTCAAATTAGTGGCGCGCGATTCAAATCCAAAGTTGTAAAACAGTTTTTACGCGATTCAGATTCGAAGTTGTAACACTGTCTGCGCGCGAATTAATTTCAAAGTTGCTTAATGTTTGACGCGCGACTTAAATTCAAAGTTAATCATGCCAGGAGCACAGCTCACAATCATAGACGGGTAGTGGGTGTTCCATTAGGTGAGAAAATCATCCTCATGTGTGGTGACTACCTGAAGGCGGGACGCGTACGAACTTTTGAATCGACCATCAAGTTGAACCCGCTTTGGAAATTGGTAAATAAGTTTATTCTCACCAAGAACATGCGCATCGATGAAGGTGAGGACGAGTTTGCGGAATATTTGCTTTCTCTTGGAAACGGCAATGCTCGAACCGACTCGATCACACTTCTGGCAGACTTCCTCAAAGTGTGATCGATTTCGTGTATGGTGACATGAACACAACACCAGCCGAGGGAACCATCGAAGAGTGCACCATCCTTGCACCCAAGAATGATGATCGCGCGCTAATCAATCAGCAGGTGCTTGACCTCCTGCCCGGCGGACAAGAAGTCAAACATAGTGCTGATAAACTTCAGAATGACGACATGGATGAGGAACTCCGCCTACCCGTCGAGTTTCTCAACAAGGTTGAAGGGTTCGATTTGCCGCGCCATGCCATCCCGCTAAAGGTAAACACGATCGTTCGTTTGATGAGGAATCTAAACACTAGCAAGGGTCGAATCAATAAAACACGCATGCGCGCCGCAAAAATAAACCGCTACATTCTGGAATGTGAGGTGCTGACTGGCTTCTCAAAAGACGAGCGCGTTCTCATCCCACGCATTAAGCTCTCACCTTCGGAAGGCATCTTCTCATTTAAAATGTCTCGCCTTCAATTTCCAGTTCAGCTCGCGTTCACCATAACCATCAACAAGAGTCAGGGTTAAAGCTTAAAGAAGGTAGGAGTGTACTTGCCGGCCCCCCTATTTAAGCATGATCAGATGTATGTGGCCTTTTCACGATGCCGCTCATTTAACGGACTCAAGGTGTTTATCGTTGAGACAAGCGATCAATCAGCTGATTGGGATGGGCGCATCACAACAAAGAATGTATTTTTTGAAGAGATTCTGTCCATGTAAATTATAATATATTTTACTATTTTATTATCTACCTTCTACTACTATTTTATTATCATTTTGTACATTTCTTATGAAATATTTAGATTAAACTTTGCCTCAGCAATTGTGTGCTTTTCCCTGTTGAGATTTTAATATTTAGTTTGGGTGCGTAAGTGTACATGTGATCCCGAGCGCGCGCTTCCTGTTTGAGATATGAATATTTGACTTGACACGTAAGTCAAGTGTGTACATTTGAGCGCGTGCTTGCCGTTTAAGATTTAAAAACTAACCACGTATATGAATTTACTTTATTTTTGATAAAAGTGCATCAAATTTATATCTTAAAAAATCTTCTTAATCATTTCTTAACCAAAAATTCAACAAAACGTATTCATGTGACTGATTATTCAGTCACAGGTCAGCTAGTAATATTAACTCCGAACTTTATGGGAATTACATCAGACTCATGCAGTCCAATCTTATAGCCGATCCTAGGAGTTTCTGGCGGTTTGTTAATTTGAAAAAAAAATCCGACGGATACCCTTCCACTCTGAATTATAAAGATCATTCCTCTAATGATCCTAAAATCATCACAAATCATTTTGCTAACTTTTTCAGTCTGGCTTTTGCAAACAGTGATTTTGAACCCGATGAAGATTACTTCATACACATGAATAACTGTGTTCAAACAACACTAACTTCGGTTCAAATCGATTACGAATCCGTGGTACAAAAGATTCCCAACCTTAAAGATGATTTTTCACCTGGTCCTGACGGTCTACCATCCATCGTCCTAAAAAACTTCAGTGATATTCTTGCTCAGCCGCTGACGGCACTTTTCCAAAAGTCGCTTTCACTTGGAATTTTCCCATCTATTTGGAAAAGTTCCTTTATAGTTCCGATCCATAAGAACGGCTCCAAATCAGACATTTGTAATTACAGGCCGATTGCAAAGTTATCTTGTATTCCCAAGCTGGTTGAAAGTATTATATGTATATGATTCATTGTACTTTTATTGTAAACCGTTGTTTTCCGACAATCAGCATGGTTTTCTCAAAGTTCGCTCCACGACCACAAACCTTGTGGAATTCACTTCACAAACATTAAATATGATTGGAATGAGGTCGATGTTATCTTGACCGATTTCAGCAAGGCGTTTGACAGGATTTCCCATAAAGTTATTTTGTTTAAGCTCAGGGCTCTTGGATTTCCCCCACAATTTCTCCGTTGGGTGGGCTCTTATCTTAAAGACCGTATTTATCAAGTTCTGTTTAGGACATCAGTATCAGCTCATTTTTCAGCAACATCTGGAATGCCCCAAGGCAGCCATCTGGGGCCGATTTTTTTCATTCTGTCTATTAACAACGTTGCATGTTTAATTAAAAATTCAACTATATCTATATACGCCGATGACATGAAGATTTACAAACAGATTTCAAACACCACCGATAGGATCCTATTACAATCCGACCTCAATACATTTTCCGTATGGTGTGTAAAGAACAACCTTGAGCTGAATGTGGGTAAATGGCAGATGGTCACCTACTCTTGGAAGCGTGCACAGTCCATTTCTCGTGACTATTATATTAACAACGATGCCGTTACCAGAGTTAGTTCTGTTCGTGATCTGGGGGTCGTTTGTGACAGCGAATTGAACTTCAGAAATCACGTAGATCGCATTGTCAATCAAGGTAACGCTGCGCTCGGTTTCATTAAGCGTTGGTCGAAAGAATTCGACGATCCTTATGTTACGAAGGCTCTCTATTTAACATTCGTTCGTCCCCTGCTCGAGCATGCTTGCCAGGTGTGGTCGCCTTATCATGTGGTTCACATAAAAACGATTGAAGCAGTTCAGCGTAGATTTCTTCGCTTTGCTTTAGGCGGGCTACCGTGGGTGGACATGTTTCACCTACCTCCATACCTAGATCGCCTCAAGCTAATTGATTTACAACCACTTCGTAGGTGCAGGGTTGTTGCAGACGTGGTTTTTATTCATCAATTGCTAACCGGCAGTAACTACTCTCCTTTCCTCTTAGGAAAAATCAATCTAAATTTTAATTCACGAGCCTTGAGATCGGTACCTATGTTTCGAATCGACCATCATAGGACTGACTATGGTAAAAATGAACCTGTATCTAGGATGCTTCACGAGGCTAACCAATACTCCCACTTCATTGATTTTAATATGACGAAACGCACTTTAAAACAACTTTTTTATTTAACTTGACTGGTTTGGCCTTTAATATTTTATAACTTTTATAACATTTTGTTTTGTTACATTTTATTTTGTTTTATTTATCAAATTTTATGAAATTTTATCAGTTGACTGCTATATTTTTCAATTTTAATCTGCTTGTACTAAGCAGACTCAACCTCTGTTCTCCTTCCGTCCGCGACGGGTATCGTTTTGCTTAGCTGTTCACCTAGTTTGCCTCTTAATAATCAGATTTGATTTTAATACTAATACAGATTTTCCCGCTTGCTAATTTTCTTTAATTTCACAGGTTAAGCAGTTCGATATCCATGATTATAATCACTGAAATTATACTCAAAAAAATAATAATAATACAGATGGAGACTCGCCGCGCGCGGTTGGGAGGGGTAATAGGTCGTTGGGAATTATTATTATTATTATTATTATTATTAATATTATATAATTATAGTACGAGTAATTTTAATATGGTGTTTAATTTTTGATATTTTGCAAATCACATCACAATTCCGAATGACCGTGTTACGACTGTGTTGTCTTAACAAGACATTTTTTGTAAATTTGTTTCTATTCTCCACGGTTTCTTGCGTCCGGGTTTTTTGTTGTCTAAACGTGGTTTCTTGCGTCCGGGTTTTTGCTGTGTGAACGTGGTGTCTTGGTGGATGGATTCTTGTATGTTTTCTTCTGTTATGTTGGCAACGGAACGAAGATGGGAGAGAAAGAGAGAGCAATGCGCATCGAGTGTGTGCAAAGTAAAACGTTTTGAGAAAAATGTTTTTTTCTTGTATGTCTCTCTTTTGTACCAACGAAAATTTGGTATAAAGGAGAGACAGAGAAGAGAGATGCATTTTCTTCTAAAACGTATGATTTTTTTTTATTCAAGTTTTTGATTTTTTTTTTGTGAGAAAAAAAAGTCTAGTTTTGGATGTTATAGTGTTGAGTTTTTGGATTAGTATAAAGTAGAGTCGAGTCTTAAAACGGAAAAAAAATTACAGTCGAGTTTTTTGAGTTGTGTGCTTTTGCAACAAAATTATTGTTGGCATTATATTTAGTTTTGTAATAATTTTATTGGTTATTAGTAAATAAAAGTTTTATAATTAACGTGAAATTTTCGATTTACTCATTGTACCTACCGCAACCTGGTTTTTTTAAAGAGTGGCCTAGTTTTAATAGTCATACTGTGAGTACCACATTTATCAAACGGGTTCGGCATTTAATTAAAGAAGGTCCCGCATTAATTCATCGGGAACCGATTTACGATTTATCAACGAGTATCGATTGAAAACCAATTGAATGATGGCGGCCGAGTTGTAATTTTCTACGGGTTACGTATTATTAACGGGTCCGGGTGTGGCGTCATCTGTAGCAAGACGTCTACAAGGCGCGAGGAAAGGCGAGGTTAAATATTTTTCCGGGTGGCCCGTTAGAGCCACATTTTTTTTGGGTTTGTGCGAGCCAACGCCCAACCTATTTCGGCGAGAAATTTTTTTTTGGTGGTATCGGTGGTCTGCCGCAACGGTATCGGTGGTCTGCCGTAACGGTAATCGGTGGTCTGTCGCAACGATCGGGTGGCCAACCGGTTGCCCGACTTTGTTAATTTTTGGTATCGGGGAGAGGCCCCGCAACGATACGGGTGGCCAACCGGCCATTTGTATTTATTTGGTAACGGGGAAAGGCCCCGCAACGAACGGTAGCCAACCGGCTATTGTTTTGGTTTTGGTATCGGTGGTCTGCCGCAACAGTTTGAGTCCCAACTGGGCAAAATATTTGAGGATCGGCGAGGCAACGCCCAAGTTATTTTTTTTTGCGGCCAGTCGAGGCAAAATAATTAACGGCACCAAAGCCGCAACGGTCCGGGGCGGCGACCCTGAGGCATGACGGCCGCGCAAGGCCGCAACAGTTTTAGAATTAATTAAGGTACCATTTTTTTTATTTTATTTTTTTTCCATTTTTGATTTCATTTTTTTTATATTTTTTTCATTATATTAAATTTAAAAAAATTTTGTAATCGGGTGCGCGCTCGGTACGTATTGTTCTCTCTCTCGATCCCTCCCTTTCTTGTTTTCCTCGTGGGAAGTTGTGTTTTCTTTTGTTTTCTTTTTTTATAATAAATTAAATAAAATGAATTTCTAAGTTCTCGGTCGGTATGATGGGAGCGGAGACTCCCTCTGTGTCGGTTTAGTGTCTGCGGTCCCTTGGTGCCCGCATCCGATTTCGTAACCGGGGCTTTGCCCTGTTTGAATTCGAATGGATGCGCGCACCAAGGCACCTCTACCGGTTTATAATTTTGTTGTGTTCGTTCCTCAGGTTCCGGCCGACGAATTTCGGCGGAACTCGGTTTTATTATTATTTGCGTTCCCCTAATTTTCTGTTATCACGGTGTAAGCCAGGAGCCCTGTATGCCTCAAACCCCACGACCTTAGCACTTCTCCCTGAGAACGTAGCCGGCAAAATATCACCGTGGAAGCCTCTGCAGGTGCTTAGTGAAATCTGCAGGTTGGCAGTAGCCAGCCTGTAACAACCGAACTGATAGGTTTGTAACTCTCAAATGAATAACAATTAGGAAAAAGCGGCACAAGTTAAATAGAACTATTTAGTTAATAACGCAAGTTATTAAAAAAATAAACAACTGTTATTTTAATAGTTAAAAGTGTTGAAATAAAAATTTATGATTATTTTAATAACTTTGCAAATCAAATTAATAATGGTTTGTTATTTTAATAACTATAATTTTTCGAATAATAATTTAAGGTATTGTTCTAATTATCAATTTTAAAATATTTTTTGAAGTAAAACTTCTTTAGGCACGCTTGACTTTGGGACTAAGCTGGCAAATGCGTTACGAAAAGTGTAATCGAACGAGGCGAACGAAACAATAGACGCAAAACGAAATCATTTTCCTTTAGTATCAGGATGTGCCATGACAATTCATAAATCCCTAGGTGGAACATTAGTTGATACCATTTTATTTTAATCATTGGTTAAAAAAATGGGATAATAAGAAAATAGAAAAATTGGAAAATTGGTAAATGGAAAATTGGAAAATTGGAAAAATTGGAAAATTGGAAATTTCGAAATTTGCAAAATTGGAAATTTTGAAAATTTGTAAATTGGAAAATTGGAAAATTTTAAAATTGGAAAATTAGAAAATTGGAAAACAGGTAAATGGAAAATTGGAAAATAGGAATATATGAAAATATGAAAATATGAAAATATGAAAATATGAAAATATGAAAATATGAAAATATGAAAATATGAAAATATGAAAATATGAAAATATGAAAATATGAAAATATGAAAATATGAAAATATGAAAATATGAAAATATGAAAATATGAAAATATGAAAATATGAAAATATGAAAATATGAAAATATGAAAATATGAAAATATGAAAATATGAAAATATGAAAATATGAAAATATGAAAATATGAAAATATGAAAAAATGAAAATTGGAAAATTGGAAAACTGGTAAATTGGAAAATTGAAAAATTGGAAAATTCGAAAATTCGAAAATTGGAAAATTGGACAATTGGAAAATTGGAAAATTGAAAAAGTTAAAAATTGCAAAATTGCAAAATATGAAAATAAAAAATATGAAAATAGGAAATTTTGAAAGTTGGGAAATTGGAAAATTGGAAAATTTGTAAATTGGAAAATTGAAAAACAGGAAAATTGGAAAGTCATAATATAGACTTCTATGTCACTGACTGACTCACTCGAGAACGCACAGGGTGACCGAAAATTTTTTTTCTTTCTATATTATAACATCTATGTCACTCACTAACTTACTCACTCCAGAACGCACAGGGTGACCAAAAAAAATTCGTCCGTGTGATATATTTTATATATGTATTTTTTCTATATTATAGCTCCATTTTACACGAGGTATCGCAGAAACCGATTCTTTCTTCGTTTCTTTCCCCGATTGCCTATGATACAGGTTTTAATGCGACTTAAACATATTTTCGATGAAACCACATGATGTACTGTGGTTATACATAAATGAAATAAAAAATATTTCAAGGCCATTTTTACTATGCGAAGAGATTTCAAAAATGGTTTTTTTGTCCATTTTGTGACACATACATAAACATTGTCTATTACGACTAGTTGGCCTTGAAAAAGTTACCAAGTTACAAGGTTACCTCTTGTGGCATCAGACATAAACGGCTAGGTGACACTCGAGAACGCAAAGGGTGACCAATTTTTTTTCCAATATTATAATTTTTCTATATTATATTATAAATATTAAATATATATTAGAAGTTTTACTTCAGTAGTGTGGTCTAAAGCACACTTAATTTTTTTCCTCTTGCATGCATTTATTTTCATT
Organism: Nephrotoma appendiculata; assembly: GCA_947310385.1. Taxonomy (NCBI): domain Eukaryota; kingdom Metazoa; phylum Arthropoda; class Insecta; order Diptera; family Tipulidae; genus Nephrotoma; species Nephrotoma appendiculata. The sequence continues at coordinate 182,435,081 of OX371224.1, read as the reverse complement.
TTCATCTACAAAAAAAAATTATAAAATTTATAGTAAAATCTGTTCAAAAAACAATCAACGATTTTTATAATAACTTTAAGTATTGAAATAACAATTTATTATTACTTTTACAATTACGATTATTAAAATAATAATTTGTTGTTACTTTGAAAAATTATATCGTTTACTAATAATAAGTGTTTTTTTTTAATAACAAATTTCAACAATTATAATTATTGTTTTCACTGCGATTACGTAACAATAAAATTTATGAATTTCAGAAGTATCTTATAATTTTAACAAAACAAAATTGTTATTAGGATCTTTTTTACTATCAATATAATAACAGTAACATTTTTACAGTCGTTTAGTGAAAATAATTTTTTTTTTAATTAATTTAATAACAAATTTTATTATTAAAAATAATATACTATTAAATCAATAGATTACGTTATTAAGAATTTTAACAACTGATTTAATAACCGATGTGTTATTAAAACAGTGAAAATTTTTTGAGTGTATGTTCAAATCATAAAAAATGGAAAAATTCAACCTTTCGGAGGCCATTGACCAGGCGTCATAGAGATGTCTAAATAAACCGAAGTATGTTATGATTAAGTACTGACCCTATAATTATGCGACTCTTCGAAGCATAAATTTTCTATGTTGGAATCATAAAAAATCAAATAATTCGAAAAATTCAACCATTCGAAGGCCATTGACCAGGAATCGTAGAGATGTCTAAGTAAATCGAAGTAAGCATCATTTAGGACTGACCCTATTGCATCTTTTGTAGAAACCAACATAATTATGCGACCCTTCGAAGCATACATTTTCTATGTGATAATCATAAAAAATGGAAAAATTCAACCTTTCGGAGGCCATTGACCAGGCCTCGTAGAGATGTCTAAATAAATCGAAGAATGATATCGTGAAGTATTGACCCTATCGCAAATTTTGTCGAAACCAACATAGTTATGTGTCCCGTTGAAGCATACATTTTCTATGTTGGAATCATAAAAAATAGAAAAATTCAACCATTCGAAGACCAGGCATCGTACAGATGACTAATTAAATCAAAGTATGTATTCTATCGTTTAGTACTGACCCTATTGCATCTTTGATGATAAATTCAAACGATTGGATGATAAATTCAATCGGTTGATTATGCGGCCGTGATTTGGTCAGCATATGAATTTACGACCGATGAGGATTCACGTGGTGGGATGATGAAGTCGAATGGTTGAATATGCGACCGTGATTTTGTTTTTTTTTTTTTGATTCCAACATACAAAATGTACGCTTCCACGAGTCGCATAATTATGTTGGCTTCTAGAAAGATGCAATAGGGTCAGTACTACACAATAGCATACTTCGATTTACTTAGACATCTCTACGATCTCTTCGAATTGTTGAATTTTCGGGTTTTTATAATTCAAAACATAATCACATATTTTTTATTTTTGATTTAAATGACGTAAAATAAATTTAAAAAAATATAATTTTTTTCCTTTAATTATCAGAAATTACTAATTAACGATTGTGCAATCACACGATTGTGCACGCATGATTGATTCGTGTATGGGCTTAAATTATATAAAAAAAAAATTATCGATTGAAAGTTGTTTTTTTTCTCGAACTCGACTAACATTTTTTTTTATAACACAACATATTCTTTTCGATTGCGGGTATCACAATGCTACTTCTGTTTTCATATGGATGATTACTTCTGTTAATTTCATGTTTCATCCATTTTTGAAAAAATTTCATTTAGAATGTGGCGGCTTAAATTTTTTGTGGCTCTTCATCTTCTGCTAATCATTCAGAACGTTATTCTGCAGGCTCGTCATTTAGCAAATCTCGAATGCCTTCTTCGTCCACTCCTTCAATACCGCTTGCGTTGCCACTACCACAAAAATGAAGTAAAAGAGACGGTTTTTATTATTTTTTTGTTAATTTTTTATTCATCATTCCGAGGTATGTATTCGTTAAGTGAGGTTTTTGTATCATAAATTGATATTCGTAGATCCGAGGTTTCGTTAACCGAGGGTTCGTTAAGCGAGGTTTACCTGTATTTATACACCCATAGATAGGTTCCTCATAAATCCGTGGAAAGCCGAAAATACCGTGTAAATCGAGAATATGATTTTTGTATGAAGATACATATAAAAAAATTCATAAATTATCGTTTGGTTTTTAAAAATTCATTTATTTTAATATAAAATACATTGAATAGATTAGATATAACAAATAAAAATTTAAAAATATAGTAATTTTTTAACTTTTGTTTTTTCAACCATCGGTAAAGCGAAATCATGTAACAAAATACTACCGTTTTAATCGACGGGATGGGTGCATTTTTATTTTTAATTTTGGAGATTAAAATCTTATTCTGTGTGAGGTTGGTGTAGCGTTGTAACCTACATTGAGGCTATTAGATGGCAAGGCGCTAAAATTCGCCATTGTGTATTATGTTTACATTTCTTATATTTTTATAATCTTCTTGTGTGGTCATATATATTGAGAGCTGATTGATAGCCAATGGTAATGGCAATGGTAAGGTAGTTGGGGTACGAATCGTGGCCTAGTTGGTTTCTGGGTACAGTGGTGATCCTCCACGGTAGTGAATCTCGTTCAGTTCACCAGCGGTCATTGTGGTGATGGTGTATTCTCATACTCTATATGGAAATATAGTGTTTTGAGGTCTCTGTTGGGCGTGTTTTTAGAATTAGAGACTGTGAGTTGAGTTTTGTGATTTTAGTTTTAATTCGGTCTAAATCGTGAAGTTGTAACCAGTTTAACGTTGTTTGCGCTGTTTTTTCTGGATTGGTACGGAGTGGAATCTTGTTTTGTAACCTGGGAGAAATTGCTTCGGTTTGTAGGAGTTTCGTTGAAACAAATTTTTTGAATTTTGTCCTGTTTTGCTTTATGCAGATGCTTTCTTGATCGTGTTTGAGACCGCTGGACGAGGGCATTGTCTACATGTTCGGGAATTGTACGTTGGGTTTTTTATGTTTTATTTCAGTTCCTCCGTAAATGTAGATTGTGTTGACGAAACGAGTTGCTCCGGATATATTCTGCCTAAAATTTTGATTAGCCGTTGATGTTACTTTATAAAATTGGAGTTGCTCAGAACCGGGAGCCAAGGCCGGTTGCTGTTTGGGAGCAGTAATCGGTGCTTGCTCTTGGGTTGCATGCGATGTTTCTTCTGCAACATCTTTTTATTAGAAACTAGATGTTTTTGTCAAGTGATTTGTAGTAAGTACAACTTTTTTTACATGGAATATACCGGCGGGTGGTTTCTCGTGAAACTCGATTTCATAAAGCGGTTTTGTATGCAAGGTGTTAGATTTTTTTTTTTTTTAAATTGAATTTCTAATAAGCCATCTATTGTGGTCCGTAGGGAGTGGAATACATCATGTTTTTGCTATGGTGTATAGATTTGTTTTTGTTTTCGACTTCTGAAAGGATGTGGTGCTGCTTTTGGTCGAAGCATTGTGAAAAAACTTATTTGTTGAATCGAAGTGCCTTCTTCACTAAGGAACTTCACTAAAATGAATATGAAATGGCAAATACATCCATCCTTTGTTTTGATCATTTAGATGGTGATTGGAGTAATGTCAAAATAATAAAGTTTCTTCATACAGATTTTGGTGTAAAGGAATCAGACTATTTAATTATTATCTCATTCATATATTCATTCCTATAGGCTGATTCCGAATCTGTAATCAGTTTTACGCTACGTTCATTATTAAGCATTTTTGGCTATAATATAATAATAAGTTATTAATTTAAATTTTGCGTTTTAGTATAAAATTTAAATTTCTTATTATTTTTATTTTAAACGTGATAATAATAACTTAATTAATTTCAGAACTCAGGTTTATTACATGTATAGGTATGCGGCAGTGATCGATTTCGAATCATTAATTTAACTTTAAAATTATAAATTTTCAGAAGTATTTAGTCAAGAATTACAAAAGTTATGTTAGAAAACAGCTCTAATTTTGTTTTAGTTGACTATCGTAGATTAATTTTTAATGTCTTATATTAATATTTTCTGCTTGATCTATTTATTTTAGAATAAAAGCTTTGAACAAATATCGATTGGGTAAATCCTGCATGTTACCTTCCTTATCCCTGATTACGTGAATAGTTTTATTTAATTCTGGCTTAATTTCTTTGGGAGTTCTAAACCTGTGCCAAACATTTAATATTGATCAATTACCTTAATGATTCCAGATTAGCTGTTTTGGAACCAGATTTCGTTTGGTCATTTTCTATTTTTTTTTTATATAAATAAACATATTTGTATTAGGGATGTCAAGGACAATTCTCTTTCACATTATATAGATTTTTAGTTAAATATTTTATATAAATAAATCCATCAAATCAACAGACTTATAAGGATTCTATCCATTGAAGATAGAAAGGTCGTAGCCTTTCCTGTTTTGATACTTCAACATTTGGATTCGATTTATTTTATAAGAGAACCAAATTAATTTAGTTAATACTAATCATTATATTACATTTATTTTATTCAAGTATTTAATTATATCGTACATTGTCCAAAATAATGAATCCCTAACTCATAATAATGACGTTTTATTTGTTACAGGCTGGTAACTGCCAACCTGCAGATTTCACTAAGCGCATGCAGAGGCCTCCACGGTGATTTTTGCCGGCTACGTTCTCAGGGAGAAGTGCTAAGGTCGTGGGGTTTGAGGCTTGCATGACCCTCCTGGCTTACACCGTGATGAATACAGAAATTTAAATTAAAATGAAAACGCAAATATTAATAAAAGAAAACCGGATGTTCCGCCGAAATTCGTTGGACGGAACCTGAGGAACGAACAACACAATCATCATAAGAGAGAGAGAGAAAGAGGTGCCTTGGTGCGCGCATCCATCCGAATTCAAACAGGGCAAAGCCCTGGTTACGAAATTGGATGCGGACACCAAGGGACCGCAATCAACACGCCGACACAGAGGGAGTCCCGGCTCCCATCATACCATATCTGAATAATTTAATAATTCATTTTATTTAAAGGAAAAACAAAAAAAGAAGAAACAACTTCCCCCTCCACCCGCACCAAGATAAGAGAGAACGAGAGAGAGAGAGAGAGAGCACAATGCGCATCGAGCGTGCACCCGCTGTGCGGCGCTCGATCACAAAAATTTTCAAAATTTAAAAAAAAATTTAAAATATATAAAAAAAATAAAAATAGATTAAAATTAAATAAATATAAAAAAAATCGTACCTTAGTACTACAAAAACCTGTTTTGGTGCCGTTATGTTGCGGGGCCTCTCCCCGATACCAAAAATCAAACAACGGGTTGCGGCCTTGCGATGCCGGTAAATATTTTAACCACGACCTGCCGCCAAAATAAGTTAGGCGTGGTCCTGCCAAAGTCCGCAAAGTTTTGCCCGTTTGGGATCAAAATGTTGGGCGTCCTTTCGCCTTAACCTCACCCTGTTGCCTCGTTAGGAACTCAGAAAATTAAATCAAACGTAGCGGCACGGCCGCCGTTATAAAAATTTCGGATTGGGATGGTACCACCGATAGCCTCCAAACTTTAAGATTATTTATCGCAAAACCACAAAAGAATTTTTTCTTTTGCATTCACGAAAATCAATTCACCAACAAAATATATTTAGCTACTGGAATACAATTAACACAGCTGATTTTGGGAATACTTATACCCGAAATAACATTGAATATTTGTCTATTTACGGTATAAAACCCACACGCCAATCAAATGGTCATAAAACACTTTTCTCGAGTATCATTTAACAATATTTTTATTCCATATATTTGTATACACAGCAAGTAATTTATATATATTTTTTTTTGTACTTTTTATATAACTTAGAACAGAATTATCCGCTAACCAAAAATACAAAACTTGACTTCTCCAAGTTCAAACTAAAACTTTGTTGTTACTCAACTCTAAACAAGACTTTTGTCTCAAACAAACCAAAAAAAAACTAGCCGGTTTTATATAAAATTATAAACGAGGCTTTTTTATATCAAAATCCACAACTCGAATGATGACAAGAAAAAAAAAATTCTTGCGCTGCACAAACGACGCGCAAAACATTCCAGAAGAATGTCTTTTCTTCTCTGTTTCTCGTTTACATCAATTCGCATTGATGTAAACGAGACGCATATAAGAAAAACATTCTTGTGGTTGTCGAATGTTTTGGTTTTCGCACACCCGATTCACATTGCTCTCGCTCTCTCGTCATTCTTCTCACCTCTGCGCCACCACACGATGCGGTACAAAACAAAACGTCGCGGGTGCGTTCAGCGCACAATTAACAGACAACTACCGAGGTGAATATAAAACATAAAATTGTGGTTGCGACCACACAGTCGTAACATATTTCAGAAAATTTACCATTAAAATGTCAACTTAATTAATTAAATTTTTTTTAGGATGTTGCTGAATATTTACATCAAAAAAAAAATTCAAAAATAATTGTGCTGTCTTGTGCTAACCGCCTTACATTATATTTTCCACTAACAATTTACTAACTATTAACTACTTAGGTGTCTGTAACCGGGTCAATTCGGTCATATTTAATATTCCTATCCTATCCTTCCATCTTGTTAAATGTAATAAAGGTGTATGGCGGGGCCGGCGTCATCCGGGAGTCTCGCTAAATTGCCTGGTCATACATTGCAATCAATCAATCAATTATCAGAAATGACTAATTATTCTTAGTTTAAGGTTTAACATTTTCTTTTACACTTTTGACTGTTATAAAGTTTTTTGTCGATTTGTCAGAAACTTCGCACTGCCCTAGAATTAAGGGTTAATGGTCATCACGTTGTTGAGTTGATATAAAATTCGCCGAGTTTCGCATCGACATGTCGCATAGCACAAACAAATCATGAAAACAAATCCAAAATCTTGTATTTTCATATTTTTATAGACATTTCTAAAATTGTTTGTTAATGGCCATCAAACACATACACATTTAGTGTACACTTTTCGATATTCTCGACTATCGATACATCTCTTTCTCTCTTTTCTCTCTCTCTTCTTTTTCTCTCTCTATCTCTCTTTCTCTCAAGGTAGATAACAATCTAGAATCGTTATAGGTCTTGGTTCAGCTCTCGCTTCCGAAAGCCAGCACAGATCTTATGAGTGCTTTATAAAGATCGGACTTGCACGACTACGATAGATCGTAATAATTTTGATTGGGCATGAAAAACTCGTTGTCCGGCAGCGATTCGTGTTTATGTTTCTTCCTGCATATCATTTAACGATGTTATAATCCAAGTAGCATTTTGCGACTAATTGTGTCTTGTGTCATTCGCGACTACATTATTTCGTCCTCGTTACTCAAAAATAATCCTTAATAGGAACATTTTGCACGCTCACTGAGTAACAATTCCTTTTTGGGAATATTACCATTTAGAAACAAACAAAACACACAATGTGGTGTTTGCGTCAAATATGATTCTAAAGTAACCCATTGTGAACACACTTACTTATATGTGACCTGTAAATGTTTTCAGAACACAAATCCCAAATGCCCACAAGGTTCTGTGGTAAGTTACAATCAATGACGAAATTGTGTTCGATTAAGTCGCAACTTAAAATTTATGTGACATTTGCGAAAATTTGAACAAGCCAGACAATATTTTAATTATGCAGGGGCCTTTTAAAACAACAAACTTATTTTATCGAAAAATGCATTTAAAGAATCAGAAAAAGGAATTTCTTTTCTCCAAGAGCAGTCTCTTTTGAATAATTCCCGGTAAGCATTGCAATTAAGCAATTTTAAATGTTATAGATTTTACTATTCAACTACAAATTGTCTTATAAATTAGTATTACTATACGCATACACAAACGTTCTAACTTTCCAAATTTTAGCCCATCATATCTGACAGATCTTCCTTATTTTGCGAGTCGTGAATTTTAAGTTATGTCTAAATCATCAGATAACGAAAATAGATGTTTTGATGTTAGTTTGTCTATTGCGACAATTTTAGAAACTAAAGAACCAGATACCAATACTACCGATGACGATGAACACGAACAAACAGAAGAAAAGCTGATTTTGATTGATGATTTAAAAATATGGGCACTAAAACATCGCATAATACATCTAACTGTTAACGATCTTCTTAGCATATTTCGATCAACAAGCAATATCAAATATTTGCCCAGAGATAGCAGAACTTTACTGGCCACTCCAGTTGAAGTAAATATTGTGAAAATGGGAAATGGCAGCCATTATTGTAATGCTTCTGAGCACACAGTTGGCATTTAAAAATTTAATACGACTTTGACAGTTCTGTATAAAATACAATCAAAGCATATAGTTACACGGCCAACTCAACACAAAAAAAATCGCGTTTAAATTTTTTAACGCACAGTATCTGACATCTGGTGTAATATTTTAAACTTCAATTGTTTTGCACTAATATCATAAAATATATAGTATTATTAATTTTAATTTTATTTTATTTATTTTTGAGGTTGTTTAAATACATATTTTTCCATTTTATGATGTATGGAATAGCGGGTTCAATGCAGAAACACAATTTAATAATTAAAAGTAGATTGAGACTAAAAATAAACCGATTTTTTGAGAAAATTTTTGTTACTGAGCAAATTGCTGTTGTATTTCCGTAATTTTTAGTAAAATATACAAAGTTAAGTATTTTTAATAACACGTAACGGTAACAAAAGAAAAATTACTTGTACTCCTTTTTAATTTTATGTCACAAATATAAATATGCCCAATTTACATTCTCCGATTTTCTGCAGATGCAGATATCAGCAAAAACATTAAATATTTCACGAACAAACCGATAAACTCGGGAAAAATTGATCTATAATGCCATAGTATTGTGTATTCCACTTTGCGAGATATATAAATAAATAAAATAACAAAAAAAATTAAAAAAATATTTCTATTATGTATTTGTTTTATAGGTTAGCAAACTCCATAAAAATAAAGTGGCCGTCTACATATAGGGGCGTTAATATTATATATATAAAAAAATATTCCCAATTAGGAATTATTTTTTACGCAAACTAGACGCAATAATCACACATTTTTGCCACAAAATAGTCACAATATATAAATAGGAATTATATGAACCGAATTTGCAAATAATTCCTAAATATAGCCTTTTTTAACGCAAAATAAACACAATTCCTAATTAGAAATTGAATGACACAAAAAATACAATATTCCTAAATAGAATGTTTATTTTTAAACGCAATTCGCAAATAGGATTTTTTTTCGCGGACATATTTATCGCATAATAAAAATGGCGTATATAAAAATTGAAAACTTATTTAAGGATTTTAATGCATTTTATCAAACTAAACAAGCTTTTAAATGTCAATTTGAGCATATTTTATTCAGAAAAATCTTTAAAATTTAATCTTTACAATTTGTTTTTCGGAAATTAAATTTACAAAATTTTGAATTTATTATTATATTTGTTAATTATAACATATTTTTAAGGGCAATCGTGTTTTTCGAAGTAAAACAATATATTTCACTGACAAAATGCTATTTATTAATACGATAGAATTGAAGGTTATAATTTTCTATTTTCGTACTATAAAGTTAGACATTGGGGTCGATTCCGGAATCTAAAATTTTATGTTATGTTATGTTATTTTTGTTTTTTCAATACAAATTCCAATAGGAAGCGTGTAACATTCGTGTAACTTGGAGAATCGACGCGAACGAAAATAAACTAAAAAATTTAAAGAACAACCAAAAAAAAAAACGCAAAAGAAGGAATGTAGAATTTAAACGAAATAAATTCTCCAAATTACACTAGTGCTATAGAAATTGGGTCACTCAGGGACTCTTCCGCGGTCGTTGCCGGCTAAGCTTCAGGGTTGGGTGTGGGATTGGAAGAGTTTGAGTGATCCGTGTGTAACCGCTAGGAAAGGAATGATACCAACTACCTACCTTCTACCGCCCAGATACCTACCCTAGTTCACTCTCATCAGCTCGCTTATGTCGAGTTCACGTATGCGATCAAAAAATGATTCGCGAATCAAAGGAAAATTAAATCATTGAAAACATATACAAATTTCCTCGTCCGAGATAAAATAATTTTAACTTTGGGAAAATTTTGATCGGAAGCATAAGCATCCAACATAATAAAAAAAAATTACAAATTATGAGTAAAAATGCGAAATAATTACGCTCAAAGATTGACTTGATTCGCGAATCATTTTTTGATCGCATACGTGAACTCGACATTAATGCCACATATTTTAGCACTTTAACACTTCACAAAAAAAACATTGTTGTACATTTTACCAAATTAAATTGAGCGACCAAGAGAACCAAGTAAAGAAGAAAAGAAGAAAAAAAATCGAATCTTGAATTTTTAATTATGATTGACAAATTTTACAAAGTTAAAATTTTAAGAAATATTTTTTTTTTTTACAATGCAAAAATGATGTGACTCGCACAAAATTCAAAAAATGACAGCCCCGTTCGCACCGCTGTATCCCCTTTTATAGTTCTCTTACCCGCCAAATTAGGGGATTAATTATTCGCATTCATAATTCGCACAGTATTTTGGTATGGACAGTAATCAAAAATATTAACGTTCGTGTAACGGACGCGAGGCACCGATACTAATCGTGGGGAAGACCCACACCCTGAGATTGCCTCATGCCGGGCCTATCACTTGGGAGTTAATGGAAGTATGCGGATTCACAAAAATAAGCAAGGGTTTAAACGCGAATGTCTTTGGTGTGGTACGTTCGCAGTAGCTTCCCTTCCAAACTTCTAACTGCATATGCGACGTTGCCTACTTTGGCGTCTATGATGGCTGGTACAAATTTAGCTGCAAGCTTGGCACAAAACCTTTTCGGCGCGTCACTTTGCACAAAAGATCTGATAAAGACGGATTGTCCTGGGTTAAAGTACCGCTTTCGGCTGCGCAGATTATAATGTCGAGCGTTTTTGTCATGAGCAACACGAAGGTAATGGATGATTTGGTCCCTGACAAGATTTAATCTGTCGGATTTATTGTGTAACTGAATTTCGTTTGCATCGTTCGTTGACAACAATCGTCGTAAGGCATAATCCGAACCGTGAAGAGACATATGCTGACCAAATACTAAATAATGGGGCGAAACATGCGTGGTGTCGTGCCGGACGTTTCGTAAGGCAGCGGCCACCTCTTGAAGGTGGATTATCCCAATTGTTGTGCTCATGATCATCGAGGTATGACTTTATCGCAGCAAGTAAAGTTCTGTTCACTCGCTCCGAACAATTACTCTGTGGGGAGTAAACCGGAGTGCGTACATGTACAATTTTATATTTTTTAGCAAGTCTTGGAACAGCTTCGACGTAAATTGTCTACCATTGTCCGAGGTGATTACTTCCGGAACGGAAAATAGCAAAAACACCTCGTCTTCCAAAAAAGAGCATAGACGCCGAGTGGAGGATTCGCGCAATGGTTTAACCAGTACACATTTAGAGATGTGGTCTAATAATATAACGACATACGAATTGCCTCGTTTGGAACGAGGATACGGCCCTAAGAAATGAACGTAAAGCTTTTGAAATGGGCACGTAGACTCAGTTGGGGCGCCCATGGCGGGTTGCGTCGAGAAGTTCACGCTTTTATTCATCTTACACTGAATGCAGTTTGAGATAAAAGCTTTAACATCTTTCGCCATGCATGACCAATAAAATTGCCGTTGGAGTTTCTCGAGAGTTTTGGCTACTCCCATATGCGCCGAAGTGGGTGAAACATGGGCCTGTGCAACCAAGTCACGAGTCAGAGAAATGGGAACCACTAGCTTCCATTCGGGTAAATCAGTGTCTACATATTTTAATCCATAGGTTGGGGAGATTAACAGTTTGTTGCCTTGAATTAGAAAATTGTGTTCGCAAGGTGGTAGTTTTCGTACACGTTCTATTTGGTTAACGTACTCTTCATCTGAGAACGAGGGCGAGTCTAAATCAATTTGTAAAACGGGCATCAGAGGAGACTTATTCAGATCACATACTGTAGGTCCCGTCATCGCTGAATCACACGTTATAGTAGATTTCGCAGAGTCCACGGTATCGGAGGGTATTGAGCTAGGGTTGGGGTTGATGTCGGAAACAACGGATGGACTTTCATCACAGAACGCCCGGGATAAGGCGTCCGGTACAATATTGATTTAACCTTTTCGATATCCGATTTGGAAGTCGTACGCTTGGAGTTTTAGGCTCCATCGAGCGAGTCTTCCGGACAAGTCCTTTTGGGACATTAACCAACAAAGACTAGCATGGTCCGTGTATATCGTAAATGTGTACCCTTCGATATAATGGCGAAACTTTTGGACGCTCAGTACCGCGGCGTAGCACTCAAGCTCAGTCACTGAATAATTTCGCTGGGCTGCATTTAATTTGTGCGAAATATATTCAATCGGATGTTCTACGCCTTCTGAGTCGAGCTGAAATAGCACACTGCCGACTCCGACGGCACTGGCGTCACACTGAATGTAGATGTGTTTGCTAAAGTCGGGGTTGGCCAAGACAGGAGCGGTAGATAGCGCTTGCTTCAGAGCGGCAAACGAGTTCTCCGCGACAGCAGTCCATTTAAGCTTTGATGATTTATCGGTAAGATCAGTAAGTGGGGCGGCGAGTGATGCAAAGTTCTGTATGAAGCGACGATACCATCCGCACATCCCCAGAAAGCGTCGAACCTGTTTTGTGGTCTTTGGGACCGGAAAATCCATGCCCGCCTTACACTTATCTGGGTTTTTGCGGAGGCAACCGTCACCCACGATATAGCCAAGGTAATTAACCTCCCGCAACACAAACTGACTTTTACTGATGTTGATGGTAAGTCCGGCTTTATACAGTAATTTCGCGACCGTTTCGAGCAACTCAAAATGTTCCTCCAGCGAAGCAGAGGTGATTAAGAGGTCATCCAAGTAGACGAAAATTTTATCATGGAGCTGGTACGGAATAACTCGGTGCATCAGGCGGCAAAGCGTTTGTGGGGCATTGCACAGCCCGAATGGCATGACCTTGAAGTGATACAAGGGCCGCCCAGGGACCGTAAACGCCATCTTATCTCGGGATTGTGGGTCGAGCGGGATCTGCCAAAAGCCGTCTTTCAAATCAATGGCTGAAATGTAGCGGGTTTGATCCAGACGACCCAGCAATCCGTTGTTAAGAGGCAACGGATACGCATCCCGGACGGTCACCTTGTTCACCTCGCGGGCATCCAAACAAAGCCGTGCCTTGCCATTCGCCTTTTGTACCAGAGTAATTGGGGAGTTACTCTCTTCTATAACATCTAATGCCAGCATACTATCCAACTCATCGTACATCACCTGCTGCTTCGCTGGGGACATAGCGTAAAATCGCTGTTTCATGGGTTTGGCGTCGCCCACATCATTCAAATGCGAAAGCAGTGTTGTTTTTCCCAGACCTAGTTTAGCGCTTGAGGGGAACCCTTCGAATATCTCATCCAATTTCAATCGGAGAGTCAGACTGTTCGGACAGATCGTTTACAAGACTGATAGAGGAGAACTTTGGTGTGATCCTGAACCGATTCCAGAAATCTATCCCTAGATAGAGTTCCTGGTCTAACGTGGGCACGATGTAGAGAGGCAAGGTATGAGTTTCGTTATTGAATTTAACCAAAGCATGTATATACCCCAATACTCGTTGAGGTTCTCCACTGGCCGTTCGAATATGAGTTGGAAAAGAGTGAAATTTAATGGCTGAATCGGACAAAAGTTTTTCAGAACCTCGACCCAACACACTCACACTGGCACCGCTATCCAAAAGCCCTTTATATGTTATATTATTTACAGTGAGATTGGCGTACGGCCTTTTATCGAACGAGTCTGCGCTTATAAGGGAGGAAACTACACTGGCCCGGGTGAGTTTTCGTCTTTCCCAATACTTCCGGAATCTGATTCTCTTGACAGTAGTACTAAAGCAACTTTGCGATCTGACAGTATTCTCCCGCATATGTCTCCCATCAGGGGGTTGGGAGGTCAACGATGTAACGGGCACATAAGCTCTGGCATTTGAATCCAATGGGTTACTTCTTTGAGACAAATTTAATGGAGTATCCGATCTGGTTAAAATGTAAAGGTTTGAGGAATCATAAATACTGGTAGGTTGATCTGGGGACATGATTCGCGGATTGATGGTTGTTTTGACGGGACATACCGCGGAGTAGCAATTGTGGGAGGTTAGAGGTTCGACGACCCCGTCCGATCGAACCGCGGATCGGTATTGTTGGCTGTTTCTTCTCGGATTCTGGGAAGGGTTGGTCTCGGTGGTCCCTGATTCCCAGATCTCCATGGACCCCGTGATGTGTTTTCCGCTTTCCAATTACATCGTCAACATTTCGGTGTTATGGTACCTTTTAAACCACAGCGGTAACAAAGGGACCGTCCGGTAGGATTGGACAATCCACGAAGTTGTGACCAATGTCGCAACAATTGTAGCAGATGGTATAGTTGGTATTAGACGAGTTCGGAAGATTAGTTTTCATGGGTTCGCTTACCACTCGAGTAGAGACTTTATAGGAGTCATTACGTGCGTGCAGGGCCGAGACAGATCCGTACAGCTCGAATTGCGGCATAAGCGTCTCAGGTGGACCGTTACCCGGCAAGTTGACATCGAAGGCACAATTTTGTATCTCGTTTACTACGCGGCGATTGGGGCATGCGCTCTCACTTGGGAACGGAACGCGCTTAAAGGTATCTTCCCAGGCAGAACAAGCACGAATAAGATCATTAATTGTGGCAAAGCGTTGATTGGTTAACTGGAATTGCAAGGCCGGTTTCATATTAGACATGAGCAACTGGATGAACTCCTGGTCCCGATACGGAGCTCGGCACTGTAGTCTCAACGCCCAAACATGATGGTAGAAGTCGACAAAATTCTCGTTAGGCTGTTGTTTTCGAGTTTCAATAGATCTACGGATTTCATACTCGGTCCTTCGATCCTTGAATCTCTCTATGAATTGGACCTTTAGTTACTGCCATGATGCGAAGGGATTATGTCGGCGATATGTCCAATACCATTGGAGAGCTATATCTTTGAGCACAGTGCTGATCTCGACTATGAGGTAGTCTTCGGGTATCTTCATCGAAGCTGCAATGGTTTCGAGTTGAAAGAAAAACATATCGACTGTTATTCCAGATGTCGAACCACTATACGAAATGCCACTTCTTGATAATTGTCCCCTACCGTAAAAGTTCGAATGTTGAAGCGAAAATTCTCGATTTTCGCCTAAATCTAGGTCTTGTCCAAAATGCGGTGATTGAAAATTGCTATTATTTTGAGAAGCTGTTTTGAGAAGATTTGAGAAGATTCCATTGTGTTCTGGGAGGGGGAATGGCTGGAATGGTTTTGAATGGTGGGTCATTGGTCACCAGAGCTGAAGGTACCGGTTGAACGAGATTACCTGTATTCTCGCTAATTATGTTCGGTCCTAGACGTGGCACGTTGGATGTAGAAGGATTCTGTCTTGGGGACGAAGCCGCAGGAATGGTCTCAGCCTTTCCGTCTGAATTGTGAGCACCTTCAGGAACGGACGTTTGAAATTTATTTCGTTCGAGACTCAAAAGCATAACTTGGTTCGATAAGAGCTTAATTTGGCCCATCATGGTCGCCAATAGGGACTGGGAGTCTGAGATGGGGAGATCAGCAATAGGTTGTGTCATGGTTCCTGATTTTCCCACACTTGGGATAGTTCTGATTTCATTCATTGGATTTGGCTCGGTCTCTGCAGGACAAGGTCTTACAGTTGACTCGGTTAGATTGGCATTTGAGCTCGCCGTCTCAATGGAAATTTTCTCTGCTGAGTCGATCGAATCATCTAACTCAGTGGACTGATTTAAATAGCTTCTCATAGACTCCAACAAGCCTAAACATGACTTTAATAACCGTAGAGCAGGATCTTGGTAGGTGGGGGATTGAGAAACACGTTCCAACCGTCCGCGCACGTGGGATAGCCGCAACCAGATTTGTTCTGCTCGACTAGTCCTTTCATTTTCGGGAATAGATATTACCTTGGGAATTTCTTCCCACAGCAGAATCAGTTTATTGCGACAACACTCGATTTCGGCGTTTGGGTTTTTGCTTGCTCGACTGTGCATTCGTGTGGGAGCATTTTTAACACCCGTATTCTCCACCTCTATTTCGTCAGATTTTAAGGCAGCGACTTTCATTTTGTGATTTCTTATTGAGACCAAAATAAAGGAATTACCATGCCTAAATTTTTTTTTTTTGTTTTGGTTTATTTTATTATTATGTATTTTATTATCATCTAGTGTAATAAACAAAAATTACCGATACTGGAAAACTTGGTATAAATGACAAAATACGTCGTACATTAAAAGTTTATATTAGTAAAAGAATTCAAAATCTATGCAATTATATTTAGAACTTAGATATATAAATATATAATATATGTATATTTATTTCAAATACTTGCGAATAATTGGGTAGGTTTGGTTTGGATGCGAATAATTAATGCTCCAAATGCCCATATAAAATAGAATAACCACGGACAATGAGGAAATGATCTGCAAACTATCTGGTCTTCTATTTCTCAATCCAAAATTAAGATATAAGTTAAAACTAAAAAATATAAACTTTCAAAACAATCAATTTGATTTGTGAATTCATAAAAATAAAAAATTGATTAATGATGATTTAATAATAATATGCAATGAATAAAGTAATAAAAATATGTGCAACTTTAACAAAATACGCGAGTCGAAATTAGAGAACTTGAATTAATAATACGCAGGTGAGGATGAACTAGAGCTATTTATGTTTTGGCAGTAGGGAACTTATTTATTGTAGGTAGTTGGCATCTTAGGGAAAGGAACTAGGGAGGAATGAAGATAACAGTGAAAATTTAATTTACAATTCAGCAAATCAACAAATCAAACAGTCTAAGACTGGAACTCTGAAATTTGCTAAACTGCACTTATACGACCAGGTTTAACATCAAATAAATCAAGCTTTCAAACTCCTAGAAGGAACTCATGTCAGCTGATGTAAAACAATTAGTATAACGTATTAGATCAACTAGAATTTATAACTTAATTCTATACAAAAATGCAGCAATAAGAATATACGAGTTGATCAGAACTACTATATAGGTTTCAGTGGTTGACACTTAGGCCATTTTTGGCCCATTGTGATACCACGCATTCACGCTACATCATTAACCCATTCACCTACTCAAATAACTACAGTATTACCACCTGCACATTGCAAGCTCCATGTCAACCTGTACATTGACGGTGGGTCGGCGCTGAATTCTGCACTCCATCAGAGGGTCTTAGTTGTGTTTATTAACATAACCGATCGTAATCGGTGATGAAAATTCGATTTGCATCTAGCCTCTGATGGGATTCGAACCCAGTACCTTTCGGTCCAAGTGCCGAAGCTTTAACCACTGCACCACTTGTCCGGTTAACTACTATATAAAATCAAAGAAAAATTAAAAAAATAAATTTTTATACAAACACTATGCCCTATTTCTAATTCAACAAAAGAAAAAAATTATAAAATTTTATTCATTTTGGATATTAGATTATTATAAAAAGAAGATGAATACCGGAAAAGGAAAGGATTTTATAAGGGAAAGCCATGAATTTGGGCGCCACTGTAACATTCGTGTAATTTGGAGAATCGACGCGAACGAAAATAAACTAAAAAATTTAAAGAACAACCAAAAAAAAAACGCAAAAGAAGGAATGTAGAATTTAAACGAAATAAATTCTCCAAATTACACTAGTGCTATAGAAATTGGGTCACTCAGGGACTCTTCCGCGGTCGTTGCCGGCTAAGCTTCAGGGTTGGGTGTGGGATTGGAAGAGTTTGAGTGATCCGTGTGTAACCGCTAGGAAAGGAATGATACCAACTACCTACCTTCTACCGCCCAGATACCTACCCTAGTTCACTCTCATCAGCTCGCTTAATGCCACATATTTTAGCAGTTTAACACTTCACAAAAAAAACATCATTGTACATTTTACCAAATTAAATTGAGCGACCAAGAGAACGAAAGTAAAGAAGAAAAGAAGAAAAAAAATCGAATCTTGAATTTTGATTGATTAACAATAAAAAAAATTTTATTTAACATTTACGTTAATTTTTGATGAGAAACTTTTGTAAATAGGATTAGTAGAATTAGTATTTATTTAAGTTGATAAATTGTTAATAAATATAAATTTATAAGCAAACTATTCCAATACCAGGAACTTATTATCTGCTGATCGATAATAAATATACCACAAAAATAAACTAGTTGGAATAATTTACCTAGCTAAACCAAAAATTAATTTGAATAAAAATTAGAAAAAATTATATCTGCTAATGCTAATGTTAATTAGTTACATTATTATTATTAAAGATTATTAACTATAGATTGTTTATTTTGATTGAAGATATAAGATAATAAAATAAAATGACTTCACCGTTACTGCCGCAGCTAAGATGTTAACTCCGGAGTTAAATTGGATATGCATATCAACGATGTACACTTAGGTATTATTTAACAGTTTAACTATACTGATTAATATTACACTCAATATATTAATATTGGTCTTTTCACTGTAATTGATTGTTCTGTGTCGGTTCACTGTACACCCGTACACACTTTCTTAATAAATATTATTTTTATCCAAATCGATTTCTGGAGGATCATAAATCGTTTATTTGACAAAAAACAGATATTTATTTATTTTTTCTTTTACTATGCAACATAGAAATCATTAGGATCACTTTATAGCTTATTACACCTTTTTGTTTTGTTTTTATTATTTACACAAATAGTTCGTATCTTTGCAAATTTTATTGGCGCACACTTTACAGGTGGTTTCGCAGTACCGTTTTAACTAGGTGTGGTCCCACCATACGACCTTTCACCGTTTAGGAATTATTAGCACTACCAAAATTGTTATAGTTCTACACAAAATAAGGTTTTGTTCTATTATTATCATCACCAATTTATTATTATAAACGTTTATTCATTAAACAGAATTAGTTTTATTGGGTTTTTTTTCTTAATTCAACGAACTTTCACTTATGCTAATTATTATGATTGACAAATTTTACAAAGTTTAAATTTTAAGAAATATTTTTTTTTTACAATGCAAAAATGATGTGACTCGCACAAAATTCAAAAAATGACAGCCCCGTTCGCCTCGCTGTATCCCCTTTTATAGTTCTCTTACCCGCCAAATTAGCTCGGAACTTTTGATGCAGGGTGCAAACCAAATCAAATTTGGTGATCATTTCCCACAAAAAAACA
This sequence comes from Nephrotoma appendiculata, assembly GCA_947310385.1. Classification (NCBI taxonomy): domain Eukaryota; kingdom Metazoa; phylum Arthropoda; class Insecta; order Diptera; family Tipulidae; genus Nephrotoma; species Nephrotoma appendiculata. Next base: position 182,415,796 of record OX371224.1, on the reverse strand, counting down.
CCATCCAACGGAATCGCCCAATATGCTATCTGTTGGCATTTTATTGAATCACGGTCGGTACAGCAGAGTGCTATGCGACCATTGGGTAGTTTTTCGTTCGCTGGACAATCAAAAATATTATCGTTCGTGTAACGGACGCGTGGCACCGTTACAAGCGGGGAAATAAAATAACATAACAGAAATTTAATGCCTCGAGAATCGGGCTCATTATCCTATTCACAATTTTATATGTATTCATTAATAATATATAATATCTTGATGTATCTTATAGAATATAGTAAATTAACTTCACAATTAGTACAACGATTTGTTCGTAATATGTACATCGTTTTATACGATCAAAATATTTATTATAAAAAGTAATAATACCTTGAAATTTTGGGTTATTCTGGATTGATAGCCAGATGGTATTTTTTTTACATCAAGGTGAGGTTATCAAGATGATGGAAGTTTGGTTTCGAAACTAATGAAACATTGAATTTTTTGTATTAAAAAATTCGTTCGTCTCATCAGACTGCAGTGACCAAACTACAAAAATATTGAAAATACTTTGAACTTTCATACAAAGTATAATCATAATGCCTTAGCGAATTTTAATGATTCGCTACGCAATTGCCAACCCCTTGGTAACCTCGAATTTTATTGTATTTAAAGGGCCAACCATAAAAAAATTATAAAATTAAAAAAAATTAAAAATTTTGACGACACTAATTTTTAATGACATTCCACCCATACTAGACGTATCGAGTATGCCGTAAATATTGTAGAATATTGAATGACAACTATTTATTTATTTATAAACTATTTGTTATAGTGACAGCTGTTTATTGTTTGTTGTTTTTTTTAGGTAGCACGATACAAATTTTAATTTTTTTTACGTTTCAACGCAAAATTTCGCTCCAATAATTTTTATTAAGTGACAATTCATATTTAACGAAGCTTCGTTAAATTTTTTAATTTAAATTAATTTTTCCATGGGCGAAAGCACAGAAACGGCATTTAACGCAAACATAATTTTTTTAAAGTTACGTTTATAATTTTTTTTAATTTTTCTATGGTTGCCCCTTTACGCATACATGCGATTTCTATATGAAATTTTGAATCATTAAAATTCGCTAAGGCATTGTGATTATACTTTGTATGAAAGTTCAAAGTATTTTCAATATTTTTGTAGTTTGGTCACTGCAGTCTGATGAAGGGCCAACCATAAAAAAATTATAAAATTAAAAAAAATTAAAAATTTTGACGACGCTAATTTTTAATGACTTTCTAGCCATACTAGACGTAACGAGTATGCCGTAAATATTGTAGAATTTTGAATGACAACTATTTGTTATAGTGACAGCTGTTTATTGTTTGTTGTTTTTTTAGGTAGCACGATAAAAATTTTAATTTTTTTTACGTTTGAACGCAAAATTTTGCTCCAATAATTTTTATTAAGTGACAATTCATATTTAACGAAGCTTCGTTAAATTTTTTAATTTATATTAATTTTTCCATGGGCGAAAGCACAGAAACGGCATTTAACGCAAACATAATTTTTTTAAAGTTACGTTTATAATTTTTTTTAATTTTTCTATGGTTACCCCTTGAGACGACCGAATTTTTTAATACAAAAAATTCAATGTTTCATTAGTTCGAAACCAAACTTCCATCATCTTGATAACCTCAACTTGATGTAATAATTCCTTATTTGTGTTGACAATTATTAAAATAAACAAACATCAGAGACGTCATTGTGTCACACATTGTGTCGTAACAAGGAATTAATTGTGCCACTAAAATATGTACAAGAAGGCACTAATTTAGTCACTGTGTATATTAAATGTGTTTGTAAGTTACAATAGTCGAAACAGTGTCAAACACAATTACCACTTAGCGTTGCTCCACTTTCGTAACCGAGAAGACACATCGTGGGCGTTACTTCGTAACATATGTTTCCAAATAGGCGCGTCTTTTGACTCTGTGACGTTGCCACGGCAAAAAAAAATAGCAAAATGCTAGTTGGGAACTGACCGAAGATCCATTTGTATGGTAATTTGTATGGGAAAATATACTGTTCTAGATAAAGAAACGACCGTAGCAGCATAACTAATAGCATATTTTTGTGAATTACCTGTAATTTACACTTATTTTTCAAAATAGGCGATCGAACCGACGCAAGACAGATAATATGAGTTGATAGAGGTTTAATACAGTTTTTTGCAATGTGTGAAAGTTTTAGAATCAGGTAATGATCAGGAGAAGGGGCTCTCGATTACTTAGGTACATTGGTATAAAATAACCAATTATAACCACATGTGCAAACTATAAGATACACCATTTCATCGGTAAAATAATAAATTAGCTAGAAAATTATAAATGTAGTAGAATTTTGTATTTTAATTCAGGCAAATTGGGAAGGCTCCTTAATTAGGAATTCAGATGCAAATCATATAAGTAAATTTCTCGCATATTTCAAATCATCGAGCATACCACATAAAATACACAGAACAGAACTTATTATATCATTAACACTCTTTTGTGAGTAAATTTCGCTTCCGATAGGAATCCATAAATTTCCAGACATGAGAACAAAAAAAAATTTTTTTTTACAATAAATCTGGCGCCTTTAAACCGTTTGTTGTTTTTGGAATTTTTTTTCTATTTTGCCAAACACAAACCAAATTATATAAAATGAACAAAAAAAAATCCAATTAATAAAAATTTATAATTTTTTGATTGAAATAAATTTTAAAATCTAATTTTCGTTTTTCATTTATTTAAATAAACAATAACAAAGTGTGAAAATGATACGAGAAGAAAATTGACTTACATACCAGTATACAGTTGTTGTTGTATTACAGATGTATGTACATATATCGATATGGTGTTTTAATAAAAAAAAAATCGAAATGAAGAACACGGTGGGGCACACAGGGAAATCCAAATGAAAAATTAAAAATAAATAAATAATTAAATCAAAGTGTTAACAAAAATGTTGGTTATTTTAACAAATAATATTTTGATTTGAGGTTGACTTTGATTATCCTATGTATGTATAAGGGGGGCGGGTGAAACAACGTACTGGATCTGTATGTATCTGAGTAAATTGGAGGCGCCATAGATTAAAACAAATAAATTTCGATGGAAAATTATTACATCCGGTTTTTCGCTTGGTGCGGTGCTACCATAAGAATATGGTTTTTATCATTTTTTGTGTTTCAAATCGATCTTCTCGAGTGTTATAAAAAGAAAATTTAATTTATTTTTCTTGTGAAGTGAGAAAATTGTAAAAGATGGTGGAGTGGATATGTTTTCTTCGTCGTATATTTATAATAACGACGAGGTGACAACATATTTTGTTTTAGATAATAGCGCCGCGCATCCACTGGGCTAGGTATATTATATTGTTATTAACAACATTACAATGTTTTTTTGTTGTTGTGTTGTATTATTAATTTTATTCTGTTTCTCCTGTAATTTAATTCTTAAATGTTTTTAAAAAATTCTATAAATTTTCTTCGCGATTTCGTTTCACTTTTGTGTGCCTGCCCGCGTTTTCTTATGCATAGGTACACCCGAGCCGAGTACGTATGAAATTTTATTTTTTACGATTATTGTTATTACTGGATGATTATTTAGCATAAATTCTAAAAAATTATTATTATTGTTATTGTTATTACTTACAACAACAATATTTCGAAATATATTTATATATATTATTACGCTATTATTGTTTGGTGTATGTGTGTACTCTAGTACACCGTCGTGTACACGGTGTATAAAGAAAATTACTCTACGTGTTGTTGCTAAATAAGAATAATAATAATAATAATAATAATGGTAATGGTAATGATCGTAATAATAATTTTTTTTTTCTCGATATTAGAGAGATACACTCGAATTCGAATTTTGATACCCACTTTGATACTTCATTAACATATTTTAAATGTTATTATTTCATATAACAATATAAGGGTTGGTTGTGTGCGCTATAGGTGTATATGTAACATCACGCTATTTTGTCGTACACTCTACAAATTATACTAAATTGTCTTTATATAATTTTATTTTTTCCAAAAGGTGTCAAAATTACATTTGTAATTATTTTAAAATTAATTAGAATTATAATCATTGCACAGATGTGCGCCATCGTTACACTTTGTATACGCGCGCGTATTTATTCGGGAGGAAGAAACATTTCAATCAACAAAAATATCGAGAATTTCGAATATGAGTATATTTACATACTAACAACAACAACAACAACAACAAAAGCAACAAGAAACGAAATTGTTCGTTCGACAATAAGGCGCCTCCACCTGTTTATTTTGTTTAGTACTCGAAGAAAATTGTTTCATTCTTCAGACAATCTAAAACCGCGCACGTTTCTCTGTATCGATGATTTAAACGGAAATTGGATGCTGGGTGCGTGTGAGAGATAATTTTATTTTTCGTTTAATTATTATGTGAATGATTTTTTTTTTTTTTGTAAACTTTATTTATTTTGTAATATTAATTAATTTTCTAAAAAAACAAAATTATTAATTTAATTACCATGTTTACATTTCACAATTTAATTAATTCGTTTATTATTATGATTTTCCATCTGCTGCTTATACGTTTATATACAGAGCGCGCAAATATACATAATAACAATCAAAATATAAATCTCGCGCGTATCGCTTAAATAAAATTAAATATTTAACTTGTACATGAATAAAATACAGAAGTTAAACAACACAAGAATTATATATGAAACACGTGCCCCACTTATTGTTTCAGGCATCCGCGCGCCGCATACGTATACCTCACAACATATACGAGTACACATTCAGTCTGTTTGATCGGCCGCGCGACAACTTTATAAATTTTGATCTGCCGAGTTTCAATTGGCAATATACTAAACCGTATGTTTATCTAGTAGAATAATAAGGCGGGTAGATCTTTTTGTGTATAGTCTCCGCCAAGTTTGTTAAACAATAATAACAGATTACAACTGTGTCATCATCATATTATAACGGGGAAGAAAAATTTAAATCGCGGCGCGCAATATCTCATATCTTACAAAATGTTTATTTTTCCAAGCGGATTTGTGTTTTATAATTGTTTGATCGAGATAAATGTTATGGTTGCGATGGATTATTTATTTTAATTAAATAAAATTTAGTAAAAAATATTTAAAAACATTTTTACTTAATAATTTGTAATTTATGATGATCATCATCCCATATACGATAATTAAATTTTAAGTCCTCCTTCTTCAAAAATTCACGCTTTTATTTAACCGATGTGCATTTTCTAGCGCGACACTCCGATTTTGCCGCCTGCACAGTTGTCATCTGTCTCAATCCATCAGGGATTTAGCATCGTGACTCACCTATCTAGAACTCGATTGGATTTGATGAATCCGATGATATCGCTGCCTCTGAGAAGTTGCTTAATCTCTTCGCAACTTTAATAGGACCAAAGATGGAGTAAATGACCTTCCTTTCTAACGTAGATAGCATTCTGTAGTCACTAGAACTAAGAACCAGTCCTTAATACTGCGTAGGCCTTCGGCCAAGGAGCGCGATATCATCTGCAAATCCAAGAATTTGGTTTAATTTACTAAATATGTAGCGAGAAGTTTCAATGTTACTTTTTCTTACTACCTACTCGACCGCCAATTTAAGCAGCACGGACGCGAATGCATCTCCTTGCCGAACACCGAATATTATTTGAAAGGAGTTTGATACAGACCTTGTGATTACAGTTTTACATATAGGTCCACACGTTGTTAATTGACACAGATATATCCATATCCAGTATTCCAAGACATATGAGCGCGGCCCGTAGAGGTTCTCGCGATTGATACTGTCATTGGTCAGTGGTTGATCGATTGGGATGAAAGCAACCTTGATAATGATTAAACATATTTATCGGCATTCAATAGAGATATGCCACGATAGATTTCACAATGACCACGGTCGCCTTTTTGGGCAGTGGGTATATGAACGCGTCGGTATATATGAGTCCGTCGAGACCGAGTGCCTTTCGTTTCAAATAGATTGCAATAGCCGCCATATTGTTTAAGTTATGGTGATTTAAGGTGGATTTACATATCCGACGATTTTTCTGCGCCGAACAACATGTGACACATTCAACCAATCAGAAAGAACTTCTTCGCCGAATTTTCGGCACGGCGAAGACATGAACAAAATTTATCTTTTCGGCGCGACGACACAGCACACATAGATAAAAAAAAAATTTGTTTTTTTTTTCTACGATTTGATATCATATTTAATTCTTGTAGCTTGTGTTTATGTTTATATTTTATTTTATTGGCCTTAAGTTTTATTATTTACATTTTATTTACAATATAAATTCACTTACAAATTAAAAAAAAATTATGTGTTAAAATATTGTTTATGTATGTGTGAAAAAACTGCGCCGAAAATTCGTCCAATATGTAAATCTACCTTTATGCTGTTAATATTTACTAGTTAGCTGAACTGTGACTGAATGGTCAGTCACGTGAATACATTTTATTGAATTTTGAAATGATTAAGAAGATTTTTTAAGATGTTAATATGATGCGAGTGAAGCCGAGAGCCTCCTTTCCTTCCTGGAAGAATAGCGCGCCACATAACTCGCAAACCACGCCTTCGAACCTAGATAGTAGATTTGAATTTCCTGAGCACTTCCACAAGGTTTGATTCCTGGAGTGCGCTTACAGGATCAAAAGGCTCCTAAAAAGAAAAAAAAATTAGCGAATTTTCAAAAATAAAAAACAAAATGGCGGACTTACATCTAGTTCCATAGAAACTGGCTCGTCCCTAACTTCCTGCGTGCCGTAACCGGGAAAAGGCTCCTGAATAGAAAAATGAATGAGATCACAAATCGCAAAATGTGTCTCTTGAAAACTTACATTAAAATCGAATTGATCTTGCTCCGCCTCTTCATCTGGAACCTGGTCTTCAAATGTGAGGAAGGCGTGATTGCCCTGGAGACGGGGTTGGCGTCTTGGGAGATCCATGGGGTGGTGTCACATGATGATGATGGGACAGGTTCTTGGCTTGAATTTGTGGATTGTGAATTTCAATTTTCATCGTATATTTTTCGTTTTCGAGAGTGTCTTGATTTCCAAGGCATTTTGAAGAAAGATGAAAAGAGTTTTGTTCAAGACTCTTCGAGGTGAGAAACGGTAATGACTCACTCGCTGGACCACTCGTTCAAAGTGGTACTTTATTTATACTCGAGGCTTGACTTGATTACGGCTTTATTTTTTGAATTTCTTTCACATTTCAGTATTAAAATCAGCGTTTTGTACTATATCGCGTTTTGTACCATATCACGTTTTGAAAAAATCGCGATTTTTAATTTTAGTTTAATTAATTATTAAAGGAAATCGATTTAGTACATTGCAATTATGATTTCAAATTTAAAAAAAGTAAAATATAAAATATATATAAAAAAATTAAGTTTTAAAAATAAAATATAAAAAAATAATCTATTCACACTTAGATTGTAAATAAGTAAGAATTATAAATAAAACAATTTAAATTAAAAGTTAAGACTTCAAATATGACACTGTCAAAGGACTTAATTAAAAATTTAGAAAATAAGATTTTAACTTGTTTTTTAAAAACTGTTTTTTTATAAATTAAAACCAAATTGATCAACTACGGTATTGAATGATTTTGCTGATCGATTAATGGGATTGTTGTCGCCATAGTTGGTTGGATGCTGTTCGAGCGCCAACAATTCAAGATTATGCAAAGTCCTTCCAGCCTGCTTTTTTCCACAGGAATATAAGGAATTTTTTTTTGTATGCTTTCGATTCTGTTCGTGTGCACAGCACAGCGTAAGAGGGGCTCCAAACCATTACAGCATATTCCACTTGAGATCTTACATAAGCGTAATATAATGAGAATACAGTTTTTATATCCGCGAATTCCCCAGTTCATCGTTTAACAAAACCAAACATGGAGTTTGTTTTAGCAATACAATTATCTATTTAACGCTTAAATCTAACGTTTTCAACAAATGTCTGGGAGTCACATTTGTGACAAATCTCACGTACTCTTGGAACTTCCGCACCCATTATTTTATATGCCGAAGTTATTGGATATTTTTTCGATGAAACGACATAATTTTACATTTCTTAATATTGAGGTGTAATGAATTTGGACACACCACTCACTAAGTCTGCTGCGGTCATCTTGCAGTTTATCAACATCATGCTCATGTTTAATTATTACGTTATCAGCAAATAATACAACATTTGAGTGCTTAATTAACTTGGCTATTCTATCGATGAACACAATAAAAATTCAGGGTCCAATATGAGATCCTTGAGGGACACCAGAGGTCACTTTGATAACGTTGAATTTCTCATTCCCAATTTATACATATTGCAGTCGGTTTGTCAGATACGATTTGAACTAATTAATAAATCCGTCAAATGCCTTGCTAAAATCTGTATACGTTAAGATGTTAAAATTCCTCTGTACCATGAAACATCCTCTCTTACCCGATTTAAAGATTGGTGCTATTTTTGAAATTTTTCCTTTATTCGAAAACACGGCTGTGGTTATTGATTGGTTGAAAAGTTTGCAGAGTGGATTTGTGAAGCAACTCGCAAACCTTTTTAATATAAAGCCGGGTATATCATCCGGCCTCCATCCTTCTCCAAATTTCTTTAAGGCTGATATACATTCTCGACATGTATGACATGAGGAATAATAGAAGTACTGTTGTTGCCTATTTGATCAGTGTATCCCATATTATCACAACTGCTATAGACTGACTGGAAAAATGCTGCAAACATGTCTGCTACCACTTTCAAAATTCTTTAGGACTTAATTTAATTTTTGTTTCAATAAATAGACGTCAAATTCATCACTACCCTGTAAAAACGCTAGCTTGTCGGTTTCCAATCGATATTTCATCATTTTAGTATAGGCTTTACAATTTGAGTTTTTTAAATTGGTTAGCAAGTCATTGAACCACGGAGGATGAGTTTTCGGTGCTTTATTATAAAAAGGCACATGGAGTTCAAAGCCTTGGAGAATGAAGTTATACAATTTATCAACATCTTCTTAATTTGAAGCAAAAAAAATTGTTTGTGACCGGAAACGGGATATTTAAGTACGTAAATTTTGAATGTACAGGTACACATGTATATTAATGCAACACATGCATCTGTAGTTTAATTTGTTTTGTGTTTGTTGCTTTATCATCGTTTTATATTGTTGTTGGTTTTGACGTGCAGAGTCATCAGTGATGTGATCGTGATGAGAGTGATGTGGTTGTGAAATGATATATTTGCGATCTGTGGGATTAGAATATTTGGGTTGCAATAATTTTTTTACCAATTGGAATTGGAAATCAGTGACATTTTCTTAGCAGTTGGGAATTTTTTGTTACCAAATGTATATTCTGGCGTTTCAAATTTTTTTTATTGGAAAAAAAAACCATATTATGACAGTTTTGACGTTAATTTTCCACAATATTTTTTTAGGGGAATTGCTATTCGTTAAAATAAACTAAACTTAACAAAGGTTGCAATACCTGTTTTAGTTTATAAATATCTGTTTGAAAACAAATTTCCCAAAAAATTATTCCTATTCCTATTTCTAATTCCCAAATCCCCGGAAAAGCTAGAATAGGGCCACAGGTAGCTTAACCTATCAGTTTTGCTTCATTTTGCGGAGGAAAGGGTAGCTTACCACGATAGGTATCGTATTTTGGATTTTTAAATTATCTATACCACAATATTTATAACAAATCCCACCTTACCTTTACTCACCCTTCCGTTGAGAAACAAATCTTCATTTCTTGAGCCAGACCCATCATCAAATTCAGCCGAGAATAAGATCCGGAAGCACATACCAATACACAATAACTGTGTGTGTTGGTTACAATAATAAATTTATGTTAATATTTTATTGATAATAATTTTTCTTATCTTATTAACTATGTAAATAGCAGCTACGCACACATGTACACTAATACAAGTTTATATTAATTTCCTTTATGAATAGATATAGCTAATCTGACTTCAACACTCAGCAACGAAATCGCTAAGTTAAAGAATGTAAATGAGGACTGAAGAAGGCCTGTAAGATGGATGTTCTAAAAACTTCTCTGACTAGCTATAATGAAAAAGCAAAACTGCTTGTATTACCTTGGATTTCTCCCAGATGATGAGGAACTTGCACTAGCTGATTTAATGCATAAATCGAACAAAAGAACTCCCAAACCAGTCCATGGGACTCATCAACATGAGCATGAATTGGAAATTTTGGTATTTTCGCCAATTGGAATTTTACGTAGTTGCCATTGCCAAATAAGGGCCAAAATGAGATGTTCACAGTGTCACGTTTATACTTTTGGATAGTTCACGGCCATATGATTATACCGACTATAGTCTATTTTCAAGATTCTTCTGTTATTAATTTTATTTTAGTTTATGAGTTTCACAATAAGTGTACCAGCTTCATCTTCCTATCTAGATTCCCTGATATCTAAATGTCACAAATCTCTCCAAACACGAAAATAGGCATATAAAATGAATAACTTGGGAATGTCAGAATAAAATTGTAAATGAAGTAGTTTTAAATTTTGGAAAAATGGTGAAAAATCATCATTCGTGTCCCGTTTTAACAGTATTGATTACAGGTATAAAAGAGATCCCGTGAACATTTCTAGGATAGGCAAATACCCACCCGTAAATGTAAAAATGTTTCGGAACGAGTTAAAAATCATCATAATCAGATCCCGTTCACCATACTCATATGGTTTAGTTTGATCTATCTGAGCATGTAGATGAGATCCCGTAAACATCTAAGTAGCTTGTATGGCACAATAAATATCATCCTAAATTAACTATGTTCGGTAAATTGGAAAATAGATTGAAATCAAAAACCATGATTGTTTAAAATACTCTGAACAAGTTAAGAATCATAATTTAATTTGGTTCACCACCCAAGTGGGGTTTTGATTTAGCTATTAGATCATATAGGTGAGACCTCATGAACATCGCTAGGATCGGAGATATAAAAATAGAAACATTATATAAAATGGCCTTCCTTAGAATTAGAAAAACTTTAGTATTTATCTCATATTGTTAGAGAATTGTTTATTTATTTTATTTATTTTTATTTTATTTATTTATTTATTTATCAATAATGACATTTTTTTTAATCTTATTATTATCTTGAATTAATTAAATAGAACATAATTATAATACTTATTACTAGCTAAATATTAATTCTATCTTTAATAAATACACTCAATAGTCCCAAAAACTCTCGTAATTCTCCTAACGTATAGAAATTGCTCAGAGAATTATATAATTTGACTCCATTATAGCCTAAGGATCGCTGCGAAAAAGATTTACTAGACATTGGTAATCGATAATATGTATTTCTGGTATTATAGTTATGAACGTATCTATTAGAGCATAACATTAAGTCCAAGTATTTTGGTAGGGCTCCGTTTTCAAGGCGAAACATCAACTTCAAAACGTTGTAGTGTATTCTTTGGTTAATAGACTTCCATCCTAGTACTTTAAGCATTTCACTTATATGTGTCCTAATATCTGCTCCTAAAATACCTCGCATGAATCTGTTCTGAATTTTTTGGAGACGATATATTTGTGATTGATTCATTATGAATAACACTGATGAACAATAATCAATATGTGGTCCAACAATTGATTCGTAAAATATAATTTTTGTTTTACGTGGCATTTTATCCTTAATTCTATTAAATAAGCCTAACTTTTTATTCATTTTTTTAGCAACATAATTCAAGTGATCATTAAAATTGAACTTTTCATCTATGATAACACCAAGGTATTTATATTGTTTAACACGTTCAATGACTTCAGTATGTACTAATATATTTTGATTATATTCTAGTATTGTTTTTATTGACATCACCATGTACTTTGTTTTAGAGATGTTAAGTGCCAACTTATGGAACATCAGCCATTTTCTCAGCTTCTCCAAATCTTCATTTATTTTCTGAACAGCTTCACTAAGGGTTGGTGTTGCTGAACAGCTTCACTAAGGGTTGGTGTTGCAATCGTAATCAAGGTGTCATCAGCAAACATATTCACTTTACAATTATTTATAACTTCTACTATATCATTGATGTACAGGATGAACAGCAATGGTCCTAAAGTAGATCCCTGTGGTACTCCGAGATTATTTGGTATTGGCTTAGATATACAGTTGCCTTTCTTGAATATAATTATTGAACCATTCCAACGTCGCACCTTGTATTCCATATTTACTTAATTTTTTTAGTAAAATTTGTCTATCGATTGTTTCAAAAGCTCGCTTAAAGTCCAGGAACACTGCTACTACGACTTTATTGTCATCTATTTCAGATTTCCAATTATCTAACATTAAGTTTTACCGGACAAGTGGTGCAGTGGTTAAAGCTTCGGCACTTGAACCGGGAGGTACTGGGTTCGAATCCCATCAGAGGCTAGATGCAAATCGAATTTTAATCATCGATTACAATCGGTGATGTTAATAAACACAACTATGACCCTCTGATGGAGTGCAGAATTCAGCGCCGACCCACCGTTCGTGTCAATGTACAGGTTGACATGGAGCTTGCAATGTGCAGGTGGTATACTGTAGTTGTGTGAGTACGTGAATAGGTGAATGGGTTAGTGATGTGGCGTGAATGCGTGGTATCACAATGGGCCAAAAATGGCCTAAGTGTCAACCACTGAAACCTAACCTGAAACATTAAGTTTAATGCAGTTTCACATGAATGGTGTTCGCGAAATCCAGATTGTTGGTCGACTAGTATATTATTGTTGTTAATGTGGTTTATTAATTGGTTTTTAACTACTCGTTCTAACACAGCTTCGTAGGTTGGTAGCATATTTATCGGGCGTAGTTCTTCTGGTGTTGTTGGCTTAGAAGTTTTCGGAATTGGAATAACCGTTGATATTTTCCATGATCTTGGGACTTTAGCTTCATATAAACTTTTATTGATTAAGTTCGTAAATTTTGATGAGAATATTTCATTCTTCATAGCATCTAACATGATAGTACGGTTTATACCATCAATTCCAGCGTTCGACTTCAAACTACTAATAATTTTAGTTATCTCTTGACTTGTAATATTTTGAAAACAGAATGGAACTGTGTAAGGATACGCATTCGATTCATTAAAATTTTTTACTTTTGGAATATTGTTATGGATGTCAATCACACTGGATACAAATGTATTATTAAGAGATTCGGCCAATTCTAGTTTATCGGTTACTACTTTATTGTTAAACTGAATATTCCACTGTGTTGTGGATTTAGTTTTATACATCGATTTTAACATTCTCCATAGTTGTTTTGGATTATTTTGATTTTCTATGAATTTGTTTTTGAAATAAGTGGACTGCTCCTTCCTTAAAGATTGTTTATATATATATTTCTGGCTCTTTTATAATTATCCCAGCTCTCATTTGAGTTTATAATTTTCATAAGTTCATAAGATCGTAGTTTATCTTGCGTTAGTAATTTCAAATTTTCCGAGAACCATGGTAGTTTAGTAGTTTTATGAGTCAATTTTGTACATGTAACTCATTCAGACAAGTTTTTAACTTTAACAGTAACTCTTCAGCTTCTTCGTTTAATTTTTGGTCTATTTCGTATAAGTTAGCATCTTGGCATCCCAGAAATTGTTGATTTAAAGCATAGTTGAGTAATTCATGAGAATAATTTTTTCGCGAACGTATTTCTATCGGGTCACAATTTCTTGTTGCTTTTATCTTCTCACAATTTAAATTAATGCTTAACATACAATGGTCACTAATTTGTTGAACTTTAACTACTTCACATTGCACATTTTCTGAATTAGTTATGACTAAATCTATTAAACTCTCGCTGGTTGCTGTAACTCTACCATATTCTTTAACCACCTGAATTAGTCTATGATCCCTTATCAATTGATTTAATTTTACACTGTAATATTCATTGGATTTGACATCAATATTAAAATCATCGAATATAAAATTATTTTTGTTATGGTTTATGATATTTTCCATCCATTCGTCAAATTTATCTAAGAAAACTGCTCTCGTTGTTTGAAATGATCTGTATACTACTCCAAATATCCCAGTCGTATGATATCCTTTTATGATTTGTATTGCTGAAAAACCAAGTGCGATCCTTCTCACAGTTTGAAATTATTTTGAAATTTATGTTTTCATGAATGTACATAGCAACTCCTCCTGTATGTCAACTATTCGAGTCGCAGCGTATAAATTTATAGTTATCAATATGAAACTCCGAATCGTACATTTCTTCAGCTGTTCTAGTTTCACTGAGTAATACTAAGGCTGGTTTAAAATTGAACACAATTTCCTGTAACTCCATGAAATTTGGTGATAGACTTCGGATGTTGGTGTATAGGGCGTCTTGTTTTCGAAACTGCTATTGATAATTGATTTGGTTTTTTAGTATTTTCAACTTGCGCTGATATACTGTGCAGTTATTATCCCACGTAGCATGGTTGTTACAGGCTGGCTACTGCCAACCTGCAGATTATCACTAAGCGCATGCAGAGGCCTCCACGGTGATTTTTGCCGGCTACGTTCTCAGGGAGAAGTGCTAAGGTCGTGGGGTTTGAGGCTTGCATGACGCTCCTGGCTTACACCGTGATCATACAGAAAGTAAGGGGGAACGCAAATAATAATAAAACCGAGTTCCGCCGAAATTCGTCGGCCGGAACCTGAGGAACGAACAGCAGATAATCAAAAAATGATAACGGAAGAGGTGCCTTGGTGCGCGCATCCATCCGAATTCAAACGGGGTCGAGCCCTGGTTACGGAACTGGATGCGGGCACCAAGGGACCGCAAACACTAAACCGACACAGAGGGAGTCTCCGCTCCCATCACACCGACCGAAAAATAATTTAATAATTCATTTTATTATTATTTTTTTTTTTTTTTTAGAAAGGAAAAAAACACAAAGAAGAAAACAAAGCGAAACAACTTCCCCCTCCACCCGCAACGATGCGAGAGAACGAGAGAGAGAGAGCAATACGTACCGAGCGCGCACCCGCTGTGCGGCGCTCGATTACAAAATTTTTAAATTTAATATAATATATATAAAAAAAAATATAAAAAAAAATAAAAATCAAAAAAAAGTAAAAATAAAAATAAAAAATGGTACCTTAAATTACAAAAAAATTACTGGTGTGACCTTGCGCGGCCGTCATGCCACAGGTGATGTGCCACACCCGGGCCGTTGCGCTGCCTTTCACCGTTAACCAATATGGGTTGCGGCCTTGATGCCGTCGTTGGGCGACTCTCGCCTTGCGCTCGAGCGCTTGCCTGGTTGGGCACTATGTGGGCGTCCTTCGCAACAAGCCGTCTTGAACTGTATTTACAGCTGGTCACGTTGTTGGCCACTTCCGTAGATGTTGAGGCACGCCTGTGCCGTTATACCACAATTGATTAATGGCCTCGTGGTTTGCCTCCCAAACACGCTGCGATGTATAATACGAATATAAATAACAAACCACTTTTGGCCGCCCGTAAAAATGAAAATAATTTAGCCGGTATAAATGTGCGTACGGCACCCGTATAAATGTGCGTACGGCACCCGTGTAAAATTACGATACTATATCAAAAAACTATGGCCCTCGTTTAGTGCGGTATCCGCAGAAAAAGATAGTGCTCGATAATTATATTGGCACGCACCCGTTATTATTGCGATATTCTTAGTATCGGCTACTCCCGCTTAAAATAATGCGGCCCTCATTAAATTTGGCACCCCCGTAAAAAAACAAATAAATTGACCATTTTGTTTTATTTTTGCTTCAATATTTCACAATTTATTAATTATCCGGACCAAAATAATCCCAATCACTATCAACGTAATTTTTATTAAGTAAGCACAAATATAAATATTTTTTTTTTATAAATCAATCAGATTTTCTAGTTCAAATCATATTCATCAACAAGTAAATTACATTATTATTATACAGATTTTATTATAATATAATTAGTCATCAATGTGACCAAATACCGAAAAATGGACTCTTTTTCTTATGTCACAAACTCAAAACAAAACTCTTTGAAAATCACTCCTCGAATGTTATCATACAAAAAAAAAATCGAGCACCGCACAACTCGTAAAACGTTTTAGAAGAAATTAATCTCTCTTCTCTGTCTCTCCTTTATATCAAATTTTCGTTGATATAAAAGAGAGAGACATATAAGAAAAACATTTTTTCCAAAACGTTTTACTTTGCACACACTCGATGCGCATTGTTCTCTCTCTCTCCTATTCTTTCTCACCTCTACGCCACCACGTGATGAGGCACAAAAGAAAACGTCGAAAGTGCGTTCATAACACATCTGAGGTGAATAAAAAAATAAGAGAAGATGGACGAAAGCGAAAACAACAACCGGGGTGGATAAAATAATACAAAAATCGTCGTTGCGACCACACAGTCGTAACATGGTTTACATCAATGTATAGATTTAGCTTCTTATTTGTTTCAACGCAGTTGCTACATTTGATTTCTGTACTCTTACACTCATTATATGTTTGTGCTCTCCGCTACATTTTGGACACGTTAACTTGCTGGTACACTTATCGCCGTGATGTGAATAACCATTGCACTTGTAACATCTTGTTAAGCCTATTGATATTGAAAATTGATATTGAGTTTCTCAGTCTCCATTATTTTCTTAAAGCAAGTGCCATCAACTTCAATGATTGTATCGATTTTCTGTGTATTTCTTCTTCGATAGGTTCTCACTACTTTTATGTCGCTAGCAGGTAAAAATGAATTTTGTTGCTTCAACGCTGATATAATGTCACCGCTTTCTAGTTGTTCTGACATTCCTAAAATTTTCACTCTAGGCCTTAGCTCTGTAGGCAATTTAACCTCATATTGAGCTCCTAATTTATCTGTGGCGATTTGCTTCAGTTTTTCCTTTGCTTCATTTGAATCGCACTGTAATATACATAATTCCCCCATTCGCAACGTTTCGGTATCCCATTAGGGGAATGCTTTTCGGATCAATCTGGCTTAAGATGTCTTCTTTGGTTTTCTTATTTTCTTGTGGTTTCGTTGGCTGTAACAGAACTAATTTGGTTGGATTGGTTTTGACGACTGCAGCAAAGGATTTCGTTTCATCAGGTTTATGGATTTCTTCAACATGGGTTTTAATTACTCTTAACTGTTCATTAAGCTTCAAATGATTTGCGCATAAATGTTGTTTCAATTCTTCAACGAACTTGTTAATTTTGTTAAATTCCTCATATATATAGTATCCTCCTCGTGATTTTGGCATTCTGCACATACAAATCTAGCATAGGGACATTCCTTAAATAATGTCTTGTACTTATCGAAATTCTAATCAATACATGTATAGTGATACACTTTTTTACATCGACCAAAGCATCGCAAAGTTGTTATAAGTTGTTCTTTGTCTCGAACCGGTCACTTCATTACATTTTTCACACTGAGACATTATAATTTGTAATTGAATTCATGCCCAACAGTATAAATGTTTAACTTCACTGACAATTCAATTTGAAAATAAAAAAATGGCAAGAGTTGCATAAAATACTGGATTTAGCTGTACGTTTTGTATATGAATTTGACACTTATATATATATATCTATATATATATATATATATATATATATATATATATATATATATATATATATATGTTGATACTCAACAAGGTGCATAATATCGTATGTACTTTAGTTTCAAGTATAATAACTTGCTTAGTCAACTAATATACGCTCATCGTATGTGCTGTATTATATTCATTCATAATAACATGCTTTGTACTATATTCATTCATAATAATATGCTTAGTAAACTAAATTTATTGATTGATTGATTGATTGATTAGAATGTACGGCCAAGACTAAGCAAGGATCCCGGATACGCCGGGCCAACCGTACACCCCTTTTACATATAACAAGATGGAGGGATAGGAAAAGTTGTTAGGTATGATGGACTTGACCCGGTTACAGACACCTAAGTAGTCAATAGTTAGTAAAGCACAAGACGGCACAATTATATTTGTTTTCCGGGATATAAATAATCAGCAATCAACATCCTAAAAAGTAATTGATTAATTAGTAAATGTCCTGAAATAAAATTTCATTATTATGAGTGATGAAATTTTATTTAATACCAGTTCCTCATATCAATTTACAATAACGCGACGCCAGGCCCGCCACACACTTTTATTATAGCATCTTACAAAAATTGATAATCAATAATGTTGGCATCTTAATGGTAAATTTCCTGAAATAAAATGTCATTATTATGCGTTAGAGAATCATTATTTTGTACGATATAATTAAATTATTCTTGAATAGAATAAATGTAATGTGATGATTATTATAACTAAATTAATTAATAATTTGATTGTCGTAAAACAAATAAAATAAAATAAGTCGAATTCAAATATTGTAGTATCAAACGGATGGATCCCCTCTTCAACGGATAACCTTACCATCCGTAATAAACCAATATGTTTATTAATAAAAATAAAAATGAAACAAAGACATCTGGTTTCAAAAATAGCTAATCTGGAATCTATAAGGTAATATATCAATAATGAATGTGTCACATGTTAAGAATCCCCAATACCTAAATAAATTAACCCATTACAATTTATTCCCAATCAGAATTAAATAAAACTATTAAGCTAATCAGGAATCTGTAAGATGACAGAATTAGTAATAAGTAGCTATTAGAAAATAATCTAATTAAAGAAGTGCCATGATCCCTAAAATACAAAAAACATCTATGTATCAATATTTGTCTGATTATAAATTTTATTGTGTAGCCTCCAAGCCAAAAATTAAGTCAACCCATAAAGTTTACCTCCACCGACACTTCAATGTTGAAGAAGTGTTGTCGTGAGACAAATTAAATCTTAAATATACAATTAAACTAAATTAAAATAAGAAAAATTACAATTAAATTGTAATTACAATTCGACCTATAATTAAAAATTTGTTATCTGGTTAATAGTGGAATTGGAAATCTATTATATTCCTAGCGAAGGCAATTGTCACTTCAATACAATTCTTGAAGCAAACTAACTTCGATCTGAAACCATAAATGGCGGTTAACAAACACAACCAATTTGGAAGCTTTATACCTAGTAAAACCTAATGAAAGAGCTTATAAGGAAGGAAATTCTTAATTACAAAATATATATCTAAACCAACTCATTCCTCAACGTTTATGTACAAATTATAGTTTATTAATTTCTAATAATAAAACTCAGTATTGATAGCTGTCCAATCAGGAAACTATAAATAAAATATAATATTAATGTTCATTATCTCAGACGGCTTAAGAATCTTAAAATATTTAGAAATTTTACTTTAAAATGTATTATTGTTAGTAAGTCAAAATACGACCAAGTAGAAGCCGGACAAAATACACGGCTGGCACGTACGCAGGCCAAATTGCACGAATGCCAATCCCACCCATCCACATCTAGCACATGTGACGGAGAAACAAACCCCGGTCACTCGAGCACAAACTCCGTCCATCCATCCCCAGTTCTGATAAAATACCCCTTACCCTCGAGCAAATTTTCACTCAGAACTTCACCATTCTCCGCTACGATGTCCCTGATCCGATGACTACCGTACAATAGAGAAGAAAAACGAACGAAATTACCACTCTTCATACGATACACTCCAACCAGACTAAAAAAGACACCACCACAGAAAATGGCAAATCTGCAAACGAAAACCACCCCAAAAACAAAAACCAATTCACTAAATATATGATATACAAACAAAGTCAATGCCCACTAGAATGAAAATTCATTTATCCGCCGCACCTGCTACAAGATATAAACCAATAAAGCCAAAAAAGTCTCCAAAAAATCCATAGCATTTACACGAAAGCTTCTCTGCGTGTTAACGTTCCACATACGTACAAATAAAGTCCCTACATTTCGAGACGGCCTAATCATACACATGCATAGACACTGATTAAACAGTTATCTGATTTGTTATATACTCTTCATTCATGCTCGTTCATTACACCAATGCCTTCTAAACTACAGGCCTTTTACTACTCTCATTTTTCACACATGACGTCAATTTAAGTCTAAACCGAGACTGCGCAATACTAATTTTAAGATATTTACACTAACAAAGCAGCTAGAGAAAGCAACAACAACGTCGACTTAGCGTGTCTTCATCATTTGGTGTAAGCGGCCTGTAGTTTAGAAGGCATTGATTATACACACACATACACATTGAAACACATTTTTAAATTAAATTTGTTAAATTTGCAAGTAAATATGTAAATAAAAGGCAACGAAGGTTACAAAATTATACGATAACCAGAAAAAACAAAAATCGTCGGTCATCAAACTTGTTTAAATGTTTACTCGCAAAAACAACAACAAAAAGAAAAAAAAGTGTAACAAAACAGAATTGTAATAACCCTTTCCGCCCAAAAAATATTCACAATAATCCACTACATGAAAATACTGGTATTTTACACCTTTATGTGTTATAAAATACAGTTACCTAGCGTTAATATATTTAGATTTTGTAATAAAAATTATGTTTTAACACATTGAAAACCTTTTTGGATACAGAAAATTGTTAAAATTTTCTCTTTACCTTTCTAAACAAAAACGCAAAGAGAACAAGAAATACAAAATATTTCAATACGACTGTCGAACATGTTAATGCGTTCCAAATTTAACCTCAACCCTAATTGCTTTCATACAGCAAAAGAACACGCGATCGTGAAAACTGCACCAACTTTTGCATGAACAAACAAAAACGACACAAAACAGTAAATATTAATTACACAAAAATTTAGTTAATTTTATTTTTAAATTTATAGCTTATGTTTTTGAAATCAATTTGGCCACAAATCCTATCTCATGTAAAGAACTATACACGAGATGAGAATACCTGTTAACGGGTCGGATAACAAAGTTATTTCCTCCATTCCAGTAACTTTCCACTGATATATTATTAAAAATGCTTAATCACCTCACCAGTAAACATACGAATCAAATTCTCAATTCTTTTCACTTCACTTAACTTAAAATACACAAATTATTATTAATATTATTATTATTTATTTATATATGCACATACTTATATTAGTTAAAAGATTAATTAATTTAAAATCACATTTTAAATTATTTACTTAATTTTTTATTTAGAGGAGCGACGAGACGAAATCACGTCTTTCCTCTACGACGTTCAAACGCAGACCAACTTCACTGAAATGAATTTTTTAATGTAAAAAATTAAATTAAATAATTAAATTGAAAAGTAATATTAAACGTAACTAGTAAATCAGTATTAAACGAATAGTGAGCGAATAAAAAAAAATTAAAAGGATTGATGATCTTTTCTTTGTTTGAGCGGACGGTGTTTACTACAGAAAAACCTCGAATTAACGGACTAATTGGGGAGTCCGTTAAATCCGCATGTCAGTAAAATCATCTACTATATAACAAAATTTTTTACTAACACAAATCAGTAGATACTCCTGATGATGACCTAACAAGTCGAAATCGATCGAGTGATTTTTTAAACTTTTTGAAAATTATTCAAAATAACTGCGAAACAAAAAACAAGTGATTAATAAAAATGTCTTTATTAAGTATTAGTGTGTTTCGCCAAGTGCCTACGGCCAATAGCGTAAAAAGTATCAGTAAAATCACTTGTTGCACTTGTTCTGGAATATGGCAACCTAGGGCAGAACTCGTTTATCTCAACCGATTATAAAGGGATTTTGTTTGTTGGATGGAAATGAGATGCATAAACAGTTTTTGGATGAAGTTCCGGAATATGACCATCTGGGACGGAACTCATACATTTCTTAGCCGATCATGTTGGGATTGAATAAACTGGATGGAAATGAGGTTCCCAAATGATTCCTGGAAGAAGCTCCGGAATATGGTCACCTGGGGCAGAACTCGTTAAATTCCTAACCGATTATGATGGAATTGGGTATGCCGGATGGAAATGGAATTTCTGGAAGAAGTTCTGGAATGTGACCTCCCAGGAGAGAAATTGGGTATTGTGGATGAAATGAGTTTATCAAATAATTTTTGGAAAAAGTTCTGGAATATGGCCAAATGGATTATGCGCTGTTGTATTACAAGTACCTTAAAAGTGTAAATTTTCGCTTGGTAGCAAAGGTTCAGAAGATCTCATTATCTTAAAAGCCATTATATTCCATGTTCCCTTGAACAGTTCGACGAGGTCGTTGTTGATAAAAATAATATAAATTTATCCAAGCCCTTTGTGTAGGGTTCATAACGTGATTTTTGTTGAGAGTAAGTAGTTGATCTGCCGCTCAACTCACTAATCCCATGAGTGGGTTACGTATTGACGATAGATATTAAGGCATCAAGCCTTACCATAAACATATGCTAACATCACTAGCCGCTTGCTTCAAGAAAAACCCCTGTTTATTATCGAGTTCCGCCCAAGTTTAAATTACCGAGTTTCATGGCGATATTCCAGAATTTCTTAAGCAAATCATTTAAGAGTTCCTTTTCCATTCGACATACTCAATCCCACAATAATCGTTTAAGAATTGATCGAGTTTCGTCCAAGGAGGCCACATTCCAGAACTAATTCCAAAAATCATTTAATAATCCCATTTCCATCCAGCATAAACAATTCCATCGTAATCGGTTAAGAATCGCGGGCGAGTCCCAGGAGGCCATATTCCAGAACTTCTTCCAAAAATCATTCAAGAATCCCACTTACATCCAACATACCCAATCCAATCATAATCGATAACCAAAAAATGAAAAATTAAAAAATTGTCCGTTAAATCGGGGTCCGTGAAATCGAGGGTTTACTGTACTCTTTTGTTTTAACAATCAATAAAGCGAACATTCATTGTAGTATTGAATAGATAAAATATTTATATTATTTTCTGCATTGATCCAATGCCTCCTAAACTACAGGCCACATACACCAACTGATGACGACACGCTATGTCTACGTTGTTGTTGCTTTCTCTAGTTGTTTTGTTAGTGTTAATGTCTTAATATTATTATTGCGCAGTCTCGGTTTAAACATAAATTGACGTCATGTGCAAAAAAAGAGAGTAGTAAGAGGCCTGTAGTTTAGGAGGCATTGATTGATCGATCGAATAGTGAATACTATATAACTTCTTTCTACATTATTCTTCATAAATGAATAGTAAAACAAAATATTTTTTGTTGTTTTTCATTATTGTTACTGATCAGTATTACAAATAACACTGTTCGATCACTAAACAGTGAATAATTCATGCTTAGTAAACTAAATTTATGTATTAAAACCGTAGAAATTATAATAAAGATTCAGTTGTAAAACAAGAACCTCGTAATATATTTGTGTGCCCTCACCAGTGGTAAGCCACAAATACTAATTAAATACAACAAACTTACATTTGGTCCTTCGAGTTATAAATAAGAACCACGCTTGGAAATACATTTCTAAAAAAAAACCATCGAAGATGGATACTATCAAAGCTTTGTGTGAGCAAACACAAACTGGAAAATTAATAAACAAAATAAGAACAAACGTTAAAAAAGATTCAGCTGTTAGAAAAACTGTTAAATATTGTGATGAAAGACTCACAAATATACAGCTGCTCTTTGACAAATTTTCAACTGTGGATGCTGCTTTGGTACATACACTCGACAAAAATCATCCGTATGTAGTCGAAAAATTCTTCGATCAAGTCAAAACTGCATATGAAGAAACTAAAACAACCCTCAAAGATGCCCGAGACAAGGCTATGCCAGCTAATTCATCTGACACAAATGATGAGATGAACAAAAAGGCGGCAGATACTTCTTCATACGTTCTAGAAGACAACGATGATGACGATACTGAGGTGTTCCCGGAAATTGACGTCGCCAACCAAGAACATCGAAAGCGATACAAGATCCAAAACATAAAAGCAAATATGCTACGCACCAACATAAATGGCATAATGGAATTCATTATTAGCACTGAACCACGCAGCAAATCATTTTATGAGATGAAAATGAAATTATTAAATACTTCCTGGATTACCTTCACAAACAACCACGAATAAATATTGAGCAACGCAACCGAAGAAGAACTCGGCAATAAATATTTTGGTGAGAAAACTTACGAGATACTTCAACAAGAGTATGAATTCGCGAACATTCATCTTCAAGATCAACTGGAAAGTATCAGCAAGGAAGGAACTGATAATACCCATTCCAGGATAAAACTCCCTCGGATAGAAATAGCGCATTTCTATGGGAACTGTAAGCAATGGCCAAGCTTTCAAAACTTATTCACTAAAATGATTCACTGCAACAAAGAGTTATCCAGTGAGGAGAAAATGCATTACTTACTCTCAGTAATCCGAGGTGATGCAGCCAAACTCATAAGTCACCTCACCGTATCAAAAGAAAATTACTCTACCGCTTGGAATATTTTATTCTCTAGATACGAGGATAAAAGACTTATAACAAACACCTTTATTGATACGATTATGGAGTTACCTGTCATTCAGATAGAATCTGCAAATCACTTAAGAACGCTACATGACACAGTCATAGAATGTCTGCATGCCCTAAAGAATCAAGGAATAAACACAGATTCGTGGGATGCAATACTCATAAACATTTTGACACGGAAGTTGGATAGAGAGACACATCGGCTGTATGAAACATCACTTAAAAATCCAAAGGATATTCAAACAGTGAAAGACTTCCTGAACTTTCTTCAATTACGCTTCCAATCACTTGGAGTACTATCCAGAGAAAACGTCAACAAAAAAAGAGATCAGCAATCTACTCCAGTTCGGAAGGCAGCAAATGTCATAGTGGCCAAAAAACAAGCGAAATGCAGTTATTGCTATGAAGAACACAATCTACCAGAATGCAAGAAATTTCAGAACTTGCCACACACCGAGAGAACCAAGGCAATTTATTATCAACCATTATGTCGGCGCTGTCTGCTTCCAAGGCACAAAAATCCATACTTCAAAAGCTGTGACCTATGTAAGGGTGCTCATCACAGCCTGCTTCATTGCAACGACAATCCAAAGGGAGTCGGTAAATCTCAACCACCAACACAACCGGCTATACAGTCAGGACATACGTGGAACCGTAATTGCATATTGTTAGGCACTGCTATGGTAAAAGCATCTTCTAACACTTCCGAAGAGCTTCTTCGCGTTTTAGTTGACCCTGGATCACAGGCTACGTTCATAACAGAAGAGGCTTGCGACAAGCTAAAACTAACAAAGTTCAATGCGCACGCAGACATCATTGGAATGGGAAAAACAGAAGCCGGAACAGCAAGTTCAGTCGTTGAGCTTACAATAAGTCCCAGATTCACATCCAATTTCAATATAAAAATCAAAGCGCTAGTTTTCAAAACTTTGACCCGGGACATGCCAGAGCAGCATCTAGATCCTTGGAAATGGAAACACACCAAAAACATTTTGTGGGCTGATCCTACATTCCACACCCCTGGTCCAATCGACATTTTACTTGGTGCCGATTATTATGGAGACATTCCGTTGAATAATATTTTAAAACCATCATCCGAAGAACCGATTGCACAACATACAAAATTAGGCTGGATATTTATGGGACGAACTTCAGTTGATTGCAACATCTCGGTAACCCAGACATTGACAGTGGAGGCAGTAGATATCGATAAACAACTTAAAACATTTTGGGAAATAGAAGAAATCCCGTGAAAGCGAGCATTTACTAAAGAAGAATTAGAATGTGAAAAGTTATATGAAATCAGCCATCAACGTAACAATGCTGGCCGCTACGTGGTAAAAATACCGTTTAACTCCGAGCTGTTTTATTCCAAGCCTTTGGGCTGCTCGCGTAAATTAGCAATGGCACGCTTACTTCAGGTAGAAAAACGCCTTGCTAAAAATCCACAACTAGCAACGCAGTACAGAAACTTCATGGATGAATATATCGCCTTGGGACACATGGAGGTTGCTGATACAACCAATGAATCTGGTTACTATTTCCTACCGCATCATGCAGTTCTGAAATCTTCGAGTACAACTACAAAACTTAGGGTAGTTTTCGATGGGTCAGCCAAAACATCAACTGGGATATCATTAAATGATGTAATGTTAACGGGTCCTACTCTGCAACAGGATCTATCATCCATATTATTAAGGTGGCGGAAGCACAAGTACGTCCATACCGCTGACATTGAAAAAATGTTTAGACAAATAATCATTGATGAAGATGATCAGAACTATCAACGTATATTATGGAGACAATCCCCGAATCAAGAGATTCGGGAGTATAAGTTAACCACCGTGACGTATGGTACAGCAGCAGCTACTTATTTAGCAGTCAAGTCACTACGTCAGCTTGCCATCGATGAACAAAAGAAATATCCTCTTGCATCCAACATAGTTTTAAACGATTTCTACGTCGATGACCTGATTTCTGGACAAAACACATTGGAAGAAGCCTCACTCATCCAAAAACAAATCATTGGCTTACTAAATAGCGGAGGATTTACCTTAAGAAAATGGGCAACAAACAACGCTGTCCTTTCGGAATCCATACCAGAACATCTAAGAAATCAAAATCGTTTGGAATTTAAGCTTGACAATGCAATTAAAACACTTGGACTACACTGGAATCCAGGAACAGACACATTCGGCTTTATTGTCATCCGATCTACGTCTGATATCGGCAAGTTCACTAAACGAAACCTGCTTTCGGATAGCGCTAAACTGTTTGATCCATTAGGCTGGCTGGCACCAATAACAATTGTAGCCAAGCTTATGATGCAAGAAATTTGGCTAGCAGGCTTCTCTTGGGACGAACAATTTCCCCCACACATGTCAACAAGATGGGAGGAATTTAAAAACTCATTGCCGCTTCTGGAAGAAATAGCTATTCCACGCTGGATTCAATTTGAAAAGAACGACAAAACAGAATTGCACGGTTTCTGCGATGCCTCAGAAAAGGCCTATGCTGCCGTCATTTACATTAAATGTACAAACTCAGCTGGCATAAGTAATGTAAGACTTCTTACATCAAAAACAAAAGTTGCTCCAATTAAAAACTTACTTTCGCTACCACGCCTTGAGCTTTGTGGAGCGTTGCTGCTCACTAAACTAATGTATCAAGTTAAAGAAGCAATGCAGATTTCGGAAATAACTTCGCACTTTTGGACCGACTCAATGATCACGCTGTGTTGGATTCGAGGACGCCCTCATGAATATAAAACATTCGTGGCCAATCGAATATCAGAAATTCAAGCATACTCAAGTCCAGGTCAATGGCATCATGTAAGGTAAACCGATAATCCAGCAGACTGCGCATCAAGAGGCACCAGTCCAAGGGAATTAAAAAATAACCAGTTATGGTGGACAGGTCCAAATTGGTTGCTATTTGTAGCCGAACATTGGCCACAACAAACTGCTACTCTATAGCTCTAACTGCTCTATATATATAACTGCTACTTATAAGTGAACCTAACATGGAAACTAAAGAAAACAAGATAGTAACAGTGACAACATCAGCAATAGTTAATCCATTTATGGAGATCATAGATCGATTTTCAAAAGTGAACAAAATAATCCGTGTTGTTGGCCTCTGTCGACGATTTATAAACAAATGTTTAAAAAAACAGGATATTGGGTCTTCAATTTTATTATCTGCCGAAGAACTTAATGATGCCGGTAATGAGCTGATTAGAATGATTCAACACGCGGAGTTCCAGAAAGAAATCATGCAGATTATCAAAGCAGGCTCAGTATCAACAAAAAGCAACCTCCTTTCCCTCAATCCATTTATCGATGAACATAACATGTTGAGAATAGGAGGAAGAATAACTAATTGCAACCTGAGCTATGATACTCGACATCCAAAAATATTGCCACCAAAACATAGATTCACTAAGCTATTAATCAAAGATGCTCATACGAAAACTTTGCATGGGGGAATCCAGCTAGCGTTGTCACATCTTAGAAACAAATATTGGATTACCAACGGCAGAAGCAACATACGTTCTGAAATAGCAAAATGCATCACGTGTTTTAGATTCAACGCTTCAACAAAACACCAAATAATGGCCAGCTTACCCAAAGAACGAGTTACGCCATCACGTCCGTTTACCAACACAGGAGTTGACTACGCTGGACCTATATCAGTAAGGGTTTCGAAAGGACGTGGGAATAAGTCATACAAAGGATACATCGCATTATTCGTATACCTTGCTACTAAAGCTGTACATATAGAGGATGTCAGTGGTATGACTACCCCAGCCTTTATCGCGGCCCTTAAGAGGTTCATCTCTCGAAGAGGGCTTTGCCAACGGATTTACTGTGATAATGGAACCAATTTTGTTGGAGCCCGGTCATTGCTAGAAAAGGATAAACAGCAAGCTATACAACAAGCAAATCATGAGATCCAACGAATGCTAGCTGATATTGGGATTCAATGGCAATTCATACCACCATCTGCTCCGCACTTCGGGGGACTTTGGGAAGCGGCAGTGAAGTCTTTAAAATTCCACCTAAAACGGGTAATTGGAGATACAATGCTCACATATGAAGAATTAGCAACTGTCACATCGCAGATAGAAGCATGTCTCAATTCAAGGCCGCTTACAACAGTATCATCCGACCCAACTGCATTGATATTAACACCGGCACACTTTTTAGTTGGTGATTCGTTAATTACTATCCCAGAATCGAACCTGTTGGATGAAAACATTTCCGTCAGTAATCGTTGGAGATTACTACAAAAACTGATTCAAGATTTTTGGAAGCGTTGGTCAAATGATTACATCACCGAATTACAACAAAGAACTAAGTGGACGGGAAAACAACCAATGGTCAAAGTAGACGACATTGTTTTAATAAAGGACAACAACTTACCGCCAACAAACTGGCCCTTGGGAAGGATCATCGACCTACATCCCGGCAGCGATGGTTTGACAAGGTTAGTCACAGTAAAAGCTGGTAACGGTTCTGTGTTCAAAAGACCCATCACCAAAATAAGTGACTTACCTCTCGACACCGAGAGGACGCAAAATGAGTCAGTGAGTGAGTTAGTGAGCGAGTCCCGCACCAAAAGGGTTCCTAGGATCACCAAGTTGGCTTTACCATTGATTCTACTAAGCTTAATAACATTCACTGCATTGCCTAATCAAGCAACCTCGGCCGAACTGCCGAAGTACAACATCACCACTTTTAATCATCAACCTGGACTGTATCTAGAAAACCTAGGAAACCTCCGATTCACCAACCAGCAGTGGAAAATAGTAGTTTATTTTAACCTCACATCCTATTACTCAGATTTGGCGTCATACAGAAGTCTGGCAAGGAACATGGATCAACTATGTACGGAAACAGCTGAAGATAATCATCAGCTATGCTCCGCAATTAACAATCAGCTTATGCACATTCTAACTGAAATCGAGGACAAGAACGCAATACTTCACTGCAGAGAAAGGAGAAGAAAACGAGGAAACCTAAATATTGTGGGCAACTTGGCAAGTGACTTATTTGGAGTTCTTGACGACCGTGATGCGAAGCACTATGAAGTGGAAATACAAAAAATCAAACTAAATCAACAACACCTTTTAATGATAGCCAAGAACCAAACTTCGATTGCTGATGCAACCCTAAACATTTTAAAACGTGCTGATGAAGACAATAGACGTCATTGGCAAGCTATATTAATAAACAAATAGGCGCTACGTTAAATGACATTAACAATACCGAAAGGTTGACATCTTTAACCCTGCATGCACTGCTTCTAATGCTCGACTTCAAAGACACTCAACAAAAACTAATTG
This sequence comes from Nephrotoma appendiculata, assembly GCA_947310385.1. NCBI lineage: Eukaryota > Metazoa > Arthropoda > Insecta > Diptera > Tipulidae > Nephrotoma > Nephrotoma appendiculata. Next base: position 182,385,973 of record OX371224.1, on the reverse strand, counting down.
ATGTCCTTTTAAACACACACAATAAGGCAGTGAGCACATCAATATTACCTCCAAATCAACTCAGCAAGGCTCTGGAAGATATAAAACATCATATGCCTCCTGACGTACTGCTGCCCTCGCAAAATGAAAACTATGAACTATTGAGCTTGTATCAAATAATGTCATGCAGAGGAAAAATAAGTGGTCAATATATGATCTTTGAGTTGAAGATTCCATTGATGAACACAGCGAGGTATCAAATATTTAAACCAATACCACTTCCTACAATCGAGGACATCATCATTCAATCACTAATGGACTATTTAGTTTCCTCGATACATCGTGATGAATACTACATGATGTCAAAGGACGAGTTTAGTCACTGCAAACATAGCAACTATGAGTATATTTGTATGTTGATCCATCCTATTTATTCCGTATACGCAAACAATTCTATATGCGAATTAAATTTATTAGCGTCACAACAACCATCCAACTGTCATATTTTAAAAGGAGTATCACAAAATAAACAAGATACATGGATAAAATTGAAAGGCAATAAGTGGATTTTCTCAATCCGACAAGAATGGCAAGCTACCATAGTTTGCGATGGGGACTTCGTGGCAGTACAACTGCCGCACAACGGAATAGTTTCACTTGAAAACGGATGCACGTTAAAAAAAGGGTCAATTCTTTTAACAACACATAAAATCTTCAAAGAAACTGTAATTAATTCATCATATCTCCCAAAAGTCAACTTATCGATGCAGTGGATTAAAAGGCCTACAAACATCTCAATCGATTTGGAAAACTCAACCTTGGGGAATGAGATAACTGAGCTGCACAAGCGAATACAACACTTGCAAGGAGAAGAAATCGCAGTATCACATCATGACATTCATCAATACTCTGTTCTCTATGCGATTATTGCCTTTGGCATAATCGTCTTCACGGTCTATAAATACCGAAGTCACAGAAGGTCTCCACCAAACGAAGCCTACAGGTTAGGAGGTCAGGCCCGGGAGAATGTTGATACTCAACAAGGTGCATAATATCGTATGTACTTTAGTTTCAAGTATAATAACTTGCTTAGTCAACTAATATACGCTCATCGTATGTGCTGTATTATATTCATTCATAATAACATGCTTTGTACTATATTCATTCATAATAATATGCTTAGTAAACTAAATTTATGTACAATATAAAAACCGTAAAAATTATAATAAAGATTCAGTTGTAAAACAAGAACCTCGTAATATATTTGTGTGCCCTCACCAGTGGTAAGCCACAAATACTAATTAAATACAACAAACTTACAATATATATATATATATATATATATATATATATATATATATATATATATATATATATATATATATATATATATATATGACTATTTTATGTAACCAGGGCTGCGTAACATGTTTGATCTATACAACGACACTATTAGGGAATCAGAGACTTCTTTAATATATAGACGATAAATTGTCAAAAAATTTAACTTTTCGTAACATTTTGTACAGTGCGCGCAACGGAAACATTTAATTTAACAACTTCTTTTTGTTCTGTCACTATGAAAGTCACTGACAATTCTAAAAGAAAATTAAATGTCAGTTGGCAGTTAATGAACGCTCTGTTGGGAAATCATTATCCTGAAATTATCGTTACCATACTGGAAATGAGTCTGTAGCTTAAGAACACTGTAAATAATGTCAGAGGCTACGTAAAACCTTGTGCTAGCCGATGAACGGCATGCCCAACATAATTTACATGAGAAACATATTAAACCGTTTGTGTGATATTCTCAATTATAAGTCAATTCAAATTCGTATACGTATACGAGCACCATATTGGTACCCAATAAATCATCTTGCCTGCATCTAAACGTAAATTGATAGCAATCAAATTGTAAAAAAAAATCAATGCTCAAAGTAGCAAGGAGCAACAGCAGCAGCATAAATCTAATTTCAATCGAATCCGCACACACACACACACACACACAGTCATACCAGATATTATTGCTCGGATAATAGATTCATTTTCAATATTTTCTAATGATTTACTGTTGATGATGTTGATTAGATTTATGATCATGTGATTTTGACAAATTTCTTTCTCTATCTCACTCTTTCATTCTTTTATTTTACCGTCATCTCTGTAATATAGAAAACAGAACATTAATGTGTTTCACGTTGCTGTTATGTTATTCTGCTGCTGCTGATGCATTGGCATTATAATTTATTGATCTATTTCGTATCCGGGAATTGAAGAATTATTGTTGCTAAGATTAAAGAATGGAACAGATGCTTTTTATTATATTACGACTATTATTTGTGAATTGATAATTTTTCATATAAAAATTGTGTCTATCCATGTACGTACGGAGTATGTTGTACACCAAAGAGATAGAAATGTATTCAGCTGCCCCTTTATATCAACAGTAGGATATCAGAGTTCACGAGACAATAGAAAAGAAATTATTGTGCGTACGTAAAATAAAACAATTGAATCTCGTGTGTGTAAATTATGGTTTATGGCATTCCAACAACAAAAGCCCAAACCGATTTGAATTGATTGATTTGTCGTGATTAATGATGGTTTACGCATAAAAATGTATAGTAGATTGGCACATGATTTAATGTCAAAATGAACATAAAATATCCCTTCACATATATGCATAACACAATTTCTTGCAAAGGCGAACACGACCCGAATATAACGTTTAGATTATTTTTGTTGGATTTGTTCAAAAGGAACGCTAATCATAATTTATAGCTGATTAGATAATTGCAAAATATGTGTGCGAGTGGTACAGTCAGTTTTATTGCTTTTTTGGGTGCTACTGCTGTTATTGTTGTTGTGCCATTAAAATATTACAACAAAAAAAAGTATATTTAAAGGGATAAATGAAAGATGATGATGTATTGATGGTGACATGCGATTAGAAATTATTTTGTATGTATGTACATTACATACGTAAATGTAATATGGGGAGAAAAAGGATTGCAATAAATTACAATGTATACTATCCTGACATCAAACGAAAAATAAAAATACGAATATAAAATTCTAATCAAACCATGACGTTGTAAATCAAAAAATTTAAATGAATACGTCACTATCTATCTAAAAAAGCAGATTGACGGTGAAATTTTTAATTAAGTACAGTAGATCCCATAAAAATAATCGAGAAACTCACCTCCTTCTGTGGTCTAAGCACACAAACACATACATAGTGTAAATAGGAGGACGACGACTCGGATCCAAATAAATACAGGACTCGTCGTCGTACAATAATATAACACGGTGTACCACCGTGGAACCCATAAACTATATAAATTATTTCGGGATCTCAAACTTCGAATGTGCAAATTTAATTTAAATAAATTCCTTTTTGTGCACAAAACAGGATAATAGAAAAATAAAAAATACAAAATATAACTGTAGAAGTGTAGACCGTGTGTGGTTTGTATTATTTTTGTGTTGTGCAGAAAAAAATACTCTAAGAAGGTAAATAAAATATTCTGGCAGTAGTAAATCATTATGAAAGATGATTCCCTTTTTTTATTGTTATAACAAACAATAAAAATATTTTATTATTTTTAATAAAATTAAAAGGAGATTCTCGACTATTACAATTCTTGAACTTAGTATTTATGTATTATGCTACAAATACATTTTATGTATTGTTGAGAGGGTAATTTTATGTATATAGCTGCGTGAGTTTGAGATCGACGATTTTTGCATTTTGAACAAGAATAAGGGGTTGGATAATTTAGAGTTAAATATTTATTAATTTTAATCTTTCGTAGGACAGGCAAGTGTAAAATTTGAATAATTGTCTGAAATCATGCAGCAGGGTTGAGCTTTCAGCAAATCAAATAGTTTTTTAACAACATATCTTATTTTGTTGGAAAACTGTTTTGCAATACATAGCATAATACATTCACCATTTACAAAGATCGGCATCTTGTTTAGTTTTATATATTTATTTCAAATCAAAATAATTATATAGCAGAACTGAAACCAGCCCCACCATCCAACGCCGCCATAGTCTTCACGGTAAAGAAATTAACAGTATCCGAAGTAAACTACGTGTATATCTGTAAAATTCTTGTAGCTAAATTGAGTGACATTTCCGTTGATGAATTAAAAGTTCGTGTCGATACCGTGAGGTTTAAAGGTGCAATTTTTGAATGCAGAAGAAAAACTGTATACGTACTTGATACGAATCCCAAATGGAAGAATTTAGAAAACCAAATACAATTATGTAACTGGGAAACTCAACAAATGAATTTGTACATTAAATGAAAATGAGCATGTCACTGCAAAGCTCGACTAATCCATTTTGAGCGCGACCCAACATTTATCGACAGAATAAAACTAAAATGTTAAGCAGAGCTTCTTTCTCTGGTAATTATACTGAACGGCCCAGCTTTTATGTTTTATATAATACATAGAAGGCGTTAGAGACTAAGGCAGGGAGGCGAGACTGGTTGGTTAATGTAAATTTTGATCAGAAAGTTAGGCTCCGAAACTAGGATGTTGTGGACACAGCGGTCTAAATTAAAATAATATCCAATCACTAAAGACTTTTAGGGTGCGAATACCTAGAGTTTATTTCATCATACGCACGAGAACCAATCCGTTACATGCAAAAACGCTAGTTACTGAGGACGAACAAAACCTCATGGAGGATCTTATGTAAAACACTTACACTTGTCTAACTGTGATCGCTTTCCGACTAAATTTTACCGACTAATCTTGCATCTGGCCAAGTTTATTTAAGGCCCAGCTCTGAAAACAAAAAAAAATTGTATTCGTCGAAAATTCATTGGATTTGTCATATTGAAGAAGAAATTATAGTGTTTTAGTGAGAATGGAATAGAATAAAATATAATAAACGCTGAATTGATTTTAATATTGTTAGCTATGTGAATGAAGGGGAAAGGAAAATAGTAATATTTTCCGTTTCTGTCAACGTAATGTGATCATACAATGGCTCCCATCACATATACAGATCGAAGGCAATGATCTATAGCTGATATGGCTGCTAAAAAGGGTGGACGAATGACATGGTTCAGGAGTACGGAAGAAAAAATGCAAGACACGTGCTCTGGGAGAAAAATGGGAGAGTGAATTTAACGAAAAAAGTCTAACGAAAGGAACGAAGTACGTTACTCTGCATGGTACTACTTTGAGAACTCCATTCTAACTATAAGGTACTTTGAGAACTCCATTCTATAAGGAGATACGCGAATGTTGCGAGCGATTGAAAGAATCAGGCTGTATCATGGAAATTGAAAGGAATTATTGTGGAAATTTAAATTGAGTGAGGACAAAGATCATGTGGCAGTATGGAGAATTTTGAACATCTGTTATTGACTTGTGCAATATATAACCAATGCAGATCCAAGTTATACGTCCTTCGGAATACAAGAAGTGCAAGTTGAATAATATTTTAACACAAAAAAGTAGTAGACGGCAAATTTTTGTAGAGACTACCAGGTTTTCTCACAAGAAATTTGTAAACTTGTTTTTTGGTAACAGTTTTTATGTAGGAGTCAAGCCTAACAAAAAACGAGATTATGAGCAAATTGCTTATAGAAAACGCGAATTTCGATTTGAGACTGGAAATCGATAAAAAAGTTTAATCGTTTATTAATCGCGAAAGTGGGCACTGATTTAATCAAATTAACACGTTGATTCATTTAAAACTTCATAACCTTCCACAAATAGTCAAAATTTTCAACATTTGAGCACAAACATTTCTTGGTTTCTGCGTGGAAAAACGGTAAGGGGTAAGTAAGTAAGCTATGTTAAATTTCAAGGAAAACATTCATTTGAAATTCATTGGATTTGATCACCATTGCATAGAATGTCAAGTTGAAAAAGAAATAACGGAAGGTGGAAATTGCTCAAAAGTTTGATCATTTATTACATGGCGATGTTCGAATTTGAACGCTGATTCATTTAAAAATTCATAACCTTCCAAAAATTACCAACATTTTCAACATTTGAGCACTGATATTTTTTTGATAGAATACCTTTCATTTCACGCAACATTGTACTATCTCGAGCTAAGTTATTTCTGCTGTGCGCTCAAAATTGGACAACATATTTAACAAAGCTTAGTTCTAGTGTGCAACAATACATTCAAAATTTAGTTACAAGTATGAACTAAATATCGCTTAGCTTAGCATAGCTGAAGTGTGCAACGGGCCTTACTAAATTTGAAGTAAAACAAAAAAATTGTTTTCGCCTGAATATCAGTTTATTTGATCATCATTGCTAGGATGTTTTATGTTCAAGAAGAAATTATGAGTAAATTGATTAAAGAATGCGTAGATTTCGATTGAGCTGGAAGCTGCTTAAAATGATTTAATCATTTAAAATTTCATAACCTTTCACAATTGTTATTTTAATGTATATTAAAAAAAAAAAATCTATTTGGAATTATCTAGTTACAGTCGCTTGTGGCTATCGGGTGCAAAACAATGACGTGTCGCAATATATTAGATATTATATTTGAATTTTTAATTCAAAGTTAGGACATCTAGCTTTCGAAATTTTATAAAATTCCTAAAGCTCGTGACAATCAAGCCATCCTCTGTGACTACTTCAAAGGTAATAAGAAGAATGGTACATGAATCATTAACTGGTCAGACGAAGCCGTAGAAGCATTTGAGCTCAGCAAAAAACAACTCGGTGAAGTTCATATGTAGGCTCATCCATTACCTAATGCTAAACTCGCAATGATATGGGGTAGATCCATCGGACAAAGTCATTGGAGGAGTTATCCAACACAAATCGAGGACGTTTGGCAACCTCTACAGTTTTATTCATTAAAATTAACCGATACTCAACAACGCTACAGTGCATATGGCAGAGAACTGTTAGCCGCCTATTCTGCCACAAAACGATGTCGGCTTCTAATCGACGGCTGCAAAGTTACGTTGTTCACAGAATCCTGAAAATGTATCACCTCGACAATTTCGTTATTTAGACTACATTAGCCATTTCACCACAGATATACAGCATATTTCCGGTATTGAGAATATAGAGTAGTAGACGCACTTAAAAATTTAAGTAATATCATTGCCAGAATCCATCGATTATCAAGCTATAGCAAATGTTCAACAAACCGACGAATTAACCCAACTAATTGAAAATAATAAATCGCTAAAATCCGAAAAAAATCCGTTAACATTTAATTCCCCTATAACTCTATATTGCGAGACTTCAACATCGTCCATACATCCCAACAAATTTTTGCAGATTGGCATTTGAAGCAGTACACAATCTGGCACATCCAGGTATTCAAGCTACTGTCAAAGCCATGATAAATAAATTCATTTGGTTCAATATAAAAAACGGCGTTAAAAAATGGCTTAATGTTGTTTGGCATATCAAAAAGCCAAAGTACATCGTCATAATAAAACTCCATTGAGAAGTTACACTCCGGTAGTAAAAAGATTTGCCAAAGTACATCGTGACATTATTAGTCCACTTCCAGAATCTGAAGGACCATGTTACTGGGTCACATTATTAGATCGATTTACTCGTTGGACAGAAGCAGCACCAGTTCCAGATATCAAAACCGAGATTGTAGCTTTAGCCATTTCCAATACCAGGATTTCACATTTCGGCATTCCAATAGTAACTGATTAAGGCTCACAATTTGTACAGAATTTTCAAAAGTATTGGGTTTTGAACGAGAAAAGACAACAGGATATCATCCACAGTGCAATGGCTTTATAGAAAGATGGCATTATACACTGCAAGCCGTTATCATGTGTGATCAGAATAAACAATGGACACGTTTTCTTCCACAGTATTGTTGGGGCTTCGTACATCATATCGGGAAGATTTAAAAACTTCTTCTGCAGAACTCATTTTCGGCAAATACGGATTCCTAGTGATATGTTGGAAGAAAACAAATGGGACCAACCAGAATTCGTTCGTCAGCTCAGAGAACACTTTTCTTACATTCGACCACCACCACTAGCAAGACAATACGATTTGAATACGTGCCCTCAGAGTTCAGAAAGTAAAGGCTTTCTGGGCAGTCGTTATTTAAATGCTCAGCAACAATAAGTGTCTTAAATATTCTATAATTGTTTCTAGTTTAAACAATTAATATAATTAATATTTGTTTTCAAAATAAGTATTTTAAATGATGTGTTATAACTTTATTGTTTATTATGGGTTAGCAAGTATCAGTTGCTTGAATATCGTTTCACATGCCATTCTTGAGCCCACAAAATTGAAACGATTATATCCCAACCATTATATTCCAGACAGAAATATCTAAAAATATTCCAGTGTTTGTGAGTCAAGGCGAGACTCAAACGACTCCATAAGCCAAAAATTAAGCTAAAAATTGATGAAGGTATAGTTGAAGGTCAATCAGGTAGTAATTCTGCCGTGCAACACTGGATATCAAAGAAATGATTTCTTTTTCGTTTCTTTTCCCGTTATAATACCGGTTTTAATTGCAACTCATACAATTTTTCGGTGAAATAGCTTTAACATAAATACAAATGAAAAACAGAGAGAACAGAATGTGTTTTAATATAAAATAAGTACGGATTTAAATTAGCAATAAAAAATCTATAACGACTCAGTTTGAATAAGAAATCGATTTCAAAAGAAATATAGTGTGGAATTGAGTGTCTGCATTATCTTTTTCGGCTGAGTATAAAACTGTCTAAACTTTCAAGCCATTGAACGATAACTTCAAAATACAAAATTTCGTGTTGAATGTTAATGTCATGACACTTTTTACTATCGTGATATTGATATTTTTCGAGTTGGAATAGCAAACTCTCGATAGTGATAGTTTAGTGTTGTGTTTGGGTCTTTTCGGGCTGATTACCTGGCTAGCTTCAAATAAATGCTAAGTTTATATCTGTATAAGCTACCAAGCAATAGAAGAGCAACTTAAAAATACATAAAAGTCATTTTAAAATTTCGTTCTATATATTATAAATGTCATGACAGAGTATCATAAAACTGTTTACTGTCGCGATTGTCACATATTTTCAGACTGGGTTAGTAAATTCTCACGATAGTGATAGTTTAAAAAATAGTTCGAAATCGTGTTAAATGAGACAAAGGATTATTAAAAGGGAAGATAGGTGCCCCTACACTTAGAACCATGTAAATTGTGTTAAAGAACCCAAGTAAAATACATAGACGCATAAAAGCGATGCCACATACAAATTTCTACAAACGACTTCTAAAAACAGATTTGGCATTTACGAATTAATTAGAGAATATTGTTGACTCAAATTAATAGGACAATATGTAACATATCTCAAATTAGTAGCTAAAATAATAAATTTTCTATTTAGCCGTTTCTAGAGCGCTTTCAGGTCACTCAACAGTTGGCAACATGTTGAGTAAAATCACAGCCAACGTAATAGAAATTTAGAACTCTATGAAATTTTCAAATCACCTTGGCGATGATTTCACTAATCATGATGCCAACAGTTGGCGGACCTGAAAGCGCCCAATGTCAAAAATTTATTTTTCATTAATTTAAGATTTTTATTAGAAGTTCATCATGAAAATGGTATGGTAAACTTATTTAATTTTAAAATGAATAGAAATGGCGGTATTCAGCTCAAAACAAAATATAAATAATTGTTTTTGTAAAAATCGTATGTATTTTTTCTCGTATGTGGCGAGGCAAAATAAATTTACGCACGAATCGTCTGTAATTAGATGTGTATGTGGCAACGCTTTTATGTGTTCCCTCGAACCATGCAAAACAAAGTAAGCTTATTCAATTATTAAGGTCGTGTTTCAATTCGTTTAAATGCCACATAAAAAGTTAAAAATTTATTCGTGGTAAATATTTTTTAACTTTTTAACTTTTTATCTGTTTCAATTCGGTAAAATTTTGACATAACATGGTTGCTTATTTTATGTTGTAATTGTGAACATATGTAGACAATTTAAATATGAAAACATGTAAAATAAATACTTTTTAAATGTATATTAGTCAATTATGGACAGTTTACATATATATCATTGCAATTTTTCACAAAATTTTTCCATGGAAAATTTTTATTTACAAACAAATATTTTTGTCAGCCAAATGTTTTCTATATAAAAATTTTATCAGCTCTTGAACCGGATAAAAAGTTTGACATTTTTATTCACCACAATTTTTAACTTTTTATGCGGTATTTAAACCAATTGAAACACGCTCTAAGACAAAAATACTAAGGAAAAGTCTAAATTTGATTCTAATCAAAAATATTCTGAGTTCATTGTGCTTTTAGGGGGTAGATTCCGACAAAATGACAATTTTTCGTGACATTTGCTTATTGGTACAAATTGAAGTCACCGAAAATTTACAATTCGGACCAAATGACATTTATAGCACTTTACAGCAACTATAGTTTTAAGTTATAGCAAAATTATTTGCTTTTCAATAAAGAATAAATTTATTTTGTTTTAATTGTAAATACGCAAACATATTTTGTATAAAAACTTTGGTCACGATAATAAAAAACAATGACAATATTATTAAAATTGTCAGCTTATTTTTTGTGACATTTCGGAAAAGTCATGGCATACGAATCGCGATTTAGTACTCACAAGTATTTGTCACAAAATTGTAGTAGTATTTTTAGTACAATGACACAAAAAATTGTCATTTGTCATTTGATCAGAATCTATGTCCAGGGTGCAATTAAAATTAAATTTAACTTAAATCCTCATCAGGGCTTTCAAAATCCAGGACCCGAGTTTTCTTTGGCACATTTAATACGTCACTATCGGAATCACGGATAGACCTTTCATCAATGGCGGTGATTTGTGTGGAATTGTCGGTTTCAGAATTGAGCATTGATTTTTTTTTTTTATTAGAAGCAGTTGAAGCGCATTTTTTATGAATTTCTTAATATTTCATGAGTATGCATCTTTACTTGTTCTTTGAAATTTTAGCGCTTGGTCTGTATGTAGGATCTATATGTTCATAAAGAGCGTTTGCTAAGTTCTGCCTATAACTGCAGGCCCTCTCCAATAAATATTGGTGTAAATTGATCTAAAGTTTCTTCGCTATCGGAGTAAATTTCTACTGCGTCATTCCACCTGCGTATACAAACTATACAGGAACTCGCTATTTGACATTTCCTTATCTTCAAACAATTCCTCTATAGAGGAATTATAGGGCATTTCGGTTGTGGGCACAGTATTTCTCTGATTCACTACATCTGACCAGATAATCTTCCAGCATGCGAATTGAGTTGTATTTTTGATTTCGTCCACTGCTAAACCAACATGTGTCACAAATTGAAAACAGTACAATTTTTCCACACCCATGAACAGTAAGTTAGTATAATATGCCTTAAAACTTGAAATTATCAGGTTGAATCATTGATGTTGTGTTGGGCGGTAAAAAATCAATTTTAACATTTGGATGCTGTAAATTTATCCTTCGTGAATTATTTGATAATAAAAGCACTTTAAACTCAAAATTTCAATTTTTTTCAAAATAGCTTTTCACTTCGGTAGAAAAGTACCTGGTAAAACCAAACTTCAAATAAAGTGCAAGTCACCCAAACTCTTTTATTTCCCCGCTCATGGTTTTTGAGATCGGTTAATAAAGAGTGGCTCTAACATCCGATCACCTACGCGTTTCTACAAAACAGAAACGGGATTCTATATTTTGCTGCCTTAAATCTACTGGCACATCTATTGTTTTTGGATAGTTAAGTTCTTTTCGGCATTTTCTTCCAAAACAATCCGGTTTCATCGTCATTAAACACTTGATCAGGCTCGTAAGAATTATTTTGAATAATTTAGACCATTTTGGACGGATATTTTCTGGCCGATTTTTTACCATCGGAAGCAGTTTCACCTTTTCATTATGTAAATTATGCCGCTATCATTATACAGGGGGTAAATTCGGATGTCGAGGTAGTGGCTATATCCTTCGTTTTATTTGGTTAAAAAGTTGGAGCGCTTTGAACTAATAAAATCTACCGGTATTCTTTTTTTACCGTTATCCTTTATCCAAATAATTAAAGCTCTGTCAAAGGCTTATGATCCCGTTTGCAAGTTAAAAATTATATACTCACTTCATATAAATTACAAAATTTTCTCAGTTTTTGCTTCGTTTTCAAACTTATCTTTTTTTATTTTATTTTATAGGTTTTATAGGTAAAGAGAAAAGAAACGAAGAAGTTACCGGATTCAAGTTACCGTAGTATGGATATGCACATGGAGTAAAATACAAAATGGAAATGACAGCGTTTAAAGCACAGTGAACATCGAAATATTAATACTTTTTTCGATATTAGAACTTCTTTTAAATTTTGTTAACCGAGTTCCTTGTAAATCGTATTGCAAACATATTTTGATAACGTACTATTTAAAAATATATATGTTGAAAGTTTTTGTGAACGAATAACGGTGGCCTTCCGCAGTTGAAATCCAGAATTTGTTCTAATAAAGTCCCATTTTTAATTAGTCCTATACTGTTTTTAACAATGACTATCGGTAGCATATCAGGAAAGTTTTTCATTACCCACCTCTCCACTGTGTTTCTCACAAATAATCAGGAAAGCCACCTAATATTACTTACCTTAAGTTCCAACCATCTCTTATGCGCCTAGTACACATGTAAAAAAACTCAAACCCAATTGAGAAAATTTAAAAGACCGCACGCACACAAATTTAATCACCTGCAGCTGGTTACATATCAAATTGAAATATTCTATGAGTTACGAGATAACGAGCGACAAGTTACCGGTTGATCGTTTGATCTACTTTGGCTTGAGCATTATTTGTATAAATCAAAATGATGAAATTTTTATCACAAACAAATGCCGCGGTGAACCAAAAACAGTTTACTCTGCATTTATTTAATTTACCTTCATACCAAAAATATTTACGGTTTGCCGCGTTCTTCTATGATCTCGCTGATACAATATTTGAACGCTGATAACAACACAAATCGCGGGAGCAAATATTTTAAGAATAAAAACTGTTATTAATTATTACAAGACAATCTCTCTTCAAATAATAATAAAGTAATAAAAAATTTATTTATTTTATAATTTTATTAATTTTTATTCAATTTTTTTTGTTTTATTTGTAATTTTCTTTTTTTGTTGTTTCTCACTTTTTTTGGCGTATACATTTTTTTTTATTTATTTTTGTTTTCGTATAACTTATTTTTTGTATGTTTTTTTGCAATATAATTAATTTTGTTTTTTAAATATTTAATTATATATAAATATAATTAATCAAAAAATAATAATAAGAATTAAACGTTTTGTTTTTAACAAATAAAATAATAATAATATAATTATAATAATTAAGAGCAAAAAATTTAAAACAAAATAATGTTTAATAAATTTTTGGAAGATATTTTTTGTTTTAATAAATTTTTAAATTTATATTTTTGTTTATTACAAGAGAAAATGTACGTATACGATTTTATTAATTTTGTTTAAGGATTTGTTTTTTTATTTATTTTATAGTTTTTTTAGTTGGTTGGATTTTTATCTATTTTTAAAATTTATTTTTCTTGTTGTTTAGTTTATTTTTTTTAATATATATATGTATAATTAAATTAATATAATAATTAACTTAATAATTAATAAGTCTCAATATATATAATTTTTTTTTGCAAATTTTTCTTTTTTCTTTATTAATTAATAATAATAATTATATAATAAATATTTTTTTACGTTTAATTTTGAAAATTAAGTATTTTTTATTTATATTTTTAATGTATATTTACATATTACATATATATATTTATAGTATTTAATTATAAGGAAATTTGAATATAATTTATATAGATTTAATAGTTACAAATTAAAAAAAAAAATAATAATTCAAAATAAATGCAATAATATTTATGACCATTTTTATTTTCATTTTTAATTAACCCCTTTTTCAGTCTGTTATAATTAAAAATTAAATATATTTGTTTATTTATTTATTTTATTTCGTATAACTTTTTGAACTATTTGAAATGAATCAAAGAAATAATTGGCACTAATTTTAAAAATTTAATTCTGTAGTTTTTCAATTTTTTTTTTGTATTATTTTACGTATACCAAGTTACAATTGTTTATAGTTATTTATTTATTTAATTGTATTGTAAAAAATAAAAATATAATTTTTTTTTTATTATTTATTTAATTAATTTGAAATCGTATTTTTAATTTAATCGTATCTCCAGTAAGTTTTTTTTTTGAAATCGTATAATTCTTTTTTTATTAATTAATTTTAATTTTTAATAAGCGAATATTTATTGTATACTTGTTTTTCTTTTATTTAATTTATTTACATCATTAATAAATTAATTGTTTATAATATATAAATTTTTAGGTTTTGTTTAATTATAATTTTTGAGAATAATAGCTAGTATAATACTTTCATTAAAAATGTATTGCAAAAACGAAAAACTAAATAATTTGCATGTAAGAAAATCAAAATTAAATTAAAATTAAAAAATAATTAAGTAATTATTTTTTATTTATATATTTAATAATGTTGATATGTTAATAATTATAGAAAAATTAAAAATTTTGACTATCAACTCACTCAAATTTTGAAATTTTTATTTTTTTGTGCTATATGCAACACAACGCAACATCGCGCAACATTTTGATTTTCTTAACTGTTTTTATATTTATTATATTTATATAAAGATATGTGACATCACAAAAACTATATTAAAACACTTGTTTCACTTGAGAACGGAGGACGAGCACGGGGCTTAGGAATGTCAAACGTATTTAGATGACAATTGTTTAGCAAGTTCAGTATATTTTAAAAATTTTGAATGTGGTGACTCCTCAAATGACGAACTATTGTTATTATTATTATTATTGGTATTAGCATTACTATTATTATTATTATTATTACTATTGTTACCACCACTTCCATTACCACCACCACCACCGCCACCACCACTACCAGAAGATGATTGCGATTGATTCATATTCGGCGGTGGAGACCTTTGCGAAATTCCATTATTTTTCGGTGAATGCATCGTTGAATTATTATTCGACGACGATGAGGTACCACTGGTGCTCGACATCGAAGTTGGAGGCGGTATTTGTTTTTGTGATTTCACTTGCACTGGATCCGGTATAACATCGTCCTTTACGAAATGCATTTTCGACAAATGATGACGGTAGGCACCCTTCGAAATAAACGGTGTATCACAGAAAGCACATTTCATTATAGACTCGGGTGTTACGATCGCATCGTTACAGGCCCAGCTGAATGGCACTATTGAACTACTATTGTTCGCACCATTACTTGAGCTCGTCGATGATGAGATCGACGATGATGTCGAGGCGGAACTAGGATTTGCTGTAACCGAATTCGTACGTGACGATTGCTGATTATTTTCGGTTTTATCACATAATTTTTGTAAAGCTGCTAATGGATGACTACTTTGCTTTTTTTGATGGCCAGGACCATGATCTACTGAGCTACCGGGTGCATTACTTCCCGTCAAACTATCAAACATGGACGATAGTGCACCTAAACTACCACCAGCCGACGATTTTTTATTACTTCCATCACCC
This sequence comes from Nephrotoma appendiculata, assembly GCA_947310385.1. Taxonomy (NCBI): domain Eukaryota; kingdom Metazoa; phylum Arthropoda; class Insecta; order Diptera; family Tipulidae; genus Nephrotoma; species Nephrotoma appendiculata. The sequence goes on along the minus strand of OX371224.1, from coordinate 182,370,416 downwards.
CCTGGTGTTGATCGTGGCGTAACCGATCGTTCACTCGCCGGGCTAGGAATTGGCGATGGCATAATTGGTGTACGCCTAGCTGCTGGGCTTCGGGCCGGTGTTGAAGCTCTACTATTTCTACGATGTGACGACTCATTGTCGTTATGCACCTGATGATCATGACGGCTCTCGGGACGCTCCATATCATCCATAATCTCCCGTTTTATATTTAAACTATTTGGCCTTAAAATACCATCATCACAATGTGGACTGTTATCATTATCCTCGAGTGGTTCTTTTTTAATCCTAACCATTGAATCATCAGCATCCATTGGCTCGGGCTTAACATGACTCGATTCTAATTTATCGGGAGTGGTTCTCGGTGTAGTCGACTGGCTTACATGATCATTTTTCCGTTCTGGTGTTAAAGAGTCCATACGACTGCTGCCACGCTCTGAAACCGAACTAGATTCGCTACCACTTCGTTCGCGTCGCCCAAATGGATGAAGCTGATGCTGTTGATAGCTTCGTAAAAAATTCATTGTGGTTGGATCAATTAACGGTTTTGTGTAATCAACACTCTCATCAATTCCTAAGCGCTTTAATATCGACGAACCTAATGGTGTCGAGGCATGATTTGGTCCAGCAAATCCTGGATGACGTGATTTGGTATCAAAACTTTTCTCTATCAACTGTTCAATTGCGTTTAAAACAGAAGGCGATGAGCTTTTTTCACCCATTCCGCCAGCACTTTCTTTCGACATTGGGGATGACAAGTCTGTTGGATTGGCGGGCGAAATGTGGCGTGAAATTGGTGAAGACATATCTTCCCCAATACTTTTCCGACCATCCCGACTATTGGGAGTCATTGGTCCCATCGAATCAGGCGATATAATACTATTTGATGTAAGCGCCGATTTCAACAGATTTTTTTGTGATGGACTCATACCCGTATCGCTTCGGCCAACACATTGTCGAATATGTTCAACAAAGACCAAGGTATCAATTTTCTCGCCACACTTCTCGCAAGTAATACGTGCGCTTGCCGAATCCATACCTTTCATCGGCATGATATCCCCATTTTTGAATTCGTGTTGGGCACGTTCCAATTCCAATAATTTTCTAACCGGTAGCGATTTTTTACGTTTTTCTCGAGTTTGTCGACGTCTTCCGCCAGACTCAGTAATCGATCGCATAATATGTTCCTTATAGTGGGAATTCTTTACCATGTGATTACTCAAATCTTTCAACGAGTTGAACGCTTGGTCACATACTTTACAAGTAAAAACAGCACTTACAGTACTACTCGATCCACTGTTTGCACCACTTTGTCCCGGCCCTCCGGTCGCTCCACCACTTCCACCCGAACCACCACCACCACCACCACCTCCTGTCCCATCAGACGACTTCCACGATATAATTTGCTCCTGGGAAATTATATTCGTGTAATGTTGCGTCTGTTGCATGTGACTAGTCATTTCGGCCAATGTCCTAAAGCTCTGTCCACACCACATACATTTTAAAATTTGACGTGTTTGTTCTGCACCTTTACCCAACCAAACGTCTTGACCTCTAACTAACTTCCTAGGCAATGGCATTGTTTCTTTAATCAGCATATTTAATTCACTGGGCGTAGGCTTCGAGGAATTTTCATGTCGCGAATTCACCAGTGAGGTCGACGAATGTGAATGCGAATGCGACGAATGTGTATTTGACGAGTGATGTGATGATATAGTTGATGGTGGCGGTGCAAGACTAGTTGGTGGTGGGACACTTACATTACAATGTTTGGTTTCTTTCATATGTGTGCTCATCGCGGCCAGAGTGGGGAAACTTTGTTTACACCATACACATTTTAAAACATCTTTTGTCGAATCGGCACCTTTATTTAACCAATGCGATTGCCATGCACTATGACGTCCAGTACTGCCGCTACTTGAACTAATTGAATTTTGCCCGGACGATTTATACATATCATTATCACCGCCTAAACGACTTAATTCTGACATTTTTTCTAATGCTTTGGTTGCATCATTGGTTGCTGGAATTTTATTTTTACCATTCCATTCGTTTATGGATGGATGATGAGTTTTGGGTGAGAGGCCGGCTGCTGCGACTGCAGCTGCGATGTACGGTGTAACTGGTGAACTCCATGGCGAAACAACATTTGTTTTGTAATCCATAGTGCGCGGTACTTTACGTTGTGGATGATGTAGCGATGCGGGCGATTCATCGACATTACGCTTACGAGTGCACGACAAATCGAGTGGACCTGTGTCCGGTTTAGTTAAATTTACAGCATCATTATCACTATTATCGTCATGCATCATTGACGGTTCGTTTTTTAAGCACATCGATGATGAATTCCGTTTCGTACTAAAATCTAATATGGGTGTATCACCGCCGAGTGGGGAGCTTAGAGGTAGTAATGGTGGCGATGAATTTGATGATTTTGTTAGCCCGCCTAATTGTGAGCCGAGTAGCAAACGATTTTGTTGAGCAGCTGCCGCAGCTACGCCTAAGTAAGCTGCCATTGCGGCTGATTGTGGTGGTAATAGGGCAGCAGCAGCAGACGGAGGCAAAGTGGCCGGTAGCGTAATAGCAACAGGACTAATTGCATTCGATTGTGCGTTACGTCCACTCGACGAGTACACTGAATCTTCAGAAGGTGAACGACCTGATGATGAATCACGTGATAAACATCTTGGACTCGTCATTTCACTGTAACGAAACAAAAAAAAACGTTTGGTCAGTAAAGGGTTAATTTTTTATGACCAATTGATTGATAGTAAAACAACATTTGACGACCGTAATTAAATTACAACATTATGAATGAAATACATAACATAAAAAAATTATAGTCTCCGCCCTATTTAATACTTATTTCCGTTTCACTTGATTAAAACGTAAGATGAAACGAGATAAACCTATAAGCCTTATGTACAAGTTTGGCTGTTGCGCTTTTCGTATTTGGTTAAATGTCACGCCTACTTAAAACTAATATTTTCTTCTCTTTCTCACGAAGCACACACACACACCTTTGCACATGTGCACATATACACGAAACTATCCAACCAGAAAAAACAAAACAAATCAATCATAATCGTATCTGTGCGTTGTTGTTGTTTCGCTCCCTTTAAATTTTTGTGTGTAAATTTCGTGTACGATGATGATTGATGAATGAGTAATATTTCAAAGGAATTTAATTTTACACTCAAACGAATGAGTGATATTATTACCTTGACGCATGATGCAGCGCTGCCGCTTGGCGATAAATTTCTAACATAACACTTTCATGTAACATCATTTTTAACAAAAAAAAAAAAATTATATTTATTTTCGAACAAAATTTTCACTCAACTAATATTTTTTCTTCAATATATTATTCACAAATTAACTTATTAATTTTAAATTATTATTCACTTTGATCACATTTTCCTAAAATAGATTTATCTCAAATCTAAATCAGTTCCAATTATTAACAAAATTTTCTAAACACATTTTTCCTATAAATTATTTCACGATACTATCACTTAGATGTCTGATATGCGACTGATTTGACTGTCGCCGTATTTTATTTTTGTGTGTGACGAAGAGAAGGAACCAACGAAATGAGAAGAAAAACAAATCAAAAACCTTTCATCAACTTATTTTTTATATTTTAAATATTTTTTTGATACACACAACCACTATATCTGAAGTATACAGACACAATGAATTTTAGTATTTTTATTTTTTTTCTGTTTTTTTCGTAGTCTGTTTCTACATACACACATACCGTAGCAAAGCACAAAAAAAGCAAAAGAGACCAAAAATTCATTTCTACGCAACTCAATTTTGATCTCATTTCTTTTAATGACATTTTCTCAATTCATTTTTGTTAAGTAGTTGTAAATAGTGGTGGGGATGAAATTTTAAAGAGAGATATATGGAATTTTTGGTGACGATGATTATGGTGTTGATGATGATGATGATTACAACTTTTGTTTGCGGATACATATTAGTATGTAGCTATATGGGAGAGAGAATGGGATATCACATGTTGTAATAATAAAATTAAGGGGAAATATTTATTTTTGGAAAATTTATAAATTTCTTTCTGTATAATTTTTGAAAGCTTGACGTAACCTCAAAATGAAAAAGAAAAAAGAAAATGGATAAATTGACAATGACAAATGAAATTTCATCATATTTTTGTTGTATGTGGAAAATTTCTGTTAAATTCAATTAATTAGCGTGTATATGTTAGTTCGTTCGTTTAGCAGACAATCAGATTTTGATTTTTTTTTTCGAGTGAAATTTGATATACTACTCTGTCTATTGTGGGTTGACATGGAGCGTAATCTGACTCAAAACATATGAGTAATCGATAGATATTTGAATATGTTTGAAGGGATAATTAATATTCTTTGTTCCGTGGGGTGGGTTGAAGAGGGGTGTTAGGTATTTTCAAATATATAAATTATTGATAAGTAGAGACAGAAGCTTCCAAAGAGGAATTGCAACGTACAATTTCAGTTGAAGAGCATTTAACACATGATTACCACTTTGAACAATTCTTGCAGGTGAACCTTACTAACAAAAAAGCTAAGTGAATACAAGTCTGGGCACAACGTTCCAATCGAAAGGACGTGGAATGGCACACACCAAAAAATGTTTGTATGAAGTGATTTTCACAAATTCTGAGATATATTGGAAAACAGTATTCAGCTTTGGAGCTGCACAAATAAAAGAAAGAAATGGCTACCTGAGGAATAACTTAATATACGAGAAAAAATGTGAACGAACTACGTCGTTTTTTTCTACATTTTTGGTCTCAGGTGGTGTCAGGTAAGACTTTTTGTCTTCATTTTGAGTTTAGTCGCAATCATTACACTTTTCGTATCCTGAACGTAGTCTAAATTGTCAATATTGTAACTATTTGACAGGTCTCCAATAGTCTTCGGGGAGTTTCTACAACACAATTTTAAGGCGGCTTTGTAGTCTTATAACAAGGAGCAGTCTTTTGTAAGGCAACACAAATTTCGATACGGCTGAATAGAAAGGTATCAATCATAGGGTAAACAGCCCTCAAAAACTAATAACTTTACATTCAATTGTCATGTAAAAGGGGTTTAAATTTATTTATCTAAATTTGCTAGAATATATACGAATAGTACAAATGTAAATCACAATGATCAAATATGATAAATTGCTATTAAATTTTAAACTGATTTGTGTCTTACCAAAACAATGGCCTAATTTTTTTTCATTGATAATGCTGTGTGAATTTTTTGTTTGTTAATTAACTTAATTTTCTTAAAAGCGTTAAGCTTAACATAGATTCACCAAAGACGTAATATTTAATGATAAATTGGATTATGTTAAAATGGACCATTCGTTTTGGACCATGCGAATTTATATATGAAATGTTTTTAAATTTTCATTTTTGTAGATCACCGATAAATTTAAAATAAATTGTATACGTCTAAACATAATATAAACCGATCATTAATTATTATAAAATTATAAAGCCAAACATCTAAGGTTACAAATTCGAATATTTTAGTCAGTGTTAATGCTTTGAAAGCGGAAATTGATAATTTCGAACTTCAGAATAATAATTTCAAAATTGGCCAAGAAATCGAAACATTTGCCAAATTTGGAAGCGCACTATGAATTCACCACTGTCACATATTTTTATAATCCCGGAAGCTATAAATAAGCGGATTTGGTCGAGGCGGCATTTATGTTACTAAAATCAAGTGTAGCTCAGTTTTAAGAGTATTTGTTTCATCGAAAGTTGCAGGCATTCTACCAGGCTTGGTGTGGTGGAGGCGGGCTAGTTGTCTTTTCCATTATTTACGGGCAGTTCAATGCGGTGATCCAAATTTGTATCAACCTAAGCAATGGTTGCTTAGGTGAAGTTATTTTCATATTATCACTCTGCGACGCCAGTATCTATTTTATCTATACATTAAATTTAATTAACTAAATTAATCAACTAATACATCTGGTATAAAAATTAATTCAATTTTATATAATTCAAATTTGTATAATATATAATTTTGAATAATTTTAGAACTGTTTTAAATTCGTCTCTAGGCAAATTAAAATCGAACATGGCAGAAATATTATTAAATACACAACTTTAATTAAAACTCGGGCCCGACATACCAAAGTTAGTCCGACATACCTTTAGTTAGCAATGTCAGACATAATGGCAGCCTTTCTTATGAATGATGAGTTTGAATGACTATTTCCACATGTTAGAGAAAATTACAGAACAGAATGATTTTTTTAAAAAGTAGTAAATGGCCAGCACATCTTTTTACAACAATTGCCGACAAACGGTCTGGACCGAACGAAGAGTCGTCAATTAGATTGTTCAATGGTACGCGGATTTTACGAGTCAATATATGTAAGGATTAGGTTAGTTTCTGTGGCAGTGCAATTAATAGCCTACAATGGAAAAACCAGTTCGAAATGTAGTTGAGTTGGAGAAAACGTATAGGAGGTAAGGAAGTTGTTGAAGTCGCGTAGTACGAGAAGTTTATCTTGGGTGTAAATATTATTTGATAAAACATCAAAGAGTAGCTGGTGAGTCTAAATTCCTGATGCTGTTTATTCTAGGAATGAAAAAGAACAGTCGAGTTATTATAGGGGTACAAATAAGTTTTGAGTTTTTTTTATAACTTGGAAGCTTTATTCAGAGAAATTAGTACAATGTATTTTATTCAAAGTATTATCCATCGTTTGCGACGTTATATGACTTTTTCCCATATTTCAGGCAGTATAACGATTCGCGTCGAAAAAATTTCTCGCGTTTTGTGGCGATCAAAATCGATCCAATTTATGACTTCTTCATAAGCAGTGGTTTTCTTGGCCAGGCCATAACCGGAACAAGTGGTAGTCGGAAGAAGCAAAGTCTGGTGAATTACCCATAGGCTTACCGACCGGGCTCTTTTGACCGGGCAATTTTGTCTTTGGAGCAGCTGTTCTCATGTGAAAAAACGTAGTTTGACGTCTCTTGACTTGAGTTCGAGTATGTTTGAGGAACATAATTTTCTTGTTTTTGCACCATACCTATGGTCTTGATACATTCCTAGCGGTTCAGTGAGCTCTTCTTCAGTTTGGCACGAATCGTGATCCAATAACACTCCCAACTCAGCGTCTTCAAACTTTACGGGTCTTCCTTCGTGTTCTTTGTCACTGCCGTTAAAATCCCCACAGCAGCACCCGTACTCACATGTTTTTATTAATGGAGCGTGTTCTCATATACTTCACACGGTTGACATGGTTAGAGCACAAAAAAATATGTTGTTTACACTTCAGCAAAATGACACAAACTGATTTTTAGAGGGAAATGATGACCCTTGAACATGAATATAGTTACAAGATGTCCTAATGAGATTTAATACTAGTTACGCCATCTCTTGTAAATCCTTCAAAACTTATTTGTAAATAAAGCGTACTGCAATGAGAGCTACTCGTGTGTTTGGATCCGATACGGCAGTATTCACATTACCATCCTTACGAAAAACACTAAAACCAGCTGAGAAGAATGGAAACCGCAATTTAAATAGGTTTCCGTTAAAATAAAAACATGAAAGGGAAGTGTTTGGGATTTTTAAAAACACATCATGAGATTTAGTGTGAAGTCGCCAAATATTTTAATAATAAAGGAACAAGATGTTTGGTTTTCTGGAATAGTGTTAAGGTTCTTGTTTGGCGCTTATCCACAACCTCTGCTTCAAAGGTAGAGTGATGCTCGGCTGATGTTTTTGTCATGACACTGTGACAAAACGAGTAGAAAATTTATATGTGACTCTCAATTAAACAAAACGGAGAACATAAAATGATTTTGCATACGTTTTGATGTTAATAGTTGGGAGTGTAAAAATACAATTTTATCATCACACTCTATCGTCTTGACAAAATTTTGCGACTGAAGACCGAGCTTTAGGCTACGAGTTCGGAGACATGAGTAATTCAAAGATGACTATTGTGGTACCGATGCCATACCTTACTGACATACGTGAGCGGAGGTCAAACCAAGTTAATATAGAGCGCCTTCGTAGCCGATTAATCAAGAAATTTCTTAGATCAACACTAAAAGAGCAGCACTCCCATTTCTTTCACGGTTCGCTTTTCCCTTCCTACTTTCTATAGGCGTATTCCACTAAATTTGAGGACGTACGGCTAAAGGTACGATTTTCATAGGATCATTTTGCACATTCCATATCTCCTGCCAGCCTATAGTACTGGCATGGAAGATGGGTCGGCCCATAAATTCTGCACTTCGACAGGAGGTCATAGTTGTGTTCATTTTCATCACAAATCGTAATCTGATGATGAAAATGCCTTTTGCCGCCTATCAGGATTCGCACGTGGTATTCGCTGTAGTGGAAACACAATGGCTTTAAGCTTAAGTATATGTATGTGAAGATAGCCCAAATTCCATCCCCGAAAAATGCGATGGCAACACTAATTATTGCTGTCATGACATTTTTTTTTTACTCTCAGCCCAAATAATCACGATATTTTTACTGTCAGCCCCGAAAATTTACTGTCATGACATATAAAACTATCATGACACAAATATTTTTCTGGGCCGAGAGTAAAAATATTGCACTTTGGTGAAGGAGGAATATTTAAAGTAATTTTTGATTTTCGCTGTCGGTATTTGGCGTAATTTTACTTTACGTATACATCAAGAAAATCAGGTAAGGAGTATACATTTTTAAATGCAGGATTGTTTCCTATCAGTTTTTAGAAGAGGCACATTTTTCACATTTTTATTTTTCCAATAATTTTTTTTATTTTTATTAATTGCTTCGTCAACCGTGCAGACACAGATCAAAGAGTTTTTATCGCTCTTATCGCTTCTTCTGATAGTGCCACAAATGTTAAAAAAATCAAATATCAGTATTATAAAAAATATTTTTTAATGTAATTTTAATTCGTTGTATACCTTAGCTGATGGGGTAACCCAAACCCCCGCTTTTTCACAATTTATACAATTCTTCAAATGTCAAATTAAATAAAAAAAAAAAATTGAAAACATTTCCAGTATCCTGGAATAATTGCCAAGTTTAGATTTATTGCTATAATTAATAATTAAATGTCGCAATAGTATACATAAAAATGTATAGTATTGCCATAAGCAACTTTTTCGATTTTCGGGGATAGAAATTTGGGCTATCTTCACAGAGGTCTTGAGTATAATGATGCCGTGGTGTTAAGACCGAATGATGTGAATTCAACTAAGTTTGATGCGGTGGTTCAACCTCTTAAAAACCCGTGCTGAATATCAGAGACGAAAGGTCTGCAGTAAAAGCATAGTGTATTAAACACGTCACTCTCAAACAGCTTCGGAATTCAGGATAACTTCAGCTGCCAATAAACGGTCTGAACCGAACGTAAAATTGTCATTTTAATTATTAGAATCGAAGTCAATGGATACCTGGGATGTCCGGGTGCAACATTAAAATATTTAAAAAAAATATATATAATTATTGGGTCGTTAGAACGACAATCCTCACTTTTCAACATTGACGGGACCCATCTGATTTTTTCTTAAGACTAACAAACTACCTAAACCGTTTCGGGTTCGTAAAGCGATCGGATTACATCAGGCTTATAATCATGGTAAAGATCGTTGGCGAACCTGCCGAATTCATTGTAGGCCAACGAGTACTGACTACTACTTGTATATCGTTGAGTTAGTGCGAAAATTTAGATTTAATGCGAAGTCCCTTTACGTTTTAGCAATAAAGGGACAAGATGCTTACTTTTTTTGGCACAGCGTTGAGGTTGCTGATAAACCTATATCCACTTGTACAAAGGTACAGTTAGGCCATGAGTTCGCAGATATGAGTAATTCGAACATGAATTCAAAAACCGCGGTTTTGAAAGTTGCTACACTGTTAATAAACCGTGACGGAATTCTACATTTAATAAAATTCAAGTCGTCATGAATATTGTATAAATTTAAGGTTGATTTTATATGGCCAATAATATCCTAGTATGTTGCTTTGAGTTGCTTTAAGGAAAAAGGCTGGTGTAAGTTCGAGTTAACGTCGTGTATACCATTGCAATAATTTTCCACAGCATCAGTGACATTGTGCTACTGTTTTATAGGGATGCTGTAGAAGATCAATAAGCAGGTTCATGAAGTTGTTGTATCGTTGGATCACAAAAATCCGTTTTGATATCGTTTAACTTGCTATCACAGGTGGAATGAAGCGCGCCAAACTCGAATCCTATTAAATTTTGAGACTGATTTACAAATATTGTCTAATTTGCTCAACTCATTGTCATAAACACACACACGTGTACCTAAAAATAAGCCGAGACATCTTAGTTCATATTGTTAAAAAAATCGATTTCGAAAAATCGAAAAAAGTACGAATTTACCCTATAATATATTACAACGTCTTAAGGTTGACCACCCCTTTTATATTGAAAATAGTACAAATAACAATCGTAAAATACACAATGATCATCGTAAATCAACCGATCAAAATAAAATTATGTATTTAGATTTAGACTCATCTTGAAACTTTAGAACTTGAAGATGCATCATCATGGTGGTGTCGGCACGACTAGCTATAGGACAAAATATAAAAAAGGGAAATATTTTAGGGTGAAATTGAGTGTAATACAGAACGCAACAAATAAAAATGAATTCGGATCAATTTTTATTATTTTTTTGGTAATAAATTATTTTAATTACTTTTATGCTTTTTGTTTAAATGGATTTTGCCAGGGAAAATAGACATTATCTGAATGTAACAGAATTCTGTTGTAGTATTCATTTTGATGAGATTATAATTTACAATAAATTATGACTGGGTATATGTGTAATGTATTTATGCTGCTGGATGGAATGTTTTTGATTAGAATTTTTAAGTCATAAATTATTATTATTGTGCGCCCCTGCTTGCACGCCATAGCGCGACGGCACGGGAATGAGTCACTTACACAGTAAAATATATAAATTCTATTTATGCCAAGGGGGTGACGATCTGATCTGTTTTTATTGTTTATATAGCACTTTAATATATATATAGTTAAGGTAATGTACAGTAGTTTTTTATTCTACACATCGCACACACGAAACGGAACCAACCCGCACCAAAAAAAAAAAAAAATTTAAATTCGGTCCTCGTCTAATGTCACCACCGCAACAAAAACAAAAATCTAATCAAATTAGAAAAATCTTACCAAAAAATCATCAAATGAAAACGTGAATATTATTTTGGTATGTCAAACACAAAAAAGAGCGAAATTCTACACACATTTTCACGATTTTCATTCACATTTTTTTTATTACACATTGGTAAAAAATATAATTTTTTTTGTTGCTCTGCGGAAGAGGATGAGTATTTCATTTTACCAAGTTGAGTACGAAAAAAACATTTAAACGAAAATAAAAGCTAACAAATAAAAAACTGTTCAAAGTGAATTTTAGAGAAAAGAGCTTTTACCCGCCGCATAGAAGAAACTTTAACATTGAAACGCAACAATACAATATATACCACGAATAACAACAACAACAAAACAAGAAGGGTAGAAAGATTAAATTGGGATGAATTATTTGTATTTAAGTATCATCGTTCGCACAATACTGACGATGATGATGCTTACGATGACGATGCTGATGCTGATGATCACCGTCATTGTGTCATTTGAATAAAAGTTGTACGTGAATTGGTTTTTTGTTTGGTTTTGGTACCCCAATAAAAACATTCATATAGATATATACATATGCGAATAACATTGCACGAGGGTGTTATTATTTTACACGTATAACGTGATACTATTACAAAACAAAATTCGTTCAATCAAAGCTTCTGCTTGATTAGTGAGAGCTTTAATAAAAAGCTGAAAAAATAACATTTTTTTTTCATGCTGTAATAATCATGATAATCATTATGCGAGAGATACCGACAACATTTCAAAAAATTTTACGATCAACATGTGACTCGGAAAAATTAAATCGAGAACTATCATAAAATATCACAAAATATTATGTATAATACTGCTGTGTGATAATAATTTCAACCTGGGTATTTATAGCTGTACATGTATGTGCATATATATATATATATATATATATATGAATATATGTAGCTGGTAATTGCTAGGGTCGCGCTGAATTTTATTATTTTCCCATAAATTCTAATCACAATCAATATATTCGTAAATAACGCATTCCAGTTAGCTTGTACGTACGTATATGGTGTACATATAGTTTTTATACCCCTAATGTTAAATATAAACCCATCTACCTCCACATATCGAAATTGTGTGGACCCGACCCCATTCCACACACACAGCTCAATGACATATAGTGTACAGCTAAACACAATTTAATCTCGTACAGCAACGAAATCGACAAAAAATCAAAATTTCCGCGTATATATTTTAGTCGCAACCTCATCCCTACATACGCGGACTATACGCGCTCTAATTTTGATAACCCATACCCCCGGTGCGCACAAAACTATTTATTTATATATTTATAAAACTAATATATTTTATTATTCTAAAAATATAAATAAAATAAAAATAAATTAAATTAAAATAATTTAACAGAAAACAATTGAAGCAAAAAAATTTTTTTTTACTGTGTTTTGTTGCACATTTTTTGCGTATACTTTTATTAAAATTTATAAAAATTTCATGCAAAATGCAGGCAACTAACCAAAACTAAAAAAGCGATTTCCACCACGACTATTTTTTTATGTATTATGCGCGCGATATATGTATATTTGTAAACTATCATAATTTTTAAATTTATGTTGTCTCATACACGTTATGGAGTTTGATATTTGCACACTGATGGATCCAAGTTGACTGGTGTATTTTATGAGGGTATTTGTGATTCCAGCACAATAAACTACTTAGCATAAAATCTGTTGGCAATCTGTCTCGAGGCGACACTAATCGGCGTGGAGAAAACCAACGTGCTCAATTTACTCGCCGACAGAATTTTTCCACTGAGTATATTTGAGGCAGCGCTAATACAGCGTCGGATTGGGGTGGGATTTCCTCAAATAAACTAAAACCAAAGAGTATGTATTTTTAGAAAAAGTAACAAAACAAAGGAAGTTTTTTCATTAAAAATGTGTGGGCTAGTCAATTTAACTGGGTTATACAACACACTTGCACATCTTTATTAAGCGTAATTTTTATTGCTTTCTATCAATAGCCACGAGTATGACCCATTTAAATTTCATAACCCACGCATTTTTTGATGAAAATTTTTCCTCTGTTTCGTTACTCCTTATAAGAACATTACATACTCTTAGCTTTTAGCAATACAAAACTTGAAAATTTATCCATAATGATTAAAATATGATTAGGAATAGGTGTAAAGTAAGGACGGAATAAACAAAACCGCTAAAGAGTTAGGAGAGCCTTGTGCCCCAAAACAGAATGCATTGAAATTAATAAAACTTAAAAAAAATCTCTTTAGATACCCAGTATTCCAAAATTATGGTGATTCATGTCTAAGTGGAATATTTATATCAGTTTCCGAAACAAGTGTTTCACAAAGTTCGCCTACATAACAAGGCATCTTGTATACATTATTTTACTTTCCTTGGAAATGCTCGTTTATTAAATTAAAATTTTGCAAACTTAAGCTCCATCTTGCCAATCTACCATAGAGGTCACGCTAGCTCTAGGCCATCATTTGAAGTTTGCGTGATCCGTAATTATTGTGAATTTGAAACCCTCCACATAGGGTCGAAATATGTTTAGTTGCTAAACGCTTCACCTTTGTCACACTTTAATTCCTTTGAGAGGGGTTAGCGTTTTTGAAAAATAGGAAATCAGACGGACTTTGCCCGAATTCCACTTGCTTCACATTAGTTGAGACAGGGCTTATTGAAGTCTGGATTGGTCAGCACTCGAGCAGATGTTAACAAGGATTTCAGATTTTCGAAAAATTCTTGTGCAATAAAATTCCATGTTAGCTTAGATCCTTTCTTTAACAAGTCGGTGAGAGAGGCGGTTAAAGTAGCATAGCTATAGCACAGCAGGAATGACGCTGCGGTACCAACCGGTTATTTCTATAAAACACTTAATTTGCTTAACAGGTCTCACTGTGGCACTATTCTGGCTTTCCATGGGAATAGGGAATTCGGAAAAATATTTTCATAGCATTTTTGTCTAAATTGTATTTGTCTGGCCTACTGAAGGAATAAGTTTAATGCAAAAAATTTCAAAACAAAGTTAATTGGGAAACTTTTGTTTCACAATATTTTTATAGGGAAAAATAATTTCCAAAATATCTTTGTTTCGAAAATATTTACACCAAACTTAGTAGGCCCTCAGTAGGCCAGAAAAATATAATTTAGACAAAAATGCTATGAAAATATTTTTCCTAATTCCCAATTCCCAGAGAAAGCCAGAATAGTGTCACTGGGGCCGTATGAGGCCAATTTTGATTTCAGCAATATTTGCTTGTGAATTTCAAGTAACGGCAAATATTGCTGAAATCAAAATTGGTCTCTAATATTTTATTTTTCAAAGCTAAGCGGACTTTGGCAAAACAAAGCAGCTTATATTATTGGAATTTTTCGCCGGCTACTTATCTCATTTTTTTAAATAACTTTTTTTTTCTTTTAAATTAGGAAACATAATTTTTTCCTCCTACTAAGGGAAAAATTCCGACTGGGTAAATTGATTCGAAAATATTCCTTAGTCTAGTAGGGAGACAAAATATTAGTAAACTAGAAAACAAATTTGAAAATGATTAAAGTAGCCTGCGAAAAATTCGAATAATATAGAGAATTTCAAAGCAAATTGTATTTCGATTGGGGAATTTTAAATTTAAGTGTATGCGGTGTCGAGTCAACAAGCCATCGATTAACGGAAGCGGATAAGCATCTGTTTTTGTTAACTCCTTTAACTAACTCGCATATAAACAGAGGCGGATTTTGCTATTTGATATTTTTATTCGAGCCATAAGGGAACACCAAGGTCTGTTACTTGCCTCTTTGACCCCTAATACCAACATTCGGTCAATTTTTCCCTAAATCTGCTTTTGTACCGCAGGGAACACAGCGGAGCGCGGCTGTTTGACGGGTGTCGCGTCCCTTACATCTATTTAATGGCTAATTAAATTTATTTCGTTCAAGTTTGTTAAAATTGGGGAAAAAGCATCATTTTGTGATCTTTGAGTTTTTGTTCTTCAGGCGTAAGTTCACAAAGACTTAAGTTAAGGTTAGAGAAAGAGGTTTGGCTTTGTTCATTTAATTCTCAATATTCAACATTTTCCAAAAGTCCACAAACAAATATAAATTTTAAGTTAGACTTGGAACCATGAACAGCTCATTTTTCTTCTCACTTTTCTAGAGACACAAACTTCGTTTTGAATATAACTTCCGAAATTTACGCCTGGCTTAGTACTGTATGAAGTCAAATGGACATAATGAATTTCGTTAACAAATTGGCGTGGCTGTTGAATTAATTTGGACACATGCCCAATACGATTCCAAGAATCTTCGATAGAGAATTATTTGTTTACAAGTTAGTCAGTGTAATCGAATAGCTGCCCTGTGAGAAAGGTTTAAAGACACACACGCATGTTTCTCATATTAACCATTACCAGATCTTAACTCTCTAAAGGTTTCTTCAATGGAGCGGGTAGCGACAACATTTTGTCTTAAAAATCCCTAAAAGATTCCCGAGTCTTTTGTTTTTGTGCATGTACTACACGTCAAATATTAAAATCACTTCTTGAAATCGATGTATTATGGCATATTTAAATTGTAACCACATTACACGTCCAACACGCTCAAATGTGCAATACCACTCTAATGCGTGACCTTGAATCGCGAAATTGAACTCATGTATGAGTTGGCCTTCCAAAATTCTTCCATAGCATGATGCTCATTGTTCTATTCTGTACAATCACTGTTCGTTATTGCACATTGGTCTATTCTATAAAGCTATTCCGTTGACTGATCTCCTCTTCCCGTGATTTTAAGTGGCTTTGACTTTCGCGTCAGCGAGTCGCTTGTTTTTTTTCCTCATTATATATTTTTTAATAGTTTTTATTTCAATAATCAAAATGGAAAAAAACAAATATTTTGTACTGGCCTTTCAGCAGCTCTATTCGAAGTCGTTCCTGTAAATCGGAATCTTAAATCGGAAATTGTATGTTTTTGTTGCTGGAGTGAAGCACTGCCCCCCCCCCCCCCCCCCCCCCCAGTGAAACGTTAAAGTAACCATGGATTGTAGGATATATTTTGAAGCAGCTTCCTGAAACACACTACACCAATATCTCTGTTTACTTAAAAATGTTGTTGCTGCGTGAATTTGAAGAAAGGTAAATTGCGCTTGGCCTCGTAGCTTTTGGCATAAATTCGATTTATTGCTGCTTGCCTGGTTATCATACAATGGCTATATGCATGCCGATCGTGCATGATTCTGGTGCAATTCAGAGCAACACAAACTTTTGAAGATGATAGTGAATGGAGCACATGAGTTACATCCATTTTATAAATGACCTTACAAATCCCACATAAAACTTTTGGAGGAAACTATGAACTGCACCTTTGTTATAAATGAGGTTTGATGCTCAAAATGGGGTGTGCGGTTTTGAACAATTGTATACTGTATAAAAATAAATAAATAAATAAAAAAAATAAAAATAAATAAATAAATAAGGTAAGGTGATTGATACCTACTAATGAAAGAAACTCCGGCTTGAGACAAATGACTCCGTAAGATGGATTGTTTAACTAACTTAAAGACGGTTTAGCTAAGTTTTGAAAAACCGACTGAACTGGTATCGGATTATGTTTTTGGAAGAGCATCTGTCGATGTGATCGGTATTTGTGAGACCGATAAGTTAAAATGCCTATACATTCTTTATAACATTGAATTCGGTTTCATTAATTTTCACCGAAGAAATTGAAGAGATTATTAATGGCTGTGGACCTTCCAAGTAAATTTAATGGTATTGATGAACCGAGATTTTGCTTAATATTTTCATTTAAAGAAAATGATACATCTGTAGTCGGATGAATAGGGATAACGGTAGTTTTATATCTACCTAAGCTGAATGTGCGATTCTTTCATCACTCGCACTACCCTACCTAAGTCTTCTAATGAGTACAGATCGATTTTCTCCATTTAGTGAAATACACAGTAGGATGTCGGTAATAGTGTGAACGCTTTGCAATTTGTTTTCCTATTTCGAACTTTAATCGCAACATATGTATATATAAACGGATCCGCTCGAAACGCGATATTTCAAAACGCGATATTTCGAAATGAGATATGACAAAACGGGATGTGGTACAAAACGCGATAAACGCGTTATGGTATAGAATGTGCATTGCGAAGCGACGGGAGTGCAGCGACCCAATTGATAACGATCCTTTATACTCTCGCTCCTATCGATTTTTAAATTTCTAAAAACTGAAATTAAATTTCCCCTTCACCCGCCTGATATAACCCGATAATAACTTCCACTTTTGTACCATATCGCGTATTGTACCGTATTGCGTTTTGAATTATCGCGTTTTGAAATATCGCGTTTTGACAATTCGCGTTTTAAAATATCGCGTTTCAAATGGGACACATATATTAATGTGCTTATTGCCTTTAAAAAACGTGGGTTCATGTGAGGAAAGAATGAAGCTCTTCATTTTGAAATGGCTCCCTTAACAAAGAAATCAGAGAATTTTTCTGATTGCTGACAGAAAATAAAATTTTCGACGTTGTTTTCATTCTCTACATTGTCGACGACATTTTTTTAATTGTCTACAAATATTTACGGTGTAAACAATATCGCACTACACTTCCCATTGGATTTTAAAAATTAGAAATTGCTTACAAAAGATATAGTTTTTTAAAAGACGGTAACATCCAAATTCGCATCCTTCTATTAAATTGGGCAAACAAAATCTGCATTATTGATATTTCAACAGACATTTGAGCAAAAAAATATTCAAATATGTCGGATGGATGTCAAGTTATAAAATTTGAGAAAATAAATTAAATTAAATATATTTAAAAAAAACAAATAATAATTTAAAATTGAAGTTAATAAAGTTTCATTGAGAAATGGTTTCCTACTTCGCATGACCTCCAGCAGACTGTTAGTGATTATACATTTAAATAACATAATTCTACAGTAGTCCATTTTTGGAATCTTTGTTTCACATCAATCCTCCATTCCATCGAAGCACGTCGCGGCTGGAATTGAAAAATTTCATATATAACCGTAAAAATATCTGTACCACCTGAATTCGGATAGACACCGCGGCGTCTTTGGCATCAACAACACTGTTTCGAATTTCACTAAGACCGTATGTTACGTGGAACGAATAAATATATCCCATAATCATTTTCTAACCAAACCAAATTTTAAAATCTTTCTAAACGAAGCTGCCAAAGCTGCCAGACAAAATAAAACTGCTCAAATGAAATATAAGCGTAACGATATTTCTTTTGAAGAATATAAAATTACACCTGTAAAAGTATCTGTACTAAGGAAGCGAAGAAAAGATCTGACATCAAGATAGCCGCCAAGGCTTCCGAGTTGAAAATCTCCAATCGCAACTTTTACCAGATGGTCATATCGTGACGAAGTTATCCAGTCACTTTGCTGCCACATTAATTAAAAATTTTCGCATTGCCTATATAAGTAAGGTAAATAACCGAACGCCTGCGATTTTAGAACTAGTCCTGAAATGAGGTTGTGATAAAACAGACCTCTCAGACGTCGCCAAACTTTACGTATAAAAACGTATATTAGCCAATATTTACAATATGGCTCCTTCTTAACGTTTGTCGCAAATACATGGAATCTCGCCCGAAGAACAGAGAGCGGCATGAGACTTGTGGAAATTGTCTCTTCGCTTAATTCCTAACGGAGCACAATATTTGAGTGGGAAAAAAGAAATAAGGTAAAGTCACAATAAAAACTCTTTTGTGGTTAAAAATCATGTACTTGTTGGTTGTGACTAAAATCGTCTGCTTGGTGTTCAAATTAGCAACAATTTAAGTAGGGTGGAAGTGGGGGCTTCCTCAAGAAAGGCATAAGGTTCTTTAAATCGCGCCAGGTTTTCCAGATATGTAAAACCTTTTTTAGACTATAAATAGAGTACTGCTGTCAAATTTAGAGTGAAGCAAATAGTATTGCCTCCCACAGTTACTGGATATTATTCACCGGAATGCCATCCGAATAATACGCTACCACAGACTTACAAAAGATCTAAATAGCCAACAACACCGCAAAGATGATGCAGATTAATGTTCTTCAGATTAATGCATGGTAAAAGTTCTGCTGAACTATAGAAAGAAAATAACATCAATCATGACGCCCACAAGGGTAACAAGAGGAACGGTCAATATACATAGGTTTGCGGTGAAGCTGCCGAAACCTCGCCCTGAGGAGACCAAGCGCAAATTTATTTATCGAACATCCGAGAAGTGGAATTCGCTAAACGACTTTATCTGAACGATCGCGTTGAGTGTAGGAGTCTTGACAGTTACAAGGAGGCCAGATAAAAGTCTGTCCTCCACTCAAATGAAACTAAACGTAAAAAAAGTAGAAAGGATTATGTCACTCAGACAGTGAAGAACAATTTTTTTGTTATGAATAAATAAAAACTACTCTATCATAGTCAATAGTTTCTATAGTAGTTTTAATGTTTACCTTATACGGAATGTCACTAATGGTCCTTAATACCCTTAAATAGGCAAGGAAGGGTTTCTGGGATGGTTTTAATGTATAGTTCGATCGATCAGGTTGATCAGATAAGTAACAGGTAAAATTGCAATGCATGTTGAGATTTATTGTAAAATAATCAAAAAGCCCCTTATTAGAAAATGGGTTCTGGAATGGTCTTCATGTTGACCTCAAGCTGAAGCTGCAATTGATCGATCATTGTAGTCCGCCTACTTAGTATTCGATAATAATAGGATATATTTGAAAATCCTTCGATCTGCTTGATTTTATCTGAACAGCCATAACGATTTACCACTTCGCACTTTTGACATTAAGTTCATATACGGTAATGCTAGGAGCGTACTCCTATTATATATAAAGCGTGTCCATCCAAAAACTTTACGATTTAGGCGAATACTAATATTGACAGTTCATACTTGACTGTCGTAAAGCACACACGTGTTAAATTAAGTATGAACAATTATTCGATTGCATAACGCGTTTTAAACGGCATAGTTCTTAGCTTTGGCGTTTGGATCGCGAGGTACAGGATTCGAATCCCGATAGGGACACGATACAAAAGAGATTTTTCGTCATCTGATTACGATCGGTGATAGAAATGAATAAAAGTATGACGACCCCCTGTCGGAATGCACAACTCATCGGGCCGACCCATCTTCCATGTTAGTACTATAGGCTCACATGGAGCAATGCAATGTGCAGAGTGTTCTACGTAAACCGGACGTATAGGCGTACATCCTCGATTTGGCACGCAATGCGTAATGTAGGACGTGAAAAGTGAAGAAGAGCGAAAGAGTTCGGAGTGCATCGGCCCCAGAACCGATAGCAAAGATTAAAATGAAAAAAAAAGAATATTACGGGAAAGTTTCCGAAGGAATATGGTACCTTCATGCCTTCAAAACCTTAGATGAGTGAAAAAGTGATTGCATGTCTAAGGCCTATAGAGGCGAACATTTGGCAGACATTGTTTTCATGCATAATTCTGAACATTAAATAAACAATCTGTAAACATCTGGTTTGTTATATTTAAAAAAATGTATAAGGCAAAAAAAGTAGTCTTCAATCACCAACCTATCGGGTCGAATATTATTTGATATTTATATGACATTTCTCAGCATTCCACAACTTAGAATTTTCAGTATGAAGTAAACAGAGATCAGTCAATATAGAAGGTTTTATATTTTTTTGTAACACAATCAGGTCGATTCAATATAGATCTTCTATTCTCAATATCTTCTATTCTTCTATATTTGTATATGAAAATTATTAAATGTTGAAATAGAAGGAAAAATAGAAGAATTGCTATTCATATTAAAAATAAACAAATTTTTTGATTTTTTCGCTTAGAAGGTTTTTACTAAAAATAATGCGACCATACGAAATAAAGAAATTTTTGACTGTTGTAATGTTCTTTTCAAACATTTGGTTTGTTTTATAAGTTATCTAACCGTATCTTGATTTGAATTTCAAATAACTACCGACTCCGAATATTTTTCAATATGATTTTGAGGGCTATGTGTGATTCTAGATGGCTTTGATGTATATGCAACAATTTACGTTTCTAGCAATTATATTTTTTGAGTTGTTAAGGATAAAAAATAATTAAAATTTCGTTTTGACGATTAATGTTCACGTCGATACAATGAATTCTTCTATTCTTCTTGAAAAATCTTCTTCACTAAAACAGAAGAAATCAAAAATAGAAGAATCTTCTATTTTGCTATTCAGTGTAGTAGTGGGATTGTAATCTTCTATTTTTATTATTGAAAGTTCCAAATCGAACTGTTTTCTTCTATTTTTATTTTCATAAAGTATGCCGTGCTAAAATTTCATGGAAAAAAACTCAATGTGCATATCCATACTACGGTAACTTGAATCCGGTAACTACTTCGTTTCTTTCCCCTTTATCTATAAATGTTTTTTATTTTATAGGTAAAGGGGAAAGAAACGAAGTAGTTACCGGATTCAAGTTACCGTAGTATGAATATGCACAATGAGCTTATTTTTAATGCGCTAGTAGATGTCACATCCCCAACTTTACCAGCGCATTTATGCTGTGATATCCTTTTCTGCAAATGTATAAATTGCCAGGTGTCTCAACAGAATTATCTGGTGGGGCGATGGTTATTTGGACACCGTCAATAGCACTGATTATATTCCTCATTCCATATTTATCCTGAAACCTGTTAATGGAACATTGCGAAATTTTATAAATTAATAAATATGATACATTTTTTTCATACCTTGATTTGTTTCTAATTTTTTCTAAAATAGTTGTAGGCAATGTTCTGTGCTTTGGCACCAAATATTTGTTTATAAGGCAAGTTACATTGTGAATACATCTTGACAC
Organism: Nephrotoma appendiculata; assembly: GCA_947310385.1. Classification (NCBI taxonomy): domain Eukaryota; kingdom Metazoa; phylum Arthropoda; class Insecta; order Diptera; family Tipulidae; genus Nephrotoma; species Nephrotoma appendiculata. The sequence continues at coordinate 182,348,385 of OX371224.1, read as the reverse complement.
ACTAGGTTGTTACAGGCCCAACACATTGTTGCTACCAACGGAAGTTTAATAGCTTCCTTGCCCACAAAAAATGCAAAGTAGCAAGCACCTAAGTAATAAGACTCATTTATGTACCCTAATTGCATTTCCAAATAATTAATACATACTTGTAATTTAAATGGTATTGAGTTGAAGCTGGATTTTGCTACTAAATCGGTTACAAATATCACAACAATTCCCTTTTGCAATCAAAAGTACTTGTGGAATACACTATCAATAAGCTGAAACAGATCCTTGTTTATTCTTATATACTTCAATCTCATTTTTGGTTTTTGTCTACAAAAATTTATTTAATTAATTTTTATTAAATAATTAATAAATTTACTTACGAACCAATACGCTTTTGGCGGATTGTTTCACTTCGCATTAAACAAAAATTCATTTTTAAATTGTGAAGATTTAATCAGAACACAACCCGCTTTTGATAACAATCGAAAAAAATCTATTTCTTCTTGTCATAAAAGTCTCATTTTTATATCTTCTATTTTTAGTCAAAACCTTCAAACGAAAAAATCAAAATAATTGTTTATTTTTAATATGGAATAGCAATTCTTCTATTTTTCCTTCTATTTCGACATTTAATAATTTTCATACACAAGTATAGAAGAATAGAAGATATTGAGAATAGAAGATCTATATTGAATCAAATTAAATATTTTGTATAAAATTTGTACCTTTAAAATTACCCTTACCACAACCCATAACAAGTTGAAATATAGTTTGGGAACAGAAGCTATTTAGAATAACTTATATTCATAAGATTAATGTTGAAATTTAAATGGGAACACAAGATATGGGCCATCAAAGTCTAAATATGAACCCACGAAGAGTGTAAAGTTTTGACATTTATTTATCGTAACCGTTTTAAATTTTATCTTGGAGTGCAATTAGAGAATGCAAATATTGCAAAAAAAAGGCAAGATAAATTATCGTTTACACGTTTACAAATTATCTTACTGTTTTGAGAATTAGGGCACAGTTTTGGTTTTGTGTAATAATACATTTTTGACATTATAGCAAGAGCAAATAGAAGAAAAAAAATCGATTTGGAACTTTCAACAATAAAAATAGAAGATTAGGATCCCACTGCTACACTGAATAGCAAAATAGAAGATTCTTCTATTATTGATTTCTTCTGTTTGAGTGAAGAAGATTTTTCAAGAAGAATAGAAGAATTCATTGAATCGACATGAATATTTTATTAAAGTTAATAGAGCAAACCCTATATGCTCTATGTGATAGCGGAAAATAAGAGATTACGCTACTCGCCGCAAGTGGCAGCACTATCACTAAAGATAAATTTCATTGTTATGTAATTACCAGCGGACATTTTTTTTTTCATTATGTATCACTTTACGAATTACGATGAAATTTGGATAGTAGTATTGATCAGGGATTTTAAAGTAAGTTTGGATACAATTTTAGGATCTGTTCGTGCTGGACTAAACTGGCCATTTCATAACCAGTTCTTATGAAAAATGGTATCTATGTACATTTTACACGATATAAATAAATTTTAAACTGGAGGGAACTCGGCTATTAATTTAATTTTGTAAAATTTGCATGACACACAGGGACAATTCGGGAAAAAATTATGGATTCGAATTTTCACTATAATTTTTGATTTTCTGTGGCCATATAAGTTATTTTCCGTTTCTGGCCAATATCGCAAAAACTTCTACTAATAATAAATACTTTTGGTTGTTTTTCTAATTGCTTAGGTCATTCTGAGACTATGTAGAAAATTTGGGGAAAATTTATTTATTAAAATTAAATCACTATACATTTTTGATTTTCTGCGGCCAAAAACTGAAAATAACTTATATGACCGCAGAAAATCAAAAATTTATAGTGAAAATTCGAATCCATACATTTTTTCCGAATCTCCCTGTATTTATATCGTGGAAAATGTACAGATACCATTTTTCATAAGAACTGGTTATTAAATGGCCAGTTTAGTCCATTCTAGAATTTTGTCCAACACTTACTTTAAAATCCCCGAACAACATAATTCTATCCAAATTTCTTCGTAATCCGTTTAGAAATGGCGGAAAAACGGCATATTGTTAAATTTCAAGATTTCATATACCGAGTTCCTTTACTTCGGAAATCAATCAATTTCCCATTTTAAGGATCACTTTTTATATTTTGTTCCGCTGAGATGTTTTATTTAGTGAAAAAAGTGATACATAATGCATAAAAAAAAATCGACTGGTTAATACATAACAAAAATTCTCTTAAGTGATAGTACTGCCACTTACGGCGAGTAGCGTAATCTCTTATTTTCCGCTATCAAATTTCCGCTTCCTTATACAGCATCCAATTCTTTGGCAAGTTTTAAAACAAGGTGTAGGCCTGTTTTATAGTTCAAACAGAGCGAACAGAGTTAACCAGTGTATTGTACACCGAGCGAAGGTTGTGCACAGTCAAATAATCCGGTGTGGATAGAGTATTAAATTGTTTTTCCCTTGACACTCTTTCTTCACACTCATTTTAGAGTAAAATTTAACGGACCGTTCACAAAGAAAAACGCGGTGTGCAGGGTAAAATTACTCCGGTTGAATAAAAAAATTCGGAGTATTTTTTGACAGCACACTGCCGGCTGGGGTTAAATTACAAAACACGCCCTGTGTTTTGTATTAAAACTATTCCTTGTTTCCTAGAAACAATAGATTATAGGTGAAGAATATTGTAATCAAAATATTCTAATCGCACATATCAAACACAATAAATCCACAAACAGATGTATACGCAACGGAAATAAAGCGACGAGCATTCCAAAACGAAAACAATTGCGGGTTGACCAACTTTTACGGTTTGGATTGTTGGTTTATTGCACTTTATGAACTTTTTATTACTCAGCACTTATTTTCTTCACCACAACGTGAACTCTTTTTAGAGTGCTGGTTGCACTGCATAAGGTTGAAGGAACTCTATTATTTACCAATTAATCGAGGTCTTTTATCTTATTTAATTTTTCACATGCAAATATGTATCAGTAAAAACTTTTTCGATCTAACTTGAACATTTGAAAATTTGTGCACAAGTATTTTCCATCTAGACCATAAAAATCACTGTCATTGAGTTTTTTTCTAACAACGAAACAAATTTTCAAATAAAACATTTAACTAGTCCATCGAGATGAGCTTACCAAGACGTTGGAAGTTTGGTTTCGGTTATGAAACATTGAATTATTTAAATTAAAAAAATAGTCTCATCAGACTGCAGTGACCAAATTACAATACTTTGAACTTACATGCAAAGTATAATCACAATGCCTTAGCATTACCTCACCTCGATGTAAGCGTAATATATCTAGTACACAACACTTAACACAACTGTGAACGAAAGTTTAAGGTTGCGAGTGTATATAGTATACCGCAGATGACGTCATCTGATTTCCACATGCTCATTTGAATTTATACATACATATAGGAAAATTTTTAAGCTGTGATTTATAATTATATAACGGTTGTGCTGTTTATTGAATTATAATTTATGCAAAATGCATATATGAGTATGTACATATATGAATCAGGCGGAAAAAGGGTGGCAAAATTTTTTCAAAACATTCTACTTACCTACACATATACATTAGAGTGTTTTCCTCTAATATTATATAATAATTATATTAAATATAAATTTTTAATGGCTTGGAAAATAATGTTGGATGTCTGTGTGCAATAATATACTACTCGTATAATAGAATACATACGTAATATTCTAAGAAACATTTCTTAATCATTCCCAGAAGAGTTAAACATTCTTTCTGGTTTTGTTTTTTTTCCACACAATATCCACCCTTAATTATCTCATTTACTTGTGTATTTTACTTTTTTACGTTACTAATTTTCATTATTTTTCATCAAGATATACAAAAAACGAAAATGTTGGTGTTGGAATTCGCGCGGGATGCCATCAATAAGTAATGTAAAATTATTTTTTTTAGAGCGCCCAAGTAAAATGTGTAGTATAAAGTGGTTTACCGTGGCGAAAAGAGGGGTAGAGTAACGTGAGCTAAAATATTATTGTAATAAAATTGAAAATTTATACATTTATTATGCCCTCTCCTGCTTTATAATTTAATTTGTTGTACTAGAGAACCTGTCTTAGTCTTAAAAGTAAAATGAAAATTCGATCGTTAATTTTTTGATGAATTCTAATTGACGATTTACGCAATACACGTGTTTATGGGGATGAGGGAAATTTTATTACTTAGTATTTTATTTTGTTTTTGGTTATGTACATACATATACATATCTGTATATATACATAAAAACATATATAATTTTACGTGACATATTTATAAATGACGCATTATGCAGTCAAATAAAATATACAAATAAAAATAAAAACACAGAAAAGGAAAACAATAAACATAAAAGCTCAGGGAAAACCAAAATTATTACTATTATTATTTTTTATTTGTTTTTCTTATATCATTCCTCCATCGTATTTCGATTTTATCTGTGCGATCGGAAAATCGGAAAATGAAAAGGGATTCGGAAAGTGTGAGTTTTATGTTTTTTTTCATTTTTGTTTATTTAACGAGGTAGGACGATGATTGATTCATGTTCCAAAATAAAATAAAATATAAGGTAAAAAAAATTGCAGTAAATTTTCCCATTTACACAACTGTACATAAAACGGGAACAGCCGACAAATTTTTCAGTATTTTATATCAGGTTGGGATGGCGTGTACACGCGGAATCATGATTTTTATTTATATTTAATTTATAAAACAAAAAAATCCTGTTTTACACACCAGCCTGTGTGATCTATGATTTAATAATAGATTTTCATTGATGACATTTATCCTGAATGATAATGATAGTTTGGTTAACAAAAATAAAATAAAAAAAAGCTGTTGTATTGAGTATGTGGTTTGTTAAATTGGTGGATTGTATAAAATGATTTATTTATGCATTGCCAGCGATGTATGAGAATTGGTTGGGCATTTTAATCCCCAAAAGTTGAATTTTTCAAATTAAAATTTATAAACAGATATGCCTACTTTATATACTCACACATATAATATTGTATACATGACGTGTACAACACATACACTATATAAAAGCCAAATATACCTTTCCGATATCTATCTGGCTGTACGTACATGGGTAATAATAATCCTAATATTTTCTTATAAATATACGAACCTCTTTATTACACTTCATTCATTCTCATCAAATTTTATTTTTATTTTTTTGTTTTTGAAGAAAAATTTACGAAAGATACGAGTACAGCAGCAGACTTACAATAATAAAATAAATTTTAATTTAATCAAAACGAAAACCCAACTATAGGAGAAAAACAACAAAAGTCGCACACATCAACAACCAAACTAAAGGAAAAAGGGACGAGAAAAATTATTATCCTTGTACATTGGCTTATTTAGAGTTGTAATAAGAAAATAACAAGTTCAAAGTGCCATAATTTAATGTGATAATCGGAGTTAAGGGAGAATATATACGCGTATATTAAAATCCTCTCTTATACGCGGATATAGTGAAACCGCACAAGTCTCGGTATATATTAGATACGACTTATTAGTATTCTAGACCTATATTTGTTAATAATCTGTTGCTCAGGATTCGATTCCTGAAAGGGAGCCTAAAAAAACAGCTAAACATATAAGCAAGCATTGGAATGAAAACAGTTTCAATGATTTAACAAGGAATGAGAGAGGTAGTTTATATTAAATTTGTTGACAATTGTAGTTAAACTTGTGTGAAGTACAAGTGGTGTCTTGATGCTAATTTGGTTTAGTCATAAGCTATGATCTCCTTCTGTTGTGATATAAACGCTATTATCCGAATAATAATTCTGACCGAGTGATGGTCTGGTCTAGGCCCTTGCGTCTTTAATTAATCTCTGCATGAAGTAATGATATAAGAAGTATGTGCTATTTGACATTATTTTACGTAAAATAAAGTATAGTATCATACAAATTTTGGACGTGGCTTTTAAAAAGATCGCCGTGTATAAGTATGTGTGTGGTTTCGTGCAAACTTAATGTCTGTTCCCTCTTTAAAGATGAGACGGTTTGTCCGATTAGGATGAAATTTCATACTTAAGTATTATTTCCATTAATTCGGAGATCCCAGTGATTTTTGGCCAAAATCGGACTACCGATAGTGGCAGCTTCCGTAGGAGCGTTATCGTTTGTTCTTAAAAATATTTTTGAAAGTATAGCATTTGTGAGAAAAATGATTATAATCTAAAAAATTTTAAATTAAATTGGCAACAATATCGGCCCAGATTATTTTTCCAAAATTTAAATGACGGTTTTTGACAGAAAACTGTTTTTAACGAAAGTTCGGCTCTGTACATCCCAGACGGATTGATTTATCGAGATGAAAATTCATAATCAAGCTTTTCTCGTAAATTGGGAGATCACAGTGACTTTTGGCCAAAATAGATCCACCGGAAGTGACAGCTTCCTTAGGAGCATATACTTGTTTGCAAATATTTTGAAAAATATAACTAAATATAACTAAACTAAAAGATTGTAAATTAGTTTAGCGACAATTTTGGTACAGATCAATTTTCCAAAATTTAAGCGGAAATTACGATTTTTAATAAAAAAACAGTTTTGTTGTATTATAATCAGGAACATTTCTGATCTCGAGTTTTTTGATTAAATGTGTGTGTCCTCTCCACAGCTGGACCCCAATTTTTGGCCGAAATCAGTCTATTGAAAGTGCGGCAGCTTCCATATGAACTTTCAAAATTTACGAGAAAACGATTAAGCACTCATAGATTCTAAATTAAATTTGTAATAATACCAGATCCCTTGCCAAAGCCCCAGAGATTCTAGTAATTTTGACCGAAATCAATCTACCAAGTGACAGCTTTCGTAGAATCTTTGTCGTTTTTCCAAATATTTTAAAAATTATCATTTATGCTGGAAACACATGAGCTGATTTTCTACCGGCAGCACTGCTATCAGAATTGCAAGTAAACTACATGAGCGTTTTTTTGGCAAGCAGAATTTATTGTTTTTTTATTTTATTGCTCTATAATAAAAGGTTATCCAATTCAAGCTTGATAAAGTAAACTTAAAAAAAACACACAAAATATTCGGAATGTATTGTAATTTTTATTTCATTTTACAGATTGATCCTTGCCATTTTTAGTTAAACAAGATATCATTCAAATGTCCTCCACGGGACTTCTTACAGGCCTTGATTCTTTTGAGGTAATTTTCAATGACTTTTCGGCACATTTCGGGCGGTATCTCGGCCATTACCTTACGAATATTAGTTTTCAATTCGTCAAGAGTTTGAGGATTGTTTGCGTAAACACGATCTTTCGCGTAGCCCCACAAAAAGAAATCCAAAGGCGTTAAATCACAGGATCTTGGAGGCCAATTGACATCAGCCAATCGCGAAATCAAACGTCCAGGAAATTTCTCTTGCAAAAGATCTCGATTTGCTCGTGTTACGTGACTGGTTGGTCCATCCTGCTGGAACCACATATCGTCAAGATCATAATCTTCGATTTTCGTAAACAAATAATCGGTTAACATGCGGCCATAGCGCTCAGAATTGACGGTAACGGTTCGTCTATGGTTGTTCTCAAAAAAATACGGCCCAATCACACCACCAGACCACAATGCGCACCAAACAGTGACTTTTTCCGGGTGTAATGGCTTCTCTACAATCAATTGTGGATTGTCTGAGCCCCAAATTCTACAGTTTTGCTTATTAACGTATCCACCAAGCGAAAAATGAGCTTCATCACTGAAGAAAATTTTGTTCGAAAAATCAGCATCGACGGCCTGTTTTTCCAACACCATGCTCCATATTCTTAAATGCTCCATATTCTTAAATGGCAGAATGTCAACTAAATAAATGACAGCGTACTTGACGTTTATCTTTGACAGATGTCGGTATACAGATTTCTACTTTATCAACCTCGAATTGGATAACCCTGTATTTTCCTCCACTTTGATTGATAACTCAATGTTAATACGTCAAAATAAAAAAAACTAAAGAAAAAATCGAATGAACATAGTTGCGATTGTTTGATTTGTTTTCTTCTATGCCGCGCAGCCTGCTGCGAGGCAGAAAAATTAGAGACATAGAGACATGAGTCAGAATTCTGCTCGCAAATCAGATTACAAGTATTTCACACCATATAAACGTGTGTATTCCAATTTTTCTGTTTCAGAATTCTGCCCATGTGTTTCCAGCATTACGTGGAAAAGCGATTATGAACTGAAAGATTCTAAATATAATTTGGAACAAATGCCGTTCTAGATTTGTGGCAAAAAAACTTTTTTCACCAAGAATTCGGTCCATGTACAGTCCAGATGAGAGAATAGAGATACTCTAAATACAGATACTACATTAAATCCGGAATTTATTTTCTCCGTCATGAACTCCGATGCCGAAAGTTCGGTTTTTTACCATCTCAAAATTTTATTAACATTTCTAATATTCGGTAATCACATGAAGCCGAATTTATTTGAGTCTGTAGCAAAATTTTCAGCAGAAAATATTGCTGCAGTTTTAAGTGAAGTTAGGGATTTTTTTGTTAACGTGCCTGTCTTCAGCAAATTTAACTACAGAATAAATAATTTTTATTCCGAAGGGGCAATAAGTTTTACAAAATGAAATGTAGGGGAAATTTCTTTACAAAAATATAACCAATTTAGCTAATTTGATTGGTTGTTTATGCTCTCTCTCTTCGATTTTTATTCTCCAGCAAATTTTTCTGCAGAAAATTTTGCTACAGAGTCAAATAAATTCGGCTTAAGGGGCATATCCTCCATCCGGTCGCAAATTAAGTATTTGCGATCAGAAATATGGTTACTAGATTAAATTTGCCATGCCATTGCCAATTGACACATTTTATTTAAATTTAAATTTATTTTGCGATTGTAGAGTAGAAATCTACGAAAAGACTGCTACGCATTTTCCGAGGTCGCAGTATTTTTTTGTATTTCTACTTAACAATCGCAAAAAAAATTTAAATTTAAATAAAATGTGTCAATTGGCATGGCAAATTTAATCTAGTAACCATATTTCTGATCGCAAATACGTAATTTGCGACCGGATGGAGGATATGCCCCTAAGACTGCATTAGTGCAGCCATGAAACTACAAAGCAAATCTGGATATTTAGTGTTTACATACGAATTAATCACCTACTGAGATAGCGAATTTTTTATAAATACAGTAAAAATTATTAAACAAATTAAAATTTAATCATGCAGTATGTTTATCCTTTTCATAGGAGATGAATATGATTACAAGTAGCATAACATCATAATAATAAGTTCCGTTTTCACTGATTGACATAATTAAACAAATAGTATTTCTAATTATTGTATAATAGGGAATATCACAATAATTTTATAATGATTTCTATTATGGTAAATGCAATCATGTATTTATCATATTTCTTTCTGAGTGTACGTTAAGTGTTTATATAATGATGTGGTCATATACGGTTAAATATTATGGAATTAATTAAATGGCGGAAGTTTTTATTGATATGTTATAAGGGGGTTCCCCGATTTTCATGTACAATTTGTTTCTGAATGAATTATCTGATTATCTATTTTAGTTATGACAAATTTAATAATTCGGTCTGGTGCAACATTTTTTTTTTAAATTAGCTTCAAGGCGGAGTAAACAATTGCCTTTAATGTTCCTCGCAATTATTCGAAGACCGATTTAGTCCAACTGAAGCTTTGCTAAATGTGTTCACTCTTTCGAATACTAAAATGCGGGTAAAATAAAGGTTTGTTATCCGGTAGTTTAGTTATTGGTTTAGCTTCTACATTACGTAGATTTGGCAGTATCTAGATAGATTTGGTATCTAGTAGATTTGGTAGAAGGATGTTTTCTCTAGAGATTAGCCAATTCTACATTAGGCTCTAAACGAGTTTATTTGTATTATATAACACCGGCGAATTGGTTGGTGTTAGAAAAATGAAATAGTTACAATTGGTTATTTCAAAGAAGCAGATAATGTACTCGTATTGTATCAAATCCGAAAGATTTTTTAGCTTTGCTTGTTATTTGAAGTATGTATATGAATAAATAAAAATACGGTGCATACAGGATCTTTAATTTTTTTTTCTTATGCAATACCTAAACGCATTTAATAAACTTAAATTCTTAAGAACCTCTTACATAAATTTAAAATTTAAGCCCCTAAAATTTAAACCTTCCACCACTTGAAATACAACATAAAATTAACGTAAAACTCCTGTGATTTGTGCCATATTCTCAAACATTAAAAAGAAATTTGGCCTAACCAAAATTAAGTTAAACTTATATTACAATCTCAATTAACTATATTATAAAAAACATTACCCATTTTGGTGAGGTGACAAATTCACTCATTTAGTTTAGAAAAATTATAACTCGTTTAAGTTATAGGTCGTAAATTCGGGAATCAGATGTTAAAAGTTCTCATCGGGTGCTTTCGCTTCTATTATGAAAAAATAACCTATGCCTATATAGAAATTTAGAAATGTGACGGAATCGTGAATAAAGCGGAGGACAATTTTGTACAGAGTCCTCTATAGAAAACTCGGTAACTTAGGGAGTTGATTTTTCTGGCCTACTAAGTGGCGAAGTGCGCTGTAACAATTTTGAAAATACGGTTAAATCGGAAATTTTTGTCCCCAAAAATTGTTATAGGAAAAATAATTTCGTACTATGCGTTTTGTGAATTTAGTATGTTATTTTAAATATTTCGTTGTAACTAAAATTTTGGACGAGTTATTGAGTTATATGATGCATATTCATGCATAAGTGGATTTTTACAACTTATACCTTTTCTTATAAAAAATATGAAAATATGATGATGAAGATATTACATTGCCTTGACTATAGAAACTTAACTGTCTTTTCAAATTAAACAGATTTTATTTAAATTTCAATTTGTTAAATTTGGGGTGTGGTAAAAGGTAATCACAAATTTTACAAAACAATAAACAATTTCCAGTGAACTATTGTAAAATGTATCCAATTTAATTAATACGTTTTTTGATATTTAGTTGTATTGTTGTATTTCACCGTGGTTACTTTTCTGTTAAAAATATTAAAACCTGCAATTTCGAAAGCGTCCGTTTGGTTCTCTTCGTCAAATTATTGTGAGTTATTTACAAGTGTTTCCATTGCGAAATTCGAAAGGCCTGCAACAGTTTATAAGCAGTACCTCTTGCGGAAGTCCACTATCTTGGATGGAGAGATGTTTAAAAAATAAATAATTAAGAAAACTTATTTTAACAGATTTTAAAAATGTAAATGTAAGTGAACTAAAAACTGCAACTATAAACTAAATAAGTAAAACTGCAACTAAACTCAGTCAATATTGTTTAAAGACAGATGGGCGTCTTCGCTAGTCAATTTTTGCTGCTTAATATTTTGTGTAGCTGTACAAGTTCCATAGCACCACAGTTAATACCACCTTATATTAAATCCCACATAGTTTCAAATATGTGACTACCGAATGTCAGTCGTGACTGAAAGATCAGCGTTTACGAAGGATTTCTGTAAGATGGAGGCTAGTTTCATACCACTCACAACATTTTTATTAAAAGCAACCTTTTAAAATTTCTCTACTATTAATAGCATTGTTACATCGTGTTACAAGTATCAAAATTAATATTCTTATTTTTAAATTTAAGTTGAAAATAAATTTGGTCTATAAATGAAAATAATTTCCCCAAAAACATAACATAATTTTATTTTATCTTTCTGCAGACATTGTAAAGTTTTTTTCCAAGTTCGCAGTTTTTGAGCTAAGAAACTGCCTTTCGCATGTAAAATTCTTCCAATTTCATTCTTGGTTTTTTCAAGCTTCCAGAACATGATTTTTATAATATGATCATCCAAAAACTTGTACAAATTATAAATATTTAAAAATTTAAATTCTGGAGTTGAAAAATAATGTAAGCTTAAGCATATTTTACAAACATTTTTATGTTAAAAGAATTAAGAAACGTTTTTTTTTCTTACTTTTTTTTTATAAAGAAAGTATTAATCATCCAATGGATTTAATGTCCTTTTAAGGTCAATTAATACTCCCCTTTTCATTCAAGCACTCACCCACCTATTCATCTACTCATACATTTACCACCTACACGTTGCAAGCTCCATGTCCTGCAAGCACACTGACATGGACGGTGGGTCGGCGCTGAATTCTGCACTCCAACAGAGGGTCTAAGTTGTGTTTATTAACATCACTGCTCGTAATCGATGAAGAAAATTCACTTTACACCCTGCCTCTGGTGGGATTGTACCGGTCCAAGTGCCGAATCTTTAACCACTTGTACGGTATTATCCAAATCACGTTATGTGCTTAATTTGCTTATTTTTATGATGGCTTTGAAATCAGACTCTCTCTTCAGATTGAAATAAACAGATTGATGGCTCAGCAAACAATCCTATAGAGGAAGTAGCTTCGGTGCTACTGAACTATACATATGTTTCCTTACTCGCTATTTTACTTTATAATCGATATAGTATTTTATTACTGTGCTACGTATTATCAAGAACCAGAACAGAAGAACGAGAGTGGGTTCCATTATGATGTAACTGGGTTTTTATTGTTTGACAACGAAATGTGCAACAGATATCGGCTTGTACTCTTTTTCAAGAACTTAAACTAGTGGTAATAATCTACTTCCGAAACACAAATTTAATTAAATTCTTCTGGCATTTTGAAGAAAGGAAACTTTAGGATTTAAGGCACAGTATAAATTAAACTTAAGTTTAAGCATTCAGTTGCACTTCTTAGTCATTACTTCATTTTATCGAATAAGATTCATTTAATAGAAATTAAATTCGTTCAAAGCTAGTGCAATTTCATAAAAGAGGTGAGTATTTTTCTATTAGCCTGCAAAATATTTAAGCTCTACTCAGTTCAACGGTTAGAAATGCATTAAACAAAATAAGTTTAAAAAGTGCTAGGGGCTGAAACCTAATGAGAAAATCAGAACTTCGGTCTGAAGATTGACAAATTCATTGTGGTCCAAGTTATTTAAATGTGACTGTGATTCAACAAGATTATATATCTCAAAGAGAAAAAGTATCTCTCTCCCGCATCATAGCATCATTGAGACCTTCTGAAGAGTATACGCAAAATAACTATATTGTAATGAAAAAGAAGCAACTGCTCCAAGCACCACAACGGTAGTTTTGAGTGCTATGTTGCATCACATAAATTTGTGACCTTCTTCAATGATATGCGACACGCCCAAGTTTGATTGGGGCAGTCAATTCGAGTTCTAGTCGCGGTGAGAGAAAACATCCTTTAAATTTTGTTTTTTCGAAGTCAATGTTGAATTGAGCGGCTGAGACACAGTCCACTGATGCCAATAGGTACAGTGGCTACTATCTTTCTTCTATGTACCTTTCAGTGATCTTTCTTGTGGATTGAATAATTTAAAATCTATCGAGATTTAAGTAACCTTTTTATAAATTGCGGATCTCTTTAAAATTTTCGTTTTGCTCTAAGTTGTAAGTTGTAACAGCTTTTTGACATCTTTCTAAATAATAGAACCCTGAATCCAAACAATGGCTCTGCTAAAGTGCTAAAGGTAGGAACGTACTAGCATTCAGACTTATTGTTGCTCCTTTAAAGTTGTTTGCACAAGTTGATCACTTATCTTAGTCGTGTATCCATTTATTAGAAATTTTCTGTGAAATCAGGTGTTTGACCATACTGCGGAAATTGTTGTATTGGATGTTATGACTCGTATGTCTGTTAATGTTGGCTTGCTTTTTATTATGTAGAAAAAGTTGTAACCTTCTCCGCCAACTATTATGTTCAGGAACGGCAGCTCACCATTGTCATCTTATGTCATCTCCACATAAAATTTAACAACTTGACAAGATTGATTTTATTTTGCTTTTCTACAGAATGCTAAAACACCTGGTATGTATTCCTCAGAAACAAATCCATTATGAACAAGAATTAGATAAAATTAAAACAATTGTATTAATAAATGAATATGCGACTGGCATTTGACTAAATTGTGAAAGCAACTTTAAAGATACAAAGAATTATTTTCCCTTATCTGTTGTGCATTTTTATTACGCGATTTAATTTTTAAATTTTACTATAAAGTGAGAATATCGTTTTTTCTTTATGTGATAATTTCTATTTTTATTTTTATTTAGTTTGTACTAGTTTTGAGAGTTCTCTCTTCGTCAGCTGTTTACTCTATTTTTAAGAGTAAAGCTCGATTTATATTATCCGTTCCTTTCAGTTCCTTCATATATTATCCATTACGTTCAGTTCCTGCAAGTACGGGACGGATAATATAAATACTCCAATGAAAAAAACATGTAACAATGTTTTTTTTGTCTGATACGAAAAATGAAGGAACTGAAAGGAACGGATAATATAAATCGAGCTTAACAAGCTGACGAAGAGAAAACTCTCGAAACTAGTACGAACTAAAATATAAAATAAATAGAAAAAAAAATTATCACATAAAGTTAAAAAAATATACGAAATGCTCCTACGTTACCCCTGTAAAATGGGTCTACATCTATGGTTTCATTTAAAAAGGAATGCCAAACAGCTTTGGAAATATTGGCACAACACAAAAAAAATGTTTAAGGAGTATTTTGTACTCTTAATGTCAGATCTCTACTCCACCATAACTCCCATTTAAATGAAAAGAATGGTTAAATGTCTTAAGGCCGGTTGCAGAGAAAAATTGCTAACGGCCTGTTAGTTATGCGCCAGTTAAATGTTTTGTATGAAATCTAATTTTACGGTCAGAAAAAACTCAACGCAAACTTGGTTAAATATATTTTATTCCGTAGAAATATTTAGCTTGCGTATAAATATATTTTAAATGGCCAATTTTGATTGGATAATTTTTTAACTAATCATTAAATGTTTCCATGGAATAAAATATATTTAACCAAGTTTGCGTTGATTTTTTTTCAGACCGCAAAAACAGATTTCATTTAAAACATTTAACTGGTGCACAACTAACAGGCCGTTAATCATTTTTCTGTACAACCGGCTACGACATGCCTAATAGCCTGGCTGGGCGCGTATTCTTGAAATCGCTGGAAATTTCCACGTGTGGAATATAGGTAATTTGCTTTAAAATTCTTTATGTTATTCGAATTTTTCGCCGGCTACTTTAATCGTTTTTTTCAAATTTGCATGCATGTTTTCTATTGTATATTTCCCTAGTGGATACTCGGGTTTTCTATTGTTTATTTCTCTACTAAGGGAATAATTCCGATTAAATTAAACGTTTAAATTTGCCGGCGAAAAATTCTACTGATTTCAAGAATAAACGTGCCCTGGACAGACTGCGGATTAGTTAACTGGATAGCAAAATTCAATTAAACACCCTACGGAAAAACTTGAATGTACATGTAAACTTGTATATTTTAAATTTTTCGTAGTGTGTCGAAATGAATTTAATTTTATTTCCTTAGTACTTGACCAAATTTTGCTAAACCAATTTAACTAATCCTCAATCTGTCCAGGCTATTAGTTAGCATGGCCAAGTCACTTTATTCCGGGAATTTGAATGTCACAACAATAACTTATTTTTGCAAACTTATCGTTTACGACCGATTCTCATTTGAATATTATTAAAAATAAATTTCAAGGACATACACATTTAAATGGAAACCTTTATGCGTTTCTGAACATATCGGTTTAGCTGATAAATTTATAAGTCTTGTCTAAGCGAAATATCTATAAAATCTTTAAACCAAACCGTTAATTTTGTCAATTTTGCTAAAATTCTAAGATGTTTAGTTCTCGTCTAGTTCCTGGATACTAGAATGAGTAGGACCAGCACATGCATTTGGTATGCAATATGAATGTATTTACCTAACGAGACACTGGCAAAATGGACGAAGTTTATACGTAAAATGTCTAAAAAAAATATCCCCAAACTTTAACCATAAATACCCCCGAGTTCTGATCCCTGACCCAAAAAATAATTTCAGAGAATTATCATTCAAATGGCAAAAAATAAAATAAAATCATAATAAATCTCCTAGCCACTCATCAAACTTGATTAATATATTCGAAAAAATTCTCATTTCTGAATCCATCTAGTTACATATAAAATCCATCTCATCATCATCATCACACACAAAAATATGATTGTACCAAAAGAAGCAAAATCGTATTTCATTTAAAAAAAAATTGTTTTTGATAGACGACGACGATGACGAGTATCATATCTATCCACTTTTTCGATATAACCACTGGAGAGATAAAATAATTTTGAATTTGATTGAAAATGAGTAGGAAAAAATTCGAATCGAAAACTGCATCAAAATAAAGTTTTTATAGAATAACAAAAAAAAAAAAAAATTATATTT
Organism: Nephrotoma appendiculata; assembly: GCA_947310385.1. NCBI lineage: Eukaryota > Metazoa > Arthropoda > Insecta > Diptera > Tipulidae > Nephrotoma > Nephrotoma appendiculata. Next base: position 182,332,007 of record OX371224.1, on the reverse strand, counting down.
TTTTTTTGAATGATTGATTTGACATATTTTCTAACAAGAAAAATATTAGATGAATTAGATTTTAGACTAAAAAAACATTTATATATACGAGTATATTCGGATTGACAGTTTATGTTTTATGATTGAGTGAAAATAATAATGGTCAGAATATTTTATGACAGATGTTTCGATATTATGATTTTACTCACCGTTCAACACTGCTTGGATCTTGAATTAATGTTGCTGGTATTCTATGTTCAACATCATCATGTTGGTTATCAATCAACAATGAACTTGTAGTCGATGTAGTTGATTTGAGTTGTTGTACAAGAGCACCACCACTACCACCACCCCCACCGCTAGTCGATGATTTCAATGGAATTTGAGTTGGTGGCGGAGATGGTGAACCGCCTGACGATGAATTACAATTATTATATTGATTACTATGATGATGGTGATGATGTTGATGATGATGATGATTATGTAGATTTAAAATTTCGGGATCGCGTAACATATTAATACCGGCGGCGCTTGTTAAATTTTGTATCTCGTCAACGTCTGGTGAATTATGATGCTGTGATATTGGACTTTCGGTACCCGAATTACGTTCGCCTTGATTTAACATATCCTCATCATCGTCGTTGTTATTATTATTATTGTTGTTGTTATTATTACTACCGTCATTTTTATTATTATCATCATTATCATTTTCATCAATTGGTTCATCTTTTATAATTTTATTGGTTTTGTTACTATGTTCACGTTCCTGTTGTTGATCAGTTACTTGGTCCTCATCCTCGTCTTGTTGTTCACCATCGATTTGATTTTCTAGATTTTCATCGCCTTCCACTGCAATAAAAGGAAAAATTGAAAATCATTATTAGGTCAAACGTATTTCACGCGCACCAACTATTACGCGTCTCTCTATACTGTATATCTGTGTATATGTATAGTAAAAAAATTTCCAGACTTTTCCTCTATCTTATAATACAAAAATAAGATACAAGAGTGAAGAGCAAATTGAAAAGAAAATTGTCAATCGATCGGACAAAACGTTTTTTTCTTGTATTCATTCTCATTCTTATTTTGAACTCCTAGAAAAAAATATACAGCAAGAATAAAAAAAGCTTGTCGATGTCAAACTTTTCATCATTTTATTTTTTTACTTTTTTGGATTAAAGTTTATATAGAGATGATGTCGAAGGAATAGTGATGAGATTATACAATTTTTTCCGTTTCGTTCTAAGAATGATTGGAATGGTTATGTAGTAGTGTGCTCGGGGTGTGATGGAAATATATATAGAAAAGTTTTATTTTTCCCGTTCGTTTTTGATTGAAGTGACATAGACGAGAGCAACCAACGCCTTAAAATTCATTATGTTCCGTCGGGTAACGGGAACAGAATAAGAAAAATACAATTTAAAATAAAATAAGAAAAAAAAAAATGTTAAATGAATTGAAAATAAATTTTGTACCATCATTGTCATTGTTTTTAACGATATCATACCTAACTATCGTCGCCGGTCTTATCATCATTATTTCTACTAATTAAAAATTTATAACTCCTTCGTTTCAACATGAAAAGTGTTTTTCTTTATATAAACACACATTTTTTGTGCAATTTTCATTCTTTTTATTAATTTTAAAATAATTGAAAATGAGAGATGGAAAACGAAATGAAATATAAAAAAAAAATTTATACTGATGTACCCCTAAAGCTAATTACATATAGATAAAACAGGAATAAGAAAAAAAATTATGAAAATGAGGGATGATTTTCCCCGTTTTATTGTTTTATTTTCAATTTCCTTGTCTGACTTGTTTTGAAAAGAAAAGAAGCGATTTTTCCCTTAGTATACTACTTTTTGGTAAAGAACATTTCCGTCGGATATCAATCGTCAATTAAATTAAATTTTCTTTTAAGAAAATGCAATTTCATGTTTTGCTGTTTTTCTTTAATTTTTTTTTTTTTAATTAAACTACATCAAAAATATATTTTATCAACAAAAATCTTATAATTAAAAAAGCTCGTACATTTTTTTTTGTTTGGATATATAGAAAGCTTTGCCTCAATTCACAAATCTTAAAGAACAATATTATGGAGACAAAAAAAAAATTCTTCGTATTTTTTTAAAATCTTATCATGTTCAATTTTTTTTGTCTTTTCCAGCAAGACATGAAATTATCCTGGAAAAAATATAACTCAAACCCTTTTGGTGTATAACTACACAACAAAACTGATTTTGCTATTGCTGTGCTAACGTAATTTTCATTGTTTTCCAGATTTTCTCTTTTTGTATAGTTTTGTAAAGGAAATGAAAATAAAATTCTTATGTCCTCAACATATCATATCATCATCGCATCCATATAGTCGCTTGCTCGAATTGTCTTTATCTTATGTCCATTGTTTTATTTTCCTCCTCGTTTTGCTCGAGCATATGATAAGATGATTCTACAGAATATATAACGTATCTAGCGCGTTTACTTTAAATTACAAAACATCAAAAATTATCTTATGGGAATTTGGTTTTATATATTTTAAAACCCTTTTTTTACTTTATGTACACGAAGAGAAAAGCACCAAGGTGGTTGGGGAGTATCGTCCAATGGTCAAAAAAAGCCACAATATCAATCCATCAGCGTTATTTTTTCTCTATATAGTATCTATATGCTTTGGAAAATCTCTTCTTCTTTAGGAAAAATTTATCACCATACCTCAAATCCTCTACATATAAGCGAGTATACTAAATCTAAAACATAAAATAAAATAAAAAATCTCATTCATTTCATTCTTCCATCGAAAAAACGAATAAAGTAAAGTTAAAAAACTGAAACCTTAAGAAAGTGGGAATGGTATGTACGGCATGTATAAAGAGTATATAGGAAATGAAATGAAAGAAAAATTGGAAAAAATCAAAATAGTGTGATGTGACGTAAATTGACGACTTCGGAGTGCAGGAAAAGCAAAATAAAGCTGAAAGAAAACAATAAAAAAGAAACAAAGACCCGAGTAAATGAATTGCATTGAGAATTTTTTTTGGAGGAATAGTCTGTAGCCTTTGAATATTTACTCGTATCACGTGTGGATTGGGTAGTTTGGTGGTGGAGTGTAGATATTGGACATTGTACATATAATAAATGGAATGGTAAAGTTTTTTATAAGGTACATTTATATTTATTCTCCGTTCTCTCACTTTAGGAACATTTTACTCGATACGTTTTTTTTATAAAATCCATTTAAAATATTTTTTTCTTTGTTTATCTTGTATTCGGCGTTCCCGATCAAGATAAGTATAAACAGATTAAAGGATAAAATAAACATGAACTATTAATGAGAAATTATTTTAATAAATACAACAAAATATCGAACTACCCCAACTTTATTAGATGAAGTTTATTGCAAAGGTTTTGGTTAAATTTTCGTTTTAAATTAAATTAAAAATACAGTAAAGCCATCAAAGAAGAATGCTTCTGCAAATCGAAAGAAGAATGATCATTTAATTTAACATTTTCCCGGGGCAAAATTTAAATCAAATTTAACAAAATAACGATATTGCTTTGCGACTAAGCATTCAACAAAATAGTTAATTCTGTAACATTCAATTTGTAAAGAATTGAATTCGAGTCCCAATTTTCCTAGGGAAATTTTTGTATCGTGTGTTTGTATTTGAGCCTTATTTTCATTTTCTGTGTGAACGATGTTGACGTTTTCCAAAAACAATCGCTTATTAACAACATAAATAAAACAACTTTGATAATAGATTTTGAATTTTGATTTTGGATAGAATAAAATTCTCCAAATAATGCCAGCAAAATTAAGAACTACAAGCAAAAACCTAAGACGTGATTAGCTTCACTATTAAAAATATTTAAAATATTCTAGGAGCAACCTACTTGCTTGTACTTTTTGTTTGTGTTCTCATTTTTGTATTCACTTCATTCAAAAAATGTCAGGTAAACAGGGTAAATTTTTAGAAAAAAAAAGGAAAATTATGAAATAAAAGTTTTTAAATTTGGATTGGAAATAGTCTGAACCTGTACTTGGATAAATTCTGGGGTAGATACTCGATTGGCTAACAAGCAAGCAATTTCCTAGCCAACATCCTGGCAAGATCAATTTTATCAAGAAAATCTTAATTTCAAATTATTTTTTTTTTTTAATTTTTGTTTATTTTTGCAATTGCACAGTAAAACAACACAAAAACTATCAGTTCATTTTTTGAAGTGGCAAAAGTTACTGTAAAACAAATTTTTTTTGAAAAGCATAATTTGAAAATCAAATTAGCTTGGTAAAATTGATTGAGTAGCCAGGATTTTGGCTAACAAATTGTTTGCTTATCTACTCCTATAATTATGTCATTGACAAATTGTAAGAAAACCTTCAGCATATAAGGCAATATAAGCCAAATTAAGGTCGTCTGACAAAAAATCGCGTTTAATCGATTTTTTTTAGGATGGAAAAGTATAATCGCGTATACTTGACACTAGGCACCAACTCAATGCAATGAAAACTGGTTCTGTTTAGAAAAAATTGGAGTTTCCTTTATTTCAATGCAACCTTGATCGAAATCCGGTATGCTAATTTTTTATGTGAAGTTTGATCACTTAACACAGTAAATCCGTCGAGATTAAGACAGGCTAAACTCGTTAATTTTAGAACAGGGTTACTTCGTATTAAATGTGAAATCAGCAGTACTGTAAATATTACAAATTCAAACAAATCTTTCCTAACGGATTTGTCCTATCTTAAAATCTAAGCAGCATGGCTACTCAAAATCAAAATCAATGAAATTTAGATTATAAAATTTGTATTTTTGTAAAGAAATTGCCCTAGCTAGAACAAAAACAAAAGCAAATTTTTAGAGCAGAAACCGCTCTCATAACGATTACTAAACTCAATTATTCGCAACATTAATTTCCGAGGGTGTTGTGTTACATATATCCGCCTGTAATGAGGGGACAAATGGCTTGAACAACATGAAATAATATTGTGACACCTTACACGTGGAACCAAAAACAGATCGAGAATTAATAATAATAGATCGGCAGTACTTTTAATATTTGGGAACATAACAAGGGCACTATGAAATTTCATTTTGCGGAACAAAAGGTTGGCTGTATTTTGATGCTAAAATAATTAAATTAGTACCAAAAAATTTGAATCAAAATACGGGAAACGAATCAATTATGCAAGCAGGTTTTTTGACTTAAAAAGATAATCATTTTGGGAACAAACTAAAGCAAATTGAATGATTAATTTTGCTGGCTATGTCTTAAATTATCACTTCTGACCCCATAAATTGTGTTTCAGAAAGTTATTTATGTTACCAATTATTCTAATTTGACCCAAAAAATGTTTATTATCTTTTATATTCAAAAAATATCTATTTGCCCCAAATAAATGCTACCCAATCATAAAATCTGTAAATCAATCGACAGAGTTTGACAGCACTTAGGCATTGTAACAAGCTAAAATTTATTATTCAATATGATTTGAGAAACGTTAGTGTTGCAGATGGTTAATGAGAAAATTAGTGAAATTTATCATTTTGGTCAAACAGAAGAGTGAAACTGTTTTACTGAAGAAGTGTAATTTTCTAATAATACTAAATGTAATTATTAAATTTTGACCGCCCTCCATTGATCAACTCGGTGAGGCCAATTTAGTGACAGTCAAATCTGCAACGATGAGATCGATGCTAAGCCATATATTACGTTTAGTTTAGTATTCTAAATACTGGAGCTGCAACTCGCAAATCAGAAGAAATTCCGTTTAATTTCTATTCCTATGGTAATGTAACTTCAAAACTTTATATGTCACGTTCTTTATATGCCACGTTATGAAATTTCATTTTAGTTCCTTTACGCAACAAAATGAAATATACCAGCTGAAAAACCCAAAATTTTCAAGCTACTGAAAACCAAACTACAACCTTCATTAGAAGTAATTCAATATTCAAGAATGATTTTTATTCAATTACAACTGAAACACAACATGAAAATTATCTAATCTATCTACTGACTAAGTAAACTAATTATAGTAACACAATTGCACCGGACAAGTGGTGCAGTGGTTAAAGCTTCGGCACTTGGACCGGGAGGTACTGGGTTCGAATCCCACCAGAGGCTGGATGCATAGCGAATTTTCGTCATCGATTACGATCGGTAACGTTAATAAACACAACTAAGACCCTCTGTTGGAGTGCTGAATTCAGCGCCGATCCACCATCCATGTCAGTTTACAGGTTGAAATGGAGCTTCCAATGTGCAGGTGGTATACTGTAATTGTGTAATAGGTGGTCTGTGCGTGAATGAAAGGGGGGTATTAATTGACCTTCAAAGGACATTAAATCCACTGGACAATTAATACTTCCTTTATCTAAAAAAAAAAAAATTGTTTCGGGTTTTGGTTAAGTTTAAAATCAGCTCAATATTATTAAATCTTAATTTAATAAGATGTTTGATCACCTTTCTGAATGGAATAGCAGTTTGGCATTGCTGTTATATGAATTTTTTTAAAATGCCGTTTCTCAACTCATGTTAACAGTTTAGAATTTCACCTTTTGGTTCGGTCACTATAGAAAATTGTTGACATTTCCAGATTCCTCACAATTACTCGATTGGATTTAAATCAGGGCTGCAAATCGGCCACTGCAGTAGTTCAATTTTTTTGCCTTACATCAAATTTGGTAACAGCAGGTGGATGGATTGGGGAAGTATCGTGTTGGAAAATAACATTTTGTTACATATTTACGTCCAAAATCGTTATCGAAACTAATTATAACAATTGTGTGTAGTTATTTAAAATCGGTTTTGTTGATAATTAACAAATTGGGTCTCAGCAGTGAAAGAAAAAGCAAGAAATTTATTAGCGAGTTTGAGAAAATATCGTACAATTTTATCCGATCGATTTTCGGGTAATCTAAAATTTCAAGCCAAGGCAGCATTCATTTTAAAAAATATGTGAATCCAATCTTACGAGCTTCTATAATTATAAACTGAACCTCGACCTAACGAGGCCTAAATATACTTATGTATCTATTAACTTCAGCACTGCAATAGGGATTAAATCACGAACACCGTACGACAATTTTATACTGTAGTGAATTTGTTTGTGGAAAACAACAACTAGTAGGTACAATGGTTGAGCCCGTGAAGTATTCCACGGATTTTTCCACGGCTATACGTATACAAATGTAATTGGAATTTCATTCAATCTAATTAAATTCTTATTGCATGTAGACGTATTAGTGTATTGTACACTGTTATGATTTTTAATTTACAAAATTTTTAATAAAAATGTAAATTAATCGAATAAGTTTTAATTCAAACATGTTAATATAGGAGTAAAGAATATGTTTTAATAGGAACTAGATCATTAATCGAACATTTTTATTCACAAATATGTGAACATGTAAAATTGAGATAGCAACACGAGACAGATATAGCTATCACGAAACTTCTATTGAATAAGAAATATACGCACATTAAAATATTTTTTCCAATTTTCTGCATTTTTATTTAATAAATTTATCGGATTTAAGTACAATTAAAATAAAATTATTAGCTGAATAATAATGTAACTATAGTTTATGCAAAATAATTTAATTTTTGTTATAAAAAATGCGATTAACTAAATTTGTTGTTACTTTCTGTCTCATTCATTTAAAGAAAATAGTACTAAAAAAAGCAAAGACGACAATCAATTAACCAAAGTTACAAACCAATTAGTACACGTTAAAAAGAAATTCAATACGAATATTAAAATCTAGTTCAAAAATGACTATAAAATATTTATAATTATTTCTTAACGTCAGCGCGAATTTCCTCCTCATAAGAAATTTCGTGATTACGCACTAAATAAATCAATCATTTTGAAAATACCCGATAATAAGAACAATATAAAACTAATATTTTTTAGACTTATATCGTTTTGCATAATCCTATTTTAAAAAGTGTCAATAAGAAATTTAAAATTTTTGAACTTTACACTGTTTTGAAAAATCTAAATATAAAATTCAACCGGGATCCAATTTGGAGAAAAAATTGTTAATTTGTGTTTTTTCCAATTTTAAAAGTGTTAATTTGTTAATTCTTGAAAGGTAATGTAATGAATGATCTATGCCTAGCATCTACAAAACCCGAATCACCATCTCTGGGGATGGCCGATAATGGCCATTCAACATTGCGTAAAATGTACCTCTTAAAATCAAGGAAAACGACTTGTAGCTAAAAAACGGCCCGAGAAACGTCCTATCAGTTAGTTTAGTTTTCGTAATAAAAGTTGTATAGGAAGTGTACAGTTACAGTGGAATACTCTTATGGTATGGGCTGGAGTTCTGAGTTGCAGAAGAACATACTTTTTGTAAAGATAGCTTATCGTCAGCCACTTACATCAATAAGACCCTGGAACCTTAAGTACTTCCATTATCAACACAAATTGGGTCAAAATTTTCCTTAATGAATGGCAATGCAAGGCCACACACAGCAAGAATCACAACAGACTGGTTGAAAGCACTACAAGCAGTTTTCCTTGATTTGTATAAGGTAAATTTTACGCAATGTTAAATGGCCATCATCGGCCATCCACAGAGATGGTGATTCAGGTTTTATTGATTCAGGGCATAGATCATTATATTACCTTTCAGGAAAACTAAACAAATTTATAGGTACCTCGAGCCGTTTTTTAGCTACAAGCCGGTTTCCTTGATTTGTATGAGGTAAATTTTACGCAGTGTTTAATTTCGGTTCTTAATTTTTACGCATTTTTATTTTAATTTAGAAAATTTAGTTTTTTATCATTTTTTATTTTTTTAAATTTATATTAAAATAATTTTTTTTGTATAAAATAATTTTTAAAATAAATACTTAAACTGCGAGTTTATATCTTCCTATTAGAATCTTAATATTTCTTATTAGATTTTGGTTTAACAGTGTAACACACATACATATACACAGCCGTGGAATCCGTGGAAAACTTCACACCCGTACAATGGTTTTGTTGCGCTGTATAAAAAATTTGTATGTACAACAAAATAGAATAGAATAGAAAAAAGACGGGAAACGTTCCGAGCCGAACTCTATAAGCATTTTGGTTGCGTATAAAGAACTAAGTGGACCTCCATCCCCACTCACTCACACACACCACTCACACAAACCCTCATTCACCAAATTCCAAATTCCCACACCAAAACCAAAACACCTCATACCACCCTCCCTCCACCCCCATACCACCACTCCTACCACCCCCCACCAGCACAGAAATGTTCAAATCAATAGGGCGCTATCTCACGAAATGCTTGAACTTTTAATGAAGAAATTAAGTTGATATATCCGTTCGTTTTCAAGTTATCGAGGGCACAGACAGACCAGACGGCAAACCGAAACCATATAGCCTTTTTTTAACAAAAACTGTTTTGCTTTCGCAAAGCCGTTAGGTTTAATATTAGAGGCCAATTTTGGTTTCAGCAATATTTGTTTGTGAATTTCAAGTAACGGCAAATTCATTATAGTTCATTATAGTTGGCTTTTATGTCACTAGTATGTAATTGTAATCTGAATCGGTTTTATGAAAATCTTTTTTTTTAGTATTATTTAAAGCCACTCTACTGTAATTACTACTGATAAATACGCCAACTATGATGAACAATTATTTTCCATTACTGGAAATTCATATACAAATATTGCTGAAACCAAAATTGGCCTCTAATATTAAAGCTAAGCGGGCTTTGTGAAAGCAACACAGCTAATAATGCTTAAAATAGGATTTATTAGAATTTATTATTTGGATCCATGTAGGCCGAGATTCCTAATTAGAACAAAACTATTGTAAAAGGTTGTTTACATTACGCAAAGTTTTTTTTGTTTTTTTTTTTTTGTTTTAATTCATGTTTTGGAGTCGAATCACTCCTCGCTGTTTCGTGTATTTTCTTTCCCTCCTACTTTACGCAGTTATGCCAAATTGAGTTATGCACGCCGATAAGGGGTCGTAGTTGCGTTTTCTTAATCACAGATCGTAATCTGTTGATGAACATATCCTTTTTGCATCCTGCCCTTATCGGGATTCGAATCTGGTACATCCCGATCCAAACGCCAAAGCTTTAACCACCGTGCCATTCGGTCGGCCAATATTTGTTGTATGAACCTTTTTTCTGATCGGGGAAGTTATCCTATTTGAACTTCTGCATTTCCGAAAAATAAATCTTAATATTTAATAGAGCAGCTGCTGCTCGATCAGCTAGCAAGCAAGCCATTTGCTAATCAATTGTTTCTTAAATTTTTGTTTATTGAGAGCTTCCTCGGGTGGACTTCCAGATTTCAAAATATAAACTATTAGTTTGCGTATTTCAACCCAAGTTGAGATTTTTGATATTAAGTGTGGACCGATATTATCTTCAGTAAAGACATTCGTGTATTTTAACCTCACTTCAAATGAAAATTAACTGTTTCACTTGATGTTGAAATTCGTTTTGGCCACCACAGTGGTAAATTTGGCAAAGCTTAGGGTTTTACACCTCATAGGGGGATACTGTTTTGAGCTGATATGATCCCACCGTCGGGGAACATCTATGATACTGAGTACAGTACTTATGTAGATAGATCGATAAGATAGAGATGCAACACAATATTTAATTATTTTGCAAATAATCACCGCCCACAGAGTTCCAATCGAGTTAATAAAATTTGCTTTAACGCATTTATAATATTCACGTTAATTTTGCCGGACTCATTTACACTTCGTAAATTAACAACACTACCATAAACGGCTTTGGTGGCATCATGCGGATGTAGCTACTATTTCTTCCACCTCCCATAATTATTGCAGCTTTCCAAACAGTTTTTTATATGTAGCTGGGAAATTTGGTTCAGTGGTTACGTGGATATTAGTCAAATTTGGCGACGGATTACTGGCGATTGTTATACTGGTAGTATACCAATTACTTATTTGGGGAACTGTGTATGAAATTGAACTCAATCTGATTGAATGAATATATTGGCTTTGAGGGTAAAACATTTGTTATATTGTTAATATGAACCGTGGCGAAAAGTTTGTAATTTGGTTCTGTCCGTCAGACTATGGTCATATCGATTTTCTCTCTTGTTCTTCCAGCTTTGAGCACATTATTTGGTGGCGAACGAAGTTTGTGAGCCTGAATCCAACAACGGTCGGTATAACTGGAACACCATGTTTAAAGAGGTATTTTATGTGGATAACCTTTATGTTAATCTGGTTACTTGGTCGTTTTGAGAAGAAGAACATCAATCTTACGAAGCTCGCTCCGTCTTTCCGTTGATGAAATGAAATATAAAGTTTTCATTCGGAAGGAATTTTATAAGTCTGACGTTGCTGAAGCAGTGTATGATGTTGATTGTTACAAATTAAACAAGAGAAAACGAACAAAACACTTCGCATTGATATGACGTTTCTTCAAACAGTTACAGCATACATTTTTCTCAGACACTATTTTTGATCTAGCATCGAAATTCATATTTTAAATTCGGAACACTTGAAAGTTGGATGTTGCTGTTTACAAACCACACCCCCCAAATATGGTACTGTATTGAGATTATATGAAGGTTGATTTAGCTGTAATTATATTGCTGGTTTTCACATACCACCCACATCTATTCTTTAGAAACGGTAATAAATTTTCAAATGTAGGGAGGTTTCTACCGACTGATTAACTTACCTATAATTGCCTAGTTCTTCAAGAATATGAATGAGACAAGGGCCACCGTAGTGTTAAACAAGTCATGAAAAGCCACCCAATAGTTTTAATTACCCGAAAAGGTTCAATAAACGAACATTTTGCAACGTGTTCATCCTCTCGTAAAAGGTTTCCTTCTGACCAACAAATAGCTCGAGAGTGGCATTAAAGTCCGATTTTGTAAAGGCTACCTCCATCCTTGAGAACCGTTAGCTAGAGTTTGCAACTCTCGTGCCTTTTAATACAAATTATCAACTTCTCCGGTGATAGATTTTTAATCTCGGTTTTGATAGTAAACAGGATTACGCAAGCGTTCAGATTTATCAGTCATTATACATAAAAGACTTAACAGATATCGTTTAATTTAAACATAAAGGTTTTGTATAATCTGGTAACAAATAACTGTTGTACTGTTAACAAATAAATTTTATACTTGGTTTCTCTTACACGGCAGGTTCGACACAATAGATTTTAATAAACTCGTTTAATTTAGGTAAAATACATGAAATCAAAATTCTTCTGAACTGTTTTTATTCCCGGGTTTCGGCACCAAAAAATGTTTGCCAAGATTTGTGTTTTTATTGATACCAACATAAAAGACGGATGGAATTCGCTTTTTCTTCGGAACTTACAACTTGCATTCGAAACCGTAAATAATTTGTCTAAAGCAGTTTTTTAATTTCTCGTGGTCGTTGCGATTCAAAAATGATAAAATTGGAGTAAACAATCTTACTTCAGAGAAAGATTAAGCAGAGTATAGGAAAAAAAAGTCAGAATGAGAATGAACCATATGTTAAATGTAGCCATTTCAAAAAACGTAAACTGTATCATATATTGAAGAAATCAGAAAGAGTTCATTACTATCACATTGCTATTTTAAGACGAATGTATCAGGGAGTTCAGAAAATATACGACCCCTTTCTTACAACAGATCATTTTAAACGTATAGAACCAGAAAGGGTGTTTTGAAGATATACAGTCCGGTATTGTATTGTACTTCCTAGGTAGTCCTCTCTGACGAACAAGTCTCAATCTGCATGAAAAACCAACAAATATTTTCCACCTATTTTAGAGCTGCAGAACCACTGCAAGAATTGAGTCATAAATTCCAATACTTTGTTCTGGGACTAGTACCAATAAACTAATCAAGAAACCAAATGTTTGTCGAGGGCAAAGAGCTTAAATCTGCTGCTTAAATTTAAATGAAGTTAAATTCTTTTATTTAGTTAGCCCGCGATAAAGGAAAATAATTGCAAGATGCATAATAATTTGTTGTTGGGTTAATTTGAGAGCCGCTAGAAAATTTTTAAATGCCCGTAGAGATCACGAATTTCTTGTTTTTCTATTAGTATAGAGTACATATTTAGATGGGGTGGTATCAAATTCCTTTCGAATCTTGTCACCTGTTGTCACACAAGGAATTATATTCTAAACAGCGGAATAGTGAAAGTTGCATAATTTTTTATACATTTTCTATAAACATTTTAGTACAAGGCGCAAAGCTTTTTTTTATATAAAGAGCTTACAATATATGTAGAAATAACATAAAATTGTATGTATACACATCAGCAAACTATGAACTTTTTGTTACATAGTTTAACTTATAATCAGCGAGAGAAAAACTAGCAATATGTTTTTTTTGTACCGTACATATTAAAATCTAATTTTTATCGCGACCAAATCAACATGATTTTATTTCATGTTGAGAATTTATATTTTCTTTGCTGAACAGGCCACAAGAAATTAAAAGCAGGCAGACACACACACACACACACATACACACACACACACAAAAAAAGTATTGTAAGTTGTCTCATTTAATTTTGTTGTTGGGATTCATTCTTGTTGTTGTTGGTGTTTTACATCTGGTATGTATCCCCTTTCGAAATATTTTGTATTGTATTTCTTATATAGAGGTATACTGACTGGGGATATTGAAATTGAATGTTTTGTGTTACTTCTTTTTGTATATAAGGTTAAAAGAGGTGAAATTTTTCATTGAAAATATTTTGTTTTTTCATTTTAATTCTGTCTTGATTTTTCATTTTAAATAAAATCAATAGGTCAAATTAATTGAATGTTTTATTGGGATTTTACTGAACTTTTAATGTGAACTTTTTTTTTCGTAATGTATGTACTCGATGCGAAAACTATAAATCTTAATATGTGTACTCGTTTGGTGCCACCAAAATCACACAACAACAACAAATGAAAAACTATCCAATGAGAACTTTACAAATGGGGCGTGCTTCCAAATGTCGCTTTATACTTGCATATTGAAAATTGACATTTTAAAGCGAAAAGATATTGAACGAATGCAGTAAACTTAAAAATCATTTGATGGTGGCTTTTGCGAAGAGATCCAACTCTTTTTGCTTTACTTCTATACTGCATATATACGAGTACATATATAGTTTTCATTGCAAGAAGACAGCATATAGCAAGGTGAATACGAATAATATTAACGAAAATGAGATAGTATGATGATCGTTTATATACCTGAATTCAACAATAAACAATAGGTACATAAATCAGTGTAATTAGTTTTCTCGATCGTCGATTTTTTATTCCTTATATTCTTCATTTCAATTGTTGTATTTTTTTTATGTAAAAAGAAAAATTATTATTATTATTATTGTACTTGCTGTAATGCATGCATGCTTCCATTTAATATATATTTTCAAAAAAAAAAAAAATTACGATCAACAATCTTGATCATCATCATGGTGAAGTAAAATAAATTTTTATATACAAAACTCAAAATGGATGATCGTCATTGGTTAAATTATTTGAATATTTTTATTTTTTGATGATCATGATCATGATCATTGTCAATTGTATATTTTTTATTATAATTTTGTCGCATAAATTCCACGTCGTCGCGTATTCTGTATATTTTATTATCAGTATTATTTAAAAAATATACAAGAAACAAAAAAGGAGGCAACCTTATAACAAAACGATCAAGTGGATTTTAGTTATTTGTTGTATAATATACTGGTTGCACTGAAAATTACAAAAAAAACGCGATCACCGATCAATTGAAATTGATTATTTATAAGTAATATATATATAAATTTATGTTTGTTTTAATTTTTTTTGTTTTTTTTGGGTGGAGATCAATTTGGAATTTATAATAAGATTACGAACAGTAAAAAAATTTTCTTTTGTCTCCGCCTACCGGTATTTATAGATCGATCGCGAAAAATATTTTAAAGTATATACACATATATATATATATATATATATATATATATATATATATATATATATATATATATATATATATATATATAAAAGTCAAGATGTAATACTAACAAAAATAAATTAAACTTAAAGTGGGTTGATGCGGGTGCGCGATTAATATTAACTCAAAAAAACGTATTTCGCATTTCGATTTTGTGTTTGATTGACATTTTGACAAACACACAACAACAAAACAAAAAGTATTAAAATTAAAAAAAAGGAAAACTAGGAAAAACTTTTTTTTTGTGTTATCATTTTTTTGTCAACTGTCAAATCATCAATATCACATTTTCTCTCCTCATTCCTTTATATTACAAAAATGAAAAACCAATATTTTTCAATTTTCAATAATTTCAAAGTGTCACGTTGTTTTTCTCATCATCATCAACATCATTGTAATCATGCTCAACAGTAGTAATGTACGAATCTAAGTAGTCTAGTACCAACAAGTAAAAAATTAATTAATTGTTGTTGTTCCTTGCATTTTCTATTCTAATTAAAGTTTTAAAACATAACACAAATATAAAATCTTATACTCGATTGGAATTTATGGAGGAGTACATATAAATCGTAAAAATGAATTGAATTACACAAGTACAGAAAAAAGCGGATGGAAATGTTGTTTTCTATGCTATTACATTTCAATTTGGGTTGTTATGTCCCCCCGATATAAAATAATAATGATTATTATTCAATAGAAATCTATTGCTTTTAGTTGAAAGGTTTTAGATGTTTAATTGTTTTTTGTTAATTTTCAATAAATTTCTATTTAAGTTTGCGACATACACGTCTGATAGTGATGGTTAGCAATATTGAAAAAATGTCCACCCTATTGTTCTACATTTTATTTTATTTTTTTAATTTTAATTTTATTTTCTACAAAATGTCATCATCATCAACATAATATCCATCCCAATTTCCTGCTTTGGATTTTTTTTTGTTCTCCGCAATAATATAGAAATACACTCTACACATAGTTCTAGTTTTTCTTGCTTTTCTCCAGATTCTCCATCAACTACATCATCATTTCTCATGTATCATACATATAGAAGCAGCAGTATACACAGAATAGTGCAACAGAAAAGTTGAAGATAATTTTCTTTTTGTTCCTTCGGTAGAATACAATCTATACATGTATATGAAAGGAGCTGTTTGTTCATCTTCATTTCTCGTTGTCGTCGTCGATCAATTGTCTTACATTACAAGTTTTTTATACGCTTTATAGTAAGCTTCTCAGTACTGCACTGCAAATGAAAATTTGACGAGAGGAAAAACAAAGGAAAGCAAAGTTTGTACAGTTTTTTTGCTGCTCTATATAAAACGTATTTTATGTAATTTTATTGTTTGTTGTTCTTCTAGTGCAAATCCCAATCAGAATTCCAAAGCTTTATACAAATAAATTCTGTGTGTGTGTATGCACCAAAAGCTATAAAATGGTTGATGATTATGAGATAATAATACAAAAAGGATTATAACGCTGCAAATAATTTACAGAACCAAAAACTGATAAAACACAGACGATACAAAAAAAAGAAAATAAAGAACATTCAAACGTGACTTACAGTAGTTCGAATTTGTGAATTTTATACTGATATTTCTTTTATATTACATACATACATACATAAGTTATTACTAACACTCAAAAAAGTATTGAATTATTTTAATTGTTTGCTTGGTATATACAAAAATTCCTGTTGCTAAAGAATTCACACGATCATTATACGATGAATATTATTTTACATTTTACTTTATATAAATCATAATATCACAAAATGAATTGCAAATGATCATTAATATGTCATTTGACACTCGATCATAAAACCGATCATCAATAATATGATTTAAAAAAATGTTATAAAAATATTGATAAAAGTGTGCAGCACATGATCATTAATTTTAATCATTTTTTTAATAAAATTTAATAAATTATTTCTGAAATACTATTCCTGATGTATCTCATATAAAATGGTTAAGCTTTAATAGCAACCTTCGCAAAATACTACGATAATGAAATCAATATGAAATTTATCAACTGTTTGCCGTAACAGCCTTGATGGGACCTACAGAAAGTGCGAACGACAAATGGTGTGCAGAATGCATTTTACTAATAAAACATTTGGTATTCACATAATTATGTCACTTTTAGCATAACTGTAAAAATTCGACGGGCACGTTAAACTTTGAATGAATTTTGTTGTTAATTTCGTATTATGATTTATTTTTAACTGGATTTTTGACTTGACTTTTGATTTGGTTATTGACTTGATTTTCAACTTGGTCTTTTTCATTCGATTTTTGATTTGTCTTTTGACTTAGTTTCTGACTTGACTTTGACTTGATTTTTGGCGTGGCTTTTGATTTAACTTTTGACTTGCATTTTTACTTAACTTTTAGCTGAGCTTTGATTTTCGATTTGGCCTTTAATTTATTTTTATGTAGCTTGAATTTTTTGTCTGTGTTTTCTCGCAATAAGTGTTCAGCTTTGGTTATACACATGTGTATTGTTATACTATTTGTGGGATGTTCGTTCACCTTCAATTTGCCACGGCGGTCTCTTTTTTCAAACGTGATATTAGAAAATAACCCGATTTTTATATGAACATTTCGGTAGTTCCTCTTTACTAAGTCTGCACATTTAATGAAAGATCTGAGTTCTAAGAAACTGAAAGTCGATTAAAAATTCAAAAAGTGACGTAAATTAACAATTTTCATTACATTGATGTTGGAGGAGAACTGATTTTCACGAATATTAAAAGAGTAGATGGCACAACACGGCGGAATTTGAACAGATTTATGGGTTTTTAAGCAAAAGTTAATAGGAGCTTTTAATTTATTTTTATTCATAATATATATTTACGGACCGGGACGCTTTACAAGACCTTGATTGCTATTCCTTAAGAGTATTCTTTACAAAAGAAAGAGTAAGTTTACCCATGTGCAATATACAGATAAAATTTAAAATTTATGTAAACTAAATCAAAAAATTGCCGATAGAGGACCAGGAATCGGTTGATAAGCAAATACGAAGTTTTTTGTATATTATAGGTAGGTTCGAATGGTAAAGAAAAAATGTATAAATAGACATACTGAAATTTAATTTTTAGGTTAGGTTCAATAACAAATGTAATTTAGTAAAGAATCCTCATAAGTGAGGGATCAACATTTTGAAAGACAAAAGGCGGAAGCAATATTTTTCTGACACTTTAGAGATCACTCCGTTCTAATACTCGCTAAATTTTATTAATTCTTATTTACAGTTTGAAATGGACCACTTTTGTCAACCTTAGTTGTAATATGGTTTTTATAGGGATGAGATTAGAACTTATTGAAATGCTCCAAATAGACGAGGGATTTTAAATTAATACAATGGAGCATTGTACACGAATTTTGTTCGAAAACCGTGACTTGAGAGTTGAGAGTTTTTTGTGTTGTTTCATCAGCACACTAGATGTAAATACAAAATTTAATTATTATTTACATGACTCAACAATAATATTTATTTTGAAGATCTAGTAGATTAGTGAAACAGCGGCAAAACTGCCGACTCTCAAGTCTCAGTTTTCGAACAAAAATTTGTACTCTGAGGTGGGATCTGGTTAAGTCTCTATTTAGGGACTTTTGATTAATCCCATTTTAGAGTTTTGTGTCTAGAATTAAATTAACGTATGAATAACGTTCCACTCTTTTCAGGGGAGGGATGTTGCATCCTCGTCAGATACGCGCATATTTGCTAATAGTTGTTGCTGTAATTTATAGATTTGTTTTGCTGGGCGTTGAAGGTTTAGCAAATCTAAATTTAGCTGCATCTTTATAACAAAGCCTTTTGAATTTGTATTTTTATAACATTCTTTCATAAATCCCAGTATGGAGGCCTGATAGAATCTTTTTCTAATGCTGATTTACTTCTGCCTCATTTAATTTTACAACTTACGGACAAGATCTAAGGTATAATCAGAACCACGAAAGCTACATCGGCTTAAGGTTCCGAGATTGGATAATGGATAAATATATAGTATGGTCTACTAGTCAAAGGCCCACCATAGATATAGAAACAGACCTTAGATCCTATAACAGAATAGCCAGACAAATCCCAGGGCATCAGAAATAAGTCGCCCTTTTCACTACCTTTAAGTCCATTTTTTGGCTCTTGGCATTTTTAAAATTGGCTAGGTAGATTTAGAGAAAGGTCTTTAAAAACTTGTATTTTATGAAAACATAAAAATGGTGTGCTCTGTGTGATTTTCGAAAACAACATTTTTCTTTTCAAAAAATCAAACGATATGAGCATAAATTCAATCGAATGCCTTGGATAATTTTGGTAATTGCAGTTTCCAGATGGTTTTAAATAAGAAGAAGAAATGTTTTGTATAAAAAGTGTAATGTTCATTGTAATTGTAAATTAATAAAGAAAAAAAAATAAAATAGTCGATATCGTGGAAATTTAAATTGCTGAAATCTAAATCCTGGATGTCCAGATATCGATTTTAGACGAGATCGAATTCTAGTTTTCAAATGATAGAAGTTAGCTAAAACCCTGTTTTATTAAGTCCTTTATTGTCAAAATCTTGTTTTGCTGCTAAAATTCGAAATAAATTATGCTCAAACTTAGTTTATTTATAAGAATTTTGGAGGTGTTTTTGGAATTTGACCATTATGTAACTAGACTATTTCTTACGCTCTATGGTCAAATTCGATGGGGACTTGAACATGCAATTTGTATGAAGTTCTTAAGTTTCTTAAATGTTTGATTCAACACGAAATTGGAGGGATTGAACGAAATTGATTTTTTTAAATTTTACCATGTCGGGAACCGAACCATGTGTTGAGAAAAACTCGATTATGTCTCAACCGACTATGGTCAATTTTGTGTGTGTAAGTGAGAATTAGGAATATAACATGAATTTCTGAAGACTAATCATGTCGAAGGCTTACATTTTAGATAAAGGTATGGGATTTGGTCAACAGTCAGATTTTGGTCAAATTTAAAATGTAAGATTTATTCACAATTTCATATTAATTTTCAATTAAATTATTTAATTTCACTTGTCGAGCTCGATATTTATTCTAAATTGACTCTAGTAAAATAATCTATTTTTATCTTGTTGCTGATTGGAACATTGGCCATTTCTTAATCGTAATTATGGCTGAATTCCGTTTTTAGGATGGGATTGGTATTCTAACATAAAATTTGGATAAAATGCTGAAACTACGTTATAAAAAATGGAACTCAAACATTTCTTAACTAACTAAGAACGGTTAGTTAAGATCTATTGACTTTTTGACTAATCAATGAAACTCGGTTAGTTCTTAGCCGATTATTGCCAAATTCGATTTACAAATTTTAATCATCATTTTAAATCTGGTTATACCGAATGAAACTGGCCGTTTATATTTCTTTGTAATCATAAAATACTCAATTTTAAAATTAATTTTCCAAACAACTACAACATGTATTAAGTAAGATAGGATAAGTGATTACCTGAAACAGTGGTGTTAAGTCATTAATCATTAAGAGCCATAAGAGAATCGGCAAGACACTTCTCTAAGGGTGAGCTACCTCAGGAATGTGATGCCTGAAATGAATACGATTCATGTAACGATGGTTTAGTGAATACCTAAATTAGTACAGGCCTAGATAATGGTAGGAAACGAGGTATTATCGAAAGCACTTGCAATATTCAATCGTTATGTAGCAAGTAGTTAATGCTACAGAGAAGAATAGCATGCGATAGAGTAGGAAATTAGATAAATGACGATTTAAGAAGAAATCTGCCGGCATTTCTCTCAAGAGCTTTGAGCAAGATTGCGGAGAGACTTATAGGCCATAATGGGATGAAAACTCCGATCAGACCAACTGCCTTGTACGGTGCAAAATCAGTAGCAACTCCACAAATCACCTATTGGTGGAGGTCAGCTTGCCATGAGAGAGTCGCAGTACAACCAGAGAGTATCAATTTTGTACGCAAAATGAAAGCGCGAGTTGACGAGGTGAGCAAAAATTGTGTGTACATATACAGTGTATAATACACAATTTTATATTTGTATTGTGTTTTTCTCTCTTGTATATGTGCATTCTATTTGTCATTTTTGCGATGGTAGATACCAAAATAAATGGATCCGGTTGAATTGGTTTAATTTTTTTTTGATACTAACGTCGTTTTGATACTGAATATCTTACGTTTTTAGGATTTTATGTTTTAATATCTAAAGGTGTGAATTATTACCATTTTAATTCAAAAATATGAAAATTGTGAAATGTTTACATAGAAATGTCTATCAAAAAAAAAAAAATCAAAACATGATCATGCGCAAGCGTGATCAACAATCAAGTTGCTCAATACTCTATTTTTCCAGTTTGCTCACCTCGCGCTTGTCGCTTTTCCTATAAAATTGACACACTGGTCTGGCGATGCCGCAGATTGTTAATTTTTTCATAGAAGCTAATCCAAGAAGCCCTATATACGAGCGGATCTTAACCTTGTTTTATATTATCTTTGTGTGTAAGAATAAATTTTAATTATACCGCAGGTTGATTCTTTTGGCTCTATTCTAAAGTTTCCTGGTTCCTTATTTTTTTAAGATGGGAACATGAATAAAATTTGTTGCGCGTCTTTTGTTTGGTAATAAGAGATCGTGATTTTTCGAAAGCCAATAACGCCAATGACACACCTCTGGTCTGAAGGAGGAATATCATTAGACACTTTCCAGTTGAATTTCAAATCAATAGGTCGCCTCTTATAGAATTCACAAAAATTGGCACACAACCTTTATTGAGGATTTCAAGTTCAGAAGTACTTAGATAGTTAGGCAGAGGCAAACTCCAATTGTTAATATTCGAGCTGCCCTATAATGAGTAGTGAGCATTGGAATTACATTCTACCATTCAACAAGGTCAGCGAATTCGACCGAATATGGAGGTGCAACAGCGTTATAAGGAAGATAAACTGACTACCATTGTTATGCATGAAATTAGAAATTTGAAGGTGGCAGGTACACTGGTGGCGTAGCTCGTGTAAAAAGTCCGGCCAACGCTGTGGTCTAATTCAGAGACAGCATCATCAAGAAGATATGGTTCCTGAAATAGCTAGAAACCTGTATGCGATACGACAAGCAGCAATACGACCTAAGCACAAAAGTGTCTATTTTACTATGATACAAGTTCATCTAGTAAACGAGAACAAGTCCCTAAAACGGATCCTAAAAGTTACGAATTGCGAAGCGGATCCAGACCTAGTTAAGTACTCGAAGGACTTTCGGTCAACGCTGTAAACAAACGATTGTCGGTTAGCTCCACGTTTGAAACGAACTACACTTCATTTTTTCATCGAGACATTCAGATTCCTTAGACCAAGGTTAGTTATAACATCGTTTGGATTCTTAGAAGCTTTACCGACTGCTATTTTGTCATCCGTTGTACAAACTCATAAATACGTCTCATCATTGCTGCACTTGGAGATAAAAACACCACCAGCTAGGTAACATCCCAGCATTTGAGGTAGGAATTTTATTTCTCTATATGGGTAAAATTCGATAGGATTCGATAGTATTAACAGGTTCATAAAACAAAACTTGGCTTTTTGTAAAAATATATTAAAAAATAATAAACACAAATTTCCGTATTGCGCAAAAATATATATATTTAATATTCATGAGTTCGTCAAAATTTGATGAGAGATAAACATTTTTGTTGGAAAGATTTATTTACAAAATAAAGTGTTTCGGTTGGTTATAGTTTTACTTCCTTTCAATACTCTCAGTGAAATTTGTCCTCGAACATTTGGTGCACGTTAACCTAAAGTTTCGGTAATCGATTGAATATATTCGCGATTACTCCCGACATTGTTCGCTTGACAAATTATTATTTAATTTATAGCTAGCTGTATCTTATTCGGGCCGAAATTGAGAATTGTCACTATAATACACATCTTTTGTTTAATCGATATCGTAGAATTTACAGCTTCTTTCAAGAGCTTTTTTAACAAATTCCAAATTTGTTGCATTACATTTTTCACTGTTCATTATTTATTTCACTTTGATCACTTTATAACTAATGGGAACCAAGTGTTGGGTAAATCAAGTGTTTCCATAAGGAGTACACCATAACCACTCTACCACCAAGTGTTATATCTGCATGTAGTGAAATTCGGCACATTACGAACGTAGCTTGCGAAACAAATATTTGGAAGGACAATTTTTTGTAGCGCTGTACGCAAAATTTACTTACTGATCACTTACTGATCTTTGAATTACCACTATATCTATATGATATAGTTTTGATGTTGATTGCGGCACATCCATAATTAATACCTTTATATATCAAGAGAGATCGATTTTATAAACCGTTTTATTTTATAAAATATGTAAAATTGTAAAATGATCCAGGGGACAAGATAAAAAATCACCTTGATGATTAACACATTAAAAAATCAACCTGTTTAACATGTTCAGGCCTGAAATAATATTTCATCCGATTATTTCTCTTGTAAACATTAATGATGACATTAATAAAACGCACCAATATTATACGAGCCGCGATATATAAGTGATTATCGGAGCAAATTGAGAGAGTCATATACACATTCCAAAGATTTAGATTTGTATCCAATTGAAAACTTCCACTATATATATAGTAAAGAAGTAACACACATAAAACAAAAAAAAAATTATGATAAATCTATAATTCGAAAAAAATAATTATAGATACATTTAACAAAATTGTCAGTTATTAATAGACTTGTAGTTACAAAAAAATAAAAAACTTTACGTTTTATCTACACAACAATAAATAAAAAAAAACTTTAACCACCTTCATCAAGCATCATCATGCGATTTGTTATAAAAACTAGAAAATAAGTTATTATTACAAAAACGATCAATTTTTTGTTTTTGTTGTTTTACTATAAGATCACAACTTGAGATCTTATTTAGTTATTTATTTGTAGGCGGAAACTTATAAATATTTACAATTTTTGTGTTGTGTTTTCTATATTACAAAACTCTATATAATATCGAGTGTATAAAATATGGAAGTTTTTTATGTGTGTAATTTTGACATCAATATTTTCATTAAAACAAAAAAAGAATAATTAATAATCATAATTAACAAACGTGTATGTAAAAAAAATGGTTGCGGTTTTATAATGATATTTGGATCCGGATGCGGAACGTAGTCAAATTTAAATATCATTCCGCGATCTGCATAAGATCATTCCTCATATGTACTAGGTAATTATTTTGTAAATTTAAAAATATATCCTCAATGTAGGGTACAGTAGAAAAGTTAAATAATATAATAAGGTAAAATTCCATTTTGTTTTCCATTTTTCTTTTTTTTTCCGTACATATTTGCAATAACAAATAAAGCAACATAAAATCGTGACACGTCGCTCTTTTGTTGTTCAATAAATTTTTATTTTATAGTTTTTTTTTTCCTTATGCTGGATCATAACATAAAAAGGCATATATAAGTACATAAGAGAAGTAAACAACATATGTATATACATACATACTCAATATGCGAGAGATGACGAAAAATAAAAAATTGGAATGGTTTTCAACGAAAAAACATAAAGTACCTTCTGAGATAGTATTGTTTCGATAAATACATAAATTGCACGCATCACATTAAAATGAAAAACTTTTTTTTTTGCTGCTGTTATTTTCCCTTCGCGTTTGTGTGTCTTTTGATGCGATTGGAATTTCTTTTCTGCTACATAGTGAACACAACAAACCAACATATTATAAGACATGGAGAGCTTTTTGGAAGTTGTTGTCATTGTGTATTGTTTAAATTTATATAAATAAAATTAAATAACAACAACATTTTACGTCGAATTCCTTGTCGCCTCTTTATTATTATTATTGTTATTATTATCATTATTATAAATATTTATTTTGTGAAAATTTCAAAATGACAAATAAAAATGTAAGAAATGAACGCGAATATGTAAGTATGTATGTATATGTCTTTACTATGTACAATATAATACGACTACTTACATGAGCACAACATTATACTCTAAGGATAAATTTAAGAAACAATTGTTTCTCTCTTCCACACCACCAATGTGTGTTTTATTGAATAAATCTTATTTCATTCCGTTTAGGGAAATTTTCTTATACACTGTGTGTGTGTGTGTACATTATAAAAATGGGGGGCATTCAATGTTTTATGCATGGTATAAACTTAACAAACAAATAATCAAATAAAATGAAAGAAAAAAGTATTGTCCACTTATCATTTTTATGTAATCGCAGCAAAATGTTATGTGATCAAATTCGACCACCATCATATGCGCATGATATACACCTTCGATTTTCCATTCGTTTTTACTATTTTCTCAAAACACTTGTCATTTATTATATTTATTTATTGCAATTAAAGTTTCACATTACAATTTGTGTGTATGTTTATTGTACAGATGTATGCAGTAGCATATAATAAAATGTTGTTTAAGTATATAGGAGGGGTGGTGGGTAAATGATCACGTAAAATATGTAATCATATGGTGCTAGTATTTATTATAAGATATGACTAAGACAACGAGTCGGATAGAGAAATTTACTAAATTTACAGTACGTATATAGAAATATAACATTGTCATTGGAATACAGGTGGTCTTTGTATCACACCATTTCATCAATGTATGGAGCATTCGTCTATGAAAGACCGTTGCTCGGCAGCACAAGTGTACATTGCGTAACAAAGCAAGTATCAGGTACCAACCGGTTAAATTAAGTACTTCCAAATGAGTGTAGTACCTTCACCAGTATATTATAATAATATAAATAAATCGCTTGGTATTGGGTAATTTATCTGGGTGATTTACTGTAGCAGGTACCCGACCCCGTGAACTACCTATGTGTAGCAAAATGAAACTAAAGTTTCCGAAAAACCACAAGCGAGGTTGTATTTAATAGTTTTTCAACGTGTCTTCAATTTTGAATAATTTAAACGTTTTTGAACGAGTTTTAGGAAAATTTTTTGACATTAATAAAAGTTTGTAAATGGTTTCCAAATACCCAAAATTTAAGGTTATGTTAATTAAAATCACGTTTCTTTCAATTGTTTCTTACAATTTCCTTTTATTTAAGTACACTGCGCCAAAAAACAAATCAGAACAGAATTTTTTTCTCGATAAATTACCCAGATTTGGACGCTTGTATCTTGTTAAAATAATATCTTTCATATATATAATTTTGCTTCTAATTGAAGGAAAATTTGTTTCCTTTTCGATACTGGAATTCGTTTTATTTTTTCTATGACATTTTTGAGTAAAATAAAAATTGTCTAAAAGAAAAAAAAAATATGCTGCTGCTGTAAACGAATTTGCTCGATATTTTATTACCAAATCAAATTAGTAATTTTATAGAAACTTTAGAAACCTTGAAAATGATGTTTTGAAAATTTCCGTCGTTTTATTGAAGTTTTAGCGAGAAACGTATTCAAAAGCGTATAAGCGATAACAAGTACACTTTTTTATGTTGCGAACTAAGTACTCTGCGATAAAATTTTAAGTTTATTTAAATTTTACGTCATTTTATGGAAAACAATAATTTAATTTATCGTATAGTTATTTGAACATTCAATGCATCGAAAAAAACAATTACTCGTTCGTGCTACAAAATTTGTGACTTTAGTTGAAGAGGCAAGGCTCAAAAAATTAAAAGTAATGTACCAGTACAAAATTAGAGATCAAAACAGATGATAACAAATCGATGAAAACACTGTGCTAGTTGAAAAATGCAACAAGCTGGGCACCCGGGGGGTAAACCTAATTCGACTATGCTGAATTCATTGGTGCTAGTCCCATTTCAAAGTTAGTCCCAATTTTCGAGATATCGCTTTCGACATATTTTGCCTCTGAGACAAATATTTGTCAAAATATACACTCATATTCACGTTGATAGCTCCTGAACCATTAAGATTTTTGTTATGCTTTCTTCAGCAAAGTTGTTGCGCAAGCCAAGACCAACAACTTTGCTGAACATATCAAGGCCGAAAAACGACATCTACAATCACATTTTTATGTTATTTTATTTTTTGAAACGCAAAAAAATAAAATAACACAAAAATGTGATTGTAGATGTCGTTTTTCGGCCTTGATATGTTCAGCAAAGTTGTTGGTCTTGGCTTGCGCAACAACTTTGCTGAAGAAAGCATAACGAAAATCTTAATGGTTCAGGAGCTATCAACGTGAATATGAGTGTATATTTTGACAAATATTTGTCTCGACGAAAAACATGTTTTTTATCATTTTTTGTCCATTTATTGAATTTAAATTGATCGAATAAACACCTCATCGACAAATATAGATACAATAGAAACTATTTAACAGAAAATTAGATTGATTCCGTTGATTTGATTGTGATTTTTCTCAATTTTTTCCTTAATAATTTACATTTTTCTTAACTTTTAATTTTAATTTTCTGATTTGTTCGTGTCGTCTTCGGGTTCTTCTTCCTCTTGCAAATTCCAACAAATGTCACCCAAGAGTGCATCTAGCTTTTTGCCGCTGTACCAATGTTCGAGCCTTGCCGTCACTTGGTGAAAACGCTCGCCGTGCTCATCGGATTCGGCTGGTGATTGTTCAATGGAATTCTTTGAGTTGGTAACGTGAAGGAGAACTGCCTTCAAGCTGCTTTTAGAGGAATCGATGAACAATCGCCAATCTTCAGGATTATATGCATTGTGCATTGTGGATACCAAACCTCGGATATCAGTGCAAAAAGCGAGTGAATTATTCTCAATTGATTTGAAAAAATTCGTAAAATGACGATGACGATTTATTGCTCCATATATCCGAACATTTGGAGCCAAAATGTTCACTTGTTTTAAATCCTTTGACAAAAGAATGGCTTGCCGCTGAGATAGTTTCAGGCGTCATACCATAATATCCAAACGACTTTGCGAGATTTCAATGTGATTGCATGGCGCAGTGACATTTGATGGTTGATATATTGATGCAGATGTTTCTCCGGTTTCACCTGATTCAAATGTTGTTGGTAAATAATCCTCGGTTGGGTTTGATCTTTCCGGAACAGGCATTTCATCTGAATGCGGCAGCGGTAGATGTGTATTTCTCGTTGCAGTGTATGTCAAAGAACCACTTTTGTTTCTGTTTGTACCGAAAATATAATTCATGCACCCATAACATTAAACTGCATCATGTCCTTGTGGATCGATCCATATCATCGGGACACCAAATGGCATTGCGGCTCCAGTGTTTTGCCATCTATGCAGATGGAAAATGCATGTTGTACAAACAAAAGACGGCATCCAATTTACACAACTAATAACAGTTTGTGAAAAGTATAGTCGATATAAATCAGCGGTTTCATCACTTATTTTGCGGCGATTGCTCATAATTGTAAATTTTCGACACACATAACAAAAGCACTTGAGTTTATAACACCTATCCATATTATTTATTTCACCAGATTCACAAGACGATTTTCACTTTATTTTTTGTATTCTTTTGTCACTTTATATATTTAGATGAATAACTTTTTATTTTTAATTTTATATTACAGTTTTTAGTTCTTACTTCTTGTGCCAATTTTTTAACTTTTTTAGAAATATCAATTTCAAGAATAATCTCTTCTTCGGTTTATTTTCTGCTACTGTTACATAAACTATTTTGAAGCTCTTTATATACTGTAGCTAGGCGCTGCTGTTTGGTACCTGCTTTGTTTTTAAGTTATGGAGGTCGTAAATTTTATTGGGGTTTTGTGTTGATTTTGTCGCGAAGTAAATTGTGGGTGTTTTTGTTTTTGTACATTTTCAGGGTGTGAATTTTGGCCGTAATTCGTATACGTGCAGAATACAAATGTCTCATGAC
This sequence comes from Nephrotoma appendiculata, assembly GCA_947310385.1. Lineage (NCBI taxonomy): Eukaryota > Metazoa > Arthropoda > Insecta > Diptera > Tipulidae > Nephrotoma > Nephrotoma appendiculata. The sequence goes on along the minus strand of OX371224.1, from coordinate 182,303,233 downwards.
ACATGAGTCAAATTGGGACACCTGTCTAATTTCAGTCCTTTTTTGATTCTGTGCAAAATCGTTACATTTTTATTGAATTTAGTGTATGGTTTTCAGTTTTTATGTGTTATACGAAACTTGATTTTATGTACTTGTGATGTGTTCTTTGTATCTTATCTGAGATGAGTGTCTTGTTTGGCCTAAGTATGCCGAATTCCAGTTGTATTTAGCCTTACCTGTGCACTTATGTTTCTCGAAACGGCAAGGTGGAGCCGGAGTCTTCTGTGAGAAGCTTTTGCCAAAACTGACAAGACCCTGCCTTTTTGGGGAACATGCGAGAAGGCTGGGTTTACAGACGAATGATTTTGTAGAAGTTGCATGGACGAAAAAAAAGAAGAGACTTTAGATAACATCCTATGCTCGTGTCCGGCACTATCATACAGAAGGCATAAGTATTTGGGCGTGTCCAGTGTGACCAGCTTTTCAGATCTCGCTGAATGTGGAGTGCGAGATATTTTGCGGTACGTACGTAGCTCCGAATGGTTTTGAACAGGGGTAAAGGGGAAATAGGTTCCTGTGGTATCACAACGGGGCACTCCTGGTCTAATTGTGCGGAAGTGCCACTCCAAGCTCACCTTGGCCTAAGTAAAACACACATATATGGAAAAATAACACAAAAATGTGAATGTAGATGTCGTTTTTCGGTTTTGATATGTTCAGCAAAGTTGTTGGTCTTAGCTTGCGCAACAATTTTGCTCAACATATCAAGGCCGAAAAACGACATCTACAATCACATTTTTGTGTTATTTTATTTTTTTGCGTTTCAAAAAATAAAATAACATAAAAATGTGATTGTAGATGTCGTTTTTCGGCCTTGATATGTTCAGCAAAGTTGTTGGTCTTAGCTTGCGCAACAACTTTGCTGAAGAAAGCATAACAAAAATCTTAATGGTTCAGGAGCTATCAACGTGAATATGAGTGTATATTTTGACAAATATTTGTCTCAGAGGCAAAATATGTCGAAAGCGATATTTCAAAAATGGGGACTAACTTTGAAATGGGACTAGCACCAATGAATTCAGCATAGTCGAATTAGGTTTACCCCCCGGGTGCCCAGCTTGTCACGCAAAAAAAGTTTGAAATTCAAGCACAGTGAAATTTATCGACTAAGATCACGTCAACCTGTTAAGAGTTTCGTGCACTCAAAAAATTAGCACTGTTTTTATAACAGATCGGTTATTAAATCAGTTGCTAAAATTCTTAATAACGTAATTTATTAATTTAATAGTATATTATTTTTAAATAATAAAATTTGTTATTAAATTAATTTAAAAAAAAATTATTTTCACTAAACGACTGTAAAAATGTTACTGTTATTATATTGATAGTAAAAAAGATCCTAATAACAATTTTGGTTTGTTAAAATTATAAGATTCTTGTGAAATTTATAATTTTTATTGTTACGTAATCGCAGTGAAAACACTAATTACAATTGTTGAAATTTGTTATTAAAAAAAAACACTTATTATTAGTTTAACGATATAATTTTTCAAAGTAACAACAAATTATTATTTTAATAATCGTAATTGTAAAAGTAATAATAAATTGTTATTTCAATACTTAAAGTTATTATAAAAACCGTTGATTGTTTTTTGAACAGATTTTAGTACAAATTTTATAATTTTTTTTGTAGATGAAAATGAAAATAAATGCATGCCAGAGGAAAAAAAATATTTTAAAATTGATAATTAGAAGAAAAATTATTAAATTTTTATTTAAGAATTATTTAAGAATTATTAAAATAACAAACCATTATTAATTTGATTTGCAAAGTTATTAAAATAATTATAAATTTTTATTTCAACACTGTGAACTATTAAAATAACAGTTGTTTATTTTTTTTAATAACTTGTGTTATTAACTAAATAGTTTTATTTAATTTGTGCCGCTTTTTCCTAATTGTTATTCATTTGAGAGTTACAAACCTATCAGTTCGGTCATTCGGAATTCTGATGTGATTTGCAAAATATCAAAAATTAAACACCATATTAAAATATTATAAATGAACAACCTGGAGGAAGTCTTAAATAGTTTAAATATTTATGAAATTGTAGTGCAGTTTAAAGTTAAAGAAATTTTTCAAGGTTAGTTTGATTTTATATTATTAAAAATCGCTAAAAAAATGGAGTTTATTCATATATAATGAATCTGATGACATTATAACGGTGATCATATTATGTGTAAAAAATATAACCGTATTTTATTATTATTAATATTTTTTTATGAATTATCATTATTAGAAGCGGACGTGGATGTCGAATCATTGAGGTATATCCAACGATACCAATTACAGCGTATACTAAATAAACAGAGTATTCCATTAGGAATTTAAGCCAAACTAGAACATCGTATTTTGCTGTGGCAAAAAGTGCAAAGTAAGTGGTTTTATTTATTGATAATGTATTTGTTTAAAATAATTTTCATTTCAGATTCTTTAAATTATAGTCAACAAAATAGTTTATTTCATTTATATCAGTAACTATATTTTATTAAAATAATTTTTAGTAATAGAATTCAGATAGCTATGAAGTGTTTTCTGTGTAAAAAAGATTTTCTTAATGTAAAAACTTTAATGCTTCATTTGAACGTATTTCATCCACTTCAAAAGGATAGTGAATTTCAATGTTATGAAGAATTTTGTTTTCAATAATTCTCTAATAATCATTCATTTAGTACACATAAGAAAACATGAACATAAATCTATTTCAAATTTTGAGCCTTGCATCACATCAACAGAATTAAATTCTTCTGAATTGAATTGTGCTTTTTCTGCTGAACTCGAACAGATAATTGAAAATCCCATTGAGAACTCCACTGTAGTTTCAACAATTAACAATCGTTCTGATTTCGCAAAAAGACCTCGCTTAGTTAGTAAATCTGATTTAGAAGAAATGTATAAGCAATCTTCTAAATTTACAGTTGAATTACATAACCTTCACAATTTTAATCGAAAAAACGTCTGTTCAATTCAAAATTTTGTAGTTAATTATTTAACGTTCCCAATATCGAACTATATTGAGAATATGGTTGATTTAGAAAATCTTCCTTCAGAAACAAATTCTTCTTTAAGAAATATATCTGAACTGTTAAAAAATCCATTTAAAAATACTAGTTCGGATTTTAAACTAAATAAGTGTTTGGTTAATAGCGATCTACTTTGCCCATTAAATCAATTTTCAATCAATGATGAAGTTGATGTGATAACTTACAATGGTGAAGCTGTTTATGATGTAGTTTCAACTAAAGGTGTTTTACTGTCTTTAAGATTTCAAATGAAATTAATATTAGAAAAAGTAGGAATATCCATTGATGAATTAAAATTAAATTGTGTTGATCGCAACGTGTTTTCTAGCTTCCTTAAAAGTCAAATATGGCATGAAAGAACTTCTAGTTATCCTAATAACATGTGTTTGCCATATTTTTTATATTTCGATGATTTCGAAATAAATAATTGTTTAGGCTCCCATTCAGAAAGTATAACGGGGATTTATTTTTCATTTCCGTTTTTGGATGTTTTATCAAACTTCGAAAAGGTTTTTATTGGTGGTTTTATAAAATCAGAATACTTTCGAACATTCGGCAATGATAAATGTTTGGTGTATTTAATAGAGGAAATAAAGTTTTTAGAAACGACCGGTATAGTTTTAAATCTACCAAGTGGTGATACCCATGTCTTACTTATCTTAGGATTGATTGTAGGAGATAATTTGGGAGTAAATAGTATTTGCAATTTTAGCAAATCATTTTTTTCGACACATTTTTGTAGATTCTGCACCTGTCACAGAGACGAAGCTCGTGTTATTAACAAAGTTATTCCCTATCAGAAAAGAACAATTGCAAATTATAATAGTAGTCTTCTTAATTCCACACACAAAGAAAGTGGTATCCAGAAAAATTCAATATTTAATTCAGTTCCTTCTTTTCATGTTACGAAAAATTATTTTATAGACCTTATGCATGATATATTTAAAGGTATTTGCCATTATAATTTGTGTCATGTCATTAAATATTACACAAAAACTATGAAACTTTTCTCTTTGGAAACATTAAATAGAAGGAAACTCAATTTTAACTATGGACCTATTGATGTAAAGAGTATTTCTGGTGAAATTTCTGTAAATGACCTGAAAAATAGTAAGTTGAAAATGTCTGCTAGCGAAATGAAATGTTTCACTCATTATTTTCCTTTGATTATTGGTGATTTGATATCCCAAAATGACGTTGTATGGGATTTTTTAATTAATTTTCTAAAAATTATAGATATTTTGTTATCCAAATCTATCACAAATGAAAATTTAACATTACTTTCACAACTAGTTGAAAAACACTTAGGTGAATATGTAAGATTATTTAATGACACACACAAACCAAAACATCACCTTTTACTGCACTATATAGAGGTCACTAATTACTCTGGGGCTCCTACAAATTATTGGTGTTTCCTATTTGACGTGGATTTTTTTATTCATCATAATGCCCGCACACAGCTCTAAACACATGCCACTTTCTGTAACAGCACCGCATTAATTTAGTACACCTTCCTCGGCGAAGTTCAGATTTAAACCACACAGAGCATGTCTGCGATATGTTACAACGGCGTGTAAGAAAACTGACAATGCGCTCCTTGATCTTGAACCACTAAAAGTACGCTTTGATATGAGTGCCTCGTTTTTGGTTACGTTTCTGGCTAAAACATCAATAAATCGACAAGGAGTCATCGTACAGAAATGTCCACAAAATCACTTTCAAGGTTTCTAAATTCTCTATAAAATTGCTAATTTGATTTGGTAATAAAATGTTGAACAAATTCGTTTACAGTCTAAAACCAGCAGCATATTTTGTTTTCGTTTAGACAATTTTTATTTTACTCAAAAAAGTCATAAAGAACAAAATGAAATAAAACGGATTCTAGTATCGAAAAGAAAACAAAATTTCTTTCAATTAAAAGCAAAATTACGTTTTGTAAAGGTATTATTTGACCAAGATACAAGCGTCCAAATCTGAGTGTCTTTTTCGAAAAAAAATTTTGTTTCGATTTTTTTGGCGCAGTGTAATTTTATCACAGGAATTTTTAACGGTTTAACAACTTAAATAAATCACTAGGCCGAATTTGGTTTGAGTTTGAAAAATGCCATCTCATAAACATGGCGAATGGCGAATCTTTTAATAAGAGTAGTCAAGTCACTTAATGGCAGTACTCTCACCTCGAAGTGAAATAACCAATGGCTTTAAAAGATTTCCTATTTTTTTTAAGACGATTTTGATAACAGTTAATAACCGATTTTGAATAGATAGTTTGTTACTAAAACTGAAACTAATAAAATTTTTAGTGTTTCTTAAATTTTAGGAGTTTTTTACGGTGTTCCAGATTTTTTGCGTATTTTTGTTACGGTGTTTTAAAATCAAGAACGAATAGGGAGTTCATAGCGTCAAGAATACTTCTTAGACTAGCTGAAATTTGTTGCTCAATAGTAAAAATATCATGAGAGGGTACCAAAAATGTGACTAATAGCAGTATCTGCTAAGGTTTTGTAACGTGTCTGAAACCATTCAAAAACTTTTTAGTTTTAAAACCAAGGTTTCTTATAGTTTTTAAATCGTAAAAACATCGAATAGCATAAGCCGTTCTTGAGATATCCTTCAAAACGTCGAGCAGTCGATTCGGACCAAAACCAGTTTATGACGATTTCAATAACTTGGTCTTACACACTGAAGTTAACTCTTAAACAGTTTTTTTTCGTGATTACAGGTGACCGAAGTTGTTCTGAATTAGTATTGGACCTTAAAAAACTAAATTTACTTAACCACATGCTCGAAAATCTTCGAAATTTTAGTTGTCCCTCAGTGGTTTTCGAGCATTTGACTAAGAAAGTATGGTTTTGGACATGAAATATTGATTCAGAACCACACCGATCACCTCTATGCGACCCGCAGGGGCCGAAATAAAACTATTTTAATGTTAAGGAATTTCCTATTACCCTCCTGAACTTTCTATTATCCCTATTACCCTATTACTCAGAGCTTGTTGCTCAGGGTGGAACAATGGTTTCTTACAACAAATACTAATTAAAAATCGTTTTGATCTCCTTTGTGCGATTCATAGTATTTAAAAAAATTGTTTGATATTTTTCAAAAAAAACTTGCTTTTACCCTAGAATCCGCCTAGAATACCACCACAACACTCACTGCTTGTTGTAACGGGTGACTAAGATGGTTCGATTCTTGGTTTGTACTCACTTTCGTAATACATTTTTTTTTTTGCTTTTGTAATTGTTATTTAATGGGAAAAATAGCACAGTGGTTGAAGTTTTGGCGTTTGGATCGGGAGTTACCGACTTCGAATTCCGAAGAGGGGTATGAGGTGATTTCGATTGGTGATGAAAATATTATTGACGAAGCGGAGTTAAATTACTTTGCAACACCTTACTTTGTTTGTCCAGGGTTAATTTTGGCTAGATATTTAGGTTTTATTCTAACGAGAATGTGAAATTTATTGGGAGTTGCGCGTCTGCAATTGGTGGTGTACTCAATACAGTATCGAAGTTGGTAAAATGGTGGTGGCTGGAAAAGTTTACAGGAACAGTGGAAGTCACACTCAAAACTTGTCCAAAAATCCTTTTTTCCTTTTTATCGTATTGAAATATTTGTGTTTATGAGAAATTTCCAAATATTATTACAAAAGTTTAATTTTGAGTGTGCTTTCAGTTTTAAGTACTTATAGGGCTGACTGCTAGTGATTGCAATTCCAGACCATTTTACGAATCACGGGATTACGGGATTGAGGTATTTAAAATCCCGAGATCTCGGGATCCCGGGATTTAGGCTATATACAAATCAACAAAAAATATACGTATTTTAAATAATTCAATTACCTAAGAAATATTTGTATTCAAAAAATTTAAAGCCGTATTAAAATAAATTATAATTCATATTAAAAAAAACCAAAAAACATTATTTGTCACAGCTTAGGTAAGACGCGAAACATAATCTTAAATATTATCTTTCACATTATTCTTAAAACATGGCTTTAAAAAACAAATAGCATCGATGGAGTGATCTGCTATTCTGTTCCGCAATTTGGAAATTACACTGAAGTAGAACTTTAATCTAATGATTCTCGTATGGTGTCGAGTTTGTTAAAAATAACGAGGATATATTATTTAGTTTTGTAAATTACACAATGAAAAATATTTTTAAAGAGAATATAATATAAGGTTCCTGTATTGGAGAATATAAATATAAGGAATAAACTAAAATTATTAATGGTCAGGGGCCAATTAATGAATTTAAGAGAATTATTAAATTATATTTATACTTTTAGGAAATCCCGGGATTCATTTAAAAAAATACCGGGATTACGCGATTCAAATATGAGCTAGGATTCCGGAATCCCGCGACTAGGGATCCCGGGATTGTCTACACTACTCACTGCGATGTTTAGTACAAACAAAATAATCTGCATTGAGAAAGCCATAACTGAATAAGGAGGGACATACATGTCAAAAACATCCAATTCAAAACGCGGTCAATGGTCGCATGGTTATAATCCTAAGTAGTCTTTACTTTCTACGAAAATTCAATACTCGTCATTTTGAAAGCTGTACGTACCATTCATAAAAACCTTTTAAGCCACGCTAAAGAAGTTCATAGTCTTTAAAGCAATTTATTTTAATTTAAATTTTCATGTCATCTACATACAACAAAAACTTCGAATTAAGCAGACTAACGATAATATCGTTAATAAACAACAAGAATAAAAAGACGCTAAGTGACTGCTTTGACTAGAAATATATTCACCTAATTTAACAATTTGTATGCGGCCGCAAAGAAGGGAGTTAGTTAATCTACAACAAAGTTACTTGAAACCATACTCCCGATTTGATGATTGCTAACAACAGGATTTTCAGCAGATATATTGGCATTGATAGAAGTTAGAAATTTAGACTACAAAATGTTGAAAACGTCTTGATAATACCACGAGTAGAAACAGATTTCATTTAACATAAATTTATAGTACGCAGGTAGCCGAGAGTTCCACTTTTGAAGTTGACAAATGGCCTAAAATTTTAAATACACAACCAAACGAGTCTTATATTTCTTCCGGAAGAACTTAACGGACAAGTGGTGCAGTGGTTAAAGCTTCGGCACTTGGGCCGGGAGGTACTGGGTTCGAATCCCATCAGAGGCTAGATGCAAATCGAATTTTCATCATCGACTACAATCGGTGATGTTAATAAACACAACTAAGACCCTCTGATGGAGTGCAGAATTCAGCGCCGACCCACCGTCCATGTCAATATACAGGTTGACATGGAGCTTGCAATGTGCAGGTGGTATACTGTAGTTGTGTGAGTAGGTGAATAGGTGAATGGGTTAATGATGTGGCGTGAATGCGTGGTATCACAATGGGCCAAAAATGGCCTAAGTGTCAACCACTGAAACCTAACCTACGGAAGAACTTTTCAATTTCACTGAAGATATTTTTGTAAAATGTATACAAAATTTAAAAAACATGGGTACAAAAATTAAATCTAACAAACACCACAAAAATTAAATACATTATTGATTTGGTTTAGAGCGATAAATGCCATTTCTCAAAAAGGAACACAAATAATATTGAAATATCATCAAAACCGCCAGCAATATTGAAGTGATCATATTACAATGCTCCATGTAGTTTTGGTGATTATAGAGCTCCACCAAACTTTAATAGGTATCAATCTGATACACGTATGACAACACAAATTATTAATTATCACTTAACTATTAAACAATATTTTGGCTTTTATTTTTTAATATAATATATTTATTTTGACTATTATTTATTAGTCCGTATATATCTTTTTAGAAAAAACATAAAAACTGAACTAACTTTTATTTTTCAAAGCTAGCTTAACAAAAAAAAACAGAAACTACAATATTTTTAGTTGGATACCCAACTAACCATTTCAGTGCCAATCAACTAAAAATAATTGTATATTATAGATTTAGAAACAAGGTGTGAAAACGCCACAATACTTCCCCCCAGAGAGATCGAAGATCTATCGAAAATCTAAGAATCTGGTAGGAGTCCTGGACACACGACCCGATCTTGTAGTGGATTTGGTACTTGACGAAACATCAAAACGAACCTTTTTGCAAACTTTTGGTTCCTCAGTAAGTAATTTAGATCCGTCAGCCGAAATACTGAGTTCTGGTTCGTGAGTCGGTAAAAGTAATCCAGTTTGTATAATTGGTGCGTCCGTAGCTTTTGATTGGTTGTCAGAGTAACATGGTTTGAGTCGGTCGATGGATATTTTGACGTGTCGTCCGTTCAGATCCAAAGTATAAAATTTGTCTGTACGGTCGATTACCAAAAACGGTCCAGTATATGGTGGTTGCAGTGATCTGCGTACTGCGTCCGTCCGTAAGAAAACGTGCGAGCAAGTAAGCAGATCTTTACTGATAAAAATTTTGTCCGTAGAATGTCGAGAAGCCGGTACAGGTCGAACTTCATCAAAATGTCGTCTTAAGTTAGTAATAAAGTCCGATTGTAAAATTTGAGCGTTCGTAGTATGTAAAAATGTTCCAGGAACTTGAGTTGTACATTCGTAAACCAGTTCAGCTGGAGTAGCTTTTAGTTCGTCGCTGTAAGTCGTTCGTAGTCCAAGTAGGATTGCAGGAAGAACACTAGTCCAATCAGATCGATCATAGCACATAATGGCAGATTTGATGACCCGATGCCATTTCTCGATCATGCCATTACATTTTGGATTGTAACTAGTTGTTCTCCTACGTTAAAAACCAAGTAAATTAGCCAGTTCAAGAAATAGTTGTGATTCGAATTGCATGCCTTGGTCCATAACAATGAGCTTTGGCACACCAAAACGAGATATCCAATGAGAGTAGACAGCGAAAGCAACAGTTGCAGCAGTAATATCTGGAACTGGAACAGCCTCGGCCCAGCGAGTGTATCTATCAATCAGTGTAACGCAATACCGCTGATTATCAGAAACTGGTAAAGGACCAATAATATCGAGGTGAATAGTGGAAAAGCGTTGAGAAGTTAATTTATAGTTTCCAAGTGGAGATTTTGTATGTCGAGAGATTTTAGTCTTTTGGCAAGCTACACAACTTTGAGCCATTTTCTGAACGTCTTTATTAATCGATGACCAGATGACATTCTGAGTCAAAAGTTTGATGGAAGCTTTGACGCCAGGATGTGAAAGGTTATGAAAAGCCTCGAAAACTTGTTTTCGGAAATTAAGGGGAATGAATGGCCTAGGTGTAGTAGTAGAAATATCGCAATAAATTAATTTTTTTGAATTGAAAGAAACAGGCAATTTCTCAAATTTGAGAAGAGAGTTACTCCTTAAAATTTCTATATAATGATAGCATAATCAACAACGCGACAACGTTATCCAGACCAGCAATGTGCTGAATATCAGTCGTGAATTGACCAATGAAATCTAAGTGTCGAAATTGACTAGGAGATGCTTTTTCAGGTTTCTGATTAAAAGCGTAGACAAGTGGCTTATGATCGGTATACAGCGTGAATAAACGACCTTCGAGAAGATATCGAAAATGTTTAATTCCCGAATAAGCCGCGAGAAGTTCACGATCATAAGCACTGTATCTTTTTTGCGTATCACTGAGACGTACTGAAAAGAAACCGAGTGGTTGCCATGTGTCTGATACAAACTGCTGAACCACTGCTCCGATCGCCGTATCGGAAGCGTCAACCATGATGGCCAGAGGTGCTGATGATGATGGATGAATAAGTAAAGTAGCGTCCATAAGTTTATTTTTACAATTATCGAACGCTTCGATAGCCACTGCTGACCATTGGATTGGAACTCGACTGTTCTTAGTGTAACCTCTTAGGTAATCATTCAACAATTCATGGTCAGCAGAAGCACCCGGAATGAAGCGTCGATAAAAGTTAATCATACCTAAAAAGCGTTTCAGTTGTTTTACAGTCTGTGGTCGTTCGAAATTTTTGATGACTTGGACCCGTTCATGCGACGGTAATATACCTTGTCCAGTTACCAAATGGCCTAAAAATATAATTTTATTTTTTGCGAAAACGCATTTGTCCACATTAACCACAAGTCCATGTTCTTCTAATTTAGAAAAAACGATTTTAATATGCCCGAGATGTTCGTCATAATTTCGAGAGACAATGAGCACATCGTCCAAATATACAAAGCAGAAGTCAAGTCCGCGTAGTACTGAGTGCATAAGACGTTGGAACGACTGTGCTGCATTCCTAAGGCCAAAAGTCATTCTACAAAATTCAAATAGTCCGAAAGGTGTCGAAATTGCTGTCTTTGCAATGTCTGTCGGTTCAATAGGAGTTTGGTGGTAAGCCTGGCCAAGGTCTATCGTTGTGAATATAGTGCAGCCCTCGAGTCGTTATGTAAAATCTTGGATATGTGGAATCGGATACCTGTCAGGAATCGTGACTTTATTCAGTGCCCGAAAGACTCCACAAGGTCTCCAAAACCCATTCTTTTTGAGCACTAAATGTAACGGACTAGACCAAGGACTACTACTAGGTCGGCAAATCCCGAGTTTCATCATATTTTCGAATTCTGTCTTCGCGATGATGAATTTTTCTGGTGCTAGTCGTCGTGGTTTGCATGCAACCGGTAGTCCGTTCGTCTCAATTTTGTGAGTCACACTATGTCTAGTATTGTCAATGTTAATATTACCATGAATGACTGTAAAAAATTTTGATAGTACGTTGAAAACTCCTGGATCAATTGCTGACTTGTCGATCCTAGAAACAGTATTATCATCATAGGAGGAAGAGGTACCATTTGAAAACAGAGAGGTTAACGGATCTATGAGCCTCTGTCTCTTTATATCCACTAGCAAACCAGTTTTCCTCAAAAAATCCGCGCCGATGATAGGCATCGACACGTCAGCAACTATGAATTCCCAGGAGAATTCGCGGCGCAGTCCGATGTCAAGTTTTAAGAATTTAGTCCCGTAAGCATTTACCGAAGAACCATTTGCTGCAAACAATCTGAATGATGGGTCAACCCTTGGATTCCGAACAAAGCGGGCTGGCAAAACCGAGACATCTGCACCTGTATCTATTAAAAAATGTGTTTGAAGAAAAATTTCGTAAATTAAAAGGCGACTAGTTTTAGACTCGTCATTACACACCGCCAATTGTGAATGACTATCTACTTTTTTGGAACATTATTATCGGAGTTGTTTAATTCGAACCTACAATTAGGTTTACATTTTAATACCTTTGTGCCGAAATGATGATGATAAAAACACGTAAAATTATTTTCAGCCGAAGGATTATCGTAAAAACGATTGAATGATTTTCGAAAATTTGGAGAGTTATTACGAGCATAGTTATTGCCTGAATTTGACCGTGAAAAATTAGGACCGCGTGAATTGGATTTAGATCGTGATCTAGAATTTCGACTAAAAATTTCCGAAATCTCCGATAATAATGTTTTTTTAAATTCCGAAAGTTTATTATCAATAGAGATAGCTAAATTTGGATCGGAAGAACCAGATGCAGATGCCTCAATGGATATTATTTGTGCCTGATTCACCGTATCATGCACGTTGTCAGCCCATTCCGCAAGGACTGACACTGAGACGTCATTTTTGAATGGTGTAAGCACCATTTGCATTGTCTGATGCAACCTCTTCATCCAGAATTGACGAAGTGTTGCTTCGTTATAATTGTCACCAGCATTTAATTTCATAAGACTCAATAATTGTGACGGCTTCCTGTCTCCAAGAGTCCAGCCATGCATCAGATTATTGAGTTTCGTCTTTTCTGATTCGCCAAGTACCCGAATCACTTCTGCCTTAAACGAAGCATAAGGAGTGTTACCCTTAGGGCTTATTATAATATAAGCAAACGTGTCGTGTAGTCGTGCATCTAGAGCTCCTACCGCATGAGCGTATTTCGTGGACTCGACCGTAATCTCTGCCAATGCGAACTGCTGCTCAAGAATCTCAAACCACACTATTGGATTTTGCGAGTGCAATGGCTGTGGAGGTTTGAAAGCCACTCGAGCAACAAGTCCAGCACCGGCAGAACAATTTACATTTGCTCGCGAAGTCTCTGGAATTCTATTTGAATTAATATTTAAATGTGAGACAGCCCTGGCAACGGCATCATTAACAAGACCAGCCAGCTCAATGGGAGTCAACGTGATGCTTGACTCCCTTGTTGAACCGCTGTTTGATGTCGCTGTCGAGTCTGACTCAATTGTCACAGGTAGGGAATAAGGTGGATCATTCACACCTTGAACAATACGCCGAAACAAAAAAGAAAAAATCAGAAAAAATACCGAAAACGCGAACACAAACAACGAAAAAGCAAAAGTGAAACACATTTTAATAAACGAAAATAATTGAAAAAGAAACAAATATGAATTTATTTTCGAAAAGAAATAATTTATTAATTTTAGCACCAAAAATGATTAGTTATTTAGTTTTTTAATTTTTTCTTTCGTTGCAGAGACACGTTATTTACAGTGTCACCCCGGTCTCTGAATATCACTGATATTGCTGCCGGTGCTCCGAAATTTCTAATAAAATCGACCGAATTTGGATTTGGCCGTAATTGAAAGCGGCCGTAACTTTTATTAATTCTGCTTGTCCAACGGTTGATGAAATGAGCGGCTGTTGTCCTTTTAATTAAAAGCGGCCGTAATTTTTTATGTAATTTTGTTGTAAGCAGCGTGATTTTTGATTTAATTTTGTTGTTGTCCCGATCACGTCGGGGTCACCAGTTTTGGTGGTTATAGAGCTCCACCAAGCTTTAATAGGTATCAATCTGATACACGTATGACAACACAAATTATTAATTATCACTTAACTATTAAACAATATTTTGGCTTTTATTTTTTAATATAATATATTTATTTTGACTATTATTTATTAGTCCGTATATATCTTTTTAGAAAAAACATAAAAACTGAACTAACTTTTATTTTTCAAAGCTAGCTTAACAAAAAAAAACAGAAACTACAATATTTTTAGTTGGATACCCAACTAACCATTTCAGTGCCAATCAATTAAAAATAATTTTATATTATAGATTTAGAAACAAGGTGTGAAAACGCCATATAGTGGTTCACTACCAAATCGGAACTGAATATTTCAGCATTGAATATATCGGAAGAAAGTGTGTCTTGGTTGACAATATCATAAAATTGATTCTCCAATACTACTAGAGAAAAAGTTATGTTTTGGCACGAAGCCCTGTTAAGTATTCTTATTACTGTTCTTAGGTTGACTGGAGCTCCAAATCTTATTTGTTGAAACAGCAATGTTTGCTGCTGGCTTTAATGTAACAACACAGGCGGCGCATAACGGGGCTAACTGCAATTTTAAAAGAAATAAAACTGAATTTGTAGCATGCTGGTTTGGTCTTGCAAATAACCAACAGTCGAACTCGTTATCATGTATCTGCAATTTTTTGCTAAAGTGTTTTACTACAGCAACAGCAGTATTGTCAAATTTGAAATCGTCCAAGCGTAGACATATTTTTTAATCGGCACAGGTTTCAAAGAAATAAAATCGGTTTCGCAAGAGTTTAAACCTCGGTTCAAATTAATTGTAATAATTTCGTCATAATATTATTATTATTGATGCACCTTAGAGGCACAGAATTGTCACACAAACCATTACTGTTAATAAATTTATCAATATGACGCTGTTGCACGATGAAATAGTATTTTTTTCTCAGTCATTTGTCATCAATGTCACTTGCGTTAAAATAATAATACGTTCCACAATAAGGTTCTAAACCATTTTTCCCGACGTTTTGAAGGTTTGCCGACGTTTGAAATTTAAAAGTTTGTCCGTCCGTCTGGATGCCTGTAGCGATGATATTTCAATTTTCTTTTATTCTTAAGAAGGTTGGATAGGTACCATATAGGTAATCACCCAAAATACCACCAAATACCACGATATTGCTTAACAAATTTGTCATACACAGAAAATAATTTCGATACAACTTTAGTACATAAATCACTGTTTTGGCGCTGGTAGTTAATTTTTCGTTTATTTTAGGTTATACTTGTCGAATATCGTTGAAAATGTGAAGAATGCCATAAATTTTTTCGAACAACTTAATACTCAAAACTATCATTGTGACGCTGGACACGCAGTTACAACTTTTATTATTCCAATATAATTATGTAGCATGCAAAGGTTTTATGAAAAAGTAAAAATTTTGCAATCAGCGCTTAAGTTCACAAACCGATCGTTTTGGCGTTTGTAGCTAATTATTCGATCTCTTGTAATATATACGTATCGTATGTTATTAAAAAGGTCTTGAAGATTGCCGTAAATTTTTCTGGTGCAACGTACTATTCAAAACTATCGATGCAGCGCTGAGAGTAGTTACAATTTTTCACAAATTTAATTGAAGCAGATTACTCGTAGACTACAGAGTACAGACATATATTTTCTCATTCTGATGATCATGTGGCATATTGTGGCTTCATATACATATATTTCTTCCCAAATTTTAGAACAAATCAGATCGGTTTAATTTTCTAATTGTTCCTTCTTCGTCTTTCTAATTCTTTCGGAGAACGTAGAGTTAGTAAATTAACTGGAAATTTGCGATATTTTCGAAACGAATTACTGATTTCCTCTTGGGGTTTTAGCCCTTAGCAGTTTTCAAAATCTCAAAGATTTCCGAGCATGTGGCTCAGTAAGATTGATTTCTGAAATATTTATGAAAGTTCAATTTTTGAGTGTTTTTTCAATTTTAAGTACTTATTGGGTAGAGTGTATATTTTGATATTTTGGCTTAAACTTTAATCGGATGTACTGAGCACCATTTAAATATTACGTTTGTTTTGAACATAACAGATATTAGGTTGTCGCGAGTAATCAAAAAATCAAACTAACACCCATTAACCGTTAAATTCCATGGTTTGACAATTGGGTAAAATCAACAAAGTTTTTAACGTGTTTTCAATTCTTCAAAGCACATAAAATATTAATTGAGGCTTTTGTGGCATATTACACACAGTAAAAAGAGATTTCCCAAAAACATAAAAATTTGGTTAGTTGAGATACATAATTAGAATTATAAATATTCTCCGCACTCTTAAATCGTTTTTAATTTCCACAACCCTTTACACATAAAATCGTATTTTTATTTTTAATTCAACCATTTTTTTGTGGTTTCAATACCATCATACAAATGGAATACGGATCTGGGAAGTGGAAACATTTTGTACATATGTATACGAGTATGCAGCATATAGACATATTTTATGTAAAAGCTCAACCACACAAATCATGTTTAATCTACATCCATTTAAGCATCATAATCAAATAATATATAATGAATTTAATACCGATTAAATGCAGCTTTTTGTTATTTTCAATTCCATATATAATATGTATTTATGCTGTATACATACATATGTATATGATTTTACATATACATACTTATATATATGAAAAATGTGATATGAATTTTCTATTACAATTTCCTAACTAAAAAGGGTGTTAGAATTTATTTTTGTTAACTATTATGATTATTATTACCAACTATGTATAATTTTTTTGGAAAAATATGATGATGACGATGATGATGATATCATGTCGCTCTTTCCATTCTACACGAAAAAAGCTCCATATACACATAAATATGTTATGTCTACATGAAAAGCTCAACTCACATTTTTTGGTGACTATTATTTTATAGTTTTATTATAATAAATTCATCATTATGCTATATAGGTGAAATAAAATTATTATTTTTTGTATATAATTCCTCCGCACTTGGTTTGTACGGGTATTACCACCCACCCAAAAAAACATTTATATTTATTTTTAGTTGTTGTGTATTTCCATGTGATAAAAATAATAATGATGATGATGGATTGAGAGTGATGGATTGCCATTTTCATTATTTCAGAGCATTTTATTTTTCTGGATTGAATGACAATATTATTATTATGAATTGTATTTTTCTGGGTGATGATGAATTCTGTGTGGTTATGTTTTACACACACATACACACATAAATGATATGCTGGTGGTTTTAAATACATATACGCAATCAAAAAAATATTTTGTATTTTAAAATCATTAATTTTGATGTTTTGGGCATATCTGCGTCATTTTAAACACTGCAAAATATACGTGTAAATATTAGCACGAATGAATTGTTACTGTGGCAGCCCAGGTTGGCCTAATTTTCTTTTTTTCGGGGACACCACACTAAGGATTGTTTATTTATGTTAAATATTTGAGTTACCGTATCGATTACAAATATATATTTTATAGTGCTATATTACGTACACCACGCACAATAAAATCGGTTAAACATTGTTGATTTTCATCCCTAACATACGAGTATATACATACATACACTTACACACAAAAAAATGTTTTTCTTGAGTCTATGATTTTTCCAGTAAAATTTTTTAGTTGTTGTATTTTACAAATGATAGCAACTTGTTGAATATCCTTTTTTATACCACAGTCTCATTCTACATATTTTTTTATGTTCTATATTGTGTTATCATCACGCCACCAAATTTTTCCTATGCTTTCCTCCTCCATATAAAATTTGTTTACGTACTACATAAAATATGCTTGGGGTGGTACTCTGTATATATGTTATGGTTAAAGTCCGAAAACAGCGAATCTCAAATTTACCGAGCATTTACCGAAATCCGCATATTCACCAAAATACTTGACAAATATGAAGAAATAACCGTTGATTAATTATAACTTAAAATAGTACCACTGAGAACACTAAGCACTAAGTTTACGAGAAACTTAAGAAGAATTGTAATCAAACCACGACTTGTCAGCTGTTTGGCATAAATAGTGCTTTATTGATTAATAATAGTTGGTCTATTCTGTATGTTCGTGGCAGGCCTGGATAGAAAAATATGCTGCTTCTGTGTCCTTGGCCACCTATACATTTTCAAGCGCATACTGAATTATTTGAGGCATGCGAAATTTAAATGCCTATATATAACCTTAGAAGTAATCAAATTATTTTCCAAATCCCAATGACCGTGGATATAGATACTTAAACTAACCATGGATAGATACTATTAATGGAATTTTAGAATTGTGACACTTTTAAAAACTGTAGACGAGAAATGTCTTTTGACAGGTGTTTCAGTTTCTGATTGAAAAGAACGCGAGCGAAATCCGTAAGCCGGTCGCCATTACAAAAATTTAAAATAAATGTATTTCTATCATATAATGACCAGCGACCATTTCTTTTTTATATAACAGTACTCGGAGTCCAAATGAAGGGTGTCTTTACAAACATATGAATATGATATAAACATAAATATAAATAAAATAAGTCCAAATCCTGAAGTAACTATACATGTCTGTAAACTGATCTTGCAGAAAGCGTAAAGAGCTTCGGTCTCTTTAATTATATATAAGTAATTCAAACTTAAATTTCAAAACTGAATAAACAACCATGGCAATTTTACTCAGCTGACAGCAATTAAGAGGTTCGGAATATGCCACGTGCCATAATATAATGTTTGGGATTACTTAAATTTTACAGTTCAATGTGTACTCCTCGGTATTATCTAAAATATTTTTCGACTGTCATTCGACATTCGGACATATATATTTTTATTGCTTTGTGTAAAGCTAGTACCTAAAGTTTTCATCAAATTTATTAATGAAACCTACAGATCATTTGCAGCACCGTATACTTACCAGTTAGGTAATAAACGCACTCACAACGAGTTACTGTATTGAACGGCTGCTATAAGGTAAACGGTGAACGTTATCGTGACAAAATGGGTTGTACGTTGGCTTATTTCTAGTTTTATATGTCGTTTGTCAGCTTTATATTATACGAATATAGTCGTTTCTTATATTGTGGTTTTGTTGCGTGTGTCAGTAAGTGAATATACACTTTATTTTATTACACTTAATAAACACATTTTATTAAACACTTACGTTTTTTTTTTTTGACTAAATACAACAATTTTTTTTAATAACCTTGAATAACACGGAGATATCAACAGTTTCAAATAGCCATTGTTTAACTTTAGGTAAAAAGGACTTCAAATGAATGTCTTTCCTAATGTAGACTCGTAACGCATTAAAAAAGGTTGGTGCAGCGACAAGAACAGAGCGACGGGAGTGGTCGTTGTAAAATCTTGGGATGTTACACAGAAATAGATGGTTACCGCGAAAATTGTAGTGAAAATCGCTTCTCATTATATGTTGACCACTTCGATTAAAAAAACCCTCAATACCTTATAAAGATACAAATTTTTTAACGGCAAAATATTCGTTGTAAAGCATAAATTTCAAGATGGTTCGTTTCTTGGTTTCTTTAGAAATATTCTCAAAATCATTTTCTGTTGAACATATAAAGGATACAAAGTAGCAGCATAACAACCATCCCAGCATGACAATCCATATTCCAATTTAGCACGACAATCCATATTCTATAACTAGGGCATGGTAAGCTATTTTTAGAACCGGAGTATTCGGTGGTCCGTAGTCACGAAGAAGGTAGAAAATTCTAGCAGTTGATGACAGATACTGGGTGACTGAATTAACATGCTTTTTCCAATTAAGAGTGAACACCAAGATATTTAAACAAGTCAACTGGTTCGATGTCAAAACACTCAGAGTGGCAACCAATAGACACACATTCAGACTTGCTGTGATTAGTTACCCGCGGAAAAATAGTCATATTAAAGCTACCAGACAATTTAAACAACATGAATTTAGTTTTCCGGCTTAAATTAGGCGGTGCTTGTCGAACCATGAAAGTACAACTTTTAGATCAAAATTGATCATAGAAATAACGTTACTGGGAAAATTCCCATAATAACCCAGAACTATGTTATCAGCAAACCCCGATAGAATAACCATGAAGATTCAAATTAAACACAGGGTCAGTATAAATGAGAAACAGCACAGGGTGTTGCTAGAGTCAAATTTGGCACCTAAGTCTTTAGCAACACTAGAAAAATAACAATTAAACTCATTAGCAATTTCTAGATCACTCACAAGAAGTTTTTCGTTCTGTGCTAAAAACGATTTGACTAGTGACGTTTTAGGTTTACGAGTCACAATCTCGTTCACTAAAATTCAGTTTTTTTATATCACCACGGTTTGCTGAAAAACGCTCAGAATAATAGCTTTCTTTTTCTTTTTTGATATCTACATTAATTATGATGCACATTCTAGTATAGCTTTCGCGAAGTACTGCATTATCAGGACGCTTATTTAACTTGGTCCGCAGTTTATTCCTTTTATTAATACGTCACGCAAGGTCAAAGGGGATCCAAGGCTGCGGGCGTTTTATTTTATAGACGTGCAGTATGTGTAGCAGCGTTCTAAAATAGTTAAAATATTATCCAAAATTGCCAATTGATTGTCAATGTTAAAAATGAAACCCCAGTCCATATGATCCAACCTTTCACCTAACAACAACAGATTAAGCTTTTTTCTTCTTCTCGTGAAATTTTGTTTCAAATTAGAGCCTGATAACAGTATCTGGGAAGCGCTAAACCACATCTCAATCAAGTAGTAGTCAGAAATTTTTAAGTCCACAGCCAACGCTTTTATACTTGAAAGATCATTAGACCTAAATCTAGCAAAAAAGTGTTCAATGCACGTTGAATAAAACGCAGTAACCCGCGTGGGAGTATCAATCAATGAATCAAGCCCAAAATACGACATAAGGTTTATATAATCAATGCTGCTGCTTGGAAATCCAAGAATATCAGTGTTAATGTCTCCAAAAACAAACAGATTTTTTGACTTAATACTGCCCCAAATTTCGGCCACTTCCCGAAAAAAAAACATTCATATTTGTCTAATGGGACACCTCCTAGAAATGTGACGTTATGCTTAAAACTTAACCATGACAAATATTGGATCAATCGAAGGTAGCTTAAAGGTCACGACTTGAGCGCGAAGTTAGATAAAAACTATTTAACTTAATACCACGTTCTGTGATATCATTTATAACTTTTATTTGACTGAAAATCTTCATTCGGTCATATATCCGGATCTTTGTTTAAAAAATCTGTGAAAATCTTGAACCGTTTAAAAATAATCGCCAGTGTTTGGTGTAACAAAATCGACTAGTTGTTTCTTAATGAATGTTTTCATATCATCAATTTTTAGCTCGACGCGCTTACCAGACTCGGCCTCTACATCTCTCATCATATCCAACTGTTGTACCATTATTTTTTTTCCCTGCGCTAGAATCGTTTTCGTCGAAAAAAGAGAATGCGATGCTTTCGTCGGACAAATACCACAATTGACCACATATTTTATTTAGTACAGTCATCGCCAACTTTTCATCATGTGCTTTGTAGAAATAAACATCTCGTATATAATTAAAAACCAGCTTTGGTGCTTTAGTGGCTTTGGTGCAATGGAACCAAATGTTCACATAAAATCGTACGAAACAAATGCAAATATTCCGTAAATTCTTCTGTTCTTGTGCTGTTAGCTTAAATTCTTCACGAAAGATGAATAATTTCAATACACAAATGACTTTGGACATTAAGCGAGGCCCTGGCAGAAGAAAACGTTCATTTTTATTTGGTATAATGCCCCAAAAAATTAGTGTTTTCTAATAATTCTTTGTAATCATCCCGAGCATATTCCTTTGCCAATTTGTTCTAAAAAAAATCCGCTAATTCCGCTTTCACATCATTTAATTGTATATGAACGTTGTGATCATCAATGCCTGCTTTGAAATTATCCTTATTCAAGGAATTTCAGTCATCGCATAAATAACAGAATATTTACTCCTGTGGCACTATTCTGGTAATTCCCTGGGAATAGGGAATTGGGGAAAGATTTGATATGTAATTTCTATGTAAAAAATTTTTTTCCGGCCTACTGAGGAAAAAAGTTTGATGTAAATATTTATAAATTGGGAATAATTTTTTCATATCTAAATTGGTAGGGAAAATTATTCCCAATTTAACTTTGTTTTCAAAAAAATTAACACTAGCTTTTTACCTCAGTATGCCAGAAAAAAACATTTTAAATACAAATTACATATCAAGTCTTTCCCCAATTCCCTATTCCCAAGGAATTACCAGAATAGTGCATCAGTGGGGTTCATTTTTGATTCAATTGCGCTCACAATGTAATTTCACATATCGCACATCATATGGAAAAGTGACTAAAAAGCTAAAAATTTTTAGGAGAGCAAAACAAAAAATTCTAATTACGTTATTTAATACCAACGACACTTCGCGCCGTATCATTTTCGGTGAAGAAAAAAGAAAAATGTTTTTGCACTCAGAAAAACAATTACTACCAAATACTTAGTTAAATTAATTTGGTTGTTTTAACACAAAATTCTGAGCTAGATAAACCAAATCTCTTGTTTAAATTAGAAAGTTGGTATTTTCTTACTTGGTTACTACAAAAAGTGAGTGAAATTTGAGTTACCAGGATGTTGGTACGTAGTTTTGTTTAATTTAACCAAAAAAAAATTTGTTAAGTGAACAATATTCTTGTTATAACTAACCAAATATTTTGGTTTATCTTAATTAGTTATTTTGACCTATAAGTTTTGTCATATAAACTAAGACTTAAATTCTAGCGCATCAATATAATTCGCTAAATCATTGTAATTATATTTTGAATGTAAGTTCAAAGTATTTTCATTATTTTTGTAGTTTGATCACTGCATTCTGATGAGCTCGAATTTTTTAATGTAAAGAATTCAATGTTTCATTAGTTCGAAATCAAACTTTCAACGTGTTGGTTTGGTAACCCCAACTTGATGTAATGTGTTTAACCTTAAACGTTTGCAATATTTACCGCCTTTTTTGTTACAATTACTAAGAAAATTTGGTAGAATTAAACTAGTAAAATAATAATAACTAATTATTAGTAAAATAATTTTTTCCCTTGGTTAATTTAACAAAATAGTTAGTCACTGTTACCAATTATTTTCCATTTCTATCCATTAAATTAACCATATGTTTTTGGTTATATTAACTAAGTTATAAATTAAATAAGCAGGATTTGGTTATTTTAAATTAAAATTTTATTCAACTAAGATCTTGTTCGTTTTTTAACTAAGAAATTTGGTTGATCGAAAATCACCAAGGTTTTGGCAAAATAGACTAAGATTTTTGTTTCTTTTGACCCAAGTTTTTCTCTGAGTGTGTGTGCATCTTTCTAGTGAATTAACTCAAAAAGTTCATCTTTTGAGTTGTGTCACATTTCTATAACATGTGCGATATGTGATGTCGACAAGGAACATATAGTAGACTTCGTTGCAGTTTCTGCTCTAAAATAAAAGCGGCTCCACACAGTAAAAAAAAATTGAATTTTCAACGCAACTTTACCAACTTTGTCTCACAAATTTAATTTTTGACTGTAATAATGCACAATACTTTGATTATTAAGTGTATTTTCTCTTTCTTTTGAATATTTCTGTATTTTTCAACTGGAATTTAAAATAACATGAAATGTATCGTACAATTACAAACTAATTCAACCAATTTTAGTTTCTTCTTTAAATTTGAGAGAAATAATATCTAACGCGCACCGAAAACATAAGTTATTACATAACTTTACTAGCAAATTTACGGTATAAACCATTTAATTTTCAATAAACTCTTATTTTTCAAGTTTCATGTAATTTTACGTGAAAAGGTTCGGCAACTTTTGCCCACATGAAAATTCATGCATTTTTTTTACATTTAATCTTCCAGTATTTGAATATGTGGTATCGAAGCAAGCCGCCACGACATCGTCAGTTACTCTCCAATCGATTACGCTTTGAAAAACAGCCTCCACCATTTTCAAATCAGTTGATCTTTATATTTTCGGAACGCTCAATAATTGTTCTCCATCTATATGGGAAATAAACACCGGCAAACGATCTACGGTCTCCATTCCAGATCACTCCGGAAGTAATTTTCCATTCTAATGTACTACGCCTGTTGAAAACTTGAAAGTCGATTTAACTAAAGCTGCTATTTCTACTCTATTTGCTTCACGAAGACGCCTCATTTAAAAAGAATTCATCAATAAAATGTCCAAGACTTTCGGCAACGGCACTGATTAAATGCATTGCTGCCCGATAATCGTTCACTTATCTAAATCTAACAATATTATAGGAGTAATGAAACATTTGTTGCCTCTAGCAAGCTCATGTCGTTATCAGATAACCTTTCGCTTGCACTCTCCGATAACGAAAATAATGGTTGTGAGTCTATTGGAATTGTTGATTTACATTTTTCTTCAAGATATCTTCGTTTATCATTTT
The DNA here is from genome assembly GCA_947310385.1 of Nephrotoma appendiculata. NCBI lineage: Eukaryota > Metazoa > Arthropoda > Insecta > Diptera > Tipulidae > Nephrotoma > Nephrotoma appendiculata. The sequence continues at coordinate 182,278,941 of OX371224.1, read as the reverse complement.
TTTCTCGCTGCATACGTTCCGATTCCCGCTTTTCTTTATTATTAAAGGTAATTTCTCTTTCACGGTCAACTTTTGAAGATTTATTTTTATTCTTTAAAAGATTTTTCCACCCAAATTGCATGGTTTCCAGTTTTTTAATGGAATGTTTTTTCCTTTTTCACGGGAATTCGTGCTTTTGATAAAAAAGACACTTCCTGGATTGTCAGAGCTGTAGTTTTACAAATAGATAATTTTACAGTACGGTGCGATTGTAAAGAAAAGACACAACACTTGATTTTTGAGGGTAACTTAGCACGAATAATTTGACAGTACTCATGGCAAAGAAGATAAATTTCTGTAGTGGACCGTAAATTAGATGCCATTTTGTCAACTATAGTAGCTTAATATTCTTAAAAATATTAATAACATTGTTAAACGAACTAGATTTAATTATTACAAATTTGTGTCCTTTTCTCAAGAGATTTGGATTTAAGCTGAAATTAATTTGCATTTATTTTGTTTGTATATTATATGAAACAATGAAACATAATGGCCATAGCAGATCATAATTAATGCGGTAGGCTGATTTAAATACAGTAACTAATGAGACGAATGAGTTATCAGGACTTAACATAGGACGTCAACATAACATCATAAAACTCAACTATGTTAAGTCCTTATGACTCATAGGGTTTGTTAGATATCATAAAGCATTCTTTTCCAGTCGTTATACCTCATTTTTATTTTTTTGTTTTTTTATAATTTTGAATATAAATTCCAGGATTAAAAAAACCGTTTATTATTTGGGTTTTTATTAATTTCAGAAATTGTCAATAAATTCGATATTTGTTTATCGATTTTCGATATCTTTGATGTTTTGGAAAGGTAATTATCTCCTCTATTTAAATTTAACCTCAATTTTTATTTAGGCTGAGAAAAAAATTTAAACCATTTTTCTGTTCGTTTGAAAGTGAAAAGTTGAAAAAATACAGTTTTTATCGAACTTCCCGCACAAGTCGCGCACCTCTAAACCATCTTCGATTGACCCAATATTTTTTCTGGCTATAAAGTTTTTTCATTACCTCAGATTATTAGAGGGTGTCCCGTTAGGTATCTCCACATTTTTTTCGCCCCATACAAACAACGACCACCCTATGTATAGGTATGTCGTACAATATTAATAAAATTATTATAATTACATGTGCTAAACGTGTTAATTTGAATTATTTATTAGCGAAATTGAACAAAAACCACAAACTACACAAAATATTGGGTTTTCCAATAGGGGGACATAACATAACATTTTGTATTTTAATACGAACGCTGCACGCTTGAACGTTTTTAATGATCTGCCAACGCCAAAACGATAGTCCCACCAGACAGGCAGTGCGTGCTATAGTGGATAAATTTGAGTCACAATATTCACTATTGCATGATTCTGCGTGTCAGTGAGACAACGCACTGGCCGAAGTATAGAAAATATCGCAGCCGTAAGTGCTTCAGTTCAAAATGAGCCAAACAGTCGATTTGACACCGTTCACAGGAATTAGGAATCTCTGAAAACACATTGTGGTCATTTCACCCGTAAAAATCAAATTAACTCAAGAACTGAAGCCTTACTCCTATTGGACAACAGCTCAATTTTGGCGGAGGTGTGATTGGACCATATTTTGTGGTCGATGAAAATGATCGCCGGGTTACGATCAATAAAGTTCGCTATCGTGCCATGTTGGAAGATTATTTTTGGCCAGAATTGGATGGTGGGTCAGTGCAGTTCGTAATCATGCATTTAGATTTTGGATTTGTTACAAATAGGAAGTCAATGATGATAAAACCATTTACTTAGAGTACATATTTAAATCAGTTTCAAAAAAGTCGGATTATCATTTAATGTGTAGGTTAACGCCAGATCCTCAGCAAAAGCTGTGGTGAGTCTAATCAAGTCAATTTCGAAAAATTGAACTAAACTACAACAAAAACAACAGTGGTCCCAAAATCCTAATATCTCTCAAATCAATAGTAAATTTCGCCCCCTTATGCTTATATAAATGACAGTTTCGTTAGCATTGTATGGTAGTCAACTGTATCGAATGTCTTAGATAAATATCGACAAATATTGCAGTGAGTTTCTGTGAGTTGTTAATGGTTAACTATATTTGGCCTAGAAAGTGCAAAGGAGCTTTTCTGCTGATTCCCTCGTAGTAAAAAAGGGTTATAATGCATAAAATTAAGTTTTTTAAGATACAGCATAAGCCGACTTGTGTGCTCAAAATCGTAATTGGTCTATAATTATTTTATTGTAATTCGTCTTTTTCGTTTAATGTAAATTGCCAGACTGCCATTATTTAAAGCTTGAATACCACACAATGAGATCATAAAAAAGAGACATTGCTAGTGCGATTAAACAATCGCCTATTTTGCGTGCCAACCAATTTCATAATAACATAAAATAAACTAATTTTTTTAAATAGAAAAACAAAGTTTTAATTTTAATTTAATTCACAAATGTGTTTTTTCATGACTGTCTTAATTATAAAATTAAGCACCAAGAATAACTTAAAATAAAATTAATAGGAACAAAAATTTAAATTTATAAATTATAAATGAATCTGTAATTAAATTTTAAATTATGGAAAATTTATCGTTGCAATATAAAGTGAAAATGGGATTGTATCAACTATCTACGTTTGGAGTATATTTTGTTACTTTTAATGCAACACAATATGCTCCAGAATTGTTTTTGGTTATAAATATTACTAGTTTTTGTTAAAACGACGTTCATGTGTGAAAATAGGAATTCGCAGTAATAAATATGTAGATGCAAACACAGATAATAACACTATATTGCCAATTTTCTTAGAGATGTGAAATTGTTTGGAATGTTATGCCACAATTTCAATACCTCATCATCAATATTTAACGATTTATTATCATCCCTTATCCCATTTTCAATAAAGGTGCTTAAATTTTCAAATTTCTCGTAAAATTAGGCTATACTGAAATTCATGCAATTCAGTATCCAACCGATCAAAATTCTTCCAGGCAAAATCATGAAAATTACCATCAGAATGAACTTGTCAGGGTAGCGAACAAATTTAATAAAGTTTTTAATTATTTTGACGTCTTTGAACCGAGTTGCGAAAGATTGTATTAAACACCTCGCTAAATAGCGCAAATAATTCTTGTGACACTTTTTCAAACACGTCAATATCTGCCACAAAAAAAGTGAGTAATATCTAACCGAAAATTCCATGTATTTGTATGTGCAGCTTCATCTCAAAAGCGGTAATACGACCGAATAATATATCAAATGATTTTCCGTTTTCCTGCATTTTTTGATTTAATTCATTTAAATGAATACTGAAGTGAGTCAGAAGCACTAATGCTTCACAAATTGGTATTGGTTAACTCTGGAACTTCCTTTTTGTTATCTAGCAGAAATAAACGAATTTCATCCCAACAGTGAACAAACCTTTCCAATAACAAAGCACGATTAAGCCATCTATGAGGGTTTGATATGGTGCATTTATATCCTTAATTAACTTTTTAAATTATCTTCGATAAATCACTAGCAACGACATTTTTATAACTTTAGCTACCGTTTCCATTACTTGATGTAATTGAAATAATCCATATTTTGCACATAAAACATCCAAATGGAACTCAATGGACTCCCATTGCTAGATGACAATTTTTATCCCAAAATTTTTTTAAATACAGGCTCCTTGCCTGTAAAATGTTTAATACATTTTTTAATAACCCGCATAGAGGAGAGAAGAGCAGAAACATCCGGAATATTAAAATATTTGTACTGAACGGCGACGCTGCTTTTAATGGTACTGACATATTTATTATCCCAAGTCGAAACCGCATTAAATTATTAGCGATTATTTAGGATTACATAGAGCAGCAGACGCGGAATGTAAAACGGATGAAAATGTTGCATCATCGAGCAAGGATATTACAAATCTGTACATTTTCCGGTAAATATGGATATTCGCTTTTATTCGTACTTTAACCGTACCATATACACAGTGTTTAAAGTGTTTTTACGACGGGTTCTACTAAAGTGCGTTCAATAACATTTCAATAAAAAAAATAAGAAATCAAACTATATATATAGACAAACAGTAGTTAGGTAAAAAGAAAATTATGTACGATAACCATTAAATCTTACTACTGGGCATAAGATACAATACACTGTGAGTAATTATTGTACACAACAACATGAAGGTAAAAATTAACAACAATTTTCAATTTATTACTGTTTTCTTTATAGTTTTGTGTCTCTGTAATACGAAAAAAATTTTCCCGATCAAATCTTGATCTAATTCGAAACATAATTTAAGATAAACACGCGATCTTGTTAAAAATACAAGCTGATTCGAAAAACTATAAAATTGAGACGATTTTCTTATTTTATACGTGTATATGTGTACGTAACAAGAATATTCATCGATCGATTGGAGTACGCGATCAATACGATCATTAAAATATTATATACAAAAAAAAAGAAGGAAGATTTAAGAGAATTAAATGTTTCTTTTTTAACCTAACAAGTAAATAGAAAATAAAATAACCATTTAAAACAAAAAAAAAAAAAATTAAATGAGATAAAGTCGATCGATCTTGATCTTCGATATTATATATATGTATATATTCGTATATAGAGAAAAAAAACACTTTTTTTGTATTTTAATGATTATTATGATGATAATGGTTTCCAGCCCCGCGCAGTACGGCGATCAAGATGTGTGACTCATAAGAGACAAATATAAGATTACTGTTAATATCGGGAGGATCACTAAACGATTAATGGATTATGTAATATGATTATTAGACATAAATGAGCGAGTGCTACCACAGCCATAAGTCTTCCTGGGTTACTGCAAATCATGTTAAACTTTAAAGTCAAAATAAAGCACAAAATGCAGAAACAATGGAACCATAAATCAGGTCCAATGTGACTTTTTTTTATATTTTGTTTAGTTTTAACAAAACTTCGACTATATAGTTTCATTGTGTATAAGACCAAATAACATTAAAACAAAAGGAAAACTATATAATATTGAGAGTATGTATAAGAATGTAGGTTTTTGTGGGTGGATTTTGTTTAGTTTTTTTATTTTATTTTATTTGGATATAACACATAATGTACATTATGCAATCTAATTACACCCAAGTATAAATGTAATGTATATTAAAATCACGGTTTGACACTTTAAACTATCGATTTTTGATGTGTGATAAAATTTATTGATCTATTGAACTGTTTTGGTGCACATACATATATATGTCGTGAAAATCGTGTGTGAGAAAAAATTATATAAATAATTTTGATTTATAGAGTTAGATATGCAATCTGTGTATAGTACACCGTCCTACTCGTTTCGTTGACTAATTAATCTTGAAACGAGACAATTCTTCACAACCCTTTTCCCCATGTAATTTTTTTTTGTACTCATTTTTCATTTAGTTTTTCTTTTATATATATATATATATATATATATATATATATATATATATATATATATATATTAGATTTTACAATTACTGTGTGCTGAACATAACGAAGAGACAAAGAGTAGAGCTAACTAACCACATTGGAATCCCAGAATCCCAGGTTACATACTCGTATATAATATAATTCTATATATACTATTCGTTGTTTTGTGTTATTTCTTGATCTCATTTTTCTTATTTCCATCATCATCATTGTTGTCATGTGACATATTAGAAAATGTCTTTTGTTTTTTCTTTGGTTTTTTTTTTGTTTTGGAGAGAAAAACTGATGAAACTATTTATTTTGATGATGTTCATTTATATCTGTCCATCTAATATTTTATTTTCATTTCTCATCATTTTCTTATTATTTTTAATTTTTCACAATCATCAATGTAATCATCATCGTCATCATCATCATCATCATTATAAATAATCATTCATCAAGAATTAACTTAAAAAATTTATCAAATTCAATTTCATTTCGTACATATCCCATGTTCAATGTGTATAAGAGGTAAAAAAGGGATATACGATGGTGATGATGATGATGATGATGATGGGTGCGGGGTGAATTTTTCTAGTTATGTGTATTAATATTTATTTAGAAGTACGAGTATATATGTGTGGACGGATATGAGGAAGAGAAGAAAATAAAAACTTTTCATTAATCGTACGTTCCTTCATCGTTCTAATTTGTTTTTCTTTAGTTGATTGTCTTGATGTGTGCTTGACATGACATTATTTAGTTTGATGTCACGTAAATGTCGTTTAATATATTGGAGAGGAAAAACTAACTTTTTTTTTTATTTTGGAAAAACTTAATAATTAATTAATTCAATCAAAAAACGAAAATGAAGTAGAAAAAAAAATTGATAGAAAATGTCAAACTCGTCGTTGCTGTTGCTGTGTGCTCGTTTCTCAAATTTATACATGATATAATATCTTAATTGACAAGAAGAATTAATTTTTTTCTTGTATTCCTTTCTTTCTGGTAAATATGATGATGGAATAGAAAAGATTCCGATTCAGTTGTCAATCACAAGTCAATTGTTGGTTGATACACAAATTTAAAAAAAAAAATTTTTTTTTGATTCAATTCAATTTCAATTTCAATGTTTCCCAAAATACGTACAACTCTAGAAACGTTATGCTCAGTGTGTATGTATTTATTTTTAGCGCACAATGAACTTGTCAATGTCAGTGTTCAACCGACTGTCAGTCAAGTCAATTTTATTATTTTCTATAAATTTTTTTTTTATCATGTTCTTCAAGATTGTTTTGATGATGTTATATATTTTCCACCAAACCAAAAAAGAAAATAAAAGATCTACGAAAACGGAAAATAAATTTGTTTAAGTTAAGTTGACGAAAACGGTGGAAAAATTTCGATACAGCCGCCACCATTACCGCCACACACTCGTCACCGGGAATGGGTGATAAATATATAGGCTTAACATTATATTTATGTAAATAATGATGATGATTATTATTATGATGATGATGTCATGATTTAATGTGGGTGAATGTCAAAATTTATTTAATTTTTCGTTCGTTTTTTTTTTTGGTTGTTGCTGGTAGAATCATGAGGGGTGTAAAATATACACAAGTAGTTTGTTGTTGTTCTTGTTTTTATTAAGATGAATGATTGAAATGGAAATGAAATGGTTAAGACAAAAATATGTCAATCTTCAACAAAATATTATATACATAGAGAACTTTTTGAATTTTTGATTTTTTAAAATCAAAATTGATGAGGGTTCTTATATCAAGATAGATAGGGATGGATTTTAATCATTTTTTACGATTTATTTATTTTTTGTTGAGGTGAAAATATTTATATATACATTTACACAGAACCACCCCCCAATCATTCACCAAATCAATTATGAAATTCGCCAAAATCCAATCAACCAAATAAAAGTTTTTGTTTTTTATTATAAGACGTCTTCAAGCTTTTAATAATAATAATCACGTTTAATTTTGTCGCATTGATTTTCTCTTTTCAGTTTGTCTTCCATCTCTATATTATATTTTGTCTTGGTCAGCGTCTTTAATTAAAACATAAAACTAAAGTAAATAAAAAAAAATCTTATAAGGTGGTTTGCTGTGTGCGCCTGATTCGAATAGACAATTGACCAAAATATGTTTGAATGGCAATATATAATTAGAAGTTTACAGAGACATAATACAAATACGAATATTACGTACGTTCGTCGTTGCAATTAATTCGTGCAGGTGAATTGTACAATTAAAGCAAGGTTTACAAAAAAAAAAAATATTAAATCGTAGCTTTCAGATTGCAAACATCCTCCTTACTCGGGCAACACAAATTAAATTTTATTTTAATAGTTTAACTCAATTAAACATCCTTAAAATAACCTAAAACAGGTCTTTATGCGGGCCGCTCTAAAAACACAGTTATTTGAAAAATTATATCTGAACTGTTCTCGACAGTAATACCACAACATATTTACGACTGTAAAGATCTCGAATACACCACAACTTGATTACTAAAGTCAAAAGCTGTACATTTTAATTCTGTTGCTCTCATTTTACATCGCGAACTGTTCAAACATTTCAACCAACAACATAAGCGAGGTAAACATGCATATCGTGAAAAGAACAATCATGAACAACACATGCGATTTTGCTATAATCATCATCAATATGCTTTTATGCGAAATCTTTTAAGTAGCGAAACCAAACTTCAACAGGAAACAAATCGCCACGTCTCATCCAGAATTTTATTTGAGTGGAAGTGTAATAATGTTCAATAACTTTATCGATGATTAAGTGAATATTATATAGATCAAATAGAGCGAACTGAATGTATCAAGGCAAATACACGGTTTAAGAGTGACTCTTAAATTTACGCTTAAACCAACATATAACTATTACCAACAGTAAAACAATTGGCGAATGGACGTTTTACACCTCAACAGCAGCTTCAACAACAATACCAATACATCCTTAAATGAAGGAAAGCGCAGTCCATTAGCAGACTATTTTGCGGAAGACAGCATTAAAAGCATTATTGGTAACACGTCACCTTAGAATTATTCTTGTCTATGCCCAATTTTTGGTGAATTAGAGTTAGAATGTAGCTAGGGTAACGACCATAAGGAATTCAAGTTTACTATTAAAATTTGGCTAACTTCAATCGTTCAATTTCCGCTGTTGTATTGTTTTATTTTGTCAATATCCTTGAGATTCGTTTTATTGCCTATCGCCATAGCAAAGCTGTATAAAAATTTTGATTTAATTTTATTAGATGTGGTTTTGTCTATTATCCTACTCAAATCACTCGATCATTCTATGTTGATCTCTTTCGTAAATATAACGGTGTTTTAATTGATCGAAAAAGAGATGAGCATATTCTTATGAAAATCTAACGTTTTTTTTAGTCGCTTAGTTAATTTGATTAGAATTGGTCTAGTAATTCGTTCAATGCAATTCACAATTTCTTTTATAATTTGAAAATGGATTCAAAGTTGGTTTTATAGTGTCAATACATAGTTTAAATGTGTTATAATTTTTAACATTTTAATCCTTTTTCAATAATTTGTTTGCAGTAATTTAAATCATGTTAATTTTGAGGAAGCTAGGGAATCAGTAAAAATAGATTTAAGTACCGTATTTTTTGACTATTTTAATTTTTATTATTGTAGTGAAATTACAGATGAAATTATTGTTGGAGTAATCAATCTCCAAGAAAATGCGACAATGCTAATTCAAGATGTTGTTTTCAATGTAATGAACGAAGGTGATCGAAGCCACAAAGGGGTATGTCCTATACAAATTCATCGGGAAAACCAGCAAAAGCTAGAGGCATACAATTATCTGGCTGTCGGAACTCAATTAGCTGCGTTCACAGATTTATGAATTTTATATCACAAGACGATCGAACACAAATTAGTAAAGAATTTTTGCGGTTGAAAGATGATGAAAAGGAACCATTTCTATTCTAAATTCGTAATAAAAACGAAAAAAAACGAGAACCAGAACTGAAGCTCCCCAAAGCAGAAGAGTTAACAGTTTTCTATATTTTTTCGAAGCTGAGCCAAACAAACGAACTCAAGTTTGCCATGAATTTTTTTTCAACACCCTTAATATAAATAAAGATCGCATATATTACTTTTTTAATCATAAAAATAATCCTGTTGTGCCTAAAACACCATTAAAACAAAAGTTTGGAAAACATGTGTTTCATATGAGGATATATATTTCAGCAAGATGTTCTACTTATTTAAAATTAAATCAGAAAGTGGAAACACATAGATACGTTCAATAAAAAAATTCATTTGGGGTTCCATCATCCTAAGAAAGATCTATGCGAAAAATGCGAGGTAATGCGGTTGGCATCGGCTGCATCGCAAGAGCAAACTTACGAGTATAAGGCACATAATGTAGAATAAAAATCAAGCGAAGCTAGAACGAGACTCCAACATAATAAAATCTACCCAAGGAAACTGGTTAAAATTTTCAGCTTTGATATGTAGAATATCTTCCAACGTGTCTTCCAATGCGTTTATAATTTAACGAGAAAGGTTTATGGTGACAAAGAAGATTTAAATGCAATTTGGTACATATTAATATTACTATTGTAAACATTTCATTCGAAATAGGTACGCGAATGTACAGAGATACCGCGAATGTATTAACATTGCCAATTCACATCCGGAAGTACAAAAAGTACTCTACCACAATTTTTAAATGCAAGTTCATCCTGCTCTGACCTGGATTGAACAGAAATTTTTGGAGGCCGGCCACAGCAATATCCAAGACATTGACTCTGCGCATAGCGTTTTGGAAAGAAATTTTAAAAATAAATTTATACATTCCCCTGTTGGCCTGCTAAAATAATTTGTCGAATTACGAGAGGGAAGACAAAAGTTCACGGCGATACAAATGAAATCTTCGGATAACAAGGATTACGATATCGCAGCCTATAAGTTGAACTACAGTCAAATACAATATACAAAATTTAATTTATGAGAACGGTTCACCTTACATAAAGTATCGCTGTGGTTATAATAACGATTTTATTTCTGTGAAAATATCACAGAAAAAAATCAAAAAATGATACCGTTTTACCCACAATTCTGCCTCTCTCAACTAGTGAAAAAATCTCTTCACTAAAACTAAAAGATTTATCTGATATGCCACCGGTGGATCAGGTGTTTTATAAAAATGTAATTGAAAGCCGGAATGATCCTTCATCGTCTAATGACGAGCATGTTTCACATCCAATTCAGAGTGAAGTACCAATAAAAAATAAGAGAGTCGGGCCAGAGCAAAGAAAAAAAATTATGGCAATATTTACATTTTGTCAGTTAATTTAACTCTAATGTGATTATATTTTGTATGCTATGAATTTGTGATATTTTCATTTTTGATTTAATAAATGGATTTTATATTTTTTTTTTTTTATAATATTATTTTATTAAACATTACTTGGTGTTTGCTAAAAATTATGATTTCTAAAAATCGAGGATATAGACAAAATGTTATGGACCTAGACAAGCCTTTCAAGTAAAGTTGCTCCAAAACTGGACATAGACAAAACTATTAAATTTGAGTCTTAAATAATTAAAATAATTTTCGAGTTTGAAGCTTTTATGAAGTAAATTAAGCTTTTTTCTAACAAATATAATTGGAAACCGAGATTTATTAATGAAATCCCTCAGGAACATCTTTAACTTTCTAGCTAAACTTCAAACTCCAATTTCTCAAATACAGGCAAAATGGAAATAGGCAAGAACAATTCTGAGACGACGGTTACAGTTACCGTCAACTTTTCCGCACATTTTCTATAAATGAATCAATTTCCTTTTCGTTCTATTTGAGCTATTCTTCTATTTTTTATATCAGACTGCTTCGGTAGTTTTTCAAAATCCTAAATTTAAACCATTACAATATCGCAATGGAGGTCTTAGTGGGTTTTAAACGCTTATATGTATTACAAAACAGCAGAAAAAAATTTAAAAAAAAGAATTTGCTCCTTTAAAAGTATATTAAAATTACTTGATCTCATTAGGCCGAATTCATGCAAAGCTCTCTATATAATGTTTTTTTATGTTATTAGCATATTTAGCAGAATAATGTTAAGATATGTACACCTAACCCCTGCTTTGCGCCAAATGCCGGTTTTAAAATTAAACACCAAAAGAAAATTAATCCATTGCCGCACACTTTTTAATTGACGACAGTGCTCAGAAACACACTTTTTGTTTTTCAATTGTTAATGACTGCCATATGAAATTGAACGTCATTTATATGTTTGGAAGTGAAAATTATCACATTTTCTCACAGTTTTCCCATGAAAACTCTCGACGGCTATAGCCGTCATTTGCTCATCACATCATTTTTTCTATATATTTCCGCCTACTGAAACAAATGACGGCTATAACCGTTCGATTTTTTGGTGATATATAGACAAATGACGGCTAAAGCCCCTTCCCACTAACACAGTTGTGTGGGCTAGGGCAAAAGTACCAAGTCAAAAATTTAGTTTTGTATGTTTTTTCAACCAACTTACACATTTGTGAATTCCTTTTTAACTTATTTTCGTCCGAAAAAAAACACTATATCTATACACACAATTGTGTTTGTTTTACTTCCAATCAAGCGGAATTTTTTATCAACAACGCCTTTACATACTATGCTTTTTTACTCTCACATTCTAAAATTGAGCCGATTTATTTTGTTTCTTGGTTGAAAAAGGGATATGTTGGCCCGGCTAAGTCTTTAAAAATATTATTTGGCCCGCGATCATTGGAAAGTTTGACAGCGCTGACTTAGGCGATCACACGATGGGTTTGCGCTGTTTCAATGATACGGTTTGTGATAGATCAAAATTTCGTTAATCAAACAAATACTACAAATGATCTTGTGATAGTGGCAATGCTGGGCCTGGCGGGGATTTAAAAGTAAAATTAGTGCAAGTTTTGTTTGTGTGGATAAGTGATATCAGTGATTTCGTGTTGTGTTGTTAGTGAAAATAGTACATAGTGAAAAAGGTGTGTTTGTGTTTGTTTGTATTCAAGTGGCTAAAGGGAACATTCTAAAGTTAAAATTCACGGCTGAGTGAGTATTACAATTTTTTACTTAACGTCAATTGTATTCGACCTTAACATTATTTTTTCTACTTGCTAAAAGGTTTAGTTTCTTTCAAGCTCTTTTAGGGTAGTTTGGTGATGTTAGATATTTAGGAAATGTGTCAACGAGATTTTTACAGAAAAAGAAAAAAATTGAGTTGCCAATTAACTGGTCCCACACTTATTCATATTTTGCATTATTTATATTTTTAGTAGTAGAGGTGGCTTAATGGAATTTTTATAATTTAAAGAGTATTTGATCTAAAATATTTAATTTAAGAGAAATTAAATATTAAGAAAGCCATTGCCTAACTATCTTTGGTTTTTTGGCTAAAGTTTACTTTACGCATACATCGAAGGGGTCGGGTGGGGAGTATGAGTTTTGAAATTTTTTAGATGCAGGATGGTTTATCACCGGTTTTTAGGAGGGGAAAGCTAAATTTTCCCGGAGGGTTACCTCATTTCCCGGGAAAATTTTCACTTTAAAAAACAAAAAATTGAGTATTATTTTATTTAAAATACGTACAAATGTATAATTTTTATAAAAATGTTGATATTAGAATTGTATCTTAACAGTTTTTCGACAGTACAAGTGATTTTTCGACAGTACAAGTTTTTTTTTAACAAGTATAAAATTATAAATAGTATTTAAAACTTGAAGAATTGTCTAAATTTCGGAAAAGTGGGGGTTTGGGGCAGCCCCCATCATCTAAGGTATACAACGAATTAAATTTACATTAGAAACATTTTATATTTACAAAAGTTGATTTTTTTAAACATTTGTGGCATTATCAGAAGAAGCGATAAGAACGATAAAAAATTTTTGATCTGTGTATGCAAGGTTGACGAAGCAATTATTATTAATAAAATAAATGCATTTTCTTGGAAAATTTGGCTTGTACTTTCTACAAATTTTAGATACTCAATCCTAACGCCAAAATTATCTAAAAATTAACATTTTACTTTAGTTGAAAAAATAAAAAAGTGAAAAATTTTCCGGAAACTCAGAAAATTTTCCGGAAGGGTTTAGCTTCCCCCTCCTAAAAACTGTTTTGGGCGGTCCTGCATTTGAAAGTTTTCAAAGTTTATACTCCTTACCTGATTTTCTCGATGTATACTTAAAGTATACAACAATCTCTTATACTTAATAACGCCTTTTAACATTATATCCGATAATTTTATTTTAATTACAAACTTGAACTAAACTGTGTTTTGAAAAGCAAACGGTTCATGATTATCGTCAATAAAAATATTTTTATTTTTGTTTAACTAATTTTTCACAAGTTTATAATTTATTTTAAGAACGTGTATTTTTTGTAGATATTTTACATATTATATATTATTATTTGAATCCGTTTTGCTATGTAATTTACAATAGTGTTGTGAAATCAAACAATGTTCGCATTTCGTGAATAGGAAGGTTGACATTTCAAAACTGATATACTATTAGTTTAGTGTTGAGATTGCTTTGATAAAATATATATATAAAGATAGCTAATAACTATTACGAATAACTTTATGGGTTCCAGTGTGTTTGGCTTTTATTTTAGAAGAGCGGGTATCGAGCACTCCTTTATAAACATTACATATTTTCCTTGGTAAATTTTACTATGAGTATTTGTGGAAATGTTTCTTTCCACAAATTGATTTTGAGACTAACTAATTTTACTAATACTCCTTCATCCAACTTTATAAAGAGAATTAAATTATTATATTAATTTGTTTTAATTTGTATTGCAATTTAGAATGATCGAGGTTTATCAAATGTTTATTATTAATACTATTATTATTCATTGCAGTTCCTGATTAAGCATATATATTTAGTTCTAATGAACATTTTTTATTACAGAAGATCTTTGAAGCCGTAATACTTTCTAACTAAAAATAAAATTTTAATTTGAAGGTCGGAGGAGCAGATAGGGTAGAAATCATAAGGGCTATCGGGTTGATATTAGATTTGATATTTCAGACGATATTTGACTTTGAAATTACAAATAGCTTGGAAGCTACAGAAAGCTAGCTTCAAATTACAGATAGCTCGGAAATGCAGTTAAATATTGATGTACATACCTAGATAGTTTGTCAAAGATCATGGCACTTATTTAATTAAATTATGTTCTAGTTTGTTTTGGGAGACTGTAAATTGGTGAAGGTTTTGATTTTGTTCTAGGCTAAATAAATAATTATCGCTGGTTTTTCTTTTTATGATTTAGTAATACAGTTGACGACCATAGAATATTTTCGAATGTCTTATTTTAATATTTACTGAAGCATTTATTTTATAACTCAAACGTTGAATAATTGATTGGGTTATTTGGTTATCAAGGATTCAACAGTTGTGCTAGCTATACTTTTTATTAATTCTGTTATCTTACAGATTCCTGATTGCATTAAATTTTTTATTCTAAAGTTTAATTCTGGTTTAGTTTTTAGGAATTGGGGCTCTATAACTGTGCCAAACATCCATTATTGATATATTACCTTACAAATTTCAGATTAGCTGTTTTTGAAACCAGATTTCATTTGGTTACTTTATTTTTACTTTTTAAATAAACATTTATATTATACATAGATTAGGGATGGCAAGGTTAAGTGATCTTCACTTATACTTTTTTTATTTAACTATTTTTATAAATAAATCCATTAAATCAACAGATTCACAATGATTCTATCCGTTGGAGATGTTAAAAGTCGTGCGTTCCTTTCCTGTTTTGAGACGAGTTCTACAATATTTGGTGATTTCTGGATTCGATTTATTTTGTTTTGATTTGGTTTGTTTTAAGAGAGCCAAATTAATTTAGTTAATACTAATTATAACATTACATTTATTTTATTCAAGTGTAATTTAATTCATAATAATGACAGTTTTTCAGGAAATTTACTGCAACTTAATTAATTATAAATTATTAATTATAATTAGGAATTTTTTAAGATGCTGATTGCGCCCGGGTAATCTTACTTAGGTTTGGTTGCACAATGTTTTTGGAGAACTAGTTTAATTTAGTTTATGGAAAATTTAATTCATAATAATAATGTTTTATTCCAGGAAATTTACTATTATGTATGGGTACTTAATTAATTATTAAAGAATTTTCAAGGTACTGATTGCTGAACATTTGTACCATAAAACAAAAATAACTGTGCTGTCTTGTGCTTAACAATTTACTAACTATTGACTACTTAGGTGTCTGTAACCGGGTCAAGTCTATCTTATTTAACAACCTTTCCTATCCTACCATCTTGTTATGTATGGGTGTACGGTAGGCCCGGGGTATCCGGGATTCCTGCTTACTCTTGGCCGTACATTCTAATCAATCAATCAATAAATTTATATAATATTTTATGTATATTTTTTATCAGCTCATTTTTCATCATTTTTGACCAAAATTGTGGTGTGATTAGTTTGTACTTTTGCAGATTGACATTCCAAAATTCAATTGACAATAATAATCGTTACAGATTCGCTAGTCAAACTGTCAAATATTCTATAACAAAACGTTCTCGTTAAATTCTGCAATGTTTGACTGACTCTTACAGACTCGCTGGTTATAGCTTCACTTATAAGGTACAACTGATGTAATCAATAAGTTTCATAACTTTATCGTAGAGCTCACTTAGTGATCCAGACGTTTGATTGGATTTACGTCTTAAATCGCATAGGGGTGCAATTTCAGGTATTACTAAAAGGGTTGCAGGTTATTCTCATCGGTTTCACTTATAAGGGAGCAAGATAATAGTACTACTGATTTAATTAATAAGTTACTTAATAGGTTACTTAATTACGTCTTGCATAACCTGAAACCCTTTTAGTAATACCCTAAGTAGCACCCCACGTGAAATCGATGAGAATATCGTGGAAGCCTGTTTATTACCATGCGTACGTATCTCTCGTTTTCATGTTATGTTTGCAATTTTATAATATGGTTTACTTAAATTCAATTAAATTTTATTTAATTATGTATTAAGTTCGAATTTTTAGCATTATATGACAAAATTAAAAATGTCTAAATGCCTAAATGTCTACATTTCACCAACACATATAAGCAAGTCAAATTGTTTTTGCAGTTTTAGGACAAGCTCAGTGCAAACTTCATATTGGTATTATGAAGCGTGAACTTTTTCTTAAGTTTGTCCTAATTTTTTAATTTTTATTTTTAGGACAAATTTAGTACAAAGTTCCCACGCTTAAAATGTTGCCATAAAAATAAATGTTGCCATAAAATATATTCGATCCGAGTATTTTCATGGCAACAATTATAAAATTAACAATTTTTTTTTATATTTATAAATGTAGAGGATTCATTATAAAAACAAACGCCATAGATAAAAATGTAATTTTCGCATTTAAATTAATTAAAAATAAATTAATAATGATGCTATAAAAAATTATGGCATTACTTAATATATATCTTTCTTTCTTGCACAATAAATAGTTTTATATAGCGAATGCTTCTTATTTTATTTAAAAATTTGCAGAAGAAAAATATTGTTCGCGTGTAAATGGGTATTAATTTACATATATAATTTTCTTTTTTCTATTGAGACCGAAAACGTCATTTTGAAGCAAATGCTTAGTCGATAAAATTGTCTGAAAGAAAGAACGTAGAAGTATGAATCCAGCCTGAGAGATCGAGCAGAAAAAAAATTCTAAAAAAGAACTATAAAAAGAAATTAGAAAAGTATAACCTGCAATAATTGCAACAAAATATTTTTTTTTATGTACTGCAAATTACATTTTTAAAATTTAGCTGCCATCTGGTTATTCAACCATCAATATACCATGTCTTAATCAATCTAGCTAATATGGCTTTGATTTATATGACGTGATTAATAAACAACTAAAGTTTTATAAATTGTGTTTTATCCACTGGACCACGCGTGCGTCGGTCACAATCTCTCACTTGTTATAATACTTTAGTGTTTTAAATTATATAAGGAAATGTACAAAAAATTCATTAAAAATCGATAGGATTATACTATTTCAACGAAATTAATTTCTGGAGAGAACGAAAGAATCTACAACACCCAGTCATTTTTAAATGTGTACCTAAATTCTACTATTTAAAGCATTAAAAAAACAAAAAGAAAAAACTTATTTTAACATATAAACTGCAAAATTTCTCAGATTGAGAATCTGTTGGTTTAATTTGAGAAAAAAATTCTCAGATGTAAATCAAAACGATGCTTTCCGTAAAGCTTATTTTATATAATTAGCGATATCTATAGGTGTATTGTAGCGAAAAATAACGATTTGCATATCTCAAGAATAGTTAAGATCTGGCGAAAAGGAAATTTAAGTTTTAAATACGTTTGTAAGAATAGCCGAATGAACAACGGCGAAAAAACTATTTTAGTATAAAGGGTCGACGAAAATAAATTACATATTTCTTTTAAGTTATTATAAAATTGATTGAACTGTTTGGACTACATTATGACGTTATTAATGAATGTGATTTTTATATTGCAGACAATTATAATTTATTATCGCACCAACGTTTTAAAATGCATTTATGTATCCAAATGGAAAATTCATCTATATAAATCAAAATTTATTTGTATATAGACGAAAGATATTATATACATTACTTTGGTTCGTATAATATATCGATCGATTAGTGTTTATTATTTTAATTTTAAAGAATTGAACGAAATGTTCGACAGACAGACAAGACAAGACTAGTCAAAATAATATTATAGTATATAGTATATACTGGTACATGTATATACAACACACGAAATAAAATAAAAATAAGAAAAAATTTCTAGCATCATGTCTTTCATATATCACTCTCTAATAACAATTTATGAGTATAAACAATTAAAATTTTTTTAAATAAACAAAAAAGATTTTTTTTTTTAAATGAATGTGCTAGAAATGATCTTGTATATGATCAGTATACGAAAAAAAAAAATTAATGATGATGAAGACAAATTCATTATGTGCTAATGATTTGGAATAATGGCTATAATATTGTAAAATAAATCTATAAATTGAACGGGTGTGAACCCGTGGGGTACATATATAAGGATATGTGTTGTTTAAATGATATATACGTATCTGCATACAATTTAATGTCATATGCTATAAACTGGGGGTCGTGTTGTCGTTTGATCAATAATATTTCCTACAACAAAATATACAACAAAAAAAAAAAAAAATGAAAAATTATGAATTCAGAGTCACATAATTTTTAAAATAGTAGTAGTAATAAAAATAAATAATAAAAAGGAAAAATTAATTATTTATTCATAATATAAATATAATAATATAACAATAAAAAAGGAAAATTGCAACTGCATTATGACAACCAACGACGAACGACAATGACTATTTATAATGAAAATTTTATAACAAACAAAACAAGACGGAAAAATTTCCCTTAATATACGAAGCTCTTTATATACACAAAGCTAAAAAAAAGTTTTTGTCGTAATTTTTATTTTGTCAATATAAATCAATGAGAAAAAAAATCTCAACTAAAAATAATCAAATTAGTTAAAATAAACTTAACAAAACCAAAAGAAAAAAAATGCGTACCGGAAAAGCTTGGAAAAATTATGGAGGCGCCATAAAACATACAAACAAAAAAAAAATTGTTGATCATATTTTATTATTTTTAATTATTTTTAATCAACATGATCATCGATTTTTCTTAATCTTATCATAATTTAACACACACCAAAACCACACAAAAAAAAATTGTTAGAAGTAGCAGCATATGGTTTCTTTTAATAGTAATTTGTTATCAAAATACAACAATCATAATTGATGGCGCCTCTTTATATATTATTGTTAGATATATTCTACGTGGAGAGATTCGATATGTTTACATGTTCAATTTATATTTTATATATGTGTATATCCATATGTACAGTGGATTAAATGAAAAAAGAAAATCAATTTTCCTCAGCATACATAAATAAAATGTTATAGATTGTATTTTATCCACTGTTCCACGCGGGTACCAACAACTGTCACAATCTCTCACTTGTTGTAATACTTAAGTGTTTAAAATTATATAAGAAAAATATACAAAAAAAAAAAAAATTATAAAAAATCGAATTGTTACATTTAGTACTTCATTTCCCGCGCGATCAAACCAAAATAGATATGGTATCGTATACATATCGATCATGATCGAGTGGAGAGCCAGCGCAACGTAATTAGTTCAGAACACATTCCTCTTAAATTAAATGATTTTTTTTTCAAAGCAAATAAATAAACAATTGAAAATTTTTTGTAGATTTATTTTCAAAAAAAAAAAAAAAAAACGTAATAATAATTCAATCAACAAATTCAATCATCAAATTTTTAAATATTATATTAACAGAAAAAAAAATTCTTTTTGGGGAAAAATTTATTTATTTTGTTTTTGTTTAACGAAAGATATTGTTGTGTGAATTGATTTATAATGGAATCTGACGTCATTATGAATTTTTTAATTTAATTTAGTTTTTTTTTTGGTCGGTTTCGTGATATGATCCAAAATGTTATTACAAGCCGCGCGGAATACAAACAAGAATGTTTAGTTAGAACATGTTATATTGATTTACTATTTTTTCACTCTCTCCGTTGTGTATGTGTATGGGTGTGTGTGTGTGTGTATGTGTTTTTCTATATGTATATATAAAACTTCGATGTGGGGGAGATAGAGTTTATTAATAAGCGCCACACTGTTGGGAAATTTTGTTGTTGTTTTTGTAGTGGCTGTAATCAATCAAATTGAGGTAAAATAAACATCGATAGAAATAAATCGTTCGACGGGTTATTATCTGTCTTATGAAATATCTAGCTAGATGTATAATACATATGTATTGTTGTCGCCTCTATATTTAGAATCATATATAGTCTACGAGTCCTGAATTTTCAAAAATTTGCTTCTCCAAATGACTAAAATTCACGAAAAAGTTTCTCACTAATATCTTCTGTATTTGAGATTTTGCTTACTAAAAATATACTTAACTGAACCACAGATCAGAATACATTGTTATCTGCAACTGAAGTTAAACAATAAAAGTTAACCAGAAACCATTTGTGAAAAATCAATAAAGTTGTTTAAGAAATTATTAGGTAATTTGAAGACCTTTATAAATTGACCACAATACTTCTGTAGAGAACTCAAGTTTGTTTTTAATCCAGTTCCAGTTCCAGTTTGCTTTAATAAAAAGAAAATTCTAATCATCTAATACTTCATTTTTCATTCAAGCACACACCGCGCATTCAACTTCTCACACAATTGCAGTATACTACCTGAACATATGTTAACCTGATGCATGTTAACCTGAACCTGACTCAATAGAGTTGTTTGTAATGTCGATTTTCATTGAAGAAAAAATAGTACCCTATGGTACTCCAACTGCTGTCAAAATGTTTCATTGAAAAAAAATATTACCACGAGGGTAATATTTTCTTACTCACGGGGTAATTTTCTATACTCTAGGTTTTTTGGTGGAGTGTACGATTTTGTTGTTGTTATAAATCTATTCGCCATTTTTTTCTGTCATTTGTCAAAATATGCGGCGCGTTGGTAATTTGATTAGTGAAATTATAAAAATCAAATATAAATAATAAAGTAAAAATTAGAGAGTAGTAGAGTAGTACATTTTTGTTCCATTGAAACATAATGGGAGCAAAAAATGAGGGTAACATTTTGAGAGTGAGCAAAAATCAATGAAAATCGACATTAACATCACCAATCGTACGGTCAGGAAAATTTCCTTTTGAATCCTGGCTCTCGTGGGATTCGGACACAATGCGGTCCGGTTCAAGTGTCGAAGCTTTAACAATTGCACCATTTATTCCGGTATTTTCGGGAAATATTCAGGAAGTAGGATAAATTACGAGATTTTTTATTTTAAACCGTCAAATTTATAGCTGTATTTACAATCCCAGAATACAAACTAGATTTGACAACGCAAATTTATAAAAGTTATGGCAGCGTTAGGATTGAGAACATCATCGATTTTATCAAAAAATAATATTGCGACCACTGATCTATATACATGGATACGACATGAATGTCAGAAACCATATAAAACAACTGCAAAAAATGGGAGCACTTTTTTTATAGTCATATCGCTCGTTTATATACACCTCTTGCTTTAAAAAATATTTCCGAAAGATAGGACCGTATTGAGGATAGATTTAATTTCGAAAATTTCTGAAATTGGTTTTTTATTATTATAGTCAATGAACAAATAATAATATTCAAATGATTTAAATTATAAATCATATTTTATTCATTTAATTCATGTGGTACCGTTTTTGTATGCAAATTTCTTCGTGCGATTTCCCTTGATATTTCAAATGCGCACCTGCAAATATTTCGAATAAAAAAAAGTGTTCGTGTCGTCAAAACGTCAAACGTCAAAAACTCATAGGAACCAGTTTTCTGTTTACATTATTTGAATTTCGAAAATTCGGATTCAAGAAAAAAAAGAAAATTTTTCTGTCTCTGTCACAAACGTAGAACTATTTTTTCACTACCATATAGTTTTTGTCAAGTCGTATCCATGTATATAGATTAGTGATTGCGACTATGTGAGGCTATGGAGAAACAAAGGTTAGTCTTGCTTTGATACTGAAATCGCCTTGCAACTGGCTGAGTCAGACCAATCTTTAATAAAAAAAATCACACCGTTTTGTTAATTTCACCTCCTTTGCTGCACGGAAACGTTATTTTTTTTTGTATTTAAATAAAACCTCAATCAACAATTAAAGCCGAAATCATGCAAAACAAACACAACCATCAACGCAGGCGACGACGATTTTTTCGTTGAAAAAAATTTAGAGTCTATTTCTATTTTTGTTGCCGACGAAACAATGTTGCCAACTGTTTTTTATATATGTATAAGTTGGCATCAATTAACCGTCATATTATTAACCATTTTTTTTCAACCTAATGCCACAACGTCATGTGTCAAAAACACAGAAGGTTATGCCGTTTGGTTGTTTTTTTATCGCCATACGCTGACGCTTTTGTTCTGTTAGCTACAGCGATATCGCGGCGATATTTTTTATTTATTCGTCGACGCTTGCCGTCGTCGCTCTTGTTCTGTTTCTAGCTTAAATTCATTAAAATTCAAGTAAAGTTCAAAATTACAAATTATAATCCGATTTTTTTTTTTATAGAAACAAAATAAATCTAAGGTAGTGTGATAAACGAATAATAGATTTCGTCACCAACTCAGTTTCGAAATTAAATTTTTAGTTCCGATTCTCAACAGTTAAACCGGATAATTATGGGTTCGAAGAGGCAATTAAAGAAAAACTAGCTGATAAACGTGAGATGATGGAAACTGTTTCCCGGGCCACCTGAAACTTTCGATGCTACTTAAATAGTGGCAGCAATAAGACCAATGATTTGATCACAAAATTAAACATATTCAAGTCAAGCAAACAATTCAAAATATCGTGCATGAACTGGATCAATGGAGAAGTAAAATATTTGGCAAAATAAATGATGACAGATGTTGGAAATGAAGATCATAGGGTTGTATTTATTATTGAAAAGAAAGAAACGAATTACTCGGGATTTTCGATGCTCAACCAAATGGAAAACGGACGTCCGATAGAGAACTGTTCATTGTTGTGCAAGAACCGGGAGAGTTGGTGTCCACAATGAATGGGGTTGACGATGGAGCACCTATGGTATAGAGAACGACAGAAAACTTAAGAAAAGTGATAATGCCAGAGGTGGTGAGGGGACGGAGAAAATCGAACTCGAATTGCAACGCATGTCAATGTCAAAGACATTGAGAAATATATGGAAGAAATAATGGCCAACTAAGTGAGTGGGGATAGTGGATAGTCCACCAGTTATGACTATTTGTATTTGCATAGTCTTCAGTGAAGATCAACATGGGTTTTGAATATAGAAAAGCGCCGCCAGCAGAACAATATGTGGAACATATCTCCCTAGCCTATTGTAGCAACTGTGGCGAGTAGAAACCATATGGAATTAAGTGAAACGAGCTGGACCCTATGTGGTTAAAGTATGAGGGGATGAGACGAAGGCGGAAAAGATCAACAATGAGATGCTAGCCAAGGAAGGTGTTGCCAATGATGACCTTGACTGGTTTTGAGGATGGCAGCACGAATGAGTAGATGTGCGAACATAGTGCCGAATGTGGAGAAGACGCAAGGCGTGGTTGAGTTACCGGCAACTAGTGTGGAAAATATTTGTTATTGTTGTTTAATGTTTGTGAAAAATGACAGGAACATTATAGTGTGGGAATATTTATTGTAATTTTTTCAGGAATATTCTAGTAGTGGTATAAGTATTACGGTAGTGGAATAAGTAATTGAGAGATTTTTTTTTTATTAATATACAAAATGAATATAAATGAGTAAAGTAATCATCACCGATTTAACATCAGTATTGACAAAGCTTTAACAAAGAAAACAAAGAAAAATTATGGTAAAAAGTTTCTATAACATAAGGTTTAAAAACTTAACAATAAAAATATAAAATATAAAAATATAAGCAATTTGAACTAAAATTAAACTACATCAGACTAATGTTGATTTCGATTTCTGGAAAATGTTACACTGAGGGTAAATAAAAATGGTACTCCAACTGCTGTCAAAATGTTCGATGAAAAAAAAAATACAACAAGGGTAATATTTTGCTACACCCTAGGAAATTTTCTCTACTCCAGGTTTTTTAGTAGAGTAAACCATTTTTTGTTGTTGTCATACGCCTTTTTTTGTCAAAACATACGTGTAATAAATGGAATAATAACTTTAATTCGAGTATTAAGTTATGGAGAAAATTTTAAATGACATTTACCTCAAATCATCATTCTACTCAGATTCATCTAATCAAGAATTTTTGGATCAAAAATTTGTTAATCACCGACATCACATAACAGCAAAGATGAAACAAATATATTGTTTTGACATTTAAAAGCGGTGTAGTTTATTTCTGTTCCATTGATACAAAATGAGGGTATCAATGGAAATCAACATAAAACTCTAAATAGAAAGTCGAGAGTATGATGCTCAAAAAGCCAAACTTTAAGTACTTGAAGAAACGATTTTGAATTTATTTATTGTCGAATGCTAAGTGCAAGTTGGTTAAATAAAGAAGCGGCAATTATCAGGAAATATTTTTTAAAATCTTCACTAAAAAAAGTCGAACAACAAATAAGAACTGGTCATTGTTAATAATGTTTTATCGTGCATTTGATCTCAATAATCGGTGCCCACTACCTTTATAAATAAAATAAACGTAAAATCTTATAAACAAGCAGAAACCCGTGAAGGCTTAAAACACATAATACGAATAGCATATTTCTGATCAATAATGAGAATTTTTAAAGTTGAATGATAACAACCACCCTAACACGATAACACATATTCAAGCCTAAATTTAATGCAAGCATAGTAAAATTTTAGCAATACCAATTTCGGAGCTACTATGGTCTTAAAAGATATAAAGTTTGTACCTAATACATTGCTGAGAGACTTGTTGCTTCCAACTCAGATTAGAATCAACAATTATTTCAAGGTACTTGAAACTCTCAACAGTTTCAATGGAAATGCACGACCTGGAGCAATTAATGGCATTACAAAAACTAATTAGATTATACATTTTAATCTTAGTTTTGTCACTTCAAGTTCGGAAATGCTGGTCAAACCATTTCCTTTAAAATAAAAGGTGGGCTGCAATTTTATGGCAAACATCAGCTTGTGAGGACTCACGATAAAATAAGCTCATATCGTTTGCAAAGGCAACCATGGAGCCTGTCAAATTTGTACTAAAAATTGAGCTTGTGTATATTAAAAATGAAACAGTTCCCAAAACGGTACCTTGATGAAGGTGATGATCAACCATGTCAAAGGTTTTTGTATGTCAACAAAAAGCCCAGCGCAAGAGTCAGGTATGCACACCATTTCAATTAAACCAGAATTAAAGCAGACTCCGTGGAAAATCCATTGTGAAAACCATGGCGACAACAACTCATAAAACCATGCTTGTCTAAGAATACCACCATTCTAAATTTAATAATTTTTTCCATTATTTTTAACAAAATTGGTCGTACAGTAATATAGGTCGGTAATTATTTAAGTCGCATCTGGAACAAGTTTTATGAAAAGGTGGTACAATTGCGGATTTCAAAATTTAAGGAACAATATCAGTTCCAAAACAAAAATTAAAAATATGACATAAAGGAGGACATATAAGATTAAAAGTACTTTTAATTAAGTATGTAATTGCTGTAACCGAATATATCGTATAGGAATTGCTCGATTTTAAAGAAGCAATGGTTTTAGAAACTTCAAAATCGTCAAGTGGATGGAAAACAAAAGATTCCTCAACGTACTCACCATCAAGCTCCATAGAGTTCCTATTATTAAATGGAAGACTAGGCTTCAAATTTGAAGCAATTCTTCCGAAATAATTGCTGAACCCATTGGCAATATCCGAGGGAGCAGTTAAAAGATCATTATTAGATGAGTTAATAGAATTGATGAGCTTAATGTTTGATGAATTGTTACTTAGTAAGTCATTGATAGTAAGCCACAAAAGTTTGGAATCACCGGAACATTTATTAAATCTCTTTTTATAATAAGCAACACTTTAACTTTATGACAATAGGGTGTAACAAGTTGCTGGAAACAGTAACCATTTTTTACGTTTAATCATGTTTAACAATGCCTCAGAGAGCCATGGTTTAATAGGACGATTACTAAAGGACCTTTGTGAATCTAGGCTAGCTGAAAAAATATCATTCCAATACATGAACAGCTGCACACGGAACATCGATAGCATAAGTAGGAGAGAAACTAGCACTACTTAACAATTCCAAGAATTTAGATAGATTCATTTTTGACTTAACAGGTAATCTATCATTACTTTTTACCTGGTTAGTCTCGATCACAACATGCACCAAGTAATGGTCAGTAATCATATAATTAAAAAATTCAACCTTGATGCAGACCCTTGATTTAACAGGGTAAACTCGTAACCGTGTATTACGTTTATCATTTGAAATAAAAGGTAAATAAAGGCAAAAATGGTATAATTACTATGAAACATTGTAGTTTCCAATATGGTTAAGTCGGAATTTCATGAGATTGAAATACCATAAGAAAATTGTTTTCCAATGTAAGGAAAGACTTCTGAATCATGGTTTGAGTTTGTTTTGAAGTGTGAGGTAATGGAGAAAAATTTAAAAGTTTATGAACATGGGAATAGGATTATTGACATCACCTGATCAGACAAACTACGAATATGGTATGTGAATCGTCTTTACTTAATGAGTTCACCATAGTTTCATGTTTTAAATTCGCTGCCTATATACGACATTGGATGTGTTAAAAATTATAATGTGATCGCTGCTATAAATCCCAAAATATTAAAACTTAATTAGGTAAGCGAATCAGTTATTATTTGACGTAAATAATTAAAACGAAAATTTTTTTTCGAAAAAGCCACTCACAAGAACTTTTGAATATTAACTAAACTCTTCTGTATTCTAATGGCTAACTCTTCGGAAGTTTAATTCTTCAATACCAGAAATTAGGATGGTTAAACTGGATGTATTGGTGGGGTTTCCAGACTTCTATTCAAGTTGCTCGCGATGAGCTTCAGTACTGAGTTCAAAATTTACTGTTCCCCACTAAACATTAGGTCGTCAGGTAATATGTTTTTATACAGTACTGCACCATTCTGTGGTACGCTGCCAAAAAAAAAAAATTTCGTGCTATTTCCATGCAACTGTTCGTAAATTTTGCATCTGACCAAGCTGGTTTGTATACCAAGCAATTACACACCAAACGAATAACTGCAACAATAAAAATAGGATTTGAATTACATTGTATTGCTGAAAGAACATTAACAAATCAGGAAGCTTTGTGGGAGGCAATGGAGTAACTTTTTATAGTTTTTTGGCTTTCAATAAGAAAATGTTTATACACTTATTTTTATTCACACCACTATATTTAAAGGTGGCTCTGGAATACTCAATACTGGAAACAGTACACAATTTCAGTACTACAATTTTAGAATAGTGGTGCAGAAGTTGTCCGATTGAGCATTTTCCTGACACATACTCGACATAACCTAAAACTAGGAACATAAAAATATAAAAACATAACTAACAAAGTTTAACACCCCGATTACGCTAGTCGAGTCGATTGTCGTTTCAAGTGACAATAAAACTTTGTAATTTGTATGAAAATTTAGCCAGTTGCTATGCCAATAAGTGACTTGAGACGAAAGAAATAATTGAAAACTGTCATTTCAAGTCGTGTGAAATTTTGAAGTGACTAGAAAAAACATAAAATACGCCGATTGTCGTTTGAAGTGACTACGATAATAAACATATTAGATATGTTGACAAGCCAGGCGACTACGGTTTCACATTAAAAGAATCACTTGAAACGACAATCGACTCGACTAGCGTAATCGGGGTGTGAGTCTTTTTTTCTAATCTAAAATTGACGACCGTTTCGTTTATGATTTTTTTTTATTTCTACTGCTATCGCAATCTACTAAAGTAAATATCAACAACATCCCTTTCCATAATGACGTTCAAACTTGTGTCGAGTAACCCCAAACTGTTTTGAACAGCTCAATTCATCAACTATTAGATGAAATCTGTCCGCACTTGCTAACATTTCTGATATTCTTGGAATTGGCCATAGTTTTGTAAGCTCAGTTTTTGTCTCAGATTGTGTGTTTTTTTTAAATTTTCTTTTCGTGGTAAAAGTAAGTTTGCATGATGAAGAAATATGAACTGTTAACTGATCATGATGGAAGTGAAAGATGAACAAACAAATCTAAAATGATTTTTATAAGAAGTTCTGGAATATGGTCAACTGGGACGCAGAACTAGACAATTTATTTACTGATATCGTTTAAATAAAATTTAATACAAAATACAAACATGTGTAATTACTTATTTGACATATTTGTGAATTATATCGTTTTGAGTGAATTATCGTTTTCGGTGGAATATCGTAAATGAGACTTGCTAGCAGTAGTTTGTATTGAACAAATCTTGGTCTTAACATTTTTCGGGTTTCTGAAACAATTACCAAAATTAGATAAAAAATGATAAATATTTTAATAAAATAATTAATGAATGAAATAATATAATATATGAACAAAACAGAACTTTAATTTGTAAACACAGCTTTTGTCAGATTAAAACTAAACCGGCTTCAATACAAAATGTTTACATATTTTGGATTCATCTTCAAGTTTTTCGCATGAAGTGTGTTTCAAATTTGAATAGTCCAGTTTGATAAGATTCAATATCCAATCTTAAAAATTTGTTTATTTAAACCACACTGTCGAATGACAACTGACAACCCCAAATCAAAATTTCAATAGATTGAATAAATCGCGCCGCATCAGAGCCATCTATGATTTTGAAGAGCCGTAATATTAAAAAGAGAGCTTTTAGTAGAGGGGAAGCTTTTATTGAATTACTACAAGAAACCGTGGTAATTGGAAAATTTTTAACCATGAATTTATGAATAAAAAATTAAACAAATCATCTGAATTTTAATTTTATATTTTTAATAAACTATTCAAAGAACACATATTTGAAAATCAGCCATCATAATATAGTATTTATTTAGTAAATTTAAACTAAAGCGAAGCATAAATTTATTAATTTTCTATAAAAAATGAGCTTTCCGTTTAGTTGTGTAGGTTTATAAAGTAAGATAATAAAGGGTGCTGCCGCGGATTCCTCTTACACCTAATTTAAAATTTAGTTTTATAAAAATTTAACTTATTGTGTAAATTCTGGTCACATGCACATCAGAATTTTTGAGATGAACGATGCACTTAATAGCAATCTAAACATTCTCCATTTATAACCAAATTAAAGAGAAAATGTGAGCTGAAATGAAATTTTATGAATCACCATGTAGAAACAATAATATTGTAACATATAATATTGTAATAATAACAATAATAAAATTTTTACATCAAAATCTATTTACGAAAATTATTAACGATGTCATGACAACGTAAATAACTTCAATTTAATCCGATTGCAAAAACGAGCTTTCTGTAATTTGAAAATCCGTTTACAGATGTCTCTGTAATAAATTTACTTGAAATTACAGAAAAGCGTAAAATAATTAAATAACTATTTACGAAAATAAACCATTATTATTGTAAGTTAAGCGCGAAATCTTTAATACAATAATTTAACATAATTAATAAAACTCAAAACAATTTTTAATTTTATTTATTGTTCGGTTGGCATAAATAAAGCTTTTCATCGCAAAATATTTATCATCGTAGTTGCTCCGCGCTGAAAAACAATAATAGAAAAATGTCACATTTTTCCAAATTTTTTCTTTTCTTATTTCAATTCGCTCGTATTCGGTTATTTTCAGTTCCAGGAGATCTCAATAATCTATTGAACCAGGCAGTATACATAATAAATTGTTAAATTTGTTAACAAACATTAGGTTTTAATATTTAGCTTTAATGTATACTTAGCGACATCTTTTGATTGGTTTATTAATTGCGAAAAGCTCTATAATATAATGCTTTTATTTTATGAAGCTCCGGTTTGTTTATACTACAGGATGAAACAGTATAGCCTGCGAATTTGTTGCGATGCAATTTTTAACAAATAACGAAAAAACAGTTTTCGAAGATTGTTCATCAACAATGCTGTAATAGAATGCAGATCACAATAACCCCCATATTACATAGATACTTACAAAGCATTTTTTAACGAACGTTTGTTTTGGGAAAGAAATGCTGAAATTTTTGATGGAACACTCTATACTAATTTTTTACATACACATATAAACAAATTCTTATTTCTACAATAAAAAAAAATTTGTGGTAGACTAATTTGAATATTTTTGCGTTAATTCGACATAATATGACTCAATTTTAAAATATGCTTTTCCTGAATATTGAACTAACCATTCAAATTAAAAATTGAAAGGAAGCATTACTGTTTTTATATACAAAAAAGCGTCTAAAAAAATATTATTAAAATACACTGGTTGGTATGAAAAAGAACAAAAACCTTCCCCTCTATGGAAAGCTCATGGAAAAAAATGGCGGAATCTTAAATTTGTGGTAGACTAATTTGAATATTTTTGCGTTAATTCGACATAATATGACTCAATTTTAAAATATGCTTTTCCTGAATATTGAACTAACCATTCAAATTAAAAATTGAAAGGAAGCATTACTGTTTTTATATACAAAAAAGCGTCTAAAAAAATATTATTAAAATACACTGGTTGGTATGAAAAAGAACAAAAACCTTCCCCTCTATGGAAAGCTCATGGAAAAAAATGGCGGAATCTTACGGCTCTTATATTAAGGTGGCTCTGGCCGCATGCATACATTAATCAAAGAGGGACTGATGTGTTATTTTAAATAACAAAATAAAATTAAATACACTAAATGAAAGCTTTAATCATTATGCAAATGCTGTACCGCAAGAACTCTGCACTTTAAAATCAATGCACATCATCCAATACGCAAATTTTTGTTAATTTCCATCCCAAAATGACAAAAAATTGACATTTTTTGTGCAGAGTAAATAAATTCCAATTAAATGACGTTTTGTATGAGTGTGTGTATGTTGTCTTTCTATTTCAATAGTTTTTGATATTCTGTAGCTTTTTTTTTATCACATGCATATATCTACATATGCAGAGTAGTTGTTAGTTAGTGCGGTGTATTATATAGTTTTTATTAATGCAATCACTCAACAGACATAGCAGTGCACAAATAAAAAGCTCTCTCTCGTTGTGTACGTAGCTTTTACTATTTGCTATGCGTTTTTATGTAGATTTTGTGAAATGAATTAAAATGAAGCTTTTTTTTATAGTATTTCAGGGTAACGAGAACTATGTATAGTTAGCGAGAAAATACCAACTTGTTGAATTTTTGATTTGTTAGTGTTGCATACGGAATAGTTTTATATCTCCATACAGAGTAGTTTTGTTGTTTAATTGAATTTTCTTCTACGTATGTATGTGTATATGATTGTGTTTTGCGTGCTTAGAGGGCACCCAATTATACAATCAATTTGTCAGGAAATTGGAAAAAAATTATGTCGTGAGTACCTTGTACTTCTTTACCATTCGTATATTCAATATATTTATGTACATAATCGATTTATTACCACACCCAA
This sequence comes from Nephrotoma appendiculata, assembly GCA_947310385.1. NCBI lineage: Eukaryota > Metazoa > Arthropoda > Insecta > Diptera > Tipulidae > Nephrotoma > Nephrotoma appendiculata. Next base: position 182,247,220 of record OX371224.1, on the reverse strand, counting down.
GCGGTTTGTGTTGGATTATGTTGTGTGGATAAAGGTATAAAACGTTATATTGTTGTACTGTTTTATGTGGTTAATGCAATGATTGATTGTTGATTTTATTCAGTTTTAAATTTATGTTAAAAACTTTTTTTGTTAAAAATTTATTTTTGATTTATGATTGCACATACTATACATACCAACTTTTTAAAATAAAACTTTCTATATTGACACATTCAAAACTAGCTATTATATCGAGAAAAAAAATAATAAAATTCTAAATTTAAATTTAATTTAAAATATAAAAAAACTGTTCAGTGTGACATAACTGATGGGTAGTTTTCGCATATTATATATTATTTTAATTGAAATAATTTATATAAAATGTGCGGTTGTGTGATTGAATTTTATTCAAAAAAAAAAGAAAAAAAAGTGTAATTGATCGACAGTGAATATAATACACGGTGTCATGAATATATTTTTAGGAAAATGCATGTAAAGCGCCTACATAAACACACCGAAAAATTTCTACCTCTTCAAATAACCGTATATCCACATAAATAATTATTCATCCAATCGACTACACATCATTTATCATACTCCACCTTTTTCGAAAAAATGCGCTTGTCTTACGTCTCTAATTCATCAACAATCATTATCATTATCATGATGAGCCTTATCGAGTAAAGAAAATTTTCTTATGTATATTTATATATAGTTTTGACATCTGACCGTCAATTTGTCAATGTATGTATATTAAAAAAAAAAAAATTATATCCACTAAATTGATGTAACAAATTATTCACAAAATAAAAAAATATAAAAAATTATAACAAGACGACAACGAACGACGACAACGCATCAAAAGATGTTCGATAAAATAAATAATAGATGAAAAATTGATGTTTTTTCTATTTGAGAGGAGTGAAAAATGGTAATATTCATCTTTCATGATATCACCACATCTAGTAAATATTATCTAATGGATAAGTAGTTAGGTTTGAAAGTTGCTTTGTTAACGATTTGTATATATGTACATTATGACACAATCTTATGTTTGAAGCATATGGTCAAATTATGACGATAATTTATGTATAGAACAGAGCACCCATCCAATATATAAATACAAATAAATCATACAGTCACCAAAATTCTGTTGGACTAAATTGCAACGTGATTAAAATACAGTTGCGAACAAAATATTTGGAACTACATATACCTACTGCAAGCAATAGCGATTCTGTTAAAATTTACAAAATTTCCATTGTTTTTGATTTAGCAACATTTCTAAATGATTAAAATTTAATGTCTTATCAAAAAATCAGAACTGTATGCCAAAAGCGAATCGATGTTTTGCTAAATTCACAAAAACTGTCGTTAGAATTCTTAAAATTTGAAAAAGCATTACTAAAACACAAATAAAATATTTTCGGTTTTTTTTTGTACTGTATGAGTTCTTCTCTCAAATTGATGGTCAATTCATTCTTTATCTGCATTTATAGATTTTGTAATAAACCGGTAAACGCGTTTTGTGTCGATATTGAGGAGTTACTTCTATCAATTAATAATAATAACATAGTTATTCTGGGAGACATCAACATAAATTTACTAAATATCAATGAATGCTATAGTTATCTTACCATGTTAGCCTCCCACGGATTTCTAAGTCTTTTAAATGAAGCTACTAGACACTCATCTTGTCTTGATCATGTGTTCATCAAATCAACAAATTCGTTTATTTTTACTGTGGAAAACACACCGATTCATCTATCTGACCGACTTTTGCATCTCAGATCCCTGTGCTTCAAAATAGTGTAGCTGCTAATTTTTCGAGAGTTGACTATAGCCGTCTGAATGCTCGACTACAATTTGAAAGTTGGGCGACTGTTTATGGTGAGAATAACTGCAATATCGCTTTTGATAGGTTCTTATTTATTCTGAAATCGCACATTCGTGAATCTAAGGTCGAATCTTCTGCCCCTACATTAAAAAAACTGAAACCGTGGATGAATTCTTATCTCCTTTTGAAGGTTCATAAATTAAAAAAATTCTCTAGAAAATTACGCCATAATCCCACTAATGCACGTTTGGAAAAATTTGTCAAGAAACTCTCCAAGGAAGTAAATGCTAGAATTAAATTTGTCAAAAATTCATTTAACAAGAAGAAATTTGAGTATGTTAAAAATAGTTCTAAAGTCACATGGAACAAATAAAGACAAAAACCGAATCACCAAAATTTACAAATACCAATCTGATGTTCTTATTTCAAATTATCAATCTATAAGTAATGAATTCAATACTTATTTCCTCAACGTTTCATCGGAGATAACAAATAATTTGAACAACACTAACTTTTCGCCTAATTCTCCAGGCTATAGCAGATATGTTTTAGGCTCGACCACTTCACCTAGTGTGTCTTGTGTGTTTGATTCGATTAGCGGCAGAGAGATTATAAAAGAGATTAGTAGTTTGAAAAATAAACACTCTTGTGGAATTGACGGAATCGACAACCTAATCTTAAAAAATTGCGTGTGGTATCTAGTAGATGTTTTAGCTTACCTCTTCAATTTCAGCCTAGAAAGTGGTGTATTTCCAGATGTTTTCAAATCAGCCCTTGTAATTCCAATTCATAAGAAAGGTGATGTGCTATTACTAAATAATTATCGACCTATTTCGTTGCTAAGTTCCTTCTCCAAACTATTTGAGAAAATAATAAAACGTAGATTGCTCGGTTATCTGGAGAAAATCAATTTTTTTAGCCGTAGTCAATTTGGCTTCTTAGCAGGAAGATCCTCTGAAGAAGCACTACTACATCACCTCAGTTATGTTTACTCGGCTTTTAACAATTCGCAAAAATCCGCTTCGTTATTTTTAGACATTGCAAAAGCGTTTGACACGGTGGATCACGAGGTTCTTGCAAACAAATTATTAAATATAGGTATCAGAGGTAAAGTTTTTGACTGGTTTGTTAGTTATTTCAACAATCGTAGCCAAATTGTTAAAATAAATGATAAATTTAGTGAACCTGGTTACTTAAATTGCGGCGTTCCGCAGGGATCAGTATTAGGACCTATTCTATTCTTAATCTACATAAATTCTATATTCGACATCGATCTTCTGGGGCACACCACTGCATTTGCGGACGATTTAGCATTCAGTTACACTTCAGCAAACCCTTCGAAATTACAGAACCTAGTTTGCACAGACTTAGTGAATCTTGGTAATTGGTTTTACTACCATCGCCTGGCTCTTAGTAATAAATCCAGAGTAATGTTTTTTGGTCAGGCCGCATCTCCCAATTCTAAGGTTTTGTATCATGTTCCATTTTGCTCTGGACACTCATGTTCATCGCAGTGCTTTGAAATTTCCCTCGTAAATGAGTTTAAGTACTTAGGAGTTACCATCGATTCGCAGTTGAAATGGAATTCTCATCTCACCATTGTCAGAAAAAATGTTATTACTGCGGGTTATAAATTCTACCATCTGAAGCAATTATGCCCACCGTCAACACTGCGAGTTCTATATCATGCACTAGTTGAATCTATTATTATGTATGGTATATCAAGCTGGGGTGGGATTTATTTTTCCAATATAGATGACCTATACATTTCACAAAAACGGATTATTAAATTGATTTATTGTCGGCCTTTAACAACTCCAACAATTCCCTTATTTCGAGATTTGAAATTATTACCTTTAAGATATCTCTATGTTTATAAGGTATTAAAGATGTTTTTTGTTCGGAGTTCCAGTTTCCATAGTCGTATTCATCACACGTATACTTTAAGGAATCCGAACAACTTTGTCGGTTTACGTTGTAATAATGAAAGGTTCAGAAGGTCTTACTTTTATATGGGATTGTATTGGTTTCACAAATTACCAATGGAGTTGAAATTCATTCCGATTGGCCGCAAACACTATTTTGATAAAATGATTCGACATTGGCTGATTAATATAGACAACATTGAAACCTACTTCTAATTTTTCTTTTTTGTATTGTATTCACTAAATATGAGCTGGAATTTTAATTTTATTGTATGTATTATTTATTTATTCTTTTATGATAGTTTTTAATTTATTATTTTTATTTGTACACTTTTGGCAACCTAAATTTCATGATTTTTTTCTTTCTTGCTCCCCCACAGGTTCTAAAAACCTATTAGGAGCTCTACCTTTATTAGAAATAGTTTATGATTTGTATTAATGTATGTAACCTGTTTTTCTAAATAAAGAGAATAATAATAATAATAATAATAAAAAAAATAATAATTTGATCGCTAAATGAGCGCTGCTTGATCACTCAATCTAATACAGCAGGGACAAGCGAGACAGCTTGTGTTCGAGGTGTTTTAATTTGTTAGTTTGTCTCACACAGTCACTCGGACGAGCCGCGATCTATTTAAATAAAATTGGCGTGTCAAATTTTGAAGAAATAATTTCTTTTGGTTTTTATATCTGTTGTGAGATAAGTAATCATAATCAAAAGTTTTTAGCATCGTTGTCTTTCTGTTTGCCGGGTTTCACGAAAAAACTACTTCACTAACTTGAGAGCAGCTTAAATAGGTTTCTAAAACTACGAGAACAATCGGCGTTTTGTAATTTTGTTTTATCTCTCTATGGAAAAAAAATAACAAAATCAAACAAAGATTGCCGAGAGCTGTGTAGAATAAAACCAATAATGGTAAGGCGCTAACTCATATTAGCATCTTCTTAGGCGAGCACTTTGAAGTTGAAAATGATGAGAAAAAGTTTCAGCATCTTGTTAACGTATTTTAGTGGCATGTGACACCTAATTTTGTGTTCTATCATACTGAATTAGTAAGGATGTCAATCAAAACCATTGACTAAAGACCCCTCATTAAAGAATATATTTTACTAGGTTCCGATGTTATATTTTGAAGCTGTTCAGCAAACTGTTTGTTCTATGTTTAACTCTTATAAATCCAGGGGAGAAATTATAAATTGATGAACCTCGCATGATAAATTTGAAAACTAAATAAAATAAGATGAAAGCCACGTAAATTATAAAAGCTGCTCCCGTAACAGGGAGCATTTTTTAACCAATAGTCCTTCAAACATTAGCACCGAAAGCAGTTTCATCGTCCTCTTCATCAACATTTCCATTCTCATCATCAAGAACTTTTATGATGTCGTTATCAGCACCTTCACCGACTTCGGTTGTAGTTACTATTACTTACTTAAACAAACAGAACAACATAAACATCTACAGTCCACGCAACTTTCGCAAGGCAGCTAAACCTAAATCAACATTTAACTCAAAATTGTGGTACGCGAAGCTTTGTTTAACTTACTGTTATAATCAAGCTTTTGACCGCAGACTCAATTTTCTTCAAGACTTTGTACAATTAAGAAATAATAATAACACGAGTAAGGCTCCAAAAAATTCAAAAGTCCTCAGGCATTATTATCAAAATGTGGAACCTCGTACAAAAACAATCTGACCTGAATGTGAATTCTAACTTCTAAGCAATTCTGGTATTTGTCAACTTCAAGATATAAACTGATGGTTATCAATCTAAACTGAAATGCGATTTCACTCGTATTAATCCTAAAATTATCAGTAACATGTTAGCAGATTTTCCAGTCTGGGGTTTCCAAACAAAAGCTCAGTACCGGATGTATACTTGTTTTAATCTTTTTGTAAATGTATTTAAATTTCTCTTGCTTTCATTAACATCATAAAGATGTCTCAAATAATGTTAAAAAGTACACTGTGGAACTCTCTGCTCCTAGTCCCAATTGACAAAACGGCTTATAGTTGAGATATTGAAAACAGGTTAGATACAGGCTAAACTCTCTTCCATTCATAAGCTCTCTGAGACTATTGTACATCACACATATCAACGAAGGGGTTTGACGAGACGCTTGCTTGAGTACATCAAAAAATATTATGAAACCCATTATTATGGTTTGAACTACGTGGATTGCCGCAGGCAACCATAACCTCATTTACCATGCTACGTAGATTAACCTTAAATTTAATAGAGTTTCACCCAATTGAGAGTCGCCGTGTTGGGTCATATATTGTGAAACAGGAATTCGTTTATCTTAAGTTCGATATCCGCGTTTCACCCGGCTCGTCTGACACTAATAGCAATTCCGTGTTTTCTTTTATTACAATTTCAGCAAGATCACATTTCAGAAACTTCTGCTGTCTGGTAATATATTCAATAAATAATAATAAAATAAATGGTGACCCTCGAGGTGAATGACCAGGAAGGTTTAAGTGGTTGGCTTTTATGATAGTTACAGTAGAGAATGTCGATTTACGTAATGAGCTCTTAATCTTCATCGTATCTTAGTTTAAGGAAATAATCTCAGATTTCCCGAAAGAGTATCTGTTTGGTATAATAAGCGCCACATGAATTCATTAGAGACCCAAAACCATATGCTAAATGATTGCAGTATATACACCTCCCGTTAAAATGAATTGAATAAGAGAGGCAAACATTTCAAAATTATTTTTGAAGCCTTTTCAAAAAGTATATATTATATGTATTTTCATAAATTACACTATCGGACTCAAAGTACTCAATTTATCAGGAACAGAATGAAGAGGATCAAAGTCAGCTAAAAGTCGAATCAGGATCTATAATCAAGAAATGCAAAATTTTTCAGGCTATAACCCAATCGTGAAAATGTCGCTTTATTTATAACCATAGAAATTTTGGTTTCAATTTTCAAGATTTTCAAATTATCAATTTTTACTAATTTAAATATTTTAAATGTTACATCAACACCCCCTCATGCGAATTTTTGTATAGATGGCAATCTCCAAATGAGTTATACGTTTAATGGTAACTAACATGTTTTGGCAAATACTTTTTGGAGCTCACTCTCAATTTCAAAGATCTAAACAATCTAACAATTTTATCAAACAACTAAAAAATTTTACAAAGCAAATTGTGTTTCAGAAATTGAAGTCTTTTAAAATTCAAATTCAATCTTTTACAGATCAAATTGTAATTGTGGTTCTTAACGGGTTTCTTCTTAGCGATTGACTATAAAAAGTCCCGAAACGGCCAAATGTCACAAAGATATTGAGTTTTAGAAAAAAATAACATGCTATAAAGTTCTAGGGTTTAAAAAATCTCAAGTTCTAAGTTTTTAAGATGAACAGACTCAATTCAGTTTCAATTACTTTCCCAATTACTTTGTTTCTGATGCGACAACAAACATGAATAATGACGAAGTTTTATGCAAAAACTATATCGTGGTTTACAGGGGTAAGAGTTTGAAAATACTACGGCAATTACAATCCGCGTGGTTCTAATTTCCACTGCAGATCTAACACACACCCATACACACGAACGTCCATCATGAGAACTCTTATGACAATTGGCATGTTTGTTCAGTGCTCGTTAGTAATGCTCACTCCGGTAGTAGTAGATCTGCAAAAGCTCTTCAATTTGCTCCACTTTAGAAAAATTAGGATTTAGGAAAAAATAACTTTATCCAACTATGCGATTGAGCAATAATACATGAACCGCCATTATAAAATCATAATGAATTAGACTGATTGATTTCACTGATTCATATGATTTTTTTTTTAAATATGTATCTAATTTTCTCCTAAATTTAATCTGTTTGAGGTACTTGACCATTTCTTGAAAACTCAAATTATGTTTGAACAACCTGAATTTTCTTTACCATAAGTTCTTTAAAATTGAAAGTGATTTGAAACATCGTCAATTTAGATGAACTAACAAAACTTTGTGAATTTTTTTTAGTTGGCGTGTGCAGAGCATAAAATTTTCTTACTTATTAGTGTCATAACCTGAATAATTGGAATAGCAGGTCGCATATAGACTTAAAGTAACCATTGGTAAGACAAGTTTCAAGCATTGTCAGAGGTTTTCTGACATAACCACCATATTTTCCTTGAAAATGCAGTCGGATTATCATTTTTTTTACTATTTTGAGAACTTTTTGATAACAAGAACGTTTTGATCAGCAAACACAAGCACAAGGTAATCCCGAATGTTCAAGGTTCATGTAAGACTCTACGCTTGTTATCACTATGATACATCACAATACTAAAAAACCAGCATCTACCAATTGTTGATGGCTTAAAACAGCTTATTGAAGTCACTATTCCTGTGATCTTCACGAACCACACTTTAATGAAGGCTTGTTCAATATCATAAAAGGTAAGAATGTGAAGATAGCTAAATTTTGTATTACAGAAAAAACAAATTCATCCGGTTATTACTATACCATTACAGTTTTTTCTGTTTAAAGCCCTAAAAATACATTTTTAAATCAATCATATTGGCGATTTTCATCGAATGTAGATAGCGTTGGTTTCTATGTCTACAAGGAGGACGAGAATTGTCAAATCCATTGTTATGACAGTTTTAATCCCCTTTGCTTCATAGCGAACTGTGATTCACGTTTTGTTCAGCACATGTAAAATTAAGGAAAACGGCCAAGTTTCCAATGGCCACATATAAGTATAACCCTTTAGTGATTTACTAACACAATTGTGCGGGTAGGGCAAAAGTACCATGGTAAAAATTTAGTTTTGTATGTTTTTGAACCAACTTACACATTTGTGAATTCCTTTTTAACTTATGTTCGTCCGAAAAAAAAACACTATATCTATACACACAATTGTGTTGGTTTTACTTCAAATAAAGCGAAATTTTTTTTCAACAACGCCATTAAATACTATGGTTTTTTACTGACACATTTGTGTGGGTTGGACTAAAACTGAGTAAATTTTTTTGTTTTCTTGGTTGATAAAGGGATAATAAAAATGAATGGCTCATTTTTAGAATATGATTTGTCGCAAATGAAAATATATCAGGAGGCACAACAAATAGCTTTAGACTAATTTCGTATTAGTTAGTCATTCACATAATTTAATAATGAAGTACGTTTTAACCCCAGCGTACCGAAGAAATTAGAAATTTAATGCTTTTACCTTTAAATCAGTGCTAAATGTTTCTATTGATCGACTGTCGCAAGTGATTGTTTTCCAGCCGTGTCTCACTTTGTTTATTTGTTTCAGTAACTCTAGAATACGTTCTGATTTGATCTTTTTCATACTGTACGCCGCACGCTATTCACTTGTCTCAGCAGCGATAGGTAAATACATTCTTTTTGACAGTTCGATTCAATGGATTGATAACGCAATTTGTTTCCTACAATAATGAGAGACAATTCTTTTATATTCGTTGAGGCACTTTCACTCCCAATTACCGGAATTCTTGGTGAAAAATTGGACTGAAGCCGCCACCCCTTCAAAAATATTACAAAAACCGGCTCATTTTGGAATAAAATTCTTTTCCATAATTTGAAACCGATAGTAGAATGGTGTGGAAACCAACCTGGAAAGGAGAGTCATTTTGTCATACGGGAAACGAACCCTCGGATTCAAGCATATCACTAATTTAATGTAACCTCTTTACTAAATTCGTTCTTGTGAAAACATTAAAAAAATGAGATTTTAGATAAAAAATTACCGGAGCCCCTACACCCTAATACCAACCAACCTCTACAAAAATATCGTAAGGTAGGTTCTAGACATCCAACTTATAGATGGTAAAAATTTCATGACGATCGGTTGAGAGGCTCAAATGCATTTTCGTGGCGAAGGGATATTTTTGGGAAAAAACTGTAGAGCACCCGATCTCTTCAGAGAGCCGATCCCTTCAAAATCTTAAGAAAACTTGTTTATTTTGATATGCAATACCTGTGCAAAATTAAAATCTGATTGGATTAATGGTGTGGAAGCTTAAAAAAAGGATCCCTTTGATTCGGAAGACAGAGCCCTCAGATGCATGAGCATGTCACTAATTTTGTATAACCCTTTATCTTAACTCATCCCCGTGCAAAAACTTTACAAAAATTTAAATTTTAGAAAACATTTGTACCGAATTAGAATTTCCGCGGTCCAGCCCTGAATAAACCACCTCAGAAACCTTCAAGGGCGTGCACACAACAACTCATCAAAGTTTTAGTGCAATCGAATGAATGGCATAGGAACGCATACGGGACTGACATAGAAACATTTATAGGTTTCAAAAAAATTCAGAATACTTTTTGCGAGAGGGCCTCCCATAAATTGTTGCGATAGAAATTGTGTTGTACGAAAGCAAAGAACAAAATGGTTTTACACAAGCAGCAACCAGAAAAAAAAATCAAGAAGCCTATGATTTCGAATCAGCACAAAAGAACATCAAATATTGCGAGCAAATAACATGGTAAAAAAGTGTATAGTATATTAAAGTATATTAAGAACATCCACCCCTATAATGTTAAAAAAATCACTGTTAAACTGTGTCCGAATTGTGTGATAACAATTTTTAAAAGGGTAAAGGCTAGTATGCAACTGATGTGAAATAAAATTTCCGCTGGTCGCAAAAAATTAAGCAGATAAATAGTCCATGAAAAATTAATTTGTAGAGTTTCGTAAAATTTTAATGCACATAGATAAATCAATTCAATTACACTACATTCACAAAATTTTCCTCCGTCATATTTTAAACTCGTTACTATAATTTTTGAAGCACAGCACAACAACAAATAAAAATAATTGATGAAATGTCAAAAATTTAGCTTACTTGTATCGTGCCCGCAGACAAAAATGCAGTGAAAGTGTGTAGAGTTAAACCACAGACAATCAAATTAGAATTTTCATTTGAACTAAAAAATGAAAACAAAACAAATTTCTGATAACTCCTTTGTGAAATTTTCCTTTTCGTCGTCGCTTGTGTCATTTTTGTATGAAAAATTTCATTTCACGTCAGTTGCTTGACACTAACGGGGAAAATTTTATTCAACTATTGCTGATATTTTGTGATTTTTTGACAAAATTCTCTCACTCATTGTTGTACATTATTTTTTCTTGTTGGAACTCGTGACATACTTGGACGCATCTGATATCCAAAAACACTTTACCTAGAGTCTACACTATGCGAATTCACTGATATTTTCTATTATGGTATCAATGTATATGTGTGAGTATTTTATATAAATTTTGACACAATCAGCAAATTAGCAGGAGGCTATTTCACGATAAATTATCATGAAATTATTACGAAATGTCATCCTTTTGAGGTTATGTTTCATCATTCTAAATTTAATTTAAAGAGTGAAGGCGTCAGTTAATTTGTGTGTCGATTCGCGAGAAAAAACATAATGATCAGACATCAACTATATTGGAAAAATTAAATATAGTAAAGAAAATTAACACGAATTACAAAAATCACGATTTTCGATATAATTACACAGGTACAGATTGAGCTAAATAATATAACAAAAATGTATGTCTTCACTTTCTTTCATGTGAAAATTAACTTTATAGTATGTTGATGAAACATAGCCTCGAAAGGATGACATTTCGTAATAATTTCATGATAATTTTGTCAAAATTTATAAAAATTACTCACACATACATTGATACTATTATAGAAAATATCAGTGAATTTGCATAGTGTAGACTCTAAGTTAGAAGAAGAAATTGTGTAACCGACCAAATGGCACAGTGGTTAAAGCTTTCGCGTTTGGTCGGGAGGTATACCGCGTTCGAATTCCGATAAAGGCAGGATGTAAATGGAAATTTCATCAACAGATTACGATCTTTGGTGAAATGGATTCCATGCCAATAGAGGCTGGAGTGCTTCGGCCCCAGAACAGATTGCATAGATTAAAATATTAAAAAAAAAAAAATTCGTAATTTATAAATTCACAAATCACAGCAGGCCAAATTTTCTCGCTTAGTGTAATACGCGTTTAAAATTCATATTACGTAATAAGTTAACAAAATAATTAGGATCATTAACCTACATTTATTTAATTATAAATTATTATGGGATTAGTTTTGAAAAGCTAGATACAATAATATTGTTGAGTTGTACCCCATTTAAAGGAATTGGACTCAGTATATAACTTATTCATTTTAAAACCACCTTTCACAGTAAAGGCTGGTGATAATTAGGATGCCTTCGATATTTTCACACGCATGAAAATTTAAGCGATTTCTTCTTGCACTTGGAATAAATTCTAATTGTACATCAGACTGTATTTAAATCATCACTGGTTTGTTTGGGAGGAGGTCAACCAACTAATTTCTACTGGGTTATCAATGTAACGCAGTTCAAAATTTTTCATAATAAAGTTTTGTCACAACGTTCTAACGAATTTTGAAAATTTAAATTTTATATGAATTTTAACAAATTGCAGTCAACAGTTGCAAATGTTTGGCTCGCAACTGTATATACGTATATTTATTTTTAATGATGACGATCATCATTAAATTGATATGAACGCGCAAAGTGAAGGAAGTTAAGATTTTCAATTTGACTTTTTCGCTAAAGAGCAGAAAACAAAATCACATAAATAAGACAATAAATATGACAAGTTTTTTATTTTTTGGTCTTCAAGTCTTGATCGGAATTATTTTTGTGATACAGAAATTAATTTATTAAGGCTATTAAAGTCATAAACAAATTCTTGATATTGTGAATTTATATCTTTCTCCCATTCCAATTTTTATGTATATAGCATCTACATACATACTTATATTTACATGACACACATCATACCACGTCTCTGCAATAACTTTGTTTAAATTGTTGGTTACACTGTATTAGTATATTCCACCTACAAATTATAAATATAAAACTATATCGCTTCCTTGGGAGCTTTATCACAATCGCCATCTATAATTTTTATTTTTGTTGGTTTTCTTCAAGAAAATATTGAAGAGAGAAAATAATGATAACACATATATTTCACAGCGTGACAGACAGATAGAAATATTATTTTAATATTAAAAAATCTTCCATTTTTTATTATTTATTTATTTGATTTATTGATTCGTGAGAGATAATTAATTGCTTTTGAATTCTTCTGTTTAAAAATATATAACATATATATATATATAGAATATGAATTTTTTTTACAAAAAATGATCACGATCATCATTTTTCTTTTATGTGTGTACATACTGTACGATCAACTAAATAAACACATTAAATAATTGTCAAAAAAAAACATCGATCGTGATCGAGGAGAAAATGTCTTTTCCTGCAACATGGCGCCTCCCGGTGTTTCATACCATCATATTTATATTTGATATTATTAATAAATAAAATGGCGATCGTCATTATCCATTTATATGTAAAACGCCATTATAATATGATTTTGTACATGTTTAGCCTTGCCAGAAATGTGATCGATCACATCTTTAAAATGAAAATGAAAAATATTTTTACCATGAATAATGTCGCTAATTAATCTTTCATGCAACCCGTGAAGATAATTTCAATAATGGAGGTACATCAATAGTTGTTTTGAAATATTATCGCGCAAGATTCGCAATTTTTTTTTTGTCTTTTTTACTTATAGGTAATTTAATATCCAGATGCGGGAGAAAAGAACATAAAAACGGTAATGATCATAGATAATCGTGGGTTTGTTTGATATGTATTTTATTTTACTTCAATATATAAATTGATTAATTTTCTAATCAAATCAACATAATCTTATCATTTGAAAATAAAGAATATAATAAATTTGCCGGTGGTCTTTCTACCGCGTACAGCAAAAATATTATACCTCTCGCTATTTTATTACATAAACAAAGAAGCGTAGGATAAATGTTATTCTGCACGGTTAAGATTTGGTACATCAATAATAATTATTATTATAAAAAATACCAAAAAAATTAATTAAATTTTGTGTCGAACGGTGTGTCATTGTAGGTGTCACATTAATATATAGTTTTTTATTTGGATATAAGTAAAAATCCTTTCACTTTACACATTTTTACACAAAAAGTCATTTTAATGTCAATTATCATCTCTCGTTTTTGTTGACATTTTGGATTTTTTAATCAAAACGACTTATATCTACCGGAAATCATGATTAAGATTATCCTTTTTTGTCATATGAAAATAATGTCTATTTCCCTATGTTTTCTTCCCTATACAATATTTGGATGACATTAATCATGATTTTAAGGAGATTCAGAAAAAAAAACGTAAAACAACACAACAAAAATATTTTTATAGGGAAATGTGAAGAGGATCTAACATTCTGCTGGCTTGAAGTATTTATTACAAGATTTGTCGTAATTTTTGTTTATTTTGATATTTGGAAAAGTGAAATAGTGACAGTTTTTATATTTTGTGAAACGCACACACGCACACATACACACACATAAGCATAAATTTATTTACCTATGTCCCAGCTAGCAGTTTACTCAAGCAAATATAAATTTTTAAGATCCCATTCAATTGTATACTATAATGATTTCGGGACCTTCATCTCCTTTAAGAGTATTATCATTCAATAAACTTTGAAGTTCAACATCTATTTTAAACTTACAAATTTACGACCTTGATGAAAACATAAACAAAAGGAATTGTTCAGCTGTACACACGTTCAATATGAGTTTGTCACGCGAGGTTCGAAATATTGTGTATTAATGATTGCTTGTTCAAATAGATTCTATCTATCTACTAACTGATATTTGATTAACTAGTCCAATATAGGTTTCGACATTACAGTAATATAATATTTGTACCACCCGACAGTATTTTGAATCGCAAGATTACATTTTCCACTTATTTAAATTATTTTAAACACGAGTTGAATAAGTCACTTACAAAACTTAATTGAATTGATTAATTTGTTTTTCGTTAAACTATAGAGGAATAGAATAGTACACAAATTTTGAATTGCCGATAGATTTACCAAACTTATTCAATACCCTTCGTATACAAATTACTTCAACAATTTGATTAAAAACACACAGTTCTTTCATTAGTAATTCAGAACTCTCATCACACTATAAATTTGTTTCAGCTTGAAAACTATTTAAAGAATAAATAATAAGCTGCTTAAAAGTAATGTGGGCGGAGTAATTAAATAAAATACATTGCAGACAGTATGTTACCTCAGAGTGTTAATGTAACTTCGAGCCATATTGAATTATATTTAGGTTCATCTTTCTAGAACGAATCTCTACATTTTTGAAAATAGCATTACCACGACACTCAATAAGTCCCAAGGCTGACTACCAAAAAACCTTTATTTTGCAAAATTCAACTTTATTCATCAATATAGTGTAACATCTGATCCGGCATATGAAGAAACAATTCGAACTTCAATTCGTGTAATATTGCAATCGTAGCCATCGACTTGTGACACGCTGCGTTGTCTTGACGAAAAATTGATGAATAAAATACATTCGGAGGTCAAAACTTTAATAGCCGACATTTAAATTTTGGTAGTCTAGAGATGCTGAATTTTGGTGGAAAGTATTTTTTATGAACACTTGTCTTTTTTGGTAAAGTTTAAAAAACCGATTTGAACTAATTTTGTTTGAAATTTATTTTACAATATTTTTGGTTTTTGTCATGTTTTCGTAATTGCTATATACTTTTCAAAATGTTGAAAAAAAAATAAAATCTTTTATGGAAGCTGTTACTTAGGGTAGACCGATTTTTGTCAAAAATCACTGGGATCTCCAAATTTGTGAAAAATGTTTCATACCGATCAATCAATCCGTTTTTACTGTACAGGAACCGAATTTTTGCTGAAAAATAAAGTTATGTCAGAAGAAGTCAATTCTGCTTAAATATTGGAAAACTGATCTGGATCGATATTGTTGCAAATTTAATTAAGAATGTTTTAGTTCATTGTAGTATTTCTCGTAAATGATAACACTTTTCAAAATATTTGCAATCATGAAAAAGCTTTTATAAAAGCTGCCACTTTCGGTGGACCGATTTCGAGCAAAAATCATATAGGGTTCTCTTAACTTATGAAAAAAGCTGAAAAATGAAGTACCTCGAACAGTCAATCAGTCTAGGTCTAGACTACGTTGTTAACTGCGGCGGTGTAGCGAATGGTAGATCTTCAAATATCTCGGGTTCTAAATTTTTCATGATTACTATACTTACTTTTACTTTGTAAAAAAAGGAAGAACAGTGTTCAATCAACACACAATTGTAAACAATTGTTACTTGTAAATTTATGTATCAGTCTCGCGACTTAGAGTTTGATTGTTCAAATTTAGGCGACATATTCCCCGAGGTCAGCAGAAAATGCCTCATCCAGCAACCCTGGAACTTAAAAGCCAGCAAAAGTACAAAATTTCTAGAAAATAGAACTGTTGACAGTCAGTTCATCAAATTCAATTTATTAAAATTAAACATTGTGTAAAAGAACCTTAAAATTAAACAATTAATCATAAAGTAGTTAAGATAGCGCTGCTTACTGGACTACCTTGGAGGTATAACCTTAATTTGCTAAATGTATTTGAAGCGGTCGTCGTTTGTTTATTTTTAAAACATAGAAGAAAGGCATCTCAAGAAAATTACCATTCCCATCCACATCCTCCAATAAAGAGTTAACCAACAGTGATCAGCCATGACAAAAGCATGTTTTATAATTTCTTTGCTGAGTTTGATAATTCGAATCTAAAATAAAGGATAGAAAGAACATGTCCTTAATAAGCATAACAGCAACAATGTTTCAATAGATAGAAACAAGAAATTTTAATGAAATCTATTTGATGATATCGAATTGTTTGTTCCGGAATAATGGAGGAAAACACCTCAGATATTATTACAAAACCAGAATTCAAAAATAACGGCTGATTTCCAAAGAATTACGAATTATCAGATGTGCTTTAGATACCAAACCGTGATGTCTATGCCAAATTAATTTAATTTTATATTGGATAATATTTTAAAAATTCTGTTGCACCCATTCTATTCAATTAAATCAAAACGAAGCCATAAAGTTACCAACCAAACCATTACTATTGGCAGAAAGAACTTATAAAGAATTTTCTGTATTTAAATATCTATAGATATACACTATACGGTCTATCTATAGATATGCAGATACAGAAATAATAATCAGATCACCGCTGAACAAACTGCCACGACCCCTAAAATATTTAAAAGCAATAGCAGTCAAATTTCAAACTCTACTGAAATGTGAGTTAAGCACGGCCACACTTACGAAATGTAAAAGTTTAAACGCTATGCAAGTAGAAAAATTACGGAGCTGTTGCTATTGTCACTTTGATTGCCTATAGTAGCTTAAGAAAAACTCTGGCTGGACAGATATCAAGGACGATAATAGTGTATACAATTTTTGGACTTATTAAACAGGATAATCCATAAAAGGAGATTTCTGTAAAGTTATTGTCACAAAACAGACAAAAAAGCATTTTGATCAAAGGGATGACAAAATGAAGAAGGGCGACAATATAAAAGGATGATTTTTGGGTCAATTTTATAGTTTGTAAATCTCTTTAAACAAACATATTTTAATCAATATAATGTATCTGTTTTAATCAATAAAAACTTTGGCAACATACAAAATCGCCCGCTTCAGACGCAAACAACACACTGATAAAACACAAACAAGTAGCAGGTTCGATATGTTCGCAATAACCGAATTGCTCTAAATAATTTTTCCATGAAAAATATTCACGTCATATCCTTCAGCACCTTCTGGTAGTTTTTATTTCATGACTCGGCTTAAATAGATTGACCATTGTAGTATGGTGTGACTTGATTCGCCACAACTATTAAGACTGCTATTTAAATAAGAAAATTGCAGGTATATCGAAATTGAGCAGACGGCCTCAAAAATTAATGTTGTTCCACGTGGAAAATTTCAGGCCGTCGGTGGTTTATACGTTTACTAGAAATCAGGAAATTGTAGAAGACGTGTGTATAGTATATAGAAGTTTTAGAATATTTTTTTTTTCTAAGGACCTGTCCGTTATTTTCACAATACTAATTTTGACATAATTCTGGATGCAACCAAATTATTACAGCAGCTTGGTGTTATAACGTTATAAAAATAATTTTAATAAATATATTTAATAATAATAATAATTGTTTCAGTGAGAAAGAACCTTTCGACTAATAAATGCCACGGTTCAGCATAAGAACCTGTTCACTAAAAATTATTACTGCCGAACTGAAAATTGGACGTAAGCTTATCTTTTTATTAAAACTAGTGGTTGCCCAGTGGTCAAAATTCGATCATAAATATTATTGAATATTTGAAGAATATAGGAATTTGCAAGTTTTGAACATATTTTTTTCTTCTTTTATACATTTCTTATATCTGAGACCATATATGTATTTTTATATGTACTAACAATACAAAGCAGTTCAGTGCCATTATATTTAAATAATAATCTTCTCTGTAAGCACTATTCTTTGTAAGATTTCTATTATTTTATAAGTTGCCTTCACCATTGTCATTAGAAATATAAAATGTCAAAGTATCAAAACAACGAACTCTACTTGCAGCAACATATACCTAATTGTCGATGCAAAAATACTGGACGTATAATAATAATATACCAACTTTATCAAAAGTTTGACCTTGTGAATTGTTTATGGTCATAGCAAATGCAGGTATCCTGGGAACTGTGTTCTTTGAAATTGAAATGGAAGCATTATCCCGGAAAATGTTAAATTAATTCTTAGAATCTATATTCTTTTATTTATAGCAGTTCCAGTTAATACTTCACTGTCAATCGTATTGCAATGCAAGCATTTCACTCTTATTCGTGTTTCATTCACTAAAGCTAGTGCAGTTTTTAAGTTACGAATAAGCATAATTATAGAATTGACTTTTAGCTTCAATTTATGAGGTGGCATTCCGCTAACATTCAAAATTTAATGGGATAATCATTCACATTTAAATCATTTTGACCAGATATAATTTTATCAAAGCTAGTAATGTTCGTCATTAATAAAACCGCAATCAGCTTTTGTTGGTGATAAAATAAGTGTTTTAATAATTTGTTGAGAAAATATAGTTTCACGAATATTACTATAAATATCATCAATTATTTGAAGTGTTTTTTCTCGGTTTTAATAGACAAAATTTTGTCTATTAAAAGAAGTGAAAAAACACTTTAAATACAAATTAAATATAGAGGTATTTCAAGCTTCATAAATCTCATTAGTTATGTCATCAATAATTCCAATAATTTGCAATGGAAATTCTATAATATCTTCGCCGAACTCAAAGTAATTTCATAATTCACGATTGCCGAGTTTATTCACAAATTGTATTCACAAATTAAGTTGGTTCCAGCTAACCGTACAATTTTCAATCAAAGTAGAGCGTGCCTCGTGTGGAACAACTGATAAAATTTATCTAAAATCTCCACTCAGTAAAATGGCTTTATACTACCAAATAGTGTATTTTTTAATTGGATCGTTTACTAAATCCCTTAAAAATGAATCTTTAATTTTAAGTACGTTCTTTAGACACATAGATGTTTCATCTATCAAAATTAAATCTACTGAATTAATATAACGCCCTGTTGAACTATTAGGCGTAATATTTGTAACTGAGTTCTCTAATACTGGAATTGGCAATTTGAACGCAATATCTAATGTTCTACCACCAATCAATATTGTTGCAGCAGATCCTAAATTTAGTTAATTTTGTTTAATGAAATACAAACGTGAGCCCTCAATACGAACACATACATCAACTATCCACTGCAAAAATAATTTTTGGCAATGATGCAAATAACTTAAGTCATCTCTAACAGCAAGTCGATATATGCAACATATTGTAGCATTGTAATTCGATTTCTGGGCGCAACAGCATTAGATGTACTTGCTATATTATGATTTATATTATTATGCCATCCAGTATCACCATTGGGGAATAAAAGAGGATACGCCAAAGGGTCTAAAGAACTATCTAAAACAGAAATGCTGTGTTGTGGACGGTAAAATTAACTTCATTGAATGCAACAATATTCCTTTCTGTAAAGGTGGTTCTCCATCTGTGGTACTAAAAATAATCGCAACATCTGTTTGAATAGCGTCATTAAATCTTCTAATATCTAAATCTCTGTTAACCTTAATATCCATAGACACCTCCTTACAAATGTTACAGCTCTATTGTAAAATTCATGCATCGATTAAAAGATCGTACAAATGGATTAACTCTATCTAATTCAATCGCAATTTCCTGCATTTAATTGATTACTACAACGCATATTTGCATTTTCACGTAACCTCAAATTAATCACAGTACCAACATCGTAAAAGTACAACTACGCATAGCACGAACTCCTACCATATTCAGTTACCAAAGCACCTGCACGATGATAAAACACATCATGAATTTTGAAAAGAAAGACCGCTGCGCATATTATTTATATTATTTTTGGCTTCTGAAGTAACCATTGCGAATGCGAATTATATGTACGAATATTTTAAAACAAGTTCTCAGAATTACGTTTTTCACGAGAATTATATGAACTCAATCCATTGAACAAATTATTTAAAAAAACTATTTCCAGACAATGACAACAAAGAAACTTTCCCTATATGACAACATGATGTGAAAGAAGTTGAATCGCTTTGAGTTATTTCAGACTGAAAATGTTTAGCATTACAAAAAGGACATATTTGGTAATTTTAGTACGCTCATTTTTTAGTAATAGACTTCAAATAGTTAAATTTAATGGTAACCTGTCAACTCCTATTGCAGCTACCTCAGATCTATAGTTGGAATTGAGGTGTCATCTTCTACTTTACGCCGACGATCCCAAAATTTTTAGAGTGATTGAAAATATTCTCGACTGATCTTAAGATTGATCTTAATAATTTGTCTGGCTGGTGTTGTCATAGTGGATTTAACTTAAATGTCAGTAAGTGCGTAACAATTACTTTCAGTAGGAAAAGGGTAAATTTCACATATGATTATTATATCAGTAATTCGATTTTATGTAGAGTAACGGAAATTAATGATGTAATTTTGACGTTTGATTCAGGATTACGTTTTGATAAACAAATACAAAATATCTGCCTGAAGGCCCATAAAATGTTTGGCTTCATTTTCCGAAGAGCGTATGAGTTTCGTAATCCTCAAATCTTTTAACCACTTTTTAATACCTTCGTAATTTTGATTCTTGAGTATGATTGTCAGAATTGGGCACCCTATTATGATTGCTATTCTCGGCAAGTTGAAAGAGTACAAATAAAGTTTACTAAAGTTTTGTTCCACAGATCAATTCCTCACACTAATTATGTCAATTATG
Organism: Nephrotoma appendiculata; assembly: GCA_947310385.1. Lineage (NCBI taxonomy): Eukaryota > Metazoa > Arthropoda > Insecta > Diptera > Tipulidae > Nephrotoma > Nephrotoma appendiculata. Next base: position 182,226,162 of record OX371224.1, on the reverse strand, counting down.
ATATCCGTCGCAAAGTTTTTAACATTAATACGCTTGAGTGCAGAAGACTTGTGTTTGATGAAATTATGCTCTAGAAAATTGTAAATTCTATTGTTTCTACTGATTTGGTATCTTCAATAAACTTCTACGTTCCTGCATATAGAACTCGTAATACTCAAATTTTTTGCCATGGCAAGTAAGGACTAACTGTGGACTACCCAATCCAATTGTGAATGCAGAAACGTCATAATGATCGGTTCTTTACACTGGATTTTTTCAATATAAGCCTGGGGTTATTTTGAGCGCGTGCCACTGATTTAGTTAACATATGATTCTTTTATCTTATTCAATTTTCTAATTACCTGATTTGGTATAAATTATATTTAAATTTTCTTTTGATTTATTTTTATATAAGTTATGTAGTATTAAGAGCGATGGTTTCGTTGACTATCGAGCTGATTGTTTGTTTATCGGTTTGATATGTTTGTACGAATATTTGTATATTACTGTAAATTATATCTCGAGGCAATATGGAATAGGCTTACTGTTTGTGGCCCAATGCAAAATAAATATATAAATAAATAAATTAATAAAATGTTAAATCCATTGATCCACAATTATATGACTAATAAAATTCCTTTGAACAATATTCAAGGCACTTTTAAAATTATCCGGATAAATGTCTAAATAATTTACATTATTTTCGTTATCATTTTGCCGATAATCTGTGTTGTTGCTTCTACGGTTATTTGAACTGTTATTGACATTTATTTCATTATTTCTACGTGTATTTGAATTATTGTTACTGTTTATATTTCGCAAAAGATAATGATTCCTCTTCTGTTGCCTTTCGGTTTGACCAGTTAATGTACGACGCCGAGGCATATTCAATAAGCAAACTCAAATAACGTTCTGTTCATGATAAAAATAAAATAAAAATAAAAATTTTCATGTCATCCTAAAATTAGAAATGCAAACACTCACTTTGAATTTAATCGAGAGTTCAAACCGCTAAGAATTACCTTGAATTTCACGTCGGACAAATGTGTTTGTTTATATATTAGATTATTTTTTTTGAATTATTTTGAGCTGCATGTCTCATACAAATGACCTCTTATGCTCACAATGCGGTGTGTGGTTCACAAATTTTCTGTTCTTGTTATATACTATATGTTGTTATATGTTATAAAAAAAAAATGAGTAAACTAATGCAAATCAACAAACTTATAAAATTTTGATTCGAAGCACAATGAATAATACGCAACTCACTTTATATTATATTGGACATTGAAAACAGTAAAATCAAAGGCTGCTAAAATTTTATTTGGAACTCTATGTGTATTTTTTAATCGGTAAAATTTGCACTTCGTTTCTACCGTTGCTAAATTTTTTTATTCATAACACTAAAGCTCGTCAGTATCTATCTAACAAAAGAAAATCGGTTAACAAACATAGTAGAAAAAGGTACTGAACTGTTTTGTCTTTGCCTATTTATGTATAGATATAAACCACCCATTTCTTTCATGCTACAAATTTTCCCGAATTATTAGAAACACGGCTAATTTACTGGATTTTACCCTCGATTAGTTAAGATCAATATGGAATATTTTATTAAAAATATACAAAGTAAGGAAACTGTTATTTGTTCAATTTTTGCAGGGGTTGATGTATCTCCCTATACGGGTGTTCAAGGTGAAAATGGAGAACTGATTGCTTCCAATTAGGAGCATTTTGGCAAAATGAACGAATATGGATCTAGCCGTCACACGATCAATTCACCGCTGGGATGGCAGAGCCAGCGAGGTATTTATGTTCAAAACCCTAACAATGCACCGGGATGGCGAATTAAATACTTCATCACTGGAGACTTCAACCGTGACAACGACAGAATCGATACCGATACAAGAAAATCAACCTGGTAGTAACCGCAAATCTGGTAGAAAATCTAAATGAAGAAACGACCCACTCATCAGGATATTTGATATCCTGGCTGCATCTACTGTTCGATAACTTGTTCCACAATCCAGCGAAAGTAGAAATATCTGTAATTATATTTCAGGACTCCAACCGTGATGTTTATTTGAAAAAAATTTACCTATCTCAATGAACGTGTTCGATGATATTCGTATAAGATGCATCCTAGTCACAGCATCATAGTAATTCAATACTGTGGAAATAACGCTCTTAGGAGACGTACATTGTTTGTCGCTCTAACACACAAAAAACATAACAAAAACATTAACTAAACTATGATATTTTATAATTAGAAGTTGAAACACCTCCGTTCTTGCTTTAGAATATATTGAAAATGTCAATATTCTCAGTATTCGGACAGTAAACAAATTGTAGAAGATAAAATTATTTCACTAATAGCTAGATTATTACAAAAATTATAATTGTCACAGTATTCGGATGGGTCCTAAAGCACTTTGCCAAATTTAATTGGTATACTTTTTTTCAGTGGAAAATGTTCAAAACGAGATTGCCATGAAAAAACAAAAATCCACACACGATAAAAAATAGAAATTTTTGTTTCTTCAATAAGAAATTTCACTTTGTTTTTTTTAAGATGATTTTATGTACCTCGACATAATTGAATATGGTATATTTTTTATATTACTCTAAAAATAAAATAATTGGGCACACTAACAAGATTATACTTTGTCCTATAAATGGGATGACTTGCCAAACGGTTTCCATTGCCGGTCGCAACATATAATAAGATAAAACTGAGGCAGATATGGTATGATATCAGAAAATATAAAACATAACAACGAATCACACTAATAATGTAAATCTATTTGACACCATGCGACACAATCTGTTCATGTCAATTTAGGGAAGGTAATTTTGTTTACAGTACAACAGCAAATTCATCAGCATCATTTCTAACACCCTCGCACAGCACTAGAAGAAAGTCAAACTAAATTATGTACAAATGATATCTTAACTCGGTTGTTCTAAAATAAAATAATAAATTTTAATTTATGCAAAAAAATATATCATCTTTATAAAAATAAAAAATAAAATTTTTTTTTTGCTCGAATATTATGATTAGGAATGACATAAAATCTATAAATTTTAATTCTAACGTTATAAATACGTACATAAATTCTTGATATTTTTTTTTATCATTATTAAATGGTTGTCATTTAATTGACAATTTACTTTACATATATTGTTTGAAAATGATTAGCATATTTTAGATATATAGACATACATATATCTTGGCTCTTTGATGATGATATGATAATGATCATGCAACGCAGCCAAACACAAAAGGGGCACAGTATGTGTTTGCTTAAAAATAAAAGATGATCATTTTCATTTCACACTTCTTCCTAAAAAACACACCGAATATAAATGAATTGTCATCAAAAGTGACAATCTTAAGATGAATAGTATACAAGATTTTTTTTTTTTTAGGTTAGTGAAGAACACGAAATGTTTTTATTTTATTTATTTTCCTATTTTAATATTGTTAGTGTTTGCGTTTGAAATAAATCCACATCAATCAAGTTGTGTTTAAAATTGTTAGTTTGATCTCACTCTCAATATCATATAAATATAATAGTAATAATAATAATATTATGTCGATCATAAATAATAATAAAATATCTATAAATTTTTTATGTATATTTCTTTAAATTATGTCAAGTCAGCACGTTTGTTACATTTTTCATGGTGGTACTCACAAAACATATAAATACAATTTTTTGATTGAAATGAATTATATTTTACTCGGTATAGTTTCAGTGAGGTGAAGGGAAGGAATTTGAAACTTTGGAAATTGTTAAAAAAAAAAAAAATTAACACACAGTACAAACCAAAAAATATATCGATCGACGAAAAATGTATATAATAAAATGTCATTTAAATCAATCAAATTAATCTATCACCTTCGACTTCAATTATGAATTTGGTTTCGTTGTTTTGCTGTTGTTGTTTGATCGTGATCACATTCACACATTATACTATTTTATTTATGATCATTTGATCATTTGTTTAAAATACCAACAACAACAACAAATAATAATACCGAAACAAGACAAGAGACATATAAAATAAACAAAAATTATTTGATTTCTTTACATTTTGAGTAATGATGATGGTGATGATGATGATGATGATGGTGTGGATGGTGGTTATGAATTTTTATTTTAAATAAACACAAAACCAACAAATTCTAATAATAATAATAATAATAATAATAACAAAACACACACGTTGATATGTGTTAAATGTCGTATGATCGATTGATCATACCTTTATAGCGCTCCAAAAACACTAACTTAACCGATCCAGAAAAAAATAAATACTACAAGTAGTTTTTACTCAAATTTTAATAATATATGATCGAGTGATCAATTCTGATCCTTTATATTTTTTTTTTTACCCTTTTTATGAACATCTCTGTGTTTCGTTTCTTTGTTCTGCGCTACACAATTCATTCATTCATGTCTGTCTTCGTCACAAATGACTGACATGACAATTGATTAAATTTGATGATTATGAAAATAAATCGAGCACAAGGGTTTATATATTTAATATACAGCGAGTATTTAAAAAACTAAAAACTAAATTTACTGATCTTATAAAAATTAACCACATGCACAACTCAATCAATATCATAAACTTATTTTGTATTTGCAACTTGAATGCACATTTCATAATGAATGAATATTCAATCATTATGCGGTATATGATTGACAGATAATCAGACAGCACGAATAATGTACATTATTCATTATACACGACGCCACAAAGTATATTTTGTAGGACTACGCGCGAATCGCGATTCTACTGTAGTCATATGTACACAGTCATTATTGTGTCATTGCTTAGTGATTATTATAAAAAAAATCATGATAATTATTTATATTGATTATAATTTAATATTAAGATTTAATATTACGATTATAATAATATGTATATGATGGTGACACATGATTGATTGATTGTATATAAAAATATATGATTGATTGATTGATTGTTCATTTATAATATACTCGTATACTTATATACTTATATAGCATTCATACATAAATATAGGATTCTGATTGATTGACATACTTTTTATAATATTCGTATATAGATATGAGTGTGCGGGGGTTTGTGTTATTATTTTATATGAAATTCTCATGTCCGATGGATGAAATATTTTATTTTTGACAACTATCATCAAAAATAAACACAATTCATCTTTATAAAAAAAAAAAACTTCAACCGTAATTTATAATAAATTTCCAAAAAATTACAACGAAACCATGTACACCAGAAAACCCTTTAAATGTTGTATCTTTTATGCAACATAAAATGACATTAATGACCTACCATCTTCCTATTACCATATCGCGCGCACGGAGGCAATGCCTATCGCATTTCATACATGATAATATATATTTTTGTTAATGCATTAACAAAGTTTAAATTTACAATACAATAAACGCATTTAAATAAAATGTTACATGTCCAGATTTTCCAAAAATTATTTATATTTTATACAGTCGTACATAAAATTATTCGTACAACGGTCGTATCAGGATTAAGGCGAAGATTCATTTACAAATTTTGCCTAAAAAATAATAATCTATAAACAATCGCTCTGATTGGTTGAAGGTTGGTTAAATTTTTTTATCGTACGACAAAATTTAAATTTGAACATTGCTCAATTTTGTAGAAGATTTGACGGGAGTGAGAACAAGAGATTACGTATTCTAAAATATAAAAAAAAATTCATAATCAACAAAAAGAAAACCACGTTTTAGGTTGCTGCTTTATAAAATGTCAAAAAATATCCAATTCGACTAAATTTTCTACATGTATCGCTTAAGTGTGAAGTCTCCACTAAATTACGGATAAATTAGTAAGCTAAAAAGTTTATGTAGGGATAAAATTGTCAACATTTCTCTAAATTTTATTGTTCTAGGCATATAAATTGGTGCGAAATTTTTTGTAGAGTTTTCACTAGCGCAGTCTATATGTGAATGAGATAAATACAAACTTTTCACGTCAGCTGCGTACCGCATCTGCAAAATCGCGAGCTAAATAATTTTTTGTTATTTTATTAGCTAAATTTTACGCCAAATTTGTATGTAAAATTGATCTTAGGGCGAGCTGGATACCGTTCTAAAGATAAAAAATTATTAACCAATCAGAGCGATTATTATTCATGTCTGCCAGACCAAATGCATCATCGCCTTAACATTTCGTTATGGCTAAACGACATAAACTTTCGTAATTAAAAATTTTGATGACTCCTGAACTGCTAGATAAGCATCTCGTCAGCATGCCAGCTTTACTATCAGGTATCAAGTTTAATATTCGTATAAGTTTATTTTTACTGGTGAGAAATAATTTGTGTTCATGAACGAAAATTGGAGCTACACTAAAAACACAAAGTAATATTTAAGGCAACCCAAGGAAATGAAGAAAAAAGTGAGCGAATTTTAAGGGAATTATGCACTCAAAAAACAGTTCATTACAATGGCTGAGAATCTAGGGTGGTAAGTCCAATTTCAATACGCCATTTCTCAATAATACCGAACCAATTTTTGGAACTCCAATTTCATTATAAAAACTGAGTTCGATCGGGATTTTTCCCAGGCTATTAAAATGCTGAATTTAAATAAAAACAGGAAATCATAATATGTGAAACAAAAAATCTAGGATACTAAAATACCAGAAATTGAGTTCCGAATATTTATCTGAAAACGGCCAATTTGAATAAAATAATACAATTTCTAAACAGATTGAATAATGAACAGAACTATGAATAGAACTTCGTTTCTACAACAATTTAGCAGTGAAAAATGACCAATTCCAATGGAACTAACCTGATTGGGAAAATAGGATTTTAATATAAATTTTAGATTTGATTCAAGAAAATGGTCGAGAGGATTGGCTGCGTTTCTTTAAAACTATCAGTTTGAATAGAATTAGTAGTATTTTCTTCCATAGGGGAACAACCCAAACGAGAAAAGATGAAACCAACTTCAAGATATGAAGAATTGGAAAATTTCTGACGCTAAGATATTTGATCTATAATTTCAACATTCACCTTCCTACTAAGAACTATCGGAATCAGGAAAACAAACTGAGGCATACAGGGAAAAACAAAAGGAAAAATTTTACTAATGGAGCCGCTAAGTCCAGGGAAACAGTGGCAGAGCTGAGGTGCGTGTACAAAAAGAACTTTAATACTAATAGCCTTAAATTAAACTGGGAAATTACAAAGGAAGTCTTGGAGATGTTATGTGATAAAATGTTGCGTTTTCAGACGCTTTTCGAATAAAATGTTTCTCAACAAATTCAATCATCATCAGTTACATAATTAAACGGCCATCCCGTAGACACCTTAAAAAATGTTTACGGAGAAAAGCAGCCTGCCTTGACTGCTACCGCTCTAGAGGGTGAAATATCTAAATGATCAATAAATGCTGAACTAAGTTCCCATAAAGATATGAATACTCGATGACGCTCACCACTTATTGTGAAACCCCCACGTTATACGTACAGCAATATCGTTAATTTTGAATGAAGTCAGTATATGGTAGCTTACTCTTAATAAGGTCTCATACAGGAAAATTGTGGATGATTGTTTAACATGTGAGTGTCTCTGAAACGCGCAATGTGGTTATTGGTTTTAGCTACATCAGCCTCGCCAAGCTTTATTGTAATTCCACATCTTACCCGAGGTGTTTTGTTGCTACTGAGCTACCCAAATATTATCGCCTCGAAAGCCATTTAAATACAGCAGAGGACCTATTATGAAGTTTCTCGATTTCGTAAAATTTGATCCGCCACGAAAATTCCTATTTTGTAATTTTTTTCCTTTCGTAAAATTCGAAAATTGAACAATCCGCCCTATTATAAATTACTTTTTAAAATGTAAATTTTGACATAGCCAAACATTTTTTAAATGCGCCTCCATATAACGAAACTATTCAACATTTGCGGAGTGAAATTACAAAATTAAATTCAGTCGGTCCCCCTGAAAAACCTGTTGATGTCTGGAATTTTAGCTAAAACAACACATAATAGCGGGCTTCAGGACTTTAATTTTACGACCAAAATAAAAGTTTCATAATAGGAATATTCGCGGCAGATCGAATTTTACGATTCCGTATTTTATGAAATAGAAAACATTTCATAATAGGCCCTAGAATTGGAAAACTTGGAGACACACACCGCATATAAAACAAAATAAAAAAGCCAACTGTAAACAATTCACGTACGACGATATACATGGTAGTATGCCTTTTTCTCTAATGTGCAAACGACAGACCTTATAATTAGCTTAAAGAAACTGGGCTTATATCCTACCACGGTGACGGCGCACTGAACTGGAATACATATAATTCAGTGATCTACTCCGCCCTTTATAAGGAGTACAGTTTTTGTTCCGAGTCTAATTCAAGATTCCCAAGGAACTATAAAATCGAAACTTGTTAATAAAAGCTAACTGCTTCGAAAATGCATTTCTGCTTGTTGGCTTAAACTAACCACTTATTTAATTAAAAGCTAGACGCTCGTGGGTTATTCCATTTTTCCTCTCTTAGTAAAGGTCGCTAGGTGATTTTTAATCTCGATTCTGTCCGAAACACAAAATTTGGAAAAATTTGGTAATCCGTTAATAAGAAAGAAAATCCGATAAGAACAACTCATCGTAATAATTAGGAAAACCAAATGTCAGATCTTGGTTTATAATTTTTTAATGTTGATCTGTAGGACAAAGTTATTGAAATCCTGATAATAAATGACCTAGATGAAAAAAAATCCGTTGTTTTGAAGGCTCTCGAGTTCTGTTTGTTATTCCGGTATTATCTCACTTCTTCTACTTGTATTTTAGAGAATGGAAAGCATTAGAGTCTTTTACGTTATGGATGCCACTCACGTTGTGGAAGGCCGTGGACTTGTTGGCATAATGGATGAGTAGTTTTGATTACCAATACGGGAAATTACACAACCAGGAACTGACTAATGCAGTAATTGAATTATTTGTCGGACATCCACATCTTGAAATTTAGGTAAAAAAAAGTCGATTATCATGTCGTGATAGCGAGCACCATTGACTGTTATTGCCTGATTAGCCCAAAAGAATGCTGTGCATGTGACTGCCAAACCTTTATTATTTTATTCGTGTAGCGCTCCAGTTTTAATAACGATGAACTGTCAGCTGTCTTTTTTTTCGTTGGTAACAATTTGTTAAAGTAAATACACAAAATGAGAGACTTACACAAATAGGTACGTTGTACGAATCATTTCGTGTATCACTGTAAATGAGTACATTATATTTTTAAATAAATAATAATATTATTATACAATGTGTGATGCTTTTGTTGCGGCTCTGCCCGCGCGTCAATTCCAGCTTTGAAATATATACATTTATTATCATATAATAATAGTTATTATTATAAAACTCATATATGCTATTTTAATAATTATTGTCTGTCCATTTTTAATGTCACACAATCACCGCAAAAATCGAGAAATGAAATTTTTTTATACAAATTTTTTTTATTTCGAATTTTTTATATAATTATTTTATTTTATTTATTAAATTAAAAATGGCCCGAATATACAATTATGATTGACTTTTATGTTGTTTAAATATTCAAAATGATAATATGCAAATATAATATATAGACATGGACGATATATTATAATGCTACCCTTTTATAAATTTGATATTAGAAAGTATGAAAAGGATTTGAAAATATCCAATTCGTGCCAAAACCCCGGAATTTCGCACTACAACAAGCTGATAAGTAGAAAATCTAACATTTTATATTACAAAACCAGAAGATCTGAATGACATTTTAAATTGTTAATATTAATTTATATTGTCCAAAATATTTGGACCTAAATATCGGATAGAGAAGTTAATAAACCACGTGCAAATTTTAGAACTAAGTGTATTAACTAAAAAATACATGACGGGTAAACTAGAAAAGTTGCTTGATACAGTTCGTAATCAACTGCAACAAGTTAAAAGTTTTTCCAAAGCCATTACTGAGGAATATAATGTTAAGGAAATTAGAACTCGTTTCGAAATTCTTGAGGTTTAATATCAAACAGTAGAAAATCAGTTACTGGAAATGCAAATTATGCTCCAGTCCCCGATACTGTAAGTGGTTGTCGTAATCGTAATATTGATCAATTCTAGCATTGATCAATCATCATCTGGAGCTTCCCCATCTTCTACAAAATTCGTAATTTACTCAAGTCGTTCACAAACCGCGCAGTTAAACAAAGAATATCATCTTTAAAATTCAATTTTTTAGCTCGTTAGCAACTATTGAAGCTAATAAACTAGTACAGTAATAAAGTTTAGTTATCCTTATTGCATTTTGGTCCATTGCCTGAATGAGCGCTGTGACATTTGGTGTTACATCCATCGTTCCGAATTTAATTCGTTTTCAGGTGGATGAGAAGGAGCATTATCCAACAATAAAAGAGCTTTATTTGCAGACCTTGGCTTTTTGAAAATATTCGTACCTAAATCCATAAAATGTTAATTTAAATTTATTGGTTTAAAAGAATTTTTTAGCTGTGGTACAAATGATTTATGGAACCAGTCTTTAAATATTGTAGCTGTCATCCACGCCGTTTTTGAATGCTTTTAGTCAACAGGACAGCTAAAATTTTTAAATTATCGCGGATTTTAAGCTTTTCCAATTACCAATGGTCGTAATTTATGGAATCCATTTGCGTTAGTATATGCTAGAAAAGTAATGCGTTGTTTTTCGTTTGTCCTCCCAGGCGCATTCTTTTCTAATGAAGAAACAAAAATCTTTTCTGGTAAAACTTTCCAGTAAAAGCCTGGGGATCTATTATTAAATTTGCGACCGCGTTTTTTTTTCGACGATGTCGAAAATTTGGTATTATGAAATATTTTCGACCGCGTTTTTTTGAATTTTTGTATTATGAAATACTCGACGCGTCTTTTTTAGATAACGTCGACTATTTTACGATAGCTGTTGAGGTGTCGAGTACATAAAAGAAAAGTGTTTATTTTGTTAGTAAAAATAAATTAGTAATTTAAACTTATAAAATTTTAATTAATAAAAATTAGTAAATTAATTTAAATTTAATAAAAAATAGTTAATATAAATTTTCACATAAAAAATAATTAATTTCATTTTTCGACATCGTCGAAAAAAAGAAAATTCATAATAGCGATTTTCGACGTTGTCGACTGTTGACGTTATCGAAGAAAATACGCGCGTCGAAAATTTCATAATAGACCCCCTGTTTCATCTACATTATAAATTTAGTTTACCGACAGACCAAGTTCAATTATTTTTGCTTGGAATTTTTTTTAAATGGCTTTACAAATTCAAGTTGAGAGGAGAACATCTCTTCAGTAATTCAGTCGTTCATTCAGCATCACACCAAAACGAATTTTGAAACGTTGTAGCAGAGACAACCTAAAAGAGATATTTCATCCTATGTAAACGTAAAATTTTAAAATGCGTATTTATTATCTGTAAATAGCTGCATACAATCAAAAATAGTTTGTTTTTTTGCGTATACGTATACGCAGTTTAACGAAAAATCCCAGATACAATGATGACATCTGAGTTATCGGAAATAAATTTTGTTTTAATTTTTTAGTTAAAATGAAAAATCTTCTTTGATTATCTGTGGTTATAGCCACTTTATTTGACCATGTAAAAGTATAATCAAATTCCCTTTAATCAAAGGCCCCATAAAGGTGTTGTTCGCCGCGTTTCAAATTTTATCACCTTTTAAGAAATTGTTCAATAATTTCAGATTTTTCCATAAATGTTATAACTCTTAATTTTGTTAATTTTTCCCCGTTTTTTAATTAAAAACTATTAATACAATTTTTATAAAACACACTAGGTTATCGCACAAAGTATTTTCTCTTACTGCTGCACTTTCAACTTTACTCAATTCAAATTATGAAAAAAGGAATAAATCCGGAAATCTCCGAACCCTATATTCAATTTAACTTGGTTCAAATTTTGAAAAAAGGACAAATTAGCAAAAAAATCAACTGGGAATCCCCGAATCATGCAAGAGTGTACAAAATTTAACTCATTTTATCGAGTAGTACATCTAATTAAAAAATTGTTCACGTTACCTGGAGTTCACGGTATACAGCGTTTATGTTATTGCGAGCCTACTGTATTTGAGAAGCAACATAATTCTCATATACCAGCGCCTAATAATACGATAGACCGCTAATACGACATACGATGAACTTAAAAGGACACCCGCAGTAAAAAATTGCAAATACAGCAGATTCCATTGGTCTGCCATCATACAATCGGGTTACATACGATCTGCAAACAGTGCCGATTGAAACATAAAGGAAAATATAAACAGCATTCGCTCGTTATCTACGGAAGTTCCAACAAGCCAAAAAATTAAATTACTTAAGGCGTGGGAGTATGCTTCGAGAAATAACAACACAGGTTTTATACTTAGTTCACTATTTATTTATAAACTTTTCGAGCACAAAATCACGAAAATTTAAATTTTTTTAATTAATTTATTTAATTTTTTTTTTTTTTATTACCTAAACGTAAAAAAAAAAAAAATCCATTCTCTTTAATCTGGCGAACAGTTAAGACGCTATTATAATAATAAAATAAAAAGTCCAATCCGTACTCGCAGTTTTTAGTTTCTATACTATACAATCTATTAACCGGCCACCTATACCATTTTAGTTTTTTCATCTCTAATCATCTTTAGTTGCATCCCTAATTTTCACCCATCGGTTTATCTCCACGTTCAACATTAAAAAGATACTTTGATTATTTATCGAAAAAACGATTTTCCAAAATTCCTTTGTTTCAGAACTCTTAACCTCAGTAGCATTTCAATCATATGACTTGTTTGAGTTGTTCAGGCTTATATTTAAAAAATCAATATATTTAAAAAAATTAATCCTCCGAATAGATTATTGTTCTAGAAAGCAATGACGTGTGGAAAGAGAAGGTTTTTTCTTGCAAAATCGGGAGAAGATTAAATCCCCATAATAATACCGGTATACTAAGCGATTTTAAGCGATCTAATTAATTATGGCACCAACAAAACCGGAGGACCGATAAAATATCAGTTCACAGGAAACACGCGGGCTTGGTTTGGTTGATTAGGGCCTCGAGCAATTTTTGTAAAAGTATTAAGCGCCGGAAAAACGAGCTTTAACTAAATGTGTCTTGAAGCATAATATGTCAGTAACAAAGCTATTGCCCCGGCACAAACCCGCGCACATTGACTTTGGTAGGGCAAACATGACTTATGAGTCGTGATTAGTTGAAAGTATAATAAAAAAAAACATCTTGTTCTGTGGTGATTTTAAATTGACTGTTCCAGATCGTATTCAATATCATTGGATGGATCTCAGAGAAGAGTCAAAGTACTTTTCTAAGCGAAATGTTGTTTATTCCAGTTTAATAGTATGTGGGGCTTACTCTTCAGTGGGCACCCCTGGTTTAGCCTTTGTATCTACTAAAATGAACACCGAGGTGTATATTGGCTTTCTAGAAGGCCGTTATCAACTTTTTTGTACATAAATCAAGATCACCCGAAACCATCAATGGTTAGAATTATGCATAGCAGGATTTTGACAATAAATGGAAACAAACGAAGAGGACCAACGGCATATTAATTTTTTTAAATTTATTTTACTGTTTTTAGTAATTTTAAAAAAGCGGATATATAGCTAGTTATGAAAAAATGAAATTAATTTGAATGAAAACGATTGTATATAACACTGTATTATATTCGGTTAATACGAATTCGGTTAATACGAAAACAGACAATATGAAATATCGGATAACTAAAAAATGTTTATAGTACTTAGCCTTTCATATTATTTTAGTATGAAAGCGAAAAATTTCATGGCGAAACTTTTAACACGAATTTTCGTTTAACGCGCAAATTTTTCAGTCTCTTTATATAAAATTAGTACAGAAATATTCGCTTAACACGAATTTTATTCCTGTGCTTTCATAAAACAAAAAATATCGTTCAATTTAAGGTAACTCGCCGAAATTAAATTTTCTTATTAAATTTTGTTTTGCTGGAGGGAAATGGTTTTTGTTTATGATAAACGTAAAATTGTTTTTTTGAAATCATAAACTTGAATTTATTGGTGTCGTTCGCGGGGTTAGTTTTGGTGTTAGTTTTGGTGACCGTGTTAGTTTTGGTGAGTGAGATATAAAATTATTCTTGTCTTGTTGTCTAAATTGTGTTATTTAAAATTCTTTCAAATTGTTGTTGCTTCTTCAGTGATTAAAAAGCAAAAGCATGGCTAGCGGAAATAAAAAACAAAACACTTTAACACTTCGACTCAGTCACCCTGTATATAGGATTATATAATATTTAGCACTATATTATAGTTCTAAATTGTATTGTATTTGAAATTTCCACTTTGGGATCAATAATATTCCGAAGCAAAAATATTCCGAACAAACTAAAAAATTTGGTTTCTTGATTACCATACCAATAATATTTCAAAAGCTTTTAAAAATTTAACAACCAATACCTAATCAAAGCGAACCAAACTCCTCATTAAACCCGTTTTAAATTATGTCAGTTACGCTGTATTTGATTTGTAAAAATTGTAAATTTTTTACATAAATCACTCGATAAAAACGTAGATTGAACAAAAGTTTTTAATTAATTAAAGGTGGAAAACATTTTCGGTCAATATAAAAGCTTTGTTGACAAAGCATTTAATTAATAGGCAAACTATTTGTCAATCAGCTTTGTGACCAAAACTTATAGATTTATATTAACAGTTTGACCTGCCATCTAATAAAATTAACACGTTCAATAAATTATATCTGTTTTATACAAAAATAAATTGCAACAAATATTAATTTAGGCCACATTACAAGTTATTTAAAAAAAAAATATATTAACCAATGGCATTTATGTCAAACGACCTATCAACAATTTCAAAAACCACATAAAGCTAATTTTGTTATGTATTATACTGGTATATGTATTTATAATCTGTAGATTGATCCACACTCTCTCCGACGATTAATAAATTATGCAAAATAAATATACAAATTTGACATGGCTGATTAACATGATCACTATAAAAATATTTGAAAATAGCTCGTCTCCACTATATATGTATAAGCGGAATATAACGGATTAAAAGACATAAATTTTACCGCGCGGCGTACACAAAACTATTTAAAAGTGTCAATCAATTAAAAAATAAAAATAGTATAACACAACACCGTATCTCAAAAGCATCCGATCATGATGATCTGATCTTTATTCATATCATAGACATACACAGAGAGAGAGAGAGAGACACACTCGAAAAGAAAACAAGAAAAAAATTAAGAAAACGATGTCATTTTGGTAATAAATAATTACTTTAAAAAAACAATAAAAATATAAATAAATTAACCTTTCAACTAATTAGTCAAGATAATTAAAATTAATATTATAACCGGATCATCACATCTTTGTTTATTATGAACTTACTATTTGTATCTTACTTACATCTTAAGTATCTATATTGTAAGTAAATACCTTTACATACATAATATGGCGCAAATGAGGAAAGTAACTCACCTGAAACGAAATAAAAAATAAAAAAAATAATCATTAAAATTACGATCAGTCATCCATAAAAAAATGCATTAACAACATAAATATTATGACGATGATTATTAAATTATAATGCTACGTATGCATCAACAATATTATATACATCTTAACTTAAATAGTATATGATCAATTTACCATGTCACATATTTATATAATACATATTTCTCTTCTCGCACCACAAGTGTTCAAGTGTTTTGTCTACAAAGTAGTTAAGATCAACAAATAAATATACAACAGGTTAAAATAGCGCGCGATACACAAAAATTCCAAAAAACGGTGATCATCATGATGATGATGGTGACGATGATGATGGATCAAAATCATTGAAAACAACTTAATATTGTATTTGTAAGTTTTGCTTTTATTTTAAATCGTATTTAAAGGTCCATTCACTATTATTTGGCACACAAATTTTATGAAATGAGAGATGCGAGATGAATGGAATGAGGGGGAGGCCAAACAATTTACGACTTTCTGATGAGACGGTCATAAACAATCATAATCATTTCTAGTGGAAATAGTTTTTTTTTGTATGAAATGTTTATTATACTCAATATTAATTAATGTAAAATTTGGTTGATGCTTTATGATGATGATGACGATGTTGGTTTGTTTTAAGTTTTTTTTTGTGTATTTTGGATTTTTAATGAAAAAATAAAATATCAAATTTCTTTTCTGACTAATCAATCACATCACATCGCAGTGCAATGTCACTTTTCATGAATCAGGAATATTTTATGGTATGATGCGATTGTGTCTGTATAGTTGAAGGTTAATAGTCGAAAAAAAACTTGGTAAATGATTGCCGTCACACAAAAGGGAAAATGAATTTTTTTTAATGTATTTATTATTCCAAGGTTCGATAAAATAATTTCAACGGGTATTCAATTTCGCCGCTTAAGTTTGATTCACCGCTCTTAATTAAGGTGGAGATCAAAATTGGTGAGGTTTTCGTAGTAGCACAAATAAAATAAAAATATGTACCTAATCGTGCTGAGTTCTCTGATTCCAACAAAGAGGAAAACAAAAATAACAAACACAATCTTTGTTAGAAACAAAGTTTAACAAATGAAGAAAAGCTAATTTGATGCGATTTAAGCAAATTGCTCCGACGATAAATGAATTTTTTTATTTTCAAGTCGAGTAAATTGAACTGTAGTTGCAAAAAATGAACAATTGTTCAATTTTAAGTATAATTTGACCTAACTAAGTCAGTTTTAAATAATTAGAAATAAATTCATATTAAGGAGTAACTTGATTTAGTATTCCTTTTTTAATCGATAAAAAAAACAAACAACTTTCTCAAATCAAATATATCTTCTTTCTATCTGTAATTGTCCGACAAAATAAAATAGTAGAGCCAAAACATTCCTTACAACTGTGTTTTGGAGAGTTTCAAGTCACTGCATTTCTCATTTGAACCTAAGACTCCCTACGTTTTATTTCTAGAACAACGAGGAACCATACGAGGGTTGACCCCGAGATTAATGTCATGGTCGAATTTTATCGACATCAAACAGTATAAGCAAGTGTTTTTTCTTCAGAAGTACAATTTTTCGAGTCTCCCAATAAATTTTTGAACGGTAAAGAAGTTTCCGTATATCAATTGGAAGTATCGTTTACTAGTTTTCACTGGCTTAACAGCCAAGATTTAACATCATCACTTATGTTGTTGATTTTTATTGTAGCACTTCAACTGGTGAGTTTGCACAAACACTCCATGCTAAAGACTTTCAGAAAATAATAAGCAAAACGTACACGTGTCTTTTTTGTGTTACCTTTCAAAATTTGTGGAGCCAGTTCAGCAGGGAGACTATTATGAAATTTTCAACAGCTTTTTTTCGAAAATGTCGATCAAGTCGACAGTGTACGAAATACCATTCAAATTATTAGCTTATGTTCAAACTGGTTGAATTTTGAATGATAATTAATTTAAGTTGACGAGTGGGCTGAAGATTAAGGATGACCTTCAGGAGGTTCGTTTTCTACAGAAAAATGGCTGGTCTGGAATATTTGAAACCACTTGGAAACAGTTACGTTCAAAGTTTTTACGAGTTTCATTTGACGTCGAAACCCGAAGCGATTGCCAAATTAAATTTCTTGCTGTGTTTGTATTTCACCCAAGCTTATATCACAAATTAAAAAAAAGTTTTAAAATTTGAAGTAGAATACCGTTGAACCACAAACTTAATATATCCAGACGAATTATTGGCGAATGAAGACATGGTTTTATCAAATTGACTGATAATTGCGCCAATTGTGTGGTGAGAAAAATTTAAACTACATCGAGGAACCCCATTAGCTATTTTGATATTCATTTGACATCTACTTACTAGTAGATGGCACTACCATCAACATAGTCGAAAACATCACAATTTTTACGTATGCAGATACACAAAAAACTGAAAAACAATTTTATAAGTGAAAACTGTAAATTATATTTTTTATTTGTTTTTATTTTCGTTATTCCATTCATTATGGTTGTTTTAAATTATATTCATATTGTTTATTTTCATACCTACGATGGATCAATAAGAAAATTTATTGATAAAAAAATTACTATTAGTATTAGCTATATACGAAAAATAAAAAATATGAATCAAACAAAACAACATCGGCAGTTAGTTCGACACACATACACACAAAAAATGACACATGGAATGCACGTTGTTTTACTTGAAATTAGTTTTAATTGTTATGTTAAATAATTTTTTGTTTAATATCGAATTTGTTGTGCAACCATTATTATAATCAATTAACTATACGATGAGTTAACCCTTTGACTGTCCTGCGCATCATATGTAATGATCATACATTTTGCCTTATTTTTTATTACAAAATTTTGTTTGAGACTGAGAACATTACTAACTGATAAAAATAATTAATGTACCTATATTTACTAACTGTAAAAACAGTTATAAATTTTGTACAGAAATAATAACAACATATGCTTTGGTATATTTTGTATTTAGTCTTAATGCATACATTTCAACTACATATTTTGATTTGATGCTAATTGATAACGAGAAAAATTATGAACGATATGCACAGAACGTCCGACTAGTAAGTTTTAATATTAATGGTGGTCAGGCAAAGGGTTAAACAGGTAGGGTATTGAAAAATAATTGCGATGAGGTTATTCAAGAGAGTGAGGTTATTTGACATTAAATTTGAATTTTTAATCCCTAGAAGAAAATGTACATCGTCATCAAACATATGTATGGGGACGTTTCCGTATACAATAAATCGTCCATATACAATAAATTTCACTTGGTATACCACTAGATAAAAAGGAAGAAACCAGCAATTTTACTAGTTAAATTATTATTAATTTATTTAATCAAATTCAATAACAATAAAACAAATAAAATAAAAATTTCAATAATAAAGTTTTTTTAAAATTAAAATAAATTTTAATAAAATTTAAAAATAAAATAACAACCCATGTGCGGTACATTTCATTATATGGTATAATTATTTGTTTTGCAATAGTATTTGCCAATTAGGATTTCGTACGGTTTTTAATTTTTTTGTATGTGTTTTTCCGCTAACCAGGTACAGTGTTTTCTGATTAAAACTAAAATCATGAAGTTTAAGGCTGCCTTGTTATGCTCATGGCATGGATTTTGTTCGACATACAAATCTTTGTAACACCTGCTGGTGTTAACAATACAAAGTTGGACAATATTCCTCTTCAAATCTTTCATATTTGCACGTTCTGAAAACATCCGGGAAAATAAATAAATTTGTTCTTTGCAAATTTTGAAATAATAATCAGTTGGAGCTTTAAGATTCTTCTTTTTTTCATCGTCATAATTTTTATTGCTAATCAAATATTCTGTCGGAGCCTCTAAAATTTCATCAGTTTTGATAA
The DNA here is from genome assembly GCA_947310385.1 of Nephrotoma appendiculata. NCBI lineage: Eukaryota > Metazoa > Arthropoda > Insecta > Diptera > Tipulidae > Nephrotoma > Nephrotoma appendiculata. The sequence goes on along the minus strand of OX371224.1, from coordinate 182,206,697 downwards.
ACATGTTTTCGCAACGGGAACATTTAATTTTACTCAAAATTTTGAACGCTACGTAGCCCACAATATACCGCATTGAAGCTTCTTGCAAAGGTACATCCAAATTAAAAAAAAATTCAGATATATCTGATATGTCATCAGCAGGTGGCAGCACCTCATAATGCACGATTTTTTTCGCGTTTCGCAGATAGAAATCCGGTTCATTAAATTTTTAACTGTTAATTCATGAGGTACCCAAACGTCAAGCTTTTTTTGTATCCAGCCATTTTCAAATGGTTTAAACCTGTTTTGTGATCAATATTGAGTTCTTTACCAATGGCATGGCTGCTTATATGCTGGTCTTCTTCAATTTTCTGCATGATTTCATCGAATTTTCCACTGGTTGGTCGACTAGAGCGAGGAGCATCTTTCACATCCATATTTCCAGGTTGAAAGCGAAATTTCTTTGCTGCTCATTTTGATAATGCACCTTCTCCATGCACACTTTGTTCGCAAGCCTGAGCCGCGTTTTTAATTTTGTCGTAATAAAATTGTAAAAGTAAACGAATTTTTTCATTATTTATCTATATGTTTAAAATGTAACTTTTTATTCATTTCACCGATTTTAATGTTTTGTATGTCAAAGTGCAAGTTAAAATGTCACCTTTCAAACGCATACAAGGTTGCCTGATACGTTCAATGTTTACTGGGACATATGAATGTAAAGCGATCTACCCCGAAAAAGACCACGAAATTTTTCTCCTACACCAATATAAATGTATTAAAATGTTAACTCGCACAATTTTCCTTAAAACGAATTTAAAGTTTTCTTTATATTATTTATCCATAGATCATCGTTTTTTATTTTTAATACAATTTTCATTAAGAATTTTTCCTTTTCCACGTAGGTACGTGTGAAGCGCTCAAATGCGCTTCTATTATGTTTGTGTGTAAAAACATTTGTTGCTCATGATGCAGAAATGCTTTAGAGTATGCGACCAAACCAAAAACAAGTGGACGGCGGGCCATTCACCCACCCTTTTATATATAAGTTAATTATTCTGAAATGGACCCAGTTTCAGACATCTAAATAGTCAATAGTAACTGAGTTGTTAGTTCAATGAAATAGAATGTAAAACAGCAAGCTTTTGCTAGCGACATAATTGTTTTCAACATTTATTATAACTATATAAATTAATAAATCATCATCCTCAGCTATTTATCTACTATTTCGAATGACAACATAATCGAATGATTAATATTTTATTAAATAATAACTAAAATAAAATCAATATAACGCAATAATCGTAAAGATTGGTATTAACTAATTCAACCCGGACAAAAACTTTTTTCGTTTGTTGCCAAGTGAAAGTGAATAACACAAGAATGGCATTAGAAAATCTGGAACATTGGCCCCTTAGCTGGCGTTTCTATTCTAATTACTCCTCATCTGCGATATAATAAATTGCGAAAGTAGGCGTTAATTTAGGTGTATATCTTTTCATTGGTTGTAGAATACTGCAAAAAAAGATTTATTATTCAGAAAATTGAAACTACATTAATATGTGGAAAAAATTCTTGGTTGGTGGTTAATGAATTCAAAAGTTGTTAGAATGAACAACTTATGCCATTTGCCTTGACTAAACAAATATTGAAGCTTCTGCTATTGTTCAGGACGCGACTGATGCAATTAAATTTAGGTGGTTACTTTTTATTACATTTTATTAGATTAGAATTGTCATAATTTTATTATGGTGTACTCCGGATGATTTTAAAATTTCTGTACATGTACATTAACAAATAAACTACACAGAATAAATATTTTATTTTAGTGATATCTGTCTTTAAATTTCAGGGACTTCTAGTTTGAATTTAGTTTAGTCAATGTAGTTGATTGCACACAGCATTAATATAAACCAAAAATTTAGCTTTCAAGTGAATGTGTAAAATCCTTCGGACTTAGAATAACTTCAATGTTTGTTTGGCATGGCAGAGAGAAACAATTTAACAATGTATCCCAACAAAGTCAAACAATCGTTGTTTTGGTCAGTAAATGGAAGGAAATAAATTCATCCTCCGGGCATGCTAGTATTCCTCATCCAGTAGCAATATGCCTCTTTCAGCTGCCCTGGGATCTGGCTTGGTTTCAATGAACTAATCATTTGCTCATTAATCCGAAATTTAATCGATTGTGTACCTTAGAAATAAAGCGGCTAAATCCCTACTATGTTTTCAAATAACTTTTGCTTACTACCATTTGCAAATAACTTCTGGCAGTTTTGCAAACAGCTTCGCATAAAAAGGCAAATGCCAATCAAACAATTAGCCGAAAACCAGTTTAAAACAAGAAACAAATATTATCCATACGTATTTTTCTATGATGAAAAGTAACTGATTGTTTTGTTTTGAACGAATTCCACCAATTATTTTAGATAAAAACTTAAGTATAGGAGAACTGGTATAACTAAAAATTAGTATATGTTACTAATTTTTACTTATATTCTTCGATGAATAGGCCATAATTTTGTTTTATTTCAAAATAGGCTAACAGTTTTTTTTATTGTTTCACTGCAGAGTTCATCGAACAATACGCAGATATTTAATATTTTACAGAAATACTTTTTTATTTAATTATTATAAACAAATCATGAGAACTTAACCACTTAAGTGACGGCTTTTTGTGAGAAAGTGTGTCCATAAATTGTTAGGTTTTTTTTTTTACATTTCTTTAGAAAATAATACAAAATTTTTATTTTTCAATTATTGTTTCAATACAAGCTTTGCGCGAGCAAGACTCGGGCAAATCAAAACACAATCGAACTACGCGTCCGAGTCACGCTCGGGTAAACCACTCAAGTGGTTAAAGATGCAGTTTAGCAAATATTCTGGTGCCCCACTCCATATTGGGTTTAAATACACTATATGTGAATATATGGATGATATGTAGATCATACTGAGGATTGGTTTGGGTAAATTGTTTCGCGTTATTTTTATCGCAAATATATATAGTATAATGCATTTCTTTAATTTATCTATATGTAAATTCCATTTAAAGCTGGAGTCAATTACAAGCCTCAAATATGAATATGTTGTTGCTCTTTATGATTAATAAGAAAAGTATTAATTTTAGTTTTCAATTTCAGGAAATCTCTAGATACATCCAAAATTTATATATTTTTTTTTCTTAGGTACTGATTTAATGAAGCAATTATTGAAGACCAATATCATCATTAATCTCGATTAAACCTATACTAAACCTTTAACCTTCCTTGCAGTAGATCAGAATTGAATCGTGTCGTGCCGTAGGATCGCTATGTGTTTGACACACATTTTTTGATTATCATTTATATGTAAATATTAATATAATTAACGAGACCGATTAAAGCATCTCGGCATTATGATGTATTGCTCATTTTTACACGTTTTTACAAACATAATAGAAGCGCATTTGTCTTCACACATATTTAACTCTATTGATTATCAACAATCAATAAATATAGGTACCTATATGGAAAAAGTAGAATTCCCAATGAAAATTGTATTAAAAATAAAAAACGATGATCTATGATAAATAATATAACGTATACTTTATAATCGTTATTGTGCGAGTTAACATTTTAATACATTATATTCCTGTAAATTATGGTTCGCAAAAATATCAAATGGGAAACGAAGCACGAAAAGTAAAAACTATATAAAATATGGCTCCCCGAATTAAAAAAGGCTGACTTAAAAATTGTATTTTTCCGGACTTAAAACCAGCGTTTTTATTTCATTTTAAAATTGACTTAAAATCTGTAATGAAAATGAAATAAAAAAAACCGTAAATGCATATCATAAGCCATTTTGAAAATGATTTAAGAAGTGTATTTATAAAAAGCATAAAATGTGTATTTATAAATGGCATAAAAGTCTACTTATAACGCATGCATTTCTATGTCTATCAAAAACAAATGTAAATTTTATGTTGATAATGTAAAATAAAATATGGCTATTTTAAGTCATTTTGAAAATGAATTATAAAATGTATTTTTAAAATGAATATGCCTTCCCTGTGTCATTTTTAAATTAAGTTTGTTTTTGTAAAACACCTTTGTTAAGTCAGAAAATTTGTTATAAATATGACTTAAAAAAGGTCTCATTTTTTCATATAAAAACATATTTTTTAAGTCTACCTTTTTAATTTCGGCCTTTTTCAATTCAGGAAGCCATAAAATATGTCTGAGTAATTCATAAAAAATTTAAACTACATATCCCCATACAACACAAGAAACAAAAAACTACATGCAGCAACATTATAGAAAAAAGAATTATGTATGTATTTTACGAAATTTATTTAAAATCTATTTTTCTGTGTACATGTATAGCGCACATGGCCAAGCTCCACGTGCTTCACTACCCATGTGTTGTGTTATACATGCATATTTTATTTTTTATAAATATTCATTATCCATACTACATACACACAAAACAACTAAACCGTGAATAAGAGAGCTCGTTTTTAATAAGCCGACACTATGATCATCGTGTTGTATTGTTATTGTTTCCTTCATTCATAAAGTTTTATTACTATGTGATGTGTATGTAGTTTAGGTGCGAAAAAAATACGAACGTTTTTTTTAGGCTGTTTCTGCTATGTATATATAGATGGCAGGGTTATGGGGTTCCTCGATTAGATTACAAAAAATAATGTAATATGAAAAGTGGAGCCACAGTATTCGACCAAACTTTCTTTCGCAATAATTCGTCTGTATATATTACGTTTGTGGTTGAACTATAATGAACTGACATAAAACGTTTACTTTTCTAAAAACTATAGATTGACATTAACTGACCAGATGTCTTGTGCGGAACGTATGGTGGAATTTCTCAAAAAATTATCTTTAATATAATAAAATTGTTATTGCAATTGTATCATAAGTTTGCTAGGTTTATATAAATCGCCGTTACCCAAGATCTCGATACATACAGGTCAAAATACTCTCCAATTCGGTAAAGTTCAATAACATAATTTTAATCGGCCTCTAACTGAAGAAGAAATGAATTACATTTGCAATACCAGCCCAAATGTCAACCCCAACTTTTATGGTGCTCCTTGCTAATCAGCAAACGATGCTGTGGCGACCGAGAAATGGCCAGATAATCGAAAACCAAAACCCTAGCAAATGAGGTTCGCTCCAATGACCCACTACCAGTTTCTCTGGATACCAGCATAGCTCACAACGGAGTTTTTACTCCAAGTGACGAGGCTGGCTCAATGGATTCTAGAGTGAGTCAACCGTGGCGATCCCGATTCATTCGAAGTTCAAAAATGTCTAGATCAGCAACAGAACAAACACAATCCACGACTCAGCAAGAAATCGAAAATGCTGAACTACGTGCAACTTAGAAATTTTCCCTAGATTAACAAAAATTAAAACCGATTGGGATTTATTCAAGGAGTTAGTGAGAGAACGAACAAATCTTAGAGTACCAATGAGATAGAGCAGCAATGCAACAGCAGCAATGCAATGGAAGATGAACTAGAAACATTCAATAATTCTAATCAACAAACGGAATGGGAATCCTCATATACCAATTCCCTGAGGAAATATAATTATCCTCTTGAGGTCAGAGAACTAGTAAGAGAGAAACGGGACGTACCTCAATCGTGCTCCGCAACATAAAATTATCCTCAATTTTCTGTGCAATAAACTAAAACAATTTATAAAGGAAATAAAGAATGAAAGCATAAATAAGTGGTTCCGAGGATTTTTTTATCTAAAAGATGACGACTACTTACTTTATATAGCATCAAAAGGGTTAAAACGAACCAAAATGCATCTGAAATTTGCTACCTACCAAAAACGATAGAATAAAAGTAACAAGCAGAAATTGCAGAAATTTGATTAGCTGTCCATGTGAAAGAGACTTTTCAACCGTTGCCAAGTGAAATGACAAATGAGCTATCGTAATCGCTAATTATGAAATCAATAACAATTTAAACAACAAATAAGCACCAGGGTATGACTTAATTACTGGGAAAATTCTCAAAGCCATTTCCGTAAAGGTTTCAAAAAAGTTATTGAAAATTTGTGAAAAAATTCGTCAATAAATTTATTGAAATTCTAACAAAAATGGAAAAAAATTATCTTCGTCCAAAATCACTTTAGTCTGCCTTTTGAAGATCTCTGAAGCCAAAAACGCTAAAGTGGATGTTTAATATACTGAGTTGGGCGTTTAAGCAGCTAAACAGACACGTGATAGGACCATATCTCAACTCCAATTCTTAGAAAGACGGGAACATCGACTTTAAATAAACGCAACTTTTTCCTATATGGCAGAACAAATCATTAACTTTTCGTATTGACCTAGGAGGTAATTTTTCGGTTCTCCCATTCCAACGCTTTTCAACGTTAATTTCTGCCAATGGCCCGACAATAAATATAAATACCTACGGAACAAAATTGCTCTAGGTAGATCTCAGACTTAAACATGCATTTAGCAATTAATCAGCATGGTGAACTTTTACCATCGATTTGTTCCGAAACTTCCTGAAACGCTTCACTTGATCGCTCTCCTAAAGGAGCCAAAGACGCCCAGGGAACTTCCCTTGGCTCGACAAATATTAAAACACATCCCGCACGACTGATGTCGATACAACAACAGTCGAGACATTGATTTCGAAACGATTCTAACCTCACAAAAGGCGGATTTGGCATTTTAGAATTTACTGTCTGGTTCTACATGTCAAACTGTTACAACATGAAATTAGAGCTTTGTAATTTTCCAGTTAAAAAATATACTCTGAAACATTTACGATTACAAAATACAAAAATGTACGATTATTTACACAATAGTATATCACATCCTGAGTGCGAATTTTGTTCAACCTGAGAGTTGGGAGTTTTGCTGCTATTTCACTAGCCTACTAGATGCATAAACCTATTATTATTGTTGATTGATGTAATTAATAATTAAATTTTATATGTACATCTAGTGTGCTGCTGAAACAACATAAAAACTCCCAACTCTCAAGTCACGTTTTTCGAATAAAATTCGTAAACTGCTGTCCGTGCTACTCGTAAGTTGATTACGCTACTTTTGGCCCAGTATAAACAAGGATGTCGGCGTATGGACACACTCCTGTTTATCCTGCCAACGATCTAAAGTGAACAATGGTACAAGAAAACACCTTTGGGCCCGTTAAAATTTAGCTTCTTGAATATTCTGTGATCGGCTTTTTGTTTATGGGTATTTGTGATTAGCATGGGGTCTACACTATGCAAAATCGCTGAGACTTTCTGATGATATTTTATAGATTTTTATGTAAAGAGACTTACTTAAAAATATATTTATAAGGTTTTTAAAAATTTAATTATTAATTTTTATTTTAAAATTAAGAGTCTAGACATTTCGTAAAAATTTCATGATAATTTTTTCGTGAAATGGTCACGTGATAATTTGCTGAGAATTCAAAAATTAATATAACATATATGTACTTACACATACATTCATAAATTTAATCTCATGAAAAATTACAGCAATTTTGCAAAATGTGACACCGTCTAGGGTATATCAACACTGTTTTTAATGAAGATGATTATTACCGTTTAAATTACCGCTTAAAAAGTGGGCGTAAGTGTGATTCATTAAGAAGAATTTTTTTCTTTAAATTTTGTTTATAGGATTGCATATCTATCATTTTTCTAAAAATATGTTTCGTTTTTTTTTTATCCAATAATTAAAAATCTGCGGTTTTTATTTAACAAATCTTAATTTTAATTATAAAAGTTTGAATTACATTATCATACCATATGGTAAAAATTACCTTTCCGTTATTTTAATTCGTCTTATATATTAGAGGATGGGCCCAAACCCCTAGTTCTCTAGAAAAGATTGAAATTCAACTGTTTTCATATTCCAAAATGCAAATGCTAAAATTGCAATTTTTTTTCAGAAATGGATATGTTTTTAAGCAGGTATATGATATACTATTATTTGGAACTCCTCAAAGCCGCTTAGAATTTATCTCCCTCGCGCAAGGATAACCGCTAAGTAAAAGAAAATTTCTAAATTTTCGGGGAAAATTTTGCAATTTTAACATAAATTCACAATTTCAACATCAAAATTTAAACAAAATTTAGCATTATTTATTATTTTTAACTTGTCACTAAAAATAAATAAATAAATAAAATTAAAAAAAAAATAAAAATGACAAAATTTTCGCGTAAAATGTGATAGTTTTTCCGAAATTTTTGGCTTGCACCTTCTAAAAACGATAAATGCACAATCCTACAAAGAAATTTTTTTTAAAAATTTTCATCTTACCCGATTTCCGCGATGTATACCGCATCTACACGTCAAAAAGTATCAGCAAAATGAACATAATCTGATCGCCTCAGATTATACACTAAAAGGGTATTCCAATTGCTGGCACTTTGAAAGAGATGAAACTATAGGAAGTCGTATGAGATCGACATAAGAAGAAATTGTTATAGATGTGCTGGTACCAGTATCACAAGACTCACACACATCAACTCAAAATATTGCACGAGACAGAGGAATATCTTAAACAACGGTATCTCGAGTTTTGAGAAAAACACGTTCCTTCCATGCATGCATACCACACATCTTTGCTACAGGTATTATCAACAAATGGTTTTTATGGGATGTAGCGCCATCAAAATAGAAAATTAAATTTTATGATCAGAATTCAATTCCGACAAAGGCCACGAGAATTGATGAAAATTTCAACTCCGTTCAATATGTTGGACACACGAAATATTTAAATAAAATGGTAGTGTGAACTGGCAATACTTGAATTATGGGAGCGGCGTGAATCCACATTATATACGTACTAACGTTAATCAATATCGGTGGAGTGAAAATATTTGACAATTTTACTACTATGGAACACTTTTGGCCGAAAAATTTGTGGTAAAATTTCCTAATTTGTTGAGAACCAAGAAATACGGCTTTAGTTGAAGGCGCGCCTTTTTATTTTGGACGAGCTTTTCAGAAACAATTAGTTTCATTTTTTCGAATAAAACAAATATTTTTTATGAAATCACTTTTGTATTCTATTTTTTAATTTTATTGCTACTTAATTTTTTGCAGTAAATATTAAAAATTAAAATAAAATATTAAAAATTTGCTAAATAATTCAAAGAATTGAATTTTATATAGTTGGATTTTAGTTATAAGAAACAATATTAGAAGCTAGAGAAAATTGTGCTCCTTTAATGCAAACGAATTTTTGATCAAATCTCTGAAATCATAAATTTTACGAGAAAAACTTATCAACAACTTTACGTATAGCTACATCGAGAAAATCAGGTATGCAGTATAAATTTTGGAAATTTTTAAATGCAGGATTGTTTACTATCAGTAAAGTTTATTTTTATTAATAATAATTGCTTCGTCAACCTTGCAAACACAGATCAAAGAGTTTCTATCGCTCTTATCGCTTCTTCTGATAGTGCTACAAATAAAAAAAAAATAAACTTTTGTAAATATAAATTTTTTTAATGTACATAATTTTAATTCGTTGTATATCTTAGAGGATGGGGGCTGTCGCCTTCCAAAACCCCGCTATTCCAGAATTTATACCATTCTTCAAGTGTCAAATTTTATTTATAATTTTAAACAAAAAATAAAAAAAAATTAAATAATTTCAAAATTTTCTTGGAAAAATTGCAAAATCTTCCCGGAAACGTTACTTGTACTGTCGAAAAACTGTTAAGATACAACCCTTATGTCAAAATTTTTATAAAAATTTCACATTTGTACGTATTTTGAATAAAATAATACGCAATTTTTTTAAAGTACCCTATTTTCCGGAAAAATTTAGCATTCCCCTGCTAAAAACGTTTGATAAACAATCCTGCATTTAAAAATTTTTAAAATTTATAATCCTTACCTGATTTTTTTGATGTATACGTAAAGTAAACTTATGCCTCATTTTTACCTGCTTAATCAAAAAGTGCACTAAAAAGTCTAAATTTTAAAAAACTAACTTTCGCTAATATTTTTAAAATTAATGAGTTTCAAGCTCGTTCAAGATCACTACTAAACGCTCCCCTCGGCACTGAACAATTTTCATTATACGACCGGAACATTTAAACATTTAAACATTTAAACATTTAAACATTTAAACATTTAAACATTTAAACATTTAAACATTTAAACATTTAAACATTTAAACATTTAAACATTTAAACATTTAAACATTTAAACATTTAAACATTTAAACATTTAAACATTTAAACATTTAAACATTTAAACATTTAAACATTTAAACATTTAAACATTCAAACATTTAAACATTTAAACATTTAAACATTTAAACATTTAAACATTTAAACATTTAAACATTTAAACATTTAAACATTTAAACATTTAAACATTTAAACATTTAAACATTTAAACATTTAAACATTTAAACATTTAAACATTTAAACATTTAAACATTTAAACATTTAAACATTTAAACATTTAAACATTTAAACATTTAAACATTTAAACATTTAAACATTTAAACATTTAAACATTTAAACATTTAAACATTTAAACATTTAAACATTTAAACATTTAAACATTTAAACATTTAAACATTTAAACATTTAAACATTTAAACATTTAAACATTTAAACATTTAAACATTTAAACATTTAAACATTTAAACATTTAAACATTTAAACATTTAAACATTTAAACATTTAAACATTTAAACATTTAAACATTTAAACATTTAAACATTTAAACATTTAAACATTTAAACATTTAAACATTTAAACATTTAAACATTTAAACATTTAAACATTTAAACATTTAAACATTTAAACATTTAAACATTTAAACATTTAAACATTTAAACATTTAAACATTTAAACATTTAAACATTTAAACATTTAAACATTTAAACCGAACATTTACTCGATTAAGCCGGATGTAGGGTGATGCACAAATGCAATTTCTATAATTTTTTAAGAGCAATGGCCAATATTCTAGAAGATTTTTAAGATTGAATTTATACCGATAGTAAATTTGCGTTTAAAATTGCTCGATAATGAAATAATTTTCGAATACAATTTTGTCGTTAAAATTTCGATTATTTGTATTCTCATACAAAATATCTAGGCCTACTTTAACTACTTTTTGAAACTGTTTAATAGCTCACTCTGTGGCACTATTCTGGCTTTCTCTGGGAATAGGGAATTGGGAAAAATATTTTCATTGCGTTTTTGTAAAATTGAATTTTTCCAGCCTACTGAAGGAATAAGTTTAGTGCAACATTTTTTAAAACAAAGTTAATTGGGAAACTTTTGTTCACCAAAATTTTTATATGAAAAAATATTTTCCCATTTAACTTTGTTTCGAAAACATGATTCCGTCAGTAGGCCAGAATGGCCAAACTGATTCCCTCAGTAGGCCAGAAAAATACAAATTACAATTTAGACAAAAATGCTATGAAAATATTTTTCCCAATTCCCTATTCCCAGAGAAAGCCCGAATAGGGCCACTGGAAGAAAAATCGAAAAAATCAGTTAATTTTTCTGTCTCAAGCGAAGATGCCATATTGTGAATTTATGTTATTTTTAGTTAAAATAAGTGTTTTATAATATTTCCTTTCCAAACAGTTGAAGATGGAAAAACAACGATACTATCAAATAAAAGAGAATAAAATAAAATATGTGCCTAGAGTTCATTGGTTGTGATAATTTAAGGCATAATAATTATGTATTTTAAATACATAATAAATTATAATCTTGAAAAATAGGTTTTTCAGATTAAATGAAACCTTTTGCAAATTAAGTGCAACCTTTTACAATTTAGAATGAAACGTTTCATGATCATTATGTTTCATAATCATACTTTCATTTCGGATAATGAGTGATTAATTCATTGATCCTAAACCAGCCGTGAAATTTTTTCCTTGTCACCACCGGGAATCGAACCCGGGACCTCCGGTCGCTGGATCAAGCATGCTGACCACTTTGCCACCGGGGTGGCAGGGTATTATCATAACATAATATCAAATTCGACATGCAATGGAAGAAAGTTTTGTGGTTTCCTCTCAGAGTAAATTTCAAAATTGGATGGTACCAATTAATATTTTATAATGGATAATACCCAGATTCATAAAACGTTAGAAATATAGGAGCTGATTGAAACATCCCAAAACCGCATCCAGTTTCCAATAGAACAAGCGTTCTCAAGCATTAAATCCAAAGCACGAGATTTGTTATTTTCTATAATAGAAATAATGCATGCCGGTGCAAAACGCTCACCTGGCTCAACAAAACTAATGGTAGTATTTTTTTAATGCATGACATGCATGACGATACAAATTTAATCAAAGGGCTCAAGCGACACAATTTCTGAAATTAAGATTTTAATGGCTTATTATTCTCCTCTCTTTTCGCTGTCGATAACTGTTTACAGAAAAGAAACAAACAAATCAGTTCCGCAGTTTTTTACATTTTTCTATAAGTAAAACGGCATAAGTGTACGGTTTCGTCACTTTTTCTCTAATTAAAGAGGCTTAACGCATAAAATTTCATAGAAATTGGATGAAAATCTGATTATAAACTTATATTCCAAACAGTGAATTTAAAACATAATTTAAGTGGAAATTGTATTTATTGTGAATTTAAAATAATACAGAAACCAAAGGTTAGATAAAATTCTAATGATCTTGTGTAATTTATATAATAAAAAACGTAATTAAATATAACATTTTTAGTGCACTTGTGTCACTTGAAATAAATAAAATCGTTTAAAAACAAGATTTTTTTTTATTAGTTACTTCTAATTTAACTGTTTCAAATCTACATAGTGTTTTTAAGTTACATTATAATGATAAGTAATTAACTTTTTCAAACCAACTTTTTACGCAAATGTCGCTTGTGCCAAGTGAATTTTAATAATTTATAAAAGTGGTCAGTTTTATTTTGGTTTAAATTAGAAAATTAAATATTTTAAGTACTAGGTAATTGTTTAGTAATAATGCGAAATATTTGAAAAATATTTTAATCTTTTATTTAACAAATATAAACCACAATTTCATGTGATATTAGTAAAAAAGTTATGTCAATTTTCCTGTTAAATTAGGGACTTGTGCTATTTGATTTTAGCGCTCGCTCTTGCGAGCAAGCTTATACCAAGACTTAGGCCGTCTGTCTTTTGGCACTATCACAGCAAAAACTATACACACCAGAGAGCTCAAAATTTGCACACAGATAGATACTACTCTAAAAAGGTCACATTTATTTTATTTGGGAACTCTAGGTCAAGTAGTTTTTGAGATATTCAGCTTTTTCTAAAAATAGAGGTCACACAGATGCGGCTGTCTATTTTTTTTTAAATTTTCAATTATTATTCTATGCATACTTTTATCTATAATAAAAAGAGTGGTATTTCAAAACTAGTTTCTGTAATTTTATTTTGATTTGCTTAAGAGTCTATTCATTTTTTGTCTATTGGGCTAATTTGTTGTATTAGCACTTTAGTAGTTTTAGAGGTTTTACACCTCTGTCCGTCCGTCTGTTGCATTTTTCCTATTTTATCGAGCGCTTATCGGACAATTTCAATTGTCCGCTTCTACTAGTTTATTTTGCACAAATGACTTCTCGAGGTAAAATGTTAACGGATATGGTGCGAAAAGCACAGCATAAAACGCTCGACAAAAATAAAATTGAGGTTTGTGAAACTAATAAAGCAATAAATGCCCCCAGTTCATGTGGATCTGAAAATCTTAAAGCGGTAATACCTATGGACGTTCAAAAAAATAATTTTGATGCTATTTTTTAACCAATTCAAGCGAAGAAGTGGGAATTAACGTCGAAATGGTTGTGGACGAATCGCAAAATGACATATCCGACACGTTACAAGAAATTTGTCAAATTCTGATAATTTCATTTATCTAATATAAAATAATGTAGACTCACAGATTCTGTAATAAATTTTTAAAAATTTCAAACTGGCGAAAGTGCAACTGATGAAACAGATGGTATTATTGTAGACGGAGCACATATAATACTTTTGACGATAAATAGCGATGGGACACAACAAGAAGAAATTTATTATGTACAGGTAACTTGCTTTTAACGACGACGAAATATTTTACATAATAAAATTGTATTATAAAATGTTCACCCTTTTAGACCAGCAGCGACCCAATGAGAATCTGAAAATTTTGTATTAGTTGATCAAGTAACGTCTGAATCAATTACCTCTTTGAATACGAATGATACACGGCTTGAATTTATGTGTCATTTAGATTTAAACAATGAGGAAGACTCCTCTCAGATTTCTAGATCCGATTGTTCTAGTATTTTAGATGAACTTAATGCTGAAAACATCGTTGGTAAGGCCAGTCATAGAAAAAATAAACAAAAAAGTAATTCTAATACCTTCGACGACTTCACGAACTTGCATACTAGACAAAAAAGGACAGGTTGTTGCCAAACGAATAATGAAACCAAATCCTTGTCTAAAGAGAAAAACATGTACCAACAAATGCAATACCATCACTGAGGATATTCGTACAAATATTTTTAAACAATTTTGGAACATTCAAGGATTAGAAGTAAACAGAAATACATTAATAATTGTATTAGCGTGGGGCGTGTGCAACGGAAAAGAAATAAAACATCGAATATAAGAAGTATAACAAATACTTACAAATTGTTTTTACCAGATGATGATTTCGGCACACCTGTTTGTAAGCAGTTCCTTATGTGTACTCTGGCTATTTCAATACGGTTTATCAGAACAGTGATAGACAAATACAAAAAATTTAAGCAAATTGAATTTAAAACCCAACGAAAAAGGATCATACAGTAAAATATCACCCGAGATACGATCGGCTATTGATAGGTTTATACAAACATTACCAGCAGTACCATCAATTATTGCCGCGGATCAAGCATTCGTAAATACCTACCATTATCCATTAAATCGCTAACCAATTTGTACAGCATGTACCAGACTAAGCAAACTGAGGGCAAATGTGATTTTTTGTGAAAAAATTCCTTTCTGAATAAAAAAAAGCAGGAAATGACTCTTTTTTACTAGTTCCAAGCTTTGATTTACAAAAGGTACTGAATACTCCAGTAGGGGATAGTATGTTAATGGGTTACTATAGAAAATTTGCATCGTATAACTTTACAAATTATGAAACATACACAAAAATGGAATATGTTATTTATGGTGCGAAAACAAAGGCCGAAGAGGAGCAAATGAAATTTGCAGCAATTTGTACAGTTTTTAAAGATCTATAGACGATCGAATAATTATAAAAACGGTTTCGTTATATTGTGATAATTGTCCAGGCAAAATGATTGGGTTTTTAAAATATTTTATGAAAATTGCAATTAACATTGACAAAATTGTTTCTTACATTTTTGGTTAGCGGTGATACATACATGCCAGTGGATTCCATGCACGCAGTTATTGAAAAATCAATTAAAAATGAGACTGTTTGATCATTTCGTGAATGGCCAACTCTCATACGAAATGCACGAACAAATCCTAAACCGTATAATGTTATATCTATGAATTATTTTAATTTCCACGATTGGGCCGCAATGATTCCAAAAAATAGTAAAATATTCACGATATCTAAACCACGAAAGGAAATCAAATTTAAGGATTTTCAACAAATAGTTCTGTTGAAAGATTCAATAATTATTATAAAAACTGATAACTCCGAACACGAAGTGGCTGTCCAAATAAATATTGGTGAACCAAAAATTGCTTATAATGAAGAATTGCCAATTAATGAAAAAAATATAAGAATTTGAAAAAGATGTGTGACAAAAAAATAATTCCACAAGAGTTTGTTCCCGAATATCTTAATTTAAAAATCGGTGATGCTGTGATTGGTGCTCTATCAGAAACTGATGAAGAAGATGAGGCTCCTTTCAACAGTAACAATTAATATTACTATTTCAAACAAAACTGTTCAATTAACAGTAGGGCTGTTATGATTTTATTATTTCCTTTTTAAATGTTTTTCTTGAACTCTATTACATTTTTTTTAATAAAACGATTTGTTTAAAATCAAAAAATTATTTAAATTTTTAAAATTATTATAAAATATACCTAAAAGCATAAGTATGTATACATGAATATTTAAAATCGAATACTACAAATGGCATAAGTGCGGAATAAGCGGCATTATCAAAGTAGGTATAAAATACAAATGGCACAACTGAGTGGCACAACAGCCAATTTTCTGTAAAAAGAACCAAAATAACTAATTTCTTTTTTTATTTGTAAATAGGAACAATTTTAGCAAAAGTAATCCTTCAAGATTCTCCTTTATGACCGTTAGTTACTTAAAATCATATTTACTGGTCCTGTTTCGTTATTAATATACTCTACAAAGTATTTCGTTTCTGGTTCATAATTTACGATTTGTCGCTTGAACCCTTTTATTAAATTAGAGTCGGTGTATTTCAGTGAGAACTAGATACTATATAGATTTTATCATAATATTTACAAAAACAATTATTAAGCTACTCGTAATTTTAAAAATACAGATTATGCATCTTTTCTGTCCATAAGTGTATTTCATTTAATTTAGTAAAAAGTTTAGCTCTAATTGTAAAATGTTTTACTTATTTTGCAAATAGTTTCGTTTAATTTGCAAAAGGTTTTACTTAATCTGAAAAATCTATGCAATAATTTTATTTACAATATTCGTTTGCAATTTTAAAGGCAAGAAGAAAATTCCGCAAGTTAAAGTAAAATTATTGCGTTATTGAATCGCAGAAGTGTTACTTTTGCGCATCATTAAATACGGTACGTAAACGCTTCGCGAAAATCGAATCGTTAATGTAACTTTAAAAGTGACCATTATACTTCGCTAAACAGTCTAACTATGTTGTGACACCACAAATGTTTCGTTTTTGAGCCACAAAAAATGATACGTTTGCGAACTACTTTGGTTCCAATCTACCGGATCACTATGTTCACCGTTTTAAAAATAAATAATTTTTCTTTTGAAAATAGTTTTTAATCTAATTTCTAGAATGAAGAAATTGTTTTCCTATTCATTATAAAAAAAAAATTAATAAATAAATTTTAAGAAACATAATTTTAAAATTGAATGTAATAAATAAAAATTAATAAACGGTGAAGTATTGCTAAACTCTTAGCAGAGACAACCTAAAAGAGATATTTCATCCTATGCAAACGTAAAAATTTAAATTGCGATTTCATTTTCTATGAAATAGTTGTATCTTTCTCGATACAACGATGACATTGGATTTATCAAAAATATATTTTGTTTTCATTTCTTAGTTCAAATGAAAAATCTAATTTGATTGTCTGTGCTCTTAGGCTGCGAACCAATACTCGGGTAAATTGTACATTTACCAAATTTTTAGCAGTGTGTTGAGTAAATTAAAATACTGTACTAAAAAGCTGGGTAAACCATATAAAAAGTAGGTAATTTGATTTGATGTTGTTTTATTTTGACGTTTCGTGTTACATTATTAATATACGATACATGAAGAAACTAGAGCATATTTTTAGATTAATAAAATAATTGTTTGCTTATTAGAATTTTTAGATTAATAAAATAATTTTTATTTTCCCAACCAAAACAAATTAGCCCAACTAATTTCAAAAACGTCTGAGGGGTAATTCTAATATTCGTTCGTTTCTTCGAAATCACCCGCTAATATTTTTACAACGAAAGGCGGCTTGTAATCGATGCAATGTAACATTCTCGCCTAAAAAGTAATTATAATTTTTTAATCGCAATAATTGTAAAGCGCTCCAAAACTAATCAAACTAAACACAATTTTTGACATTTACATAATAACCTATGAGCCAATTCAAGAGAGTATCTTAAATAAATTTACCCTTTAAGCCATTATTACCATATTTTATTTACTACAGAATTGGCCCGCTATATTAGGTAAATGTGTACTAAAATTTCAATTTACCTTACTGTTCAATTTACCCGAGTATTGGCCCGCAGCCATCGTAAGCAAATAATTATTGTTTTTAGTACATCTATTGATAAAACTTTAACCTCGAACAGTGTCGCTATTATAATTATAGTTAATATTTTATCACGACCCATATTATCCGTCAAAATCACCGAATGAGCTAAAATTTATTGGTGTGTTTGCAGAACAGGCCACCGTACAGGGTTATAATTATTACAATACACATATATACGAAATGTATAAATGAATTTTATTTAAGAAATATAAACAGTTTATTTCATAATAATTAAATAATAAAGCATAAAGTCAACCAACCACGAAATAATAATACACACTCGTATAAAAAAAAAAATTTAATTCGTACAGACACACATAAAAACCATAAGAAAAATATTAAAAGAAATAAGTTAAAATTAAGACGATAATTACAAGAAATAAATCATATAAATAAAAGAAACAAAAAATAGTATTATTATTTCTTATTTTTAATTCAGTTGGTTATAATATATTATTTAATTTATTATTATTATTTATTTCTTTGTGATTTTGATAGATTTATTGATTAATAAGACGAAGAGAAAAAAATCCACTGTGCGTTTATTTAATTATTAAGATGAATTTTTTTTTTTCGTCTTTAAATTAAATAAATAATAATGTATTATACTGAGATGTGTATGTAAGAACAACAAAACAAGAAATTTATTCTTTTTTGATAGATTTATTGACCGACAACTTGAAGCATTACCCGAAATTTCTTAGTTTTATTTTTGTATATTCCGTTGGTTAAAAAGTTGTTTTTATAAAATAAAAAAAAATCGTCGAAAAGATGTTGAAATAAAAAACGTTAAATTTTGGTGTTTTTTTTTGTCTTATTTATGTACGATCTGTCTCCTGTATATCTCATCCTCTTGTCTCCAAGAACGCGCTCACATTACTATATGTGGTGGTGTGATGTGTTACCCACAAAACCCAACCGATATAATGTGTTGTTAGTTTTTAAATTTTTTTGATTGTCGAATTTTTATTGTGAAGACAAAAAAAATAAATAAAACAAGATTTTAAGATACATAATAAATACAATGTAGATAAAATTTAATCAGTCAAATGTTTTGGTTTTGTTGTGGGTGATTTCGTGTAAAAATCTTACTCTAGACGAAAAAATTTAACGCCAAGTAGGAAAATGTACGAAAAAAAAAGTTAATTTTTTTACTCCAAGATTTATGAGTTTTTTTAAAATAAGGAATAAATCAAAGAAAATTTTTTTGTCAATCGTAAATTTTGCATCACATGTTGCCCTGTCATTTCGTTTTATAAAAATTTATAAAATATTATATATTTTTTGCTTTTTTGTGAATAACAAAATATGATGGAGGATTTGGAAAATATATATAATAAACATAAGGAAATCTGTAGCATGTATTGCATGTCATGTACGTAGTACGCGAATGGCTATAATGATTTGGATGGGTGTTAAACTCCTCATACATGTACACAAGGAAATTTTTTTCGAAATACTTTGCAAAATAATCAATAAATGCATCAAACAATGGTCCTTTATATACCAGTATTCTTAGTAAGAATAACTTTTATTGTTTTTAGTTTGGTGTGTGTGTGTGTGTATGTTATATCTTCCACATAAGATAGTTAATGTATGGTCCAGTAGTGGGAATTTATGTTTTAACATTAGACGTATAAATAAACCGAAAAACCATTAAGAACAATTGCCAGGAAAGTTTAAAATAAATAAGATTTAGTGTCACATAATGTATTCGAGCAAAATGTGGAATACACAAAAAAAAAAAATATTTCCTAATAGCCTTCCTTAAAACTCTCGTCGTCTCATTCATTGCTTTATATATAGACTACTCGTATAGTCTAACCAAAAGTATGCAGAAAACACGTCCGAGACTAAATTATTACCCAGCATTAATTTTATATTTAATAATCATTATAATATATACACTATATTTGATGATGATGATGACGATGATCAGTCATCGGCACAAAACAGAAAAATTCTTCATGAAAATAAAAATGAGGAACTGATGACAGGTGTTTAACTTTTCACTTTACAATAATTTTTTGTTTTTGTATGTGTTCGTTTTCTTCTATTTTATTGTTTAAAATTTTTCAGTTTTATTTTTTTATTTTTTTTTTTTTTCGTTTGGCGAAGATTAGCGCGAAATATTTTACACCATGACTATAAGGAATAAAATAAAATAAAAAATAAACTTTTTCATCATAAGACGGAAAATTGTATAAATGTTGTAAAATATACATACATAAATATGAAAATAATATTCATTGGTTAAGTTATGTACACGGTCGTTGTTGTTGTTGCTTTATACCCGAGAAATTGAAACACATGTGAAAATTGCGAAAACATTTCTCAGGTGCTTACAGTCATTAAAAGCTTTTTCTTCTATGTTGGTGTATGATGTTTAATGGAAATGTAAAAGCTTTAATCGAAATTTATTGCTTAATTATAATTTTTGTTATGTCAACGTCGTGTGTGTAACAACCATAGTATATTTACACATTGCAGAGACACTGCTATCAAGGATTCTTCAATCACACATGTTACAAATTTCTAAATCTAACTACGAACCATTTTATTTCAGAAATTTGTCCAAATTTAGGAGACCCACTTTAAATGAAAATGGATGCGATAAAGCAATTAAAGACAATCAGAATAAAAAGACAGGTTATTTGAATAACCAGTTTGTTAACTAGTATTAGGAGCAAATTGATTCCAGTTGTTTAGGAACACTTGAGATGCCAGAAAGAGGTTAAATCAATCAAACATGTGGCTCAAATGTAATATCTCTAAAAACAATTTAACACAGCCTTGAGGAGCATCAATACCAACAAATTGAGGAGCAAATTACTTAGCAGAGAAAATTGTTGTTATCTGGGCTAACATGGTCTCTAACTAATATTTTATAATTTTAAGGTTGTGTTGAGATCTCTAGGGAAATCTCCATCAACGCGTTCAAAAAAACAAAACTATCTTACATATTTGATTATCTTTAGCAATAATTTGTTCTCAATTGATGACCTGCAACATGTAATTAAATCTTTGCAACTTCGCGACATCACTTTTATCACACTTCCATAAAACGTATACGGGTACAGTACAGAGAAAGGCCATGAAGTAAAATCTTTTGTCTTTGACTATATATTACCAACTGTTCGAGAGACAAGAATGATCCTGCTTATGGAATTGCATTTCAAAGTATATTTTAATAAATTATTCATCAGAAAACCAAATGTCTAAGTGTCGATATTCCATTTAACGGAAAAACCTCGTATTGAGCATTGAAAATAAACGGGGATTTCTGTTCCAAGGTTTCAAAATGCTTTGCTATGGCAAATAGAATAGAATGGATGTTAAAACTTCAACTTTCTTGTACTCGAGGAAGCTTATGAGCAACGTCGAATTAGTTGAACTATTATACTTACACTGCATTCTTGGGTCAAACAATTCCAATCAGAAGTAATAAGAAATTCGTTTTTTTAATTATAGTAATCGCGGCATGGTAAACGCTGGAACAACCTGTAAAATCATCGCATGGCACAGTCCGAGATGTACATATATGATGTAACGAAAATATTTAAAATCTAAAAATTTTCACTGATGTGAACTTCCTAACAAATAATGGCGTCGATTCCGGAATCTAAAATTTTATTCCAATAGGAAGAGGGGAAATAAAATAACACAACAGCAATTGTATGCCACGAGAATCGGGCCCTATATCAAAAACCAAAAATACAACAAATGTTAGTAACACTCAAAATCAAATTCTATTTGAATAAAATGAGTATTGGGGCCGATTCTCGTGACATAAAATTGCTGTTATGTTATTTTATTTCCGCGCTTCCTATTGGAATTTGTATTGAAAAAACAAAAATAACATAACATAACAAAAAATTTTAGATCACGGAATCGACCCCATTGTTAAATTTTATGAAGTAAAAATAATGAAAAATTGGATTAACGAGATCGAATTAATTTTTTCAATATGGACCAATAACAACCCTTTATTAGAGAACTGGAGAAAATTCCACAATATAGGCCATATAGGTCAGTTAATGAGAAACATTTTGTAGAACTAAAATTTTGTTTTCGAGCGGTAGATTTGAATGTTTGTTATTAGCAATTTTTCACGGCAAAGGCAAATATGTTGGCCATTAATAGACTTATCTAGTTTGTAAGTGAAACCTTGTACAAATCTCTAATAATGGCTTGTTATTGGCTCAAATTGAAAAATTACTCATACTTGCAGTAGAAAATTGCTACTAACAAACTTTTAAATTTGTCGTTTGGAAAAATCTGTTTCAACAAAAAGTTCGCCATTAATAGGCCTATCTATTATTGGCCTAATAATAGCTTGTTATTGGCCTAGCTTGAAAAATTACTCACATTTGCAGAGGGAAGTTGTTAATAACAAACTTTAAAACCACTGCTCCGAAAAAATGTCTACAAAATGTACGGCTAATGTTTTAGTGCGAAATCCTACACTAGATTTACCACACCAGTCAAAATAACTGGTTTTACAATTTTACTTTCAAACTACTACTTCACCTTAATTTTTTTATATTATGAAGTTTGAATTAACTAATGAATGAAGTTATAATTTATATAGTATATTAAAATTAACCTAATTAAAGTAATTTATCATTTTTTTTAAATATACAAAGACCAGAAACCCCACTAACCATTTTTTCAAAGACCAGCCATTTTTACTGGTGTTAGTAGAAATAGGTATTATTAAATTGTCGGTATATCTAGTGTTAAGAAACCTATGTGGTCATATGGATGGTTATTAGCCCAGTTTGAAAAACTACTCATATTTGCAGTGGAAAGTTGCCAATAACAAACTTTTAAATCTACACCTTTCAGAAAAATCTTTTGCTACAAAATGTTCCCCATTAATAAACCTTGCCTAATTCTTTAATAATGGCTTTCTTTTGGTCAAAATTGAAAAATTCCTCACACTCTCAGTGAAAAATTGGTAATAACGTGAAAGTTCGTTGAGAAAATCGCTACCGTTCAGAAAATCTTTTTCAGCAAAATTTTCGTTATTGAACGAGACCTATATCTAGTCTAATAATGAAACCATGCCTTAAATGGTTTCTTATTAGCTTTCAGATTGAAACAATACCCTTATTAGTAGTGGCAAATTTATAATGACAAACTTTCAAATCCACCGTTCGGAAAAATCTGTTTCTACAAAATGTTCGTCATTAATAGAACTGTATAGCCTATACGTGGAACCTTGCTCAACTATCTAATAATAGCTTGTTACTGGCGCAGATTACTGGGCGCCCTACTCATACATGCAGTGGAAAATTGCTTATAGAAAACTTTCAAATTGTTTGTTTCGATTTTTTTTAATTTATTCTACACAAATAAACCAATTTGATCTGAAAACTCCCAACCATTTTAATTTTAGAATCGACCCTCATCGAACTGATTACGGAAAGAATGAGCCCGTCTCTAGAATGTTGTACGAAGCTAATCAGCACTGCCATCTTATCGATTACAATATGACAAAACGTACGTTGAAAAAACGTCTTTATTTTTCTTGACTATAGTTTGATATTTTATTTAACTTATTTGTTTTTTGTTTTTTTGTGTCATTTTATTTTGCTTGACTTTATCTTTTACTATTTAAATTTTTTAAAATCTATCAAATCTGCTTGTACTAAGCAGACTCGACTTCCGTTTTCCTGCCGTCTGCGACGGGTATCATCTTGCTTAACTATTCGTTTAGCTATCTATTTATAATCACATTTGACTTTTTTTTTTTTTTACCGCTTTAAAATCCAATTTTTTAATTTCTCTGGTTAAGCATCTCGATATCCTTGTTTATAATTCACTTGAATTATACTCAAAAAAATAATAATAATACAGATGGAGACTCCCCGCGCGCGGTTGGGAGGGGTAATAGGTCGTCGGGATAATTTATTATTTATTTATTATTTAAATAAATTTTTGTTGTGATACTTTCCATACGCCTGCAGTTTAATTATCGCATTACATATTTTAAAATTATTTGACTATTATTGACAAATATTTTCCATAATTGTACTTATTTTGATTTTAGACAAATTAACCGTGTAAATTACCAATACTAATTCAATAGAGCGGCAATAGGAATCTTATACGAATTCCGCAATTAGAAACTTCAAGGGCTGACAATTTTCCCATTTTGATGCCTTCCCTTTCTGACCCTTATTGAGGATTTGTACGCGTGGTTGCTATGCCTGCATCATAATTTGTGGCTGCCCACGCTTTAGGATTAGCTGTATAGTTCCGTGTTTGGTAAAGAAAGTTGGTACGATGAGAAGAAAATCCTTGTTGATGATCCTGTTCAAAGAACGTTGATATTTTGAATGAACTATCCTAGACATGGTGGTAGATTTGCGAAAACGAGTTGCTCAAAAAGACGAATCATTCAGATATCATAGCTTAGAATGGAATATAAACTCTTTTTTAACGTTTGTTGTTAGATAAGGCAGGCATATATAAGTATAAAATTTTGAAAGGTTGCATTTAAAATGTTAAGGACAAAGCATAATAAGCAGTAATTGCATTTTATGCTCCTAGTGAATCTGTTCTTGATCATTATGAGGAGATCAGTCACTGGTGTGTTAACTTAATTTATTTACACAAAGCCTAGTCAATTGGGATTGGGATCTACTTCAAAGAGGAAATAACGTGGTTATTTCCTCTTTGAAGTAAATTCCAATAGCGCACATGGAAACAAGTTCCGCTCTGCGTTTAATGCTGTCCGTATGGAATTTTACATAATATGGGTACTTCTAACACAAGTTGGTGCTAATTTTGAATGTTCATGTTACTCCACTCATCTTTACCTTTCCTCCTCTGTTTGAAATTGTAGGTGGTGGGGTTTTTTAGAATCCTTAAAAGAACTAACTCATCCAACCTATATATAAAACAGGAATAAGATTTGAGATTAGTAATCACAATGAGACTTTCTATACTTCCAGCTATTCCAAAATAGTTCGAGTCATTAATATAAAAATTTTAATTTAAAATTTTAATTTTTACATCTGAAATCATTAATTTTTCCTATTTAGCATGTTTTCCTCCTGGAAGATCTATTTTCACCACAACCTCATGCCCTTTTGTGACCACTTATATAGAAAAATTACATCAAAGTAAAGCTTGATGTGGTATGGAGACTATACAAAGCGTTTGATATTGAATGATCAATCATGATTAACAAGGTCGACTAATTAAATTGTGAATTCATTCCAAACATATCGGAACTCCTTAGTATCGCTCAACAAATTTAATTTTATTCGAGAAATTCGCGGCTATTTTTGGGAACTGAAATGCAGAAGGTCACTGTGCACAACCATCTCCCACCCGTAGGAGTTTGGATCTACAAAGATGTTTGGAGTAAAAGGAGCCGACTACGCCGGGGTAGGTTACGCTACTAAAGGTTAGCCATTATACGTTGGAATACTAGGTGGCATGTATGTTAAATCTACGAATCATCGTCCGTGTTATTCCACATTAAGTAATCGCTAAATGTAAGAAAACCTTTTCTTATTTTCGCTTTCGCCCACCTGTGATTCATGAGCACACCTTATTTGAAAATCCCTTTATATGGCTGTATTATATTTCCACTGTCGGAGTAGTATTTTCTGCCGACTTAATATTTAATTATATAAAACGTAAATGCAGGAACTTCTGTAATTTGCTTATATTAAAATCGTTTTATTTCGCCTTTCTCCGGCCAACATTTGGATAATATGCGTCTGAAGTTTTATCCCATTTTTCTAACTAACACTTAGAACTTAAGGTGTACAAAAGCAGTTTGCTCTGTACGCTGTTCATTATTATGACTCTTCTGACTCCGATTCTTCTAACTTACCATAGGTAGTGCTTAAAGCGGGTTTGTGCAGATCGCGACTTTTTATGTTCATTTGATGTTTTTGATAGCACGTTTTTGGTATAGTTGTCATTTACTTTCTTTTAAGAAATAAAATAGAGCCTAGACGGATTGACTGATTGGGATAAAACTTTATACTTAAGTTTTTCTCACAAATTGTTTGGTCCTAGTGACTTTTAGTCGAAATCAGTCCACCTGAAGTGATACCTTTCTTCCATACGAGCTTTTTCGTTTTTTGTAGCTATTTTGAAAAGTATATCATTTGCGAGATGACACGGGCTAATCGACTATATAAATACTAGAATCTAATTAAATTTTCAAATATGTATATCGAGGTTCAAACCATTTTTCCAATTTTTAACCTTTATGTTTACAACCAATTACTTAACCTTCTTCATTACAACCACATACCCGGGTAAGCATGAAAAGTTCCATACGTTTTTAAATATATTAAACTGATAAACTAGTGAAACAGAGAGTTTTGATATTTATTTAGGGAAATTTGTGATATTATTATTCGTGAGACAAATCGGAAAGGTACTCAAAGTTACCAAGTATGGAATGCCGAACACCTAAACGAAACGCAACGTATTTGGAAGACAATAACCGCCACTGAGTTTGACGCCTATCTCGGTATCATTTTATTTGCTGGTGTGAGCCGATCAAGGAATGAACATATATAAGGTTTATGGAGTTCTTGTGCTCATCCTCTTTATCGTGCTACAATGGGCCTTCAGCGGTTTTATACAATAAACCGATATATTCGTTTTGATAACGGCAACACTCGTAGCCACTAGCCAGCGCTTACTACGCGATAAAGCTGCTGCCACTTCAGACATCTGGCTTATGCTAAACAGAAATCATCAAGAGTGTTTCGTAGCTGGGGCAAATATTACTGTAGATGAACAGTTGTTTCCATATCATGGCGGTACACGCTTTACCCAATATATCCCGTCCAAACCCGCCAGCTATGGAATCCAATTGTGGTGGGTGTGTGATTCGAGTACTTCATACCCAATAAAAGGGCAAATATATACCGGAATGGGCGCATCAGGACAAAGAGAGGCAAATCAGGGCGAAAGAGTAGTAAAGGATTTATGCTGCAATCTATTTCGTGGAAGTGGTCGAAACATAACCTGCGACAATTTTTTTACCACTTATAATCTAGCTTCTAGTTTGATGCTTGATTTTAACCTATCAATACTAGGCGCGGTTAATAAAAGACGTCGTTTTATACCTCCAAATTTCCTTATTGTGAAAGGCCAACCTCGACCTGTTCAAGCATCTGTATTTGGATTCAGCAGCAATATCACAATGTGTTCCTACTTTCCAAAGAAGAACAAAGCTATAGTTCTCTTATAACTATGCATTACGACAAAGAAATCCAAGGATCGGCAAATAAACCGACTATGATATTGGATTATAATAGGCCTAAGGACGGAGTCGACAATATGGATAAAATGCTTGGCGAATATTCGTGTAAAAGAAGAACTAACCGATGGCAGCAAGCATTTTTTTTAGAACATACTGGATGTAGCAGCATTAGCGGCATTTATAATTTATAAAGAAAACAATACGTTTTTAAAAACTGCAAGTAATTCCCGACGCAGATTTTTACAAAAACTTTGTGAACAATTGGTTATGCCAGGAATAACCCAATGTTCCAAAAATGTTTAAATTACCCGTCATTTTTCCACAAAAAATGGAATAGAAGCTATGTTGGGCCATACATTGAAATTTGGATCTAGCCACCTTTTACATAGTTCGTCCTCCGCTCATACAAGAACGTGATGCTACTGGTCGAATTAAACATAAAAGGAACTGTTACCTGTGCTCTAAAAGAAGACCAACACGTAAACTCTGTGGAAACTGTAAAAAACCAGTCTGTGTGCAGCATTCTTTGAATGTCACCAGTTGCGTTCAATGTCAGAATTAATTTAATTTTGTACTTTTCCCGAATGAATTTATTATATTTATATTTTCTTTTTTAAATAAATAAATACTGAATAAATGCTGAATTTTGGCTTAATTATTCCTTCTTTCTTGATATATTACTTTAAGTTGTACTTGTATACCTGGGTATGTTGGTTGTCAAAGGTAAGGGTTATTTCTAAAAAAAAATTCCAAACACATTTTCCGATTGATTTTTCCCAAAAAAAAATTAAAAACTAGTTAAGGATAAATAATTAGAAAGCTACTGAAAATTTCAAGATGATACGACCTCTAAATCGTAGAAATGTTTGATTTTTGAAATTAAAAACATCCCGGGTATGTGGTTGTAAACATATGTTAAGCAGAAGTGCCGATTTTTTACAAAAACTTGTATTGAAATCTTGAAAATTTTTGATCTCTTGCGTGAGAGGTGTTGTGCAGACTAAATGTTGTTGTTTTCCTACAATGCAGACGGTTCGACTGATCGGGACGAAACTTCAATTGGGATATCCTAGTGATATTTGGCCGAAATAAGTCTACTAGTTTTTCGTTGCGTTTACGAAAAAACGATTAAAGCAACAAAATTATTGATCTAGTTTCAAACAAACTGTGTTTATATTAATTTTTAAAATTTTACGGGAAATGACGAGTTTTGATAAAATAGAATGTGAAGAATTTTATTTCACCAACATCTCTCAAGACCAGGGGAATGACTATATGGAATCAAACTCATAGTAAATATTTTGTTCATAAATTGGGAGAACTATGTGAAATATGATGGACATCTGTGTATCGGAAGTGACAGTTTCCATAAGAGTTTATTCAACTTTTGCATTGAAGATTAAATTTTCAACAATGACCTTGTAGGTTTTCTGAAGTTTAACACTAAACCTACAGACAGTTCTTGTTTAAATATTCCTACCGCGCTTGGTCAAATTGATTGGTAAATAAAAATGCTATTGATTATATTTCGTCAGCGCACATTATAGTTATTTTTTTTTATGTTTTTATTCTATGCAATCTGTTCTGGAGCCGAAGCACTCCCAACTCTTTCGCAGTTCACTTTTACCGTCCTACTTTACGCATTGTTTGCCAAATCGAAGACGTACGGCTATAGGTCCGATTTACGTAGAACCATCTGCACATTGCATTGCTCCATGCCAGCCTATAGTACTGACATGGAAGATGGGTCGGCCCATGCATGAGTTGCGCACTTCGATAGGGGGTCATAGTTGTGTTCATTTCCATCATCGATCGTAATCAAATGATGAAAAATCCTTTTTGCATCCTGCCCCTATCGGGATTCGAACCCGGTACCTCCCGATCCAAACGCCAAAGCTTTAACCACAGTGCCGTTTGGTCGGTTACATTATAGTTGATTTATTGCTGAATGTACATAAAAAACTAAAATTTAATTTGAACACATAAGAAACTAAACTAACTGTGGCGCTATTCTGGTAATTCCCCGGGAATTGGGAACTGGGAAAATAATTTATATGTAATTTTTATTTAAACATTTTGTTTCTGGCATACTGAAGTAAAAAGTTAGTGTTAATTTTTTGCAAACAAAATTAAATTGTGAGTAATTTTCCCTACCAATTGACGACTGGTAAAGTAGAGAAAACACAACCTACTGGACTAAAATAAAGCTGTGATTCCATGTAAAATATGACCTGCAGCGCTCACGAAACGACTTAAAATTGGTATAGCGGCAAATTTTAGTTGTGAATCCATGTAAAAGTGTCTAAAATCACGGCTTCAATCGTCAATCAAACTTTTCTCCTCAGTAGGCCGGAAAAAAATATTTGAACAGAAACTGCGTATAAATTCTTTCCCTAGTTCCCTATTTACCATTGTTCAATAAATTTGAAAACGGTCAGTTTGACCGGTATCGGTAGGTTTAGTGTTAAACAGGAATAATGTTTTTTTTTTATTATATACATATAGTATACAAGACAGTTTTTATCAAAATTGCGGTAGGTTCAGCTTTTTGATTCAGAAATTAAGTGTGGTGTGTTCGAGATTCATGTATATTTGTCGTTAAAGAAAGTCAAGTGTTAGCCACAAAATATTCACCTTTTCAAATTTTACTTGATTATTATTACCGATTGTACGTGCATACGAGGGTCAATCAATAAGAACCCGTGAAATGAATCAAAAAGCAGATTTTTAAAATTTTTATTTTTCAACGGAATCTCCTTATGGACGATACACTTTTCCAAACGTTTCTGCCATTTCGTTAACTCCTTCAAAAAAATACGATTTCTTAAACTCTTCAAAACACGCTTCTGTCTCGGTGATAACCTCTTCGTTTGAGCTGTTTCAGCCATGTTTCCATGTTGGGGAACAGAAAGAAATCACAGGGACCCAGGTCGGGCGAGTAAAGTGGGTTCGATAGTAATTCGTAGCGCAATGCAATTTCGCAGTAAAAATTCCAGATGCTACCTTTTCTACAATTTCCTCGGTAACAATGCCTGCCGGGTGGCCAGGTCGCTCGTCATTAAAAACAGATGTACGACCGTGTTTAATTTTGTTGAACCAATATCTCACGATTGTCATAGATGATTAAGGGTCCCCATAACTAGCATCCAACTTCAAAAATAAAAAGCAAATTATTAAGAAGCACGGAACACAAGTGATACAACTGGCTGGTCAACTTCCCTCAGCAACGCCATCTTTTTTCAAAAACGGGTACTTATTGATCGATACTCGCATAACATTAATTAATAATTAGATAAATGAATAAAACCAGTATGTAGACTAAAACATTCAAATTTACAGCTCTGATTTATTTACAAGGATGGGATCGTATCAAATACAGCATTAACGAACTTAGGAATCTGGGTAACCCAAAAATTAGGTGGAAGTTCATTATATATACACTATATAGACATATAGACACTAAATTAAAATAAATTTTGAGAAAATATGTATTTAAACGTTGACAAATATTATCTTGCCATCAAACTTGTCGTGCCAAAATTCGAGAATGAAAACCCAAGTAATTGGACACATTGCTGGACACAAAAATTGTTAAATTCCTACACAATTTATACAAGACCAAGACATGCAATATAAGAATGGTGCAAATTTTTACACCCGTCGAAATCTTTCATTTCGACCATGATGAATGATGACTTTTATGAACAAAAAGCTCATGACATATTGTACAAAAATGCATTTTGACCTAAATTTAATTATCCGATATATACAGTACATACATACATACACTAAACTTACAACAACAACAGCAACACAGCAAAATTATTTATTTAATGTCACATAAAACAATACAACATAACATTAAAAAAATTCTACTCTTCATTGTACAGCATTAAATAAAATAAAAAAAGATAAAATTTAAAAATTTTCTTGTCTATTTCTCTAAACATAATATTGTATGTGACAAACTTTACAGAAAATACTCGGAAAATTGTATAAATTTATATTTGATTTTTGTGTTCTTCTCTGCTACTACCACTTACTACTAACACGACGACTGCCTTGTCCAAAAAATAACATGAAAATGAAAAGAATTTTTCTTATTAGAAATGATAAAAAAAGAAAAAATTTATTGGTCGTCGGTTGTCGTAGAGAAAAACCCCTTTTCTTCCTATATCTTTTCCCAGTTTGTATATTTTAAATAATCTGTCCATCGAATATATTTTTTTGAATTTCAAATTTTTATTTTCCGTGTCACCCGTCTTGTTGTTCTCCCTATTTCGATTTCCTTATATATAAACCAAATATATGTATCTATATACAGATATACACAAGTATACCAGTTAAAGACGACTTATCTCTCCTTTTTCATTGCCCATCTTTTATACAAAATAAATATATAAATAAAAAATTTGATGTGACATTCAAATATAGTAGAGAGCTTTAAAAAATTTATATAAAAAAGCACAGAATTGGATGTTAATTATTTAATTTCATGTCACGATCCGTCCAGTTCACCCCTTTTCTACTCTCTCTCGCTGTGTGGAAAATTATTTCATAATTTTATTTTTATTTTGCTCTGTCTGTCGTCGTTGTGTTGTCATTTCCCAACGATCTCAACTTAATTAAATAGATTTCCATTGTGTTATATATAATATATATATATTCTAGAGTCCACACAAAATAATTTTTTTCCAATTCAAATTTGAATACCGTTTTGTTGTTGTTAAAATATTCAAAGAACTGGTCGAGACAAGTAAGATGATTGACAAAGATTTTCGTCAAGCAAAAGTTTGGAAAATCTACTGTACACCAAAAAAAAAAAAAAAGTTTATATATAATTTCATTTACTCTGTTCATTTTATCCTGTACATATATAGTATATATATATTTATCTGTCAGGTTGAATATAACTGTATGTCTGTAACTATCTATCTGTCTGTCTGTCTATTTTATTTTATTCTTTTTATTATTATTTTTTCCACTCTGTTACTGTCCGTCAAATGAACGAAGAACACAAACTAAAAAAAAATCTTTTCTCCATTTAATAATATAGAACTCGGTGTTGTACAGTAAATTGAGAGAAATGGGGTGGTTATTTTCCAAGTGAATATATATAGTACACCACTACTTTACACATCCGGAGATGTGAAGGAATATGAATGGTGTTCTGCAATTTTTTTTTTTGTGCTACGAAACTATTTTATTTCAATTCTAATTTCAGGTTACTACCAATCTTTTCAAATAACATCAATCAATTCAGGTTAAATCTTAAACCCCCATATCTATATTTATACTCAGTATATATGTATAGAGATATACCATGTTCTTTCTTTCGAAATATAATATTAAAATTTATATATATTATTTCAATCTTCTCGAATAAACTTTAAACTTCCAAAAAATAAAATAAAATCTAATTTTAAAAGTCTCATAAAATTCACCATACATAAAAAAAAAGTTTTTTTTTTGTATAGAGCTTTTTTTATACACTCACCCTTAAGAATAAATGGAAATGGCAAAAGAAAAAAAAACTAATAATAGTAAATCGTCATAATTGTTATGATTGTCATAAATTTTCACTCAACTCTGATTGCATGTTAAGTTTTACTATATACAGATATTACATACATACATCTACAATATAGTACAGAGCTTTTTTATTTATTTTATTACTATATACATTTTTATTTTGGTGCTTTATACTTTTGGGTATTTGTTGTTGTGGACTATGACGATTTTTCTTCTTAGAGTGTAAATCGATTTTCATTTTTAAAGAAGATTTTTTCTTCCAACAAAATTTTATAGTTATGTACCATACCAGTACATATATAAAACAATGCAGCTTTTGTCGCCCCACAAGCTATTCCAATTCTGTCAGTCTCACAAAACTTCATCAGACTTTCGAAATTTTCACATCATTCTTTTTTTACTGGTACATTTTCTCCCAAAAACTCACTTCAATAATTTTTTGACCAGAAAACAAAAAAATTGTTTTTCATTATTTTACTTCTCATCTCGTTCCTAGAGAGCTTGAGATATTGGAAATTTTATTTTTGTGTGTTTTTCTTTCGTCTTCTACACAAATACATTTGGTGAATGCAGTGTAGGATTATATTGCAACTACGTCACGTCTGACAATATATATATGTATAGAATTTCCATCGATCATATATATAGTATATTCTTTATAGCTTGTCTCTCTTTAGGCAGGCATAAGAAAATGACACAATCTTAATATAAAACGATTCGAAAGAATTGAGAATTTTTCTGGAAAATAGTTAATACGACCCCGACGAAAATGATATAATCTAATTTGAATAAATTCAATATACATAAAAAAATTACATGAATGTCCGATCCATTGTCGTCTGTCTGTTATTATGTCTCCCAAGAAAAATCCATATAATGTATGTATGGAAAATTTTCCACCCGTCTTCTGTGTACATACAATATTTCACCCCCAAAACATTTTTTCATTTTTAAAGAAAAACTGAAAATATGTTATTGATTTTCCTATTTTCAATAAAAATTTCAATTCATATCAATCACAAATCATTTTTGATTTTTCACCCCTTTCCACCCTTATACTCATGTATGTATATAATGTACATGTAGAAAAAAAACATCTAACACCTTTTTTTATTTCGGGGGAATTTTCTTCTTGATTTTTCACCGAGAAATACTAGAAGAAGAAAATAAAAAGGAATTTAAGAATCACGTTTGGAAATATTTTTTTTAATGTTTTGTAAAATATGATGATGGGGGTAAACTTCATGGGAGGGAGGGTAAATCGGGGTCGTGTTAGGTATGGGAAAATTTATATTTATTTCGTTTTACCTGTATATACATTTTTTATTTTATTTTTATTGTTATTATATTATCTTGCCGGGAGGACGGGTGGCATGGAGATGGTTGTTGTATATTATATAGCTTGAGGTAGTTTAAAATTTATGTATTCCAATATAGCACTGTATATTATACACATATTGATATATGGTGTGTAACCTAAATAAAATAAATTTTCTACTCGTCTCTCTGAATATTATAATTACTGCATCCGGTGTGTCATAATTTTCCTTCGGTACAGTAGTGGAGTAGCCAAAGCGCGTAAAACGAGATGTTGATCGCGTCTTTTATATAAAATAAATAAATACTTGTTTCATATTTGCATGTCTTATTCGATCTCACTTACAAAATAAAATTGAAAATCTTCTTATTCCTTTATACGGTATAAAATACGAGCGCATGTAAGAAGGCGGCTTGAAGAATTAAGAAGGTATACAGAGCAAAATAAAACACGTTCAACTACTATTTTTAGTTCAGGTTCTTATTATTATTATTACATATTAAGTTCAATGTGATTTAATTTGTGTGTGCATTTGTGAATTTCAATTTTTATTTTTTTATTTTTGTACACATTTTGATTATAAAGAAAAACAAGGAAAATCAATTAACTTTGTTTGTATTTAACAATTTTTTTATAAAGTTTGATTTCTAAGAAAACAAAACGAACTAAAGAATGCAAGACTAGTGTTCAATAATGAGAAGGACCATTCGGCTTTTATGTAAATTGGCATAATAAATTCCCAAATTTTATTTAAAAACTTTACGAAAATTAAGAAAGTTTCGCTCGGATGTCGCGCAACTAAGCTTAAATTAAATAACCCACAAGGATACTAAACTGTAAATAATAATCTTCCACATCTGTGAATTTGTATATCCACACAAGTTTTTTAATAAGAAAAATTCTAATAATAAAGAAATAATAAAATTCTTTAAATTTTTTGACTTTGTTTTCATCTAAAAATAAGAAACGATTTTATTCTTATTTATTATTAAACGTCATCAAATCTGTTAATCTCTTTGATATTTTGTGCGTTTATACTTTGCGTTTATAATGTATAAAATGATGTATAACAGTATTGGAATTTATTGATTATGTATACCAACATTACTTGAGAGCTATGCTCAGATCTATGTTGACCCATTTTAATACACAAACAGAGTTTTTCTTTAAATTAAGACAGAAAACATATCGGTTTACATCATAATTTGTAGAGTGATTTACAGTCATGTTTGTCGGTGTGTCTATTACGCTGTGGGGGTTAATTTTAGAGATGGGATCTATAAAAGAGCTTTTTATTAATTTTCTATTATATTGAACTGTCTCGCGGCTGGCTGATACTACATTTTCATGGTTTCACTGTTTGTTATGATTTTATTTAATTTTTATAACAGCTGTTCGAATTACAATGATTGTGAATGTTCCTGGTCTAGACTAACTCATTAGAACAACCACGCTAACCGGAAATAAATAAATTCCAAAACTCTTGTTTGTCTATTCAGTATCGTTTTAACAACGACAAACCATTTTATTTTATGTTAAGCCCCATTTATGAACAAAAATCAGTGATAGATCTCGATACAGGCTTTTGTTTGCGTTCAAATTTAAGTAGTATCGCAGTAATGCAAAAAAAGAAAAATTTTCACCATTAACGATTGCTCACGTACAATTTTCCCTGACCAAAATGCTGCACCAGCGCTTGTAGCACAATCCAATGAAAACCCTAGATTTTTCTTTCAAATTAATTAGGAGTTTCTGTGGTCGCAAGGCAAAACCGCTTAAGTCGAGATAACCGAAAAATGAATTTATGTAACAACCATGCTTGAAATAAAACTCTTTTTAGCCAAATTTCTTGAATTTTAGTTTATTTTGTAGGTTATGCAAGAAAAAACACATTCGCTTAAGTCAGATTGAAATAAAATGATTTTGGAACAAAAGCGTAACCTGTAAAAATCTACCTTAGTAATCGTTAAAACGGGAAAAACAGTTTTGGAATAACAAATTATGAATTGAGAATCTTTTAGAAAAGGAGAAGTAGATAATATTGACATAAGCGATTATTTCTTATTTTAAAAAGTTGTTTGCGTTTCCTTACTGAGTTAACCGTTTGGAAATTATTAAAAATCACTACCGCATTCGTGATCGAAATTCTAAGAGCGCGTCTGCACCAATTTTCGGTCGTAATAATCGTCTCATCAGACCAGACTGGCTGTGCATCCGATGGTAGATAAATTCGAGTCAAAATATTCACTATTGGATATTCGTGTGCCAGTGTGAAGGTCGAAGTACCGAAAATGGCGCAACCGTAAGTGTTTCAGTTCAAAATGAACTAAATCTGTTGATTCCATGCCGTTATTGGCTTACACCCTTACAATATCAAATTAACTCAAGAATTGAAGCCTTTTGATCATTTGAAGGGTCGATACTTCTCCGACTGGGTACTGCTAAAGTTTGAATATAATCCTGAATTCCATCGAAAAATCATGATTTAAGTCAATGGAGTTCGCTATCGTACCACGTTGGAAGTCTATTTTTGGCCCGAATTGAATGGACTTGGCATCAGTGATATGTGGTTCTAACGAGATGGAGAAATTCGGTAACCGTGTAATCTCAAGAAATGGTCCGATTTAATGACCACCTCGCTCATGCGATTTAAAGCCGTTGGATTTTTTTTAATGGGGCTACGTCTAGTCGTTAATTTATGCCAACTTCTAACTTCTTCTAAAAAAATCATGGAAACAGGCAAGGATAAGAAATCCAAATTTTATTCGATATTCAAGAAAATACGTCGCTGGAGCCGATTGTATGTCATCAAACAAGTTTGGATTATTGATTTGAAATATTGACACTAATGAAATCTATAATACTACCAGACGCTTTTGAATTTGATGACTCTGACGTTGAC
Organism: Nephrotoma appendiculata; assembly: GCA_947310385.1. Lineage (NCBI taxonomy): Eukaryota > Metazoa > Arthropoda > Insecta > Diptera > Tipulidae > Nephrotoma > Nephrotoma appendiculata. The sequence goes on along the minus strand of OX371224.1, from coordinate 182,169,719 downwards.
CCGAATTATATAACTTGGATGAATCTGATAATTTATAGAGCACTTCAGACATTGAAAATTACTTTGTAAAATGAAAATCAACCGCCACCTAAAATGCAAAATGTAAGAAAATTTTTTAAAATCAACGTAATCGAGGGAAACAGTACGAAATAAATACTGGAAAACATATTTCAGAGAGAACTTGTAAACCTCTTAAAAAATGGCTAAAGCTCTGTCAAACCAAAATTTCAGCGAATTCATTTGATCTTCGGCTTTTTAATAGTAGAAGAAAATGTCTCAAAAAATGATGAAAACTACAACTGCTCCAAGAAACCGTATCTAACAAAAAATTGGTTAAAGTAAAGGGTTATCCAATTCAAGCTTGATAAAGTAAACTTAAAAAAACACACAAAATATTCGGAATGTATTGTAATTTTTATTTCAATTTTTTATTTTACAGATTGATCCTTGCCATTTTTAGTTAAACAAGATATCATTCAAATGTCCTCCACGGGACCTTGATTCTTTTGAGGTAATTTTCAATGACTTTTCGGCACATTTCGGGCGGTATCTCGGCCATTACCTTACGAATATTAGTTTTCAATTCGTCAAGAGTTTAAGGATTGTTTGCGTAAACACGATCTTTCGCGTAGCCCCACAAAAAGAAATCCAAAGGCGTTAAATCACAGGATCTTGGAGGCCAATTGACATCAGCCAATCGCGAAATCAAACGTCCAGGAAATTTCTCTTGCAAAAGATCTCGATTTGCTCGTGTTACGTGACTGGTTGCTCCATCCTGCTGGAACCACATATCGTCAAGATCATAATCTTCGATTTTCGTAAAAAAATAATCGGTTAACATGCGGCCATAGCGCTCAGAATTGACGGTAACGGTTCGTCCATGGTTATTCTCAAAAAAATACGGCCCAATCACACCACCAGACCACAATGCGCACCAAACAGTGACTTTTTCCGGGTGTAATTGCTTCTCTACAATCAATTGTGGATTTTCTGAGCCCCAAATTCTACAGTTTTGCTTATTAACGTATCCACCAAGCGAAAAATGAGCTTCATCACTGAAGAAAATTTTGTTCGAAAAATCAGCATCAGCAGATTTAATAATTTTAACGCGTTGCTCCATATTCTTAAATGGCAGAATGTCCACTAAATAAATGACAGCGTACTTGACGTTTATCTTTGACAGATGTCGGTATACAGATTTCTACTTTATCAACCTCGAATTGGATAACCCTGTATGTCAGAAACGCTTTAAATATTGTTTTTTTGGAACGGACATTATTTTAAAAAGCGTCGTCAAGAAAATTCACCAGAAATATCATTCGTGGATCATCGGAGTAATTGCAGTGCCAAAAAATAAAGTTTCATTGGAGAAGATAAATGAAGATAAAACTCATTTAGATAGCTTTCCGGTTTTTGAAAGCCCCCATATACAAGAAGGGATACGAGCAAAAATTATTTACACGTCGATTTGTCTTTGAGGAAAATGTACGGATTGTTTCGTCCAAAATATGAAATATGAAAATGAAATCTCTAATAGTCCCTCTAATTTACAGATATATTTAAAGGTAAGATTTCATCATTTTTTATTTAAAATATGACATTAAATTTAAAATTGACGATTGATGAAAATATAAAGTTGCCTTAAAGTTGGCACAATCAACAAATCACATGGAAGCTCATATATTATGTAGATGCAAGGAGCAAGATAAAATAAAATAGGCTGAAGATACTTTATATAAAATGTACATGTTCGACTTTCAACAGTGCCTACCAACATACATACATCAATATCATTCCACAAGCACCAATTGTGGACATCGACAATCACTATCTAACAATTCATAAAGGTAATGACTAATATACCATATTGCTTTATGTGACACAAAGTAATAGGAAACGATGTGGAAATGACAAACAGTGGTCTCAATAAAGTAGTGACAGCTTTGAAATTTTACAATATTGAACTTTATTCAGCAATATCACATAGTAGTCGCACTTTGTGTTTTCCATTCATCAATTCAAAGGATCATATAATAATCATATCGATAAAGTTCATCATCAAAGGATGATGTAAAGTATTATAATGCGAAATTCTTTGGATTTTGTGAAAAAAAAAGTTGCCCGATTTATATGTAAAAGAACATAAAAACAATTACCCGACATTTGTTATAGTGTTCGTTGAAAAATATTGTTTATTATTTTCAAAAATTTTGACATTCAAAAATTCTGTTCGTTTGGATTATAAATTTCAAAGAAAAATCTTTCATTTACTTAAATATTAAATTTAATTGCACATCAAATGTAATAGCGAATTACTCGAGTCCGAAGAGGATGATGCAGATGACGACGAAGATTACACGAAAAAATTTTGGAAACCGTGAATCAATCAATGCATTACCATAAGTATGTTGGTCGATAAATTAAACATAATATCGGAGAAAGCTGATTGCTGGATTGTGAATTTAATTCGTGATGCTAGACTTGATGCTAAAATTGGCTCGAAATTGGGACTAAGTGTAATGGGAACGCGACCTTTGTTATCGTATCAACAGCTAGTTGAAAAAATTCATTCCGTCGGTCCGTTCGGAATCTCTGTTCGGAACATAAAGCTAAAGCCCAAATGGTGAAAATTGGAAGTACTACTAAACAATTTGTGGAACGCATAAACATGTTTTCTTTTTATAGTCACCCGATAAAGTTCAGAATCCAGAATAATTAGAAATTATGAAAATTAAATTTATAATAAAAAGCGGAAAATTTCCATTAAACTACATAAATGTAAAAACATAAAATAAACACATGAAATAAAAATTTGTATTGTGCGGCGTCTATATATTTATGTTTTGACATTATAATTCTGACAAAATATCGCGATTTTTTAAAGTTACACTGGGTAATTTTTCCGGGCAAGATTTTTTCTGCTAACGAAAGAAGTGTCAAAATGTTACCCTGACAGCTCAACCCGTGTAAGTTTTTTTACCCTGACAGCTGAATCCGGGTAATTTTTTGTTGCCTGACAGTTGTAAAGAATTTCGCATAATATTTCATAATTGCAGTGCAGTTTATTTTAAAAATTACTCTGTTAAAAAGTGTCACCGAATCGGAGTAGTACTAACTTTTGTGTTTTGTAGTGCAAAAGACGAAAATAATTAGTATTAATTTTCATAGAATTTTATTTTTTCAACATTGCAATAATGAGCGTTATACGACATTTACAACAGCTTAAATCACTACGACAAGTTTCCAATATGCATGGTATTACTCAAGAAGCGGTAAGAAAGGTTGGTAAAAAGCATGATGCAGGTATACCATTGAAAAATTTACCGAGAACTGGGCGACCGAGAAAAACCACAAAGTGGATCACGAAATTATTAGAAAGTTTAAGCTAAATTCAAAATTAACGGCACGAAACATGCACAAAAATTTAAGAAACATCGGAATTAATGTTTGCAAAAATACAATAAGCAAAAGATTACCTGATAACACGAACCGTTTCAGTATAGGGTGCAAAAAAATACCATTATTGCAAGATCGTCACAAAAAAGCACGGTTAGGATTCGAATTAAAATACGCAAACAAATCTGCAGAGTTCTGGAAAAAGTTATATGGAGCGACGAATTCGAAAAATTCGAAATGTTTGGGAATCATCCCGGGGTCACCATATAGCACGAAAAAGGTAAAAATCTTTATTCCGACAAGTACTTAGCACCAAGTGTAAATTTACATTTCGTAGACGCTACAATGACGGTAATTTACTATTGCGAAATTCTAAGAAATAATTCAGCAGCGTCTTCTGAAAAACTAGGTCTCCACCTCGACTACATTTTCCAGCACGACAGTGACCTTAAACGACTAGAGCCGGTAAAGCCTATACGGCTCGCATAACGAAAACTTTTTTGTCAGAAAATGCGTTTCAAGTATTGGATTGGCCTGCGATGTCGAGTTGAGCATTTGGGGGATGAAATTGATCGTAAAATATAAAAATCCAAAAACAAAAAAAAGAGATACTGACAGCCCAAATTAGTGCTGTATGGGAGTCTATCGACAATTCCGTCTTAAGTAAGTTAGTAGAAAGTGTTCCTAAGCGATGTGTTGAAGTCATTAGGAATATTTAGTATTGCCTCTCAAAAATGAGAAATACTTCACAAGTAAAGGAAGTTTCAATTTTTTTTCTTTGTCAACTACCTTATTGAGATGATAGTTCTTGTTCCTGTTTAATCGTTTTTATTTATATCAATGAAATTTGATGTTTTTCAGTTTTGTGTAATTTAAATATATTTTATGTTATGTTAACAACAATTTTAAAAATGATTAGGATGAAATATATAATGTCATAGTGTCAAGGTCAGGTGAACTAATTTATTGAGACCACTGTAACTTCATGCCTTTACAGACATCTAACTATCTCAAGAAGTAAAATCCGTTACTTTCTATAGTGAGAATTGCGCAGGGCAGAATAAGAATTATTTTCTTAGCGCTATGTTTATGATTTTTTGGAGAGAAGTGAAAACATCTTTATACTATTAACCACAAGCTCCTAATAACAGGCCTAATAACAGCATGGAATGCAATACAGGTCATGTAATTGAAATGGTTCAACAATGATTTTTAGACGCAAGTTTATTTGGAGAAACATAATCCAGGATGGTGAAAAGTTTGTTTGGCGTAACGTCAAATGGCTAAGATACTTAAAAAGGAGTCTAGGAAATATTTTATGGGTCCCGTTAATCTGCATCCCGCGTTGGACAGCTTAACACCTTTCGTATTTTCACCCCTAGAAAACTACCAAAAGAGGTGCAAGCATTTAGACCAAGACATTTGGATTTCTGGTAATAGTTACTGTTTTGTGCTATGATTTCGGGGCGATAATAGAAGTTTTCATAAAATAATTATAGTTCAAACTCAAAAACTACCTCTAAGATGTGAAATACTTTACAAACCATATTTCTCTGTACAGACAACAGATACTTGTTACAAATGTAACAGCCTACCCTCAAAGTTAATGAAAAATCCCATTTTGTACAAGATATGGTTACACTAGAATTAACAGCCCACGCACCAAAAAAAGTTGTTGTTAATGAATAAAAATTCCGTCGTTTATAAGAAATTCGTACCCCTGAAATTATTACAATAACCAACACCTACAAAGTGCTTTAGAAGAAATTGGTACTCTCGAATTAACTACAATAGCCAACGCCCACCCAATTACTTTCGTGTGCAAGAAATGAGTACCCTCGAATTATGTAAAACAGCCTACACGCACAAAAATTGATAATAATGCATTAAATTACCTTTCTGTGAGGGGGGCCTTCCAGTTGTATCAAATTCGAGGGTACCTATTTCTGGTACAGGAATTACCTTCGTTATATAATCGATTTTGTGCCAAAATTCAATTTCATACTAAACGTAAAAACGAAAAAAAAATGTTGACATCGAAATTTTTGCAGATTTACCTTCGGTCTACCGGAACTTGCAGCCTCCACAGGAGCTTTTTCGTTTTTTGTAAATATTTTGAAAATACATCATTTAGGATAAAACGATTATGAACAAAAAGGGTTGACATTATATTTTCAACAATATCCGTTCGGATAATTTTTCAAAAATTTAAGCGGAAATGACGTCTGTTGGAGTGAAACTGAGGAAATATGAAAGACTGTATCCGTGTCGTATTGTTGCTTGATGGGAGGTTGAGGTAAGAAGTTTTTCACATGGATGTGCTGATTTTGATAGCTGCGAAAAGGTGTTGTTCAATATTGGTTTAGTGATGACTAGTTCCAACGAAGTTGGTTGCACAATCGCTGTACAGGTTTTGGATATTGCCTCTTCGCACGGTGAACGTTTTAAACGATGCGATGAATGTGTTTGAAATGAGTTTGGACACCAGCTCTAAATATAGTTTCCTCGTACATGCAGACGAAAATACAGATGCAGTTGACATACCACCGCACGAACTTTGCGTAGTTTAATGGGTTAGTGAGCCTGTATAGTCTACGCCACTATGCAGAAACCAGATGCTGGCTCGTCGTTGCACGATGGCGAAAGCACACACCACATTTGTATATATGGTGGGTTCCTTTGTAAATTTTGATTATGCAGAAGTTTGTTGCTGATTCCAGGCGTGCAGATCGAGAGCTCCTAGAACGAACGTGAGTTTTTTATTTTTTTGTTATGTTTTAATCTATGCAATCTGTTCTGGGGCCGAAGCACCCCCAACTCTTTCGCAGTTGACTTTTACCGTCCTACTTTACGCATTTTTTGCCAAATTGAGGAAGTACGGCTATAGGTCCAATTTACGTAGTACAATACGCACATTGCATAGCTCCATGCTAGCCTATAGTACTGACATGGATCGGGTCGGCCCATGAGTTGTGCACTCCGACAAGGGGTCATAGTTGTGTTCAATTTCCATCATCGATCGTAATCAAATGATGAAAAATCTCTTTTGCATCCTGCCCCTATCGGGATTCGAACCCGGTACCTCCAGATCCAAACGCCAAAGCTTTAACCACTGTGCCATTTGGTCGGTGAGTTTTTATTGCACCACCGAATTAGGTTGGTTTCAGTACCCGAGTCACGCGCACTGGACACTGAAACGTTAAGTTTTCTTACTTACGAGATTTGTTGCGCCACGACACGAACCATCCGGCTCGAAGGATCAATTGCAAAAATTTGCGATCGAATGAAAATAATTTAATTGCGATCACAACTTGTTTGTGTTCGTTATTCGTGTCGTGTTGTTGCTCGATCTGAGGTTGAGAATTGGTTTTGTCTTATGTTGGTGTTTTGTTCAAGAACCGTGTGCCACCGATAGGTGACACCTCCGACTGTCATGGAGAACTTCAGTGTCATCTCCAACAACGACTTTTTAATTGCCCAGACGAATTAATTGATCAAGGTAAAACTTCGTACTTTTTTCACAAATTTTGATATTCCAGTAAGTTTTGGTCGAGATCGGTTCACCGGAAGTGATAGCTTCCATTGTTTCGTTTTATGCAAATATTTTGAGAAGTTAAAGCATTTACGAAAAAACGATTAAAACAAAAAAAATGCAGATTAAGTTTCAAACCTAGTTTGCTCAAATTATTATTTAAAATTTTACCGGAAATGACGTTAAACTCATCATTTCCGGTAAATATAGAACAAAGTTGGTTCAATTTCAAAAAAGCTTTATTTCACCAAAATTTGGCATGACTACATTCCACATAAAAGCGATTGCGAGTAGCGAGAAAGCAGTCAGTGATGTTCGCTTAAAAATAGTGGAGTGAAATAATTGTAAATAGTGTAAAAAATAATCGTAATAAATAATCGTGGAAATTATTTTTTGTTGGGTTTTAGTGATTAGTGGATTTTAAGAAAAATTCGTGTGAGAATATTTTTGAAATATTCAGGAATATTCCGGAAGTGGTGTAAATTACAACAACAATTGATGCTGCAACCGTTAAATTTATAACTATATTCACAATCTAGTGATACAAACTGGATTTGACCGTGCAAATTCGTTTTATTGTGAAAAATGAGACTGTAATTCAATTTATCAAGAACAATTCATCGTAAAACAATTTATGCTTTTTCGATAAATTGTTGAATCGAAAAACTTATTGAATGAGAAAATCGTTTTCCGGTATTTCTAGATTTTTAAAACTATTTCTTTTTAGAGCTTAAAGGCTATTTTTTGTAAGATAATATTTAAATTTTCTTTTTAGGGATTTTAGTACCTCAGACATATTATGACGTCCTATGTTACCGTTCCTGTTTTACAATGTTGATTAATTCTAAGAATATGCATATTTTTTATCACACGTTTTGGTGAGAATTTCCGTAGAATGACCAATAGACACTTTTCACAATTGAGTGAGTGTAGAGCTCTAAATATTGGTAGGTACATATTTTAAGTAATATAGAAATACATTGTGGAGTTAATACAGACCCTTTGGAATCCAAGGCGCCTGCCTATTGTGGATCTAGGTTAAAGAACCACCAGTCTCAACGTGTTTGTATATACTTTATATATTCAAGTCAATATTTATTTTTAGCCATCTATTCAAAACTGGTAGTTCTATAAAATGTTTCATTTGTTCATATGGCGTGTCCATCATAGTAAATTAGAAAAATAAAAGAACAACCAACTGAAAAATCGGAATACACATATTTTCATCATTCTATCGACAAAAGAGAGCAAATGAAAAAAATAATTATTTCGAAATACGAAAAGTGTGAAATTTGAATAAAACTCAGATTTTAAATAAATATATGTACCAATCTGACAGATTCTACAAACTTGTACATCTATATGTAGCTGACCAAAAGTGATGATGAACTTTATGATTATTTTTTGATTATGAACGGAAACCAAAATATAAAAATCATGAAAATTAAGAAAAAATTTTCCTCATTTCATTGATTTCTTTTTAATTTATATTACATATTATATATGTTCGAGAGAGTATACAACGAAAACGTAAATAAATCTAAAACTAAAAAAAAAACTGGAAAGAAAAATTCCAAACGAGGTAACCCACTGTGTAATGCTGCACATAAATTACTTTGATCTATGTCCTGTTTCTGGTTTTTTTCTTTCTCGTGGCTGTAACGTTATTTTAGTGATTGTAATCATTTGCACCATTACGCAGACTCCGTATAGTTCCACATTTTAGTTATGTAAGTATATATAAAACACTATTTTCTTGATCATTACTATTAGCTATTACGTCCTTATTCTGGCCAGTGCAATATGTGTGTACAAAGTAATCAACGTTAAGCTCATATAAATCGAATATACTCACTCGTATGAATATGCATGTATAATAAAATATACAAAAAAAAAATCCACAATAATTTTCCGGTCGCCTATTTATCGATACATAAACAATACATACATAACACAATAACAAAATATCGTCGAGAATACATTAAATCTGACTTACGACGACAGGAACAGCAGAAAAAAAAAATAACGGAAAATTGCAACAAGAAAATTATATGTCTTCTTTTCGTGTATATACACTTACATACATATAACGAGTATGTGTTGTTATATACATTTTCCAAGAAATTTTTTCCAAAATACAAGAATTTTATTTTTTATTTATGAGAATTAGAAAATGGTCGTATTGGGGATTGGAAAATGAATAGAAAAAAAAATACGAAAAACTTTAAAAAATAAAAATGAAAAACGATGAAGGAAAAAAATAAAGAAAATTGTCAGATTTTATTGCAATGCCTTAAAATTTATAACGTCATATTTTCTTATGATTTTCCATTCCAATGTGTATGCGAAATAAAATTTTTTTTTTTTTTTTGATTTAAGATTTTCCATTTCCAATTTGTTTTTTTTTTTGCTTTTGCAAAGCATTTTATTTTTTTGGTGTCGAGGAAATATGATAAATGAAAATTACTTTTCTTCATTTTTTATAAATTGTGTATACATATCCATACACAAATGGACCAAACATAAGATATGCGGAAGATGCTATATATTTCTCGTATTTACAAATAGTTTTCTTAATTAAAAAATCAACAAGTGTATATTGCATTCATACTGCATTTACATATTTATGTATGTATGTGTATATGTGGTATATGCAACAATGATGAGATTTTTAAGAATACAACAACAAAACTAGGTGAAAATTTATTTTCCCTAACAATAATTGTTGACATATTCAAGTTGACATAGCTAAATGGTTTTTGTACGATAAAATATTACATTTTCATTGTTTTCTATATACACAGCCATATAAATATATATATATACATAAATACCATTGTACATACACATCCTGTGACGATGATGTGTGTGGCAGCACTTATTTTAATTTTTCATCTAATATTTTACATAGGAAAATTTTTAATTTTTCCTGAAAAATTGCAATAAAGACAGGAAATAATATAATAAAATCACACACACATATGCATACATATATATATATATATATATATATATAGACTTACACACATGGTTTTATTTATTATGTTTTCTGTAAACAAAACAAGGATAATACGACAATAAACTAGGAAAAGGATATAACTATTTTTCACATTATAGGTTCGGATGGTTAGGATATGTAAATATGTATATATACACTATACAGTGTGTGTAGGAAAATTTTGTGTACATACATACGTATATACAAATTTCCTCCGTTGACAGTGAAAGTGAGATGATAACAGTAAATTTGCGCGAGTAAAGATTTTATGTTTGTCTGTATATATGGTTTACAACATGTTGTCGCTGAGTTGATTATTTGATTATAATTTATTATCACGTGCGCGCGACTTTATGAATAAAAAAATTCTAGTAAATAAATTGCATGTTTACAATTAAAACCAAAACCAAAAAAAAACTTAAAACCGAAAAATTCTCATGAGACACAAAAAAAATGTATAAATTCTTTCGTCTTGTTGTTGTTATATATAGAAACGACATAACATTTTTCTTGATCTCACCATGATCTTCGAATGAACGAAAAATGTAAAAATCTAAATTGCGTGTTTTTCATTTACCTAACATTACATATTAAGGTACATGTAAGGCAATACAACATGGATTTATTTTACATAAAATAAACAACTGCACTGAGTAGACGCCTTGTGGTAATTTTTTATGAATTTTCTCCAAAAATTACACAGATACACGTATGACAGATTTCTGATTGAAATTTCATCATATTAAATTTTCACCTAACATAAATTAACTTAAACCAAAGTTGAACATTTTCCTTGTATACACATTTTCTTCTTTTCGCTTGCGTATCGATCGATTCACTCTCCACAAATTTTATTTGATTTTTTTTTGTGTTTTCCTTTTACTTGGTGATTGTTGATGTCAAAAAAATCTCCATCATCATCAATTCGGGGTTTTCTTTCAACAATTTATGTACATATGTATATGTGAATAAGTATTCTTAATGAAAATATTGAAACGATGTGTGTACTTCGCACATGTATGAAAAAATAAGATTTTAAACATTTTCTCGTTCTATTGGAATTTGTTGATATAAATCGGTTAAAAAAAAATTTTTGGTACGGAGATAAATTTATGGACAGGCGGTAAAGAATGGTGAGATTTTTTGAAAAATGTTTATTTATTAAAATTTTAACTATATAGGTATACTATATATATATATACGAGTGCAACACTATTAGGACATATTAAGTGGGAACTGGGAATAACTGCAAGGACAAATATTGCAACAAATTTATGAATAATTTTTTTTCAATATAGCTGCCGATTGAAAATGTTGTGTTGATGCTGAGCAGAAATAATTTAAAATTTAAATGACTAACTAAATGGTGATAAAATATAAGTTGGAGATTAAATTATACAAAAAAAAATATATATTAATAATAAGTTAATTAATAACGTGAGATAATATACAAAATATCTAAAAATTAATTGTGATTAGTGACGCGACAGACCAAATCACGTAGAAACATCTGTACAGCTATATTGCATAAGCGATTAATACTAAGTTGTTTGCTGAAATTTGGTTTATTTGGGTGGCCTAACAAAAATTATAAGTGAATTCATAACAAACTGTAAAACAGTGATTTCAAATTATAGTTTTAAACAAATTTTGTTTTGGCTACCCATAAGTTGGCAACCCATAAGTGACGTGATAAACCTAACTGTCAATCTACTTTAAACATAATTCAGTGATATTATTCTGTATTTTTGGTTAACTAATTTTGTAATAGCGAAATATGACCTCACCTAACTGAGCTATTTCAAGCAGAAAATTCTACCATGAAAGATATTCTTGCTGTCCAGCAACCTCCTTTTAGATAAAAATAACGCTTTGGAAACCTTGCTATCTAAAAAATTTGACACGTTGAATGATACCGTTTACACACTTTCTAATGAAGTATCAGGTGTTAAAGTAAATATCGATCATTTTGATAATAAAGTTGAAATGTGCAGTTCTCGATTCCAGTTATTAGAAAACGAGGTAGCAGTTTTAAAACAACAACAAATTCAAAAGGATATTGTCATTAGTGGATTTCCATCTTTACATTACGCAGCTGATGATCTAGTTGATAAACTCAACGAATAACTCCAATTCGGCGTCAATAATATCGTGCAATCATATAAAAATGAAATAAAAAGTAAAGATCGCGTTAATACGGTAACCAAAACATTTATTCGTATCATTGTAACATTTCAAACAAATTGAATTAAATAAGATTTTTTGTTGATATCTCGGAAAAAATGATCCGTTGTGCCTTGATCAGCTGTACCCTAATCAACAAAATCATCAAGATAATAAGCGAATTTTAGTTAATGAAAGAATGACCTATTAAAGTTAGTCGACTCCAACCGAAAAACGTCGATAAGGCAGATCCAAACAAATCAATCGAAAATGACAGATAATGCAGATACATTTTTATACCGGAAAGTAATTATTTAAATTTGAAATTTTTATTTTGTTCCTTTTAAAAACCAACTAAAAAATTTAAAATAAGAAATTTTCATTCGAAACATATAAAACTAATATACAAAACCAAATTTCTCTAAGTACTGTATTAGATGTTTGGGAGGAAGAACGTGTAAATGTATCAATAGCTACATGTTTCGAAAATATTTTAAATGAAGTGTCATCTAATAATTATCGTTTAAAAACGTCAGGTCAATTTTCATGTGTAGAGTACGGGAAAACTTTATTGAATATATCGCACATACAAAATTTGAAAATTTCAAAAAATTGACCGTAAAGTATCTTGGCTGGAAAACGATTCAAATGAAAGGTCTTAATGATGCACACACCTGGAAAAGATACTTGGCCCATTTTCATATGGAGAGTCCGCAATCACTCGGTTGAATAAAATATACAAAATGGTTACAAAATGCACAGAAATACCCAGCCGAAAATGCCGATAATGCAGATTAAATATAAAAAAGATTAAATGCCGAATAATGTCAATAATGCAGATACAAATTTTATGCCGGACAACAATTTTTTTAGACCTTTCATTTGAATCTATTTCCAGCCATGACACTTTCCAGCCACCACTCAAACGGTCAATTTTTAGAAAAGATCTAATTTTGTGAGTGTGATATATTCAATCGATTTTTCCAGACTCCCAACATGAAAATTGACCTATGACAGTCATTGAGCTATGATACTTTAAACGGTTAAGTTTTAGAAATGTTCAAATTTTGTGTGTGCGTTCTATTTATACAAATATTCTGACTCTTCACATGAAAATTGGCCTGAAGTTTTTAAAGTTTTACTTGATATGCCACTGAGTTTACTCAGTACTAAAATAGTTTTTTTTATTATAGTTTTAGTTAGTTTGATGAACCGAAATAAATATTTTTGATTTAAAAACGAATTACTGTTTAACACTAAAATTATGTATCTGCTTTATCAACTTTTTCGCCTGGCTATGCCGCCCCCTTGAAACTGCATTATCGTCATTTTTCGGTTGATCCAGTTTAGTTATTGCGACTGCATCTGCATTATCGACCTCTTCGGCTGATATTCTTAGATGTTATAGCTGAATCTGCATTATCAACATTTTTGGCTAGCTTTAACAATATAAAGAATGACGACAATTAATGTAAAACGAATAAAAACATTAAATCGACTAAAGAAAGACAAAAAAATTGTGCATGTCTGGTTTCGCAGTGGTAAAATTTTTGCACGCATAAAAGAGGGTGATCCTTCAATATTAATCAAATCTTATGATGACATTACCAAGAATTTCTGTTTACACTGAATCAAAAAATTGATATTATAGTGTTGAAAGGAGGTTTTCTTCACAGTTGTGATATAGAATTTATATAGTTAGAAAATTTTAAATCATTTCACGTAACCAGCCAACATAGAGATGGTGGTGGCATAGCATTACAGCCTTTGTTAATTTCAGGTTCGATTGCGAATTTAAGTGCAATAGATCGTGGGAAATGAGTTTTTCCTCAGACATTTCATTTTTCATATTTTAATCGTTCTAATGTTTCCTGGTTTTTGACCTTGACCTCAATTGTAATATTCTATAATGTAACATGTTAAACCGAAACCTACTTCATTGATTCCATTGAAATTTAAGCTTGAACCAGAATAACAACACTGCTAGCTTGGTCGACAAATTCCTAGACTTCTTCCTTTCCAGTGACTCAACCATTTTCGAAATAGGTCAATGGGAAAATTCGTGTCAAATGACGTCTACCACAAAGCGAGTTATCGTCCTGTTTGGAACGCACAGATGCAGAAACTCGTTTCAATTTTAACAAGGCAGACGTTTTGGAGCTGAATAATTCTCTAAATAACATCCCGTGGGCTGAGGAATTTTCAAACGACTTGGAACTGAATGTTGAAATGTTTTATCAACTTATTTTTCGCTCGTTTGCAGATCATGTTCCTTTATCTAACACTATACGACGCTGAATTATGCTCCTTGGTATGACCCTACTCTGATTGATCTGAGAAATAGGAAAAATGAAGTTTTTAAAATAATGAAGCAAGGCCAACATAGAAGTGAACAGAACCGCATTTCAGAAGGTAAACGTTAGGAGTATTTTCAACTAAGATATCGCAACTACGTTGCGACTTTACAGATCAACATCAAAAGTAATTCTAGATACTTTTGGAATTTTCTTAAGGGCACTACCAACATGTTTGCAGAGTTTTTTTCAATCTGTATACCAACCTGATAACTCATCTTTATTGTTTTTGCCGGGTGCTCCATGAAACCTATTACTGTTCACTCTGAAGTACCAGAAAGATCTCACTTGGGTCCATGGATCTTCATCATATTCACGAATGACTTAATCAATGTTGTTTAAAATTCCAATGTGCTGGTATACGCTGATGATATAAAAATCTTTAAGGTAATTAATAACCATGACGATGGGAATGCGCTTCAGAATGATGAAAAATAGAGTTAGCCTAATCAAATATTAGTAAGTGCAAAATAATTTCGGTCCATCGAAAGAAGAAACCGCTTTGATTTGTAGTCGACATAGATCGACAAAATAATTGCAAAAGCCAACTCTATCTTGAGGTTTATTAAACGAACGTCGTGGGAAATAAACGACAATAAAAGTTGATTCTCAATTTATTTCGCCTATGATTGATCTAATCTTGAGTTTGCTATTCCGATATGGCCTTCCAATCATCTAGACCAAATTAAACGCATTGAAATTGTCCAAAAATAATTTTTTGGACCCAACCCTGCTGAATGAGGAAATGTTCTACTCGGGTATATAAACTCATATATGGGAAAGCATTACATAGTGGGCTCCAGCTAGAGCTACGCGACAGTCGAATTTAATCCAGCTAGAACACCATCGAACAGAGTATGGAAAGAATGAACCAATCAAATCAAAATCGAAGTGTATTGTATTAAAATTTAAAACTAATGTCAAATCAGATACAATTTTTGTAACAATAAATATAATTAAATCAAATAAAATTATATTACCGGTATACCGATACCCCGATATACGTTTGATCAACGTTGGTAAATATTGAAAACTTATTTCCGAAGTAGTGAGTCAGTTGGCGAAACCTGCCGGAAATTACATCCAAAATTCGGTAGAAATATACACGCCGCATCACCGTCCAGTTCGTTCGATGGAAAATATTGCTGCTGTATCTGAAAGTGTGCGTCAATATCCGAGCACCTTAACCGACCTTCGTTCACAAGAATTGAACATCGGCGATAGGAATTTGCGAAATTTTTTACAAAAACACCTGGGTATAAAGGCCCGCAAGTTGGTTCAAGAATTGAAGGCAGTTGACCATCTGGTATGTTTTCAACTGCTCTAACAGTAGATGGCGACCGTTATTATCCCATATTAACTGTCTTTTTATTTCCTACGATTGAGTAGGAAGCCGATATTTGGTTGCTACAGGATGGCACAACTGCCCACCCAGCCAACGATACAATCGACATTTTTTAAACGAGTTTATAAAATGAAGTAAAAGTTGTTGCACCCTGTAAAAATTGAAAATGAAGCAACCACTTCCGGTGCTCAGATTAGAAAAATAAAATCGAAAAGATCTTCAAATTAATGAAAATTAAATTTAAGTATGACGTTTTATTCCGAATAGTCAATTTGCCTGGACTGTAGAGATGCAGAATTTTGGTGAAATAAATTTTTTTTTTATCAAAACTCGCCATTTGTACAAAATAAGTCGCCGCGCCGTTCGACAAAAGACCACCAACTTAGTTACCAGTAAGTTATGGTAAAATTGTCGGATGTTAAACTTCATTGCCTAAGGTCTAACATCTGTCTACAACACAATCTCTAAATATTAGCGGTTTTGTATCAGCATTATATACTATTTTTTCTTGTGAAAATGTGGAGTTTTGGACCGAATAAGCGTCATTTGCGAGAACTTTTAATTCACTTCTATAATTTGAAGAAATTTACATGTCGAAGAACGTAGCGGATAGTCGAAAGTGTATGAAGACACGGAACTGGACGCATTATTGGATGCAGATTCATGTCAAACACATGAAGAACTTGCACTTACATTAGGAGTGACTCAACAAGCAACTTTAAATCGTTTAAAATCATTATGAATGATTCAAAAGAAAGGAAATTGGGTTCATGAACAGAGGCCGAGACATGTTGAACGATATAAACGAAAGGGTTATTTGCATCACATATACTCACAGGTGATGAAAAATGGATCCACTACGATAATCCGAAAAAGAAGAAATCATGGGGACTATCTAGTCATGCTTCGACATCGACAACCAAGCCGAATACTCATGCGAAAAACTCATGCTGTGTATTTTTATCTGATCTCACAGCTTGGTGTCATTATGAGTTGCTAAAACCAAACGAAAACATTACTGGAAGGCTCTCTACCGAGCACAATTGATGAGATTCAACCGAGCTCTTAAGGAATCACCCACTACTACTCCAGCCACAAAATTCTTCTTCTTCTTGTTTCGATCGATGACACATGGCCTGTCTGAGCAACACTTCACATCATATGAAGATACCAAAAATTGAGTTGATTGATGGATAGCCTCAAAAGATGAAGCATTTCTTCAACGTGGTATTCGTATGCTGCCAGAAAGATGGAACATAGTAGTAACTCCGATAGAAAATGTTTTGATTAAAACGTAACCTATCATTCTTGCACAATAAACGCTCAATTTTTGATAAAAACGGCGGAGACTTATATGAATCCCCAATACTTTCAAAAAACGAAAAAGCTCCTATAGAAGCCAATTCCGGTGGACCAATTTAGGCCAAAATTCACTGAGATCTTTCAATTTTTTGGAGAAAAATTAATAGGGAAATTAATTAATTTTGTTTGATTGGCAATCACCCAGTAAAATGAAAGGCGTTTATTAGCGATTTTATGGATACATTGTTGATGCTCTTAAAATTGTTATAAATTCAAAACTAAATTCGAATTCTACACTAGAACAAAATTTTCAAGAAGCTACTGAGTTTTTCTGGCAAATTTGTCTGGTGGTGCACTTGAAAGGTAGTTACTACTTTTCAAAATTCCAATTATTCATGAAATTAATTGTACTAGCTACATGTCATACTTGCTTAATTCAACTATTTTGCGGATGGCTCCGAATTTTGACCGTATATTGTAAACGAGTTTTGCAGTTTTTAATACAGTTATACCAGATCTTGAATTCAAAGCGTTGTCCCTCATTGAACATATGTAAAGCATTCAACATATATGAACATAAAACTGCTTAGACTATAGAGTGGCAAAATTCATTGCGCGTGCATAATTGGTTAGCATTGGGTATTCCTTAGTTCCAGGCACTTGTGACCATTTAGGCTTCCAGATAATCTCGAATAAAATAAAGATGAACTCTTTTAATTTTTAAATCCTTTGACTTATTAAGAATCGATGTGTTGGCATTGCAGAAGGATTGTGTGCTTATACGAGTAAATTAATCATAATGCCACAACTATGCGATGTTCCGCCCAGTGAGTAATTCCAGTACGACGTTCTTATAATCCTTACATGTCCTAGAACCCAGACGAATGAGTTTACCTATACTAAATATAAAAATCAAATCAACATAACCGAAAAATAAGGATCCAATATGAATTCTATCTATTTACAATTCAAATTATAATTTCAACAAGTGCTAAGGAAATAAGTATAATTCGTTTTAACAAAAAAGGGCCCCAATAAAGGATTTCGATTAATCTATAAATTCACATAGTGTCTCACCAAAATCATAAATTTTGATTTCTCTGATTTGTATTACACACGCAATTAAATTACACAATATCTTACAATTACTCGGCTCCTGTGCAGGAGGCGAAATTTTTTGGAAAATATTTTATTTTAGTAAAAAATACTAAAAGCAACGATGAGGCAACGGTGTCAGCATTGGCTACTTTCAATGGTGCCTATTGAAAGATTTACGAGTACGAGTAATTGAACTAATTCGTGATGCATAATTTGCCTAGAGTATGTCTGTATAGTCTTACTACTCGAATCAAATAATCCTTTTAGTTCATCGTCTTTCGTTTGTAATAATCGCGTTCAACCCAATTCGATTTGAAATTTCGATTTCGAGCTTAAATCAAAAATCTTATACCATTGTATAAACGGCCACCAATTTTCGGTCGCAGGCGCTATACTTTTGCTTGGTGGCTATTACCTTTCTCGGAAACAAACTGAGCAGCATCTAATCTGTAGCTGACTGGCCGTTGTTGCACTAGTGCTCTCAAAGCATAATCAGAAGCATCCGCACTGGTAATGGCTGTGCTACGAATAGATGAGCCAAAACTGCTGCATTTGCCACTTCTTGTTTGCCTTTCAAATGTTCTTTTGCCTCTGGTAATTGATTTTAGTTTTATCATTCTTCTTATTGCTTTTCACATGCTCCAGTAATTGTTTCTGTATAAGAGCAGCATCTCGCGCGAATCATCGATAAAAATTTCACATATCGAAATAACGTTGTGGGCTCTTATTTTAAACGGTTCTTTAAACTCGATAAAAGCACAGTAACTTTATCAGTTAGCTGCGTCGTACCAATTTCGGGGATTAGATGTCCGAGAAGATTAGCCAAGACTTAGACTTCTTGCAAAACACACATTTTGCCATATTTAGATTCCGTTTTCTCTAAAGCGATGGAAAACTTGACGAAACTTAAATGATAACGTCATCTAGATACGAAAAAACCAAATCAAACCCTCTTAAAACAGCATTTTGTGCCGGTCATTCAAACCAAAGGTCATTCGTGCGAATTCAAACAATCTATGAATGGGTCGATTGGTATTTGTTGATATGCTTTTACGAGTACAAATGTTGGGAATGTAGTATCCGTGGAATTGGGTAGAGATCCGCGACCGTTGCAAAGTTTAGTCTGCGGTAGTCGCATGTAGTCGAATGGTCGGCATATCTCCAATTTTATTATGTCATGAAATGCCTGTTTTGGGATAGCAATTTTCTGAACTGTGACGCACTTCTTCTTAATAACGTGAGTCAACACTTTTGTTTAATTGCACTCATACCAGAACAGTATCAACAGGGAATCAACAGTTTGATTTATCGTGTTATCATATTATCGTATCGTGTCATGATACTCGCATGTTTTCTCGACATTTGATAGACTCAGAAAATTGGCCCCTATAATAGGTTTCAAAGTAAAATTCCTTAGCAAACCTAAATCGACTGTCAAGGTTGTGACCAAAAAAAATAAATTTTGTTTGGTTAGCTGAATACAAATCTGACATTTATGCGTTTTTGCCGGTACTATCACGAGGTTTGATCGCCAATAACCAAGAGCGATCGACCCTTTTTTTTATTCAATGTCTCGCTTTTCGCCTCCAGCACGGACACAGCATAACTACTCGAAGTTAATGACGGGTTATTTGCTTTGTCAATATTGTTCACTATAACTGTGCCCTTATTCGATATCTCACCGATGTGATCAGCCGTCACGGCGAGGATATCCAAATTGTCTCAGTCATCCATAATATAGCTTCCATTTACGTTGGTGTAACCACAGAGACTTGAGCAATCCGTTCCCGATTTTTTAACCAATAGACCTTCCACAGACCTTTACATTTTTGATGTGTAAACATCTTTGCTCGAGCCTACCAAAAATTTTTGTATTAGAGTAAACTTGTAAATGAAACAAACGGAAATGACGTATGTACCTACTTCGTTTGAAAAACAGCAACAAACTCAATAAAAAAAATTTTGTACTATACATGGCAGGCTTGTATGTACGAGTATATGTATTAGCTGTGTTCCGATGGAGAAAGCAAACTACTCACAAGTACTTGTATCTACTCGCAGCTACCTATGCTCAAATGGTGGTGTAGATGTTGAAAGTAGTTACGCATAAAATTAACGGTAGGTATTTTGGTTCAAACAATTCTAATAGATGGCTTTGTGAGGGGTAGGCTATGTTGAAATGTCAGGACAAACAATATTTTTTGTTTACTTCTGTGAAATACCAAAAGATTTTTGACATATTTTTCTTTTCGGCCGGCGTATATCATAATGAAAGCGTTGCCTTCATTATAGGAACAGTTTTTACTCATTTTTGAGATTTGATTGTGGATTTTAGTAAAAAAAAAATTAATGTTCCAAAATAGGACGACAGCAAAATTATACACATAGCTAACTTTGTACAAAAAAAACGTTATGTTTTACTTCTGTCATAGTTTTGGCTCGTTCCATTGGTTATCTACTTGCAAGGTACTTGTGAGTAGCAAATTTGTTCCATTGGAACACAGCTATTATAGTAGGGAAAACAAAAAACTAATTTAAAAAATAAAATAAATACCATTGACATTTCTTCTAAATGGGGTTATAATGTCGTCTCGTTTTTAACAGTGAACTGCCAGAGTCTCAGGTCACAGTCACGCAGGGATGCTCTATTCATTTGCTTTACGACACCTAGCTGCGCAATGACGAACATGTTAATATTCCTACGTTTGAATGCTGCGTTCAGTTCAAGAGAGTTGGTCAGCGGGCTGCCGGAGTAGCAATTTCGTTAAAAGATCCCTAAAATGAGCATAGTGAACACAAATGGTTTGACGTACGAACTTCCACTTGTCATAGATCGGCCTAACTTTCTCAAAACCAATATTGATGTAACAGATGGACTGGCAAATGGAACTATGGGCTGTCTGAAGTAGATCGAATGAGCCATCATAAACGGGACACCGAGAACGATGAAAACGTCAACAGTAAAAAATGTTAAACGACTCTGGAGCCGTCAGGCGGCTTAAAGCTGGATGGACGAATTTAAGGAATATCGACTGATGTGCCCATTTCTAGAAAAAGCTCAACTGTTAATGGAAAGAACAATCGAACAATTAGTGTTAAGCGTAATCATTTTCCAGTCGTACCTGCATGTGCCACCACAATTCATGAATCACAGGGTGGTACCTATAACGAGGTAGTCCAGTTTATAGTCTTATTCGATAAAAGACACCGTCAACAACTTGTGTATGTTGCTTTATCACGAGTAACGACGAGTCTTGAAGTACTGTTCATCGACTATCGATGATCATGTCTTCTACCATGGATGTAAAAATGGGACCTCAATGGGTCTTCTTCAAAATTCTTCATCGTGCCTCACTACTTGTCCGCTGAATATAGCTCAGATTGTAATGGCGAATTTTGTACGAGATAATAATGGCATCTGGTTTTTAACATTGAACTGCCATTGTCTCAGGTCACATCACCTGGACCTAACTGATACAGTCACGCAGAAATGCTCAATTTTCTTGCATTTCCAGAGCTGGCTACGCAATGACGAGTATGTAAATATTACTAATTTTGAATGCTGCGTTCAATTCAAGAGAGATGGTCAGTGGACTGCCGGAGTAGCAATTTATAAAAATACAAGTAGAACTTATACAGTCACCTCGCATTATGAAATCATCGTTGGACAAACAACTGGTATGAGCGTAACAACACACCCCATTGATGATATATACACGGCTGAACTTCAGCTTCTCAATGGGATTAAGATGCTTTCTGTAGTTGTATTCACCTCGCCGAATAAATCTGTCGAAGACATAATGAAGTTCAAACATTTCGTCCTTGGTCCATATTCTAAAAGAATTTCAAAAATTCTCCAAGGGGATTATCATCTTTTGCCGATGATTATTAGTGGGGATTTCAATATTAATTTTGCTGTTCCTCAAGCTGAACCACTTATAAACTACCTGCGAGACGAATTCGATTTGCACTTCAACTCAGATCGAAATATATGTACTACGAGATATGGGACGACCATTGGGCAGTTTTTCAATGAAAATTAGAAATTGCGTCGATTATACCGAAAGAGTAACAGATGTATGTGAAGATAGCCCAAATTCCATCCCCGAAAAATGCGATGGCAACACTAATTATTGCTATCATGACATTTTTTTTACTATCAGCCCAAAAAATCACGACATTTTTACTGTCAGGCCCGAAAATTTAGTGTCATGACAGCTAAAACTATCATGACACAAACATTTTTCTGGGCTGAGAGTAAAAATATTGCATTTTGGTGAAGGAGAAATATTTACAGTAATTTTTGATTTGCGCTGTCGGCATATTTGGCGTAATTTTACTTTACGTATACATCGATAAAATCAAGTAAGGAGTATAAATTTTTAAATGCAGGATAGTTTTCTATCAGTATTTAGGAGAGGAAAATTTTTCACTTTTTTATTTTTCCAATATTTTGTTTTATTTTAAATAATATTAATTGCTTCGTCAACCTTGCAGACACAGATCAAAGTTTTTATCGCTCTTATTGCTTCTTCTGATAGTGCCACAAATGTTAAAAAAAATCAACTATCAGTATATACAAAATATTTTTTAATGTAATTTTAATACGTTGTATACCTTAGATGGGGCTCCCCACCCCAAACCCCCGCTTTTATACAATTTATACAATTCTTCAAGTGTCAAACTAAATAAAAAAAAAAATGAAAATATTTCAAAAATTTTCTGGAATAATTGCCAAATTTAGATTTATTGCTATAATTAATAATTAAATGTCACAATAGTATACATAAAAATGTATAGTATTGCCATAACAAACTTTTTCGATTTTCGGGGATGGAAATTTGGGCTATCTTCACAGAGGTGAGTAACAGACCAATTTAACGATAATAAACAAATGATAAACTCTGGGTAGTAAAATTGCCTTCCTTGTTCTTTCAAAGTAAACTACCGTGTATACACGTACTATACACACACAATGTTTACACATCTCCTTGAGAGTACTAATGGACTCTTTTTTTTTTAGAAATGAGGCATACTCTTAAAAATGAGAAGGTATATGGTCGCCTAAATATTTATCGTTCAATAATTTTTTCAACCGGCTTCCTTCCGATTCTGTAAAATATTCATTCAATTTTTTCGTTAACGTTAAATATTTATGTGTGATGGTGGGAAGGGAAGGAAGAGGTTTAATCTGTCGTAAGTAGTTCACTGATTAAGAAAAAATAGTCCGATAATTTGTTATTTTCTATACAGTAAACGCTCGATTTAACAGACTAATTGGGGGTGTCTGTTAAATCCGAATGTCTGTTAAATCCGAATGGAAAATTTTTAAATTTAATCAACTAAAGATTTTACACTTGTTCTGAAATATGGTCACCTAGGACAGAACTCGTTTATCTCTTAACCGATTATGATGGGATTTTGTTTGTTGGATGGTAATGAGATTCATAAACAGTTTTTGGAAGAAGTTCTGGAATATGGCCATCTGAGACGGAAGTCAGTAGTTTCTTAACCGATTATGATGGGATTGGGTATGTTGGATTGAAATGGGATTATTTAATGATTTTTGGAAGAAGTTCTGGAATATGGCCATCTGGGACGGAACTCATTCAATTCTTAACCGATTATGATGGGATTGGGTATGTTGGTTTGAAATGGGATTCTTAAATGATTTTTGGTAGAAGTTCTGGAATATGGCCATCTGGGACGGAACTCATTCAATTCTTAACCGATTATGATGGGATTGGGTATGTTGGTTTGAAATGGGATTCTTAAATGATTTTTGGTAGAAGTTCTGGAATATGGCCATCTGGGACGGAACTCATTCAATTCTTAACCGATTATGATGGGATTGGGTATGTTGGTTTGAAATGGGATTCTTAAATGATTTTTGGTAGAAGTTCTGGAATATGGCCATCTGGGACGGAACTCATTCAATTCTTAACCGATTATGATGGGATTGGGTATGTTGGTTTGAAATGGGATTCTTAAATGATTTTTGGTAGAAGTTCTGGAATATGGCCATCTGGGACGGAACTCATTCAATTCTTAACCGATTATGATGGGATTAGGTATGTTGGTTTGAAATGGGATTCTTAAATGATTTTTGGTAGAAGTTCTGGAATATGGCCATCTGGGACGGAACTCATTCAATTCTTAACCGATTATGATGGGGTTGGGTATGCTAGATGGAAATGGGATTATTTAATGATTTTTGGAAGAAGTTCTGGAATATGGCCATCTGGGACGGAACTCATTCAATTCTTAACCGATTATGATGGGATTGGGTATGTTGGATTGAAATGGGATTATTTAATGATTTTTGGAAGAAGTTCTGGAATATGTTCACCTGGGACGGAACTCGACCAATTCTTAACCGATTATGATGGGATTGGGTATGTTGGATTGAAATGGGATTATTTAATGATTTTTGGAAGAAGTTCTGGAATATGGTCACCTGGGACGGAACTCGTTCAATTCTTAACCGATTATGATGGGATTGGGTATGTTGGATGGAAATGGGATTATTTAATGATTTTTGGAAGAAGTTCTGGAATATAGTCACCTGGGACGGAACTCGTTCAATTCTTAACCGATTATGATGGGATTGGGTATGTTGGATTGAAATGGGATTATTTAATGATTTTTGGAAGAAGTTCTGGAATATGGCCATCTGGGACGGAACTTGTTCAATTCTTAACCGATTATGATGGGATTGGGTATGTTGGATGGAAATGGGATTATTGAACGATTTTTGGAAGAAGTTCTGGAATATGGCCACCTGGGACGGAACTTGTTCAATTCTTAACCGATTATGATGGGATTTGGTATGTTGGATGGAAATGGGATTATTGAACGATTTTTGGAAAAAGTTCTGGAATATGGCCATATGGCGGTATTGCAAATATCTCGGGATTGTGTAAATTTCCGCTTGGTTCGAAAGTTTCTGAAGATCTCAAGGTCTTAGAAAACGTCATATTCCATGTTACCGTGAACAGTTTTTGAGGTCGTTTTTGATAAGAATACAGTAAACTCGATTTAATGGATACCGGTGTGAAGTTTTTAACGAAAAGTGTAGCTACACAAATTAATGAAAAGTGTAGCTACACTAATTAACGAAAAGTGTAGCTACACAAATTAATGAAACGTGTAGCTACACAATTTAACGAAAAGTGTAGCAATTAAAAGTGTAAATAAAACACCTTAAAAAAAATAAAAAAGACCTGGAAAAATTTAACTACCTGAGAAATTAAATAAAATTAATAACATGGAGAAAATTAAAAGACCTGGGGTTGCTTCACGGCAATTTATGTATCGGTAAATTTAATGAATTTCCTTATATTGGTCAAAATACCTGCTACACTATGGCCGATCCCAGAAAACTCAGAGATGTTTATCAAGTGTGGGCATATATTTTCGAAAAGTGGATGAACCGTCCTGTTCGAAACAGTTAACCACATCAAAATAAAAAGACCTGGGGTTGCTTCACGGGAATTTATGTATTGGTAAATTTAATGAATTTTCTTATATTGGTCAAAATACATGCTACACTATGGCCGATCCCAGAAAAGTCAGAGATGTTTATCAAGTGTGGGCATATATTTTCGAAAAGTGGATGAACCGTCCTGTTCGAAACAGTTAACCACATCAAAATAAAAAGACCTGGGGTTGCTTCACGGGAATTTATGTATTGGTAAATTTAATGAATTTTCTTATATTGGTCCTATACCTGCTCCACTATGGCCGATCCCAGAGAACTCAGAGATGTTATCAAGTGTGGGCATATGGAATCGGCCATAGTGTAGCAGGTATTTTGACCAATATTAGTATATTCATTAAATTTACCAATACATAAATTCCCGTGAAGCAACCCCAGGTCTTTTTATTTTGATGTGGTTAACTGTTTCGAACAGGACGGTTCATCCACTTTTCGAAAATATATGCCCACACTTGATAAACATCTCTGACTTTTCTGGGATCGGCCATAGTGTAGCATGTATTTTGACCAATATAAGAAAATTCATTAAATTTACCAATACATAAATTCCCGTGAAGCAACCCCAGGTCTTTTTATTTTGATGTGGTTAACTGTTTCGAACAGGACGGTTCATCCACTTTTCGAAAATATATGCCCACACTTGATAAACATCTCTGAGTTTTCTGGGATCGGCCATAGTGTAGCAGGTATTTTGACCAATATAAGGAAATTCATTAAATTTACCGATACATAAATTGCCGTGAAGCAACCCCAGGTCTTTTAATTTTCTCCATGTTATTAATTTTATTTAATTTCTCAGGTAGTTAAATTTTTCCAGGTCTTTTTTATTTTTTTTAAGGTGTTTTATTTACACTTTTAATTGCTACACTTTTCGTTAAATTGTGTAGCTACACGTTTCATTAATTTGTGTAGCTACACTTTTCGTTAATTAGTGTAGCTACACTTTTCATTAATTTGTGTAGCTACACTTTTCGTTAAAAACTTCACACCGGTATCCATTAAATCGAGTTTACTGTATTCTTATCAAAACGACCTCAAAAACTGTTCACGGTAACATGGAATATGACGTTTTCTAAGACCTTGAGATCTTCAGAAACTTTCGAACCAAGCGGAAATTTACACAATCCCGAGATATTTGCAATACGGCCATATGGCCATATTCCAGAACTTTTTCCAAAAATCGTTCAATAATCCCATTTCCATCCAACATACCAAATCCCATCATAATCGGTTAAGAATTGAACAAGTTCCGTCCCAGGTGGCCATATTCCAGAACTTCTTCCAAAAATCGTTCAATAATCCCATTTCCATCCAACATACAAAATCCCATCATAATCGGTTAAGAATTGGTCGAGTTCCGTCCTAGGTGGCCATAATCCAGAACTTCTTCCAAAAATCGTTCAACAATCCCATTTCCATCCAACATACCCAATCCCATCATAATCAGTTAAGAATTGGTCGAGTTCCGTCCCAGGTGGCCATATTCCAGAACTTCTTCCAAAAATCGTTCAATAATCCCATTTCCATCCAATATACCCAATCCCATCATAATCGGTAAAGAATTGGTCGAGTTCCGTCCTAGGTGGCCATATTCCAGAACTTCTTCCAAAAATCGTTCAACAATCCCATTTCCATCCAACATACCCAATCCCATCATAATCAGTTAAGAATTGGTCGAGTTCCGTCCCAGGTGGCCATATTCCAGAACTTCTTCCAAAAATCGTTCAATAATCCCATTTCCATCCAATATACCCAATCCCATCATAATCGGTTAAGAATTGATCGAGTTCCATCCCAAATGACCAATTCCAGAATTTCTTCCAAAAATCGTCTGTTAAATCGAGCGTTCGTTAAATCGAGCGTCCGTTAAATCGAGCGTTCGTTAAATCGGGGTCCGTTAAATCGAGCGTTTACTGTATTATGACATAATTTCTTTACATTGTAACACTGACCTCCTTAGAATTACGAGTAGTTACTGAACCAAAGAATTTAAAACACAGATTATCGATTAATTTTTTTTTTTGTAAACCAACATTGAGTGTCAGGTGATCAAAATCGTCTCAATAAAATTTCGATATAAAAAAATTAGGGTGCAAACGAATGTATTGAACCCCAACATAAAACCAGTATTGCAAAGTTACACCATGAAATTTCCCGTCTATGCTTTCACCAAATTTTCAACCACAGCATTTTTATTAATATTATTTTATTTTGTTATCTTCCACTTTGACATTTGATAATTATATTCATATTGTCGTGGAAAATTATGATAATGATTATAATCAAACAATAGGATAAAATATATATATATATATATATATATAAATATTGATAGAAGCGAACGAACGATGATGATGATGGCAGCATGGTAAGACAAGGCAACAATTCATTCATTCAATTTCACTTGATAATAATTATCATAATAACAATTATTAAAAGGAAAAAAAAAACTGAAAACATGAAAATTCTATTCTTTTTCTATCATTTCAATTTTGACTGACATTTTGACATATCTGTCTGCGACAGTTTTCCTTTTTTTGTTGTTGCTGCTTGTTTGTTGGTGTATTTTACTGTGTGTACTATTTTTGCCAACATAACACACAGAGAAAATGTCTATAGACGTATGCGAGAAAGTAGCAAGAAAATATCATATGTATATAAAGTTCAAAATTATGTATGTATACTTTTTGGGTGTGTGTGTGTGTGGATGTGTTTTGTTTGGTAGGATCTTGTTGTTTAGAAAAGTATAATTCCTTGTTTGATGTACAAAACAACAACAACAACAAAAACTACTGGAAAAAGGTTTTTTTTATCATTTTGCTAGTTGTTGTTTTATGTTGATGTCATTTGCAGACATAGAATTTCCTTCTTTTTTTTTTTGTTAGAGAGTATTTTGTCTCATTTTGTTGTTGCTGGATTTGTGTGTGTTTGTTATGAAATAAATTTTAATGTTATCATTAAATGTTAAGTTGATTATGTTCATGATGATGATGATGCTCTGATGATAATAATGATTATTATGTTGACATGATTCTATCAAAAAAAAAAATTAAATTTGTATATGCTGTACAAGTGATTTAATGTTAATACAGAGCGACTACTGTATATAGATGGGATATAATACGATATAATTTTCTTCACCCAGACGATCGACCATGATTATCATCATCAACATCGCCACTGATTATTTTCTTCAATCGATACAGGAGAAAATGAGAAGTACAACATACAAAAAAAAAATCGTCCAGTATAATATTGATTAGAAATTCTCTTCATACTTCTACTCTATATAATAAAAATCCATTCTTTAGATGGATTTTGTATATATATATATATATATATATATAAAGTACATAAAGTTGTCGTTCAGTACGAAAAAATTTCAAAACTACAGGAAACTATTATAGTTTGTTCTATACTGACACTTTCATCTAATGTATTTTGATTTCTTTTTTTTTCTTTTTTAAATTTCCCTTCTCAGAGACGGCAAAGACACAAAGTCCAAAGTTGACGAATAAGAAAATAAACAAAAGTTTTTCTATTCTTCTTTACTGTAATTTTATGCTATTTTCCGAAATAAGTTTCAAGCACAGAGAGAATTGCATTATACTGGTTGTTGCTGTATACAGAGCTTTGGTTGTGTGTGTGCTCGATTTTTTGTTTTCTATTTACTTTTTTGATCGAGTGATTGGAATTGAAAGATGTCGAATGTATTTTAATAAGACTGCACAGTGGAGAAAGCAAGCTTTATAGATTTTGCTGTATATAAGGACAAGTATTGGAACAACAGGACAAAGAATTGCATCTCGTACATACAAGAACAATGGATTGATTTTTTAATTATTTTTTTTTATATATATCGTACAATAATGCAATGCTCAGCGTATTAAAGCTAGCAGTGTTCGTAGAATACGAGATTTTGGTACACATCTAGCAATTTATATATATAAAATGCCATATTGTTCAGATAATTTATTTTTGTGATAAACAAAACTTTAATTTTTTTACTGTACTATTATCTCAATCTCGACTATTACTATTATTGTAAGCAAAAAAAAATATTTTATATTCAAAAAATAAAACAAAATAAAAACTTGATGTTAAAGATTTTATTTTCTTGCTATTGTATGATGAAGGTATATGGATGGGTGGTTGGGCTGGTACAGAGATTAAAATGTAGCGATTGTTTATGATAATTGCAATTGAGTTGTTATTTATTTTTTTACATATATAAATGGGGAGTACGTTGCTGGATGTGACCAACACAATTTTTAATGTTTCGTATACTACTCCCTGTATATCGTTATAACATCAAAAGCACATTATTTCGGAAAAATATAAAAAACATAAGTCTAATTATTATTTCCGGGGATATTATTGCTTCGAGGCATAAATATGTTTCCCTTTAATATATGTATATATAGTTATCGACTTTATATAATCCCAGATTCAGCAATATATATAAAAAACTAATTAAATCAAATCACTTCTCGTATATTATATACATAAAAATAATGTACGAAGCTTTCCATGATGTAACCGAATTGAAGGTGGAATTTTAATTATATGGATAGTTCGAGGGCAATTATAAAAATATTTGTCCCAATCCATAATAAATTATGATTATGACAAAATAAATGTATATAATATAATTTCCGTGTAATTTTAGCGAGAGGGTGCATGGTAAAACTTTAGAGGGTGGTGGGCCAATGTATATATATATATAGGATTATTATAATGAATTCTATCTAATTATAATAATAATTTGTAATTTCACCTAAATTATAATTATTCTAAATACACAAAAAAAAAATATTAATTATTTATTATAATCAAATCATATTATATAAATTTAAAATTTTAATGTTACTTTTATTTTAACGAAGTGGAAAATTTATTATACAAAAAATTCACTGTGTTGTATATAATTTTTTTTTTAAATAAATGTTTTAGTTAAATTATTGATTTGAAAATGTCTGTTATACAAACAATACAATATTTTATATTTACAGTAGTTTAAAAGAATCAAAAAACAATAATTGTATGTACTTGTTCACCCTAAAGGTCATATAAATTTACTTTGATGTATACCTTTTATACAATAATTAGGGGGATTCTACTGTACACTATAAATATTCAAAATAATAATTTTATAAAAACTAGTCAGTCCCAATGTACCACTATATGTATGTACAAAAAAAATGCTTTTGACAGTTTTTGTGGTTTTGCTTGATTTTATTTTGTCTGATTATTTATAACTATAAATGATAATAATTATGATGATGGTGAATTTTATATGCAAAGCGGTTAAAATAATTATAAAATATTAAATTATATTAAAATAATATATTTAAAAATACAAAAAATTCAACTAATTAAATGGAAATTTTTATGGCCGCGTCACTTTGTATCTATTATATATTTTGGACCGGTAAAAACTAAATTCAATTAAATGTAAAACCATGCAAAATTTGATATTATTAGCTCTGGTTTTAAGTTTTAACGAAACTATATTACTATTAGGAAGATAAATTAGCTCGTAGACAATTGCTGTGTTTTTTTATTAGCTGATAGCTGTATCCGGAGCGGCCAATTTTCTATGTCAAAACATATATTTAGCGCGCTATTATTGCATATAATTAATTTATTTAACTCTAAACTAAGATTTTTCATTCCACTTTTTAGGTTAAAATCGATGAAAAAATATCTTGCTCTACTTATTTATCGGGAGCCGCTATCGGGAGCGCTATCCATTTCAATGGGAAATTTGAAAATGCTTTTATTTTGTAAACCCCTGAAACCATTAGAAACTAAATCTTACAATAAAAATTTAAAACGCAGCAAAATGAATTCTTGTTTATAACGTCATGTCAAAATAAATGTCAATTAATATATTTCAGGTGATAAATACATATAAAATTGAAGCCAGTGAATAATAGCTGCAGTTTCAATAGAAAATTGCCATTTGGCTCCGGATAGTGCTCCAATATTAAAACACAGCAAATGTTGACTATTCGTAGTGATTGAATGATTTACATATTTTTAACTTCTGTTTACGGAGATTTTAGCTAATGCAAAATATTAATTAAAAAAAAAAGTATTTCCAAGTAACTTGAACTGTGTAGGTCACACCGTTTTTCGATTAATACTATGTGCCTTTTAAACCAAAATATTCACGTTATTTACATCTAAACTGCACCTCCGTGAAGCTAGCCCAAATTTTTAGTCCGAAATTTTAATTTTTTACTTATGGCAATACAACTTATTTCATGACACAAAATATAAGCAAATTATAAGTATAAAGAAAATTTGTGTCACGCGCAAATTACAACTATTAATTAATTATGTATTAAATAAATATTGGACTAACCGTGGCTTCTAAATTTTGATAAAAATAATAAAAACGAATTTATTACTGCTCAAACATCAAAGTAAAAAACTTAGTAGGTCAAGCTTTCAAAAAAAAAATTCTAAAAATGTTTTTAGTGAAGTTATGGGAACTAAGTTCAGCTTGAGAAAAAGTTTATTGGATATTAATTGGAGTATATTCTATTATATCTCGCCTCATAAATGATACACGAGCACTTGACCTATGTATATCACCGGAATTGCTAAAGTTTTGACTAGAAACAGAGAGAATTTCGGAAAAATTCTATCTGGAATTATCTGGATATAGTCATTTGAATATCGCCTTACAAAGGATTCACAACTACTTCATTTATACAATAGGACCAGAGCCTCCTAAATATAATAGCCGTAAGATTCCGCCATTTTTTCCATGTGCTTTCCATAAAGGGGAAGCTTTTTGTAATTTTTCATACCAACCAGTGTATTTTAGTATTTTTTAGAAGCTTTTTTGTATATAAAATCATAAATTGTTTGTCTGAATTTTCAATGTGAATGGTTAATTCAATATTCAGGAAAAGCATATTTTAATATTGAGTCATATTATGTTGAGTTAACGCAAAAACATTTAAATTAGTCTAACACAATTTTTTTTTTTGGTTGAAATAAGAATTTGTTTATGTGTATGTACAGAAAATTAGAAATTAGTATAGAGTGTCCCATAAAAAAGTTCAGCATTATTTTTCCAAAACAAACTTCGAAAACTGTTTTTTCGTTACTTGTTAAAAATTTGATTTTTCATCGCAACAAATTCGCAGCCTATATTGTTTCATCCTGTAGTATAAACAAAACAGAGCTTCACCAAATAAAAACATTGTTATTTTATAAAGATTTTCGCAATTACAAAACCAATCAAAAGATGTCGCTAAAATTTAAAAAAAAAATTTAAATCCAAATGTTTGTTTCGAAAATTTAACAATTCATTTATGTATACTGCCTGGTTCAATCGATTATGGATATCTCCTGCAACTGAGAAACGCAACACCAGCGAATTTAGATTGAGAAAAAAAAATTGGAAAAATTGTGACATTTTTGCTATTATTGTTTTACAGCGCACAGCAACTATGATGGTGAATATTTTACGACGAAACGTTTTATTTACGCCAACCGAATAATAAATAAAATTTATAATTGTTTTGAGTTTTATTAATTATGTTTAACTATTGTATTAAAGATTTCGTGCTTAACATACAATAATAATGGTTTGTTTTCGTAAATAGTTTTTTAATTATTTTACACTTTTCTGTAATTTCAAGTAAATTTATTACAGAGACATCTGTAAACGTGAAAATCCGAGATGATTTGTTTAATTTTTTATTCATAAATTCATGTTCAAAAATTTTCCAATTACTACGGTTTCTTATAGTAATTCAATAAAAGCTTCCCCTCTACTAAAAGCTCTCATTTTAACATTACGGCTCTTCAAAATCATAGATGGCTCTGATAGGACTCGTTAAAATCTTCGCTACAAAAATAAAATATTTAGTGCAAAATCCTAAAGGTATACAGGTAATTGAATCTCGTCTCACAGCCGATTCACGAGCACTTGGCATATACCACCGGATTTGTTGAAGTTTTGCCTACAAACTGAGAAATTCTATCTGGAACTATCTAGATATAGTCATGAAAATCTCTACTAACAGGCAATTCACGAGCACTTGGTATATACCACCGCATTCGTTGAAGTTTTGACTACAAACTGAGAAATTTGTAGAAAAATTCTATCTGGAAAATTCTATCTGAAGAAAAATTCTATCTATCTATTCACTGGCAATTCACGAGTACTTGGCATATACCACCGGATTCGTTGTAGTTTTGACTACAAACTGAGAAATTTGTAGAAAAATTCTATCTGGAATTATCTAGATATAGTCGTTTGAATCTCTACTCACAGACGATTCACCACCACTTGGCATATATCTCCGAATTCGTGCTCGTGAATTGCCTGTGAGACAAGATTCAAACGACTATATCTAGATAATTCCAGATAGAATTTTTCTACAAATCTCTCAGTTTCTAGTCAAAACTTCAACGAATCCGGTGGTATATGCCAAGTGCTCGTGAATCGCGCGTGAATTTCCGATAATTTTTTTTTTAAATCTCTCAGTTTGTAGGCAAAACTTCAATTGATTATATATAAACAACAACTAGCTTCATTTACCAAGCAACATTAATATATCTTAAAAATACATAAAAGTAATTTTAAAATTTCAGACTGAATGTTATAAATGTCATGACATTGTATCATGACACTGTTTACTGTTGCTATAATGGCATTTTTTTGGGCTGGGATAGTAAACTCTCACGATAGTGATAGTTTAGTGTTGCATCGCGTTTTTTCGGGCTGAGTATCCTGCTAGCTTCAAATACATCTAAACTGCATAATTTTAATTAAAAACTGTAAATTTAAATTAAATATTAGACACGGCTTGTGCCAGGTTTTCAATTTTTACTACTCGCGATGTTGCGGGACTATAGTTGTCATTAATTTAGTAACAACAGAATTGATTTTCAAAAAATTTGCTATAGTTAAAAAAGTTATGGAGATGTTCAGCATTATGTTTTAAAAATAAAATGAGTGATATGTTTCAGTTTAGGGACGTACGAGGATACAAAAAAACCTTTAAATGGCTCGCATTAAATTAAATAATATTTTAGAAACAGTTAGGAGTAAGTATTTGGAACCTAATATTATGATAGTTGATGATGCTTTAAAATACATTGTAATAGAGCTGTTGGTGTAGAAGTTAATCTTACTGGAGATTAGGGAAACTGAAAAGAAATGCTCAAATGTATTTGAACATTATAAAGCAAATTATATAATTTAAAATAGACTTACAATATTTAACAATATTTTTTTATTTTATTCTCGGTGTAGTCAAAATTCGAGCCGCTGACAGGAATTTTCATTTGAGATACTATTAGAAATTGTTCATTTGAAATACTAGAACCAACTTTCAGTAGTGTTTGTTGGCAATATAGCAACAAGTTCATCGGTGAACCTGCAATCAACAACGTCGACAGAATCGCGAGCTCGTTTATCCATCGTCGACAAAGTTATGAGACATGCAGTCAAAATTTTTGTAAAATATATTGCACTCACGTCATATGCACGTAGATGACTAAAATTAATATCGACTTTAGTTTTTTCTTAATTTGAATCATTTAATTAAAATTAATCAGAGTATTATGAAATAATAAAGCAGCTTTCTGATGATTATTTATTGACACATTCAAATGTGGAATACTTTCATTAGGTAAGAATTCTGTTTCTAATGGAACACAGTCATTCAATTTTTAATTTCAAGGGCTTTAGCAAAATACTTCGCCAACTTATCTTCATCAGAAGATCAACAAAAATAAATGTTCGTTTAAAAACTAAATGTTAAAAAACTTTTAGCCGTAACAATTTTTCGGTCACCTAGTATCACTGGGGCAAAACTCAAAGAAAATATGAACTTGATTGAACTATTTAAGTTTGGTAATATTTCTTTCATGCATAAACTAATTGAAAATTGCAGTTAAATTTCAAAATATTATATAGAAAGAAAATGATGTCAAATTAATTCTATGGCATCCATTAAACTGGTACATTACTGGTACATATGGACCAGATGGAAAATGTCGCGATTCAAGGCTGTGTTTAGTTTTTTATGTGGTAGAATTTTAAGTGTGTTCATTTTATACCGTTTTCACGATGAGGATATTGTCCAGGTTGAGGAACTAGTTCGCGCAACCCTGAAGTCAAGAAAAAAGTCTACAATCAGGTACAAATCACATTAAATATCCCAGGGTCAACATTTTTTGTGAATTACGCACCCTGGGAAAAGACGGACTATAAAGGTGAAATTTGATTACCAAATAAAATGTTTTGGATCGTTAGTTTTACTTTCTTTCAATACCTTCAATCAAATTTAAGTGTCGTGCCTTATTGTCTCCGCAGTGTAGTTAATTAATATTCTACCTATAACAATGTATGTAGACAATTAAAAAATGGTGTCTACTTAACTACGAAAGCACAGATTTTAAAATACTGCTTTTTAAAATCTCGCACACTTTACGCTTTTTAGTCTCCCGCTTTTGCTGAATTTCTTCCAAAAAGTGCGATTTTTTGAAACATATTTCAATATTTTTTTATCTACATTTTTATTAAGAACTCGGCCATTTATTGGCCGATGATAGTCAAATTTTAATAATGATATGTGATTTGAATTTTAGCGCTGGTT
Organism: Nephrotoma appendiculata; assembly: GCA_947310385.1. Classification (NCBI taxonomy): domain Eukaryota; kingdom Metazoa; phylum Arthropoda; class Insecta; order Diptera; family Tipulidae; genus Nephrotoma; species Nephrotoma appendiculata. The sequence goes on along the minus strand of OX371224.1, from coordinate 182,133,402 downwards.
TTTGGTGTTTTACCATTTGGCGTTTAAAGCTTTGGCGTTTAGATCGGGAGGTACCGGGTTCAAATCCCGCTGAGGGCAGGGTGCAAAAGGGATTTTTCATCATCCGATTATGATCGGTGATGGAAATGAACACAACTATGCCCCCTGTTATAGTGTACAACTCATGGGCTGACCCATGCCAGTGCTATAGGCTGACATGGAGCTATGCAATGTGCAGATGGTTCTACGTAAATCGGACCTATAGCCGTACTTCCTCGATTTGACAAGCAACGCGTAAGATATATAGGACGTCAAAAGGGAACCGCGAAAGAGTTGGGATTGCTTAGACCCCACAATCAGATTGCATGGAATAAAAACATAACATAACATAACTTAAAGCGGAACCTTTTATTTTATTAAATAAAATTTTATAGAATATAACAACCACAGCCATTAAATCATTTTCTGGACGGCAAATTACCTTTAATTTCAGCATTTTTTTATTCGACGTCTCCTTAAATTTTTTAGGTTATATCAGTGTGGTGCTAGAACTTCCATTATTTACAATCGATATCGAGCACATATAGGCAAAACTGCATGAAAATTCCATAGCACCGTTGTGTACTAAAATCAGCTAGCAGCAAACTGAAATGATCATCGTTGGTGTCGTTAAAGCGTTCTGTAGCGATATTCGGTTACTCGTAGCATCATGACTGACATTTTTTTACAATATTTGTATTTTTTACTGCCTCGGAAGAAAATACGTGTATGAATGGTAATCTAGTAAGTTTGAACTTTGATTTCACATAGTGGAATATCCAAATCCATATCGAGCTTTCTATAAAACTTTCTCATTTATTAGGATTACGGTCTGATGAACTAGTAAGATCATTAAGTATTTGCTCGTTGAAGAAACGTTTCTAAGTCATTTTAGTACATTGACATTTTAAACATGGATCTGCCTTTAACTAAAAAATTAAAATGTATGTAAAACTATACTTTTTAACACAGGTGTCCATTTTTTCTGTTTTAATACAGCTAAAACATATGGAAATATAAACTTTTCCGATTATTCGTTTCCCGAGCATATTGACACATTTTATTTACATATATACGAGTATGTATATCGGTACAATACTTATAAATACTTGGGTTGAAATTTGTCAAATGTGTGGTAAGAATGGAGCTCATGATCTTGAAATGGTTATATTTAGCAAATAAATCCTGAACATTTGCTTGCAGGATCCTGCTTGTATTTTTCTAAAATTCAATGGACATATAAATCATTAACCCACAGATATCTGAGTATGAAACCTCAAAAATGAGGTGCTCAAATCCCTTCATTGAATGTAGCGCCAGATTACGAGTAAAGCACAAAAGTTAAAAAAAATTATAAACGTAACTTTAAAAAAAACTTTGTTTGCGATAAATGCTTTTTCTGTGCTTTAATTAAAAAATTTAACCAAGCTTCGTTAAATATGAATTGCCACTTAATAAAAATTACTGGAGCGAAATTTTGCGTCCAAACTTAACAAAAATAAAATATGTATCGTGCTCTCTAAAAAAAAACAATAAATAATAAATAGCTGTCATTCAATATTCAACAATAATCAGGATATACTCGTTACGACTAGTATGGCTGGAATGTCATTAAAAACACTGTGCTAGTTGAAAAATGTGACCAGCTGAGCACCCAGGGGGTAAACCTAATTCGAGTACGCTGAGTTCAATGGTGCTTGTCCCATTTCAAAGTTAGTCCCCATTTTTGAGATATCGCATTCGACATGTTTTGGCTCTGAGTCAAAATATACCCTCATTTTCACGTTGATAGCTCTTGAACCATTAAGATTTTCGTTATGCTTTCTTCAGCAAACCACATCTAATTTATTTTTGCTTTTCATTTCGACGAAAAACACTTTTTTATCATTTTTTATCATTTTGTTGAATTTACATCGAGTGGAATCGATCGAATAAACATCGCATCGACAAATATAGATACAATAGAAACTATTTAAAAGAAAATTAAATCGATTCAGTTGATTTTATGGTGATTTTTCCTAAAAAAAAATCCTAAAAATTAATATTTTTCTTCTCTTTGACAAAACAATAAAGTGCCGTTGCGATAGTGGATAAAAATCCTGGATTTTTCCATCCCATCGTTTTAACCAATTACATCACGTAAATTATACAAGAGACACGCCACTTTACATACAAAAAAGTTGAAAGAAATTGCAAAATAATCTGGGATAGAAATATCCGAGATTTTTATCCGTCGTATGATTCTGTGATTGAATGGCGCAGTTACATTTGATGGTTGATATATTGATGTAGATGTTTCTTAATTTAGTTATGTGACGTTTAGCTCAGTTTCGCTTTAACCATTGTATTGTGTAGACGCCCAAATTTTATAATGGATAAATATACGCCACAAGAACGAGCAGAAATAATGACAATATTTATTGAAAATAATCGTTCCATTATTGCCACTCAGCGGAAATTTCATCAAAAATATCCTAATCGTCCAGTGCCTCACAAAACCACAATTTATCGTTTACATGCGAATTTTCGACAGTACGGTACGGCAGCAGACAGATCTCGTCACGAAAAAAAAGTTTGCAATTCAAGCACAGTGAAATTAGTGTCGTTAAAATTTTAAATGTTTTTTAGTTTTATAATTTTTTTATGGTTGGTCCTTAACTGTTTGCGCGAAACAAAGTGCAAATTGATTCGTTAAGAAATCAGATATCATCCCAGACCAGGGCTATATCTTGGTAGAACTTGTAATGAACAAAGCCTACTAAAATTTCAGAAGAATTAGTAAATCTTAAGGTTAAAGGTCAAAGTCTAAACGTTGCAAAATATGTATAAATATGTCACGACTATACCAACAAAAATACCCTTTCTTACTACTAATATATGATAGGTATGTGACATTCAAAATACAAATTTTATATTCAACCTGAACACACATAAAAATATAAAATGTTGAAGGAAAGGTGACAAATGTCAATCATAATTTATAAAAGAAAAAGAAATATTTTATTTTTTCCTTGTCATTTTCTGTATGTAGTTTTTCCAGAATTACGCATTATTATTATGATTTACCACACAAAATAATAACAAGAATAACATAGAGACATACCATTTCTAAACATCAAAAATAAAACATAATAAAAAAAGGATAAAATAGAGCCTCCACCACCTTCCTTACGTCATAGTATAAAGAAGTCGACGAACGACTACTATTTTAACTGTTTGCAAAAATAATAACTAACATTGGGGTGGTTATATGTAGGTGGTTTGATTGTATGGTATTTTGTTTATTTATTTTTCCTACTACCACCCACCCACACTATTTCATACCATTTTCCTCTTAAAGACTAGCTATATAGAAAATAATAGTAGTAATAAAAAAGAAAAGATGATTGATAAAACACGATTAATTTAGCTCTTCGAAAGAACGAAAAATTATAAAAGAAAAATTTGATGGACGAGACAAGAAAAAATCAAAAACAAAAAAAAACGTACGAAAGGAAACTTTTAATTTTCCTCGTTTCGAAGGAAAATATAATTTATATATGTGTACATAACCATACTATATGTATATACGTAACTGTATAGTGTTAGTTTGTGGGATGAATCATAATACCATACAGTTGAAATGCATCACTCACTGTACATGTCTGTCTTTATTATAATGTTCCGGGTACAAAGATATACACTTCACAAGATGATGTGTTTTTGAGTGACAAGCTAAATAAACTTATTATCATCTTATATACACCGGTATATAGATCTGGCTAGTTTTAAAGGAGATGAATTGGAATAATCATCATTGTTAAAGTTGTGTGTACAAAATAAAACAGAAATAAAAAACGAGCAAAAATTTATGTATTAAGACATTTAAAATACAATAAAAGAAATTTAAAAGAAAATAAACGATAATGATGATGATGAGGAATTTTTATGGAAATGTATACACGTTTGTGTGTGAGGTAACAATGTGATTAGAATTCTTGTATATAAGCATTAGGCAACAATGTTTTTCTCGCCTTGTCGCGGATGTATAAAGTCATAACAATAAAATACAAATATTGTTTAAATTCCTTTATATACGGTGTATAGTTTTAAAGGTTTAGTCATTTCTATCAATATTTCTAATTGATATGAGATGATTTGATGGGGTGTGCCCATATCTCAAGGGACTTTTGTGTGATTTTTTGTTGTGCCATCCACCTCTCTTTTGATTTAAAAACACAACAAAATAAAAAAAAAACAAAAAACGAAATTAAGATTGAAAGGACAGACAATTACAAAAACAAAACAACAACAAAAACATTGAAATAACCAAACGGACATGATGAACACAGAATTGTAAAAAAATAACAGAAATTTAAAGAAACGGAAGAAGATGAGATAATCCTATTTGACGTGACAGACAGACGGACAAATAGATAGACAGTGCAAAAAAAAAACACCGGGCACAACGGCACAGACGACGAGAGGAACGACAAAATAAAAAATAAATGAATGAAATTAATTAAAATCCTATCTAAATATTCAAATGAGACAGAGATTTTATAGGTGTATGTGAATGTGTATATGTATATATGGAAGACTGAATATCGATACCTATATATACATATCTACATACATATTATATAACATATATGCATATAATACCTACTTAGTATATCGATCAATTTCAATTAACTAATATTGTCTTTCATAATCAACATACTGTATCCTATATACTAGAGAAGACTATACCAAGAAAGAAAATGTATATACGGAATGAAAGATCCAAGAAGGAAAATAAAAATTACCTCAATTTGTCAAATTTACTTAACCTTTTTTTTTATTCTTATTCGTTTATTTCTGGAAAAATCATCATCATTATTTCAATCACATGACCTTATCGTTATCCACTCTCAATTTATTGTAAATAAGGATAAAATATGTGTATATTCACACAAATACAAATCATTTATCACAAAATTCAAAGGGAAAATTTATGTTCAGAGTACCGACACACACACACATATGTGAAAAAAATCTCGGCATAAAAAGTTGTACTTACTACTTTACTATATATAAAACGTAAACTGTTTGTTGGCAACAACATCAACTTTCTTAATTAATTCTGTCTTCCTTTTGATCTTGGTTGACAGAATTAGATTTTGAAACACAATACCGAAAAAAAAAATTTAAATCAGTTTCCTCTTTAAAATTCTAACAACAACAAATAAAAAAGGGATGAAAATTATAAAGGGTAAATAAATAGTCTACATAATTTTCTTTTTGTATTTTTTATATTAAGTGAAAAATGATGATGCGATGATGATGAAATTGTATTAGGACTTAAAATTTTTACAATTTTCGTGTTTTTTATTCATTTTACTTGGATAAATAATAAATCAGCCACATAACATGCAAACCTCCTAGCTTTATGTATGTATATGAAATACTCGTATATAAAGTATATACACCAAGGAAACACTTCAAAGTTGTTTTGGTGTCACGTGACTTCGACAAATATATCAAAGCTGTATTTTATACGATTTGTGTGACCACACAAAATATGATAGATTTGTTGTCATGTTTCACGTCACAGATAAGATTGGAATATATAAGTAATATAGGGAAAATGACATTTACATTATTTATAAAATAATATACAGAGCTTTTTTTTTGTTAAATACACATTAAATAATATTTTTTTGTATAATAAAATGAGCTTTTGAGAGAAAATACATCAAAATTTTGACAAAATGTGTCATGAACATAAGTTTATTTACTTTGTGTTCCTGTTGATGTTTGTGTCCTTTTTCTATATTGTTTTGATGTAATATGTCTACATATATGTATGTTGTGTACTAATAATTTTTTTTAAACAACAATAGGTTAACCCTTTTGTTTCTTTTGTAAAATTTTCAGGAGCAAAAAAAAAATTAGGGTGAAACTTTAAAGTTATACATTTTTTTCGCTTTTTTATTGTCCTTTTATATTTCTAGTAAACTTTTGACATTTGAACACAACAACAATAATACAGGAAAGAAGGATAACTTAAGGTTGAAAAAATGTTTCAAAACATTTTACATGTCCCAGAATTATGTTCGCATTCTAATTTTGTTTGAATCATGTGATTTAATAATATAGAAAAAAACGGATTTTTGACGGGTTTGGTTTGGAAGTGGGCGGCAGAAGAGTGAGTGTTGGGTTTTTATTGATTTACGTTTATTAATTTATGTTTTTTCGGAAGACTCTGCTTTTTCTAAATGTCATTCATTCAAAATTTAGACGAAACTGAAAAGGACCTGATACCTGTATCTGTAAACCCATGTTACAATCAGTGTCCGTAAAAGTTTTTGATTAAGCTTAATTAAAGTTAATAAAAAATAACAAAAACAATTAATTCACATTACTGAAAAAGATGTAGATCTTCTTGTAAACAATTTTCGTAAGAATTGGACTCTAAGTAATGTTACGGCAGACACTTAACCATACAGTTGGGAATATTTTACTACATACACAGTTATTCCTAAACCGAGTAATAATAGAAAAAAATATCTTTACAGAAATGTGCAAAATTTAAAATATCGAATAAATTGAATGCCTTCATATAAACGGATAAAATATTTTTGCGCACAATCCTTAACTTCTAGTTAATTCGAAGACATAACCAATATAAATTCCGACATTACTAAACAGAAGAACCATACTAGCGAAAAATATGTTTTGGTGTGTCATCCGTTGCGGCCTGTGTGGCCGGAAAATCATACACAATTTCCAAAAGGTAGGGCAACAGTGGCCCTGGCTTTCCCTGGAAATGGGGAATTGAGAAAAATATTTTCATAGCATTTTTGTCCAAATTGTATTGTTCCACAAAAATTTTAAGGGAACAATATTTTCCCATTTAACTTTGTTTAGTAGTAGGCCAAGAAAATATAATTTAGACAAAAATCGTAAGAAAATATTTTCCCCAATTCCCTATTCCCAGGGAAAACCAGAATAGTGAAACTGTGAAGATAGGATTAAGAATATTTGAAAACATAACCGGGTTATTAAATAGAAATTCATTAAAAATGTGATTATAAAATGATTCTTGGAGGAAGTTTCGGAATATGGCCACCTGGGACGTAACACAGCCAACGAATGAGTTTTGGAATAAGTTTTGGACTACGGTTATCTGGGATGGAACTCCGATATTTCCTAACCGATTATGATAAAATTGACTATGTTCGATGAAAAAGGGATTCTAAAATGATTTGTGGAATAAATTCTGGAATATGGTCACGTGGGAAGGAACTCAGCTATATAACCGATTATTATTAGAAACTTGATTCCTTTCATTGTAGTTTTCTCTCACTGTACTGGATCAGATCTTATCTTGATTCCAGAACTCTGATAGTAAAGATTGGTGGTTTCACGTCCAGAGTTATTGATGTCACTTCGGAAGTCATTTGGGTCCTATGCTTTTCATACTATTCATCAATGACGTGGTGGATTGTTTGAGTTATTTCGACTTCCTCATCTATGCGAACGACTTTAAAAGTTTTAAAACCATTTCATGCACCAATGACGCAAAAGACTTCCAATCTGACTTAAATAATTTCAGTATGTGGTGCACAGCTCAGAATTTGACCCTAAACATTTCCAAATGTAAAACAATCCGTTTTACATGTGCAATCACGCCCGCTAGTTTTGATTTTTTCCTGGATGGCTGTATTATTGATAATGTTGATACGTTTATGGATCTAGGTATGACATTTACGTTGACCTTATCGTTCAATAAGCACATAGATATTTGCATTTCTAATTATTTCCATGTTTGGGTTTATTAAAAGGTTTTCGAGGGATTTTCAAAATCCTTATTCTATTAAAATATTATATATCTCGTTTATGCGTTCATTGTTGGAATATGGTACAGCAATTTATAATCCATTTTATGGTAACTGTTCAGACCGAATAGAAAGGGTTCAAAAGCGTTTTTTAAGGTTTTATCTGCGAATGTTGCCCAGAGATGGAAACCTACCCGCTTTTATACTCCCACCGTATCGAGGTAGAAGTAAATTAATAAATAATGAGCCGCTCTTTATCCGCAGAATCGAAATTGCCGCGTTATTGGTCAGAGACGTATGGGTGTCTAAAATTGAGATCTTGGTGTTGTACGATATATATACGGACCCTTCACGTTAGAGATTTCCAAATTAAGCTGATTTATATTAGGCATAACTACGGTAAATATGAACCTGTTTATCAATCTACTGTGTTTCTCAATAAAATTCGATCGGCTTTCGACTTTAATCTATCTAGGGATGCATTTAAGAATTTAATGTCTAATTTTCTTTTAAATTATTGGTAATTTTTCATATTTGTTTAATTTTACTTTTATTTTTTTTTTAATTAAATTTTTAGTACATATATATTAATGTATTATTGAAATTGTAACCAGATTGTATATAAGTATAAAGTTGGTAATAAATAAACAAATAAATTATGGAGTTCAGTTTGTTGGATAGAAATGAGGTTCTAAAATAAATTTTGAAAAAAAAACAATTTGGAAGAAGTTCTGGAATATGGCCACTTCGGACGGGACATTTCTTAACTGATTACGATAGAATTTGATGCGTTGGATGGACAAGTGATTTTAAAGGTATTTTTGGAAGAAATTCTGGAATATGGTCACCTGGGACGAAATTCAGCCTAGACCTCTAACTGCTGTAGAATATTTTTTGCCCTTAAAAGGAAGGTCGTTCGATACCGATTTGAGCAATTTAAAGTTGAAAAAAACGAATATTGAATGCGTACGGATTATGACAGAAAGCAAGTTCTCGGAGAGCACGACAACGTCGGATTAATTAAATCCAACAAATTAGACGGCTAGGCCTCGATGGAAGGTCATCATAACAACGAATGATAAAAAAATGTGTGTTCAGCAACAATCAGTTGATGTAAGTCGTAACGCAAAACCACGACTGTGCTGGAGAAAGAGAAAGAGATTTGTATAATTTTAATTTGTCAGTATCGCTCCATCAGAATCTACCCCCAGAAATGGTCGGAAATGCGGCATTATAGTAATTTGATAAAGCGAGCTCAAACTTTTTTAATCCTTTGTATGTAAGTACATATCCCCCGAGTTGAGAAAATTTTAATTATTTTCCTTTAGATTATTCCAAGACCTTCTCAATGCATTATTCCCTATGAAATTTCATCGTTTAGGAATACCAGGAAAACTCCTAAAAGCCGACCTACAAAGATTGTGTAGAGTGACTTAAAAAATTGTCTTTCCTAAGTTTGTTTTGGAACAATTCTATTACTTTCCTATAGAGCAAACACCGTAACTAACCGATATATGGTTTTGTATCCGATGTGTAGGCACACGAGAAAATTTTGGAAAATTAATGGCCCGATTCGGAAAATGTAAAGATTCTATAGCTTTAACTTTATAGAAATTGTTTACAGAGAAAAATGTACAGTCTAAAAAATGATATTCACAAACTCCAAATTACATTTTATTTTAAAACATGCTATCAAATTTGATGGCGGCACTCGAATATTAACAACTTGCTAACAAGCCGAAACCAATCGAGTGATTTTTTTGAACTTTTTGAAACAAATTTCTAATTAAAATAGTCAAAATTTTATTTTTGTGAAATAAAAAACAAGTGCTAATAAAAATGTGTTTATTAAGTATATTTGAATATCATAAAAATATTGTATTTTATGTCAATTAATTAAGAAGTAAATAAGTATGTATTGTACAGTTGACAAACACCATATTACAACAGTTGGTGACAATCGTTTCTATACCTTAAAAACAATTTTTTTTTGTGTAGACAAACTATTTCTTTCGACTGTACGTAAATGTATATCATTATCAACATTTAGGCGTATATAAAAAAAAAAAAAAAAATCACAAACCAATTTTATCTAAAAGCTGAAAAACTACAATTGATTGGTTACAGACCCGTTGGTCGTTTGTTCAATCAATAATCCTACCGTGATGTGATTGGATTTTGTGTCGTTGACGATGAACCGTATAAACAAAAAACTATGCAACACTTACTGTTTTTAAGATATCAATTTTGTAAATGTCGTTCTCTAACACAATTTGCTAAGGTCTACGAAATATGGGTTCAACGAAATATGGGATAATTAATAGAAATAATTATCTATTAATTATCTATTGGATGTCTGCGAATACACAATGTAGTTCAGACTTAAGACCTGTGCCTTCTCTTCAGCCCAGAAAGATTGACTGATCAGGGTGAAACTTTATTCAAAAGTTTACCATAAATTAGGAGATCTCAGTAATTTTTGACCAAAATCGGTCCACCAGAAGTGGGAGTGTCTATAGAAGATTTTTAGTTTTTTTTAAATATTTTTAGAAATATATAGTATTTACGAAAAATCGATTAAAAACAAAACTCAGTTCAGATCATTTTGTAAGTTTTACCGGAAATGACGAATTTTGATAACCAATTCTAACCAACGATTCTCTACAAAGATTTTGAAACTATTTATGAGGTACATAATAATATTATATTAATTACAGTATAAAATGTAAAAGAGACCATATGAATTTGGAAAATATGCCAATTAGTTAATATTGGATTTAATTTCATTCAAAAAGATGTTTCTAGAATCGGACGATCAAAATCTTCCCTAGTTAGCCAGTAGGGTGAAATTTAAGCTCGCTAGAAGACCTAAACTTCAAAATCTTTCAGATCGGGTGTTACTCGAGATTATTACTGGATCCGATTCCGTTTTTGATTACTTAATTGGAAAGATACACTTTATAAGGTAATTTTAGGATCGTACATCATTCGTTATTTAATTTGTTTCTAGTCAGTAATCAAATTACTTTCATGACTTGAATTGAAACCAAATAACTTGCATTATAGTGAAAGCATATTTTCACTTTCTTCATAATGCTTATCAAAAAATATTAACAATTGTCTCTGCTGAACTATTTAGAAGTGCTTAAATAGTTCAGCAGAGACAATTGTGAGCTTGAAATCTATAAAAAGGTGGTGAGCATTAATTATATCACGAGCAAAAAGATTAGAATTCGTATCTGTTCCACGTTTATCGATTTGACTTCTAACTGAAAAGTAATTAACGACATTCTCAACCTATAAGATGCTAATCAACCGGAATTATTTCCTCTTCAGCAGCTACCTCTGCTAGTATCATTGGGGATCATCGAGAAACATACAAAAAACAGACCGCAGTGAAAAAAAAATATTCTGAAAAATTTGTTATGGTGGAGCAGGAGCAACTGATCCACATGACCTCGATTCACGAACTTGTTTGGTTATGTTGTTATCAATTTGTGGCGCATAAACAAAACTGTGGGCGAGAGTTTTCATCCACACAATACCTGAGTGTTCGGAATATATATATTTTAGCACTTTTCTGTGCAATGGTATTACACTATTTTGCGAAAAGATAAAATCTTACAATTTTCAAGAATAATTCATTACGATTGAAAACATTTTTGTTAAAGATCATTATGGTCCAAAATAATAAACGATGTAAGTTTATTATTTTGGGCCATGATGATCCTTTTCATCGTTTGGAGATCCTGTTTCGGTGTAAATTTTAATATAAAGGTGTAAATTAAATTTCATTTATTGGGAGTGTGCTTCTTTCTACGATTGACGAAAATTTTATTCCGCAGATGCCATCGTCAAGTTAGGCAATGCAAAATCTCGCCACCACCATCTTGTGACGAATCTCCGGAACCGATAATTTTTATAGTCGGCTTTAATTCGAGCCGACTATAAAAATATAATAACTAAAAAATTGTGTGTCATTCTTGGTAATGTTAAATGCAATTTGACATTCTCTATAAGTTTAACTCCCTCTTTGATTCGCAATTGCAACAGTTGTTTCAATTGCAGGTCGGTGACCTTGGCTAACGAGGATGAAATTCAAGTAAATAATTCCGTACAGAAAAAGTTCAAATTTTTCGCGCTTGAACTTATTTCAAAATTTTGGTTTCTAGACACTTGTAGAAACCGCTTGACTTCGTATAAGTATGCCATATAAGTTTTTTTAAAATCATGCCATCTCGTTCAAACATTGAGGAATTCTGGCTGCTCAAGCGTAGGCGAGCATTTGAGTTGATTTGCTGTTATTGTTAAATCAACACAATCCAATTTCAACACAATAACGATTAACACGATTTTTCCTCCAATTTCAAAACAATTAAATCTTGTTGAAAATAGTGGCGATTTGCGGCCATAATTTTTTGAAGCATTTTAGTGGGAATTTCTAATGAATCCTCACACGGTTTTTTGGTAAAACATAACTCGACATTCAGAACATAATAATAACTATTGGATCATATGTGAGGGCCGAGATACTGATTGAGATCAATTTCATCAATTTTTCTGTTCCATTTAAAACTCTGGTTTCCGTCTATAAATCGTGTGTATTTTTCTTAATTGCTTCGCTCCCAAACCAGATGAAACCAATTTTCCCCTTCTCGATTCCCATGTACCATAGAATTCATGATTTCTGTTATCTATAGATATAGCGAATTTATGCTGCTAAATCGCGGAGTTCCATTAAGTCAATTGGGATAATATCAAATAGATATCGTGGGATGGACAGTTAATTCAGACAGATTAAACTTGTTCTAAACGTTTGCAAGTATGCAAAATAAATCATGGGGAGAGCGTCACTCCAATCTAATTTCAGTTGCCAAAGACATGTAAATCTTTTGTCGTTGAATTATCTAACATGGATAAGCGATAAAAAGGACTATATTAGTTTGCTCGAATTCCATAAAAGGTACATACTTTTCAATAAACGATCTGTAGCCAGGACGAAACAGTTTATTTTTACACAGCTTTTTCTCCAAATTGTTGAATCGCGGGGAATCACCGCAGAGCCACTGTTGAATCGCCCAAAACGGAAGATGGATCGAAAAATTGAACGTCACATAGACATTTAGCAACAGTAACCGCTCGATAAAATATAATTCAAATCAATGGAGATCATTTCACCATCGTGCAGATGCATAATCAATGAGCAGAAAACAATTTGGGTAGATAGTTAAATTAAAAGTTACATTAAAAATATCACGTAAAGTCAAAATCGAAAGTAAATGATCGCTGGAAACGACGCCACACATTATAACCAACTAATCTAATTGATAGATTACAAGAATATGAAACTGCCGAAACTCACAAATTTGTACGTAACAATTGGCACTATCAATTTTATGCATAAATTTTCTAACTAATTGGAAGTTTTTTTTTAATTTTTCAAAATTATCATACATATATTCGAAGTAAAAATCACGAAACGTGGCTAACGTAACTTTTCTGCTAAATCCAATAAAATTACCCATTGTCCTGCAAAGCTATGTAATATTTGACGATATTGTTTGTTGTTAATGAGACCAGATGTTAATTCGTAATATATTTTTTGATATGATTTGAAACATTCTGAATTAGTTTAAACGTATCAATCTGACCCATTTATTTTGTAAAAATTGAATTTTAGCTTTCGAAATATCCACAATTTAAACTGGAATACTATAAGATGACGGGAAAAAAGAAAAAAGCAATAATCTACATTGGGGTGTACTACGAAATCCCGGTTTTCAAAATCTAGGTTTCAAAACCCCTGTTTTCAAAATCCCGGTTTTCTTTTTTTCTAGTACTAGTCTTTATTTTGAAAAAAATGTTTTTTTTTATTAATTCGGGCCGGCCGGACTAATAATATTTTAACATAAAAATAATATATCTTGCATAAAAATTTACTAGGAAAAACCAAGGCCGCGAAGTCAGAGGTGGGAGTCGGTTTCGTAGAGTCAGTGCTATTTTATCGGAGTCAGAGTTGGAAAAAATTGAACTCCCATTTTTTTGTCAAATTACAACAACATTTTGGACACGATTTATATTATCCGTTCCTTTCAGTTCCTACACATGTAATAAACAGTAAACTAAGGTTTTGATGATTTACAAATTATTTAAAAAAAATTGCTTTGACATCGATTTTGACGATCAATTCGGACAGATTCTGGAAAAACATGTTGCCTCAAAATGCAGAAAATTTTGGGTTGGCTATTAGACTGTTTCTGCGAGCTCTAACGGTCGAACTGGTATGCCTATATTTGTCATTTATAAATGCATAGTATATTTAAATGGAGAACAGCGTCCTTATAAAATGGAAAGTAAATAAAATAATAAGTGATTTTTGAAATATTGTTTAACATTTAATAATAGTTTATTTTTTTTTAACTTTTGTAACTTTGCTATTTGTTTTCAAATATAATTGATTATAGGGGTGGAAACCAAATGTCAAAATTCCAGGTATCCATAGTCGTGATACGATTTAGTAAAGGAAAATTTTATCAAGCAAATTCATTAATATTTGATAAAAAAATACGAAACATTCCTTAAAACAAATTAAAAAAATTATATTTCCAAAAACGAAAAGTAGCCCTTTTGATACATTTGACTCTTCGACACATTCGACCCTTCGTAATTTGGCCTTTCGACATTCGGTCTTTCGACATTCAGCCCTTTGATATCATACTCGATTGTAGTGGCTTCAATAACTCTCGCGGACACACAGGAAGTTACATTGCTCCTCCCCCTCCGTTTAACCCTCCGAGGACTTTAGAAAAAAATTCCAGGAGAACGGGGTTCAAAAACATGTCGGGAATAAATGAGAAGAGAATGATTCGAATTCAAAACTGATTTTTTGATACACTTCTAGAATACGGTCGATAGGAATGGAATTTAACCATTTGTTTATTGATTATGTTAAAACTCTACACGTTAGGTCTAAATGAGATTCTAAAATGAGTTTTTGCTAAAGCTCTAGAATATGGCTAGTAGCGACAGAATTTGGCTATTTCTTGGCAGATTATGATAAAGTTCGACATGTGTGTTGGAATTAAGATTCTAAAATGAATTTTTGACTAAGTTTTGAAATATATCGCCCAGATACGACGAGTTTTACCAAACAATCATTTAATAATCTCAGTTAGATCGTGTCAAATTTAAACAAAAATCATTTAAGAACTCCATTTCCATTGCAAGTGACGAATTTCAACGAAATCGATTATCAAACATCATTTTCATATCCCATTTAGATCCCACATGTTGATTTTCGACATAATCGGTTCAGAAATGGCCAGAGGTTTCATCCCTACCCACCTTATTCCAGAACTATATCAAAAACGCATTTTTTGAAACCATTTTAGGACTCACATGTCGAATTTCAACTAAATGGGTTAAAAAATGGCCTAGTTCCATAGTGATGGCCATATTTCAGAACTTTATCGAAAAATCATTTTAGAAATCCATTGCCATTGCACGTGTAGGATTTCAACAAAATCGGTTTAGAAATGGCCTAATTCCATCCCTATCAGCCATTTTCTAGAACTTTATCGCAAACACATTTTCGAATTTTGTGAAAAAAAATCATTTTAGAGTCCCATTTTCCCACATTGTAAATTTTAAAAATTCAAACCAGAATTTCCTAAAAATCGGGATTTTTTTTTTATACAAAACCGGGATTTTGAAAACAGGGATTTTGACAAATCCAAATTTCGGTACACACCCTCTACATTGTCTACAAAAGGTTTACATACTCTACAAATTCTCGACATTGTCTACTCAAAATCAATTGTCTACGCTATTTTCGACACAAACATGGACAATACCGACATATTATGTATTACTTTAAAAATAAAAATATTAAAATATTTTATGAAGAAAACCCGACAACTAGACCATGACTTGAGATATATAAGACAATTCACAATGTAACACATAACTCATTAAAAACGCCCAATCGTAACATTTTCTCACCAGTAGGAATCGAACCCGGGACCCCCAAGTTACAGAGCTCTACTTACTATGCTATCGAGGACGACACTTAAACGTACAACACTCATTTCAACCCACCGGTTAAGTATGTGATTTTTAAAGATTTTGAGCTAGAGTACGTATTGTTAATTCAAATTTTATTCACCTTCCAATAATAGTAATGAGCCCCGGTGTTTTATAAATGTGTAGTATTTCAAAAAATTATCTGTAACATTTTCCGTTTTACAACCGGAAAACTAAAACAACATCTGGAACAGAAAATTTTTATAGAGTATTGCCAAAAAAGGAAAATAAGATTTCCGTATCGAATCAAATTAAAAACAGTACAACATCAAAGCCATAAACTCCGGTTCCGTTCTTCAAAAAAAACTGAACAAAAAAAATCAAATCGAGGAAATAAAGAAATGTTTCAATTAGGAATGAAAAAAATGATAATAAAAAATCAAATCCACTTCAAAATTTTATTATAATAATCGTTAAAGATGAAGAATAGACGAACCGCCCAATTAGCTTCAACCATAAAGATTTACCGCCATAAAAATCTCAATTGGGCTATTATAAATATTATACACCATCATACACCACAAAAAAAACTAATATAATTTAGTTTTTCTATTTTTAAGATCACATATTATTAGAAAATAAAAATTTTATTCTTCGTCCATATTCCAATCAATCTGTCAATTTTCATGATTACCATGACGTTGTATCTAGAATAATAATAATAATAATATTTAATAGGAATGGAAAAATATCATAATCCGATTGATGAAATGAAGTCTATCAAAAACTATATAATATGGTATGTGATAAGGTGACCAGATGTTAAGAAAATAATTTTTCTTTTTTTTTTCACTATATACGAGTACACCAATAAATTAGCATCGTAAAAATTACCAAGTATTGATTCAATATATTGTACACTAATTTACAGTTCGTTTCACAATCCAGGAGACGGAACGAACGAGATGGGACGTAGAAAAGGATATAAATGAGTTTTATGTAACATAAATAAATATATACATGTAGATATATGTTATGTACAAAGTATGAGGATGAATATGTGAAAAAAATACAAATCAATATGTTTGATTTGGTCAATCACAAGTTTCATCATACCTAGTTTTGTTCGGAAACATTCTCCCAACTCAATTTTCTTCATCATCATCGCCACCAGAAACCATCATCATCATCATCAAGTTTTTCTTCTACATTTATGTATATATATAAAGTTGTACATATACGAATACATTCGACAGCACAATTTTCTAGAGAAATAAGAAAATTTGAGATGAAATAAAAAAGTTATATATAATAAAAAGGACGTGTGATGCATTTTCTTTTCTTGATTTTGAAATAAAAAAGAAAATAAATAAGAAAAAAATTGATGTGACATGTCTGGGATTTATAGTTTTTTTTAAACATGTACATGTATATAAATTATATCTACATCATGTACACAACTATGCATATATATATATATATACAGAATTTTCCATTTGAAGAAATTAAAATTTGACGAAGCATGGGTCAACCTCAAGGAAGATACTGGTATAACAAAAAAATTATATATTTGTATATCCAGCATCTCATCCTTTTTATATCTCTCAATATACTCGGATTTGGTACATCACAAGAGTTTGTCTAACTGTCTGACTTGTCTATCTCTATCTGGATTCTGGGAAAATCTTATTATTTTTTTTTTTATGTTTGGAAAAATGCAATTTTCAATTTCTTCAAAGAAGAATACAAAATTGATAATTTTATTTCTATAGTCATCTAATGATGATGATGATGATGATGATGATCACCATCATCGTCGTTATAATCAAAATAAACTTTTTATTTAGAAAAACAAAAAAAAACGTTTTCTTATACATTCCTCTTCCTTGAATAGAAAATACATGATAAATTTTAAAATAAAAAAAGGACATAGAGATATATAGTTGCATCGGAGAGTATATACATGTCGTCTATATATATATATAAACTATATTTATATATATAAAAAAAAACTATATATAATATAAGAACAGAATATAGCAAAAATCCTTGTCTCTCAATTTTCTATTGTTTTTAAGTGACAAGTAAAAAGACAGATGGACAGACAGACACGACCTGAAAATTTTCTCTTGGCAAAATAAAAATGGCATCTCTATTTTGTCGTTCCTGTTTTTTATATTTATAATAGATCATGTATTGTGTACATGCATACATACAAATATAAGAAAATAGTTTTTTATTTCTAGTTTTTCCTGTTTAGAAAAAAAAAATCGAGATTCTCTATGATATGTTATATATGTTTATGTCTGTCTGTCTGTCTGTCTTGTCTTCTCTATATCTTCATGTCTATCTATCTAATAATTTTCTAAACCTTATTTTGTCTATGTGTTCATATCAAATTCAAATTTTCTTATATGTCTATATATACGTATATATTCTCTCTATCATCTCTACTCTATGTATATATATATATATATATAGGGTACATATATAGGATAGAGATATTTTTTGGCAATAAATTGCAATTATAGTAAGATTGTCCTAGATTTTAAATTTTTATGAAAAATCAATCATATTTTTTCTTCTCTATATACGTATACGAGTATTAGCTCTTAGCACAGATATATACAGTTGTTCGATTTTAATTCGTGTGAAATGTCAAGATTTAATAAATAAATACATATAGAGTTTGATAAATGAAGGCGCCATGTAAGTTTTCTTTGGCACAAGTACATTTGGGAAATAGAAAATTTATTGAAATTTTTATTTTTTAGGTGTTCCTTATTTAAGGCTTAAACTGTATTTATAAACCTTGAATGTATTTGTTGCCTAACGGACGGATTTTTACAAAAAGTAAATATTACGGCCCATATGACGTCCAGCGGGCAGTCAATATTCTATACTCTGCTCTGAACGCGCACTTAAATCCAAAGGACTGAAGGAGCAAAATTTCGAGTTAATTTCCGCTATGGTATTTTTCCAGACTAAAATATCTGATTCACAGCAAGCATAAATACCACCAAGGCTTATAAATTGATACTACACTTTTTTTTCTAATTTTTGAAAAATTGTGAAAAATTAAATCTGTAAATGCTGCGCAGAATATCTAGTGCACATTGAACATAAATTAAAATGCAATCCCAAATTGTCTAAGATGATTTCAGCCTTGATTTTCTGGTCAGATCAGATGGCTTCCAATTATGCGATGCATGCCATCGAAAGCATTCTTAAACAGCCTGGTTAAAATTGCGCATCTTTTGATCTACCCAGGCTTTTGAAACAGTCCAACATTTTCTCAACATCTCACTTCGATGATAAGTACGCTCGTTGCTTTTATTTCGACGGCCTAGGTGGACTCGGTAAAACACTTTTATACACGAATCTTTTGTGTAAGGTTGCGGTTAAATAGTTCTTTTGTTTGCGAATACCGGCATTTAATATATAAGTAACAAAGCTGCCTAAGAAGGTCTTAGATGCATCGATCTATTGCTATGTGAGATAATGAAATATGACTGGCCATTCTTAGGAAAAGTGATAATTGTGGATGATTTCCACCAGATATTACCTGTTGTTCTACGAGTCAACATTATTGAAACCTGCAAACAAGTCGAGTCCACTATAACATCATTTCTGACCCTTTACACTGTCAGCCAACATGCGAAGCGAAGGTCATAAAGATCACAGTGATGTCTTCTATACAAGTGGCTTGGAAGGAACTATTCCAAGAACTCCTTCCTCTCACGATCCTGATCTAATGCAAATTCCACCTCTTCTGGGTCTATATACAATTTACTGCAGTACCGATTCGGTCAATTAAGTGATTCTGGTGGTTGCAGTGAGATAGGTCGGTGAGTTGTGTCCCTCATTAGGCAGGTATTCGTTTTGTCTCATAGTTGCTATCTCTGCTTATAATGCAATGGTATCTAACGTTTCCCTGATTTTGGAATTTATTTGGGTTAAAGTTCTGCTTATAGTTTCTAAGCTAAAATTTTGTCGACTGCTTCTGCTTCAGCAGGTGTGGAATAATTTGCTTATCTTGTTGGATGCAACAGCGACGATGGACAAACCATAATATCTCAAATAAACCCCACACTTACGGTGACTACTCAAGATCCCTGAAAGTTACAGGAGTTTATTTTGGAGCCACACAGCACATGAACAGGTTTCGTTGGGAACCACGAATATTTCTGATAGGAGATGACTTTAATGCAAAAAATACCTTCTGGGGTTCAAGATTGACCTCTCCAAAAGGCAAAGAGTTACTTGCAGCTGACCAATACTCAAACTGTGAATTTTACTCAGGAGGGAAACCAACGTACTGGCCAACTAATCCTAATAAAATCCCTGATCTAATAGATTTCTACATCACTAAAGGCATAACGGAACGCTACATCATCTTGGAAAATGATGAAAGTCTAACATCTGATCATTCTCCTGTTATTATGATGGTTAGTGAAAATGTAATAGAAAAAACCAATTCACCACAGCTCACAAACAATAAAACAAATTGGGAACTGTTTAAGCAGTTGGTAGAGGAAAGAATAGAACTTCAAGTGTCAATCAAAAGTGAAAATGAAATAGAAGAAGAACTAGACAAGCTCCTTGATGTCATACAATGGTCGGCTTGGGAGTCCACCCCCAAATTATCATCCAGGAAAGAAAACTCCGTTATTTACCCAATAGAAGTAAGAGAACTAGTGCAGGAAAAACGAAAAGCCCGAAAGAAATGGCAGACTACGCGTGCGCCGCAAGATAAAACCACCTTAAACAACTCGTGCATCAAACTTAAGGCACTCATAAAAAAGTGAAAAATGAAACATTTGGAAAACACTTTTGTTCCCTAGCTCCAACTAAAGATACCGACTATTCCCTCTGGAAAGCAACAAAAGGGTTAAAACGACCAAAAACTCAGATCTCCCCAATCAAAACAAACGATGGGAAATGGGCTAGAAGTGCGAAAGATAAAGCTGACCTGTTTGCTGAACATCTTGAAGAAACATTTCAACCTCTAGGTCAGCAGACCAATGACGAAAACACTGCTGATACGCCCAGAATAACTGATTTTGAAAAGATCAGGCCTGTAACATTAAAAGAACTAAAAGCTGAAATTAAGAACATAAAAGTAAAGAAAGCTCCTGGTTATGATCTGATAACAGGGCAAATAGTAAAGGAGCTGCCTGAAAAAGGTACCCGTAAATTACTGCACATAATCAATGCGATTCTCAGGAAAAAGGCATGTGGCAATGCAGTGGAAAGTAACAGAAGTAATAATGATTCCGAAACCGGGCAAGCCACCGAATGATAGAAAATCTTACTGGCCAATTTCACTTCTACTAACACTAGCAAAATTGTTTGAGAGGTTGTTGCTCAAAAGATTGAAAAGAACCATAGAACAAAGAAACCTTAACCCAGAATATCAGTTTGGTTTCAGAGAGAAACACTCAACTATTGAGCAGGTTCATAGGCTTACAGATGTCATTGAGAATACATTAGAAAGGAAAAAGGTTTGTTCTAGTATCTTCTTAGATGTGGTGCAGGCCTTCGATAAAGTGTGGCACAGAGGTTTACTCTTCAAACTACATAGAGATTTACCAAAACAATATTTTATGGTTTTAAAATCATACATAGAGAATCGCCACTTTAGGGTGAAATATGAAGATGAATATCCCGAGCAAAAAAAGATTTTGGCAGGAGTCCCGCAGGGTAGTGTTTTGGGATCTATTCTTTACCTGCTCTATGCCAGAGATTTACCTCAATTAAACGATGTTACCATTGCAACATTTGCTGATGACACTGCAGTTCTCTCAGTAGGAGACACTATCGAGGAATCGACAACGAAACTCAAAGAAGCATGTGGCAAAATCATAAAATGGACAAAAATGTGGCGTATCGGGCTCAATGAATCGAAATCCACGCATATGAATTTCACCAATCTAAAAGTCAGTTACAAACCTGTAATCATTAACGGTCAGCAGATTCCGTATGCAAATAATGCTAAATATCTAGAGATGACCTTAGATACCAGGCTCAGATGGAAAGAGCACGTTAAAAAGAAAAAAGATAAGCTTAATATCAATTATCGCAAAATGTATTGGCTTCTCGGGAAAAATTCGGAATTGTCAACCGAAAATAAATTGCTATTGTATCAACAGGTGCTAAAGCCTGTATAAACTTACTGAATACAGCTCTGGGGCTGTACAAAGAAAACCAACACCAAAATAATACAAACTTTTCAAAACAAAGTGCTACGTGGCATAGTTAACGCTCCGTGGTACATTAGGAATGATGACCTTCATAGGGACGTAAATATCCCGACGGTTCAAGATGAAATAAAAAAATTTGCAGTAATTCATGGACAACGTATCTATCAACACGTAACTGAAGAGCATCGTGGTATGTTGGACACTTCACATGCAGTAAGACGATTGCAGAGAACGAAACCAATCGATTTAATGGATTAAGGTCACCAGAGCAAAGACTATATTTCAGTAAATAACCTATAAATGGAGCCTCTTCTCATTCACAAGTGACTTAATTAAGAAAGAAAAATTACTAGATGGATTGTTTTCAGTTTTAAAAATTTTAAAAAAAATAAAAAATAAAAAAATGTTGTAAAAAAAAATAACTACATTCCATTGCATTGCCGCCACCTCAGATGTACTTTAATGTTGGCTTGTGCGAGCCCCAGTACACTTCAAATGGTTAGTATAGTTAATGCTACAATTATCGCTGGTATTAGTTTGTGCTGTAATTGAATCTGATACAATCGTGCATAGCCCTCGCCTGGATGTCAACATTTTGTAGGTCGCAATGAAGGTCTCCGTAGTTAAACAACTTACAATTTCTATATCTGTAAGGCTTTTGAATGAGCTTTGAATGGGTCCAACATCATCGATACCTGTTTTCGCGAACAGTCTTCCCAGCTTAACTCTTGATGTTGATATTACCCAGGAATTGCTCCGTGTTATGTTGTTTGTGGAGAGCAGATCACACATTTCAGGATAACAAAACGCACAGCCCGCTTAACATCAAGAATCCAATATTTATTCCTTAAATGAGCTAATGTCAATTGTATTTCGCAATTTAGCATGTCTTGCGTGCCTTTTCATCGAGTTTACATATAATAAGATTATTTTTTTTCTAAAATTGTTGAATTTTTAGTTCTTGCTGATAGATCCGGACTCAGGAGGTATCCCTTCGCACATAGCAGACCATTTTCATACAGAAATGGGTTTAGCGATAGGAGTTTACTAGCTTTGTCTAACTTCTTCGACTTTCCCATATATTCAATTTCCTTGTTGAAATCATAAACTTGACATAATTTAAAAATTATTATGTCCTCGAGAATAATTTAAAAATTGTTATGTCCTTGGCCCGTGCCACCATAAATGGCTGTTAACGAGCTGTCTTGGAATTATGACAAGTGATGCAATATCTCATGGGTTCTCCTGGGAGGTTATGTGGTGTAATGTTAGTGCTCGCAGAATTTACGTTTTTGCTGAAATCCTTTTTGCTACAACGGTTTTAACTTAGCGTGATCATTGAATCCGCTTAGGCATATGTCTTGTAGTTGCTTAGTCGCTTCATTAACTTCGCTAATAATAAAGCGGCGTTCAGCCCTAAACGGGGGATTGATATCTTATTCTTAAATGACGCAACCCTAGTTTTTTTCTAATAATAGACTTGTCGTTATTCGGCCGGTCTCATCTATTTGTTCTACAATATACTGCTGCCGCGTATGCGTACTCTGATGCATCCGCGAATCCGTTCAACTCTGTCTGACTCATCTTCGTCGTATTTACCAATTTCGTTTTTATATTTAAGCCATTCACCATTTATCTTCTCTGGCAACGGTTCATCCCATACAATCCCCGACCATGTTTGTTGCAATTGTGATGGGTGATAAACATCCTATACTGGACAGTGATGGGCGTTTACGCGTCATCTACTAGTTTTTACTTAAACGCGTCGACAACTCATCGATAACGTCGAAAACTCGTCGACATATTCTACAAGCTAGTAGTGATCGAATATATTTTGAACTTCTCTTTCCGGAAACTTTAGTTAATTCAAATTATTCTTCTTAGAAATATAATTCCAAGCAACTGGTACTGTGTGCCTCACACAGATTTTTTCTACTAAATTACTGACTAAAGCTGTGTGCCTCATTTAAATTTTGTCGGCTAAATTTTGAACTAAACTTTCTTGAGGTGATTTTACACTATTCACCGCCAGGTTAAAAACGAAAAGTTTCCTCGCTAGGTAACTTTTCAATTAAGCTGTCAAATGTCATTATTTGGTATTTAATGCAAATGATTTATTTTGTACGTTTTTACGTGACACTTTTGTTTTATTTTTAAAGATTTCGTAGTTTATAATAACATTTGCAAATAATACAACTCCCTTATCATCTTCCATTATTTTAATTTAATTTAATATTTCCTTTATCCACGAAAAGTCGACAATTTAGTATTTCTGATTACTGAGGCACTGATTATTAAGGCACTGCTGATTTTTTGATGTCACTGCCACCTAGGAATGTTTATTGTGAACCACTGAGCAATTTAGTTTAGTTCATAATTTAGTCGAAAAAATTGACCTGAGGCACACAGCATAAACTAAAATACCATTAGTTTGTATTAGTTATTGATAGAAGCCGCATAAAAGGTTTGATGTCTAATACGTAATCTACCACCGTTCATAAATACGCTTAATAAAAATGTTTCACGCTATCTTTCAATTACTGGAACGAACTAACATTAAATTAGTTTAGTCAGTAATATATTCGAGAAAATGGTATTTTGCACTATTATTTCAGTTTTTAAACGCAAATAACAGACTTAATACAAATAGTTGCGTAACATAAATAATAAATGTTCGTTTCAAAATCATAATTAAGAATATTCACAGTGTCATCTTTTTAAAAATGGTAACCAAATATATTTTGCTGACATCTATTAACATTTGTGTGCTGTGAGCCTCAGTTCAATTTTTTCGGCTAAATTATAAACTAAACTTTTTTGTGGTGATTTTACGCTACTTTTTAATTTAGTTGTCAAATGTCAATACGGAATTTAATGCTATTTATAATTTAACTAGCGGGCCTGTGACTGAATAATCAGTCACGTGATTACATTTTATTATATTTTTGATTAAGAAATGATTAAGAAGATTTATTAAGATGTAAATTTGGTGCACTTTTATTAAAAATAAAGTAAATTCATATACGCTATTAAATATTTAATAAGAAATGTACAAAAGGATAATAAAATATAAATTTACATGCGTAGAATCTCTACAAAACAACATTCTTTGTTGTGATGCGCCCGTCCCGATCAGCTGATTGATCGCTTGTCTCAACCATAAACACCTTGAGTCCGTCAAATGAGCGGCATCGTGAAAAGGCCACATACAGTGTGTAAATACGGAGGCCGGAAAGTACACTTCTACCTTCTGCAAGCTTTGGCCCTAACTCTTGTTGATGGTTATGGCGAACGCGAGCTGGACGGGAAATTGGAGGCGAGACATTTTAAATGAGAAGGTGCCTTCCGATGGTGAGAGCTTTATGCGTGGCAAGAGAACGCGCTCGCCTTTTGAGAAACCAGTCAGCAAATCTCATTCCAGACTGTAACGGTTTATTTTTGCGACTCGCATGCTTGTTCCATTGATAAGACCTTTGCTAGTGTTTAAATTCCTCATCAAAAGAACGAACTCGTTTACCTTTAGCGGGATGGCTTGGCGCGGAAGTCCGGATCCTTTATTGTTGAGAACCTCGACATGTAGGCCGAGTTCCTCATTCATGTCGTCACTCTAAACTTTATCAACACTAAGTTTGATTTCTCTTCCGCCGGGCAGGAGGTCAAGCACCTGCTGATTGATTAGCGCACAATGATCATTCTTGGGTGCAAGGGTGGCACGCTCCTCTATGGTGCCCTCGGCTAGTGTTGTGTTGATGTCACCATACACGAAATCGATTACACGTCTGTCTTTGATTATGAGCGCGGCCCCTGGCATGATGCTGGCCTCATCTATCATGATGAGTCGCGCGCTTTTCAACTTGGTAGCGTGAGAGGAGTTTGGCTTCATTGATGAACCGGCAGTTTGAAAATGTTGGAAATATTGGAACCGGCAGTTTGAAAATGTTATATAGCGTACGTTCACCTCCCATCAAGCTCGTGGCGAATCCTGTGACGACGGAGCAAATGGACTCCAAGCCACGCCCCTTGGCAAATGCAATGAGTGATTGCAATACAAATGTCTTGCCACACCCGTCGGGAGCGTCAACGTAAAAGACCTTTGCTGACAGGTCTTCATTTGCACTCGCATACATGTTGTCGAAACGCGCCATTTCCAAATATTAAAATCTCAAGAAGGAAAAGCACACAATTGCCATAGCGCGCAACTTTAATCTAAATATTTAATAAGAAATGTACAAAAGGACCGCTGTAATTGTGTGTTATTTTCATTTGTATATGAATAATTGTGACGTACTAAACTAATGTACTTATGTAGATTATATAGTCGATAGTCGATTAACCACCACACAAAAAGCAGAAACACGTCACGCTAGTTCAAGCATGAGCTTTAATTA
This sequence comes from Nephrotoma appendiculata, assembly GCA_947310385.1. NCBI lineage: Eukaryota > Metazoa > Arthropoda > Insecta > Diptera > Tipulidae > Nephrotoma > Nephrotoma appendiculata. The sequence goes on along the minus strand of OX371224.1, from coordinate 182,106,969 downwards.
AGAGCTTAATAAATTATCCAGTTACGAAATATACTGGGACACAAATCAACCGCATATCGGGACGAAACTTCCCACTTAACCTTTCGCATAAATTAAGAGATCCAATGACTTTTACCTGAAATCGGACGAAATTGATTATTCCAAACTTTCCATAGATATTATGTTTGTGTAAGTACTATGGTCAATCTTCACTCGCAAAATTTTGTCATGATGATAGAGTGCCATGACAAAATTGTATTTTTACACTGACAGAACACCAAAATGTTTGTATGTATGTAAAATCATTTTATGTTTTCTGTTTTGTTCTGTATTGTCACGGTGTAATGACGGTTCAATACAAACATATTTTGTCATGACATTCTGGCGTCGTGATGAATTTATTAGATGCACAGTACATATAGGAAAAATGTTTCTTGGCGTTAACACATATTTCCCGTGCACGTACCTTAATAAAACATATATTCTGCACATCTATGAAAAAATACCTTTCACCTGATATATGTTTCATTAAGATACGCGCACGGGAAATAGGTTAAAAAGGGAGCACAAACTAAAAATTAAGCGTATTAATATATAAGATGTTATAATTGTGTACATTAATTTCAATTTTATTTTTATTTATTGAAAATTATAAGCAATCAATTACTGTTTAATTTACTGAAATACCAAAGAGAATATATTCTGTGAGATGTAAGTCAAATGGAAAAATCAACGAAAAGTCGACAATTTAGTGTTTCGAATAGTCAGGCGCTTACTTACTTTGTTGATGTTACTGCCACCTATGGTGGCAATTTAGTTTAGTTGATAATTTAGTCGAAAAAACCGACCAGTAGCACTATTCTAGTAATTCCCCGGGAAAAGGGAACTGGGGAAAAAATTTATATGTAATTTCTGTTCAAATATTTTTGATCTCCGGCCTATTGCGGAGAAAAGTTTGATGTAAATATTTATAAATTGGGATAAATTTTCCATATCAAAATTGGCAGGGAATATTATTCCCAATTTAATTTTGCGTTCAAACAAATTAACACTAACTTTTGACCTAAGTATGCCAGAAACAAAATGTTTAAATAAAAATTACATATAAATTCATTCCACGGTTACCTATTCCATTGGAATTGCCAGAATAGTGCCACTGAGGCAAACAACAACAACAACAAATATTTTGTTCACTGAACTGGCAAATGTGTCTTTCCATCATTATTTAATTTAACATTAAAGTTAAATGTCAAAACATTGACGGAAAAACAAATTTTGTCACATTGATTATGGTATATGGCGGCTGATGTATTTCTTCCTAAAATATGGTGAGGTAAGTAAATTTGAGATTGTTGTAAAATCGCGTTCTTCTAACCAAATAGCTCTAGAGTTTCATGCCAATCCGGAAAATTTCTAATTTAATAGATTTATGTAGTAGAACAGACAGTTCGTCTGTAATTTGTTAATATCGTTATGGCTGGCCACTAGTTACCCAATTTATTCTGTTCTTTTGCTTTCAACACCTGGGCTTAGAAACCTATAATTTTATTCACAGTCGCTTGTCTGTTGTCGTTAGAGTCTTTGATGTATGGTCGTTTGGGTATATGGATGTGCGTAAGCTTGACAGTCCTGATTGGCAGCCCACTAATATTATTAAGGAGTAACAAATTACGTTACATTCAACATATCGAACGAACTAATCTACATACCAAGGGAGAACATGTTAAAGCGAACTACCACTGGCTCACTTGATTATGATGAATCCATAATAGAAAATGGCAATAAGACGCGTCAAATCTGATATTGGCATTCTGATATTATATTGTTGCCCATGGGCATTCGAGAGTAATTAGCAATAATACACCGAGGTCTAATGTCCACTTATCGAATAAGGCTAACTTTACAGGAGTCATGATATCATATATCACAGAATCCGGATATGCGTCATTAGACTCACGCACTTCATATTTTTTAATCTTAGTTTGCATTTTTTTAACACGAAATTCATTACAATAGACAAGTAGATAATAGCTGGACAGCAACTTTATCAGACCGGATAGAAAAAAAAGTAAAATAATGAATAAATTGAGTTTTAATATCATTTCCTATGTTGATGACGTTGTCTACATTGTCGGCATCAGGAACGCAAAAATTGGTGATCAGTGATTACATATACTAACCTAATAGATCTCGTGTCGAGAAACGCATAAATTACTCTGAGTAATCTACCTCGCCCATCCCCGCTACTGGATCAAACAGCTAGGTAAAAGCTTCTATACTCAAAGGTTTTGATTTAGTTAGTTTCAAGTTATTCGTAGCGGTTTTGAAAACAATTTAGCTCAAAACATGTTTATAAAAACCAACTCGTTCCTTCATCTGGTTTGACCATATCGATTTTACTAGACAATTGGATTAAAAATGTAAGAACGTACTCGTACCCGTTCATCATCATCATCATCATCATCGTTGAAAGTCGCAATGTTGGAATGGTATGAAAATCTACTCTAAACACACAAAACGAAAATGTAATAATTTTTCTTTTCGGTATGGTTTTGTTGTTGTTGTATTTTTCTTCTGTATATAATATAACAAAAAACATTAAGAAATAATAATATTTACTGGAGAGATAAATTATCGCTATTAATTAACGTCTATTTTTAAGATATGAGTTAATATCCGTGTTTTTGACGTAAACTATAAATAAAAAAATAAACCATGTATGTATGTATAATAAACTTATGTTAAAGCGAGATAGATAGCCCATTTTTCGGGAGTAACACAAAAAATTAATTTTATTTGTTAATTTATGATTACTGATTTATAATACAAAATTTCCAAAAAATTAAATAATTATCTTAAGTTTGTGTAACAGAACAGACACACGTATTATAACTTATTACTGCTGATCTTTATTTAATTTAGATTATCTTAATAATCATAAATATAACATATTCAAGTTAATTTATACCTACATACTTAGATATACATAAGAAGTTAGAAAATGAAAAGATCTAGATCAAGACAAAAAAAAATTAAAACAAGTTTATAATTTCCACTTTGGTGATTATCATCATGACAAAATATACGTTTAATAACCTCTTTTTTTGTCGCCATCGTATAGTTGACGTTCTTTACATTGTATATGATATACAAATATCGCGCAACTTGATCGTCAAATAATAATAAATCACTTGACATATTATTATTTATTGTATTTTTTTTAACTAAACAATCAACGGAAATCTTTGGACACACGAGAACAAGTTTCGAGCAAAATTATTATTTTTACGGTGTTCTTTAGCTAATTAGATTTAATTGTTTAGATAAAATAGCAATAAAAAAAATAATTGATGGTGTCACTTATTAATGTGTGTGTGTGTGTGTGTATAATATGCGTGTGAATGTAAGTATCGATCACTAATCTTTACATATGTCGAACGAAGACATCTTTTTTTTTGTTGTAATAATAAACGTTAACCACGCCCTTTTAAATTACAACCTACATTATTATTTTATAAAAACTACTTTACAACAAAACGAAACAAAATAGAAACTAAAAGGGATGAAAAATAAAATTGACTGATCGTCTTCAATCGGCTTAAGATCAAATACGAAAAATATAAAAATGGAGATTTATTTAAAAAAAAACTATTTTAACTATTTTCAAATGTATAATGACAGATTTTGATAATATTTTAATTTATTTCCATAATAACAATAATTTAGGATTAACGAACGATTTATATATTATAAACTATATATATTATCAATTTATTCATAAAAATTCGTCAAAAAAATGTTAGAAATCGATCGTTTGATATTGAAAAATATAGCCGCGATTTTAAAAAAATTTAATATTTTCTTTATTGTTGTTGACTTGTTTAAATTCCATCATTAATTTTAAAAACAACCACAACACAAAAAATGTCATTTTTATTGAATTATTACTTCACGGCTTGTTAATTTTAAAATTTTTTTTTCTTTTAATTTTAATTTTTAAAAGAATATTTTTTGTTGATGGTTTATATATACACGAAAAACAAGTAAGCAAACAGCAGCTGTCGTATGGGTATATATGTAATATGTAGATACCACTCGACTCGTGTATATATGGTTGCATAACGCATACAAAATATATTTAAATGGCTGCACACACATAACAAAAATGTGTGTGATTGATACAATTAATTAACGATTGCACATTTTAAATACATAATATACGATTTATAATTGCTCTTTGTATGTCAAAAGAAAATTTAAATAACCCAGATATTTTTTTTATTTTTTGATCGCGATCACAATTCAATCGATCGATTAATTTATTTCCAACTGCGGTATATTATAATTTATATATATATATATATATATATATATATATATATATATATATATATATATATATATATATATATATATATATGTATATGTTATTATTTATAGATTGTATACTACAAAACAAAAAATAGTTGATAAAATATCGTGAAAAATTATGAAAGATCGCGTTCGCATTCTCGTGAAGGACAAATATAATATCACAACGTTTAATAAATAACCATTCACTTACATATATTTGTACATAATGTATATATGTATATAATTTATGATTAATTAACAATAATAAACAAATAAATGATCGATAAAAAATATGTATGCATGTATATGTATATAAAATATAAACAAAAATCGTGATCATATTTGAAAATATATATACATATTTACATATTTGATCGGTTTGTTTATTTTATTTACATTTTATAAAACAAAATTTGATTGAAATATGATCGTCACATTAAAAACAAATGATGGTGTGTCTGCGCAGAGTAAATGTAGTACATATTTTGAACCGGATCATTTCATAATATTTTAACGAAACATTCAATCATTCTCAAAATCTATATATTGTACATGTTTAGGACACGCAGCATTTTTTGACAAATGATCGCGCAATTACTTTATAAAATGTGTGAAATAATTTCGTATGACATTTTATTTAGACGAGCGATCTAATCCAATCATTTGGTGGTATAATAAATCAAATTAAATATTTTTTTTTTGTTTGTTTGTTTTAGCACTTACCATTATCATCTGATGTTTTGTTCAGCCATCTATATGAAGGTCTTGGCTGTTGCTTTGACCGCATGTTGATAATAACAAACCTATGTTGTTTAATTTATAATAATTAGCGGTCACTTTTTTATTATTATAAAACAAATCTGGAAATATAAAATAAAATAATTTGTTAAAAACTAATTTACAAGTGAATTATAATAAACAGATGTAACGTAATAAATAAATTTTGTTTTGACGAAGACATCTTTATGTTCATCTTTCTATACATACAACGAACGAAGTATTATGTCGCTTTAAGATGGAGAAGGACGTTTTCTTTATTTGAAATACAAAAAATCATAATAAATCACATTTCACTTAAAAAAAAGACGAGCACAATTCTTGGAATCAAAATAAAAAGGAAAGTGTATATGGTATAAAGAAATGGTTAATGTTACTAGTCAAGATAAATATCTCTGTATCGATTTGATGAACACAAGGGTCGTGAATAATTCGAAAGAAATTTACTAAATAACTGTAAACATTTTTTTTAGAAATAACCTCGTTAAAAATGGGCTCGATTCAACATAAATCTTCTATTATGCTATCGTGTGATTGAGAAATAAAAATATTCCATCCCTCTCTTTAATTTCGAATTTTCGGAAATCAAACTCAAATTTGTTGTCAATGTGTTTTGTTGTTTCAATGTTGGATGTCAAAATATGAATTTATCTTATATCCCGAGGTTTTTGCAACTTTCTAAACAAATTAATGAAAACAACACTATACTTGTACGGCAAATTAAGTCGATTGATATTTTGTCACGAATAATTACAATTACCTGTATTATATTAACACGTACACAAATACGTTTTTTATTTTAATTTAAATAAAAATTTAATATGATTTAAACAAAATATGTCTGATTTATAAACTGATCGAAAATAAGATATCAATAATCACAACAGTGATTTTGACCAAAATCCGCAAATCCCGACCAATTCGACAAATTTTTTCAGTTATTGTTTGGCCTACACATTCTTTTTTTCGTCAAAATCCGGACACAACAATTAGGAAAAATATTTTCATATCAATCTTGTCTAAATTGAGCTTGGTGATCTTTCAAACAAATGCAACGAGAGAAAAAGCGCATAAAAAATTCTAAAGTTAAAATTTTGACGTTTTATCAGAGCCATCTATGATTTGAAGAGCCGTAATATTAAAAAATGCTTTTATTATGTTCTCATAGAAACAATGTAAAATATCCAATTTTTGAATGAAAAATTTAACTGAGTAAATATTTTATACGATTAAGGACATATTCAAAACGCGCACATTTGAAAACAAGCCAATATTATGAAATATTTAATTAATGAAAATAAATACATTTTTAAGGTTTTGCTATAGAATTGAAGTTTCAAGTTTATTTATTTTTACTATATCCCTTTATCAACCAAAAAAAATCACTCAATTAAAGTCCAACCCACACAAATGTGTGAAACAAAAATCAGAATATATAATGGCGTTTTTGATAAAACATTTCGCTTGATTTCAAGTACGACCAACACAATTGTGTGTATAGTTATAGTGTTTTTTTCGGACGAACATAAGTTTGAAGGGAATGCACAAATGTGTAAGTTGGTTCAAAAAACATACAACAATTAATTTTTGACATGGTACTTTTGCCGTACACACACAATTTTGTTACCGGGCAGCAAAAGGGATATAAGATCAATCTAATTTAAGAAATGAAATAGTTATTGATAAACTAAGGAAGAAAAAATTTTCGAAATTAATATTTAAAAATCAAAATTAAAAATTATCACGATAAGGAAGACCTAATAATTATTTAACATTTCATAAAGTAAAACTAGTTTTTTTATTTATAACAAGTGTCTGGGTTAGTCGTGGAAGTTAGTAAAAAATTATTGAAATGACTTCCGGCAAATTGTATATAAACCCAATTTAAAGGTTACCTAGTAGCAAATAAACCATGAGCAATCTAAACAACAATCTTCGTAAGAAAATTAGACAGAAAGAATCTCAAAAATCTTTCGGTTACATGAAAAAACTCAGTAAACATTTAAAAAGTGGCATTTTGAATCAAATAATAAATATTTGAGGTCACAAGTAAAAACATAAAATACACCGTTTGTCGTTTTAAGTGACTATGGTATTAAACATGTTACCTGTTTTGGCAACGTAGTCAACAACACTCGCGAGCAACTAAATCTACTCAAACCTCTGCGCGTACAAAAAAGCGTATTTTGTAAAAAAGGCTTAACCGATTCTCTTAATAATTTTTTTTTGAAAGCTTAGTATTTTATCTTTATATAAGGACAAGTTTTTAATTAAAATCTAGACAGTACTAAAATTTGATGTTTCGGTGAAAACAATTGACATGCTGCAACCTTCCGTATAATTTCACTTTGACCGATATTTGCCATCAATCACTTATCACACGTTGTCCTGAACAAATCTCTACCAGTTTCATTCGTTGTTTCCTCAAAATCATGGATACTAATCCAGACAAAACCGCGTTGTTGCTTTATTGCAAGAAGAACGCAATCAACGAGAAGTCGCTCTCTAATCGGAGGCCACATACCAGCCAGTAACGGTGTTCATCTGAGAGGAACGATCGATTTATCATCCTAACTTCAATTGCGAAATCGCTAAGACGAGCCAAGACGAGCTCGAGATAGAGATGTTAGCCAAAGGACAGTAAGAAGACACTTGAAAGAAGCCAACCTCGCTCCAAGACGGCTTACTAGAGGATCGAAATTGACAGCACGCCACCGCAAAGAGCGACTCGAATTTGCACGCAAACACATCAATTGGAGCATCCGTTCTCCGTTCTATTTACTGACGGAGGTCCGTTCTATTCACTGACAAGTGCGGAATAGGTCTCCATGGTAGTAATAGGAGAGATCGGGTCTACCGGCATTCAGGAGAGCGATTTTTGCAGTGCTGTTTTGCTGAAACAGTCTCGTACGGCGGCGGTTCGTGCATAGTATGGGCTGGCATATCGCTTAAGAGAAAAATGGATTTTGTTTTCAACCTAGTGGAAACTGTAGAAGAGGTCTAGCCGATGAAATATTATCAAGGACATTCTCTTACTCAGAATATATAGAGGAAGATTTCATATTGATGCATAACAATGCTCGGTGTCACACAGCTCAAACCACTCGGCAGTTCATGAATGAGAGTGGACTCGAGAAGAAAAAGTGGCCAGCCCTTAGTCCAGACATGAATCTAATTGAGCATTTATGGGACGAACTAAAACAGTCCGAGCCAGGAATCCGGTATCATCTAACATCAGTAACCTCAAGATTTCGTTGGTAGAGGAGCGGATTGCGATCCCCCAAATGTTTGTCATAACCTCAATAAGGCAAATTGGGATCCGCATGCGAACCGTTGTAGCCGCAATGGGGCATTACCAAGTATTAACCAATATTTCTTTTTTGTTTTTCATGAATTTTTTGTTGTAATTTAAAATTAAATATCCCCAATATTTTTTTTTCATGAATAATGGTCGCGTTTTCATTCAAAATTCAATATAAAAATACTTAACCAATTATTATTAACATTTCAAATAAAAATCGACTTTCTGTGAGCGCTGAGGGTTTGAGTCGATTTACATAGTTGCTGGCGAGTGTAGTTTCATAGTGCTAATCTAATAAAAATAAACTTAAAAATAATATTTAAAAAAAAAATTAAATTAATAGTTAGTACCATTTGAATATGATGATTTCGCAACATGTTATCATATGGAATGTGACCTATAGACGAGATGCACCTGTAGTACTAGCTATACTGCCTGGTTGATACGACACTAAATTTATATCAACAGTTTCTTCTGAACTACAAATATCCGCAATGTTCATAAAATTTTTAGAGATTTAGAGGTTTAATTTTTAGCAATGAAATGACCCATAATATAATTTGTATGCTGTCATTTATAGTCAAACATCGGAGTCTTCGACAAAATAACGATTTTTGTTTTCGAATCTTTTCAACTAACTTTTTCTTTTCATCAAATTTATGAGCGCGATTCGGGCGTAAATAATTTTGTTCTCTTGGTTTTTTAAATTTATACGTAGATACTTCTGTTGATTGTGTTTAATAATTGCAGAAAACTCATAAAACTTAATTATGTTTTTAAGTGCGGTTATGCTTGTATACAGGATATGGCTATACAGAGGGTGCTTAATATGTTCCAGGCCGATTTTGTTTGGCCGCCATTTTGTTTTGGATGACATTTGCAAATTTGTCAGTCATTTAGAGTGATCGTTAACAATTTATTATACAGGTTCTAACGCCGCAATGAAGTGTAGAAATTATTTAAACATTTAATTTATATAATTGCTCAATTGTGAATACGGGGTGAAAATTACGTGACTTTTTTGGTGTTCATCATATGCCGAGCAGTTCAACCGTGCAGGTGTACCCTAAATCGACGCCGTGTACAAAAATTAGCAATGCCTTCATCATGTTTATTAAAAATTCTATAAGAAGATTTTTATTTGACACAAGTGCTGCAGAAAAATGACCATGAATTGTAGTAAGATTAAACTGCTCGAGTTTTAAAGCTCGATATAGACGACCACCATTTTTGGCAAAAAATTATTATGAGCACATTTTGTTCTGACTGGCTTTGTTAATAAACATAATAGTCTGTATTTGGGCACGACAAACTCTCTATTGATAAACCAAATACCACTACATCCTCGTAGAGTAACTGTATGCTTCACCATTTGGACCAGAGGCATCATTCAGCTACATTTATATGAGAATGCTTAACGCAATGACTTAACTTTATTGTGACCCAATTGGATCAGTTAGTCCTAAAGAACATGCATGGCTCCAAGTTTTGGGAGAATTGTGTCCCGGCCGATAATGTCAAAAGGTGATGGTACCGGCTGACCCCACGATCCCCTGATTTGACCCCTCCCGATTCTTCCTATGATGTACTTGAAACAAAATGTGTAAACCAATAAACCAACCACAACCTCGATTCCAAGGGAAAAAAAATGTATAGCAAAACAAAAATCTAAATTATATTTTTCTAGCCTGCTGTTGGAATTAGTTTGGTGTAAATATTTTCGAAGCAACGTTATTTGGGAAACTTATTGGAACATAAAACCCCCTTAATAATTTTTTCAAATTAATTACAAAAAGAGTAACAGTTTATTGCATTTACGCTATTAGGGTTATGTTCTAAGAAGAGACAGAGGCTATCTATTAAATCCCCTGATTAGATATATACATGAACAGAAGAAAATTCGTGGACCGTGCCATAATCAAGAATGCCCATTGCTCGCAAAATACAAAAAGAAACTATAGGAAAAGCTGAACCAAGTTACGATTTGATAGATGCATCTTCAGGGGAATCATCTAGTGAGGAGAATGGTTAAGCAATAATCCCAGCAAGATCGCAGATTATCGGTAGAACATCTGTAGAATACTCATTGGACGACTAATCGCAATATCGCCCATAATTCGCAAATATTGTAGCTAGATTAACTTTAACCTCACTCACGAACAACTCATAAAATTAAATTATGAAATTTTGGGTTATTCTGGATAATATAGTGTTTTTTACATCAAATCAAGATGAGGTTACCAAGACGTTTGAAGTTTTGTTTCGAACTAATGAAACATTGAATTCTTTATATTAAAAAATTCGACTGCAGTGACCAAACCACAAAAATATTGAAAACACTTTGAATTTATATTCAAAGTATGATCGTAATAATGCCTTAGCGAATTTTAATGAATTGCTACGCAATTGTCAACTCCTTCCAAAACCGATTCATTTAAATCGTATTGATCACAATTTCTGAAATTATATCGCAGAGCGTTAATTTTTAAAACTCATTGCGAATAGCATTTCGCATTTACGCTTTCGGTAGACATATCGCAAAAAGAGGTCCACCCTAATTTTTTGTTATCGTCATTTCTTAGAATTCAAAGAGACAAATTTCAATTGTATTGCGAACATTTTCTGAATATCTGCCGCAATGCGGATATTTATAAAACACATTGCGAATAGCGTATCGCAATAATGCTTTCGGGAGACATGTCTCAAATGAAAAGTTATCGCAAAAATCTTGCTGGAACGTGACGTGAATTTATAAGTAACGAGATGTTGATTACCTTTTTGTCTTAGGTAAGGGTTTTAGATGTTAACTAAGATCATCGGAGTGGCCAAAATCAAACGGTTATTTTATATTGAAGTATTTTTTTTATTTTTTTGTTTAATAACCATTATTAATTTAGAAGAATTATTAAAGTCGTCCGTAAACTTAATTTGTTTTAAGATTTTCGGTTTTTGGAACTTTGGAACAAAATATCATTTTAATGGACACCCATACAATGTTTACGACTATTTTTGTCGCAGAAAACAAAGAGGCCATTTATTAACAATATTTCTACCACAAAAGTAGAAAAAATGCACTCCCCTCCCCCACGTTTAACCCCAGGGCACTTGTGTACACAAAGATACACAAACACAAAAATGATAACTCCCTTTGCAAAATTGCAAATTTGAATTTGTAGATTTTATATATTAATTTTGATATTGTCGAAAAAATAAATAAAAATATGCAGTAGTAGCTGCAGTCTACAGGTCGAACCCATAAAACTAAATATTTATAAATCAGTATAGAAAGATGTAACAATTCAGAAACAATTATCTAGGCGAAGCACCCTCCTCATTATGGTGGAATGGTGCAATGGAAAGAAGCTAGTTAACAGAAGCGCTCCAACTAACCAACTACCGGACAAGTGGTGTAGTGGTTAAAGCTTCGGCACTTGGACCGGGAGGTACTGGGTTCGAATCCCATCAGAGGCTGGATGCAAAGCGAATTTTCGTCACCGATTACGATTGGTAATGTTAATAAACACAACTAAGACCCTCTGTTGGAGTGCAGAATTCAGCGCCGACCCACCGTCCATGTCAGTTTACAGGTTGACATGGAGCTTGCAATGTGCAGGTGGTATACTGTAATTGTGTGAATGGGTGGTCTGTGCGTGAATGAAAGGCGGGTATTAATTGACCTTCAAAGGACATTAAATCCACTGGACAATTAATACTTCCTTTTTAAAAAAAAAAAATAAAAAATAAAAAAACTAATCTTACATAATGTAATAATTCTGTTAGTTGGAAAATTGAATTTTGAAATAGTTGTCAATATAATGATAATCGAATGAACATCTTAAATACTAAGAACAGTATATGCATTTATTTATTATTAGGTTTTCATTTACAAAAATGTATTTCAAAAAATATTAATTTACACTGAATCGTATGAGAAAGGACCAAATATTTCCTCTCTATTTAAAGCCAAAATGCCAATCAACGAGATGCGTGGAGACAAAACTTTGCAAATATTAATTCAAACTTAAAAATTAATTAAAATGTGTGTATGTCTTCTACCATTTCAGAAAGATTAGTGAACAAATGAACGTCATGTTCAGACATTACTTACTTCGACATTATTCATAAATATACGTCCAAAAAGGATAATTTGTATCCCCCATATACATCTTGCAGTATTGATGGGCACTATGAACGTTGGGAACATCTGGACACGTATACATAGAATCGCCCGCATAGAACCACCTTTCCTTACCAATAAAAAAAATTGACATTTCATCCCAAAATGTGTGTTTTATTTACAAATGAAAAAAGGACTAACAGATGGCCCACCCTGTAGTAAGGGCTACCAACTCAAAAAAGTATCAATTATTACCGGCAAATCGCTTTCCTATGAGCAGATATTACTAATTGTTATATTCGGCCATAACGAGGCTGGCCGATACCGCTGGTACTGTTCGACTTGCCTTAGTCCTTATCATACATATATAAAAAGAATCATTTCCGGCAACTCATATTCCAAGGAGAATGACACACTTTTCAAAAGTAATATTATTATTTACAAGTGTGTTTAAATCAATGTTTGCTACACGGTTGAAAATATCAGTATAAAAATAATACTTTTTTATTATTCAAATAGAAATAAAACATATAGATGTGATACTTGCTTTACTTATAAAACTGTATATGAATTTACGATTTTTTTATACTAAAGGGTTTAGAAAAATTATACGAGGCATTATAATAAAATTTTATAATAGCATACAATATTTATACTTATTATTATAAACCAGTCGTATACTTTGCTCTTATTGATTTTATACTTTAAAGTAGAAAAATAACTCCCCTCATTTTAACCCCAGGGTACTTGTGTAAGATACATAACAAACCCTTACAAAAATTAGAACTTCCTTAGCTCTCTTCTTGGCAGCCTGGTTGCAACGACCAAGCTACAAAAATTCAACTATTGCTTCGTACCTATAGGTACGTATAGTACAAAACAAGAACTTATCGAGTTGGCAAATTATATCATTATATCAATATACGATATTCAATAAACCACTCACTTCTATAACTAACTGTATGAAACTCAATAACTTATCCTTATTAAACAATTTCAATGATTCAATTTCATTTATGACAACAATTATATGTAAAATGTTATGGTATTAAAATGCCTTTATACTGTATTAACAACTATTTTTTCAGCCGTGTAGCAATCCTTTGACGGAAATGCAATGGAAATTATCTTTTACTAGCTAACCCGGCGAACCTCGTTCCGCCCCAAATTACGTCGTTCCAAGCAAATAATTTTGTCCTTCACAAAAATATATTTTGATGAGAGAAAAAATCAAACAACTCAACTCGATTCTCAATAGACGTTTGAGTTGAGTATACATTCCATTCACTTTTGCATCGAATTCAACACTAATGTATATTGAATAGTGAATGTAATGTCGATTCAAACTCAGGCATCTACCGAAAATTGAGTTGTTTTTTGAATGTTTTTCTCAGTGTGGAAATGAATTGGAGTCAGTTGGAATTCAAAAGAATTCATTGTATTTTATCCGAGTGAAATTAAATCTAATACAGACGCAAATCAATACAATACATTGTAGTAAACAATATTTTTTGTTTTGTTACGGAAATTCGAGATTTATTCTGCACGCCCAACGATTGACATTGCGGTTTGTTAATCGTTCGGCGGATGTCCGGAAACACTTTCATGATAAGCTCTCTCTTCGACGTCGTAAACATCCAAAAATTCGAGGAAAACGAAAACAATCTGGTCGAAACATCAAAAGGAATTTGACAATTGCCAAGCGCCAACTGTTGTTTGGAAAAATCAGCAGTGGTCAAATGCAACTTCCTCACATTGCACACCGCCCCACAATCTCAACGATTTCAGACATGCGTTGAGTTTATCTGCAGCTATTGATCTCGGAATGACAGGTAGCTTTTGACGAGTCTCGGGCCAGCAGAATTATCGCTCTACCAAAACATCTTGGGTCACTTTGTAAATCCTTCATCGTTCGATTGAACGCTTCCAATGATCGTTTATGTGCCATTGTGCACTCGTCCCAGATGATGATTTTGCATTCTTGCAATCACGCGATTCCACATTTTCGGTGGGAGCATTGTACTGACGTGCATGGCCTCCGATTGGTCTTTTGTCTGCTTTGATGATTATTTTGTGATCATCGGAAAACATTGTCTCCAAAGCAGTTTTAAACAAACAAATCAGCGCATTGTGTTCGTGCAGAAGACAATGAAGTTATCGGATTATCGCTCGTTTTTACGCATTGAAAAGCGAGAGACGACAACTTTATTCAAATTCGGAATTTCCAACGAAGTAAATTTGAAGAAACTTGGGTTCTTTATTTGCTGGTGGCATCAACGCTCCGCTTTGATGATAAGTTTTCCTTTCAATCTATAAATAGAGAGCAATTTTGAATATTATGAGTACAATCGATCAACATTATCGAAATGATCAACACGCGGTGACACATCGGTTCCAAATGACATCATATTAAAGCATTGATTGTGCTACTGTGTGTGCGAAAAAATATCTGGATAGCGTTGTATCTCAATAGAGATTAGTACGCAATGGCTCCGGTGGCGAAGTCAAAAACGGCAATTTGACTTTGCCATCGGCATAGCATAGCCCTGGCGTTTCTGCTTGGAACTTCAATGCTTGGCAATGTTAGCACACCGGCAGACAATGCTCCAATATCAAGGCAGTGAAGATCTTTGTAGGCGATTGTAGAGTCATAATTAAAAGCAGCGCGATTCAAGTCGACGTTCACCGCACTTCTTCGTTGAGTTATACGTTTTGTCAAACCTGAGATGATGCTCGTGCAGCACGAACTTGTCCTAAATGATCACGCCTCTGTTCATTTAATTCATCGTGTTGCTATTGCATTTCATTCTCACGGATATTGTGTATTCTTTGTGAATTATGCTTTCTTCGTCCTACGTTCGATCGTTGATAGCTGGCATTTTAATCAAAAATCAATTCCTAAACATTACAAACATTCATTTGACTCATTTATTATGAAATCATTAATCAACAAAAATGAACTTGCAGATCGAATCAATCTTAATCCCGCAATCCAATTTGATAATTGCACTTCTTACGCACTAAAAAAATTTTGAAAAAACTATCGAAATCGTAAAAATCACACCCAACTTCATATGATTATAATAATGGTACCGTTTATGGTTGCAATGCACACAACTCAAATATCATAAAACAGTGAATTAATATTCAAATTTCCAATTTAATGGCAGCAAGAAAAATAACACGTTTGCACAAACGAAAATGACCATGGGCGATTTGAAAATTTGATAGTCAACATCATTTTTCAATTTCCGAATTTTCCGACTTTTCCGGTGGATTTGTCCAAAATTTTCTTTCGTAAGAACCATCTCCTGGCAATTGTGAATACAATAAAAAAAGATTGAGCCAAATCGGTTTAGCCGTTCTAAACTGAAAAACATCATTTTTCGATTTTCCGAATTTTCTTAAAATTTTCTTTCAGAAATTGCGAAAACAACAAAAAAAGATTGAGCCAGATCGATTCAGCCGTTCTCAACTGATAAACATAATTTGGAACAGCTTTAGTATCGCAGTCAAATTTTGTTGACAGTCTGAGCGACGGTGGCGCCACTTTGACCAAAAGCGGATATTTTTACAACTAAAATGTGTCTTTGCTTATCCGTTTGAACCTAACGCCATCTATTGGAATAAAAATGAACCAAAATTTAAAATTTTACGTTAAGCCGCGATAAAATAATTTTCAATAAATTAAACAACAATTAAACAATTAAAAGTTTCAAAATTTGTTTTAAGTGAAGGCAAATCTCTGCTTGACAATATTGAAATTACCGTATATTTGATTTGAATTTGTGTATGCTTCGTCAAACCTTGCAGACATAGATCAAAGAGAAAGTATCGCGTATATCGCTTCTGCTGATAGATATATCACAAATTCACTGCACCACCTGTCTCATAAAAAATTTACATACAAAATTGATATAAAACAGCTTTTTTTCGATTTTGCGAGTTTTCCGACTATTCCGATGGAATTTTTCAAAATTTTCTTAAAAAGTTCTTAAAAAATAATGCTGCTTTTTGTACGTTGTAAGGCCATAAGCCTGGGTTCATTAATTGTTTGATGATACTTTACATGTGAGAGGATGTCTGTAGGTGTTAGAACTTCTTAATCTTGAAACAGATACGGCTGAAGTAACAGATGAAATTGATGGCATTGTACACATAGATGATACGGATGTGAGTTCAATGCGTGTTAACAGTTTCGGAAACGATCATTGCAAATATCCCTCCATCCCTATAGGTTATTCTCGAGACTTGTGAATATTCTTGTTTCGTCAAATTCCTTGTTCGTGCATGCTTTGTTGAATGATGAATGAATTATATCTATCTTGCTGGATAGATCTGAGGCTGTATCCGAAAGACTTTTTTCAAAAATGTACATTAAGACTTAGCTTAAAGATCGAACATTTTGTATTTAAATTTTAACTTATATATTAAAATAATCGATTTTGGAATATATAGTTTAATTTATGCAACAGTAAAATAATTAAATTTGATTAAATTTCCGTGTATGTATATAATTATATAATATAGGAGCTTTCAAGCTAAAAAGACAATGAAAATCAAAAAAGCAATATAACTTGGATATACATGGCATGCAACCAACCAACCGAGAAAATGAAAATAATTTGAGTCGTTAAATTGCTTACTATCTAAAAAACTACTATTTGGGGGCATCTTGAAATACCACTATACCATCATCAAAATCATCATTTTCCATCCAATTTCATATTAAAATTATTTTAACTATATAGCAGTAAGTTCAATTCATTTTCCGTAACTTTGGTATCGTATACATAACTGACCATTGGAAAAACCAATTCTAATCATTTTCATTTTCAAAGTATATTGTCCAAGTATAGTAGGGATAGAGGTGAATGGAAATGAATAACAATAAAAATGAAAATAGTAAAATGATGAGATTACACGAAACGTACCGGGAGAAGGTAACAGAAATTACAATAAAATGCTAAAAGCAACAATAGATTATTACATTCGTTTTGTCTTTAGCTCCCATGTCCAAGGACTTGGTTTGAGGAAAATTGAAACAAAACAAGAAAAAATCGCAAGGAAGGCAGATAGATAGATGGACAGGCAGACAGATACCCGTATATTGAATGGACAAGTATATTTAGTATAGAGGGAAAAGCTTCAATCGTCAAAGTGCTTTTGAATGGTTGATTTTTATGGTCAGTCAAATAAAACAAACCATCATCATGACGTTGATGATGATAATGATGATGATGGTTATACGAGTATATAATAATATCAGGAAATAAATACAAGAAGGCAATAATCATAATAATATCTTAAAAGCATATTACATAAAAGGTTATATTATAAGCTTGATATCATTTCCAGCAAACAATTTAATTGATTATTGATTTATCGTATAACATTAATATTTGATAGTTTTGTTCCATCATAATATAAAAACCAATTCACAGTGCGAAGCCGCCGGCCGACTCGCCATTCAAACTCACCGTATTACCATTTCAAGTTATCAGTTAAAGCTTTTAGAGAAAACAATACACAATGCAACATTCTCCTTGTATTTTTTATACCAGATAATGTTATATATTTTATAAATTATTGAAAAATCAATGGGTGGTAATAATTGATTAAATTAAATACATGTATTTTTACTTTAAATTAAAATTTTGCAATATACAATTGAAATTATATCGAAATGTTATAATTTTATCAAAAAAATAAAAAAAAAAATAGTTTTGTTATATCTGCGCGTGTGGCCACTCAAATTCCTGGAAAATTCTCGATATAAATTCCACACTCATACAATCATCATAATATTGTATATATGTACATATATGTATATAATAAATGTTTCTGATGAATCGAACCGTGTGAAAGATTTATGATCGACAAGGGAGTGAATTTTTCATTCTTTTCTTCACATAAAAACGTACGAACCAAAATAATAATAAATACGAAGAAGGATTCCTTCTGTATCTATTTATACGCGTACGTATATACATATGTATATAAAAGTAAAGTGTGTACACAAAAAAATCATCATCATCATCATCATTAAAGTGATGAAATTTGTATTCCTTCATCTCTCACATACATATGTACATCTTATATATATTAACCCTATTGATCTTGATTTTATTTTGTGCAACTAGTTGAATGATGTAATCTAAGGGTTTTTCGTATTTTATTTTGCTTTATATATATAAAATAATAAAAAATGAAAAAGGAAATTCGATTTTCATCATGTGACATAACATATTTTTTTCATATATACAAAAAGCTTAAAAAGGAAATGTTTACCCCCATCGACGCATTTTGCAAATACACCACCCTGTATTTTACCCAACATGTATAAATTTTTCCAACCTTTTAATCTCTTTTTTCCACTTAAAGTGAAATAATATAATTTTTTTGTGTGTCTCTATGTATAAAGAGTGGATAAGTGGAAAAAGGTAATTTCTTGAATGATGACGAAAAAGATTTCTTTTTTTTGGTCAATTTTCGTTATGAGGGCGACTGATTTTTATATTGCTTTTTATACAACAGGAAAATTAATTTTGACGTTCTTTTAGTATGTGTAACGTGGACAAATCACCTTGACATTTTACGGAGTTACTCTTTAAATTGGGGAAACCCATCTTTAGTACGCTGTCAATCGAGAGCATGGGGCCATGGATCTTCTTGGTTACTAGATTATAAAATCAAAATTTGTTAACTAATTTTGTACAAAACCCACGGTGAATATTTTTTGAATCTAAGTTGGCTGGCTAAGTTTGAAAACAATTGTATTTATTTGTCACGTCAAAATTTCAAAGTGATAGGAATTGTCGTTTTACCACTTCAAACAAGAAGTCGAAGGAAGCATTTATTTATAAAGCAGCATCCTAAGATTTTTAAAACAGCCACAACGAGTTTTTTAAACAATTATTTGGTAAGTTTCGATTTATTAATCTAGTAACCAAGAAGATGGGTTTTTATTACATTACTGGCAATGATCCGACTAAGGGAATAGGGGTGTTAGCGTATTGTATGTATTTGCGTATATTTGCCTCCTTCACCGAATCATATTTAAGGTGGATTTACATATCCGATGATTTTTCTGCGCCGAACATAACGTGACACATTCAACCAATCAGAACGAACTTCTTCTTCGAATTTTCGGCACGGCAAAGACGTTAACAAAATGTATCTTTTCGGCGCGACGACACCAGCACACATAGATAAAAAAAAATCAGTTCTAGAAAACCTTTTATCTGGTAGCACAGGTGTCTGATATTTTATGGAATTTGACATACATAGAACGGAAAAGGTACAAAGTCCGAATGTGTCGAAGGGCCGAATGCGTCGAAGGGCCGAATGTCGAAGGACCGAATGGGTCGAATGGCCGAATGGTTCGAAGGGCTGAATTTATTCTTTTGTTTTTAGAAATATAATTTTTTAAATTTGTTGTTTTATAACAAAATAATAAAATATTTTAAGAATCTTAGAATATTTTTATATTTTTTTATTTTTCATATTTTTTTTATAAAATATTTTGTAAGTTTGTTTTTTTATTAAACATAAATAAATTTCTTATGCATTTATGTATTTTAATATTTTTGATCTTTGAATATTTATGAAATTCCACGTATCCGGTCAGCGATACATTTTGGTGAAAAAAAATTTTGTCATGCGCAACCAGAGACATCCGGCCCTATTTGTCAGCCTTCTAATAATAGGTACAGTATTGTGCGAATTAATGCGAACACAGGAAATTATTGAGACAAATTATTTATTATTAATTTTTTTTATTGAAATGAATATTATTAATATATGTGTCCACCTTTGGCCTTAATGACATCTTACAGATGGTTAGGCATTGCATTAATTAAATTTTGACAATTTTCTGTTATTTGTGGATCCGGGAACCAAACCTCGATAACAGCTTCCTCCATTTTTTTTACTTTTGTACAGCCTTGTTTCCGAACTCTAACCTTCCATCCAGTAAGAACGGCTTCGTTGTGTTGTTATTTCTGGCGTTATTGATATTCCTGTGAATTGGCTCAATTGATACTATACCATCGGCTTGAATTTCCACTTGAACTTTTTTGATGGCGTTAATGACTAGACCTTTAACATCACCGTACTTCAAAGGTAATCCACTAATTAGAATTTGGTTGGCATTTCCTTCTTGTTTAGGATAGTCACATTCGGCTTCTAAGAACGTGAACTCTGGACTTAATAGCGGCATTTTCCGACATTAGTGAAGATACAATTGCTTTCAATTCCTTCAATGCTGTGAGTTTTCTTTCCATAAGTTTAAGCTGAATCATGATATTAACACTGTTCGCAAAATCCGGTGAATCATCGGCATCGATGATTACAGATTGATACAACGTTGCTCGGCAATCATCACATAACCAGTTTGCCGACCAATTGTTAATACCCTGCAAAAGCTCATCGGATATGCGAGCACATTTAATGTGAAAATTTTTTCTACATGAGCCCCCACATTTAATTCCAGGAAATCTTCCTTTGGTGATGTTGTTGGAGTACACGCTACATGTAGCAGTCATTATTACACCACAATAATTAGGCGGTAATATATGATGTTTACAGCTGCTTCACACGCACAAAATACAGTCCAATTTTTTATTACAATTATTAATTTATAACTTTAAATCACTTATGACCAAACAAATATAAGTTTATTAATTTATTTTTTTCTTTTATTTAGTAATTAAAATTTTATTTTCATTTTTTATATTTATTTTAATTTTTTTCGATGTAATCGCACAATTTTTCAATAGGTGTGAACGCTTTGACAACCAAACTTGAAGTGATTAATGTTAAGGTGTAATGTAATTACATTTCACCATAAGTATGATTGTTTCAAACATCCGTTAATTTCGCCCACACATGTAACGCGTAGAATGACCGGCAATGTCTGTCTGAAATCACCGGGCAAAACAGCAACAGTAGAGCGCCAACGAAAAGTTTAGTATTATCGTTGAGATGTTTCATCGGTTTATCGAGAGCTTCAAGTGAATATGTACTTGTGAGTCAAAGTGCATTCATCCCAGATAATAATTTTGCATATTTGCAAAACTGTAGCCATGCCGAGATGCTTGTTTATGTTGTAGATTGCGTCTGGATTAGTGTGAACGTTCAGTGGTAACTTGAGTGCTGAATGTGCAGTTCTTCCACCATCAAGCAAATGCCAGATGAAGCAGTTACTAACGCTATATGATTTTGTGATCGAATGCGCGCATGTATCAGCGAGATGAGGAATGTTTTATTACTTGCAACAAAAGGGGCCGCATCAAACTGTTGTTCACGCTCAACATCGCTGTAAATGATGTCTGTTGCTACTGAGTTAGAAGTAGCATATTCGAAATGAGAATGCAAATATCTTCAATCTTGATTAATGTCTCGTTATATAATTGTGATGAAAAATCGATATTGGGATTTTGATCAGCGGTCAAAATGCGATGCAAAATAGTAGATTAGAATGATTGTCATATGTATATAATTGAAATTCATAGAAGATCATATACGATATTCACTTCAACATTTAACTTTACACATTTTTTCAATGTAAGTGTTTAAGTACACTTCATTTATGATCCAAAACGTTATTTCAATATGTTTTATCGATGAATAATACATTCAATATGAACGCAAACAGAAATTGAGATATCAAAACAACGTTAAGCTACGACGCAAGTGGCTTGCGCATCTATTGATACGTACGTCAAACACCACAGAGTTCGATATCAGCGCCGCCTATGGTACACAAACATAACTATGAATTATTCTTAGAAATTCAATTATTCACTATGTTATTTCATTTTATATATTTTATAAAATGTTGGGGGCGGTGAGGGTGAAATTTTTGAGTTATATGTTCTGATATGTGAAAAATGTTAAAATTAAAAAAAAAAAAATTGACAAAAAATAAAATTAAAAAAATCCTAGAAAACGATCGCAGGGCCACTTACCGGGTGCAATTGTGAATCTAAACCATCCAGGAACCAACTCAAACAAAATTTCATTAAAATTGGTCCAGCTGTTTCGGAGGAAATCAGTTACAAACACACGTACAGACAATTTGGGGGTAGTAGAGGTGGTGAAATAACCCCAAAGGTTATACGTTTTAATATGCGAGAAATCTTAAAAAAATAAAAGAAAAATTTTGTCAAAAATAAAAAATTAAAATTCTTGAACGCGATGGCAGTACCACCTACTGGGTCCAATTGTGAATCTAAATTATCCAAAATCGGTTTAGTTGTTTAGGAAGAGTTCAATTACAAAAAATCGTACATAAGAATTATATTTATAAAGATTGGAGAGTGGTGGGGGTGGTGAAACTTTGGGGTTATATGTTCTGATATGTGAAAAATTCAAAAAAAAATTAAAAAATGTCGTCAATAAACAAAAAAAATTGCTAGAACCCAATTGTAATGCCACCTACCGGGTCCAACTGTAAATCTAAACCATCCAGGAACCCATTCGAATACACAGACAAAATTTCATTGATCCAGCCGTTTAGGAGGAGTTCAGTCGCATACACACGTCCATACGAATTATATCTATAAAGTTTGGAGGGGAGGGGGATGGGGGGGTTAAATTTTGGGGTTATATGTTCTGATATGTGACAAATATAAAAAAAATAGAAAAAGATTTCGTCAAAAAATAAGAAAAAGTTCCTAGAACCCGATTGCAGTGCCACCTACCGGGTCCAATTGTGAATCTAAACCCATCCAGGGAAAAATTTCAATAAAATCGGTTCAGCCGTTTAGGAGGAGTTTAGTCACATCCACACGTACAGAAGAATTATATGTGTAAAGATTAAATCTACTTTACTGATCATCCCGAAACCCACTTTCTGGATAGAATTTGAAAATATGTTCATTACCAAATTTCCTAGTTGTGAAATCAGAGATGACCCCCTGCCTTGGCATATGGAGTTAAGGGTACCAATGAGCATCGAACTAGATGCAGGCGCCCATTCGAAAATCACGAGGATTGATGGTGAATATTGATCATTCCGTAAACCACTTTCTAGACATTCTTCAGTTGAAAATATCCTCGTGATTTTCGAACGGGCACCTGAATATAAATTCTATGCACTTTGGAACACCTAACTCCATATGCTAAGGGTAAGGGTCATCACTGAGTTCGCCACTAGGAAATTTGGTAATGAATAAATTTGAAAATTCTACAAATAATGTGGTTTTCGGGATGATCAATAGAGTAGATTTAATTTATTAATAAATTATGAAACTTTTTTTTACTGGAAACAGTAACATAATTTTATAATTTTCTCGGGCTGTTTATTATTTTTTCTTTAATTTAACAATAAAATTTTCGCGATAGAATTATTTTTATGTGATTTAGCAAAGACACACACTATGAAAAAACTTTTTCGGGATGGAAATTTTGGGCACGCTTCTTATACATGTCTATCCACCACGTATAATAACCGATTCCAACGAATCTCATGTTGGAACACCGAAACATTAAACAATCAAGTTACTCGAGCCAACTTCGAAGCTAGTATATCGGCAACCCTTGACAGCCAACCACTAATCCATTCTATAGAAAAATAGTGGAATGCAATAAAATTGGTGATACAACTGCTTCAACGGAGAATTTAGGTAAAAATACATAAAAACCTACAAACACTTAGCTACGCGACTGTGTATAAAAATAAAATGTGAACAGCACCAACAACAAGTGCGCTTAAAATCGAGGCTGCCGGTTTTAAGAGACAGATACCATTATATAAAAGAAATCGTTATTGACTTCCATCCACGTAGTAGCGCTTGTAAATGAGCAAAGCTCAGTGTCTGCAGATTTATCATCACGAATCGCAGCAGATCATCGAGCATTCTAGGCTAACACTAATATTTTCAAATATCGCTATATATCGTGCAAAACCAAATTAAATACAGTGAAACCTCCCAATGTGACAACCTCTCCATTCTTTCTACCTCCTTAAATAGACCACCTTTCTACAGTACCAACACATTAACCATACAAATTTGTTCTAAAAATTCTCTTTAACCTGAACACCCCCCTATTCTGTTTAGCGAACAGTATATTTGGAGTTATGCGAATCAAATCAACTCCTTTAATATGACCAAAAATATTTTTTTTAAATGTAAACAGAGAAACGATCCACAGCCTCAGTTCCAAATAACTCCGGAAGTAACTTTCCACCCCAATGTATGCCTGTTGTAAACTTGAAAATCGATTTAACTGATGCTGCTATTTCTACTTTATTTGTTTCATGAAGACACCTCAGTGTTGTTCGATTCAAAACGGGTTCATCAACACAATGTCCAAGACTTTCTTCAACGACACTGATTAAATAGCACTGCATTTGCACGATCAGTAACCTTCCACTTACCCAAAGCTGATAATATTCTAGGAGTAATGAAACATGTGCCCCTAGAGGAGGTTCTTTCTTCGCTTAGCACGAGCAAATCGATATTTTCGAAACTCATGCTATTATTCGATATGCTTTCGCTATCACTCTCCGATGACGAAAATAATGCTTGTGGGTCTATTGGAATTGATTTACTTTTTTCTTCAAGGAATCTTCGTTTACGATTATTTTTTTTCTGCCTCCAAACCTTCCGATTTCCGCTTTTCTTTGTCAATTTCATATTCTCTGGTTCCAGTAAAATTTCCAGGATGCCCTTTTTTACGCTACGTCAAGAGGAATCGCTTGTCGTCTTCACTGGTCATCATGGACAATCGGTATATGCGATATCGAAAGTATCATCCAGTTTACTATTAAAGGCATTTTCTCTTTCACAGTAAATTTTGAAGGTTTATTTTTATTCTTTAAAAGATTTTTCCACTCATCATGCAATTTTTCCCATTTTCAATAGAGTGTTGTTCCTTTTTCACTGGAATTCACACTTTCGACCAAAAAATTCACAATTTTAGGATTGTCAGAGCTGCACTTTTACGAATAGTTAATTTTACAGTACGGTGATGGTCAAAAGAAGCACATCACTTGCTTTTTTGAGAGTAACTTAGCACCAATAATTTGACAGTACTCGTGGCCAAGAAAATAAATTTTTATAGTGGACCGTAAATTATCTGCCATTTTGTAAACCTTAGTAGCACATTCTTAAAAAGATTAATAAAACTGTTAAACGAACTAGATTTAGTTATTACAAATTTGTGTCTACTTCTTGAGAGATTTGGATTTAAACTGAAACTATTTTGCATTTCTCTTGTTTATATTATACAATACAATGAAACATATTGGCCATAGCATTGAATTTAAAATCCAGGATCTAAAAAAAGCCTTTTATTATTTAGGTTTTTATTAGTTTTGGAAATTGGCAATAAAATCGCTATTGTTAACCGATTTTTGATATCTTTGATGGAAAGATAATTATCCTATAATATAACCTCTATTCATAATAATTTTCATTTAGGCTGAGAAATTGTTTTTAATAATTTTTCTGTTCGTTTGAAAATGAAAAATTAAAAAAATACCGTTTTATCGAACTTCGCGCTCAAGTCGCGACCTCATACCATCTTCGATCAACCCAATACATTTTCTGTTTAAGTTTTTAGCATAACCTCACATTTCCAGGGAGTATCCCGATATATATCTCTACATTTTTTCCGCCCAATAGAAACAAGGACCACCCTAATGTACATAATATACATACGTTTGTTTTATTTACCACTTCTATAAAAAGACTAAACTCCAGAAATATAATTTTGGTCACTAATCAGAGAAGTTTCTTCATACCGACCACCTCTGTAAATTGACCAAAGATTTAGAGTCCCGTAAGTGGTCGCTTTTGGGAGGTTTCACTGTATCTATAAAGCACTGATAGGAGCAGTAGTAACTTTTAATAGCGAAGAGTTTTGGACGCCAACAACACGGGATAGCCAAAGCTTGCTGTTTTTGAGCGTAAATTAATGCATATGGTGCTAGGCCCTATTAAGGATAGAGAAATGTATAGGATTCAACTGAATCTCGAGATCAGAACTGATGTGAACAACTCTGATATAATTAGAACAAATAAATGATCATCGCTGAGAGGGCTCAGACACGTTCTATGGTCCCAAAATCGAATCATAAAACAGCCTCTAGGGTCGACCCCAATGAAGACAGGACCTCATGGGAGGCCCTTTATTAGGTGGATCGACCACATAGAAAAGGGCCAGAAAAAAAATTTCTGCTGAAAATTGTCCACTATCTGTATGAAAGATATTTTGTTGAACATTTTTAATGTAATTTAGACAATGACCGTTATCAATTACTGCGGGTTGGCGCAGCAAATATGGATTGCAAATTAACCAAAGTAAAACAGAGCTGGTCATGTTTACTAGGAGATATAAAATTCCGGCAATGGTTCCATTAAGTCTGAATGGTACTATGCCGTTTCTTACTGATAAGGCGAGATTCTCAAGGATTCATCTGGACAGTAAGCTAAGTAAGCTCAACCAAACAAGATAGAAAGAGTGAAGAAGGCCACTGTGGCTCTCTACCCTTGCAAAAATTTTCAACTGGATCCAGAAGGAGAATGTGTAGGAAGGCTTATGTCTGTGCTGAAAGCCGCAAGCCATAAGAAAGCAGTTTCCCTGGCAAATGCTACGACTGGAAGGGTTGCGAAGCAAGTCCAGCCAGCACTGAGGTTGAAGCGCTCTAAAATCTTAATCACACTAGGGAAGCGTGATGTAAGAGAAGAGAAGGCTGAGGAGGAGACTCTGGTTCACTTCCTATGCTCATGGTCCTGCTCTAGTTGGTAGAAGACATGATCACTTGGGCAAACACACTATGAACAGCCTCTAAATTGGTTTAATGGTGAGATCCTTTGGTATCACAATGAACCATAATTGGCCTAAGCAACCACTGAAACCTAACCTTACCAACCTAGCCAATGACCAAAGTTTTAATCAAACAAGTGTTCTGAAATTTTTTAACAAAATTCAAATTTACTATGCGAATTGTTTTTCTGTGAATTGTCGTGGAATCAACAAACGCACATAACAATTTTTCAAAAGATTTGTGTTTGTTTTAATGTCTTAATCATGAAGTATTAATTTCATTAATTAAATTAACGGATCATCAATTACTCGAATATAAATTAGGTGGTTTAAATTAATAACATTGTATTCTTTGATTTTATAATCTACATTATTAATTCAAGACACCACCTCTTTATTATAACGAAAATCGTAAATTAATTGAAATTCAAATCTATATATTAAATATTAATACATAAATAAATGTATATACCAATTATGTTTAAGACATGACATGAAAATAAGTTGTCCATCTTCATCAATCTATTTTGTTTTATTTCACAGATATGTGTACCGAGAGAAGATAGATAGATAGATAGATTCTACATCATCATCATGATCTCGTTTTTAATATTTAGATTGAATAATAATATTTCTATTCTCTATTTCAAGTATATGTATTTATCTAAAAATCAAATTCATCATCTCGTCTGTCTTATATGTATATACATATATACGTGTACATGCATACGGTATATAAAATACTATATACTATATCATATCTAACCTTGGAAATAATATCCATAAATTTTTAGACTATCTCATGTCCTGTATATATCTGTCTGTCTTCCGTGTCCATCAAAAAATAATTTTTCCAGTTTTTTTTTTTGCTATTTTCATGCAAGTGCGATAGATGAAATACGACATATGGAGACACACACATACACACACATATCATAATTTTCTTCTTGTTTGGTTTATTTATCTCGAGTCAAGTTTAATTTTCATCTTAATTTTTGATTTTCTTTTTATTTTAGTTTAGTTCTGCTGTCCCATGTTGCTATTGTAAATGGAAGACAACACACACACACACAATTGTGTATACAACACATATACAAAAAAAAAATTTGAATATTAAAAATGACAGATTAAATAGATAAGAGATATTAAATTGGACAATAATATTTTCAATATGCAGAGACAGACAAGATTGTGTATAGTGTATATGAGTATAAAGGACAATTTGAAATTGACATTTGTTGTTGCTGGTATGTTATGGAAAAACTGTATAATAAAATTGATAAGATTTTTTAATTATAATTGAGTTGCAATTAAATTTGATTAAATTTTTTACTATTCAAAATAATAGATTTTCTTCTGTCTTGTTTACGGTTTGTTTTTAGTTGTCGTTTGATTAAATTGAAAGTGTGAGAGCTTTTAAGTAGACCGACTACAGATGTGTTATAAATGTACGTACATATAATTTATAGACAGGGCCATAATTCATTTTGTCTGGAGATAACATAACATAAAGAAAAAACATAAAAAAGGACATTCTATCTCCATCAGAACCTGTTCACATAAATCAATAAATGATCTGTTTATGATCTATCACTGCTTATAATTATCCTTATGTATTCTTTCGGTTGTGAGTGTGTATTTCATATGAATAAACGTAAAAAGATGTGATTTATTTTTATTACTTTCTCCTAAGTAGTTTCTATCTTTCTTTTTATCTTTATTCTTTGTTGGTCTTTCGGGTAAACAATAAACAATTCTAAGAATTTAAACAAAAATAGAATTTTACTTCCTCTTCTCCTTGTTTCATATAATAATTTGTGTAATTTTTATGTTTTTTCTTCGATTTTAACATTAAACTACCCTCCCTGTAAATAGCAGAATACCGTCGCACATAAAAAAATCGTTAATCTTCAATTAATATGATTTGGTTATAAAAGCTATAATTTACCAATTTTCTTACATTATGTTGGGAAAGTAAGTATCAATATATTTTCAGGACGCATCACCTAAGGGTTCCATTTATCTAAGTCAATTGGTACCAAATATTTGTATGTGTGTATACTATTTTTCCAGGTCAAGATAAATAGTAAAAAAATATATATGTTTTTCAATTTTTCTCCATAAATCATACATTTTGAGATTGAAAATAATTTCCTTTATATTCTAGTACGGTGGTGTGTATGTAACATATTTTGGAGTATTGGTTTTGATAGGGTTAATTTATAATATAGTGTAATTCTCGTCTCAAATGAATGATTTTTGTACAATCTTAACTTCATCTTGTCCAATGTGATTTATTCAATGACACACAAAACAGTCTTCAGTTATAATTTTTTTTTCATTTAATATAATTCAGTTCGTGTGTGACTTGAGGATGACGAATGAGGTGACAGCTGCGCGGGTATATATATATATATATATATATATATATATATATATATATATATATATATATATATATATATATATATATATACGTTGGTCCAATTTCTTTAAAATTTGTTATATGTGCTGGTCTTCCACATATCAGAGTTAGTGTTTCGTTTTGCTATCTTATCATACAAAAATAAAATAAATGTCTATCAATTTCCACCATGGATATTTTTAAGAAAAAGAAATTCGTGTCATATCTCTTCGTATATTTTTATATTACATCCCATTTTCATCATTTTTATTTTTGAAAAGACGAGCACAAAAAAAAATCCTTTAAATAAGAAAAATATTTTTTCCATCGTCATTCGTCTTTCTATTTTTATTTTTCTCATGTATGTGTACGGTACGTATAAAGAAAAATACATTGCTTGGAAAATTTATTACCTCATAAAGAATGTCGAATGTCACGGATAACAAAAAGAAAAACACCAAGCAAGAATAATTCATCCACCCTGAATGTGTTGTGTACATCTTTTTATTTTTCATACATTACTTAAATACAAAAACAGTAAAATAATTACAAGATCATCTTGTATGTACGGTTAAATGACATCTGCTTGTCATAAAAATTGTTAAAAGTTTTGAATTGCATATCATATTATACAAATTACGAGAGTGCGCGCACCGGCCACTTTCCTCATTTAAATACCAAAATAATTAAAAAGTAAAAATTGTGGCGAAATATGTCTCATTTCCTCGAAACGATCGTAAAAAAAAAATTATGAGAAGAAATTTTTTTTATTTAATTTAATTTATTGTGTATCAATAATCGATCAAACCTATCATAAAATAAAAATTAAATTGTAGAAAAAAAAACAAACAATTGATCGTATTTAACGTTCTGCGTTGTTTTTGTAGAATAATGTACGAAAGATGATCGACAGAAAGACAGAAAAACGGACAATAAAATCTCGATCAAATATATAAAAATATATAAGAGAATAGAATGAATAATCATTTAAAAAGTTTATACATATAAGATCATTTCGAATTGATAAGATTTAAAAAAAAGAAGAAAATAAATAATAATCAAGATCAGTCAAAATTGTTAGTTTTTTTTATGGAAGTGAGAAATATTGATCATGATCGTGTTTTATATTTATATAGTACTTCGTATATAGTGTGAAATATTTGAGATCGATCAGTGTTGCCAGATTTCTTTAAATAAAGATGTCATGTCACTAAAATAAAACAACAATTTAAATAAAATAAAATAAAATCATTGATCATTGAATTAAGATAAATTTGTATTATTTCATTGTGTAAATTTGAGTTTCTGATTAATTCGGTATTATTATTATGAAAAAAACACGATCATGTGATTTATAATTTTTAACAGTTATATTTTTTGTGAAAAATATATTTTAAATTTGAGATCATGATGATGATCTGAATCATAATATCTATATATAAATCCTAAATAAGGAGATTGTGTCACGCAATTAAGATCAGTCGGTCGAAGAAATGTTATATTGTTTCAGAAGTGATCCAGTTCACGTTTCAGCTGCAAATTTCGTAATTTCAAATTACACGAACGAATGAACATATTTCTAGTAAGTTTGTCAAAGCGACCTTGTTACAACTTAATACTCTAAATGTACTTCCAACCAGCATTTTAAAATAGGCATCTAGATAATGGTCGAGTCTAGAGGCCTTCTAAATTTTGCAGTTTATTTAAAGAACCGGTGGTTTACAAAACATTTCAATAAAAATGGATACCAAATACCAAGACACATATTAAATGTAATAATGAACAAGCCGCATAATCTTTTCCTCAGAGGGCTCGCCCCTCTAATGAATCTGTAATGTCTATTAGATGGCTTGAACTTATAAATTTGTGATTTCAGATCATGCTCGTGTATTTAACACTAGATATACCAAGCATTGATATATACCGATCTCTACCAAACGGTCATTTTCAGCTGAACATCATTTGAAATAAAAGATTTATAATTTTGATTTACTGAGTGCTTTAGAAGCATGTAATTCAATGTTTACTTGTTACTTACATAATTTTTATACAATCATATTTTTTGCAACCAACATAGATATTCGTGGTTTTATTTTCGTTGTAGAATCCAATTTGACTGCATTTTCGTGTAGTATTTTCAATTTTATCTACCATCAGTAGTTCACTTAGGTTTCCTGGTTCGATTGAATCTTGATATCCAGTAGAAAGTTCTTTTGCTAATTGAAATAGCAAGTCTTTTCTGGTAATATTGTCCCCGTGAGTTCTTTGTACAGAATCCAAGCATTAATTCCAGCTAGACTTGTAAAGGGCCCTTCTCTCCGAGATCCCGACTTAACAGTGTATTTTTTAGTCATTTGGTCCATTATATCTACACCAAATTTGGTGCTGTTGTAAAATGAAATGGTTTCAGGAAGCTTTTTCGGTTTTTTGGGGGGGAATTATGCTTAGAACTGAGTAGAAGTACTTTTTAGTTGACTTAGCTTTGTATACCTTTAGTGTGCAATTATCACATTTGTAAATTAAACTTGAGAATTTAGGCAATTTATCTTTTTTTGTTTGACAATTTTCGGCAACTCCTTTTTATTTCAACGAATAGTTTAGCACTTGAAATTCCAACCGGCCATTTTAACCAGTTGGTGTTTATGTATACCACATACGTATCTCAGGAAAAATAATACTAATAAATAGAAATATTTATAATAATTATCGGATACTATTATGCATAATATTACATAAAACATTATAATTTAAATTAACGGAGAAAATTTAATTTTTTCTTTCTAAAATTATCTTAAAAATGTATCGAATTCCAAAAATTACTACTTGCCGTTATTAAAAATATTA
Organism: Nephrotoma appendiculata; assembly: GCA_947310385.1. NCBI lineage: Eukaryota > Metazoa > Arthropoda > Insecta > Diptera > Tipulidae > Nephrotoma > Nephrotoma appendiculata. The sequence goes on along the minus strand of OX371224.1, from coordinate 182,074,416 downwards.
AAACAAAAGCTTATGTTTTTGATATTTCATTAAAATGGAGAATTATTTATCTTTAAATCATATATGTATCCAGGTTTCTAGAAGAAATCCAATGAAGTTCTTTCTTGTTTCTAACTTCTTCTAAAAAATTGTCTCTAAACGAATTGGCATTGAAATTTTTTGATTGGCCCATAACGAAAACGTATTAAAAATTGTTCGAAACTATCGAGTACTTTACGCCAAAGTATTGAAAAAGTACTATAATAATGACAAAATCATTCTTGATACAGCATCATAGGTTAATGTCTGTAAAGTTAAATAATAACCCGAATTTTTTCATTAATTGAATGACATCTCGAAAATGTTTAATATCATGACATTTTTTATGTCAATACGAAAAAAGCACTATCGCCAAAAATTGTTTGTGTTATCCCGAAAAAAAAAATCTAAAACAGGAAATTTTGCACCCAATAAAAGTTGCGACAGGTGTTCATACCATCCCAAAATCAAAAACTACTGTGTGCGGCAGCCATTTATATCACATCCATATCAGTTTCCCCAAATTAAACGGAAATGATGATTATACATAAAAAACAATTGTTTAACAAAAACTCGGCCCTGTACAGTCCAGATGGATTGATTGATCAGGATTTTACTTCGTATTTAAACTTTTCCACAAGTTAGAAGATCTCATGGCATTATGGCTGAAATCGGTCAACCAGAAGTTACAGGTTCCGTTTCGTTTTATGCAAATATTTTGAAAAGTATATAGTTTACGTCAAAAAAAACTATGATCTAAAAGATTTAAAATTAAATTTGCAACAATAACGAATCATTTCAAATTACTAAAATTTAAGCGGAAATGACGATTTTTTTAAAAGACTGTAAAAGTTCGCCCCAGATGAAGTGATCGCTGACTATGGATAAAACTTCATACCAAAACATTTCCTAGATATCAGTTCACCGAAAGTAAGAGATTGCGTAGTGGCTTTTTCGTTTTTCCACCGGAAGTGGCAGCTTCCATTGAAACTTTTCTGTTTTTTTGTAAATATTTTTGAAAGTCTAGCATAATATACGAGAAAAACGATTAAAAACTAAAAGATTCAAAATTAAATTTATCGGCTTAGACTAATTTCCAAAATTTATCCAGAAATAAAGATTTTTGACCAAAAACTGTTTTTCAACAGAAATCCGGCCCTGTACTGCCCAGACGGTGGGATTGGTCGAGGACTTAAGATTTTCCGCATGTTACGATATCCCAGCATATTTTAGCCGAAATCAGCAAATTAATAAAATTTACACAAGAATTCGAAGCCATGCTATTCGATACTGATCAATTTTTACAACAAAATTCAAATTTGTTACTTATAAATTGGTTGGACAATGCAAAACGATTTACTCTCACTGTCGCTGAAAGACACATAAAAGATTTGCACGAGCGTAATGCAGATAACATGGTGTAGACAAAATTCCCAAATAATTATGCATATAAACAGTAGAGTGACGTTGTTAGAGATTTCTTTTTGCCACAAATTTTAATAGGAAGCTGGTGGTATCGACCCAAACTAATGAGAAAATTGATTACAGTGAATTTAAAATGGATATTATTCGAAATGCTGAATACTCGTTTATTACATCAACAAATTATTCAATTATGTCAGTGGGAGATTCAATATCAAAATATTTTTTTACCTGAAATTCCAATTAAATAACTATAAAGTAAATAATTAATCGCCTATATTTAGTTTGTTTATTGTTTAGTTCGGGAGTTTTTTCCCAGGGGTCGTTTAATTTGCTGAACACTGGTAATACCTCGTCATCGATTGTCATTAGAACAAGATGAGTTAAAATATTCTTTATACTGATTTTAATTGGTATCTTTGGTATTGTGTCCCTTCAATGTTTTCCGGGTTTTCAGTAAGGCTCGATGTTAGTTCACTTTTGTGATATATAACTCATGCCATTACCGTTTGGATTATTTTTCTTGATTGGTTGCCTAATTTGCTTAAAGTCCGGTTTATTACATTTTTCTATTTGGAAAGTAAAAGAAGTTCGGGTATTGGGCACAGTATTTTCATCGTTCCATTTCTTTACTTTCTTTTAAATATATAATCCAACCCAAACGGTCTGACTGATCGGAATAAAATTGCATACAGTTTTTTTTTAGTTTTTGAGCACAAATTTCGCCCTGTACAGCCTTAAAGGATTGGTTGATCGGGATAAAACTTCATAATTAAGTTTTTTTTTTACAAATTAGAAGATTCCAGTGTATTTTGGCAGAAATCGGTTCATCGAAAGTGGCAGCTTATAAGAGCTTTTTCGTTTTTGCAAATATTTTGAAAAGAATATAGTATATTTACCATAAAATGATTTAAATGAAAAATTATAAATTAAATAAAAAAAAATTAGTTCAGATTATATTTCAAATTTTACCGAAAATGTCGAGTTTTGGTAAAAGAAACCTCTCACTAAATATCGGCATCTCTATGGACCAGGCGGGCGATTTAACTTCGAAATAAAACTTCATAGTAAAGCTTTTTCCATAAAATGGCAGAGATAAGCGAATTGTGTTGAACATCTGCGTACCAGGTGTGGTAGATTTGTAGGAGCGTTTTCAATTTTTTGCAATGAAGGTTTCATTTTTTAAAAAGCGGTGAGTATTGGTTTTATGAAATGTAGGTAGTAATAATGATTTTTGAATACACAAGACAATTTTTATCATAAATCCGGTAGGTTCTATTGTTCGCTGTAGAAATTAAGTGTGATATATAATTCGATATCTATATGTATGTTTTTCAGAAAAGAACAACGAAAAGGTGAAAATTTCTTGATTGCTCTAACTAAATTTACTCTGTTTCCTAGTTAAATCTGTAAGAAACGATACTTATGTACATTTGAGGATATACACTTTCGATACCAGCCGGCCATTCAAAAACCGATGTAGTTGTTCGAGGGTGGATGGTACAGAATATTCTAGAATTGAATTATCCTTTTCTGGAATAGTTGCCAATAATCCATCACCAGAAGATATGCAAGATAATTTATCCATTTTAGAAGGTATCAGTTGAACGAGCAGCAGACAATTTATTTACCACAATCGAAAGTAGTGCAAGATGTTCATCAAATATTTTGGATGTGATTAGAAGGTAATCGAGAAAGATAAGTTTATGAAGCTCGTGGAGTATCCACCTGATCCATTAACAGCCACATTGTTTGTGGCACGGTGCATCAATGTGAACTGGCATAACGGACCAACAGGAGCGCTAAACGCTGTCTTATCGCATGACTCTTGACCCAGAATTTGCTAAAAAGCACCCTTCAAATCTAAACTTGAAATGAATTTCGTGTCCTCCAACTGGCTCAAGAGTCCGTCGATTTGAGGCACCGGATACGCGTACATTTTCACCCATTTCCCTCGTTCACGCATCTTGCGTCTAAACATAGACGAGCTTTGCGATTTGACCTAGTTACTAATGTCACAAACATTATCTGTCAATAAGATAACCTATTGATGGACCTATTGCTTATTAAAAACCGGAAATTTTATCCATGATGCGGTTTAATTGAATTTGCTGTTCTGATGAAAGTAAAACTCTCATAAATTTATCAATTCCATTCAAATGTTCGTTTGCTCAAATAAAACCGAAAACCCGCTCAGAATATCCATTAGGTTTAAACATTACTATACTAATATTTTACTTTAAAATTTGAAATATTAAAATAATTTTCACTTCCTTTTCCCAAAACATTTATAGATGCTTCACTTTCCATAACCCCGACATAAGAACGTCAATAATATTTACTTTTGCAAATTGATGTAATTCAATTTCTGTCGGTACTTTTTAGTACGTAAAGAAGGGAAATAGGTTTGTTTCTCACCTTTACCGCACAAATAGAAGAAAGTGCATTTGACAGTTATGGTGAATTTTCATTTTGAAGTTTAATCGAATCTAAATGTTTGGTCTCTTGTAAATTTGGCTTGAACGATAGTGGCTTGGTGGCATGTTCGAAATGTGTGACGGTTGCTACTGAAGAATTTTGGATGCAACTGTTATTGATGAACATTTTGGACAATTCGTTTAAGCACACCATTCGCACCACAACCGAAACAAAAAAAGTCGAAGAGATTTATTACACTGATAAAACATATGACCAAGATCGAAACAATTGCAACATCTTCAAATATTCGGATCATTAGAATTAGTATTTTGTTGCAATTTATATTCGTCAATTTGGTAAGGTACGTACATTATAATTTGAATTGAAACTAAAGTTTGGTTGTAAATTTTGAATTTTCTGTTATTGATTAACAATAAAATCTTCAAATATTATAATTTATCGAAATTAGAATAAACATTTGAATTTGGGGTACTGTAGAATTTGAAATATATGTTTCTACATTAGGTGAAAACTCATTATGTTATAATTTCTGAATGTGTTGCCATAAATTTTATTACTACGTTTCCACGTATCTTCTAATGCTACACAACCAATGTCCCAATATTATCAAATTCCAAATTTGCCAAATGATTTTGGAGGTCGATGCGCATATTATAGATTCACGAAATTGTAAAGTCAAAACCAAAATTTCAATATAAAATTCTATGAAAGATTCATTTGGTTTTTATTTCCTTGAACCAATTAGCCATCTTATATCATCATATGTACTACGTACGTCTGTTTTGGAATCTTTCAATTAAAGCGGCTTTCAATTGAATCCAAGTTGATGAAGGATTACGTTCTATATAACACCCAGAGCAATTGGACACTACATTTTTTAATAGATCGCTGAATTCGTTACGCAAATAGTTTTCGTCAACTTGATAAATTTGGGCAAGGTGCTCAACTTTGAAAATGAAACGCTCAATTGATATTCGACCAGCAGACCCATCAAGTTGAATTTGCCACTTGGAAAATGTATGTTGACTATTATTAGATCCAAATGATGCAATAAGTCGAGATCACTGGTAAAGATGGCGACTGATTTGGATACTGATATAATTGATTTGGACAAATTGGTTGTTGTTGTGTTTGAAAAATAGCTTGAGATTGACAATTTTGTAAATACTGTACATTTTGACTAGAAAAAGGATGAAACAGGATTTTGAAAATTGCTTATATCGTTTGGTAAATTATCCGAATAAATATTTAAATTTGATATTGGGGATTTAAATCAACCATTACAGGTGGATTTTAATTGTTGCTGCGACTTTGATGACCTGTACTATCATATTCATTCCTCAATTCTGGGATTGTAGTTTTCTGCATTGTTCGTGTTCTCAATCAAGGTTTTAGCAGAAGAAATCAGTTCAGCATCCGATACACATTCATAAGAAGATGATAATTTGATAGGAGATATTGGAACCCGATCCTTGAGAATCGAGAAACTCATATTTTTCACATTTTTACAATTTAAATTAATAAACCACACAAGCAACTCGTTAAGTATTTCGCTTCATTTTCCTATCTCCCAATCTCGTTTATGCAAGCCTGCCTGTGCTGCTTATAAGGTTGGAGAATAGGACTTTTGAATTCGTTATCTATAGCTGATTCTAGTAAATTTAAATATCAACAGGAGTGCCTTCTAAATTTCAAACTTTGCACCACTCTACCAAAAATTCATCTGGTTTTAATAATTTAATGTCGCGTTCCATGATAAATTAAATTTTATAGTCTATTGTAGTCTATTTTATAAATAATTGTTTGTCTCACTTATTTTCGAATTCTCAAAATTATAGTTGAAAAGTTTTTGCAAGAGGAATTTTGCAAGTACAATTTGTACGGTGCCAATAATTAGTTATTTGGATTCCAAACAAACACACCAAAATCTGAAACAATATTCAAATTGCCACAAAGTCGGCTGTTAGCCACAACAGTTACACTCCAACATTTTTTTATTTTAGTGAAGTATAACAATCGTCTAGTATTCTTTTAGTGATCGGTTTATTTGACGTATCAAAAAAAACGAATATACTTCGTGTAGATATTTTTTATTGTATTACTTGTCGTACAGGTTTCTTGAAATTTTTTGAGAAAAAAATAAATGGCTTCAACTAACATGGGGTCTACACTATGCAAAATTGCTGAGAATTTATCTCATGATATTTTATGAATGTGTATGTTTTTTTCGCCACCGGTTGGTAAGTAGTCAGCATGCTTGCTCCAGCAACCGGAGGTCCCGGGTTCGATTCCCGGTGGTGACAAGGAAAAAATTTCAAGGCTGGTTTAGGATCAATGAATTAATCACTCATTATCTGAAATGAAAATATGATTATGAAACCTCATCTAAGGCGGCCAAATCCCTTGATGAAATATAGTGCCAGAGAGAGAGAGAGAGAGATAGTATGTTTTTTTCAATCTATTGATAAATAATTATCAAACAAATATCATAACTGGGCATTTTAGTCTCATAATAATTTCTTCAAATGTCAAAAAGGCCATAAATATTGTCAAGCAATCTATAGATTTTTATGTTAAAACAGTATAGCATTGACAATTTCATTTTCATTATGTACCATTGACATTTCGTAAAAATTGCCTGATAATTTTTTCGTGAAATAGCCTCCTGATAATTTGCTGAGAGTTTCAAAAATTGTATAACTTATATTCATAAATTTAATCTCATGAGAGAAAATCTCAGCAATTTTGCATAGTGTGGACCCCGTGTAAAACAATAAAGTTTAGAATAAGTATTCAAATAGGCAATGCGAGAATTTACATAAATTTTACGTTGTAAAATAATTATTTTAGAGAAAAAAAAAATTTTAGACCAAAACAATTGAAAATTCTTATATTAAAAAATACTACCATATATTCTACATACGCACGCATACTTGATGCGGAAAAATGACATATATCCAGCCAAACAAACGAAAAACAATATGAATGGAAAATTTTCCCATCTTTCATCGTCGTCTGATACACATTTACTATATTATTGTTTTTTTTTTATTTAAATCAGCAAAGATAGACAAGCACTCAGAGATCAATCACTCAAATGTCAAAAAATGTATGTATAATTCTATCTTATACGTACACATATAAATATATTTATTGTTTGTTTAATTTTTATCTTATTTTGAATATACGTACGTAAAAAATGCGATATAAGAAAGAATGATGTAAGCAAAAACAAATTTTCTTGAAGCTTTTTTATTCCATCGTTTTTTAGATGAGATAAAAAAATGATAATAATTTGACCTTTTTTAAACATCAAGACAACAATATATGAATGATTTGGATCCTTTTCGTAATATCAAACATTTTTGTTCATCCATCTATTTGAAGTAAAGAAGGACAAATTTATATGTCAACATTTTTCCGTTTAGGGCTTTATACAGGTAACTATCACCCTTTACATACCTATATATATATTATACTATTCTCCCTAACTTCAAGTCACAAATCATTATACTACTAGTACATAATACACAACAGTTACTTACAGATGAAAATATGTCATTTTACGAATATTAGAATCACCTCTTTCGGTTCGCTCACCTGAAAAAAAAAATCAATACATAAAAAATCGTTAATTAGTTTTTAAAATAATATTAAACATTTGACAAATATCAAAATTAACAAATACAGACAGAAAAAACGCCGTGTGGTTCTAAATTAGGCAACAAACAAAAAAAAAACGTAAAATAGACAGACATTGTCATTTTCCACTGTACAGTGTACATAAACATAACAGACGGACAAAAAAAAAGCTGGACAATTTTTAATTTAAATAAAATAAAAAAATATAAATTTATTTATTTAATGATTCGAATTAAATAAAAAAACAACAACAGAAAAATAAAAAATTGATTTTCATTAATTTTGTTAATTTGTTGAAAAATCATTTTTAATTCTTTTTTTTGTTACCCGTATATGTTTATACTTTGGAAATGGAAAATGAAAAATTAATAACGAAAAAAAAAATAATTTGTTGTGTTATTTTTTATTCCGAAGCCTTTTTTTTAATTATAAAAATTGACAATATATTTAAAACAAAAAAAAAACAAAATTTCAATAAAAACACAAAATGAAATAATTTACTTGAATTAAAATTAGTTTTGACTAAATATACCGAACAAACAGCGATATGTGAAAACAAAAATAAAAACACAAATCAATTATTAAATTTTGTTGTTTTTGTTGTAGCATATTATTAAATAAATATACGCATAATTAGATAAAAATAATTATATGTAAAAAAATTTATTCTCTACTATACGATATGGTTTTTAAAATTATTGATTAATTAAATTTAATATTTTGGCTGCGATAATAAACATACGTTTTTCACAAGATCAAAGCGAAATCAGTCAGCTGTCATTAAAATAAAAATATTTTTTTGGGGATTAAAAATAAGGGTAGTTTATTATATTGATTTAATAATAATAATAATAATATGTGTACGTATTATATGTACTCGAATCGTGCATACTCGTACATTCGTAAAATGAGCGTTCGATAAATTTTTAAAAGTTTTACTTGTGTTAATTTTTATTTCTAATTAATATAATTTGTATATTTTATTATATAAAATAAATTTTTTTTAGGGATTTTGCGTTTTTGATCAGTGAAATAGAAAATTGTTTTATTTTTAATTTTGTACTTTTTTTTTAAAAAAATATTATTTTTGTATTATATTGAAAATTAAATCAATTTATGCTGAGTCACGTGAAATTGATTGGTTTTGTGATTTTTGTCAAAAAAAACTTTTTTTTTTTGGTATTTTTTATTTTATTTGGGAATTTTCAATTATTTCAATTCAATAATTAACTAACGAATTGATGATGATTTATGACAGAAAAATAATTAATTAATTTTTTTTTATTATTTTTTGTGTTTGGTTAAATTTTAAAATTGAAGTTGATATTTTGTGGTAATTAAAACTGAATGTCTCATGAACTAATTTGATTTTTTCGAGCTGTGGCATGACATTAAATAAACTTTTTTGGTCTGCATCAAAAAACCATATAAACGTATATCGTGCTTATTTGTATTGTTGTAGTATATGTGTGACGCCTGATTAGAATTTTTTAATTATTATGGTTAATGCGTCATATAGTGCAAGCTGCTTATTCAACATTATCTTTATTCGAAATGTTTATTCGACCCGGTGAAACAAACACAATAAATGAATCTCTAGTGTTTCGAGGAGTTATTAAGCCTTAAATATTTTGTTCAGACCGGTAAAAAATTTGAAAATATAACGTAAATCCAATTTTTATAAATGATGTACCTTATAGGAAAGTACTTTAGTCAAGGTTAAAATTTTCAGACAACAAAAACCTGTGAAGCATAACGACGAATGCTTCTTCCTGTTCAATGATTTTGTAAAGGCGAATACACCACATTATTAAACTTTAACATTTTTTTCGAACTATTAATTATGTTGATGTTTTGAGCTACTGTATCTTAACTCAGACTCCCTTAAGTTATCAATCTAGCCTTAAGCATTTTCTTAAAACATAAATTGTTTATAAATGATATTAAATATTTAAGGATAGTCAATTAAGAAGCACATCCACAGCATATTAAGTTTGGAAGGGACCCAAAATACCGTTTTTTAAAATAACATTTCGAAATCCCGCATTTCAAAATCTCGTACTTCAAAATCCCGTAAAATATTATGAAAATCGCGTAATTTTCACATTAAATGTGCTGATAAAACAATAGAGGTAGGTAGGATATGGATAATTATGTCTGAAAATCTATTTATCACTATAATGACGAATATTTTAGTTTTGAATTGCATTGGACATTTCTTCACCATTTTTTTTATAATGTTTTAGATTTTTTTATTGATTTCTGATTGATTGTTAAATTCTGGAGGACAATAAAGGCTATTCTAAATGAAACTCTAAAACGATTCTGTTCAAATTGCTGTTCTGTTCAGCTCAACACATACTAAATAGAGTTTTTAAGTTCTGGCCAATATGAACCATTCTAAAAGGAACTCGTTCATTTCTTAACCGATTTAGTTGTCAAATTTGGCTTAATCACCCCTTTTTTATGCAGGTATAGAGGTTTGGGAAAAATTTAGTTTCGATCTTTTGATTTTAATTTTATATTTTTGTTAACTTCTGGAATAAGACTAACATTGGCCGACCACTACTTAAGCGGTTTGGTCCAATTTTTATGATGATTAAACAGAATGCAAAATTTACAGCATTTTTCAAAAAATGAATTAAGAATACCATCAAAACCACCTGCCTCTTCGAATCCGACCAACGCCCGCTCAATGTTTCTGGCTCAATAAGTTAACTATATATGAATGTAGGTCATATTATATTCACTAACACTTTTAACAGATTGGAAAAATTCGGCAAACATTTCGTTGTTTTGGTTCAAAAGCATCAACAGTGCGTTTGGGGTCCACTTTAATTTTCTAAATAAGTCGCGAGCTTTTATATATCAACCCCAAATAGGATTCCATATTTTAGTTACAAACAGTAAATTTCTGTTAATACTATTCGAATCAAAGAATGCAGTTTGCCTCCTTCGACCGTTGAATAAACTAAACTTTGCGTATCTGATAGAAGCCATTATAGCGTTCGGTAGACTATCAAACAGTTTATTTGCTGTATATCTGATGTTAAACCTTGCGTCTTTGAACAGTTCGTATTTTACTCGAGCCAAGAGATATTGTATATGAATTAGAAAATTTTATAAAAACGAAAAATCTTCTTTATTGAACTAAATGAAATTTTTAAAATCCATTGACGTGTCCGTCACGCCAGCCGAAACCAAACCAACTAAGACATTAGACACACACTGTTTTGTTCATATAATTGTGCACAAACTGATTTATCAGTCGGAACCAATATAAAATTAGCCAAAACTATTTAAAGCCAACTGGACCTAGAGTTTGACTAGCCGGAACTATTTTCGTTTGCACAAGGAGCACAAGGTTGTTTAATGGTTATGGAATACATATAAGCTTCCCTTTTGAAACATAACAACACCAGCTGGAATAACTGCAATGTCAGCTAAACGCAGCCAACATTATACTCAGCACCATCTAATGTCATTTGTAATCAATAGCAGAATGGGTATGATCCGTTTTTGGAGGCTGTGCACTTTCTAAAATTTTACCGATACTAATAAATATCAGCCGGAATCACATGAAATAAATAGGAACTAGCCGGTTTTTTTTTTTTTTTTTTTTTTTAAAGGAAGTATTAATTGTCCAGTGGATTTAATGTCCTTTGAAGGTCAATTAATACCCCCCTTTCATTCACGCACAGACCACCCATTCACACAATTACAGTATACCACCTGCACATTGCAAGCTCCATGTCAACCTGTTCACTGACATGGACGGTGGGTCGGCGCTGAATTCTGCACTCCAACAGAGGGTCTTAGTTGTGTTTATTAACATTACCGATCGTAATCGATGACGAAAATTCGCTTTGCATCCAGCCTCTGATGGGATTCGAACCCAGTACCTCCCGGTGCAAGTGCCGAAGCTTTAACCACTCCACCACTTGTCCGGTAACATGTGGTTCTGTCTGATAAAACTCTAGATCCGGCTGGTTTTATATTGCCTCCAACTGATAAATCAGATAGTGTGTAACGATGCAGAATGCATTGTTCTAATTGTACCACAGTTTGTTTGGTTCTACCTGTATTTATATGGTTCTAGATGGCTTTATATGGTTCCTGCTGGCATTATATGATGATGAAGTGAATCGTTTCGGCTGGCTTAATATTGGTTCCGGCTAAAAAATCAAATAGCTCACAATGTATTATGCAATTGGTGAAAAAGCTGGATTTGTTCCGGCTGGAATAGTTCCAGCTAGCTTTTTATGGTTCTGGTTGGCATTATATGGTTCCGGCTAAAAAATCAAGTAATGCACAATGCATTGTGTTATCTGTGTCGTAGTTGGTTTGGTTAAGGCTGGATTTTTTCGTATTATGGTTCCGGTTGATGTTGTAGTGGTTTCGGCTGACCTTGTTATAATTTCGGCTGAAAACTTATATGTTTCTGAACCAATTCCGTGCTTTTGACTCATTGTGCGGCTTTAAATGGTTCCGGTTGGCTTAAAATCAGTTTCGCCTGAAAAATCAGATAGTACACAATGATGCACTATATTGTGCTACTTACATAATTGGGTTGGTTCTAGCTGGCATGGTTCCTGCTAGATTTATATATTTTCGGCTGGCATTATATGGTCTCGGCATAATCATAAAGTGTCTGACAGAGTGGAGTTAATGATGAGTGAAGGGTTTTGTGCAACGTTGAGGGAAATATCACTACTCAAGATGTGTGAATATTCACACAAAACTTCTCGGACGAGTGATACAGCAGGTAAAGCTTCGGCACTTGGAACGGAGTGTAAATCAAAAATTTGGTGGTTAAAAGTTTCTTCAGCTACTGTAATATGGGGTAATTATTACACTTAAGTTATAAGAAAACAGGGTTGGAGGTCCAGAAGGTAAAACTACTGTGAAAATCAAAATTGGAACGTGATTTTTAGTGGTGAAATTATAGTGTTCGCTATTGTGAATGTGTGCTTTTCAAATTGATTTGAAAATTTTATTAAATTTAAAATAATCAAAATGTTAGCTAAAATGTTACTGAACATACCGCCAATTGTTGGTTGACAGCTGAAAGCACCCAAAGTGTAAAGCAAATTTTAAGATTAAGAAATTCTTAAAAAAAATCTTATGAGCACCGTTGAAAAAGGGCTGCGCGATAAAAGTTTTACTTTTTAAAAATGGCAACATCAGTAAATTTTCCACAGTACTGGAATATAAACAAGAACAGCAAGAGATGGGAGAAAATAGCAAAGCCTTTAAAAACATTTCCGGAAACTGAAAGGACAACCGAGCTCTGCTACAAAAAAGCGATACCTCAATTTATGACATGCGTTGAAAAATTCCCACAAGTAACCCCTTTATTAAGTTTTTTTTTTTTTTTCAATTATTGTGACAAATTCACGTAATGCATATTCATGCGATTACCACGGAAAGGATTGCTGTAGACAATGTGAAAGTTCAATCCAACTGAGCAAGTATGCGCAGTGTTCTAATGCTACATCATGTTTATTTGATTGACGGTATGTTACTTTTATGCGAGGAGATGAGATTTTAAAAAATTAGGAAGGAAATTTAATCCGAAATAACCATACATTTCAGAAATCACATGCATGCATCAAATACAATAAAATTCAATATTACCATAAGGGTTATAACACATTAAGCGGATTATGCATATAATTCGCTAGATTAAGCAGTGGTTTAGGATTAAGTAAATAAGAAAAACTATTTATTACAAAATTTATCTGAAAAATTCGATTGCAGTGATCTGCAATGTCGATTTTTTTAAACTTCTTTTGTCCATTGCTCGCACTTCTATCGGCAACCTCAAAATTTAACAATTTGTGCTCGTATATTAAGTAACAGTTGATATCGCTGATGTATGGCGGTAATTCTTTCTCGCATATTAAGCTTTTAGAGATTTGTTATCGCTATTATGAGTTATTTATAAATCCGCTATTTTGGTTTTGTTCGCAGATTCCCAGAGAGAAATGTCATAGATTAAATTACCATGAAGAAGTCCTTAAAATATTTTTTTTGTGAAATCAATTAGATAATTAGCAATACAATAAAGTCTTTATGTAATTAAAAATTATTTATTGAGCCAATAATAACTATAATAAAGTTGGTAATGGTTTTGGGCTCGTTTTTATTTTAAATAAAATAAAACAATTTAAAGACTGAGCTTTTGATGTCGATGAGACATCGAAAGCTCAGTCTTTAAATTGTTTTATTGTATTTAAAATAAAAACGAGCCCTAAACCATTACAAACTTTATTACAATAAAGTCTTCTCTCAACAACATCAGCGTGAATATTGAACTTCATTTTTCTACCAAGAATAACGACAAAAGGTGGTTGACCACATATGCTTCGTTTTTCCGCTTCTATGCTAACTAGAAGTCTCATACAGCAAGGCTATGTTATCTGCAAATAAATACTTTGTTCCAGAGAAATGAAGGTACACAGCGTCGTTGATGAAAATTAGAAGAAGTATTGGCCCGAGAATCCTATCTTGCGGAACTCCACAATTGATTGGAAGTTCGCGTATGATGGGTTGGTCATGAAATCCTGACGATTTTAAATGTCTGGTTTAAAATTCAAAAGTTTCTGATAAATAATAAAAAAAATCTAATTAAATCGCAGATTTTTTTCAAATTAAGTTCAATTTATTGAAAATACATTAGTATTAAGAATTTTAGACATTTGCTTAGTTAAATTGGTAAATATATATTATTTTTGTGATTCATTTTTCTTGACTAACTGGCTCATTTGACTAACCAAAGAACCATCACAACATAGTCGCACTCCAAATTCATGGGAAACAGAATTATGCCGTGCTAATAACTAAGTATATAAAATCGATTGCTAGAACTTTCGATGAAACTCCATCGTAAATTATCAGGAACTCGATAGTTTAAACGCCAAATGAGTGCAGGGTGTATTTAACGTCTAAAATGGAACAAAAAACTAAAAATTATAAAGCCGGATATGGTATTTTGATAGAACCTAGTGATCTAGCAGATATCCTTATTCCAGACCACCTTAGATACTGCGAAGGCGAGCTATTTTAACGGAAAGGATTTTAACAACCAAAAAATAATTATACTTCTCACACGTAACAATCTTAAAATTTCAGGTGAATCTGAACGCTGGCTAATGGGCGAAATTTTCCATGTGATTCCATTATTAATGCGAAAGCTCTTCTTTATACATGGGAAAGTTGAGCACCAATGTGTCCCACTTATATTTTGCCTGATGAGTAGTATAACTAAACAATGTTATTCTCAGTTCTTTTACGAACTTTGCAAACTAGCATGCGACTGGAATATTCGACTAGCTCCAATTAGAATCATTTCGGATTTTGAAAAAAAAAAATTAAATCCGCTGAAGAATTTTTTCAATTAACAGAATTCTGCGGTTGCGTCCTTCACTTTAGCCAAACAATTTGGCGAAAAGTACAGAAACATCGTCTTGGTTCGAAATACGGCACTTCGCAAACGTTTACCTTCGAAATAAGAATGCTTAAAAGTTTGGCGTTTGTGCCCTCAGATGAAATTCTCAATTACTTCACATCCTATTATAACAGTGTTAAAGACAAAGATATTAAACGTTTGGTTGCCTAGTTTAAATCGATCTATACAAGTGGAAAAAAAATCAAGCAAAACCACAATACGACTCTAAATTCTGGTCGGTCGCTATAATGCCGTATAGTTAACAAATTTTCCTCGGACACAAAATTCAGTTGAGGCTTGGCATTGACACCTAAAAGTAATTGTCGGAAAAAAGAATTAATAGTATCTCAATCAAATATAGATAAAATGAAAAATGGAGAAACTAAACAAGAAAAATTTGATTAGATATCAAAAAATTAAACGAATTTTCAAAAATAAAGAAAAATGAAAAATGTAGATTTCTTAAAAAGAATTGCACAAAATATATGTCTATAGTTTTTTTTTTATTAATAATAACTTTAAAGTAATTTAACAAATTTGATTTACTGAAAATAAAGTTTGTTGTTATCAAATGATTGAAATTAAAAAATCGGGAATATTTATAAACTTAAATTTGAATACTCATCTTTAACTCATCTTTAGGTTTCGATATTTTCGCTTTCGATATTTTCGAAGGCAATATTTTAAAATTTGATATTTAAAATTCGAGATTTTTTTTCGACCTTTTGTATAATTCGACATTTCGTTTGGCGAGATTAATTATGTTGGTGTCTTTAATTTGAGCCCCAACTTTCGAACTAAGAGCAGTGACAGTTTCATCAAGATTTACCTAAGTTGTTTTCTTTTAATGCATTAACTTACTTTGTTCAACAGCCGTGAAGTCTAAAATTAACATTATCAAGATGTAAAGCTAATTTTCTATTTTCATTTGTTAATTCGGTGACTTGTGAGTTTAACCGTCAACTTGTTATTAAAGATTAAGTTTGTTCTCGGCTCGTATTTTTTCGAAAATAGCTTGATCACTAAGTATGTGTTTAACGTTATTGGCAATGCTAGAGATTTCTAGATGAATATGTTTATCAAGCGTATTTCAAGATCCTCCAATGAACAAATTCCATAAAATGATTTTTTACACTGTCAGCAATATAAGCTACAACATTACTATAACCGATCTTTCCACATGGCTTACGAAAATGTTTTTTACAGGCACCTTCACAAACTACACTTCTTTCATTAAGAATCCAAATATTTTCTATGCACGAGCAACATTTACATCAGTATTGGTTAACGCCATGATGATTTCCGATGCATTTATAAATTTATCCTCAAACAGGCGCGAGTAAATACTTTTGTTAAAATGCGATAAAATAAGGCCAGTCCTTAAAAAGTAGTGACCTATTTCAAATAAATATAATATAACTGTGTCGATTAAAAGCAAAACATACTGTTCCACCAAATTTCTTCTCTTAAATATAAATAGATGGCATTAAATTCGGAATGTTGAATACTGTCATCTAAAAACCAATATGTATTACAAAATATGTCTTATCTTTTGAAAAAGTAGCCTTCAAAATTGCTATTGGAATCAAAATATTTTCATATCCTGCAAATAATTTACAGTTTCCTACAATTTGAGCAGTTTATAATCAGTATTAATCTAGGTGTTGTAAAATTTAGTTGCATTTATTGTAAAATTAATATTTTAACCTATTAAGATTTTACGGGGCTGGTGAAAGAGAAAAAGGAAAACATGGAAACGGTTTCTTTTGATTTTTTAAAAATATACTACTGGCTAAAGTGGCAGATCAAGCTGCGTATTACAACAGACAGCGGCAACTGTACAATCTTGGAGTTGTTCAAGGAACTTCGATAGATCACATTAAAAGACTCGTATTGCCTAAGCTTAGAGGTTCCCGTCACATATAGGATTTTCCCTATATCTGAACACTCGTTCATCCCCCCGGATAAAGTATTCGCTTAATTGAAAAAAAAAGTTAAATTTAAAAAGACAATAGTTAAACCGGAGGAATATTTGGAGCTTTACAAGGAGAATGAGACCATTATTAGATTGGGAGGTCCTGATTGTAAAATTGGGGATTGAAAAAATGCAGCAGCTACAAGACTAAAGCCACCTGGTTAGTGGCATTTTAAATTCAAGCAGCTGATGAAACTAAAGAGTTTAGTATTTAGTTAGATAATTAAAAGTGCAATAGCGTCAGTCAGTTTATTTTAAGTTAAAAATAGTTTTATTTTTTTTTTCTGAGGCATAATTTATAAACGTTAATTTACAGTTCTTAATTATTAAAAATAATAAAACCTATAGATTTTCTTATAATTTAAAAATGTGAAGATATTGCCCTTTATTCAAAAATGACCTAAGATGGCCAACCGTTTAAACCGTTGTTCTCGATATAAGCAAATCTGCGACTATAAAATTTGTTTCGTTCACTGTACCATAAATGACCAGATTATTATCTTTATCGTTAATCTTTTGAACGAATGAATTAGTATCCACGTTATTTATAGATCGGGCGTGCATATTAAATTATGAGAACTATTAAAATAAAATAATAGAATCGTCATATATATTGTCTATTTACAATATAAATATTCTGTCAACCAAATTTTATAAATTTTTGTTTATTCCCAATCAAATTAAATTCCATAAATCACATAGACGACGGACTCGTAACAAAAAGATTTTTTTCTTAAAATCGTGTTTTGTCGTTTGGGTATTTCAATTGTCTTTCAAATCCTTTAGTCAGAAAATAAGATGAATAATTAAAGAATATTGATCAATGTCATATGTTATCATCATCAAATTAATGATGATTGGGTGTTTTATGTTAATGGTGATTTTCTATAAATACATATATTAATGTTGTGTATGCGATGTGCGTGTGTATACATGTATATAAGTCTCAAAAGACAATAAAAAATAAAAATTAAGAAAAAATAAAAATAAGAGATTTAAATTAAAGAAAATAAAAAATAAAATCTTAATTTTTATGATATGTTTATGGATATCATTTATTATAATTTATATTTTATAATACAGAAAATTTTTATCAGAAATATATAAAAAAGAGATGTTTGTATGATTTGAGGATACAGTGATGGTAGCAAATTTAGCATGGTGTCGGCTTTAATAATCCTAAATCGTGTTAATTTCGTGCACCGTACACTTTTGACAAAATAAAACAGATAATAAAAATATTATTTGAATTGGTTGTCAAGAAATATCATATGCAATGTGTATTATTATCATCAATATATGCTATATAATACAATAATATGATGTTATGAGAATATTTTCTTTAATTAAAAATTAAGTAAGTTGACAATTAGTCTGTCAAAATTGATTATTTTATTACCTTTTCCTTTTAACTTAATTGCTTTGGTTTATTTATTTTTTGTTTTGTGTGTAATCTTAGGTTATGTGAAATCAAAATTTGATTTTTATTTTTTTGGGTTGTTGTCTTGATCTCAAAAAGTACAATCACCTCTTATCATAATATTATATATTATGTATAATTTTATGATAATTCCATTTTATATGTATATCGAAAAGCCGACCAAATTCCAAAAATCTGTCACAAATCTCAAAATTTATTACAAAAGTATATCGTCGTATAATTTGAATAAAATGATCATTATTGATCGCATTTTTTTTTCTTTCAATCAAAGTGTAGCATACACAAAAGAAAACACAGTTAAACCTTTTACACTTTAACTTTATGTTGAATATACAGTATACACACCAAACAGGTTGTCGTGGTGGTACAATATAAATCCTTGTGACAAATAAAAAAAAATATTTTTATCGATTAAACAAACAACTCATACTCTACATTTATATGGCATTCATACTGTACTCTAAATACATCCATTTGGGTTGTGTACGATTGTCAAACTCAACTCAATCACTCATAATATGAGTGACATTTGACAAGTATATAAAATTCTACAGAATGTATAAATAAAACGTTGTTAGTATTTTATATTATGTACCGTATAAAAATTGGTCAAATTATACATTTTCATGAAAAATGAAATTTTTATTTTTTTCTAGATTGACTTGGAAAATGAATGATTATGTCTCGTGTCACAGAGTTCATTACATTCTATTTATTTATATTTTATAATAAAATAAATACCAAAAAGGAAACAAAAAAAAACGAATTTAATCAATAAAATTTTTCAGAATTTCCACAAAAGATGTATTTCTCGAATATATGCATAAAATGAAAATTCACTTTGTATAATACACACAGAGAAGAGCTTTCTCGTTTTCTCTGTTTTAGACAATCATCATAATCACATCAAAAGAAAATTGAATCAAAATTCATTTATAGCTAGAAAAAAAAAATTTTATATAGAAAATCTCTATATACATAGTTATGAATTTCACAAAAAGTATAAATGTTTATTTTAAACCTAATCTTCTTCCTCTTCACATATACGTGCATAACCAGATCCACCCACTCCCTCCCATAATATACTTTATCTTCCCGGTCTCGGTTAGTCAAAATAAAATTTAAAAAAAACATACACACATTAAATTACACATACATTTATACATAAAATTGATATAAATTCTATTGTTATGTCTGTAAATTTTTTTAATGCCAATCATTCAACATAACAAAATAAAAACAAAACTTTCAGAAGTTCAAAGACTAATCAACAGCATAAAATTGGAAAATCAACAAAAGAATTATAAACCAAAAAAAAATTTCTACATCATAAACAATTTTTTTTTTTTATGTTAAATTCTTAAAAGAAATATGAGAGATCTAAGGGATGTTTATGAATGAAAATATTTATTAAAAATATTGAAGGTAAAAATTTAACATAAATTGATTAGAGTTTGATTTAATAATGTTTGTTTTGAGCGTGCTTTATACTTGCAATCAGATTTTCGGATGTGCTGCCTCGTTTCGTTTTATACGCGTATCAAAATACACAGATTAATTATTGTTAGTGTCATTAAAATGGTTTTATTTACAGGTGGTCTTCGAGTTACGTAACATTTAACATGTTAATTTGTAGTTCGAAATGCGTGTACGTTTCAAGGTTGTTTATTAGTAACACATAATATTTTCCGGGTTTACGAAGTCATTACGGAGAAAATTGTGAATGAATCATTACGTTTTCAGATTATACGTTCTGAAAGATTTGTCATCCTCATTAGCAGAGTATACGTGTTTCTTTTATTTGAGGGGTCCCAAGATCCATTTACCATGGTGACCACATGGTGACATACATCATCGCGATCCTTGTACTTATAGTTATTATCATTATGAATGACACGAGAACAGTTCTTATCAGCTTGCTTAGTTGTCTCATTCTCTCCAATATTTTTTGCACAATGTCGGCATCGATATGACCTTGACACCGTTATTTAGAGTAGTGTCCAAAATTTCGACTTAAAATAATCGTGTCTTCACGAGTTTTAAGTACTAAAGAAATTAACCGGCAATTCATCGGTCACTGATTTACGCTCAGTGTCTCTCATGTTACAGTTAGATGTTCTGAAAATTATTATTCGTCCAATTTGTTTGTTGGAAATATATAATTTACTATCAAAGACTGAATAAAAGATACTGGTTCTTCAAATCATAGGAATGACTAAATTAGAATAATTCTAAAGCTATTTAAATGACTAGAAAATAAAGGTAATTGCCCAAACTAACGAAATTCTTAAAATAAAAAGGAAACATTCGATTTTTTTCATAAAGAGCTTACAAAGCAGATTGATGAAATTAACTTAAAATGCAACATGCAAAATTATTAACAAATTTCAACAGAGAGGCAACAAAATTTAGAGAACTTCATGGAGGAAACTATAAACAGCCACTCTTACTTCTAACTAGATGAGAATAAGATAGTGTAGCCCAGAATTTATCATGTAAACCAAACTAAATGAAAGCCCGCGAGATTCAACTATCTCACGGCCCCCACAAACCGAGCCGCCATCATCGATAACGCCTGTCAAGATGTTCGACAAAAACAGACGAAACTTTTCACATATACCAATCAAGAACATAAATATAGGTGATCAAATCAGGTAAACCGGCACCTAGAAAAGGATATTAAACGACATACAATTTGAATGGTAAATCTGTCTCGAAAATAAACAAATCCGGAAATTTGAAATTTGACACTAGTGCATTAGAATAAAAATATCACTAGTGTATATGTAGAAATTCTAGGGTGAGATATCTGAGTTCCATGAAGAGATCTGGATGTTCATTAGTAAGGAAGAATAGAGGAATCTGAAGCACCTGTCACAGAGAAAGATGTTCAGTATTATTGTACGAAAATAAATAGATGAGTAACGCCCAAAAAGTAAACTGGGTTTCCAAACTAATCAATTAATTATATGCGACTGCGTGGAATATTCACAGCATTCATCTCAACAAACTTGAGCACATCGTTAGGTCTTTACAGAGGTAGGTACATACATAACCGTATCATGCATTTAGTATAGGGATCGACACAAACTAAATCAGTGTACTTAATCACATATAAGAATACGCAGATCATTCATTGAGAAGAATTTTATGTCCGAAAATCGAGGAACCCGAACTTAATACTTCTAAGAAAACCATAAAAACGTGACAAGGGCTAAAACTTCATGAGGTAATCAGAACATCGGTCTAAAAGTTACGATCTTCAAAAATTTTGAAAAATTTGTTTATCGTTATCGTAAAAATCAGACCTGTTTATGCTATTTATGATACATGCGAAAAAATAAAACTGTTTTCATTAGATTGAAATTTGGTATGAAATATATGTATTTGAAGTTAAGGCTGCGTGGCCAATAGTCGGGTAAATAATTAACTATGTTAGAAATCAGATTTAGAACAGATTATTCAATCAGTTTGCCATAGAGTTTTTGAAAAATATATGAATTTATCGAGAAAATTAACTTTTACCCGACTATTGGCCCGCAGCCTAAGAATATAACTGCCATTGCACCAACCAGACCAATCCAGAAAATTAACGGAAAATAAAACATCGAGAATTGAAAAATTAACTAGATCATCACAAAACAGTTCAGAAAAACGGTAAAAAGTTTTACCCGACTATTGTACGCAGCCATAGAACTGCGTACAATAGTCGGATAAAACTCAATTTTAAGTATTTTTTTTCGGTAAATCCAATTATATATGAAAAACTCTAGGTAAACTGATCGGAAAATCTATACTAAAATCAATTTTTACCTTAATAAACGATTTACCCAACAATTGGTACGCAGCCTAATAATATTATGGCTGCGTACCAATTCAAGGGTAAAAGTCAAGTTTTTAAGTAAATTTTTCGGTAAATTCAATTATTTTTGAAAAACTCTATGGCAAACTGATCAAAAAATCTGTACTAAAATCGATTTTTACCGTAGTAAACGATTTACCCTTGGATTAGTACGCAGCCTATGTTATGTTATATTATTATTCTATACAAAAGGATTAATTTGTTACCTGGCAACAACACTGTTGCTTGGTCAATGAATGACAAAAAAAATATCTTCCTCCAGCAGTATTGTGGAGTTTTAAGTACTAAACCATTTTAGCTAAATATTCACCTTTTGAATAATATGCAGCACGTACCATTCTGCAATAAAGGAATAATTAAATGCCAGCGCTAAAACGGTGAATTTATTAACTAAAGTGCTAAAAACCAAATTGTTGCTTTCGAGAAATTTCGGACAATACACACATGATACACACACGATACGTCACATGATTTTATTGAAATGAGCAAAATGTAACCAGTGCAGTGCCACAATGATACTGTTAAAGTTAGCCGAAAGATAATGCAGACAGTGTCTTGAATACAGCAAAAACCAGTCATGAACTTAAGAATTTACGAATTTAGGATCGGGTTGTATCATTCGGGTGAAGGAGAAATTATTTCAGTTTATAGGAATTTAAAAATCGATAGGAGCGAGAGTATAAAGAGAGTTTAAGTTTAAGCTGAAATAGTCAAGGCACTATCTGCATTATCTCTCGGCCGGCAACTTTCGGCTAACTTTAACAAGGTGCCACAATGGTAGTTTTGAGTACTAAGTCTGCATACCAATCCAAGGGTAAATCGTTTACTAGTTTACTACAGTAAAAATCGATTATAGTACAGATTTTTCGATCAGTTTACTATAGAGTTTCTCAAAAATAATTGAATTTACCGAAAAATTTACTTAAAATTCACTAAAATTGGTACGCAGCCTAAATCCATCCATTAAATGTATGATATTTTTCAAGACATTTTCAACGCCTACATAAGTGGCTACGGAAGTTTGATAATCATAATTTAATGTATCGCAATAAATATTTTTACAATTTGGGCTGCTCATTCCCATTACTTTGACAGATGCTTCATTTTGTTTAATTTGTAAAATAAAATAAGTTCATTACTGTGGAATTTTCAAAACACTTCACCAATATCATCAATATTGTCACATAAATCAGCATTATACATTTTAAATACTTCTTTAAAGTTTGTGTTCTTCAGAAGTTTTCCTTCAATTATAGCAGAGTTATTTTGATGTTGTTTTATAGAAAAAATTTTATCTTCCTTAATATATTATGGTATTAAGGCCTTGAGGAAAGGATACAAATATTTCTAAAATATTATTTGGCCGTGCTCCAATATTAATATTAGGAGTTAATGTTGGCGTTATTGTTCGTGGGTTCTTTATAAGTTTTGAACAATTGACAGCATCAATTGGAAATGTATAAATTTCGTATGCTTTAAAAGCATTTTGAACCAATGTTGAATTTGCAGCTATTGGAAAAATGTTTACTAGTTCAGGATTTCTTTTTAAAAATCCCTCGTACCAACGTTTGCCTAAGGTCTTCAATTTTTTTAAAATGATTTGGCGCTGTTTAAAGTTTTTTGAGAATATGAGCCTCTATGAGTATTATTTGCGTATGCGTCTCTTTATTTATATAGCAAATTTGTTAGCGGAATCTTATATTGTTTGCTTGCCGCATATATGGTCATTCCATTATGCAGATGTATGAGGGCTACGTTTAGGTCATTCCGGCTGTAATAAAGTCATTTTGATTTTCCAGTCATTCTAGATGCTTTAAAACGTTACAGTCAGTATATAACCAGAAATTAAATTTAAATTAAATTTTATATAATAAATATTAGAAATAATTCCGCAATATTGACATATTTGCAATTTTTTACTGAGCCAAGTAAGGATGTATTACTGACACTTACGTTTAAAATTAATTTTTAATAAAGCTACTAAAGAAAAATTTGTGTCACCTGCCTCAATTACAATCATTTTTTTAATCGCTGTATTGCACGAGGTCGAATCATCCATCACCATTTAAATCTCCTTTCATACAACTAGCTCTCATACCGGCAATGAACTGATTTCTAATCGTCCGATCTTTTGTATATTCCAAAAATACACTTCTTAATTCTATCGTAAACTCCTTTACTGATTCGCTATCTTTTGTACTCTAAATAATCTAAATCTCATACGGTGTAAAGGAAACCTATTTCACAACAAGTGTCTTTATAGTGAGTGATGGTCAATCTAATGAACACTCTTAACATTTCATCACAATTAAAAACTAACCTTAAAATGATTGCTTCTGCACGAGAATAAAAGTTTGCTAAACAAGTGAGGCGAGTTTTACAATCAGTGTACTGCATAGGTACGAAATGGAAACAAAATTTTATGTTACCTCCATCTACTCGTTATATTTGATGAAAGGAACAATGTCATTTGGCAAGGTAAAGCTAGAATTATGTACTAAATTAATGCCTTTGAAAAATCTACTGGTATCAAAAGTTGAAAAAGGTAATTTCGCCCATTTTTCGAATTTAAATGACCACCTGATATGAAAAGTTTAGGAAAACGTTTGAAAAAAAAATCACCAATGACGTCACAGTTTCAAAAAATTTAAAAAGATTGTTTTATTTATTAACTATTTATCTGACATCACGTTGTATCTAAAACAAAGATAGTTAAAGTTAAAAACGATTTAATACTTCAAACGATAACTTCTGTAGACCAAATGGGTATAGATCACCGTTCAGTTTGATTCAACAAACTCAAAAACGTTTCTTACTTCTAAGGAATCATAACTAACTAAAATACATACAAACCTCTTTTATCCGGACCAGAATAACATTTAATATCCGGAAAAGGTTTTTTTCGTATTCTTTCATTTTCTCTTTTATTTACCGTATTTTCCAAAAATTAAATGATTTTTTTTACTATATAATTAACTAAAATAAATTTAAAATCTTAATAAATGACACTGAGTTTAAAAAATATTAAAATATACAGCATATTTTAATATTTTTTAAACTTCTTTTACTATGAAATTATTAAAAAATATCTTTATCCGGAAAAATATCTTTTATCTGGAATTGTTTGCCTTTGTCGTTCCGGGTAAATATGTTGCACGTAATTTTAAAAAATATCTAGGTACATAATAGCAAATTTTTTGTTTTAAATTTAGCAAAATCTTTAAATTTTATTTCCAGTTGCATGGAAATTGTAAAGTTAATTAAAAAAGAGCTACAATTAATGCCAAAAATGTCTAAATAGTGCTAGAATACATTTGAGTGCAAAACTGATTCTTATGGTGCTCTGAATAAACTATACTGACCAAGCTAATTTCATGTTAGTTCTTACAAGGTATTAATAGATGGCGTTACACGTATTGCACTAAATTTTTATTCTAATTTGCCAATCTAATTTAAGTTTCATCAATTCGAAGTGTTTTATTATCGATTGGCTAATTAACAATAAACGGAGTTGAGCAACAACTATAAACCACGGTGAGAGTATAAGCACACCGTACAAGTTACTTGGAAATATACACTCCACGTCACGGGCCAACATAATTTTTTTTCAGTTTTCCAATTAATTATTTTCGTTTTCTCTTGAATTATTCTCTTTTATGCGTTGTTGGGATGCAGCTAACGTAAAATAAAATTGACACTGGTCTTCAAAATTAAGCAGATAAATGTTCCATGAAAAATTAGTAGAGTTTTGTAAAATTTTAACGCTGTGAATGTTGAATTAATATTTTGTTATAACAAAGTCAAAATATGTTTTATGTCAGTTTGTTTAACAACAAATAAAGATAATTGATGAAATGTCAAAAATTTAGCTGAATTTTGTAGTACCTGCAGATAAAAACGCAGTGAAAAATGTGTAAGGTCAAACAGAGACATCTACTTTTTAATACGAAACATAGCAATTTCACTAGCTAAACTGCGTACCGGATAATAAAATTTAGCAGCTAAATTTTCATTTTCGTTCTCGCTTGTGTCATTTTTGTGTGAACAATTTCATTTCACGTCAGCTGCATACTAGCCTTTACAGTTAAATGAATTAAACTCGAAGTCGTGAAAAAACGTAAGTGAGTTGTAGAAAGCTAAAATTGATGTTTACAAATAATCAAATCTTACGAGTAGAAGCAACACGGTTATCAATAATTACCTTAATAATATTAAATACTATAATAACTAATATTAACATAAGGTCGAATAGCAAAAGCTACATCACTGCAACAGAAACTAGCTACAAAATATGCAAGATCGCTTTGGTTTTCACTAAAGAGTGCGCATTAAGTGTGCTGAGTATCTTAAGTTTAAAAAACAGCAAAAAACCACCAATGAATGCTTTGCGGAACGAAAACCGGTTGGCATTTTGTAGAACGCATTAGACGTGGAATAATGGTCACACCACATTATGTGTTCAGCAGTGAAAAAAAAATTAATCGGGCCGAATGGCTCCAATTATTATTTTCAATATCTTAGAAAGTTGGCGCTATTTCGTGTTATGAAACCATCGATTTAGTTTTCCATACAGGCAGGATGACTATAATATTATATAAAGCAATCCTGGAAAATAATTGCAATTTTATCGTTGCCCCCATATTCAACAGATTTAAATATCCCATAATCCCCCGGATGAAGAATGGCTAACACGAAAAATATACGAGGGAGGAAAATAGTTCGGAGACACTGAAGGAACTTAAAAAAGCAATAAAATTAACTTGGAGTGGAATTTCCTTAAATTACTTAGCATCGCTGTACGACTCGTTTCCTAATCGAGTTTACAAAGTGATTTTAAAAAACGGTGGAAGTACCAACTACTAAAAATGTAATTTCAGCTTTTTGGTTTGTTTTAAAAGAAATAAAAAAGCTGAATTTAAGTTTCCTGATTAAATTATCGCTTTGGTTTGTTCGTTCAAGAGAACAACTAAAAACATATAAATTTTATTTCTTAATTTAAACATAATTTAGAAAAATAACGGTTTTACTCTTTTTACTCTCAGAGATGAACGAATCTTATTAATTTTTCTTGTTATTGATTTCACTTCCCAACATCGCATAAAGAAGAATAAGTCAATTGAAAAGGAAAATAATAAATTGAAAAAATGTAAAAATGTTGGCCCTAATCAAGTGACCCGGAGTGTATTTTATAGTATTAATTAACTACATTAGTTAAAATATCCGGAAACAGAAGTTAAAAATATGTACTTCATTCAATCATTACTGGCGAAATTACAAGAAGTTGCATATACGTTGTCTACGACTAGCCGGTTGTCTACACAATGACGTAAAAATTAGCAGATGACGCATAAACACCCATCTCTGTGTCTGATCCAAGTCTTTCAAAAGAAATGCTTATTAAACGACTATATGGAAATACTAGAAAGCTATATCGTGATATTGGGTGGTTTTTGGGTGATTGCATATGGTAGGTTCCTGACCCCCTTGAGTGAGAAATCCAAAAAGCTTTGAATTTTTCGAATTAAAAGTAAATGGGGGTTAGAAAAACTTAAACCGAAGTTAAAACAGAATTTTACAAAGCAAAACGAGAGAAGAAGATATTTCAACAAATGTTTTATTCATTCAAATGTCACATTTTGACAGAATTTGAATTGTATAGTTAAAACTAACTTAGTAGCAACCTGTTTTATAATTGTAATAAATTATCATCTCTTTGTATTTTATTAATTCTCACTACGACAATATTTATGTCTAATTGACAAGAAGCTTATCAAAATACTCATGCAAATTAATGTAGCGCTCTGGTTTTAATTCAAAAGCCATCAAATAAAAACAAAAGACAACCACAGATTAATGTGTAAACATCTGAAAAGAAATCAGACTTATCGTTCAAAAGGATTTCAAAATAGAAAAATAGAATAATTCTCTTCTTTTACATCTCATCATATTAAAAAGTAAAAACAAACGAATATACAAAAAATCCTAGAGAAAAACCTAGAAAATTTTCCCGTCATCCCATCAACCACCCCCGCGCGCGTAATTTTCATCATATCCACAGTTCGTATAAATGGCTTTTCTTTTGTGGAACAAATAAAAACTTGTGTGTTTTTGACAAAGAAAAATCAGTCACGTGACATAAATGTCATATCAAAACGAGTCGAGAAAAACAAGAAATTAATAGAAAAATTGGAAAAACAAAGTGCTTGTTTTGTATTCTATTCGATTTTTTTTTTTTTTCAAGAAAATATAAATCAAAATAGCTAACTACAAAAAATATTGCATTTTGCATATAGCTAGCTATTTTCACAGAGAGACAAACGAATGACAAAAATATTATTTTTAAGGCATAAAAAAAAGGAAAATAGGAAAATTAAATTAAAATTTTTGTTTGATTTTATTATTATGTATTTCGTATTTTAATTTTTTTTTTGTTTCGTATCTACCTTCTAGGGATAAAATGATGATGCATTATTTTCTCTGATTTTTTTTTCCTAACAGAAAAGCTTCATTTCTTTATATGTATGAGCTTTCGTATACGTTAACGATTTGTTGTATTTTTAACAGGCGCATTATATACAAACGATAATAATTGAAAATGGGGAAAAAGGATCAAAGAATTTTCCCTTACCTCGTATACGTACATTTCATTTTCGGCTTAATTAAATTCGAAAGGTAATTTATAGAATTATTATTTGGTTAGATAAGTGGATTGATCCCCTTAATATTTTAATAATCTCGGAGTACATAAACAACAACAACAAAAACCGCACAGATGACAGAAACAAATACACATAACCAACAGAGCAAATTGATTGATTGATTTGTCATTGTTGTCAGGCAAAAGTAGGAATAAAGTACGTAACAAAAAAAAAAAAAATTAAATCAAAATCTTATTTCAATTTCCACTTTTCTTGAGTTGTCGTCTCGAAATGACATTTGATAGACGTTTGATGATGTTATTAGAGAAATTGGTACAGATCGATACCATGGGTAGGTGGAAAGATAGGGATATTAGTATGTATTTATAATAAATCACCGGATACATAATATTATCGATGTATTATGATAATTTAGATTTGATGATGGTTGCTTTATGATGACGAACATTTTGTGTGGCGCGCGGCTTTTGATAAATACCGAAAAATTTAAATTTATTCATATTTTTGTTTTTATTTTTTTAGTTATGTATATGTAAATACGATCACAACCGAAAAAGCATAAAAATAAAATCAAAATTTATTTAAGCATATAATTAACATAAATTAATCGGTATAGGTGAAATAAATACGTATCGTATATAAATCGATGAATTTGATTGAAAATTTGTATAAATGACATTTTAAATTTCACTTAATTATATCAAATATATAGACGTATGGTCATATAATATGTGTGCAGTGACACAGAGAACATGAATAGAGTGCCCGCACCGCCGCCATTTTTGATTGATCAATCATTTCGAAATTATTCCCAAATGATCGTCGTCGTATCTCTCAATTCGGACACATTTCGATACACGAGTATATACAACACGTAAAAGAACATCTATAAATTTAACTTTTTCTTTTTGGTTTTGTTGAAGAAATACATATACGTCGTACCATCATCTTTCATCATAACCAACTTTTCTCTATTCTGTTTTCGTTTCTTAAAGTTTTCAATATTTTATTTTATATTTTATTTTTATTTTTTTCATGCAGAAAGAAAAATTATTTTTTCGTTTATTTAATGTGTTGTGTTGAAAAAAAGCAAAACAAAAAGAAGAAAAACATAAATAGGAGAGATTTTCGCATTGGAAAATACCGATTTTCGAATTAATATTGACAGATTAATTAAAAGCAGAGAATCAGCGGTGGATTTTCTATTTTCATTTTTATTTTTTTTTTGTCTGTTGGGTGTTTTGTTTAAGGATTTTTTTTTTATATGTATGAATGTACCTACATATATTATACACATATAGGAGAGAAGTTGAAATGTTGAAGAGCTGTTTAGTACTGTAGTGTTTTATTTTTTCAGGATAAAAAATTAATGATGATTAAAAGGGATCTTTAAATTGTTGGTATTGATGCATTATTGTTATCGTATATAGGAGTACAATGTCAAACTTTTTAAATTACGTAATCAAATCATAATCAATTAACTTTAAAGTTTAACAGACTAAAAGCACATAAAACCAGTATTTGCATCACACAATATAAATAGCGTCTGGGTACTTGACAGTTTAAAATAATGACTGGAAGTAAACCAAACTAATTGATAACAAATCCATACTATATTTGCAATAAATAAGAATTCTGAAAGTGAAACTATTTTATGCATAAGACTATACACCTAACATTTATTATGGCTTCAGCTCAAACAAGTACTATATATCAAGTTGATCAGTGAAACCAGATTAGAGTTTTACAAACGAGTACAATCTTTATCAATTTGATGCGAAGGGACTACTTTCCAAAGAAAATTTAATGGGGTTTGTTTAATCATTTCAATGAATACTTTTCTGAAAGGCCATGGCTGCGACATTATAATCTTCTGGTTCCATAAGAATAGGGAATTGAAAAATAAAATTACATATACAGATAAAATACAATTACAGATAAAATGTTACTGCTGATTTTATTTTAAACAAAATATAATTTGGAATTATTTTCTCTACAAAGGTCCGTATGCTTGAGTTTCATATTCCTTTTCCCCATGTGAATATCTCGTGACCTTAGAATGACCAAGTTCTAAGTGAACTCTGCATAGTTTCTAGCAAATCGGGGTTAAAATTTTTAATTTAAAGTTCCAAATCCACCATTCTTATTAATTGTTCATTTATTCAATGTAGTTAAAATAGTGGAAAAATCAGTTTCGAAAGAGTTACAGCTGTTGACATTTTGCAGTTAGAACTTTTCGATACATGAATGAACATGATCGATTTCTTAGAAACAAGAATGGCCAGGTACCGAGAATTTCATAAAATTGTTTTCCATTTCTGGATTATCCTTTAATATAATAAGACATGTGAAAATTCTGATTTTGAGGAACGCATGAGTCGCTCCAAAATCATATATTCGTCAACACATTTTCATTAACCACAAAATTCAACATCTTGTGCAACGCACTGGCAATATTGTTTCCACCTCTGCCGGACAATGATTCTTCACATATTGCACATTAAACTTCTAACTGATCAAGTTACTGAAAGTTTTGCTCTTAGATTATAAACATTAAGCTTGCGTCTGTATAAAACTGACCTTATTTCAGCTCTAGGACACGTTACAACATTTTGTAGACCGAAGTAGGCTTACATTTCCTTTCACATATTTTAGTTGGTTGAGGTATGCACATCGTATTCATTTTATTGGTTTTCAGTAATCGATAAGTTATGTTTATTATTAAATGCTTCGCAAAAATCGCATCGATCACTTTTCGTAACGTGAAATCCACTGTTGAACTCCGTATTTAACACTTCACGATATGCTGATTCTTTAACAGGCTTTAAATTTTCTTTTTTGCAAAACGGTCTCGTACAATCTAAACATTTTAGAAATATTTAAAGATGATTCCAAATATTTTCGCTGCGTCGTTCTGCAATAATGAGACTCCACGATGAGAAATCAGTTAATATGTCCTACTATATCCGTTTAATAGCAACTTCTAATAAACTTCTGGTAAATTTACCCCGCCCATCTGGTTTAGCATCAGTATATGCTTCTGTTTTGTAAAGGTGCGCATGATAAATCATTTTTTGCAAAACATGTAACGTTTTCAAAATAAACTACTTACACACGTGAACCTTTTCATTTTTCACCCTAAGGAAGTATTAAAATGAAAATTTCTTCTGAATGGACCAGCTTCATTTTTAGTGTTTTTCTAACAGATATACGGCTAACTCGGTCTGTTAAAGCAAAACTTGTTTTTTCTCGTTTTGTGTTAGAGTGTAAAATGATGCAAAGGTAACACTTCTTTCGCTCTTACTGATAATCGATGTGCATTTAACTAGACAGGTCTTACAGCAACGAGGAATTTCTTGAGATTTTCTGGCAGACACCAATTTTCCTCTTCTACTAGTATACTTTTTTCCGCTGTCACAATAATTTCTTTCTGTAGATTTTCGTCTCGACGATATCCGGGTCGCTTTTTTACGTTTTTCCGATTTACGGTTGCATTTACACCATCATTTTCCAATGGCTGTACGTTTTCGTTCTGAACATCAAGACCCACAGTTCCTGATTTATTTTCCGTACTGATTTCCTCAGAACTTGAATTTGGATATGATGTGAATTGGGGATTATCAAACGCATCCGCAGAAAAATCTTGATCTGATTGGTCTAATAAGTGTTCAGATAATTTCACATTGCTGTTAACTAGTTCGTTGTCTGTTGGTCAGAAATATTTATCATTCAAAAGTAGCGATCTGTCAAAATTTATAGAAACGTTCTGATATTACAATTCATGTGTTGTTGAATGTCCTTGGTATGGAAATCTGCTAAGGGGAAGACTTTCATACCAAACTAATTGGCCCGACAGTTTGGAAAAAAATTTCCTTGCGCTAATTAAATTATTGTCACAGCCGGTCCTAATTCAACTATCTCTGCCATAAGAATTTATTATTGATACGTAGGTGAAAATTTAAAATAATTTTAGGTGATAAAAAAGTATCAAAGTATTACAAGTTCTGTAATTATTCAAAAAAATTGTATGTGGTTGGTTGGCTGCGGAAATATAAATGGATTATACAAGACCCACACGGAAGAATTCATAGCGGAAATCAAAAGCACGGGTCTAGTTTTGATGTGGAAAACGTGTAAGTAACTGCAGCAGAGAAACTTTCTCTGCTTGAACGAGAAATTTTTTTCTCTGTCTCTCTCTCGTCCTCTGGTAATCGGATGCCAAATATCAGAAGCAAATCATAGTGTTCAGAATTTTTTTGAATATTTATTTAATTATAATCTGGGCTACTAGTTTGCAATTGGAAGTCAGCCTGTGGCAGCCCAAGTTATATGTTTCTACTGAATCGAGATTGTAGAATGCGCTCTTACATAAAAGATAAATAAGTAATCTCAAAAAGAGTGAGAAATGCAGACAAACAGATGCAAAACCTAATTACAACAACATTATAATGGCCATAGTTGGACACTTCTAAGTAAAGATTCATTCGTGTATTGTAGCATAACTATTTCGATTAATTTTTCGATTGTATTACGTATCTGAAACGGAACAATTTTCTGATTGGAGAAACGTTCCTAAACCATTACATTTCATTCTCCAAATGTTACGGTTTTTATGTAGTTTTCCTGGTGGCTGAACTCCGAGAAAAATTCCGTCGGTACCAACCAAATTGAACTTGGGTTTACCGCTGTATTACGCAGTCCTTCATTTTTTACATTTTAACTCTCTTATGTACGTGAAAATTGTAAGCGGTGGTTTTGAAAATAATGGTCGGTTAAATACTTTAGCTTGAACGGGCAACCAAAAACGTGTTGTTAAAGCGTAGCAGAGTGCACGTGGACTGGTTAAGATGTGAAGAGAAATAAAGACATACCTGCCAGTTGCGCAACTTGCAACAAAATGTAAAACCACTTGATCACTAAAATAGGTCGTACTACCTGTAACACATATTAAAGTGCTATTTTTAACTTAAGACGAAGTCACAATACCTTGCGTATGCCCCTGTATCATTAACCATGACGTAAATAGTCAATGTATATGTTGCAATAAAAGTCCCAAGCCAGAATTTACTATTTAAAACGTTGGCAAGAACATGTTGAAGCTAAGGAGGAGTTCGTTTTGTGATTACAGCTGAGCGTGTGTTCTACCTCTTTCTAATATATTATGTTCAAAACCGAGCAACAAACGATACTGATCTCACGGATCAAAACAAAAAAATATATAGTGACCACTAAACAGTCCGCTCGCAAGTAACAAAAATTCGAGATTTGATCATTAAAATAGCTGGTTGTGGACGATTTGTTAGACACCATGTTAGCTCTTAGGAAACGGTAGAAGCACTTCCAGAAATTCAAAAGATTAATGAAATTCATGCTCGTGTGGGATTGATCATAACACAGTTAATAAAAAGTGCATTTACGACTTTACCGTCTGCATTTACTAAAATCTAAGAAAGCGTTAAGATATTCTAAGCATGATTTTTTGAAGGTTATACCAACCAGAAAGAAACCAAAGCACAAAGGAGTTAAAATTGGCGCTGTTCAGGGGGGCACGGTTCAAATACTACCATGAAGTGATTAAAGTAACGGATTCAATGTGAACCTTTTATTTTTCTTTTCTTCTATGCTGCTATTTTTACTAGGAAAACTCGATGCATTTAAGCAAGCAATCTATAAACTTAAATAAAAAATTTGAAATAAGTATCGGGTGGCTTTGAAATAATAGAAGAATAGAAGAAAAGATAAATAGAAGATGTACAAGGAATCGACACCAATTTTGTCACGACGCCAGAATGCCATGACAAAATATGTTTATATTGAATCTATGATCATGCGCATTACACCGTGACAATGACAAAATTTAATAAAATTGCCAATGTTTTTGTCATAACACTGTAATGACAAAATGAGTAGAAAATTTGTAATTGAATCTCAATTAAACAAAACAGAGAACATAAAATGATTTTACATACATTTTGGTGTTAATAGTTGTGAGTGTAAAAATACAATTTTGTCATGACACTCTATCTATTTAAGATTTAAAAATTAACCGCGTATATAAATTTACTTTATTTTTGATAAAAGTGCATCAAATTTACATCTTAAAAATCTTCTTAATTATTTCTTAACCAAAAATTCAATAAAATGTATTCACGTGACTGATTATACAGTCGAAGGTCAGCTTCTATCTATCTTCTATCTATCTATCTATTATATTAATATTCTTAATTTTTTCATACTCAACCCTAAAATGACCCCTAAATATGATCCGATGCGTTAGATTTTTTCAGAGTAGGTCGACATAAATATTGCGCTATGCATGGGCTACAAAAATCGGAAAAATTCCACCGGAAAGTACCCGAAATGGGTATCTCAGGTGGTTTCAGAAAATTTCCAAGTTTTTGTGTGCATGAAATCTTGCAACATTTGCGAATTTTATGGGACGACCAAAAAGCAAATATTTTTGATCAAATTAGTGGCGCGCGATTCAAATTCAAAGTTGTAAAACAGTTGGCACGCGATTCAGATTCAAAGTTGCAACACTGTCGGCGCGCGAATCAATTTCAAAGTTGCTTAATGGTTGACGCGCGATTTAAATTCAAAGTTAATCATGCCAGGAGCAGAGCTCACAATCATAGACGAGTAGTGGGTGTTCCATTAGCTGGGAAAATCATCCTCATGTGTGGTGACTTCCTGAAGGCGGGACGCACGCGAACTTGCGAATCGACCATCAAGTTGAACCCGCTTTGGAAATTGGTAAATAAGTTTACACTCACCAAGAACATGCGCGTCGATGAAGGTGAGGACGAGTTTGCGCAATATTTGCTTTCTGTTGGAAACGGCAATGCTCGAACCGACTCGATCACACTTCCGGCAGACTTCCTCAAAGTGTGATCGATTTCGTGTATGATGACATCAAAACAACACCAGCCGAGGGAACCATCGAGGAGCGCACCATCCTTGCACCCCAGAATGATGATTGCGCGCTAATCAATCAGCAGGTGCTTGATCTCTTGCCCGGCGAACAAGAAGTCAAACATAGTGCTGATAAACTTGAGAGTGACAACATGCATGAGGAACTCCGCCTACCCGTCGAGTTTCCCAACAAGATTGAAGGGTCCGGATTGCCGCGCCATGTCAATCAGCTAATCAGGATGGGAGCATCACAACAAAGAATGTATTTTTTGAAGAGATTCTGTGCATGTAAAATGTAATGTATTTTACTATTTTATTATCTACCTACTACTACTATTTTATTATCCTTTTGTACATTTCTTATGAAATATTTAGATTGAAGTTTGCCTCAGCAATTGTGTGCTTTTCCCTTTTGAGATTTTAATATTTAGTTTGGGTGCGTAAGTGATCATGTGATCTCAAGCGCGCGCTTCCTGTTTGAAATATGAATATTTGACTTGACACGTAAGTCATACTGTGTACATTTGAGCGCGTGCTTGCCATTTAAGATTTAAAAATTAACCACGTATATGAATTTACTTTATTTTTGATAAAAATGCGCATCAAATTTACATCTTAAAAAATCTTCTTAATCATTTCTTAACCAAAAATTTAACAAAATGTATTCACGTGACTGATTATTCAGTCACAGGTCAGCTAGTTTTAACTGAACAAACTAGTGCAATACAGCAGATTAGTATACCGACCAGTACATGTCTTCTCGTGACTGAGTAATAGACGTCATATTTTTTAATTATAGAAGGCAAAAATGTACAAAGCACTGTTATCAATTTTTTGAGCATCTTAGCTAAATTGACATAAATTTAGAAAAATTCCATCATTTAATATAGGAATTGCCTCTAATGTTTTCTATTAATGTTAGCCACGATGAATAATGAACGGTCGGTGGTTGATAATCCTAACTTACTTACCAGTGTGGTCGAAGATACGAAAGAATATCTTTTAAAAGATCGTAAACTGTTACTATCGTCTCGAGTAGTTTTTCGAGGACACCCACCATTATGTATGGTCATATTTACTAATCATTTTTATAATCCGAGTAGTCGTGGATTAATGCATTCAATATTTTGTTAGGAATGTGGCTTTGCTGCAAATAACAGCATGAAAAATTTCAATAAGTTTTCTGTCCAAGATATTGTATGCCTGCCATTGTAGAAAAATTTGATTTTGTGTTGCAGCTGCTACATAAATGGGACCGCATAAAAAACGCATACAAAAATCTTCCGAAACTTCACGAAGCGAACGAGTAGGTATAAAAAATAGTTTTCGCAAAACATTTAAGTTTTTTTTATGCGGTGAATAGGGACCGCATAAAGAATGTTAAACATAGAAAAAAACTCAAAACAATACGGAACCTAATTAGATTAATTACATTCAATTATGTTCTAATTTGATTGAAACACGTTTTACTGTATTTAAATTGGAATCGCTCTCCGTGCTTAACACAAATGTATGTTGGCCTTTTGTAGATTTTGAACGCCGTCGCCATGTTATGGGCTTTATATTTGTTACAACTACTATTTCAAACAACTATTCCCTGTTAAAGGTCTTATTTTTAGCCTGATAGCCCATTTCGCATTTAATATCGTGTGCTAATGAACAGGTCTTGCGGAATTACTATCGAAAATCCGAAGTAAAAAAAATACCGGAAACTTTATTATCTTGCGCCAACAAGGTTAAAATATGTGCTGAGCCAGAGCAGCCTTAATCATATTTTGACCAAATTTGCGCTATTGTCAGTAACTACTTCGTGACGTTGACTATTATGTTCTTCATTTCTTATTATTCCATTTATTACGACATATAAGCAAAATATATTGAGTGACATATTGAGTGACGTACAATTCGTTTTCCAGATTTTGTTGTATTGTTTTGATCTCTTGGTTGGCAACAGGATCATTGAGCTCACACAATTCCAACCGGGATGAAGAATTGGCTTAATTTAAAAAGGATGTGCAATATGGTTGACGAAGTTCCAGCTGCACAAAGAAACCTTGCAAATACATCTGTATTTTTTACTTTAAGTTCTCTTTCATTTTGTAAGCACTCATATGTTTTATATTGTTGTTTTAAATTAAAAGTTTTCAGAAACATTGAACGCTGAAATACAAGGAAGTAACAGGAAGGAATTCAAAACAAGGTTTGTTAAAACAGGTTGGAAATGACTTGAAAGATATAGTTATGAATAAACAAAGCATTAGAAATCGAAAGTTTAAACTTAGAGACTAATTCATTAAAAGCTCTGATTCATTGAGACAAAGCTTTCAAAATATCAAACACAGTGAGAGTCATAAGTGGTCACAAGCATTTAAAAAAGAAGATGCAGTATTGTTAAGACTTCTATACACCCCGGTTGAAAGCAGCACTGTGGCTAAAGCTTTGGCGTTTGGATTGGGAGGTCCTAGGTTCGAATCCAGATAGGGGCAGCATGCAAAAAGAATTTTTGGGAAAATGTACTCGTATCACGTCGAAGTACAGAGTGTGAAGAATCACTCATTGTTAAAATGAAATATGGCGAGTTCTGGCTCTTCTTGGTCTCGAATGGACGCGAAAGATCATATTTTATTTGTGGCGATTTAAATTTACCAAGAACTTACTGGAGATTGGCCGACGATGATGGGTTAACTGTGGATGACCTGCCGAACCAGGTTCTAGATAACTTTGAAAATTTTGGGACTTGTCAGTTCAACACAGTATTTTGGATTTAGTTTTCCCATCTTTAGATGTCGTTATGATGATATATCCATCACACACCATTTTCGTTTCGTTTATACCAATAAAATAGGTTTTGATTCTTGCGAATTTAATAATAATGAATTTAAATATGATTTTGTGAGAGGCAATGTGCCTTTATTGAAAGGTTTATTTGTACCAACTAAAATTCCGTTTTTGTTGAGCTATGGCTTAACGTCCGTTTGAAAAATATTGATAATCGCAAGTCTAAAGCATTTAAGGCTTATAAACGATCAGTGGCCCTATTCTGGCTTTCCCTGGAAATAGGGAATTGGAAAAAATATTTTCATAGCATTTTTGTCTAAAATATATTTTTCTGGCCTACTGTTGGAATTAGTTAGGTGTATATATTTTCGAAACAAAGTTGATTGGGAAACTTCCACAAAATTTTTATGGGGAAAAATATTTCCCAATAATATCTCTGTTTCTTAAATATTAACACCAATATAATTCCAACAGTAGGCCAAAAAAAATATTTTAGACAAAAATGCTATGAAAATATTTTTGCCAATTCCCTATTCCCAGGGAAAGCCAGAATAGGGTCTCAGAGGCTTTAATGCTAAACGAAACTACTGCGATGTGTGTAAAGAGTTTAAATATTTAAATAATTGTTTATATAAAATGTATATCCTACAGACAAAGAACGAAATCTGTTCCAATCCGAATGGTTTTTTCACTCATTAATACGAAGGGGAATCACTCAATCAATCAATCATCATGCTATCCGCGTGTAATGACCTACAGTAATTCGTCTGTCACTGGTTCTCAAGTTATTTGTGACGTCTTTGCTAATGTTTTTTACAGCTCTCTCGATAATGACAGTAACACATATAAATTTAAGTCCATTAGATTTGTAGTCTTCTGCTAGGATTCAATTCACGTGTTCACGTGTTTAAATTAAGTCTTTCCGCTACTTTGCAAATGACCATTTTTTATACTAATATTTAACTCAGGTAGTAGAGATTACTTGTTACAGGGGAATATCGATTATATCCGAGATTCCGAAGCTTTTTCAGTTAAATCGAGACTTGATTTTCATTTGAAAGGTAGAATTAGTGAGTTCCAACATGGTTTTTTGTCGGGTAGATCTACACTTATTAGCCTAATGTGTTTTTCTAGCCATGTGTTTGACGCTGTAGGAACTCGTGGAGAGGTTTATGTTAATTACACTGATTTTTCCAAAGCTTTCGACAAATTATAAAATTCTGTTACAAAAGTTGATGGTCTTCGGTTCCGATTTCACTCCAGTTGCTTCGATTGCATCTTACTTAAGTGTACGAAAGCAATATAACGTACTGTCTTGTGTCCCACCACAAGGTAGTCATCTGGGACCAATACTTTTTATTATCATTATTAACACTAGATATACCGACAATTTGACCATATCTATTTCAACCGACACCACTCTAAATGACTGGTCTTAGAAAAAATGATTAGTGGGATTTCCGGTCTATATATGTTTTAAAAAAAATGATAAATTACTTTAATCAGGTTAATTGTAATATATTATATTAATTATAACTTCGATCATTAGTTAATTGAATAATAATAATATAAAACAAAAATTGGGTGAAGTAGTAATTTGAAAACAAAATTGTACAACCAGTCATATTGACTGGTAGACGTCTGGTACTGAAGGTTCATATGTCTTGATATCCATCAACAAATAGGTCGAGTGTATGACATTACAGATCTTTAAAAAAAAATTCAAATCTAGCATTCACTAATCAGATTGGTTATAAAGTTTGTATGGCGTATTCTATGGTGGGTTTTATTAAAATACATAGCGGAGAATTTCACGATCCCTACACGTTTAGATCTCTTTATGTGGTCAGGCTAGTTTTAGAGTACGCCCTCCATTCTATTCTAGAATTGAAAGCATTCAAAACCAATTATTTATTTATGCTTTAAGACGTTGATTCCTCAATAGGTGGTGCATTCACGAACCGTACCGAAATCGCCTCTTAATGATTAGTTTAAAAATTCAAAAATCATAGACGAGAAATAGTATATCGTGTTTTGTCGTGATGTTCTGTGTTCTAGAAGTGATTGCCCGGAGTTGCTTTGAAAGTTTTGCTCCCCAAAGAAATTTAAGTTTGCAGCCCGGTTTATACTTTATTTTCTGTTTTGTACCAATAACTTTACGAGGGTTACCTTTTATAAATCGGGATTAGACAATCCTAGTTTAGACGGTATATTATCTCTGATCGTTTTTTTATAGCGCCGCTGTTTTTTTTTGGTTACCATGATTTGTTCGCGTTGGAGCCCACATAATTTGGCAAACGCTCAAAAACTAACTCGTGTCAATTGGTCGAAAGAAATGCTCAACAAATATCATCGCGCTACTTCAAACATGTCTTTAACATTGTGACAGGTGACAAATCTTAGATCTGCGTATGAACCCGAAACCAAACATCTTCCATATGAGCCAAATTCAACAAAATTTGTTCGCGCACGTAACACTACGAGCAAATAATCGTCTGTTTTTTCGGAAAAACTAGACATGTCGTAGCCGTACATTTGGTGCAACGTAGTACGATAAATTCTGAATGGTACACAACCATTTATAGCCTGAAGTCTTCAGTGAAATGAGGAAAACCAACCGCCGACGATGGATCATTCTCCACCATAACAATGCGAGCTCCCAGACATCGGCATAGTTCTGATTTGGCACCCAATAACTTCTTTTTGTTGTCGCAAATGAAAAATAAATTGCAAGGTCAACGTTTTTCGACACCTGAAGAAGCGGTTGACGCGTTTAAAATGCATGTTTTGGAGGTAAAGCAACCGAATTGGAAGGAATGCTTCGAAAATTGGTTCAAACGCAAACAAAAGTGTATTTATCTTCATGAAGAATATTTTTAAAATTGCGAATAAGACCTTCTATTTGTTTTGGGAAGATTACAATCTACCCAAGAAGAGTGCTACGATTGTTAATAAAGATGCTAACAAAAATAAACTAGAAATGTTGACATCTTGTGTTCAGCGATAAGCATGCTTACCTACCGCATAATTAAGAAGAAGGACCACAGTTTCCTTCATAAAAAGTTGAAGCCTTTTGCAGCAAATTCAGGAATTCTTAGCTAATAACTAAAATTTAACAGGCAATTTGTGATTTACCCAAGCCTCTAGAACGAAAACCTTATTTTAAAATTCACAACGCAAAAAACTAACAAGACATCATTCCCTAATTAGAACAAAGATAAATTCAAATATAGTCCTCATTTACAAACATTCGCAATAATTCAAATAAGCCTTTTTTGATTAATTCTGTTTTGATTTGTTAGTAGTTGTGTATTATTTGGAAGGTTAGAATCAGACCTGCCATTAAACTAAATTGTAAGATCATCTGCAAGTGTTAGGACCTTAGAATTAGAATTATGAATTTCTCTGGTGATCCCGTTAATTAATATGGTGGAGTTCCATAGGTCAATATGGGAGCTTTCTGGTTTCAGAGAGATTGTTTTCGAAACCAAATTTATACAAGCTTTTTTACGA
This sequence comes from Nephrotoma appendiculata, assembly GCA_947310385.1. Taxonomy (NCBI): domain Eukaryota; kingdom Metazoa; phylum Arthropoda; class Insecta; order Diptera; family Tipulidae; genus Nephrotoma; species Nephrotoma appendiculata. The sequence continues at coordinate 182,032,305 of OX371224.1, read as the reverse complement.
AATCATAAAATTCACCATGTTAGAAAAACTACTGGTTCCCCAAAAATGTAATATTAAAATTGGCCTGTTATTTTAGTTTTTGAATATAAAAACAACGATGAATTTTGAATATTTATTGAGTTTCCTAAATATATTTTGATAAACTAATTTATCAAAATGTATTTAAGAATGAGTAATTAATAACTAATCAGCCAGCACTTTACCTATTAATCCAACGCGAGCGAGATAATATATTGGCGAAATTCTAGTTATTTTCCACTTCCGGATACTTTTTTAAACAATTGATTGAAACGTATAATGGCACACCGCCCGCAAGGCATCCATTTTCAAACATTTTCGGAGGGTGATGGATATCGTGTACCTCAACTGGCCCATTTTACAACGATACTTCCTTATACTTTCTCATAACTTGCGGATCACAAGGTTTCGTATTTCGCAGAACCGTTAATCTCGCATTGCAATTTAAAATAACTCAGAAAATATTTTGGATCATGCCTAATTTTTTCTTCAATACAAGGGAACTTGATAGAGTTGATTTTGAAATGTTAGTTGAATGTTGTAAACTTTTGTTAACTAGACTCGGAATAACAATTGATTTTCTCTGTGTAAGCCTTAGCTTTTTAATTTTAGGATGAGTCAGGTTTTTAAATTTTAGTTTGTCATCGTACCACGGAGGATATTATGTAAATTATTTTCTATTTAAATAGAAAATAATTTACATAATATCTTCCGTGGTAAATAAATTCTTCTGTTATTGGGATATAGTGTTAGAAGGATTGGCTTTGTTGTTGATACGATGGTGACGCAGCGAACAATATTAGATGGTAATGGTCAGTCTTGTGAAATATATGTAACAGAAATAAATTATGGAGTTTAGATCACATTTACACCACATATAAAATATACTCTTTGGTGAAGTGAGTAATTTTCCATACCACCACCAAATAATAAAAAACACTCGTTAAGATCAAGACAAGTTCAATAAAAATTAGAATTTTTATGACCGTGTCATTTGCTCTACTGTCGTACTAATCGGGCGAATTGTAAATTTCCCGCACTGTATATAAACATCATTATAATATTCCTGAACAGTCTGGTATATATACATATCTCGTTTATTGGTCATTGTCACATAAATCTCGGATAAAATATAATATTTCTTTAATTTTTCATCTTATCCCAAGTATGACGATCATTGATCATCATTCAAAATCCACCAAAAAATAATACTTATTTTTTTTATTCGTTGTATTCATCATCTTATAATAATTTAGGATTAACTGCTTTCAGTTTTTTTTGTGTGTTATCTTATATCGTCAAAATTTAAAAACCAAAAAATTATAATTTACTTAATTGGTTGGGATCGAGATTGGTGGAATATGATGTTTATAAATTTTATTTTTAAATACATTTTACAAATAATAACAATAATAATAATCGATCGATCGATTGACAAAAAAATATAATTTGTATATACGTTAAATAAATTTATTGATGAAATCTTTAAATTTATTATACGATATCCTCTTTTTTGATTAACCAAAAAAAAAACAAAATCATTTTAAGATAAGATTAAAAAAGTTATCGACATATTTTTTTATTTTGCTTAATTAATTTTTATTTTTAATATTCAAGGAATTTGATTTATTACGGATATTTTGTCATAAATACTCGAGTATATATTTTATTATATGTATTATGTAGGTAAGATTATTTTATTTTAGTATTTTGTATAACGTCTCGAAAATATATGAAAGATAATGCGCTTAGTACATCAAAGCTCTGTATAACTATTTGTCTTGAAAATGCCGAAAGAACATCTGGTCACTCACATCACGCATGAAATATTATATGAATTACTTAGTAAAAGAAAATCGGTTATATATGTATGAGTAAATAAAGTAGATTTTCCTTGCAAAACATAATAAAATCTAATTTATCAGCACTATCAATTATAATAACTAAACTATGTATGTAACAATATATATTTTACCTTGTCTAGTAGTATAATAAATATTTTGATAATAACACCAAAAACATTTATCAATGTTCTTTTTTCCTATAAATAACATCAATAAAAATATCGTCATCATAAATAATCAAAAACCGACGAAAAAAATCATATACAGCAATAAAAAATTCTTGATGAATTTATTAAAAATATTGAAACATTTTCCAATTCCACCACAGTAACAAATAATTTTCTAGAATTTTCGTGATCAATTGATATTAACATAATTTGCTTATTTATAGATTATAAACAAAATAAATTAATGTTCGTATAGAACATATATCACTTTTAAAAAAAAAACTGGTAAAAATCACTAAATTTCACTTAAAAATATTTCTTTAATTTAATAACATTTTTTCCATTAAATCATCTTCAATTTCATCATCATTATCATAAAAATAAAAATAATATTCGTAAATTAGAGCAACGTTATATAGATAGATAACTCTATACAGTGTGTAGTACACAACGACACCGAGTATAAATTGCAATTCAGCAACAATAAATCAACCACGTGATTCTATCACACCCGCGAATTTATTTATTTTGTTTTTTTTTTTTTGTTTTTGTTTTGTCTTCGCGAAAGTTACACACAAAAAAAATTTGTTACAAAGAAAATGTTGTGTGTATATTATACATCACACACAATAAAATAATAAAAATATGTTTATACAATGCAAATGTGTGAGTTGCGTGAAAATGGGAAAATAGAAAACTGAAAAATTTTCTTTTTTTTTTTGTTTCAAGGGGAAAGTTTATTTTATTTTTTCCCGTCTTTAAAACAAAAATATTATAATCAAAACAAAATATAAAATACCGTTGCGATTTAAATAGAAACCACTAATTAATGATGAATATTGATAATGATTACAATCATATTGAGTAATTCCAATTATCACTGTGACAAAGAATTTTAATCACTTGGACACATCACATCACACATCATATAACATTATAAAAATCACACAAAATCGATACTATACACTAAAGTATTTTGTAATATTATAAATAATTAACTAAACTGTTTATTTATTTAAAAATAATTTTTTAAACTGTTTTTTTTTTTTGTTTATTTAAATTAAAATTGGAAATACACTATTCCGCATTAAAATATTATTGTAGCCGTCGATGAAACTTGCTCGACGGAGAATGCAAACTGCTTTTCATTTTTTTGACAGACGTTTTTTAGCCGCTTGTTGTTTTCTTTCCATTCGTTTCATTCAATAACGCAACACACCATACTCAAGATACAGAGAACTTTTATATAGACGAGAGATATTTCTCCAGGTTTCACGATATAAAAATACTCTCCGATTATTCTCATATTCACTTGCCTCAAAAACACCATTCTAAATAGCATGAGTACCTTGGTGTGTATGTGTGCGTGCTTCAAGAAATATGATATAAAAAAACTATTTAAGTTGAGAATTTATAGTTTTTGTTAAGGGGAAATACATTTTGTAATGTATTTTTTACTATAGAATGATGACAATGATTTTCATTGATGATGATGATGATGATGTTGATGACTATTGTCAATGGTATTTGTTGCTGCTCATGAGTGTATGTAACTCGTTCGTACATAAATAATTTTAAGGGGCAGGGCATGCGCTTTAGATTTCTTAATTTTAGTTGTTTTTTGTATGTCTTACGTATACCTGTTTTATAGTTTCATTTTATGATCTTTCATTTTACTGTACACTTCTTATATATATATATCGTTAATTGATCATTAGACGTTCGATGTATACAAAAATATTAGAACTTTCCACCTGTCGTAAAAATTAAGCTAATTCGATATACACGTTTAGGGGCGAGGTTTCGATTACAATGTAGGTGTAAGCTGTTTTTGGACAGCTTTTCGACTTCCGTTTTTTTTTCGGGGAAATAAAATCACTCAAGTTTGAGTGGTTTATATTGAAATAATTTGTTTGCATCAGCGTATGTAAATCTTAAGTACATTTTCCGAATTTTAAGAATATGGAAAAGAAAATATCTGATTATTGAAAATGAACGTAAAACTTTACCGACGGAAAATCATATTATACAAATCGCTGGACGTATAAAAGCTTTATTATCACCTCAAAATTTATGAGGAGAGAAAACAATAATTCGTTATAACAGGTTTTCATTTAATTAAGATTAAGGTGTTTATAGTATCGAATTCTTTGATGCAACCTTAACCTACTTCATGCTAATTAACCGACGTGATCAGTGGAATCAGAAATGTTTAACGACTTTGATATATGGCATACGCCCACTGATTATTTTAATGAATATTAATCGATTAAAAGATATCGAAGAAAGCAAATGATTTGCGAAACCAATATTGTACAAAATTATAATAGATTTAAATTTATTTATTTATTTTAACTGATTAGTATTTTTTAAACTTAGAATTGTATAAAAGCTCCGTTAAAGGCCTACGCAAAATTTTACATCCCATTTTAATGGTGATAAGTTTGTTAAATTTCGTAATATAAAAACAAACGGTTAATTTAGTTACGTAATCTATTTTTATTACTAGAGCAGAAAATGGAAAAAACCTATGATCCCATCTTCAGGCAGCAATAATAGGATTCTTTAAACGGAGAAATTAAGTTAGTTTAAACATAAAAACTGTTTGCCCATATCAATGCAGCTAACGTGGTTATTTTATTTTGCATTGAGCCCAAAATTAGACCAGTCACTAAAGTTACGAAAGCCAGCGCAATTACCCCACAAAATTAAATTAATCTGCAAACAATTTATTTTGTCTAAATATCTGCTGAACGAAGCAAAGTAGAACAAAATTTGCTTAAACAATTTGTAAAGCATCTAGCGCAAGAAACCCCTACGAATTATTAGAGATTGGAGCTAGACTAGTCCGAATTCCACAGAATTAAGACTCTACGACCAATCGACTAGCATTAGAATTTAGAAAATTTGGGCCGGCGAGTTTATAAATTTTTATAGTTTTGTAAACTTCTTACATATTGTGACCGCATTCAACTACAAAACGTGGCAATAATTGAGATTAATTATCAACCAAAATGGTGCCAAATACAGTCTATTTAAAATCGTGCAATAACATATATTTAGCAGTACATTGTAAAAGTAAATAAGTAATAGTAATGTTAAGCAGTGCAAGTAGGGTATGGGAACGTAATCACTGAATTTTTTTTCTAAACTTTAAGGTTGTTTATTTATTCATAGACGGCGGTACTATACTACTTTATGCAGCACATTTCATTACGTTACTGACAATTTGATGAAATTGTACAATTATTTGATCTAAAATTACTGTAGCGAAAGATAATTCGAAATCTTAATGTGTCTAATGTGTGTGTGCTATTTTTATCAGTATCAAACTGAACTTACTTAACTTGTGTTTTATTTACCCAACGCCAATTTTGAATATACTATTTTAAAACTTTGTGGTAGTTCATAGTTGTCTCATTTACTGCGATTGTTCTAATAATTTTAAAATTAATAGCAGTATCTGTACGATTATTAAAAATTCAAAAATATTCGGTTACTATACGAGTCACTGTATCCATACGATGCCAGCGATGATTGTTAGATGTGAAGCATTTAGACAGAATAACAGATCCGGTACTACAAGCCAAAACTATTACAGTGTATTGAGTTGAATTATTTATTACGATCGTGTTCCGAATCTGTTTTTTGTTTTTTCGTAATTTATTTTGCCTTTCGTTCTCAAAATTCCTAAATTTTGTAAATTAGGGAAGGTTTCCGTTCCATCACCTCTTTTTAATTGTAAAACTTTGTCCCAGAACCGTTCAACTCAAAGTTTTGAAAACGCAATTCTCTCCATTCAGTATCTAATTTTTTTAAAATTTTGATAATGGAAGTTGGTTGTTTTTTCAACATGACAATTAGAGCTACGGGTACAATAGATTGTAAAAACTCGATGTCCAAGTAAATTTGACTTTGAAACTGAGATTGACGAAAACCTAGCTGTTCTGTTACATTAATCAACATAAAAGTTTAAACAGTATTTCTTATAATCAACTGGGTGGCTGTTAATGTTAGGATGCCTGAATGGAATACCATCGAAAACTCTTTTTGAAAAGCGTAGCAACGTAGAGTGGTAAGAACTCGTCATAACAGGGAAGCCATCGGTCGTAAATCAAATATTATATTCTTTTTATAAATTACATTAAAGTTATTTTGGAAAAGGTAAAAAAATGTAATTAACTTACTAAATGTTAGGTCAGCCACTGGATTCAATTATTTATATCAAATAAATTTTTTAAAATATTTTATAATAGATTAACAAATATTAAAGCTCAACTTATTGACATTAATGAGAGAAAACGATCTTTACCAGAATGTTTAAAATGCACTAAGATGCTTCCAATTTTCAAAAGCGGTTTTAATTTAGATATTCAAAATTATAGACATTCCAAACTCCTGAACCAAAATATTTGGGAACGTAATTAATTCAAGAACAATTTTTGGAAAGTAATTATATTATATCCTCCTGTCAGTGTCATTTCACGATGAACGCCCGCATTACTGCAGCCTGTTTGCACCTTACACATCAGCTTAGTTTACGAAAAGCATGAAATTTTTTGTCATTAGTCTCCACTTTGAACAAACAAACAACAAGAAACTATGAGCTTCTATAAAAGAAGAAAGGAAGTCGCACAAAAAATTAAAACACTCGCAAAGCACGAAGAAATTTATATTACATAGTTCATTACAAGCGCAAGTTCATCCTGCCCTGAAAAAGCCATACTTTGAGTATACACAAGCGGCACAACCCAGACCTATAGAGGAAGCCTACATTTTCCTAAGTAAATCCACCATATGAAATAATTTCAGGGTATATTCAATTCCAAAGGTAAATCAGTTGAATACCAACACATCGAAATTTAATCTGACACACACAAAACCAAAAGAATTCACCAATTTGCAAATTAGAAGGTTAGATAAGCCATCTATGGTGTATATGAACATAGACTCTGATCTAGGACTATATAGAAACTCAGGTAACAGAAAATTTACTTTCTAAACAATCACCTAATTCTTCCAGAAAATAACAATAGTGCTTTGTGCAAATTTTGTACATGGAAACTTTAAATGAAAATGAAAATTCCGACTTGAAAATTTTCAAAAGGATCTAGATTCGGATACGGAAAGTTAAATTTTCCACAGGTCATTAGACACAAGTATCAATAAAGACATAATAAAACCGAATATAGGTATTATAATCATATTCTAAAATTGCAAAATACCTCCCATAAAATATTCTAGGTATTCATTACCTGACTAATACCCTTGACAGACTAGGGTTTAGCTAAACGCGTTTAGCTAAACTAGTTTAGTTAATCTACTACAAAACCAATTAGGTTGACACAGTATGAGGCTTAGCAAACCCTGTTTCAATAATAAAATACGGTAGCGCTATGCTTGTTCGGAATCGGTATTAAACAAATGTCATTGTCATTGCTCAGTTCAGAACTACTTCGTTATTATACAGAACTATACAGAACAACGATATTACAAGAAAACCATACAACTTTTATGATGGATTTTTTTGGTTATACATTGTACATAGATTTCTATTAAATCAAAATTATTTAATTTATTAGGATTACTTCAATTGATAAGTATCGCTCCACTTATATAGTTTTCTGTTACTTTTATTATTTGGCTTCTCTTTATTTGTTTCTTTTTAGATTTTAACACTTGAAGTTCTGTGATCTTGGTTCTACCTTTAAAGAGGATAGTATTTATGTATATGAAATTTTGTATGCATGTAAGTATTGTTATTGAAGTGCGCCACGACTCGCGATGCCCACCGAGAGTATTCTTTTGCCCTCGGTTCTTTTAAAATGTATGCTTCGGTCTAGGTCCAACATGTTTAACGTGGTTAGTTTGAATGTTCAGAGCCTTACTTTGAATATTGACGAGCTTCGTCAAACTTTTAATGGGGTCCCTATTGATGTTATTTGTTTAGCGGAAACATTTTTGACATCCAGTATTTCTAATTCTGCGTTGGCCATTAGTGGCTATAATTTGTTCAGACGGGATAGGATTAGTCCACCGGTTAATTATGGGTGGGGTATGTATATATGTTAATAAGCATATTAAATGTAGTGTTGTATCGGTACCCCCTCAATTTCTCACAGGCTCGTTTTTGACTTTGAGTTTCTTCTTTTACATGTCTTCGTGAATAAGCGGAAATTTCTTTTAGGTGTAGTTTATAATCCTCCTAAAACGAACAAGAGGTCTTATGCTCGATTCCAAAAATCCCTTTTAGACATTGAGTGTCTTTTTAGTTATTTTTCCTGTCGGTATGATGAGGTTTTCATTTCGGGTGATTTTAATTTTGATATTTCTCAAGAGTCTTTATTTTCTCGTAGCTATTTGAATATCTTAAATAGCATTAACCTTTCGGTTTATAATACTGAAGAGCCCACTTACTCTTGCGCTACTGCAAGTGGTGGTTCGTTTTCGCTCATTGATCACGTCGTTGCTTCTGCTGATAATTATATTTGTTTTTTCAATCAATTGTCTCTTGGTATTGGTTCTCACCATGATCTTCTTGTTTTTTCTGTTAATTATTACTCTCGACCTAGACCTAAAAGTTTCAGCTTTGGGGATTTTTCTAAAATTGATGAATATCACCTTTCATCAACTTGTGGCTCTATTTGTTGGGATAATATTTTTTCTCTCTACTTCTACCGACCAAATTGACTATTTTAATTCCTCTATTAACTATATGTATTTTATAATTGCGTTCCTCTGACTACTGTTTATTTTAGACCTAGATCTCCTCTTTGAATGACTCAAGACAAGAGATTTTGAGTGCTATTTCTGTTCGTTTTTCCAAATATCGTCTTTGGAAAATTAGCTCTAATTCTTTGTCTTATCTAGCTTATAAGGAATCTCGAAATAGAGTGGTAGGTTTAATTCGTATCGCTAAGCAAAATTTTTTCAAGGGTAAGTTAGATCCCTCACTTCCCTCTAAGATATTTTGGCGTAACGTGCGCAACTTGGGCCTTGGTAGTTGCAAAGGGGTTGCTTCTATAGATTTCAAAGCAAATGATTTTAAACTTTATCTAATTAACTCTAGTCACACTCATGATATTTCCATTATTGATTTAGTGTCCGTCGAACCCCTTAATTCTTTTTCGTTTACAAATATATCTACTGTTGATTTGCATTCTGCTATTTGGGAAGTTAAATCGCAATTCACTGGCTTAGATATGGTTAGTTTGAAATTAGTTAAGCGCATTTTTCCTATTGTATCAAGGTATTTGTTACATATTTTCAATTTTATTTTAACGACCTCTTCATATCCCGCTCAGTGGAAGATGAGTAAAATTATTCCTATTCCTAAACTTAGCAATCCTTCTGAGCTTCCCATTTCCGCCCTATTAGCATTATAAGTTCTCTGTCCAAGGCGTTTGAATTGGTAGTAAAAAACCAAATTCAATCTCATATTGATAGCTTTAATTTGCTTAGCCTTTTTCAATCAGGTTTTAGAATGTTTCACGGTACTACCACTGCTTTACTGAATGTTTGTGATGATATTCGTCGTAGTATGAGTAAAAGAGAAATGACTTGCCTTACTCTGTTAAATTTTTCTAAAGCGTTTGATTCGATTAATCATCAAATTTTGTTTAACAAGCTTATTTCAAACTTTAATTTTTCTCTCTCTGCTGCTAAATTGATTTTAGACTATATTTCGGGTCGCTTTCAGGCAGTCTTTTATTACAATTCTTTTTCTGACTTTTTACCTGTCTCTTCTGGCGTTCCTCATGGGTCGGTTCTTGGCCCTTTACTATTCTCAATGTATATTAATGACATTGCATGTTCCATTCGTCATTCTTCTTTTCATATATTTGCTGATGATGTCCAAATATATAGGAGTAGTCGCTTAGATAATGATTCCATTCACTCTAATATTTCTTTAATTAACGATGATTTGGAAAGAATTTATAGTTGGTCATTATCTAACCGACTCGCTCTTAATGCTAGTAAATCCCAGTCTATTATAATCTATAAAAAATCTTTAAATACTTCCTCTTTTCCTGGAATTTTTCTCAGTGATTGTTTAATTCCATTCTCTAATACAGTTAGAAATTTAGGATTAATTTTTAATAAAACTCTTACTTGGGGTGATCATTTAGTTAAGTTTAGTAAAACGGTTTTTGGAATGCTTAGTTGTTTGTATAAGGTTGTAGGGCTCGCCGATAGTAGTTTAAAAAGCGTATGTTCTTTATGGTGACGTTGTTTTGTTTGGAATGCTTCAGGATAATATGAATGTTCTCCAAAGATGTTTCAATGCTTGTACTCGTTTCATTTTTAGTATTAGGAAATATGATCACATTTCTCCCTTCTTAAATTTGACTCTTGTCTGTAGTTTGGTTAACTTCTATGAACTTCGTGTATGTCTTTTTATTTTTAAGCTTCTCAGATCGAAGCAACCTCCCTATTTATTTAATAAGTTATTGTTCAGTAGGTCCCATTCTTCAAATTTACGTTTACTTCCCCCTATAAAGCTGTGTAGGTTTTTAAATACATCCTTTTCTGTTAGAGGTATTTCTCTTTGGAATTCTATTCCACTAGAAATTAAGAGGTCAGCGTCGCCTAAATCTTTTAAAGCGGATTATTTAGCGTGGCGCGCTTGAATGATAATACATGTAGTACTATTTTTGTAATAATTTTTTTCATTTGTATTATTTTTGTATGTAGTATGTAAGTATTCACTTCTTGCAGTGTTCTCTGTAACAAATGAGCTTGAGCTCAATACGGAGGGTACTAGCATGGAGTGGATTTGTTTTTTGAAAAAATCTGAGGTTTTTATGCCTAATGGAAGTATTTTTTTTTATTTTTTTTTTGTGGTTGTTGTTCTTCATTTATATTGCTTCCATATGTGCTTTTCCTTTGCCAAAATTGCAATGTCAATGTACAAATAAATAAATAAATAAATAAACATAATGATAATGGCTAAAAATAGTGCTAACGTTGATTGCAAATCAAATACTATTTGCCTTAACAGTCAAAAAGAGTAATTGGACAGACCATCTCTGTGAGACCTCTACAACGATCATAAAAATAAATCGATCATAAATACTTACAGATACTCACTACTCGCACCACTTTAAAACGGCCATTGAAGAACAAATTGAAGAAACTTTTAATAATGGCATAATATGACTTTCAAAATGCCTTTATAGTCAAATATCCGCGGACATCGATTGCAAAAACATACAGATATGCAGCAAAATCTAGAAAATTTCAATTATCAAGAAATATGTCTCAAAATTACTCAAAGGAACATCCACACTCAGACACACATCAACCATGAAACCATCAACATCGCTGTGTCCCAAACACCGACTTATTTGTGGACACCGACTTATTCAAATAAGTCACTTCGCGAGCAGACTTATTTGAATAAGTATGTCTACACAGAAATGTCTCCAAAAATGTGCCTTGACTAAATGTAATCATGCGGTTTTTTTTTTTCAAATCTAGTGGCAACGACCAACATGTCAAGGAAATTTTTTCTTCCGTATAACAGAAATTGCATTTAGTTTTTTTTATATTACGTCACAAATAAGTCGGTATAATGAATTGGAACGACTTGACCGACTTATTCAAGATGGCGTCAAATAAGCAAATAAGTCTGTAATAAGTCGGTATTTGGGACACAGCCTTAGAAGGGTATTAAGATGCTTCTCGTCAAATAAGATAACAAACGAAGAACCTCTACGGCAAAAAAGGCGAATTGTAATTGAGTGTGATATTAAGAAACAAAGTTGGAGATGGATAGGACACATACTGAGAAGAGTACCAATGAAATAAAAAGAAGGTGTTAGATTGTAATTCGCATGGGGTGAAGAAAGTAAATAGAACAGCAAAACTTGGAAAAGAACGATGTTAGCTGAAGTGAAGCAACTAGGAAATACGTGGGTAAACTAAAAGCAATAATGAAGAATAGGAAGAACGATATTGCAGCATAATTTAAACATAAATATGTTCAAAACGGCTACCTGTGTGCGATGACTTAGCGACAATTATTATGGAATGGTAGGTGCCGCAAATTTAATTGAGGCCCTATATTTATATGTTCTACAAATTTTTTAAAAAGGGTTCGTTGGTTGTTTGGGAATGTCAATTTAAAATCCAATTGAAGATATTGTTAAAATTTTGTAGAAGGAAATAGCAATATTTTTGTCAAAATCATTGTTTCTTGAGCTGTGTGTATACTGCAGATGATTCATAAAAGACTGTTCCAAAACCTCAAGAAACATGAGAAAGTATCTAAAAAAGGAAGTGCCGTTCTCAAATCTAGCAGACCCTATAGTTATAATTATAATTATATCAGATCATTCGAAAATCTAAAAACACATACCAAATATGTATCTGTTCGGACTTAAGAAAACCATTCATTTTAACGATATATATGCTTGAGATTTCGCCCTTGGCGCAGTTCTTTCGCAAATTTAAAACGATGTTAAAATCGTTCACTTCACGAACACTAAATTCAACAGTTATTATACGCAACAAACGAAAAAGGGGCTTATTATATATAACATACACAGTAAAATTTTTTTACATGATTTATGGAAATTTACATACATTTAATGGTAAAATATTTACATCATTTATGTAAAAATTTTGTTTCCATAACAAGTGACGGAATAGTCAGTAAACCAGTATGTAAATTAAAGAACTCCACAGAATATACTGAACAAGTTTTTATTTTATGTAGAGATTAACAACCTGTATATGTAATTTTAAGTATTTTATATAATTTTGCATCATTTTGAAAGAAAATTACATCCTTTCCTAAAATATTCCATATTTATTATGTAGAATATTGTCGGAGATAAATACGACAGATGAGAAATCTACGAGCAAGAATAAATGTGATGCGTAATTATTTTGTTTAATGTGATATAATTCGCCAAGTCGATATGTTCTTTTGTTATACTTAGTATAAAGCAAGATTGGATTTTTTGCAGATAGGTCGTTGCAAGGGAACCTGATAAGTAGAACAAAACAACTTTTTATCAGTACGAGACCAAACTGAGAAGAAAGAACTTGTGGTGGTTCTCATGTTTTGTAAGCAATGAAATGTAATTTTTAGGCAAATTTTATAAATTTCAATATTTAAATATGGAATATTAACCAGTAATCAGTATACAAAATTACATAATGGTTTATTGAAAATTATATATCTGCATTGTTGAATTTTACATAATTCAAAAAATGAAAATTCCATGTCTTATGTACGGTACATACCATACGTGAAATTTAAATACATTTACGAGGCATTTTGTTTACCCTTAAAAATATGTAATTTTTTTTTACTGTGTAGGCCGTGGAAAAGTGGACCACAAGCCATTTATTATATAATCGGGGAGGAACTCTAAAATCTCTAGAGGAAGGCTCGACCTGGAAAATACATAAGATGACTTCTTTATTCACCTCGAGGAAAGATTCATAAGCTGTTATTGACAACCGAAGAAAAAATAAAAATATATGAAATTTTTACTAGTCTTTTCTCTTTTGTTTCTACGCTTGCAATAGGAAAACGATAACCGACGATAGTGAACGTCGAATTCAATAGTTAGGCCACAGGTTATTCTTAAATTTCTGACAATATTGAAACAATCATTTCAGAAAATATTTTCTAAATTTTAAAAGAGTAGGATGATACTTGCCACCCCGTTGGCAAAGTGGACAGCATGCCGACTCCAGCGACCGGAGGTCCCGGGTTCGATTCCCGGTAGTGACAAGGAAAAAATTGCACGGCTGGTTTAGGATCAATGAATTAATCACTCATTATCCGAAATGAAAATATGATTATGAAACCTCATCTGAGGCGGCCAAATCGCTTGATGGGATGTAGTGCCAGCAAGAGAGAAGAGGGTGATACTTAAATAGATGTATCGTAATGATAAACAATCTGCGAATCTTGCAAGAGAGTTGATACAATAAAATACAGTTGTCATTTCGACAAGACTCTTCACAAAAGAGTCATTTTGTTTTGGTTACAATAATAATCGAAGACATCATACACAAATGAGAATCGACAGGATAAAATAATAGTTAAAGAACATAAAAGAGTATGCACATGAAAACCAAAGAAGTATTAGGTGTGCAAGAAGAAACTCTGCTTTATTTGGCGAAATTCAACTTTATTGAAAATATAATTGTTACGAAGATTAATTATCGAAATATTTGCCATTAGTACAATCAATGGTCTAATTTATCAGGTAGATGATGAATGCCTTCGTGATAGAAACTTGGTGATTTCGAAGCAAAATAGTCATCGAGCCATTTTTGCAGATTTTCAACTTTCGTGAACCGCTGGTCTTTCAAATATGATGACATCGATCTGAATAAGTGGTAATCAGAGGGAGCACCGCACCATTTTATTGCATCAATATCACCTTCGGCCTTCCTTGGCCCGTAAATGGTCTTTTTTTCTCTAGAGCATCACTTAATTTGATCAATTTGGTCTGGTAGCGTTCAGTTGTTACAGTTTTACCAGGTTTTAAAAGCTTGTAGTAAATGGCTTCTTTCCAATCCCACCAGACACACAATAACACTTTCTTGGCATGAATATTCATTTTTGCAGCTGATGTTGACGGCTGGCCTGGATCGACCCATGGTTTTCGGCGTTTAGGAGAAAGCAAATTCATATGCAGATGTCAACTCGGTGGTTTCCTTTTCGGTCAGTTTATGAGGAAACCATTTTTCTTCCTTCTGATTTTTTCCCATTGCATGCAAATCGAAGTGATATTGCTTGGTGCGTAACTCCTAACTGTTTTCCAAACTCTTTTTGAGTTTGACACGGGTTTTTATCCAGTAAAACTTTAAGTTCTCCGTCTACAAATTATTTTACTGCATCTGGACATGGATCGTCCTCAAGACTAAAGTTGACATCACGAAATCTTGCTAACCACTTTTATACTGTTGAATGACTCACAGAATATTCACCCAAAGTCGAAATAATCATTTCTATAACTTGAGAGCATTTTATTCATTTGAAAACAGAATAGAATGCTATCGATGCTTGCTTATCAACATCCATCTCTTAAAATTGATGCGCACGGAACGACAGCTTGTAAATGTGATAAAAAACATATTTTTTTTTATCAAAACTCATCATTTCCGGTAAAATAGAAATATATGATCTGAACTAATTTTGTTTGAAATTTAATTTATATACTTTTTGTTTCTAATCGTTTCTCGTAAATGTTACTTACTTTTCAAAATATTAGCAACATACGAAAAAGTCCTATGCAAGCTGCCAGTCGGCTGGAACGATTTCGGTCAAAAATCACTAGCATCTCCAAATTTATGGAAAATCTTTAGGTTGTATAGGGGCCGATTGTTTGTGCAAAATAGTTTCATGCCAGAAATCGTAGTTTAAGCTTAAGAAAACTATTTGCAACGGTATTGTTGCAAAATTAGAAAAAGAACAAGCTCCTATATTGAAGCTTCCACGTTCGGGGTGGACCAAATTTGGCCAAAAATCACCGGAATGTCAAGTGTGTGATGTTATCCTAGTATTTCATCCTAGAAATCTAAAAACTTTTCATCAGGCAATACTCGTTATATCCCATACCAGGATTTTTAAAATTATCCCAGAAAATGTTGAAATATCACGAAATATGATAGTAATCGATCTAAAATGTTTATTCTTCAAATATCTGTGATAAAAAGATGAAAAGGCAAGCCGTTACTTATGAGATTGACGCAATAGGCACACACGTGTAAACCACAAGTGTCGTGACGGATCTCTTCCGGTTTCAACACGGCATTACTTCCGTTATTACAAATAAAGTTCGCATCACGATCCGTTTGTTGAGATTGGGGCAATAGCATCCTGGGATGGCCCATTTGAAATAAAATATATATTTAAGATTTAAACGAATGTTGTACCTACGAATAGAAGTTCAAGAGTATCCGAAACGAATGGCGCTATATTAGGTCATATATGTAAATGTGGCCGAATCAATTTTAATAACACAATTCGAATTTAAATTAATAATTTACTGGAACCTGAAATCCCGTCACCGATCTCTTCTGACTTCGATACAACATGATAATCTTCGCCTCTTTCGGATAGCAGATATGATACCGTATTGAAATCAGAAGATTCATCAATTATTATCATATTTCGTGTCATTTCAAAATTTTCTGGGATGACTTTAAAAATTCAGATATGTGATATAATTAGTATTACCAGGCCAATATTTTTTTTCTGGGACGAAATACTGGGATAACTTCACATACTTGGGATCTCGAAATTTAAGCAAAAAGCTTATGTAGGAAATATCACCCACGATCAGGAAAACTGTCTGTGCTTTGGTTTTTCCGTCTTACGCGTGCATGCATATCAGTTGATGTATTTTTCCCCTTTGTCGTGCATTTTCGAAATAAATAAGGTCCAAAGATGCCCACAATTTCCACCAAAGAGTAACTTTCTTTCAATGAGTTGGTTGTACATGGACAACATGAGAAATTTCAGCCCCTAAAATGCGAAAGGTTTCTTTATTAACGTATCTGTTGAGGTGTAAATGAGCTTCAACGATGAGTTTTGAATAAAAACACTCATTTTGTTCGAGTGCTGATGGTAAACGAACACATTATTAAAAATGGCATAGTTCTAACTTTTTGTTTGTCAAAAAGTACAATCAGTTGAGCTTAAACAAACAAAAAGGACGAAATATTCTTTCTAAATAGTCACATGTTATAACATCTCATTTTCGATAATTTATCGAAGTTTATATCTCATTTAGTGGACCTTGGGGCGTGGTGTAACATAGATCGAATAATTAAAAAAAAATATTCACAAGAAATATACATTAAAGTATAATTTTGCTGGCTTTGTCGCTAAACCAAGCAATAGATGCATTACGGAATTTCGACAGTTCAACATTCAGAAAGAAGATTTGGAATGATGTTTCGATTTTGTATCGATTTGTCTCACGAACATCAAATATTGTATATTTTGGGTGTATATGGTGAACAATGAGGAACTAGCTGTTTTGCTTTGGCAAAGTTTGGTTATAGCTTTGAAAAATAAAATATTAGAGGCCAATTTTGGTTTCAGCAATATTTGCTTGTGAATTTCCAGAAACGGAAAATAATTTTTCATCATAGGCTATGGGCCAATAGTCAGGTAAAAGACAATTTTAAGTAAATTTTTTGGTAAATTCATTTATTTTTCAAAAAGTCTATGGTAAACTGATCGAAAAATCTGTTCTAAATCCGGTTTTTACAATTCCGGTTTTTCTAATTCCGGTTTTAGTTATTAAAGTAAAATTGGCTTTAAATAAAACTACAAAAAAATAGATTTTCATAAAACCGATTCAGAACAATGACTACTGACATAAAAGCCAACTATGATGAACAATTAATTTCCGTTACTGGAAATTTACAAGCAAATATTGCTGAAACCAAAATAGGCCTCTAATATTTTATTTTTCAAAGCTAAGCGGACTTTACCAAAGCAAAACAGCTACTGTTTCAATTTTAAGCAATTTTGCAAAAAAAAATTCTACATGATTTCGGTTTGCCGTCTATCCATCTGTGGTGACGATAACTGTATATGTAAGGTTTTGTAAACCCCCCAAACGATAGAATTTTTTTTATTTCTCTATTCTGTTTTGGTTTCATAGAGCATGTGAATGTGGAATAAAAATATATCTGGTGGGATGTGGATTTGTGTAGGTGGTGTGGTTATGAGAGTGCTAGGAGTGGTAGTATGGGAGGTGGAGAGGGTGGGATGAGATGTTTTGGGTTTGGTGTGGGTATTTGGGATTTGGTGTAAGTGGTGTGTGTGTGTGGGAGTGGGTACAAGGGTGTTAAAGAGTGATAATATGGGTGGTGCGGTATAGAGTGGCATGGGTGAGGGTTTTGAGGGTTTGAATTGGGGTCGGTTTAGTTATGGTGGATTGAGGTTGGTTGGGCTGGGTGTAAATGGGGAATGGGGTGGCTATGGGCGGGTGTGATATTTGAAATACGCTAATCACACTGCATAGAACCTTTCTTTCTTACACATGGAATAATAATACTAAATATTTTTATTTTTACTTTTTCACATAATTTATTCTCTTTCATTTAAGAATAAAATGCCACAAAAGTATATAAAATGAAGATGTAGCTAGGTTTGCGCCTTGAATATTTAGGTGGCAATGGCATGACAAAAACCTTCTAGGAGTGAAAAAAATGTCAAAAATAGAAAAATAATTTCAGAAAATTCCTTTTTTCTACTTTTTTTCATTAGACATTTGGAGTAAACCACTTCTAGATCGGCGCTTGAATACTCCATTATTATACAGAACTTCGTAATAATTCATAATACGCAAGTGGGACAAAGCTTTAACGGATCGGGTCTAGCTAGCTTTATTGACGTCAAAAATCGTCATTCTAGCTTAAGTTATGCAAAATTTGTCTAGTTTAATATTTCTTGAAACATTTATTTAGAATCTTTTAGTTAATAGTCGTTTTTCTCATAAATGATATATCCTGTTACTTCCTTTGGGTCGATTTCGGACCAAGATCACGTTTTATCCCAATCAAACAATCTGTTAGGCTGTAAAGGCGCTGAATATTTGTTAAATAACCGTTATTTTTGTCAAAAATCTCATATCCGGTTATATTTTGAAAAACTGATCTGTGATAGTTTTTCTCATGAATGATATCCTTTTTCAAATATTTGTAAAAACGAAAAATCTATTATTGAAGTTGCCACTTCCGGTGCACCGATGTTGGGATCTCCTAATTTATGGAAAATGTAAGTTTCATCACAATCAATCAATCCATATGGGCGTACAGGGCCGAATTTTTTTAAAACTGAATTTGTACACTAAAATTTTGGGAAACTGAACTGGACCCAAGTACTCTGGACCAGTATTGTTAAAATTTAATTTAGAATCTTTATTTTATAATCGTATTTCTCCAATAGAAGCACCCACTTTCGGTTGACTAATTCCCGCCAAAACTCACTGGAATATCTCGTGTATGGAGTTACCTCAGTATTTTATTCCATGGAAAAATGTTCATCAGGCAATACTATCTACCACCCCACGATTTTTAATACTATGATAAAAGATGTGAATTCAAGCGTTACTTGAGATTGCGTCTGACCCATTCTGTTTGAGGAGCATGCATTATTGATTTAAGTTAAAGGTTCATAGGAATCACGAGTATCGTGACCGGTCTCTTCTAATTCAAAACATTATCATGCTCGATATTCCAAATAAAATTTACATGCCGATCCGTATGTTGAGATTGGCGCTATAGTATTCTGGAATGGCCCATTTTATATTTAAGATTTACACGAGTGGTAGCTTGGAGCCTAAAGTATCGTAGCCTATCTCATTTGATATCGATTGGACATAATGTGTACTACCTCCAAATAAAATTCCAGGCCTATCCGTAAGTTAGGATTGGTGCAATTGGGGCATATTTGTTCCGGCCATGTTCACGCATTGTAATAAATATGTAACACAATTAGCTCTAGCGTTCCATTACACAAGTAGACAAGAGACTTTTATTTACTTAAATATCAGTTCTGATTTTATGTAACATTTTATTTTAGCTAGTTTGTTGCCCTTTAATATTTAACCCTTGGGTTGCCCTTTAATATTTAACATACGAATTTAACGTTTACAAATTTCGAACAGCTTTATTTAAAAATACTTCGGATGCTAACAAACAGTTATTACAGTTACTATTTCGAGCAATGCTAGATAGTGGTTCACAATTAAACTTCGTTACTGAAAACATTATCAATCTAATGAAAATCAAACCACAGAGAACTATCAAAATAATTTCTGGTATTGGTAGCAAGGAAACGGAAATCAAAACCAAGGTCTCGTTAACTATTCTAACTCTTCTCAAGGTTCAGACTTTTCCAAACTCCTTGAGTTTCCCACTTTTCCTTCCACTTTTGAATGTTATGTGATTCCTAAAATAACGAGTTACTTACCAGCAAATCCTCTCAATATCAATTTAAATTTAATTCCTGCTAAAATACAATTAGCAGATTCGTATTTTAGTTACCCAATGAAATTGCCATCTTGATTGGGTCTGAGATTTATAAAGAACTATGCACTTCGGTAGAACTTCGATTACTCTGGTTAAAAAACCACCTGCATTTTGTGATAGTGTATTTGGATAAGTAATTAGTGGGAAGGCCTCAAGTAATAATTTGACACAACTACAACTATCTACTGCATTATGTACGTTCGAAGTCCTTCATAATGATATAAAGCGATTTTGGAAGTTAGAGACCATTTCAGTTGAGAACAATTATTCATTAGATGAAAAATATTGTGAACAGCTAAATATTAAAACTCACACAAGTCTATTTTCGGGCCTGTATTCGGTTTCTCTTCCTCTGAACGATAACATCAATCAGCTAGGCTTGTCAAATTCGTCTTCCCTTATGCAATTCTATGCTATTGACAAAAAATTATTTCATCAACCTAATATTTATTAGGACATATGGAGGTGGTTGAAAATCAAAATAACATTAACCCATTCCCGCAAATGACGGCTATAGCCGTAAATTTTTGTCGATATATATGCAAATGACGGCTCTAGCCATCCTGCATATATTTTAATTAATAAAAAAAGGAACATCATTCTTACGAAGTGTACTAATGCATTCATTTATTTGTTAATTATTCAGTAATACATCTAAGAAAAAAAGATGAAACATTCCAGGTAACATATCAATTGTTTTTTGTGCGTATTTCATGATAAAAAATTCGATATATTTCTGCCTTCAGAGACAAATGACGGCTATAGCCGTCGTATTTTTGGTGATATATATACAAATGACGGCTATAGCCGTCCTGCATATTTTAATTAACGGACAATTTTTTATTTTCCATTTTTCGGTTATCGATTATGATGGGATTGGGTATGTTGGATGGAAATGGGATTCTTAAATGATTTTTAGAAGAAGTTCTGGAATATGGCCATCTGGGACGAAACTTGCTCAATTCTTAACCGATTGTGATGGGATTGCGTATGTTGGATTAAAATGGGTTTCTTAAATGATTTTTGGAAGAAATTCTGGAATATGGCCACCTGGGACGGAACTCGTTCAATTCTTAACTGATTATGATCGGATTATGTATATTGGATGGAAAAGGGATTCTTAAATGATTTTTAGAAGAAGTTCTGGAATATGGCCATCTGGGACGGAACTTGGGCATTGTGGATGAAATGATATTATGAAATAATTTTTAGAAAAAGTTCTGGAATGTGGCCATTGGATTATGCGCTCTTATATTGCAAGTAGCTCAAAAATGTAAATTGTCGCTTGGTTTTAAAGGTTCTGTAGATCTCATGATCTTAGAAAAAATTATATTCCATGTTCCCTTGAATAGTTTTCGAGGTCGTTGTTGATAAGAATAAAATAAATTTATCAAAGCCCTTTGTGCAGGGTTCATAACGTGATTTTTTGTGAGAGTAAGTAGTTGACCTGCCGCTCAACCCACTAATCCCATGAGTGGGGTACATACTGGCGATAGATGTTAAGGCATTTTGCTTTACTAGAAACATGTTAGCATCACGAGCCGCTTGCTGTAAAAAAACCGGCTGCTTATTATTAGTTCCACCCTAGTTTAAATTACCGAGTTTCGTGGCGATATTCCAGAACTTCTTAAACAGAATTCCTTTTCCATACCCATTCTCATCATAATCAGTTAAGAAATGACCGAGTCCAGTTCAGGGTGGCTATATTCCAGAACTTCTTCCAAAAATCATTTAAATATTAAGGACGAAGCCGTAACTACTATGGCTGTAAATCTGAAAATCTGAAATGGACGAATATATATAAATAATATATGACACGTTAAAAACACCCAGTCGCATTGTTTTTACTGGTAACCACCAGGAATGGAACCCGGGACTCCCGAGTCACAGAGCAAGTACACTACTTACTAAGCTAACGAGAGTGACTTTAAGAATCCCATTCCAATCCAACATACCCAATCCCATTATAATCGGTTAAGAATTGTACGAGTTCCGTCCAAGGTGGCCATATTCCAGAACTTCTTCCAAAAATCATTTAAAAGTCCCATTTCAATCTAATATACCTAATCCCATTATAATCGGTTAAGAAACTACTGAGTACCGTCCCAGATGGCCATATTCCAGTACTAATTCCAAAAATCATTTAATTATCCCATTTCCATCCGGCTAACCCAATCCCATCATAATCGATAACCGAAAAATGGAAAATAAAAAATTGTCCATTGTTTAATGGAAATTAATAGCCGTCATTTGCCTACATATCACCAAAAATCTGACGGCTATAGCCGTCATTTGCTCTGCAGAGAAAAATGATGTGATGAGCAAATGACGGCTATAACCGTCGAGAGTTTTCATGGAAAAACTGTGAGAAAATGTGATAATTTTCACTTCCAAACATATAAAGAATGCTCAATTTCATATGGCAGTCATAATCAATTGAAAAAAAGTGTGTTTCTGAGCACGGTCATCGATATAAAAATGTGCGGGAATGGGTTAATAATTCTTATAACAAGGCTTTTTATTTTCCTCATCATTTCGTGCTTTAAGATATGTACTAGCATGACTACTCACTTAAGGATATTGTAGTTTTTAACCAATCTTCCAAGTCATGGTCAAACTTATCATTAAATGATATAATATTGCCAAAATGTACCGGCAAATCCTAATTGATCAGAGTAACCAGGATTTGGTGGACAAATTATCCTTCAAAAAACGTTAAATGTTTCAAATTGTGCGCTGTTACATATGGAAAGAAAAGTGTTTCGTTCCTCGCAATACGTACTTTTTGCATCAATTGGTGTCTGAAAATATCTCGTTCTCTTTGGCATCAAGAGTATTAATATCGGACTTTTATGTTGATGATTGTCTAACAGGCTCAGGTTCTCACGAACCTGAAATATCGAGCTCGATCTCTTTTGATTTCGATCCAACATGGTGACCTTTATATACAAAAGAAATTCCAAGACCACCTATGTATGTTGGGATTGGCGCAATAGGCCCATATGTGAATATCTTATTCAGTTTATGTATGAATTATTGATTTAAATTAATGGTTCTCAGGAACCATGTGTGACGTGCCGATCTCCTCTGGTTTCAATATGTTTTAAAATTGATTCGGTTAAATCTTAAATGTATATTATTTTTAAAATGAACCATCACAGAATATTACAGCGCCAAGATCGGCCACGACACTCCTGTGACTCCTGCGAACCATTAATTTAGCTCAATAAGTAACGCTTGTCTTATCATCTTTTTATCGTACAATAGATATTTGAAGATCAATTATTATCATATTTCGTGACATTTAAAAATTTTCTGGAATGATTTTTAAAATTCAGATATGTGATATAATTAGTATTGCCTTACGAATATTTTTTTCTGGTACGAAATAATGCGGGATAACTTCACACACTTGAGATCTCCTAATTTAAGAAAAAGCTTAAGTATGAAATTTTACCACGATCAGGAAAACCGTATGTGCTCTAGAGAGAACACAGACATTAAGTCTGCATGCACAGACACATAGATATTTTTTGAAATCCACTTTCTTGACTTCTGTAATATAGCGAAAGCAAAAATCTCAAGGTCGAAAATTTTCATGATTACTATTCTTTATTTTAATCAGTTGATGCATTTACTCACTTTGTATATACGTGCAGTGTGATGAGTGATGAGCTAACGATGGGTTTGTGAAATGATTTATTGGCTATATGTGCGATTAAAAACTTTTGGCCGAAGTATTCTAAGTAAAACAATTTTTTTTTTTTTTCAAAAATACTCTAAGGGGTGTAGAAACCTCACAGAGAAAGAGAGTGAGAGCTAAGGAACTGCTAAAATCGTAATACAGAATAGTTGTCTTTATGATCAATCTCCCATAAAACAAAATTGCATTCCTTGAACCAAATCAAATCTTAAACGCTTCCACCGTTATTGTAACCTAACTAATATGGAAAATTTTATCTTAAAACATGATCTATCACTTGAAACAAAATCAGTTTTCTTTATCTTCGATGGAATTTAATATGCATATGCGCTAATCTTTTATAAATCAAATCAACGTCTAAATCTGTTACAATCCAAGACGAATCAGAACGAGAAAACAACAACAACAAAATTGATATGCACTCAAAATCTGCTGTATATAGGATAAAACTGATCAAGATGATGAGGCTGAAGAATGATGACGATAAAATGATTTTTTTCTATATTCATGTATGTGATGCGTGAATATTTAGCAAATCTTAATTCATTTAAGCAAAAATATTTATAAAAAAAAATTAAGTTCCTTTGCTAAAATGCATTTTCTTAATCATAAAAAACATATTATAGTGCGCGCGCTTTGTGAATGACGTTTTAGACATTTTAGACGGATCTTGGATGGGATTTAAACATTTTTTTTTTAATATAATTTGATTGATCAAAATTAAAATTTATCTTATTACTGTTTTATATGCATAATATAAAAAATGAAAAGAATAAAAAAATTTGTGCAACTCGCGGGAACAAGTTATTTTTGCTCTGCGCGTTCCGGACAGATGGATAAATAATATAAAAAGACAGGTGAAGGATGGTTTTTAATTTTATGATTTTTTGATGATGCATCCACAAATCGTATTATACATATCGTATCTTGGTACACGATGATGGAACATACTAATTTTTTTTTTATTATACATATATGTGAGTTAGTTAAAGAAATACAAAATTGTTCTTATTATAGTTTTCCTCTTGTTATTTTAGAGATATTATATTTATTTAAGACAGTTATCCAGACATAAGATAGACAGAGTGATGGCTTGTCAGTTATATCGTTTAAATTATTATATATTTTTAGCAAAAAAAAAAAATAAGGATGAAAGTTGTTTTTAGTTTCGAGTTAAAATTAAAAGGAAAATGTTTTGTTTTTATACTAACATGAAGGTGTAAGAAATATATAACAATCTTACCTGTGCGAATATTAAGAAGAATACATCAATTCCTGTCCATCCTGAATATACGTTTACAGCAGATCTGAAAATCATACAAAATATAAAATTGAATTAAATTGTTTTCCAAATCAAAATGTGTATAAATATTTTGATTAACTTTTTTTTCTACACAATTTAACGTAAAATAGCTAAACATTAAGACAACGTGTGGTATGCGATCAATCTAATAAATATTATTTTTCTCGTGTACGCGAATATTTTTCCCAATCATTTGTCATCGACGAACCAATATAAATTGTTAGAGCTTTATAGTAGCGCGCGACTATTACCAAACGTTCTCGTCTTGCAATTGAATTGTATTTACTATGTACAAAAATAAATCCCTGAAATTCGATACATATTTACGAGAGAGCAAAGTATTAAACTATATAATAAAAACTACTTTGAATTTATCTAATATTATAAATCAGATACATATACCAGAAAAATTAGAACATCATGATTTAAGTACACAGCAAATGGATGTATGCACCATAGTTAGGAAACGGTACAAAAAACGTATAAAGTATAAATGTGTATCTTAAAGTGGGTCTTCTACTATATGTATATTATCTTCTAACAGAGATATGTTTTTCTTATACTTTGCATTAATATGTGTGTGACATGACACTTCTGATTATTTATGATTTAATTTTTAATACAACATTTCGTTTTGTTGTAAGTTCTTTTAGCGCACACAACATACTATATGAACGAAATTATTATCACATCATCATTCCCCAATACGCGCGATATTATAATTCATGTGCTCAGCGGCGAGAGTAGTGGGCAAATATGTTAAATAAAAAATATCGATCACGCTAGCATATAGATTGATTTTATATCGCGATTCGCGCGCAATCTCTTTTTGTTTGTGTTGCTCATCCACAGGACAGGAAATATCGTGCTGTCGAATGAATTATGAAGATGAACTCGTTTATTTAACAATATTTTATATATAGTTGGTGAAATCCATAAACACATAAAACAAGACATATGGTATTTTGGAATTCCCTCAACCCTAATTTATAAAAGAGGATTATTGATGATCTTGTTTTATTGGTATCATAAAGTGTAACAATTTTCTTTAAGATCCTAATTAGGTTTTACCTTTATTTTATCTTATTTTATTGTTGTAGTTTTTTTTTTGTTTTGTCAAATTATCTATATAAATATCACATTTTTTAAAATAGGATGAGTCTTGTTTCGTCTGTCATGAAGATAGTTCTCAGATAGTTAAATAAATGTATAGCTTAAATCTTTATCGCGTTGTGTTTTATCTAAACAAATTCGTTTTCGAGAAATTAGATCACACCATTTTTTGGTCCATCAACCCGGATAATCCCGTATCAGTTTCGTTATCGTAAATTAAATCAAAAGTGCATCTCGTAGTGAAATAGTAAACATATACAGTTCACACAAATTAAAACAATAGTAGTGATCATAAATTTCAATAATAAATTTATTCAAGATGGAGCGATTAATTCGTAGAAGAGACTTAGTGTATAAAAAATGTGCAGACGAGTTATTTGAAAAATGTGATGAAGAAAGTGCTAAATTTGAAATGTTAGTGAACCGTGTAAAAACAATATTGAATGTTGAAATGGACAAACGTCCCAATAATCAAAAAATCGGTCAAATCATATTGCCCGAATTACAATTACTAGAACTCAATGGTGAATTCAAAGCACATTCAAAGCAGCAGTGCATAATAATAATCAGGTGAGTGATATCGCTAAATTTTCGTATTTATTGGGTAAATTGAAGGGTGAAGCTAAATCTTTGGTGGCTCATATTCCTATTTCTGCTGATGGTTATGAAAAGTCGTGGCGAATTATACTAAGCAGATATGACAACGAAAGAACAATAGTCGAGTGTCACCTAGATGCCATTTTAAATTTACCGAAAGTCTCAAATAAAAATTTATCAGAAATAAAAAACATTTTAGATATTTCGACTGTGAATATATATTCATTGCAAACCTGTGAGTTTAAATTGGACAGGTTATCCGAAGCTCTAATAATCAGAATAGTCTTAGGGCGTTTAGATTTAAATTCGAGAAAAGAGTTTGAAAATGAGTTAGGAATAGATGGGTTTCCCAGTTGGATAAAACTCAAAACCTTCTTACAAAAAAAGATACGGGTACTAGAAGCAATAGGAATAACACATAGAAAAATAGAAATTCCCGTTTCTAATCGCAATACAAAAGCTGCACTAGTAGTATCAACTTCGCCAGTTGAACAACACCAATTCGTTCGTTGTCCCAATTGTAAGAGTGATCATTATATAGCAATGTGTCAAGATTTTATTAAACTCTCAGTACCAGACCGTTTCCAAAAGATAAAGCAATTACGATTATGTATTAACTATCTAAGGCCAAACCATATTGTTTCTCAATGCACAAGATCTACTTGTAGGCATTGTTCTCAAAAGCACCACACACTCTTGCACAGAAACCATATAGAATCCATAAAAGAATCGTCAAAAGTTGAACAATCGGAAACGAAACCTCTTCAAACTAACACGAACTCAGAAAATAGTTTAACACTACATCATTCAAATATTATTTCTAATAGTCAAGTGCTGTTATCAACAGCAACAATTTTAATCCAAAATTCCGATGGTAACTTTATTATGTGCCGTGCTCTTTTAGATTCCGCTTCACAATCAAACTTTATTACTTTAGATCTTTCAAATAAATTTCGTTTCGAATCACAAACCAGTAATTTAGTAGTTTCTGGATTAAACAGCCAAAAAACTAATGTTTCCGGGAAGTGTTCCACAATTATTCGATCACAGTGCTCTAATTTTAAAGCCAGTTTAGAATTCTCAATCGTCCCAAATATAACCAACTTATTGCCTCAATTAGAATTGGACATTTCTAAATGGAATTTACCAAAAAATATAATCTTAGCTGATCCTTACTTTAATATTCCAAATAAGATTGATGTGTTACTAGGTGCTGGAATTTTCTTCGATATATTGTTCGAAGAAAAAATCCAAATTAATCCGTTCGTACCTGCTCCAGTAAAGTCGAAATTAGGTTTGATAGTAGGCGGGAAATTCGAAGTAGAACCAGTAAAGTTACATTTACATAACGAAAATTCAGACATAAAACTATACAAGCAATTAGAGCAGTTATTCCAAAGTGAAGCTTGTGAAACTTCGTATGTTGAAACTTCCGAAGAAAAATTGTGTGAAAAAATCTTCAACTCAACTACATATAGAAATGATGAAGGTCGTTATGTTGTGAGTTTGCCATTAAAAGTCGATCCAATTTGTCTTGGCGATTTACTTACCTAGAGAAAATATTGAATCGGGATTCTGAGTTAAAAGTAGAGCATGAAAAGTTCTTGGAAGAATATTTAAGGTTAGGTCACATGAAATTATCATTTATTAACAGTAATCTAGAATATGTTTTACCGCATCATCCAATTATTAAACCTACTAGTAGCACAACTAAATTAAGAGTTGTGTTTGATGCATCTAGTAAAACAGACAATAATATATCGCTAAATGATATTTTATTGACAGGACCAACGTTCAATCCGAATTATTTGAAATAATTTTACGCTTTCGCCGCCATAAATATGTATTTATGGCGGACATTGAGAAAATGTTTCGCCAAATTCTCATCAACCCTAATCAAACACATCTTCAGAAAATTTTATGGTATAACTCTAACGAAATTCAAACTTTCAAACTCCAGACAGTCACTTATGGTACTACTTCTGCACCATTTTTAGCTACTAGAGTTCTCCAAGAAATTTCTAACAGTAATTCAAATAAATATCCCATAGCTTCCAAAGCATTGAAGGAAGATTTTTATGTAGAGGACTGCTTAACTGGTTGTGACAATTTAGATGAGCTAATTTGTACTCAAATTAATTTAATAAGTATGTTAAGAGATTCGGGAATGCATCTTCGTAAATGGTCTTCCAATTCCAACAAAATTTTAGAAACCATTCCAATTTCGGACATTGAACAGTCAAATAATAAAATTATAAAAACACTAGGAATAGCTTGGAATCCTACTTCTGATAGTTTACACATAATAGTTCCAAAATTATCCGTCCATAGTAAAGTTTCAAAAAGAACAATAATAGCAGATTTAGCTCAAATTTTCGATCGATTAGGTTTCCTCTCTCCGGTATTGATAAAAGGCAAAATACTTTTGCAAAGTCTCTGGCAAATGAATGTTAGTTGGGATGAGGAAGTTTCAAATTATTATGAAAATGAATGGTTGCGTTTTAGAAATTCTATTTATTTAATCGAAAATTGTCGCTTGGATAGGTATCTCTCTCCGAACAAATAGTTGAATTACATGGCTTCGCAGATTCTTCTGAAAGGGCTTTCGGTGTTTACTTATATGTTCGCAGTACGAATCCGACTGGAGGCTATACTGTAAAATTGGTAGCTAGTAAATCGCGTGTCGCACCTCTAAAAACGATTACAATACCTAAACTTGAATTAAATGCAGCACTTTTATTGGCTAGATTAGCTACCAAAGTAGTTCGAGCATTTCAGATCGATTTTAAAAGCATTTTTCTTTGGGTTGACTCGACGATTGTTCTTAAATGGATAAAAATGCATCCGATGCGCTTAAAAACATATGTAGCAAATAGGGTATCTGAGATACAGAATTTGACCACCAACTGCACTTGGCAGCATGTAAATAGCCAAAACAATATAGCGGACCTCATTTCAAGAGGCACCAGTATCGAAAATTTAGTAGAATCACAAACTTGGTGGAATGGACCACTGTTCCTTCAACAACATCAAGAATACTGGCCAAAAGCAATATCGAAGAATGAATCCCAAGAAGTCACATCCGAAATTAAACCAGAAAAAGTAACGTTAACTTAATCAGTAAACGAAGATATCACTGAGTTAATTGTTAAAATTAGCTCACTTCACAAACTTGTTCGCGTGATATGTTACTTGCTACGATTCACAAATAATGTTAATAAATTGAAATATAAAATTAAAGGATTCTTCACATCTGAAGACGAAATTCAATCATTAATATCCGGGAAACCACTATCACGCAAAAGTAAAATTAAAGATATGAATCCGTTCATCGATGATCAAAATATACTTCGAGTTGGCGGCAGACTAAAAAAGGCGATGTTTGTGACTTATGAAAGCAGGCATCCACTAATTCTGCCATACGAAAGCAATTTCACATTGTTAATTTTTAGAGACGAACATGTAAAATATTTACATTGTGGGCCTCAGCAATTACTCTCGATGATACGGCAACGCTACTGGCCTCTACGCGGCAAAATCTTGGCAAAAAGGGTAACTCGTTATTGTATCAAATGTTTCAAATCAAAACCAAATACCATCAATCAAATTATGGGGAACTTGCCAGAATGTAGATTAACACCTAACAGGCCATTTACGACCACTGGAATAGATTTTTGTGGGACTTTTTTCACAAAAAATAAAAATCAACGAGGCGGTGCAAGCCATAAGGTGTATGTTTGCATAT
The DNA here is from genome assembly GCA_947310385.1 of Nephrotoma appendiculata. Lineage (NCBI taxonomy): Eukaryota > Metazoa > Arthropoda > Insecta > Diptera > Tipulidae > Nephrotoma > Nephrotoma appendiculata. Next base: position 182,001,794 of record OX371224.1, on the reverse strand, counting down.
TCATTTGCTTTGTGACTAAAGGCATACATCTTGAAATTGTATCAGACTACCGAGGCATTTATTGCCTGTTTAAAACGATTTATATTTCGTCGCGGCGCTCCAACCACTATTTGGTCGGATAATGGCACAAATTTCGTTGGCGCCAACCGCGAATTAAAGCAGCTGTACCACTTAATTTGCAAACAAGAACATACGAATGAATTAATGAATTTTTGCAATTTCGCAGAGATTCAATGGAAATTCATTCCACCAAGATCACCAAACTTCGGAGGATTATGGGAGTCGTCTATAACAATTTTAAAGTCACACATGAAGCGAGTTTCATCTAATACAATATTGACATATGAAGAGTTGAATACACTAGTTATTCAAATTGAAGGAGTTATGAACTCGAGACCACTTACAGTGCTTTCAACAAATCCGAATAATGCAACACCCTTAACCCCGGCACATTTCTTAACCGGAGGTTTAATAAACAATATTCCAGAAGCAAATGTCATCGAAATACCGTCGAACAGACTTTCCAGATTCGAAAATGTCAACAAAATGTTCCAGTCGTTTTGGAAAAGGTTTTCAGTTGAATATTTACATAAGTTACAGCAGAGAAAAAAATGGAGAGATCAACGAAAAAACTTTCAAGAAAACGACATTGTACTCATTGTTGATGAACAATTACCAACAACACAATGGTTAATGGGTAAAATAGTTGAAGTTATCCCAGGATCAGATGGGATTAACCGCGTATTTAATATTAAAACAAAAAATGGAATAATAAAACGTACAATTAGTAAAATTTGTAAACTACCCTTAGAATAAATGACTAATTTGTTATCTTTAAGAAATTCAATATAATTTTAAGAATAGTTTAAGATTATGAATTTCATTATTTAATTCTCATTTTACATTGAAGTTATGTATGTATTATTTCAACGGGGGGAAGGGGGGGGGGGGGAGAATGGTGAAATTCATAAATACATAAAACAAGACATATGGTATTTTGGAACTCCCTCAACCCTAATTTAAAAAAGAGGATAATTGTTGATCTTGTTTTATTGGTATCATAAAGTGGAACAATTTTCTTTATGATCCTAATTAGGTTTTACCTTTATTATATCTTATTTTATTGTTGTAGTTTTTTTTTGTTTTGTCAAATTATCTATATAAATATCACATTTTTTAAAATAGGATGATTCTTGTTTCGTCTGTCGTGAAGATGGTTCTCAGATAGTTAAATAAATGTATAGCTTAAATCTTTATCGCGTTGTGTTTTATTTAAACAAATTCATTTTCGAGAAATTAGATCACACCAATAGTTGAAAATTTAGTACCAGTTTACAGAACGAATTAAACCCATCTACAAATTTTGAATGTATATGGTGACTTTGAAGTTGTTTTGAAGTCAGGAGTGGTAGATGACCCTATGAATGTACTAGCCTTAAAATCGTCTTTCTGTCGTTATTAACGGCACCGATGTCCACGTTGAAACAACTGAAATACAGGCCGCGTTTTTTGGAGATGGATTTAAGATCCAGAATGGATCATGAACTTCCAGCGCAACCCTTGGTAAAAGTTAGACTGGATTCATCCGCAAGCATTTTGAAAAATACAGAAATTCATCCAATATATAAACTAAAGTATTTCATACACAGAAGCCTAACTGTCGAAAACCCAAATAAAAGGTCCAATTTATTACCTTTTTTAAACTGTCAAAAATATGGTCACTCAAGGACTTATTGCAAGTTGATATCAGTGTCCGTCGTATGCGGTGAACCAAAAAGTTGCCCAAAACCAAAAAACTTCTCAACAGAAAAGAAAAGCAACAATAGCGGTGGAAACCACACTGCAATCTACCAGACATGCCCTGCCCACAGAAATATTATTCAATTGTCACGTTCCAGGCGGCAGTACAAAACTAAACCAGAAATACAGAATAGTATACCTTCGCATACGGAAAATGACTCCCGTTCGCCTAGAAAATCAACAGTAAACCATGAATCCTCAAATGTTGAACCTATACCCTGAATAACTGAATGCAACTGATGTTGAAATTAATGACAACAATGCAAAATATGCTATGCTACAAAATCAAACCATTATCATCCAGAAAGTAGAATGACTCCGATACATTATCTGAATTATATAACTAAAACGTAAACTGAATAAGCCAGCAGAAACTCGAATTACAAAATTTCCTAGCAAAACCCAGAAATTAATCTTATGCTAGTTTCAGAAACCTATTTAGCCGCGATAAACACAATTTCAGAATAAATGGCTACGAAGTGACACGAAACAGAGTGCTCTAAGCCTGCACCGACCAAATTAGCCCGCCTCAATGAAACCTGTACTATAATTTGTTACACATTGATTACAATTTATTACAACAACTCCCGATTTTATTACATTTACCGTTTTCGAGGAACGAGTGGTCGGTTTAGCAATTAAACCTACACCACCAAAATTGTAACTTTTGATGTAGCTGTGATATCGGGATGGTTGTTGGACCAGAATTTATTACAAATTAATTACATTGATTAAATAGTTCAAGGACAACCCTATATCTTGACTTAGGGTAAATTTCACCCCAAACGTTTATTTATGACAAAAACATCGATTTTACTAATATTAATAAATTATTACACCAGACCGCCACCAGATATTTACTACCAGATATACTCTTTCGACCTTGTGGAGAGCAGATCAACCTTATCCAGGTGTGTAATACATTATATATGTGTCAGGTTACACGGAATTGGCTCCAAACCGTAAAGGCTTCAAACGTCTAATTTAAAGTTCGATTTTAACACCTTCAACAATTTAGTACACCAGACCGCCACCAGATATTGAGTCAAATGTTACTCCTGGAACCTTGTGGAGGGCAAATCAACCTTATACAGGTGAGTAATAAATTATCTTTGTATCAGGTTACGCGGGATAACATTTGACTCAATATCTGGTGGCGGTCTGGTGTACACGGTTAGAAATTAGACGTGATTTTTAACGTCTATTAGCTTACACCAGCGCGAACTTAACCTAGAGATGTTAAAGTTATTAAAATTTAAGACTCTTTTCATGGTAGGTAGTTTCTAACGAATATGGGACGTGAAACATAATTTAGCTATTTTTTATTGTTAAAATTACTGTCTAATAATTGTAAAATTTGGAATGAAAATACAACTGAAAATTAACTACCCAAAACAAGAAAACTATTGACCAACGAATATCAACTGAGGTACTTGGTTAAAGACAAAATTAACTCCCTTAGAGTTATAAAATACGAAAAAGTACTTTTATTTTCCGTCAAAACCAAATTATTTAAAAGTTAAATAAAACATCTATTTTATATATTATTATTAAAATTATATACATTATTATTAAAATTATATATACATATTATTATATTAAAATTATTAAAGAAAACTATTTATTCTTAAAAAATGTTAGGAACAGTAAAAATTTTATCGTTTTATATAAAAAAAAAACTAATTATTGATTTCTACGAAAACATAATTGCAAATTTATATATCAGGATTAAGTATTACAATATTTTACCGTAGTAGGTAGTTTTTGAACTGGGATGCCAAAAATATAATGTTCAATATATTTAAAAAAGTTTTGCAAATTTTCATCGTATTTTACGTTAAATACATAATGACATTTAAAAAGCAAATCTTACGCATCTATTACAGTATTATTTGTTGGGATAAGCTTTTGATCCAAAGAGTCGTAAAATTTTGATATATTCGACTTACTTTCATCTTGAGCAAAAATAATTAGTTGTTGTTCAGCAGTAATGTCGTCATTTGCACCAATAAATTTGAATAGTTTAGCACCACCTGACTTAATATCTGCTCTATTTTTGGCTCCACGACCCTTTTGTGTAGCTGGAAGAAGAGTTACTAAACTGAATATAACTAAAGTATCTGGACGCCAATCTGAAATGTTAAAAACCACAAGTATATTAAATTAATTGGAAGGGTAAATTATAAATAATCCAATTCTACCTTTGAAGAATTCAATAATAGGTTTGCTTTTGCCTATTTGTTCCGAGATTGTCACTATATGTTGACAAAACTTATCCTTAAACTCAGTTTTAAGGTTATTACAAGTAATTGGGTACAATATTTTAGATTTTAGTTTAAATTTTATTGTCGAGAGAGCAGAATAAAATAATACAAAAAATATTTGTGTTTAAATATAAAATAAGGTTTTAAATTAGCAATAAAAAATCTATTACGACTTAGTTTGAAGCGTGAAGCAAAACGGATCATTTTGCAACTTTAATTTTTTTTATCACTGCTTTAAAACCATTGAGGCATGCTACACGAAATTTTAGTTTCTGGATTCATACTAAGTCGTAATGGATTTGTATTGTTAATTTAAACCTTTATTTTAAATTAAAACACCAAATTTTTTTGATTTGTTTTATTCTGTTCTCTCGAAAATAAAATTTAAACAAAAATCTATATCTCAAAAATGTCCTTAAATTTTTTTTTTTTTCATTTCTATTTTTTCATTTCGGATTCACGGACAAAAAATTTATATCGCACAACTTTTGTTCATGATGATTCATGATGATGATTCAACAGTGCAACCCTTACTGACATAGGTAATTAATTCAGCTGCACTGCCGCCAACTAAACATATCACCGTATTTCTTCACTTATGTACAGTAGTGGGAGTTCTAAAAATATAAATATGGTTATAAACTATTTCGCAGGTTTTTTCTAAGGCTATGTTTCTTACCAGAAAGGTGTTGACGCTATTTATTTATTGCCAGTGAGTCAATCAAGCTCGTTTCGTAACATAGCGTACATTTGTAAACTCATCACAACATAATTGGCATACGAAAAACAATTTTGTGAGGAGCAACAGCAACAAAATTTAATAAAAGAGGAGTAAGATAAAAATCATTTATACAAAATTAGGAATAAAAGGTATTATTGGTGCTATCGATTTCAAACACGTCAGAATTGTGGCACCTCTTGCAAATGATCCACAACGGCCAGCTCGATTATATTTAAATCGAAAGGGACACTGCAGCATTAAAGTAGTAACAGTAAGACAAACTATTAATTAATATATTGTATCTCAAACTAAACATTGTGAAATGTGAAAATGTGAAATATATACAAGGTATTTTTCAAAAAGAAAATTGTATTATTTACAATCGTTGATCCGATTTGTTCCCATTTGGTAACATGTCATAATTTTGGCCTAGCTTTCGGGAACGTAATTTTTTTTCGGATCTGCTTTATAATATGCAATTTGTATTCACTAATCAATTTTTTCCACCGCTGTAATTAAATAATGACCGAAAGGGTTGAATAAATTTTAAATTACTTACCATACTAAGTAAATCTTGGTAGCAACAAAATATTATTTTTGAATAATTATGTTATATTTAAATCATCGAATAAAGTACTTTCTGGTTAAATTTACTTTAAAAAAAACAAATCAAGCAGAACAAAATATATCTGATAAGTCTCCATAAAATTTGGAGAATTTCATACAAAAAATTACGACTAATGTGAGTAGTCTTAAGATAAGTATCTAGCTCGCGCTAAGATAAATATTAACGGGGTCTCCATAAGTCTCCATTAAATTACAGATAAATTAGTGAGCTAAAAAGCTTATGTAGAGATAAATTTTGACGTTTGTTTTATTTGTCCTACAACAAACAAAAGTATAGTTCGAAACCATTTTCATGGTCTACAAAAGTATTTTGTTCATACATTTAAAAAAAATTACAAATTTTGCTGTCAAAACTTTTCTAAATTTTATTGTTCTAGGCAGATAAATTGCTGCGAAAACGTTTGTAGAGTTTTCACTAACGCAGTCTATGTGCGAATGAGACAACTACAAACTTTTCACATCAGATGCTTACCGCATCTGCGAAATTAAAAGTAATGATACAAAAATTTCTTTTACAGGTAAGCTCAATAGCTTATATTCAAAATAAATAACGTAATTGGTGAAACCAATTTATTATTGTCTTAAATACTCAAACATATTAAAACACTTGAAACAGACAATGAGGGAAATAAAATAAAATGGAATATTTATTATTTGGAGGGCAGTTCAGGATGCAAAAGGCATTTTTCATCATCTTATTACGATCGGTGATTAAAATGAACACAATTATGACCCCCTGACGGAGTGTAAAACTCATGTGGTTATACTCATCTTCCATGTCAGTACTATAGCATGGAGTTATGCAATGCGTAGTACTACGTAAACAACATTTAAACTAAAAGAATTTTAACTAAAATTTTAGGGGACAACGGCTTAGGTCACGGGATCACAAAATTCACTTCATTTCCACCCTCAAAATTTTGTAATTTACATCTTACGCATAGAAAATACATTTTTACAAGCAAATATTTAGTTACTAAATGTAAAAAATATAAAAATGGATATCATCATAGACAAAGCTATAAGATTAAGCCGACTATTTGTTATTTTTGGTTGGGACAACAACTGAACAAACGACTGGCTAAATAATAGTCTAAGCACAAATTTCCCGAAATTTGCAGATTATGTACGTAAACAATATTTCTTGAATATACCAATTAACCAATTTGAACAACACTGGAACTTATATAAACGATATTCAATTAAATGGTCTTTACCTCCCTTTACCCTTAAATGCATTTCGAAAAACTATATCTAAATTATTCTCTTAAAATAATTCTTTAAAAACTACATACTTCTTAAGAATTTTTTATCTAGTACATACTATTTAATAATTTGAAAAAGCAATAGATTCAAAAATATTTCTTCAGGAAGTGGTTCCTAAATATTTTCGAAAAGCAATAAATTGAGAAAAATTTAAATGTGTTTTTGTGAAAACACATCTTTCTATACATAATGGAATATTGATTCCACCCTCTTCCACCAATTCCGAGCCAATGACTTGAATGGGAAAAATGATAGTGTATTTTATGTATTTTAAATTTTTTTTATCTATAATGTTTCATAATAATTTTTTCCTTTCTTCCTTTCTCTTCAATAATTCTGAGCGTTTCGCAAGCCTTCGATAAAATTAAAGAGGAATGCAGTATGGCTTGAGGTTTTATACGGGTACAGAGAATTTATGGCGGTTTCCCCAGAACTAGTTTTTGAAGAATTATTTATTGAAGAATTTATTTTTGGTGAATCCCCCGTGAATCACTTTTTAATGTGTACTATTATGTGAAACAATCAGAAATAAAATTCGGCAATAGCACTCTCTACTAAAATTCGTATTTAATTTAATCCAAAGTTAAATTAATTAATTTAAATATGCCTGTAAATACCTACACGCACATAAAAGTAAGTAAATATAGCAGAAACATTTATTAGGGGTGAGGCTACTAAAATAGCTTACTGTACCCGATTAGAAAAAATATAATAATTAAAGAAGATACAAAGTTTAGAAACAAACCTGAGTAGTGAATTTCTCAAAATTCGGTTTACAATAACTATAGAAACTACGCGAAGTGATGCACTCAACTTTTTCAATTCTCCTTCACGCTGCGTTTGGAAAATATCGCTTTAGACATGAATTCCATAGAAATGTCTCTAGCGCTCGAATTGACTCATAGTATAAACACGAGTGCCGTTATTTTGTCGATGTAGATGTTGATGCATAACAATTTTCTTGGGTATTTGAACACAAGCTGACTACTATATATAACGCTGTCTTGAGAGTCATAAATAATCTAGCCACTGTGGCAGCTGTCTAGATAATAAATTCCTTAAAAATTCAAATCAAAGGATATATCATTATTAGGACAGTAAAATTGGTCTTGGTCTACTAAATGGGGCGTCGATTGTTTCACAATTTGTGTGACATATGGTACCGCCTTGTTGAAACCAAAGATCATCTAAATCAATTTCATCCTATTTTGCCACAAAAATTCAGTTAACCTGCCACGATCACTATTCACTGTAACTGCATCTTCACGATCATTTTCGATAAAAGTTAGGTCCAATGATGCCCACAATTCACACCAAAGAGTAACTTTCTTTGAATGAATTGGCTGTACATGAAAAACATAGTGGACTCGGGGCGTGGTATACCATAAATCGAATAATTAAAAAAAAATAAGTATAATTAAAGTATAATTTTTCAGAAAGAAGATTTGGAATGATGTTTCGATTTTGTATCGATTTGCCTTACAAACATCAAATATTGTATATTTTAGGTGTATATGGTGAACAATGAGGAACTAGCTGTTTTGCTTTGGCAAAGTTCGCTTATAGCTTTGAAAAATAAAATATTAGAAGCCAATTTTGGTTCCAGCAATATTTGCTTGTGAATTTCCAGTATCGGAAAATAATTGTTCATCATATGTAGTTGGCGTATTTATCACTAGTTATTAACCGTTCCCAGGAGGTAATACAAACGGATTACAAACAACGTAAAACCATTTGTGGTGCAAACACAAACAACAAAAATACACTCCAATGCAGATAAATTTCAACAGCGGGATCGCACTGCTTGGGACTCAAACGGTTAAAGTAGAATTGGCTTTAAATAAAATAAAAAGAAAATAAGATTTTCATAAAACCGATTCAGATTACAATGGGCGCTTTCAGGTCCGCAAACTGTTGGTATCATGATTAGTGAAATCATCGCCAAGTTGATTTGAAAATTTCATAGAGTCCAAAATTTCTAAAACGTTGGCCGTGATTTTACTCAACATGTTGCCAACTGTTGAGTGACCTGAAAGCGCCAAATGACTACTGACATAAAAGCCAACTATGATGAATGATTATTTTCCGCTACTGGAAATTTACAAGCAAATATTGCTGAAACCAAAATAGGCCTCTAATATTTTATTTTTCAAAGCTAAGCGGACTTTACCAAAGCAAAATAGCTACTGTTTCATTTTTGTTAAAAAAAATAATATATGATTCGGTTTGCTGTGTCCGTCTGTGTCCTCGATCGGATTCGCTCGAAACGCGATATTTCAAAACGCGATATTTTGAAACGCGATATGGTACAAAACGCGATATGGTACAAAACGCGATATTTCAAAATACGATATTTCAAAACGCGATATGGTACAAAACGCGATAAGGTACAAAACACGATATTTCTAAATGCGATACGGTCAAAACGCGATATGGTACAGAAGAATGTGCATTGCGAGGCGACAGGAGCGCAGCGACCCGCCTGATATCATCCGGTCCTATACTCCCGCTTTTAATGATTTTTAAATTCCAATAAGCTGAAATTTTTTCTAGGGAGCGGAGCCTCCCGCCTGATATAACAACGGGCTGTACTCCCGTTACTATCGATTTTTAAATTTGTATAAACTGAAGTTTTTTTCCTAACTAAGGAGCGAAGTGCTTACCTGATATAACCAGATCCTATACTCCCGCTAATATCGGTTTTTAAATTCCTATAAACTGAAACTAAATTTCCCTTTGTCCAGAATGTACATTACGAAGCGACGGGAGCGCAGCGATTCGCCTGATATAACCCGGTGCTATACTCCCGCTTTTATCGATTTTTAAATTCTTTTAAATTGAAATTTTTTCTAACTAATGAGCGAAGTGACTGGAGACCCGCCGAAGTGACCCGCCTGGTATAATACATTGCTGTACTCCCGAACTGCTGAAGTTTTTCTTTCTAACTAAGGAGCGAACAGCTCACCTGATAAAACCCGATCCTAAACTCCCTCTTCCATCGATTTTTAAATTCCTTTAAACTAAAATTAAATGTACCCTATGTGGATTATAAAAAAAATTTAAATAAAATAATTGAAATAACAGTAAATTTTTTTATTTGTATAAAAGTTGGGATTTGGGGTGGTAGCCCTCAATCTTAAGGTATAAAATGATTTAAAATAATCATAAACGCATTTGTGCTTCGAAAAAAGACAATATTTTTTCGCGTTTGGTTTGTCTTTTAAGACCATTTGGGGCATTTAGGGCCACTTGGGATCATTGAGAGCTATTTGGAGTCGTTTTTGGATATTTTCATGGCCATAGACGTAATCAGCATACTAAAGCATACCGATTTTCAGAATTTTTGGAGGTATATGACCTATTCGGAAGTATAACCACGCAGTTAAAATTTTCGGCCGTCAATTGATATCAGGTGCAAATTGAATGAAAAATTGAATTTTATTAAAACCTTCAATGTAGGGCATTTCTGTATCTTGGACACTTTCATTCACTCTCTTGAAATTACATATATTTATTTTTACAAAAATGGTAAAAATATTCTGTATATTGACAACCTCTTTATAATATAACTTGGACACTTTGAAAATTTTCGTCTAATCTTTAATAAATTACCCTTTATTGGACACGAACAGTTTTGTTCAATCTATATCAGTAATTCGATTTAACGATAAAAAATATCACGTTTTGTACCGTATCGCATTTTGAAATATCACGTTTTGAAATATCGCGTTTTGTACCATATCGCGTTTTGTCCCATATCACGTTTTGAAATATCGCGTTTTGAAATATCGCGTTTCGAAAAATCGCGTTTTAAAATATTGCGTTTCAAATGGGACCCGTCCACGAAAACTTGAGAACGGATAGAGATATTAACTTAATTTCAACTAAATGTTCAAGCAATTCATGGGATAGAGCCCTATTGATTTGGACATTTCTGTGTTTAGGGTATTCGGAGATATGTAGAGTTTTGTACGATTTATACATCTAAAAGGCAATGCATGGCCAAACAAATGATTTATGGTGATTTTGTTGCGTAGAAATCATAGTTGGCTCAATTATGAAATGGGTATGTTCTATTGTTTTAAATTGTAGTGATGCCATATATGATGCCATTATATTTATCATTAATAATTTTTGTGGAAAAACTAGTTTCTTATATTAGTGTTATTTGTGATTGTGTAATTGTGAATATTTGTGTTTAAAACATTTTTCTTAAATTATAAATTTTAAGATGCCGCCAAAAAAAAGAAAAGCCTAAAAAATCGAGCATCAAAACGAGTCCGTATACGTGATATACGATCAAATCCTGTTATTCGAGAACGCGAACAAAGCTTAGAACAACCTGTATATGAGATGTTGATGTTGAACGATAGCCGATGACGAATTGAGATTTTCCAGTAAGAAATGTGAATTAAAATCTTCGCACTGCTTTGAACATTACTACTTTATTAATGAATTAGCCAAAAAAGCGTTTTATTATAATTTTATTTGTACACCTTGTCTGTTCGCCAGTTTTAGTTGAATAGAATTGATTTTACAATAGAGGTTTACCATTGTACGTTAATCTGTCATATTCAAATGTTATAATAAATGTAGATTGTATGAAATTTGACTATAAATGTACTATTACTAATATTACATGAAGTACTAGTACGATATATTATGTAGCTGCGGTTACATGGTTAAATACACCCATCGTACTACTACTCTAGTACAACATAAAATATTGACAATAATGACAGCTTGAGTTGTGTTTACAAAGTACATCGAACAGTAATGGAAAAGATAAGTATATAAATCAATTTTAACAACATAAATTATTAATGAACTTCTTAATTTTAGGTAACTAATTACTAATTGGATAATTTTACAATGTTGGATAAGTAACAGTGAGGCATTTTCTTGTATATAATATTAATTTTGTTTTGTTTTTGTTTTTGTTTAGATATCTAAATATGATGAAACCGCAATGGAATGTCAGCTGATCCGTGAATGATGATAACTGGAACATCAGCTGAGTTATTGTTTACTATTTTCGATGGCCATCCGCAGTTATTGTATGATTGATAGTGATATTAATAAAGTTAAAATTATTAATAATGTTAAAATGTATTTCCCAACAAATGGTGTTTTATTTGGTTCAACACAACCCGCCGCCGTGAAAAACGATCTAATTCAGAAATTCGAGAGGGCGAACAAAGCTTGAACACCGCGCGTCACCGTGAATTACGGTTTCATTTTAATATTCAAGAACGCGAACAAAACTTCTTAGACACAACCCGTCGTCAATTCAGAAATTTGAGAGGACGAACAAAGCTTAAACTCAGACCATCGTCGTGAAATACGGTCCACTTTTGATGTTGGACAATGTGAACCAAGCTTACCCTGAGATATACTCGACGTGACTGCGAAATTTCTTAATGTCAAAAACGTTGTTCTCCAATGTCTGCTGAAGACTCCTTAAACTTGTCGAATGTAATCGCTGTAAATTGAAATCATATATTTTTATTTTTGCGTCTCGTCGGTCGCGTCGAGTGTATCACAAGAGTTAGGCACAAAACATCACCGTGAAATACGTTCTAATTCAGATGTTCCAGACCGCGAACAAAGCATAAATTCAGTCCGTCGTCGTGATATACGCTCAAATTACGACATTCGAAAGGTCGAGATACGGCCCGTCGTCGTAGAATAAGGAGCAATTCTGATGTTTAGGCACCACAAATGCTTATAGAGTTAAGCTCCGAACCGTTCCCGTCTTTTTTATAACATTTCCCAGCCTGCTAGATTGACAAACATATTGTCATATTTCCACTCCATTTCTCACCAAAAAATTTGTTTTCAATACTTGGACGAAATTGGAGAAAGAGGTATGTACTCTCATATTTATTCCAGCAGGGTATGATGACAATAGAAAAGACATAATGCATAAACGAAACAGCGGCTATTTCAAGGGGCCTATTATGAAATTTTTTCGATTTCGAAATTCGATCCGCCGCGAAAATTCGTATTATGAAATTTTTTGGCATTCATAAAATTCGAAAATCGTAAATCCGCCCTATTATGAAACCAAAAAAAATTGAAATCAAATAATAATGTCAAAATTCGACTGTTCTATAGGTGGCGAATATTATATGTATTTACGAAAAAATAGCGTAAACTTATTATTTTTTTATTAAAATAAAATACTTTAATTACTTTTAATTTCTTTTATGGGAAAAATGTTGGCAAAGTCAAACATTTTTTAAATGCACCTCAATATCGACCCTACCCAACATTTGTGAAGTGAAATTACAAACGAATTAAATTTAGTCAGCCCATCTAAAAATCTGTTGATGGTTGAAATTTTAGCTAAAACAACACAAAAATAGCAAACGTCATGGTCTTAAATTGTACGACGAAAACTTACGAAAGTTTTCATTATAGGAATAGTCGCGGCGGATCGAATTTACGATTTCGTATTTTATGAAATCGAAAAAAATTTCATTATAGCCGGCAGTTTAGGAAAAAGGACATAACATTCGATAATGTAATGTGGGCTTCTAGATTGTTTAGGCTAGCCATATTGATCGAATGCACAATTTTCTCGCAATCTTTATCGGTAACTTCTTATAAACAAACCGGCATGCTGATTAACATACATATTGAGATGCTACTGGGTCTTAATAGAAAACACAAACACTTGCAAATAAAAAGTAAATAATGTAGATGCAATAAAGAATAATATACTTTTCAGGTAATAGATGGTTAGTACTCGTAGATTAAAAAGACATGTTTAAAGGAAGTTGCAATATATAATATCTCAAAGCCTATGCGTCATTAGATAAAAAAAAGGGAGTAAAATTTTTTTTAGTAAATCGTCTGATAAATTTTAAATTGGAAATAAAAAACAAAAATTATTAAGTTAAGAAAAAGTGAACTAAATGATTTCCTTTTTATTTTGCGGGTCATTTTTTTTAATTCCACCAACATTTACTTTATGGAAAACACTATAGATGAAAAAAAAAATTTCACAATATAATAAAAAAGAAGTCTGTAAATTTAAAATTATAGAAAATGGTTTTTCTTGTTGTGTGTTTGTTCTATTGTGAACTTTTAAAAAATTCTTATTTTAATTTTTAAAAAGTTCACAATACAAATTTTGTATTTGCTTTGCAACACAGTATGTTTTCCAAAAATTTTCCAATAAGGACTTGATATTTTTTTAATAAAACGCATACCATTTGAGATATCTTGAAAATTTTACTATTGGCTTGAAGGGCTATCAAAACATTTATGTATGGAATTCGACATCGTTCGTATGTCCACCATGGGCTAGTTTGCAGGTGTCGATTCGTTGAACCCAATCTTCTATGACTCGGCCACATATTTCGACAGAAACGGCCGCTATCTCTCGTTAAATATTGGCTTTGAGCTCCTTTAACGACACCCGCTTGTTGGCATAGACCATGAGGTGTTAAATCAGATTTCTTGATATAACACGTTTATCGAATTTAGTTTTCAATAAGTCGATTGTTAGACCCGCTGAGTAGCATGTCGAACCGTCTTGTTGAAACAACGTATCATTAATATATAGCTCTTGCAATTGACCAAAGAAATAAAGTTGCAATCTCTAGCGACCTTTGTTGACTGTAACGTGGCGGTCATTTTCATCAACGAGAAAAACGGTCCAATGACACCACCAGCATGGATATCACACCATACAGTTATTTTTTGTTAATGAAGTGGTGGTTTTTGAAGCACATGAGGGTTTTCACATGGCCAATAATGCATATTCTGTTTGTTGACGAAGACGTTTAGCCAAAATGCGCTTGAAATTGGTCATCTTCTACCAACATTTCCAGAGCCCAATCCGAGAGTGCCTTTAGTTCTTGTGTTAACTTGATCTTATAAGGGTGCAAGCCACGATCCTTTCGCAAAATTCGCCAAAGTGTGGTCTGAGCGATGCTATGAGAACGCTGTGGAATCGACTGATTTGGTTCGTTTGAGACGGATGCTTGAACAACAGCAATATTCTCGGCCCTTCGACCAGCCCGCTATCTCATTGGCACGAGAACATTTAGTAGCTAATATTTAGACTTAAATTTTATCAGTAGACTATGAATTGCTTGTCTAGTGGGATGATAATTATGACCAAAAATTGGAATTAACGCTCTTAATATTGCAGTTACCGACTCGGAATTTTTGTAGTAAATTTTAATTATTTGTAAACGTTGTTTTATTTATTTGTGTGTACGTGTATTTAACCATGATGAAAACGTTGTTTTTACTGAATGTTTTGACACTGACAGTTTGGGTATTTGTTTAAGGGTGCTTTCACAGTGAAAGTTCAAAGTTGTCAAATAAAAAAAATAAAACAAAAAATTAAATTTTTATAAAAAATATACTCTGGCATATCTCAGTATACTCTGGCAAATCATCAAGCAAAGACACACGCTTGAACAACGCTACGAAATTATTAAAATTTACTAAATTAATTAAAATACGGCGACCGCAACCATCGACTTATTACAATCAAAATTTGGTGATAAGTTGATTTCGAGAAATGGACCCGTCAATTGGTCTCAAAGGTAGTGCGATTTGACACCTCTCGATTATTTCCTGGGGGGCTACGTGAAGTCATTGGTTTATGCTGATAAACCAGCAACAATTGACACCTTGGAGGCCAGCATTGTTCGTGCTATTCATGATATACGGCCACCAGTGCTCGAAAAAGTGGCCCAAAGTTGGACGTCCAGAATGCGTTTCGTCAAGAACAGCCGCGGGGCCCATATGCCCGAAATCATTTTCAAATGTTAATTGATTGATCTTTTGTGTGTTTTTTTTTATTTTTTGTGCTATTTTTTACAATTTCAAGTTCTATCGGGCTTTAAAAAAACACCCAATATTTACAAATATTTGAAAATTCAAAGCAGAAACAGAAACATTTTTTAAAAACATAGAATTCTTAATGTTTTGTTTAAATTTAAAGGAGAATGTTATCAGATTGTTAATGAAATCAGTAAATGAAAAGAAAAATGGTTATTTCTCAATATATTGAAGTTTCTTTAATTAACGGTGATGTGTTTTAAGGCTTCTCTTTAAACGTGTATAACTGGATAGGGGGGTTTAACGTGCGAAGCTATAAAAGTAACCTCACCTACGTTTTGATCAAAGAATCCAACGGTACTGTTCGTGTCAGCTACTTTAGGGACACCTCGTATAAGAAAGCTGCTTCAATTTGTAAAATTGATGTCCTAATGAAAAAACGGATTTAAGTTATATACCCACTTCTTATACAGATTATTACATTTATTAGTTCATATGAATTTATTTAAGTGAAAAACCACTCAACTGCCAACCAACGCTCACACTTAGCGATAAACGCAAAAAGATAAACACAAAACCTCACTTTAAATATATATATATATATGTACCATCTATCATAAAACCCGTTAATGAATCAAAATCAAAAATGTATTACAAAAACACATCAAGGTTTTTCCCATCTGACACACATTATATTGTAACATGTATATGACAAGGCAACATGAAATTGGATTATAAATATAAAATCGTTTTGAAACTCATTTTCAATTTTTATATTTACATTTTATTCGCGCTCTGTTTGTTACAAGTTGCACAAAAATTTCGTAAGGAAAACAACTCACAGCAGAAATACCAACTGCATATTATGCGTTGGTGTCAATCATCATCAAACACAAAAAAAAAAAATTACAAAAGCTAATTGATATATTTACTCAATATTTTTAACCAGTTTTGTGCTACGTACAACTCGTTGGTTGCATTTTAATGTTTCACCTACTCTTATATTTATACGTACATGTGCATACACCATCATCATGCATCGTCGTCTTTATAAAATTTATATTACGATAGTTTGGATAAATTTAGTAATAAAAATTAAAAAAAAAAAAATTTCAGTATCTTAAAATTTTTAAAATAAATGCGGACAAAGAATTCCAAAAATAAATAAATTAAAAAATGCCAATAAATTCAGGGCCGTGGTTTTGTTGATGCCGTGCGCCATGAAAAATACACCTAAATTACCGAACATCAATTACAATAAAATGCATATTTATGTATATATAAAGTTCCATTACCACGATCATATTTAACCATCAAACTAAAAATTATAGACTTGCATTTCATGAAACAAGTTAATAAATTTGCAATATTTTGTGTCTTAAATATATAAAAATTGACTTCAATTCGAATGACAACTTCGCTCTCTCGTCTTTTATAGTTTATATACAAATATGCATATTTAGTTTTATTTATTTATTTTAATGACGATCGTTTTAAAATTGATGATGATGATGATCATCATCATCATTAAAGAAAAATAAAGAAATAATATCAATATATATAAGATTAAATTTTATAAAATTCGCGCAGAGATTTAAAAACTAAAGGAATCGCATGACATGTTTGTTAATTTTATGCGCATAAGACTTTAACATGTTTTCCAACCACTGAATGGGTACGCGATCGTGTTATATATATAGTATATATATATATATATATATATAGATTAAAAAGGGGCCACACGTGTCGTACTATAAATATTTTATTTTCATTTAATATATTTTTACCTACATATAGCAATCTGGTCACCTTAATTTGTTTTTCTTATAATGCGATTATGAATATTTATATAAATTATTTCCTCTCAAGCCTCATGTACGCTTGCATTAGTGATCGCGAAAACTGTTTTCATACTTGGTGTACTTATCGATCAAATTGATCTGATTTTTATTACTTCTTATTTTATTTATTTAAAAGAGAAGCAAATGAAGGCAAACGCTTTTATCTCTAAAATATGTATGTAGAAGTATATACAGTTATAGACACGTTATGCGAAGAGATAAATATTGTGCGGCGATAAAAATCAAATTCTGTGAAAATCAGAGGGTTCCATATAATGACGTCATATAATACATCTAATCTAATATATCGTGATATAAGTAAATAATTTTGGACACCAAATAAATTTTACCTCTC
Organism: Nephrotoma appendiculata; assembly: GCA_947310385.1. Lineage (NCBI taxonomy): Eukaryota > Metazoa > Arthropoda > Insecta > Diptera > Tipulidae > Nephrotoma > Nephrotoma appendiculata. The sequence goes on along the minus strand of OX371224.1, from coordinate 181,984,115 downwards.
TCGCTATATATAAATATGTACGAGTATGTATATATGGACCTATGTAAACATACTACGAATAATCCATGATGATGATCTTCGCGAATGAAATAAAAGAAAATATGGGATAAGATAAGAAGGTATTTTATTTTCTTAAAACAATGGAATCATAAAATATATTTGTGTTTCGTTATTTTATTTTTGGAGGGATCGATATTCAAGAGACTTGAATGAAGTGTTTAATGTCAAGAAACATGAATTGTTTATTAGTTTCAATTTCTTGTGGTTTATTATATTTTTTATTGTATTTTAACTTTAAGACAACTTAAAATTTATGTGTGTATGGCCCCAACTAAGATCCATCTTATCATCTTTTTTTTATGTTTCGCTGCTTTTCAACCCATACCCTCCTTGTTCGATTTTTCGTTTTGTTATAAACACAACATACTTTTAAACGTTATATCAAAAAGCCACCACTATATGTATATAATGTACGGAAAATGAATAGGTTTTCTTCTCGTCTCCCGTATGGGTGGAATGAAGACAGACTGAAATGGATAGATCATGGACCAGCAGCAAAAAACTACGACATAATTCAAGAAGATAAAAAGAATAAATTTTATTCAGTAAAAATATATATATTTTTTATACATATATATAAATAGATCGTCCTTACATGTATTTAAAAATATAAAAAGGATATACACCAGAATGTATATATAATAATAAAACTGAGGTTTGATGGAAATTATAAATTTTAACTCGGTGCTACGTACGTAGTACGAGTATGTACTAAAATGTGCAGTAGTGTCAGAAACCCAGGATGTGTATATAGTTTGGGTGTCAATAAATTCTCACAAGGATGATCACGACGATGATGATGATGATGGTGGTGGTGAGGAACACAAACTATTAGAATTCATTAGGAGTGGAGGAAAAGATTGTTTTTTTACACAGCTCTGCCATATATGAACGCGATAGCAGTTAATGTCAGAACGAAATACGAAAATAAATTTTGTTGAATGTGGCGAGCAAGGAATTTCCTCCTTTTATTTTTATTATATATTTTTTTTAAATTCTTCCTTCTTTTTATATATTGTGTATCACATTTATTATTTTATGTTTTGTCGTGTAGTTTGTAGTACACTATTATTCTTTTATAAAACTTTCCTTATATCCATAATATGGATAAACATATACACCAGTATACGTCGCAGGATAATGGCTGAGAAAATAAATTTCCAAAGACGGGAAAACACTTACTCTAGAATTACAAATCAAAGCTTTCTCCTATATCTCCGTATACGTTCCTGCATCATATAAATTTTATTTGCTCTGTGTCACTATACAAATGTATATATAGTATGTACGTAGATACGAATATCGTTTCATCCGAAGGACTGACTAATCATGCATATGAGTTATAACCATATTTTATAAATTGTTTATGTCACAGAACCAGCTAATCCGGATTTTGGTTTCTATACATGATGTGTGTAGTCGATATCGCATCATCATTAAGTTGATTCAAAAAAACACATTTTTATTTCGTCTGATTGATTTATGGCCTAATAACTAATAAAATATTAAAAAATTATTATTTTCGTCTTTCTCATTAATTTTTAACTATTTAATTGTGAATTATGACATTCACAATCATGAAAATCAATCAAACTAAACAGTTTCATGGTCATTTCGATTATTGCAGTGAATACATACGCACCGTATAATTTTATATGTAACTCCTCGATTCACTTGGTGTAACTTTGGCGCCTAATAGAAAATTTGGATCAGGTTTTTCATATAAAATTTGAACTGATCAATGGGTATCATATGAAACACGGCAACTGAAACATAAGTTAAAAGATTAAAGGTTACTTATAAATTCATTCAATTCAAATATTCCAGTATTCTCGTTTTGGATGACAAATTGAAGTTGGACATAAGGAATATCGTACGACCCACCTCACGTTGCAAAACAAAAAACAGCGCCTCATTAAAGTTTCTGCAAAATAACTATCAACACACTTCGAACACACTTCACAAAATTCGATCAATTGATCAACACACCTACTAATGGATAGGATTAAACATCGAAACTCTCTCAACGAATCTTATAGGCGGTATTACAAAATTTTGGATTTCTATAGCTTACCTGAAATAGAAAATGTTCATTTACCACTACAACAACGAATGCACAAACATATCTTGTAACCGCCATTTCCAAATCACCAGATACGATGAAGGAGGTGAATTTCTCAGGGTCTCGATTGGTGGTCCAATGCAACAAACACAATGCACAATTTTAGAAGCAAAACGACGTCTAAATCTGATAGGAAGAAAAATGCATGTAAAGGAGCATGGTATAGACAGACAAAAAATATTCATCAGCGTTCTTGAAGCCTTTACTCAAAATCATTAAAAAACTACAACAAACACCATTTGAGTTAGAAGAATAGAAACATTTGAAGAAACTGATTTTGACAGGTCCAAATTACAATATGTTGTATTCACATACAACAACATATTGTTGTATATCAATGGGGGCATGTATGTGAAGATAGCCCAAATTCCATCCCCGAAAACTGCGATGGCAACACTAATTATTACTATCATGACATTTTTTTTACTCTCAGTCCAAAAAATTACGACATTTTTACTGTCAGCCCCGAAAATTTACTGTCATGACAGCTAAAACTATCATGACACCAACATTTTTCTGGGGAAAATTTTTCACTTTTTTATTTTTCCAATATTTTTTTTTATTTTAAATAATATTAATTGCTTCGTCAACCTTGCAGACACAGATCAAAGAGATTTTATCGCTCTTATCGCTTCTTCTGATAGTGCCACAAATGTTAAAAAAATCAACTATCAGTATTTACAAAATATTTTTTAATGTAATTTTAATACGTTGTATACCTTCCTAGGTTGTATACCTACCCCCAAACCCCCGCTTTTTCACAATTTATACAATTCTTCAAGTGTCAAACAAAGTAAAAATTGAAAACATTTCATAAATGTCCTGGAATAATTGCCAAATTTAGATTTATTGCTATAATTAATAATTAAATGTCGCTATAGTATAATTAAAAATGTATAGTATTGCCATAAGCAACTTTTTCGATTTTCGGGGACAGAAATTTGGGCTATCTTGACAGAGGTAATGGGGCTAGAATATTAGCTGTAGCGATTCGTAAAAGGAAATTAAAACAAACCAGTGGCTCAGCCAACAGTATTACTATGGGTTGTCTTGGTAAGAATATCAGCACTCACTAAAAAAAACTAATGATATAATAATATTAGACGTCACACGACTGCAGACAGACGAACATTTGAAAAAGTTTTAGGAATTTACCGGAACACATTTCAACTGAAATCACATCACAGATGGAATGCAAAAAAGTTGTCAAAACTCACAAAGGCGGTTATTTAAATCCTTAAGAATTTTGCAAAAATACTTTCGATCCAAACGGGAAATCGAGGGATATCCTTCTAATATAACTTATAATAATACCAGCTCCTCGGACGCAAAAGTGATAGCAGAGATGTTTGCAGCATTTTTCTAATCAGTCTTTAGCCCTTGTGATAATATGGGATACACTGATCAAATAGGCAACAACAATACTTCTATTATTCCTCCTATCATACATGAAGAGAATGCTCCATCAGCCTTAAAGGTATTTGGACATGGATGTGGACCGGATGATATACCCGCCTTTATCAATTCCAAAATTATTTGAGCTGATTGTCTGCAATGCTCTATAAATCTACATTGATACGTCACATCTCTAACTACCAACAAGAGTTCATGCCTAGAAGATCGACATCTACCAATCTGGTCGAATTTAGCAAGGTATTTGACTCTATTTGCCACCTCAAACCTATTTGAGTGCGCGCATTCGGATTTTCAACCGGATTCATTAATTGGTATCTAACAAACCGACTGCAATATATATTAATTGGGAATGAGAAATCCAACGTTATCAAACTGACCTCCGGTGTCCCTCAAGGATCGCATATTAGAACCTGGATTTTTATTATGTTCATCGATAGAATAGCCAAGTTACTTAAGCACCCAAATATTCTAATATTTGCTGATGATGTAAAAATGTTTCATACAATTAAACATGAGGATGATGTTGATAAACTGCAAAATGACCTCAACAGACTTAGTGAGTGATGCGTCCAAAATACATTATACCTAAATATTAAGAAATATAAAATTATGTCGCTTCATCGAAAAAAGTATTCAATAACTTCGACATATAAAATAAATGGCGCGGAAGTTCCAAGAGTACGTGAGATTATTGATTTGGGAGTGACATTTGTTAAACACGTTAGTTTTAACCGTCATATAGATAAATATATTGCTAAAACTAACTCCATGTTTGGCTTTGTTAAGCGATGCCCTGGGGAATTCACGGATATACATACTCTACGCACATTATATTACGCTTATGCAAGATCTCAAGTGGAGTATGCTGCAAAGGTTTGAAGCCTCTCTTACGCTGTGCACATGAATAGAATCGAAAGCATACAAAAAAATTCCTTATATTCCTGTTGAAAAAAAACTGGTTGGAATTATGAGTATAACATATCATTTTATGAAAATGTAGCTCGCTTACCTCCTTACTCTACAAGGTGCAAAGAATATAACATGTGCACGCTTGAAAACAGGCGTGTACTTCTGGATGCCGCTTTTATCGGAAATGTCCTTCTTGGCCACATCGATTCATCTTTCATAGTGAAAAACATATTCATAAATGTCCCAAGCAGGACTTTGCTTAATCATCAATTTTTGGCGCTCGAACACCATCCAACCAACTATGGGGACAACAATCCCATTAATCGATCAGCAAAATTATTCGATACCATAGTTGATCAATTTGATTTTTATTTATCAAAAAACCGTTTTAAAAACAAGTTAAAATCGTACTTTCTAAATTTTTAATTAAGTCCTTTGACAGTTTTATATTTGACGCACCTACTAACTTTTAGTTTAAATAATTGTTTTATTTTTAATTCTTACTTATTTATAATCTAAGTGTGAATAGATTATTTTTTTATATTTTATTTTGTCTTCTTTTTTAATATAATACAATATTATATTTTTTTCTTTTTTAAATTTGAAATCACAATTGCAATGTACTAAATCGATTTCCTTTAAAACTAAATAAATATAGTTTTGTTGCAGGAATGGCAAACTTGCTCATCGGAAGATCTGTGGGAACATCAACTTTGGTGGGAATAACTTCTGTTTTTTATTTAACTCGATCATTTAGAAAAAAAAATACACAAATAATTATTTTATTCTTGAACCTGGTGAAGAAGCAACTAACGAATAGTTAAAGCCAATATATATTTACCTACTAACCCATAACTCTCAGATTTCTAATTGCCACTCCTCTTTTCATGTTCTTAAAATCAAAAGATTAGTTAGACCACAGACAATCAAATTAGATTTTTCATTTGAACTAAAAAACGAAAACAAAATATATTTCGGATAATTTCAATGTCATCGTTGTATCTGTGATTTTCCGTTAAACTGAGTATACGTATACGCAAAAAACAAAATATTTTTGATTGTATGCGGCTATTTATAGAAAATGAACATGAAGTTTAAATTTTTACGTTTACATAGAATGAAGTATCTGTTTTAGGTTGTCTCTGGTTAGAAGTTATAGTTTACTGCTCGTAATCATTAAACAAAATGGCCAATTTCCTGACGAAGCAGCAAACTACTAATAATACAGTTAAAAAATTTGTAAAACCTTAAATGGTTCTGAGAGCATATGCGAAAATGATCTACTGAGGGTCGATTACAAAAATATCAGCAACATTAGGATCATGTAAATGCCTGATATGAAAGTAACGGGAGCTACCTGTGATTAATAATTTACCTAGTGACAAATGTTTTAAATTGTGTACTATAATTGCACTGGCTAATAAACGAGAACTGTAATATAATACATATTCGGGAATTAAACGCATAAACTTGGGCAATACACTCAGTTCAACATTTTTAGATATTGATTGTGACCAATAAAATAAAAATAAAGTTTAATTGGAATCAACGGTGATCATTTCAGCTTGTCGCAGGTGCAAACTCAATGAGCCGACACCAATTTGCGTACATAGTGGTGCTATCCAAAATTTATAAGCAACATTATATTTTTAATCTGATTAGTTAGCAAAGGTGGATCGCTGAAGTTATTAATATGACGCCTAACCAAAGAGGTATATTTTTATCCATAAGCACTAAAATTTAATTAATTAAAACTAAGATACATTTACGTATTGTTTCGAAATGATTCTTCTAATATCCCCGTGTAATTTAATTAAATACTTATTTCTATGACCTTTAGATCCCTTTTTCTACCACATTTTTTTTGCTTCAATTTAAGTCCAACCAACACAAATGTGTGAGTAAAAAATGACAGGTGTAATGTCTTCTGGATTTTAACGGAGTTTAGTTAAATCGGAATTATTTTTGAAAAAAAATATTATAATTTGATAACAAATAAATTATATGAGAGGTCTAAATGCAAAATCCGATAAATCCACTATTTTCCAAAAATGAGTTATGTATATCACTAAACGCAGCTCGAATAGTACAATTCGAATTTAGAAACGTATACATATTAGCAAAGAACGATACCTATCGTGTTAATTACATTGTAATTTTGGAAACGAATTCAAAACCCGACATTTCCATACCGAAATAAAATGCAAAAACCGATATCTCCAATATCCAATATACTGGATGTCTGAGACCAAGTGTTACCAAATGAAAACGCTGTATTTTTTTTAATTTTGATTATTTTTTATTGAAATTTCGTGGAATATGTTGAAAACATATTACATTTTATGAAAAACATGTTACTGCTCGATATGACCTCCTTTGGCTCTGATTATTTGATTCAGTCTTCCATAGAAAGCATTGCATGCTGACCGAACGTGGGCTTGCGGAATTTTATTCCATTCTCGAACAAGAGCTGATTTCAATGCATCAACACTTTCGTATTTTTTAGTGGACACCTTACTCTCCAAAATGGACCATATGGAGAAATCCATGGGATTCAAGTCTGGTGAATATGGTGGCCATTCTTACGACGAAATCAGCCGCGGAACGCAATTTTGTAAAAATTGCTGTGTCGCTCGAGCTTTGTGTGATGGTGCCGAGTCCTGTTGGAATGTCCAACGGTTCGTACCAAAGTATTTACGTGCCCAAGGTAGCAAAGCATCGTTTAGGATCTTTTGGCGGTACACCTCTTGGTTTACCTTGACTCCATGTTCGATGAAAACCAGAGGAGTGCGTCCATCTGCAGTCACTGCAGCCCAAACCATAACATAAGCTGGTGATTGCTTGCACATGGCAACTCTTGTGTCCAAGTTATCGTTGGACTTGTGCACTAACCAAACACGATCATTTTGTTTATTCACATACTGTTGAATGGTGAAAATTTTCTCATCAGAAAAAACAATTTTTGGAATCTCATCACGTTCGGTCAAGGCGTTCAATGCTCGTGTGCTTTCAAGCCTAACTTTTTTTGTGCCTCCGTAAGATCTTGAACTTTTGTATCTTGTAGGGCTTCAAGTGTAGTTCATTTTTCAATGTGGTTTGAATGCTGTATCGTGAAACATGTAGACGTGCGGCTAATTGATTGGCATTTTGACGAGGATTTCGTTGGATTCGTTTCTTCACCTTTCGTATCACTTCTTTTGATGTTGCTGTCTTTTTAGGACCGCCTCTGTTGCGTTTAGCGATGCTACCAGTTTCGTTGTATCGAGTTATGGTTCGATACACAAACATTTTATTCACATTCAAACGCTGGAGCTGACGAACTATTTGTGAATGACGAACTGTTTGTGAATTTCCACTCAAATACAGTGCAATTACACTATTACGTTTGAATTCCATTACGATTTTTTTATGAAGATATTAGTTTAGAACAATTATTTGTTAACCACATGTAAACAACTAACCAAACTTCAATCTGTCAAAAAATTGACGCGCGAAAATGACAACTACACAAATAACAGCAGAGTGAAGTCAGTAACATTTGGTCTCAGCAACCCTGTATTTAGGTTGTTGTTGATCACGTGACATAGTTTTTATTTTGTTTAAAAGAAATTTGGAAGGAAAAGTGATTTATGTTCATAGTATTGTCAATTTTTGTTGATTCTGACGGCTCCAGAATCGTTTAACATTTTTTACTGTTGACGTTTTCATCGCTCTGTTGTCCAGATCAGAATGGCTGCAATCGATATACCTCAGACAGCCCATAGTACCATTCGCCAGTCCATCTGTTACGTTAATATTGGTTTTGAGAAAGTAAGGCCGACCTATAACAAGTGGAAGTTTGTACGGCAGACCATTTGTGTTTACTATGCTCATTTTATGGATCTTTTGACGGAATTGCTACTCCGGCAGCCCGCTGACCATCTATCTTGAACTGAACGCAGCATTCAAACGTAGTAATATTAAGATGCACGTCATTGCACAGTCAGGTCTTGGAAAGCAAATAAATCGAGCATCCGTGCGTGACTGTGACCTGAGATTCTGGCAGTTCAATGTTAAAAACGAGACCTCATTATAGCCTCATTTAGTAGAAGTCATGATTTTTGATAGCCGACGGATGAACAGCTCCTAGAAACTCGTTACTCGTGAAAAAGCAACATACACAAGTAGTTGACTGTGTTTTTAATCGTAAGAGTATGTAGTTTCGTAATCGAAATTCGTATTTTATATCGTATTTTTTTTTTTTTTTTTTGGTTTATTGATGGAAATACATATACCGGGTGAGTTTTTTAAGCTGAAACTTTCAAATATCTCGGAAATTAAGCCCTCTACGATAAAAATGATCATGACCAAAATTAAATCATTCTGGAGGGGAAATACATTAGTGCTAAAAGTAGGACCCCCGCCAATGTTTGTAAGGGGGTGGGGGCAACTTGGAAACTAAGATAGGAACCCCAGTTTTTTATTGCAGATTCGGATTCTACGGAATGGCTAGGTACGTAGGATTTCCTTGAAACATTTTTTTCGATTCATGATAGATGGCGCTGTAATAGGCGATATTAAATTTTTTTCGATTTCTCCTACTGAGAACATTATGCATACGATTCTGCAATATGTTTACTTACATTATGCATACGATTCTGCAATATGTTTATTAACACATTTTCAATGTAAATACTTGAAATTATTTTTAAACAAATTGTATTTCTTAAATTAAAAAAAAACTACTTTTATCGTAACCCAGGAACAACGACGTGGACATCATCTTTTAATTGAATTAAGTGCTCAAAATGATGGCCTTCGATTTCAATGCACTTATTAATTCGCATTTCAAATGAATGTTCACAATTTAGAAGTGTGTGCTAGAATTTCCAGTGTATGCTGGAATTTCGACACAAGCATTTCTTATTCGATCAATAACATTCTCACGTGTTGTTGGTACTTGTTGGTATACTTTGTCTTTGAGACAGCCTCACAAAAAGAAATCTGGCGACGTAACATCTCGTGATCTGGCAGGCAAATTTACCGGTCCACTCTACCAATCCAGCGACCATTGAAATCACGATCAAGTACTTCAACATATTGCAGAATCGTATGCATAATGTTCTCAGTAACAAAAATCCAAAAAAATTTAATATCGCCTATTACAGCGCCATCTATCATGAATCGAAAAAAAATGTTTCAAAGAAATCATACGTACTTTTAGCCGTAGAATCCGAATCTGCAATAAAAAATAGGGGTTCCTGGATCTTAGTTTCTATGATCCATCCTTGGATCTTAGTTTCCAAGTTGCCCCCACCCCCCTTACAAACATTGGCGGGGGGTTCTAATTTTAGCACTAATGTATTTCCCCTCCAGTGGCCCTATTCTGGCTTTCCCTGGGAATAGGGAATTGGGAAAAATATTTTCATAGCATTTTTGTCTAAATTGTATTTTTCTGGCCTACTGAAAGCATAAGTTTAGTGCAAACATTTTCAAAACCAAGTGAATTGGGAAACTTTTGTTCCACAAAATTTTTTAGGGAAAAACATTTTCCCATTTATCTTTGTTTCGAAAATATTAGCACCAAACATGTTCCCTCAGTAGGCCAGAAAAATACAATTTAGACAAAAATGCTATGAAAATATTTTTCCCAATTCCCTATTCCCAGGGAAAGCCAGAATAGGGCCACAGAATGATTTAATGTTGGTCATGGTCATTTTTATCGTAGAGGGCTAATTTTCCGAGATATTTGAAAGTTTCAGCTTAAAAAACTCACCCGGTACATACAAGCAAGCCATGTATAGTACAAAATTGTTTTTATTGAGTTTGTTGCTTTTTTTCAAACGAAGTAGGTACATACGTCATTTCCGTTCGTTTCATTTACAAGTTTACTCTAATACAAAAATTTTAGGTAGGCGCGAGTAAAGATGTTTACACATCAAAAGTATCTCGGGTGTATCTGAAGCAAGCTTAATTTATTTCCACTGGTAGCGTTTTCTATACTTTCCCTAGTCTCAATTGACGACTGTTAAAGTTGGGAATGTGACATCTAGCGCATTAAAAATAAGCTCATTGCGGCTTTTTTTCCATGAAATTTTAGCACGGCATAGCTTATTTTTTTGCCGTCAGATCCACTTATAGTTTTCTATACCAGCAGAAAAGTAGGTGCCTGCCTTTACGAAAAGTGTTTCAAAAACAATTTTATTTTATTTTTATAGTGTGAAATTAGTTTGCGCTCTTGACATTTTCGGCTAGTGAATTTAGGAGCGCGATCGCGCTCCATGCACTCAAAGGGTTAATGCAATTGGAAAAACGTTAGAATAAGTCTATTGTGCTAAAAGGAGACCATGTTAAAAAGTAAATTAAATTAGTCTAAAAAATTATGTTTACTGTATCATTCTAAAGACATATCAATCCATCCTCATTTATACTTATGAACAATCGATTGTAAGAATCTTTAGTATTATACCGGACAGCATTCTTCGGAGTTTACTGCTTTATTCTGAACTGTTTTGTCGGATTTTCCTTTGAGTGCTTTCCATATAGCTTATTATTGCATTGAGGGAATTTCACTTACTGACTCAGTGACCAAAACAGGTTCAAATTTAACGATGACAGGCTTCAACTTGGCGCCTGCCTTGAACTTTAATAAGGCTAAAGAAGACATACATGAGTTTCTGCCTTTACCTGTCATTACTTATCTAAAATCTGCAAGAGGTTAAGGAAACATCAATTAAGAATTTTGGTTGCGATTCTCAATGGACGTGTGAAGAATGCGTTGTATATGATGACGGTTAATAAAATGATTCTATGGATTGGGCCAAATGTCATAATAATTTCCCATTATTTATTTTTTTGTATTTATCCTTGAGCACATTTTGCATGCAATATTTTGATGCAACATAATTTCGATTGTATCGTTTTAGGGGTAAAATTTCAATTATATACGGATTTTATGTGACTTCATAATAGAAAGAAGAAATTAGTCCTACTGTGCAAACCTAGAAAATTATTCACGCTTTCTAATATTTCGTAATGTTTTGGGTCTTAAGACTGCAAAAACATAAGATCTACGATAAAAGACTTCCTGGTTGCAATTTTTTTTTTGTATTTAGAGACATTTTAAAATTTATGAGGAGTGCCATAAATTTTATGTTATTTTGTTTGACAATAATTGTAATCGTCTTATACTGAACTATCAATAAATCTTACTATGGATGTGCATAAGATGAATATAAGATTAAGTATTCACAGCAGTTTGACCTTATTGGAAATCAGCAAAAGAAAAACAATCCGTACTGTAATATAAAACAATAATATGTAAACTCGTCTTGATGGTAAAAACCTTCATTATTTCGTTAATGTATGGTAATAAAATTTACCGTGCCAATCCCAAAAAATTAAATGACAACAGTAACAATAATAACAATTAGGTATATTGCGATTGTAATCTTCATTTATTATAACTTAATTTTTTAATAATTTTTATTTCTCGCAAAAAATTAACTTTTCATAAATTATAAATATTACGATTATTATAAAATTATGACATATGAATGCTATTTCTGCATTCCTTATACAACCATAAAAAAATATACCCGCCAAAACCATCATGTCAATATCTTAAGTAAATTGACAATATACATATATGTACAAAGTGGACACACATCAAAAGAAGTCCGCTCTTATTGTTTCGTATAGTTTTTAATTAATTAAAATTGATTTAATATGCTAATTAAATTGTGTGTAGGAGACGAACTCCGCTGGAAATTTTTCTGGTTGAAAGTGAAAAATAATATACCAAAAAAATATGTATATAATTTTTTATTTCTTAATCAATAAATAAATTATAATATGTACATATTTATAAAAAAAAACCGAACGAAAATAACAAATCTTAACTAATAAAAATTAATTAAACAAAAAAACGACAAAATTTTTCTATTCAAATTAATCAAAGATCAAAATCAAAATTTATTGTCACATAAAAATTTTTTTTTTTTTTGGTTTATTGTGATCTTCAAAAACACAAGAAACAGACAAAAAGTATCAGTCTTTCTTTGATTCGTCTTTTTTGGAGTATTGTATCATCATAAATTCCAAATTTTTTGAAAGACAAGAAATTATATAACCCTCGATTATAAACGCGGGATTTGTACGCAGCTAAATTTGATTCTAATCGCAAGTTATTAAAATATAAGCGATCGTTAAAATGTTTTAATTGATTTCTATTAGTCAAGCTTTAGAAATTTTAAAATTCTATGCGCGTAATCTGAACAAAACCAATAGATTTGGTTAAATACTATTTGGTTGCAGGTGATTATGGCAAATTGCTAGTTAATTGATCAGATGAAATTTATGCAAAAACTAGATAAGATAGAAACATCCGCTCGTTATAAATGATCACAAAGTTTCGAAATTTGCATATATAGATGGCAAATTTGTAGATAAAATCAATCTATATATAACCAACAATTGTCCGTTAGCCTTACATCAAATATATTTATGATCTCGTATTAGTTTTAATTTAGTTAAATTTTTTTTAACCCTTTGTGAAGTTAGGCAGAAGAAATTCTTTCGATTTCTACTGATATTAAAATGTTTACTTACGCAAACGTCTCTATAGGCTATAACCCCTCATATCCTTTATGTTTATTTCATATAACAAAACTTCATTTGTATCTTTTTAAAATCAATACCTGTAATTTTTTGCTTCGTTAACGCTCAAAGCAGTGGAGTTTTTTTTACATTTGGATTGGATATTTCCGTTTTTGTTCTGAGAGTTTGAAATTGAAGTCCGCTTTTACAAAGGGAGTCAGCAATATCATGGCGAAAGTCGCACAAACTCACTGAAGTTTCAATTCGAAGTTCCCACACCCTTTTGGGATATCGATAAAATGTCTATGTACCACTTAAACTCAACTTCGTTTTATCTAAAAACTTCTAAGTAGGCTTGGTGGATCAATACCGTTCTTGTGCATTCTATATTACTTTATAGTGGCATACTTGGATTTTGGATTTGTACAGATTGTGCTTAGCATTTGTTAAAGTTTTCGCTGTCCCAACTGATTCCTCACTTACAAATGTTGACAATAAATTGACTAAGTTGTGGACTTTTTAACCTAACACACAAACGTCTACATTTTAGTAAAAAACTGGAAAAATTTAGCATGAGGTTTCCATTTCAAATCATTCTCAGTGGGTAATTTGCAATTAGTAATCCTATTTCGTCTAATTATACCCACAGAATATATCCCTTTTTTGCCCATCCAACAACTAGTGAAAGGGTTGTGTAAAAATTAACAAATATATTTTGTGGCCAACATTTTTTCGACTGAGCATGTCGAATTCATTACAACATTGGCGCAGGACTACAAAAACGGCTTATCTGGTAAAACCGTTTCCAGTATAAATTATATAGTATAAATTATTTATAGTCCCATCTTGGGTTTAGTGAGCAGATACAGGAAACCCTTCAAGAACACGTTTAATTGGTTCCGTGTTCCATGGAACCGTGTTGTTCGAGACTACAAAAAACGGGAGTGTGAAAATAAAAACAAAAGATTTGTTTGATTTTGAAAAATAAAAGAGAATCAAGAACGAAAATCGTGTAGTTTGAAACCGTGTAATTCGAGGGAAGGTATCCGTGTTCTTTTAAACTCGTGTTTTTCAAGTACCGTGTTCTTGGAGAGTTATCTATATTGCTTCATATAAGAACTTTAGTATTTCCCGCGTTTCCCGCGACCAATATAAACTTTTTCGCCACGTGATTTAGCACAGATCTGATTTTATGAGTATGTCATGGTTGAAGATAGAATCGCTTACTATAGTTTTCCATTGAACCATCAGAAAAAAATGGTGTTGGCACTCTGTAATGAATTCTGACAAGTCCAGTTTTCCGTCAAATTTTGTTTCATTTTTATCAAATTTGAAATCGGTTTATTTCCACCGAATATTTTTGTATTTTTATTTAAGATTGTGTAATTTAACTTTAAAATAACAGCTTAAAAATAAATAATTGCATGTTGAAAACCTGTATTAATTATATTTTTTTATTATCGAAACACACCCAATACGTAAGAACATTTGCGAGCAAACTAATTTTAAATCGCGATTTTTCCACAAATGCATAAAAAACAAAAAAAAATTGTGTGACGAGAGAAAAGCGTACAAAGAACCAAAACAGAAAAAATATCGTTAAATGGTAATACAGTTCAACCTACAAAGACAAGATGTAAACTAATTACTATAATTATGCATTAGAGGGTTAAGAATAATTTATCTTGTTAATTTTGGAGATCAGCGAAAATTTCAGTTCACGTCAGCTGCGTACTAGCCTTAAATAATAAAAGATATACGAAAAATCGGTGCGAATGACAATATGTAAAAGTTAGCATACATCTCGAAAACAAAGGAAAGTCCAAAAATTCCATTTAAATTAATTTGTAATTTATTTCAATACTGTTAGTCGATTTTTTGCCATTTTTCCACCTGTACATTTTACATCCTTAAACTTCAGAATCTTGTTTGGAGTTAATCGAAGGAAGAGGCTGGTCTCGTAAGGTTGGCCAAACCTTCTTTATCCAATCATGCGATTGCTTTTGGAGCCGAATTTGCTTTGCGTAATATTTTGGAAAACACTACTCTCTGCCGAAGTCTGACACATTTAATATTATTGAGCAAAATATCGTGCAAAAATAGTATGCAAAACTAATTCATCCTTAGAGAGGCAATGGAATGTATTAATGCTCAATATTCCTTTACACGGCCACTAATATTACAAAACATGGATTATTGCGCATTAAAATTGATTCGGTAATAGGCCCCTTACACAACCATTACATTATAAACACAACTTCTAGTTATACTTGCATAAGTAGAAGTTGTTGTTAATATATAACTTTGAATAATTAATGAAATAATTTATCTAAAAACGTATTTTAATACAAACTATCAAAAATTAATACAGTACCATATTTCCACTTACTTTAAAATTGTTACTCGTGTATGATTTGATACGAATGAACATTAATATTTCTCTTTTTTATCATTTTTATAAATTTTCGTCGCTTTAAATACGTTATTTATATTTTTGGAACATAAAATCAATGTCGTTATTGGCGTATGGTCGTTTTAAGCGAAAGTATTTTACATGGGAAGAATACCGAAACAAAACGGGACTTTGAAATTTCGTTGCTATAGCCGAATGATCGTTATATCCAAAGTCGCGAATTTCACTGTTTTTATAAATATTCGAAATGTAAAAACAACATTAAGTTTGATAATTTTACGTTCGAAAATGACCATTTTCCATACAAAACGGTCATTTGGGTATGTTAAGGTAGCGGAAATTTACCTGCGGAAAATGAAAGATTACGCTACATGCCACAAGTGGCATCGCTATCATAAAATAGAATTTGTTTTGTTATTTACCAGTGGATTTTTTTAATTTTTTGTATCTCTTTTTTCACAAAATAAAACCAGCGAAATACAATATTCAAAGTGGGTACCCGAATTAAGAAAAGTTGAATTAAGAAAAGTGTTTTTCTGAATTTAAATAAGTGTTTTTAATTCACTATGAAAATGATTTAAGAAAAGTAAAAAAACTGAATTAAAATATGTTTTTTTTTAAATTATTTATAGGAAGTGATTTTAGTTTTTATTTGGTTTCAATTTTTTTTATTTGGTTTAAAATTATAATAAGTCATTTTTAAAATGAAATAAAATGTGTATTTAAAATGAAAATAAAACGTAAAAATGTACTACAGTAAAATCCCGATTATCCGGCATATAATTAACCGGAACAATCAGTTAACCGGAATTTTAATTTGTAGGAATTCTTTTGCTTTTTCTCTTTCTTTTCTCTTTCATATTCATTTTTTAATTCATTTTCAAATTTGCAATTGTTTTTTGCACATTTTCATTAATGAAAGCAATAGTTGAAAATTTTAAATGGCTTTAATATTCATATTACAGTAAAAGCCCGATTATCCGGTATCCAATTAACCGGAACACTCAGTTATCCGGAATTTTAATTTTTTTTGTTTATCATAAGGGAATATTTATTTTTTATTTTTCGGGGATTCACAGAAAATGTACTTCCCTTTACTTTTTTTCAAATTTCAATGTTTTATGCATTATTTTATTTGAATTAAATGTGTAAAGTCGTATTACAGTTAGGTTAGTTAAATATTGAATATACATGTTATTAAATTTTGGGTAATCCGAAAAAATAATGAAATCAAGCGAGATTCTTGTAAAATTTCTAATTTTAATAAAACGTTCAATTATCCGGAATGCTCTCATCCCCAAGCATTCCAGATAACAGAGCTTTTACTAAAGTATATTTTCTGTGAATTCCCGAATAATAAAAAGAAATAATTTTCCTTGTGAAACAGAATTCTCCCTTGCAAAAAAAATCCTAAAAAATTAAAATTTCGGTTAACTGAGTGTTCCGGTTAATTGGATGCCGGATAATCGGGCTTTTACTATAATATGCAAATTAAAGCCATTCAAAATTTTCAACTAATCCGTTCATTAATAAAATGTGCAAAAACGCAAATTTCTAAATGAAATAGAAAATGCATATTTTAATTCACAATTAATACACAAATAATAATTTACAAATGAAATTTACAACATAAAAACATTTTCTTAAAAACATTAAACGCATGCATTTCGTTGTTATTAAAAACAAATGTAAATTTTATGTTTATAATGTGAAATAAAATACACTTTTTTTACACGGTGATACGAGCCAACCGTGTAGAAAAAATCAACGATCATACAAATACCACTTTTTTTAATACACTTCTTAATTCAAAAGTCATTCAAAGTGATCCTTAAAATGACAAATTGATTGATTTCTGAAGGAAAGGAACTCGATTTTTGCCATTTTTTAACGAACTTGCTCATTTCATGACCAGATTGATTTTTGATTGAAATCTAAATTTTAGCTGAAAATATCACTGAGAAAAAAAAATGTAAATTTGTTAACAAACCATTTTAATTCAAAAACTTTCAAACATGAAAATGCGCTTTTTATTGGCGATTCTTATTAAGTTATTTTTAAAAATAGTAATGCATTGTAAAATAAATGGTAGTTAATTCAACAATTTATGTTGTTAAATCATAAAAATTACAATGTTAGTTTATTAGTTTTTATAGGAAATTCATTGGTCAGCCGTTGTTATTTCAACAATTTATATAGTTAAATCATAAATGAAACGTTGTTAATCTATCAGTGGGCATAGTAAATTCATCGATGTTTCGTTGTTAACTCTACAATTTGTAGAACAAAAATGGTATACAAAATGGTCACTTTTGGTGGGGGTATTATAGGTATTATTATGTTTCTATATTAATGCGTCAACATTTTATGTTTGCTCATTGCTGTATAATTAATATTCGGGATTTATTTTCTCCGTCGTGCGTGAGCACCGAAAGTTTGGTTTTCACTGTCAATATCATCTCAAACTTTTATTATAACCATTTTGCTGCCCGGACCCGGGCATTTTTTTATCAAAAACATCATTACATAATCATGGTTTTTTACTCACACGTTTGTGCGGTTTTGACTTACATTGAGCCATTTTTTTTGTTGGTTTAAAAAGAGATAATAACATTTGTATAATATAAAATATAATATAAAATATTCGGTAATCGCATAAGACTGTATTGCACCAGCCATGAAGCTACAAAGTAGAAGATGGATATTTAGTGTTTACATTCGAATTAATCACTTATTAAGATAGCGAATTTTTAATAAATACACTAAAAATTATTAACCAGTCAATAATCACAGAATAAGCATAGTAAATCTATCGATGCTCCGTTGTTAACTCTACAATTTATGTAGTTAGGGGTTCAATAATTTAAAATTTAACTTAACACTATTTTTTTTTGCTTAACAGCGTTTCATGATAAATTCACCAACAAAGATGATTGATTTTTAAATCAGAAATAATGTTGAATTAAAATTTTCCGCCTATAATTTTATTACCCAACATTTTTCTCAGTGATGGTATCTGTACATTCTACGCAATTAATATGAATTTTGAGCTTGACAGAACTCGGCCATTTCTTAATTAATAATTGTAAAATTTGCATCGCATACATGGGATAACAAGGACAACATTTATCGATTTGAATTTTCACTATAATTCTTTTATTTTCTGTGGCCATATAAGTAGTTTTCAGTTTCTGGCAAATATCTCTAATACTCCCGCTAGCATCCAATTATTCGGTTATTTTCGGTCTAATAGCTAAGGTAGACTGTACCCTTGTGAAGTTAGCCCAGAATTTCATCGCAGGAAAATAAAAAAAAAATCATCGGGTAACACTAAAATTGCAATGATATTCCAGCCCAGAATTTATTATAGTAATTTCGTTCAATGACGAAATTTAATTCTAGCCCAGATTTTTTTTTTCAAATTTTAAATATTTAGGTAAATCAAAATAAAAAATTAAGTAAAAATTACATTTCTGGGATTTTATAAAATAACGAAGATCCATTTGTTGTGCTATAAAATATGATCAATTAAAAGCAATTGACTGAATGTAATCTATGCGACGCTGAACCGTATACATAAGTTCCAGTATAGAAAGGAATCAAAAAGGTTAGCCTGATCTGTCTAGATATATCGGTGACTAGCAACGAAAAGCATTATATTCTAAACAGGGTTGCACAGTTAGTTCTTGTTTTAACAAGTTTTAACATCATGATTTGCATGTTGTGAACAGAGCTATGATGGTTTGGGTCAGTATATGGTGCCGAGTTCATATAATAAATATCCAAAGAAATTCGGCCTGGTATATCTTAGTTTATGATAGGTCAGTAATGGAATGTATTTTATATGAAACGTGGTCGTATTTACCATCTCAAGTTTCAATTTCAAACGGATTTGCATGTTGTGAACAGAGCTATGATGATTTGGGTCAGTATGGTATCGAGATCATATAATATCCAAAGGGATTGGGCCTGGTATGTCTCAGAGTATCAGAGGCCAGTAATGGAATGTATTTTATATGAAACGTTATTATGTATTACGAAACGTTAAATGTATTGTAATAAATGTAATATGAAACGTTAAATGTATTGAACTGCAAGAGAGTTTTGTCTAAACAACTATCTAAATGTTAAGTGTTATGTTGAGCCTGTTCTTTGTGATAAATAGTAAAACAACCATTATACATCATCCGTTAGAATAAGAAGAATACATGATGAGTTCTTTTAAAACTATTAATGTGGATAATGTTCACAGTTTAACACTTATCATATAGATTAAGTAACTTATTGCTATGAAGTTAAAATTACAATGGATAAATTAAAGAAAAGGTTAACCCTTCGCTACTGTAGCGCTAGCAAAATTCAAACCAGAAAAACAACAAACATTATTTCGAAAATATGAAAAAATAAAATGAACTAACTTACGCTAAAAACCACTTTCCAAATTACGTTTGACATTATTTTTGTCTTATGCTAAAAAATTGAAAAAATTTATTTTATTACAAATATTTAAATATAATCTCTAAACAGTTCACATATTCAATGCAAGTTGAGGTCGAATGAAATACACTATGTTACAGGCCTTCGATATACCAAGACATACCAGGCCGAGTTAATTTGGATATTATATTTACTCGATACCATATACCGACCCAAACCATCATATCTCTGTTCACAACTTGCAAATCGGCTTGAAATAGAAATTAGAGATGGTAAATACGACCACGTTTCGTATAAAATAAATTCCATTACTGGCCTATGATGCACTAAGACATACCAGGCCGAATATCTTAGAATGTTATATGAACTCGATACCATACTGACCCAAACCATCATAGCGACCCAAACCATCATAGCTCTATTCACAACATGCAAATCAGTTTGAAATTACAACAAGAACTAAGAACTAACTGCGCAACCTTGTTTAGAATATAATGCTTTTCGTTGCTAGTCACCGATATATCTAGACAGATCAGGCTAACCTTTTTGATTCCTTTCTATACTGGAACTTATGTATACGGTTCAGCGTCGCATAGATTACATTCAGTCAATTGCCTTTTATTGATCATGTTTTTATAGTACAACAAATGGCTCTTCGTTATTTTATAAAATCCCAGAAATATAATTTTTACTTAATTTTTTGATTTAAATTTTTAAAATTTGAAAAAAAATTCTGAGCTATAATAAAATTTCGACATTGAACGACATTACAATATAAAATTCTGGGCTGGAATATCATTGCAATTTTAGTGTTACCCGATGATTTTTTTTTATTTACCTGGGATGAAATTCTGGGCTAACTTCACATACATAGGTGACTACGTAAATACTGAGACTACGAGGAAAATTCAGGCAAAATTGAAAGGGTAGAACAACTATAATTTTTTGATTTTCTGCGGCCATATCAATTGTTTTCAGTTTCTGGTTAATATCTGAAATACTCCAAATGTAGTCTCAGTATGACCTAAGCTATTATAAAAATAACGGAAAGTATTGCTTACTAGTGTGAGTTTTTGAAATATTGGCCAGAAAATGAAACGAAACTTTTTTAATAGCAAAAATTCTAAATCATAAATTTTCTAAAATTTTCCATGTAGTCTCATGGACGATTTACATGTTCCAATTTTTTTTCCAGTAAAAAATGGAAGGTTAAGTGTATTACGTTTTTCGTTACCTCTGTGAAGGTAGCCCAATTTTTTATCCCCGAAAATTGAAAAAGTTGCTTATGGCAATACTATACATTTTTATGTATACTATTGCGACATTTAATTATTAATTATAGCAATAAATCTAAATTTGGCAATTATTCCAGGAAATTTTTGAAATGTTTTCAAATTTTTTTTAATTTAGTTTGACATTTGAAGAATTGTATAAATTGTGGAAAAGCGGGGGTTTGTGGGCAGCCCCCATCTCCTATGGTATACAACGAATTAAAATTACATTAAAAAATATTTTGTATATACTGATAGTTGATTTTTTTAACATTTGTGACACTATCAGAAGAAGCGATAAGAGCGATAAAAACTCTTTGATCTGTGTCTGCAAGGTTGACGAAGCAATTAATATTAATAAAAATAAAAAAATTATTGGAAAAATAAAAAGTGAAAAATTTTCCCCTCCTAAAAACTGACAGAAAACAATCCTGCATTTAAAAATGTATACTCCGTACCTGATTTTCTCGATGTATACGTAAAGTAAAATTACGCCAAATACCGACAGCGAAAATCAAAAATTAATTTAAATATTCCTCCTTCACCAAAATGCAATATTTTTACTCTCAGCCCAGAAAAATATTTGTGTCATGATAGTTTTAGCTGTCATGACAGTAAATTTTCGGGGCTGACAGTAAAAATGTCGTGATTTTTTGGGCTGAGAGTAAAAAAAATGTCATGACAGCAATAATTAGTGTTGCCATCGCATTTTTCGGGGATTGAATTTGGGCTATCTTCACATACATTTTTTCGTTTGCGAGAGGAGCACGAAACAAATTCCAGTATAATAAAACTGGATTTTTTTCTTTTTAATTTGAGCAAATGTTGGCATAAAACTGGGAATGTTGCCATAAAATATAGTTTCTACGAGTATTTTTATAGCAATAAAATAAAATAAACATCATTCAAACAAAAAGAGGAAACATGAGCGGTAAGTAATTTAAAATTATTTTATTTTTCAATTCGATTTTGTTCGTTATCTAATTTAAACGCAAGCTGGTTGAAATGTATGGGACATACAAAAAAGTTATAGCTTTGCCATTTTTGTTTACATATTGCTGACTCTTTTTAACTAGTAACTTTTTTTTATATGCGTATTTTTCA
Organism: Nephrotoma appendiculata; assembly: GCA_947310385.1. Classification (NCBI taxonomy): domain Eukaryota; kingdom Metazoa; phylum Arthropoda; class Insecta; order Diptera; family Tipulidae; genus Nephrotoma; species Nephrotoma appendiculata. The sequence goes on along the minus strand of OX371224.1, from coordinate 181,961,806 downwards.
GTAAAATATTTGTTGAATCAACCATAGTAAAAAAAAAAATCTAAAATATTGGGTACTAGTACGAGTTTTTGAGATATTGGCCAGAAACTGTAAAGAGCTTATATGGCCGGAAAAAATCAAGAAATTATAGTGAAAATTCAAATCGATAAATTTTGTCCGTGTTATCTCATATATGCGATGCAAATTTTACAATTATTGTTTAAGAAATCGAGTTCTGCCTAAAATTTGTATTTCAATCAAAAATCAATCTAGAAACCAAATTTGATATGGATTGGTTATGAAATGGGCAAGTTTGAACAGATCATAGTGCAGCATGAACAGATCGTAGAATCTGGTCCAAAACTCAATTTAAAATCGCTAACCAATACTACTATCCAAGTTTTATCGTAATTCGTTTAGAAATGGCGAAAAGATGCAATAATGTTTAATTTCTAAATTTCATATAACCGAGTTCCTTTCAATTTGTCAGTTTAAGGAACACTTTTAGCATTTTAATCCGCTGGGATGTTTTATTTTGTGAAAAAAGAGATATAAAAAGATTAACAAATTTCCACTGGTAATAAATACCAAAAGAAACTGGGAAACTTCCGCTGTCTTATACTTTCACTATCCTCGAAAAATTTGTAATTTTTAACGTATTTTCAATTTGAACAATTATAACTGCCATCAAGCGCCTCCGCGTGGAGTCCAAACCGCGGAGGCGCTTGATGGCAGTTATTAGGCATTTCCACTATACCCCACCTGTTTCTTGTGTCTATAAATAATGTAAACGTTTTAAAAAAATGATTACTATCATCACCTTAACCAAATCCTCCATCATATCATAACATATTCAAAGAGATATATTATCATTTACTTTTCAAGCTTATCAAAAAAGAAGTCTGTGATAACGTATACAAGTAAATTTAAACGTTTTGTGTATTACAACTTAACAAATCCATCTTTCATTTTACTATTCATATCGTACGTACATAAAGTGAACACACAACATGTAAATAAATAAAATGGCATATAGTAGTAGTTTATGCTTATATTTATATATCATACTCGTACATATATCTATCTAAAAAAAAATTGTATATTTCGGTTTTTATCTTTATCATCATCACCATATCATCGTGTATATTGTATAATATAATGATGATCACTTCACTCTAGGCAACAAACAGCAAGTAAACTTTATGTTCTGCTGTATGTTGAACATGTATCTGCAAAAACTAGAATTGTACATAAATCATAAATTCGGAGGAAAAATTTTCTATTTGGTTTGCTTGGTACAAATATAGAATATTTTAACAATTTTTGACTACAATTCTCTGGTTAATCAGAATATGATACAAAAAAAAAAAAAAAAAAAATACAATTTACTGACTACTAACAGATGAATATTGGTTGCAATTCTCATCTATCAAAGTATCTCCATCGTCGTATCTTTCCTCTTTTTGGCATTAGAATTTATTGAAATTTGATAATTCATTCGAACGAGTATATCGTTCGTACCTACTCTTGTACGTCGTACATGCACCATATCGATATTGGTGTACAAATAGATTTTAGGTTTTACTGTCTCTCTATATATAGTATGTACACATAACCCAAAGATTTATTACATTATAACAAACCTAACAATAGTTTCAATCCAATTATTATAAAATTAAATAAATGTCATAAATTGATTAGAAATGAAAATGGAAAAATACGACCGAACCGATACTATTATGTGTGTGCTCGTATGTCTAATCTCATCTCTAATATACATTTGTGTGTTTATATGATAATATAATATTGATATAATCATAATAATAATAATAATTTTTCATCATCATTTTACCATCCCAAAAATATAAACATTAATTTTTCGAAATTTTTTAATTTTTATTCGTTTTGATTTACTGACCGAATATTGCAGTCTGTGTGATATGTGTCTGTGATATTTGTTATATTTTAATATCCATGATACACAGCGTTTTTATTAGTAGTTGCTACGGATTTACTGCGATAAAGTAATAAAACTCTGGATATTTATATATTTACATATGATAATATACCTATATACATTATACATAATTGGATATGCCCCACAGGGTATGTTGTAGTTTGGGTGACGAAACACCTGATCGTTAAAATACACATCTTTAGTAATTAAGACAGTTTTGGTGAATATACAATTAGAAACAAGTCCTCAGGCTTTCGTATATATATTTATCGAATCGAGAGGAATCTGGATAACAGTTTATTTAATTAATATATTTCTTTACATAATTTATGCATTTTGTTTGTTCTTGAAAAATTTGCAGCCAACGCACACACATTTACATTTTTTTTACAGTCTCAATAAAATCCTGTTCCCAATTATAATTTCTTCGGCGAATAAATTCCAAACAACAAGATATCAATTATACTTTTAATACAACAACAAAATAATAATAATGTACGTTTATAAAAATAAAAATAAGATAGTTGATTATGAAGCTGCTGTTGCTGCTGATGATGATGATGTGTGATTTATTGCCGATTAATGCCGGTGACAAAGACGCAAGGTACAAAACAAAAATGTCAAATTTTTATAATGCTAATTTTTAAACGAAAATGTCATTTCGATGCTGCACACCATTGATTTATGTTGATTGTTCGAATGTTACTTTATTAAAAATAAAATTATTTGTGATTTTAATCTATAATTAATTGATATTATTTTATGCTGGTACAAAAAATAAAAATTATAAAATGTTAATTAAACAAAAAATGTTGGTACGAAAACCTTACACCAATTAATCATGTATTAGAGAAAATGTTGCATGCAACATGCAACATGTTTTTTATCAACACTCGAAATTGTATTATTATTTTTATTTGTACACGATTCTCATATTTCAAAATCTTAATTTATAATAAATGGAAATTCATAATATAAAATCACGTTTTACAATCAATCAATTGATTAGAGGGCACATTAAATGTATAAAATTATGATTTACCATATAATTTTCTTACAAAATGGAATAGGAATAAAATATTCTTCCCAATTGTCTCTCCCGTACTAATAATCTATGATGCCGCTGTATAATAAGATGTATGTCTGTAAGATTGGTAATAAATATTTATAGTGAGATGTAATATGGAACTTATATAGGTATGATTATGCCAAAATGATTTGTAATTGGAATTATTATTTATTGGATATTGCGATTCCGCGCATTTTCTAATTCTCATAAAATATACACGATTGCCGTTTAAGCAATTTTGACGGAAATTGTATTTCTGATTAGTTAATTTGATCTCTCCAGTTTGAAGCTTTGCTGTATTATAAAAATCGTGTTAATCTTAATTTACCATCAATACGTCGTGTTCCGTTTTGTTTAATTATACATCTTTATATAATTTGATTATATTATAAAGTATTGTTTTGATGCCTTCGGCACTGCCTGTTATTCTCATCAATCTATAAGTAATTTATGTGGTATAGAAGATTTATAAAGCTTTAACTAATGCTGTCATCTTTGTATTGAAGAATAAACAACACAAATAATGGGAAACGGGCTGCAAAATGAGATACTGATCAAATCGCCTGTGATTCTTTTGTGATTCCTTTTTCCTGTAACTTTTTTTGAACACTAATATTTAAAAAGTGGTTGAACATGGACCATTGTCATCTCTAAAAGACCCCAAACATAGGATACAGGCGACGAGGAATTTAAAAATTCTAATCAAGATTAATTATTTATAAAATATAAAATGGCTTGATCTTTATCAATACATTTCAACAATTTATAGAATTGATAATTTAGAACAACATCGCGCTCATGGATATAATTGGGCAAGAATTTAGCTCAGAAAATCTAGATTAAGGGATATTAACAAATACCGGAGAATTCCGCTGAAAAGAAAGTAAGTAAAATTATAAAACATGTCAAGTACGAACGGTACATCACATTTTCGATTTTGGCGCAGTGTCGAATGTTGACCCCCCCAATGGTAACAACACGGAACTATACGTGAAAACACGTGTACACGTATCATCAGAAAAGCTGCCGAGGAGGAAACAGAGGCTATGAGGAAAGGGACTTTCAAACAAGTGTTTGTTGTGTTACAAATATGCGAACGAGCAGAAAACGATATACATTTTGTCAAGAAAGTAACACGAATTGGTTAATAAAATATTTATTATTCATTCAAATTTATTGTATCTCTTTCAAAGAAGGCACCTACCAAAATAATACACTATATGCCAACAAATAATCCAATCAGTTCTCGTCGCGATTTTTTTTTTGCGTCTTCTATCGATTAAAAACGGGTTCCTCGAACTGGTAACTTGAGTTTTGGAAAGAAGAAAAAGTTAACCGGAGCCATAACAGGTGAATACGGATGGTTGTTTGATGATATTTCGCCGTGTGAATTTTAAAGGATCCTATAGGCATAGGAAACAAATAGCGTATAGGACATTTTAATATTCACACGATGACTCGTTGAGTTTTTGGCTAGAATATTGGTAACAATGATAGCCTTGTGAGATGGTGCGTTGTCGTGGTGCAAAATCCAAAGGTTTTCTTTCCACAAACATGGAATTTTTGGACAAAATTGGTCAAAATATAAATAAATATAACATTCGTTATTTACTGTCTGACATTGATCAACTTTGACTTGGTTTTGCTCAAGCTTGTGGACTATTAGCTCTCTCTCTCTCTCTCTAGCATTTACATCCCATGAAGGGATTTTGCCGCCCGCACTATGGTCCTCCATCCGCCTCGGTCCATTGCTCTCGTCCTCCAATTTCGATATCCTAATACGAGTAGGTCTTGTTCGACGTCGTCACGCCAGCGCAGTCGGGGTCTTCTTCTACGACGTCCTCCGGCTGGTTGTTGATGGAACACTTTGTGAATCATTCGTTGTTGTGGGGACCTTGCAACGTGGCCGAGCCATCTCACTCGATTAGATTTGATGAAGCCGATAATATCGCTACCTCCGAGAAGTTGCTTTATTTCGTGGTTCATGCGAATCCGATATTCATTGTTCGCAACTTTAATAGGACCAACAATTACACGGATAACCTTCCTTTCGAAGGTAGATAATAATCTACAATCGTTAGAGGTCATGGTCCAGCCTTCGCTTCCGAAAGTAAGCACAGGTCTTATGAATGCTTTATAAAGTGGACTAGTAGCCCATCGCAGAAAACATAGTCTCCGGTAGTAAATCATAATCAAGGTCACACACTTCAATTTTTAAGTAACACTTCAGCATAAATCGCCTGAGATGTAAATTAATCACGAATCGTGAATTTAATGACATTAATCAGGCTCAAACCTTATTTTTTCAACATACGAGTAGCTAATAATTCTACTGATTTTTAAATTGTATATGCAAATTAGCTAATTTTAATATTATTTTGTTTTTTTTCTGACGGTAAAATTTGTTGATGTAGACCAAATCGAATTCTGGAAAACTAAAAGACCGGTCCTTGTTATTCATCCAATTATTACGGATTGATTAAAAATATGAACAGTATCAAAAAAATCGTTTTTTTTATTTAATAAAGAAAGTTAAATTATAAATAGTGGAATTTTCTGGCGAAAAGGAACTGCAAAATGTTCTGTTTATTATACTTATAACTTCATATTCTATCTCGCGAAATAAAAAAAATTGAATGTATTTTGAAAACGTGATACAGCACCACTTTATCTTTATTTTTTGATAACAAGGCTTGCATTAATTTTGCACGACTTACGCCAAATCTTAAATTAGCATTTGAGCATGACTTATACTATACTGGGGATCAAGTCGCGTTCCGTGAAATAATGAGTATGAAAAATTATTTCATTGGCAATATAACAGTTTGAATTATTCGCACGTAATTTTAAATTTTACTGTATGAAATCAAAATTTCTTATGGGGAATGCAAACCTACTCGATTGCCCCTGGATGCGAAAGTATTAGAGTGAATATAAAGTGGTAGTGAGTGTTCACTAAATATTTTTAAGTGAACACTCACTTTTATGTGAATAAAAAAAATCTCTTCGTTAAGTTTCGTTAAATAAAACACTCAACATTTTACGTAATGGAGAGAATACTCAATTTTTGTTGAATAAAAATAATTTGACGTTTGAATTTAGAGAGAACGCTCATATAATCTAAGTGTACCTTTTATCAGTCTTAACGTTTTTTAATGCATAAAAATCGAATATGTTTTAAAGTTTTACGTGTTAAATTGGGTCGATCAGAAGGTTTATTTGTTGATAACAGCGATGAAGAATTTATTGAAAAAATCAAGAAAAAAAAATACACTTTTACCAGATTTGGATTTTGTTCATTTTTTACAAATGCATCCTTGATTAATGGACAAAAGCCGAACACCAGTTAACACCAGTTATGAAGCTGCCTGAAGATGATGAAAATCGTTGTCAAAGTCTAAATCCACCAACCGATTTTATTGAAGACAAATTTGTAGCGCTACAAGTAGCACAAACACCACATTCTTTTGTAAAAAAAAAAAAAAATATCAAAGTGACCATTCAACTGTTTTGGAACTACAGCGTGAAGTTTTACACCAACTAAAGAAGGGAATGAACAGCAAAAGGAAATATTTGCTTTGCAGAAGAAAAGCCTGAAAATGAAGTATTGAAAAATAAAAAAGAAAATTTATCATTGCAAAATGAAGTGCTTCAAAATAAATTGAACTCGCAAAACAAACAAATTGTTGATGAAATGATTATTGAAGGCTATGAAAATGAATCAGTTTTTGTTTTCTATCTATTTTTTATACAGTACCGAGAATAGAAAGTGCAACACCAATATTTTTCTGGTAAAATTGTACTAATTGCCCCTTGTCATTATCGTAGGAGGCTGATTTATTTTATGGGTATAAATACAATCGTTTTTAATTAGTTTGAGATAACTATTCGCACGAGAAAGTTATTAAAATTATAATTTGTTCAAAATGGCTAAGTACACACAACTAACTATGGCTCAGAAAAAATAGGATTCTGGCATTGTCTGGAACACCTAAAATGTCATCGCGGCATATTGCTGTTGAGATTGGATGCAATTACTTAACTGTGAGCCATTTTAAAAAAAATCATAGAATATGCGGATGTGTCTCCAAATTATTGATTAAATGAATAATCAAACAAATTGATTTTTTTCTCAAAACGTTATAAACTTATATTATTGAATTCGTTTATAAATTTTGTTGTCCAAAATTTGTTGCCTACAGCTCTCTTGCCAAGGTAAAAGTGAACGAGCTATTATAAATTTTGGTTATTCTTAATACTAAAAATTCTAACAATCCAATAAACCGTATCCGCCATGATTTTAATATAATTTAGTTTATAAAAGAAAATTAATGTTAATTATATAATCCAAACATAGATGGCATTACAATTTGTAAAGATCGGTAATACCGGTTGACATTGAAATTCAAAATAATAAAATATAAACAAACAAGAAATCAGCTGTCTAATACTTAATGTGTAATGTCAGTACTGGAAATGGTAAGTAAATTTTAACTACAAAAATAATGAATTAACCTAGCTAATATCTAATATACTATATGCTGTATGAATAATGCAAACAAAAGATAAGTATTTATATTTAATTTGTTATGGTGTTATGATACTGACTAGTTTTCAAGTGCTGTAATGTACTGTAAAACTATTAAGGCGAAAAAGAGAAACAACTAATTTAAATAGTAGACAACACTGTGCACATTTATTTTGACGTTATGAAAATAAAATAATATATCTGTGCAGCGTGCGCTGCAATATTTTGTTTTGAAATAAGTTTGTACTATACACGTACACACAAAATCACATTACTGAAAAATGACTATACGTCAAAAAAAATAATTAAAGTTGATTTATTTTTTATAGATTTGCCCAAATTTAACTACTGCAAAAGTAAGCTATGTCATTTGTTGCTGAATTTATTTCTATTTTTTGTTTATATGTTGTATACACTCATTCTTTCAAGTGATTTGTATATACATTACTTGTCCTACTCTATTTTCATTTTTAATGACATGAACTATTTGAAAAACTAGTCAGTGTCATAACACCATTATCTAACTTAAAATGATTAAACTCTATATTTTTCTTTCAGCTTCCGATGATGATCCTGAACACCACCGGTGAATTGGGACGCAAAAAAGGAACTTGTTCAAAAAGTAAGACAACTGCACGAGAAGATTCCAAAATTATCAGAATGTCAACAGCCAATCGATTTAAAACTGCTGTGGATATTCGAAGTGAAAACAACGCAGAAACCGGCAAAGAAATCGGGGTTCATATGATTCGTAACCGCCTCCAGGACAAAGGAAACATGGCCAGATCCTCGGCAAAAAAACATTTTTTAAGACCAAAATGAAACAAAAACGATTAGAATGAGATCGAAATCACGCTGGTTGGAGTCTACAGCAGTAACGAACTGTTATATTCTCCGATGAGGGTAAATTTAACCTTTTTGGATCGGATGGAGTACCAGTACGTCAGGCGCAAATCCGGCAAACGACTGAGCGATCAGTGCCTAAAAAATACAGTGAAGCATCCAGCAGGCCAAATGATTTGGAGATGCTTTTCCTATCCTGAAATTTTAGAAATGGCGTTTATTAAAGGAACTGTGAATGCAGAAGTCTACAAAAAATCTTAAAGGATCATTTGTGCCCTTCCATTGAAATGCATTTTTTGAGTGCTGAGTCTGTGATTTTTCAAGATGATTCCGTTTCTTGTCATCAAGCGAAAACGGTAAGCATTATTTTTTTTTTCGTTTACTAATTTTATATTTAAGACGATAAAAAAAATAAACAGTTAATTATTATAATTCCACTTCAGATTAAAGATTTTCTGTTGAAAAATGAAATTCCCAGTCTAGATTGGCCTGGAAATTCACCGGATCTGAACCTCAAGGAAAACTTTTAGCACGTAATGCGGATGAAAATCAATAAAAAGATGCCGTCATCATCCAACAAACACAATTCAATTATTGCAAAAGTATGGTATAAAGAACTGACCCTCGAGCACCTGCAAGATTTAATTGGCTCCATGCCAACAAGAATTGCAGCTGTTATTGCCAATAGAGGCGGGGCAGCTAAATATTAAATATACATTAGACGACTTTAATAATTCTTCTTAATTATATGTGTTGGCTTGTTATACACACATACATAGTGAGAATTTCCTGTGGTTTCTGATTTAGTGATATATAATTCGCTAAATCAATATGTTCTTGTTTTGTATTATCGGTACAAAGCAAGAGTTGGATTTTTGCAGTTTGGTCGTTGCAACCTGAGGAGTAGACCAACTTTTTATCAGTACGAAACCAAGCTGCCAAGAAGCTACTTAAGGGAGTTCTCATTTTTGTAAGGGTTTGTGTATCTTTGTGTACACAAGTGCCCTAGGGTTAAAACGTGGGGAAGGGGAGTGCATTTTTTCTACTTTTGTGGTAGAAATATTGTTAATAAATGGCCTCTTTGTTTTCTGCGACAAAAATTGTCGTACACATTGTATGGGTGTCCATTAAAATGATATTTTGTCCGAAAAGCCGAAAAAAAATCTTAAACAAAATAAAAAAAATCTTAAAACAAATTAAATATACATTTTATTACGTCGTAAGACAGCTGTTTACCGTAAAAATCAGAAAAGCTACAGTAAAAATTGACTCAACATTTATTACCTGTTCTTGAAACTGAATTTTAATTTTACCTGAAAAATGCTAAAAAATTATAATGGCTTTAAAAACAATAAAACCATTTAGCATGAAATTTTGTTTTTCCATAAAATGTGTGTTATATTACAAACAACCACTTCTAAAACAATTCTTTTTTTAAACGTGCGTCGTACTGGCAAAATAGTTCTTTTTGTGTATTTGTATGGGTGTTGCACTTTCTATTCTCAGTACTGTACATATTTATTTTAAATGTTATGTAAAACCTTGAATAACTTCAGAAATTCCGTTACTTCTTGCTTTACCTCGTTTTAAAATCGCGTAGGCACTCATTCAGCAGATACCCTAATTCGATTGTTCAGGATCAGAAATCTGCTATTCAACCGCCCAAACATACGTTCAGAAATCACTCTTTCTCGGGTATGCAGTTTATTATATTTTTTCAGCATCTCTTGTTGGTTTTTTATATGGTGTCATACGCCATGGTGTGAGACCGTAGCCTTCATCATCTAACAAAGTAGCACCAGCATCATTTTCATTTAAAACATTTCAAATTACTGAATTACGCTAAATTCTTCACGATTCTGACCTCTGCACATCAAAGCTTGTGAAACATTCTTTAGCATTTCCGGTTGCTTGTACATTTAAAGAAAAGTATTCTTTGATGCTGGAAATTTTATCCATTGATTTCTTTTTTCTCATATAGAACAGCACACCTGCCAAATAACTTTGCATATAGTAGTGCTATGAATACCTATGTCTTCACCAACACCAACTTGGAACCCGGGGTCTCCAACATATCTTAGAAACGTTTTCATTTTTTCTTAATTAGGAATAGAACAACCACCACGAGTTTCTACGTTTTCTTGTAAAAAAAACATTTGTTAACCACTAAACATTTTCGAATTGAAAGTGATATAAAGATTTAAAATTTTCACCAGTATCACCAAAACGCAGAAGATTATATTTTTTTCATCCAGAATATTTATAAACATATATGAAATTCTTTATATTTTTTTAAATTTTATTTTGCTTAAAAAAGTCGTGTTTATAAATTTATCGTGTTTTATAGCACAGCATTTTGACATTTCTGCACTTTAAAATATAAATTTCGTATGAACGAATGAAATACGTCTAAGTATTGGATCATGGACGAAAAAGGCATCGTGGACGAAAAATCAGTAGGTTATAAAATGGTGGTTAAATTTTAAGGGCCGACGTTGAATGTGAACCACACCTAAACGTCAAGTTTTTTTCTGCATTTAATTTGACATTTCTCAATTTCAGACTAACTCAATTTGAACCATGGAAAAATACACAATCGAGCAACGCGTTAAAGTTATTCAGGCATATTATGAGAATTGGCGTTCAAATCAAAATACATATCATGCAGTTCGTGATTTTTTCGGTCAATTTAATCGTCCAAATGTGCGTACAATCCGAAAAATTGTGCAAAAACTTGAGCAAACCGGGTCTGTAGGAGATTTTAAAACACCAGTGCATGCTCGTACAGCTCGTACTGCAGAAAATATTGCTGCTGTCCGCGATAGTGTAGCTGAAGAGCCGTCCACCTCAACTCGTCGTCGTGCCCAACAATTGCACCTCTCACGCTCGTCGTTGATGAACATTATGCATAAAGACTTGCATTTACACGCTTAAAAGGTGCAATTGACTCAAGACCTAAAGCCTCTTGACCATTCCAAACGTCGTCAATGGTCAGAATGGTGGCAAGAAATGGCAACAGTGGATGATCAATTTTCGAAGAAAATCATCTTCAGTGATGAGGCACATTTTCACCTCAGTGGATTCGTCAATAAGCAGAATTGCCGCATTTGGGCGAATCATAATCCAAGAGTGATTGTCGAAAAACCAATGCACCCACAAAGAGTGACTGTTTGGTGCGGTTTATGGGCTGGCGGCATCATCGGGTCGTATTTTTTCCAAAATGAGGCCGGTCAGGCAGTTACTGTGAATGGTGTTCGCTATCGTGAGATGATAACGAACTTTTTATGGTCCAAATTGAAAGATATGGATGTGGACCATATGTGGTTTCAACAGGACGGTGCCAGTTGCCACCCCGCTACTGAAACAATGGCTCTTTTGCGCGACAAATTCAATGGCCGTGTTATCTCACGTGGTGGCGATGTCAATTGGCCGCCAAGATCATGTGATATGACACCGTTGGACTTCTTTCAAAGGATGAGATAATTCGGCACAGAACCTCAATTATGTCTAAGCGTCATTGAAAATTTGGATCATCGGGTGGGGGTGTGCCGCCGAGGTCGCGATTTGGCCGATATTTTGCGAATCATAATATCGGACAATTTTTACAAAAAAAAAAAGTTTTAATTGTTCCAAAAGAATTAATTTCTTCTTTTTTTCTCAATTTGATGTAATTAGTAACCACGAAAACTCTCTAAACTCGATTCAACTTTTACTTTATGATCAAAATTCGTTAGTTTCTGCAGAGCATTTTTGAAAAAAATAATAACAATAATTTACATGAAATAATCCGCTATCTTTATCGTTTTGTATAATCTAAGTGTTTGGTAAAATTTGATTTTTTAAGAAGATTTAGCAAATTATAAATAAACTTCTTTCACGTGTACTTGAATCGTCTTGATTTTTTATTATAAATTGTGTACATCACCGATTTCACTTCACTTTAAAACCTTCCAGTTTTTTCTGAGGTTGTTCTTTTTCCATTTCTCCTTTGGCAAATTTGAACAATTGTTTTGATAAAAGCTTACAGTTTGGCACTCAGCAACTCTCGGACATATTACAGAATTTCCACGCTTAAGTTACAAGAGACGTATTTTTCAGATACCTCACAATCCGGTTAAAAAAATATAGTACCTACAATGTTTCCTTTATTTATATAGCAACAAATTGAGGCGCGCGTAATAATAATGGTTTTGATGGATCATTTAGTAAAGAAATATATTTTGTTTAAAGCAGCTGTAAATCTATGTTCTGTCTGGCACGGCCAGATTCATTATTTTGGACCAATACTTTTTAATAACATTTCGGTGGTATACAGTTGAATATTTTGGATACTCCACTTAAGTGTAGCTTTTCGGCGCCGAAAAAATATATGTGGGTGAACGAACAAAAAAAATACTTATAGTGCCGCAACTAAGCGGTTCAACCATGTCTAAACTATGTCTTGTAGTGGTAGGTATTAGGTTTCAGTGGTTGACACTTAGGCCATTTTTGGCCCATTGTGATACCACGCATTCACGCCACATCATTAACCCATTCACCTATTCACCTACTCACACAACTACAGTATACCACCTGCACATTGCAAGCTCCATGTCAACCTGTAGTACATTGACATGGAAGGTGGGTCGGCGCTGAATTCTGCACTCCATCAGAGGGTCTTAGTTGTGTTTATTAACATCACCGATTGTAATCGATGATGAAAATTCGATTTGCATCTAGCCTCTGATGGGATTCGAACCCAGTACCTCCCGGTCCAAGTGCCGAAGCTTTAACCACTGCACCACTTGTCCGGTTAGTGGTAGGTAAAATTTTGGGAATTATTATTTTGCTAATATTTATCAATGTTTTAAAAATAAATATTTGGTGCTGCTTAAATTCTAGAATTGATTTTACAATTTTAACACACTGCATTTGAGTTAATTGTGAAAATGTTGTTTACAAAGAGGCCATTTTTTAGAATAAATATTCGTGCAATAATCGTTATAAATATTGTGTGTTATTTGTATGGTTGAACCCTGGGATCAATCACTTCCACTTTCGGTATTAAGCTCACGACAAGACCTGTCCTGAAACCACTTTCTATATTTGGCTTCAACATTTGAGGTCTCTTATATTAAGTGGTGAGCAATAATAAAGATGTTCGATAAATTTAAACTTATAACTATAACTATACATAATAATAATAATTACAATGTTAATATAATAAATTAAATAATTACTTTAAATAAAATTCTCATTGGAGCTCAAATAAAAATTAATTCGGGTTGGTTCGATAAAATAAAAATTATCCTCGAAGTCGAAGTGCAAGATAATGCTTCACCTAAATAGGTACAACATGATTGTTGTCGAAAATTATTATAAATTTCTAACATCATAATTAAGTATTCCGGACGAGGGTGAAGAAAATGCTAAACTTTTGCTAATTTCATTAATTGTGTTTGTGTTAGTGATATTACCTGGTTAAGACGGAAATTTATCGAAAATTAGACTTTTCTTGGATGTAATTATTAAATCCTATTAAAAATAACTAAATTATATAAAACTACTTTATCTCGACTAGTTAGATGAATGTTTAGTTTGACTCAAAATTATATTTAAAATTCTCGAAAAACTAGCATTACACTACTAATTATCAAACTTACTGTACCATTTTGCCTTAATTCAGAGAACGCACAGCAAAAAATTCTTCTTGTTATGTATCTGTATCTGTATTATATCTTGTTATGATAAATGATAAGGAAAACTTGCTCATATTCAGACAGTAAAATAAGTCGAATTCATAATTCTAAACAACAATACAGTAAAGTAGATAAAAATATTTATTAAGAATTCTAGAAAATGAAGTATCCCTAGAAATCTAAACACAACCTCAGGTATATGGGGTGTTACTTTTGGACCATTTCAGTAATAAAATATATTCGGATGCCCCCATCCAGGGGAAGGGCCAGTTAATAAAATTTAGTATTATGACCAAATATAATAAAAAATGCAAGCAAACTGAGATATCCCTAAAGATTTAAACACAACCTCAGGTGGGAAGATATGTCAGCGTTGTGACATGCTTTGTGATGAACGCATGATGAAGAAGTGTGATGAACCCAAGCGTTGTGATGAACGCATTATTAATTGACTGCGGTCGTGAGATTTGACAACTGTCGATTCCTTTCCGGAGGAGTTATTTGAAGTCTCGGGGTAATGCTGCTACAACCAGCGACAATAGACGCTTTGCGGATTAATTACAGTTATTGATTTCAAAAAATTATTAAGTAAATACCAAAATCTTTTAATAGCGAAATCTGGCAAATGAAATGCGCTTCAATTTCACATGCTCTTCGGTAATCCCAAATCAAAACCATTTATAACAATTTTGCAGAAAAATCTTTTAAATAATAAGAATGAAAGCTTGTAAATCTGTAAGTCTGTCTGTAAATAATTTCCTGAAAAATCTATTCATCTGATTGCGTAGAAACTTTTGTGAGTTGTTGTGTGCACGGCCACAAAGTTATATACTGTTGAAAAACCAGGCCTGGATAGAAAGTTTCTCAGTTAATAAAATAAGGCCTGGCATCTAAATAAAATAAGCCTGGCCTATGATACTAAATTGAGCACTCTCTTCAATTTTGGCCAATTTTTTCAATTTTTTCTAACTGATATGGTTCCCAAATAACACCCCATATACCTGAGGTTCTGTTTGGATCTTTAGGGATATCTCAGTTAGCCTGAGAATTTTTATTATATTTGGTCATAATACTAAATTTTATTAACTGGCCCCTCCCCTGGATGGGGAGCATCTGAATATATTTTCTAACTGAAATGGTCCCCAACCAACACCCCATATACATGAGATTGTGTTTAGATCTTTAGGGATATCTCAGTTAGCCTAAGAATTTTTATGATATTTGGTCATAATACTAAATTTTATTAACTAACCCTCCCCTAGATGGGGAGCATCTGAATATATTTTTTAACTGATATGATCCCCAACTAACACCCCATATACCTAATGTTGTGTTTAGATCTTTAGGGATATCTCAGTTAGCCTGAGAATTTTTATTATATTTGGTCATAATACTAAATTTTATTAACTGGCCCCTCCCCTGGATGGGGAGCATCTGAATATATTTTCTAACTGAAATGGTATCCAACAAACACCCCATATACCTGAGGTTATGTTTTGATCTCTAGGGATATCTCAGTTAGCCTAAGAATTTTTATTACATTTGGTCATAATTCTAATTTTTATTAACTGCCTCTCCCCTGAATGGGGAGCTGATATTATATGATGCCGATATTATAGTTATATTAACAGTAACAATTTTTGCGGTGCAGGTTTAATTGTAAGCGGAACCGGACGACTCGTTCCTTGATATCAGAAACTGTAATGAAATCGGGATTTCTTGTAATAAATTGTAATAAATGTGTAACAAATTATGGTATGGGTTTAATTGAGGCGGGCTAATTTGGTCGGTACATGTTTAAAGCACTGTTTTTTTTTTACTATATTTGGTCATAATAGAAAATTCTATAAATAGCGGTCACTCCTGGATGGTGAGCTCCTAATTGTTTTTTTTTCTAATTCACCTTGATATTTAAGTAACAGTCAATATACCTTAGTTTGTGAATAGATTTCTAGGCATATCTCAGATAATCTAACAATTCTTAAAATATTTTTGGTTAAAATACAACATTTTATAAATTGATCTCATCCCTAGATAAGGATGTGCTCACTAGTTTTCTTACTGACGTGTGCCCCAACTAATAATTCATATTCCTCAGGCTGTATTTAGATCTCTATAGATATATATTGTGGCCCTAAGAACTCTCATTATATTTGTTACCATTTCTAAAATTACCTGCTTTTGGAGCTTGGTATTATTCTTTCCCACCCATTTTACCCGAGTGTGGATTATAATTTCTTCAGTTATCTCATTTATTTTCAATAATTCTTCCTTATCTAGTTCAGCGTGTAGTGTTTGTTACTAATCTGCTCGGATACCAATTTTCTAGTTATTTTTTTTTAAATTTATTAACCGCAATATTCTTATTAGAGAATATTGATTAATGAAATGGTAAATATATTATAATTTCTCTCGGGTTATTTTAAAGTTAAGAGTTTAAATTGCCAATTATTATAAATAAAACTAATAAATTAAGAGTTACGTTAATTCCGCTTAATACAGGTATCATTTTGATATGCACCAATACATATAAACGTTTAGCATAGATTTAGTAAAAACTTCACACTGCTATATAAACATGTGAAGTTTTTGCTAATTTTATTACAAGTAAAATTTTAGCAGTAACTTCACATGCATGTATTCCGGCTCAAAATCTCTTTTCCCTTAGAGCAACGAAATTTTTTTCGGTAATCTTGGAACGTCATCGAACCATTTCGCAATATGATTAGACTAGTCCATGTTCAACTTGTACACGGTTCATTATTGCGTTTATGAAATAAAATCACAAATCACAAGTTAAACAATTTAGATTTCTTTGTAAGCTTATATCAGCAGAAGGTTCTACAAAACCTGGTATAAACCTGGGCAATTTCGGCCGAATTTAGAGGTGAGCTTAAAACAGTATTATTAGTCGTTTAGTGATTAGTAGCTAAAACATTAAAAAATGTTACTAAATATGCCGAAGGTAACGATAAATGAGAAGTAAATGTAAGTAGCAAAAATGAAATGAACCGAACACATATAAAGGTCTCTCTCTCTCTCTCTCTGGCTTTCACATCCCATGAAGGGATTTCGCCGCCTGCGCTAGGGTCCTCCATCCATCTCGATCCATCTCTCTCGTGCTCCAGTTTCGACGTCCTAATGTTCGTAGATCTATAAAGAAAGATAGAAAGAGATAAAGGTCGCCTGGCTTAATTACCTTATGATCAAACAAATACCACTACATTTGTTTTTCTCCCATGAGAGTTAAATGCTCTATGATTCCGCTTATATACTTACTACGTACCATAAAATACTACTAGATGTGAAATATTTCGGGAATATAGGACTCCCATTCCATAAATTAGGTTCCATAGTTAAACAGTTCTTCTAATTTTAATTGCATATTTATAAATTTCGTACTTTAGCCGTAACCTATATATTTTCAATTCATAATCAATATCTGCCAATTTTGAAATAATATTAAATTTTGATTTTAAACATTTTAAAACATAAGTGTCAGCCGATTCTCAAACAGGGGATTTTTAACCTCATTATTTAATTGGTATAACAGAAATATAACGAAGGACCCGAAACGAAATGGAACCGTTTTCGGAAAACGTTCTGTCTGTAATTATAAATTTCATAACTGTTTCGATTTTTAGTTCAATAAAAATATCGGTGTTGGTTTCAGGTCTACTTTAACTCTCTGTGTACGAGTAAGTTCAAATTCTAACGACTGTTATGAGAAAAAATTAAAATCTCATGAAAAAAAAAATTCTGGAATATTACGACTCTTAAATTTAGGTGACTCTGCTTATACAGATATTAACACTAATAGGTAAACAATTAGAAGAAATGACAGACGTAAAAGATTCTAATACATTCATTTTCGGCAAAGACTAGCCACCGAAACTGTTGAATATTTGGCTCACATTAGACTTATATAGCAACTTGACCCGAGCTCCGTGACTGTTTATATAAAGATTCCTTACAGATATAATATCAATTTGCTTCTATTTTTTCGAATTTCGCAAAATTTAATTATTGTATTTCGATTCCCAAGCCCAACCATATGGCGAAGCATTCTATCTAATTGGTTGCCACTGTTAGTAGACACTCTAATCAAATTAAACAAATCTTGTTACAAAGCAAAAATTAAAAATAAAATTGTTTAAATCTTATTTCTGTTTTAAACATTTAACAATTTCCAATGAATTTGAAAGAATTAAAATTAAAAAAAAAATCGCGATCATGCACAAATCGATCGAGATCCTTTTAGTTGATTTTTTATTTTGTTTGTGTGCTGTTTGTCTTATATTATTCATTATAATGTATATATAACAAAATAAAAAATCTGTTGAATTTATTTAGTTTTCTGCTAATCTACATAAAAAAATCACAAAGACATAAATTACGCACATTTCGATATAAAACACGAGACCTCTGGAATAAATTGAACAGAAGAACCTTAAAACTTATTTCAACAACTTTTTTTTTTTTTTTTGGTTTGGTATGGTTTGTCTTTATGGAACATACAACAATGTTACAAAAAAAAAAAAAAAACGATCGTCTATGTAGAGAAGGAAAAATTTCCTTACAAAAGATCTCAAGAATAAGATCTTTGGCTATATTAAAATTTACGAAAAAAAAACACTGTACAGAGAAATATGTAACATCGCAGTGACATATTTCAAAAGAACATTTATATAAGAAATAAAAAAAAACCTAAAAAGAACAATGGTTTGTTATCGATTTTTGTTGCTGGTTTTATGTGTTCCCCCGATATGAAATCGACATGCAAAATATATAATTTTTGACCTCGATTGGGAGAAAGAAAATTCCTACTTGTCCACTGCCAACCAATATTACATACTACACTAAATTGTATATACATACTATATACTCGTACCGTACATACGTACAACTTTGTGTTTAAATTCTAGCACTAATATTAGTCGTCGTAGTAGTAATAATAATAATAATATAGGCTAATAAATTAATTTATTTATAAAAGTCATGTTAGAAGTCACATAAATTAAAAATATTATCATAATAATTTAATTTTTTTTTTATATATTTTTCGCGAATATACTTTACATACGTATACTATTTATCTCACTACATGATAAAAGAAAAATTATATATTATATAGAGTTTTTAAAACATAAATTTTTTGGGTTGTTGTATGTGTAGTTTTTCCTGGAAAAGCTATTATTTATCTAATAATAATCATTCATTCAAAAAAAGACTTTTTACTACACATACACACACACACACAATACTATAAATTTTGCATATAATAATATGAATATACATAGATATCTATATGTAAACAAGATGCACATAAAAACTATAAATTATAACACATAAACTATCACTCAATAATCAACAATATCATCATATGCTCATTTTTGTGTATATTATAAAACATAAAATATTTTATTTTTCGAGATGATGATAATGATAATGAAAATTATGTGTACGTACGTACATATATGTGCATGCTGCTATACTGTGATTAGATGATGCATGCATGACGTAATAAATATGCTAAGTTTTGAAAAACTATAATAATAAATCGTCATAAACTATAAATAATAATAGTAATAGTACGTTAATATAAATCATCTGAAACTATTATTATATTTTTTGATAATGAAAAATGAAGATGAAAATTTAATAATATTTTTGGGAAAAATTTATCTCGCTGTATAATGTATATGGACATATATATGTTTTAGTTGTATATACATCCGCAATATACATGTCACGGTTAAACTCGAAATATAGGCGAATGTCGACAATTTACCGGGACATGTATAAATTTTCCTACCTGTACTGAAAACACCCATCCCCCGATTTACGCAGTACGTTTTTACACGATTTCGCTTTACCACGGTTTGAAAAAACAACAAAAAATTATTATTATTTGAGATCCTATTTGTTATTTCAAATTAATTATGAACAACTTTTAATTGGCAAAACATTATTTTCTGTGAC